>CM055968.1:53892500-55335000 GCA_029531755.1 Holothuria leucospilota
ATACTGAAATATTATTCCAACACTGTATTCACCCTTAGAATATGCACCCCGTTATGATGCCGCCAATTGGGGGTGTCCCATAGAAATAAAAGTAAGGGAGAACGCTGACACAATGCATCCCTGCATGTTTAACCGGTGAAGCCACGAAAATTGTGAAGGGGCTTTCGTTGTACGGCAAAAGACCGGTTGATTGGTGTGTCTCCGTGCGTACAGTGTGAATTCTGCTGCAGAAGTTATAGCTTATTTTGTTCGTTCTTCGAAAGATTAGGAGTAATTTTCACAACAGAAATAAGTCATGGTGCCTTAAGTATTTTTGATACTCCTAACTTGAAAACTTGTAGTTTCTTTGCCAATACTTGGGGCAAACGCAGTGACGTGATATTTGTATTACGCGCAGGGGCTCTGTTGCCGTACAGCCTAGCCAAATCAATGGCTTCAGTCAAAATCGGCAGACGTCATTCTCCCTTACTTTAATTTCTATGGGGTGTCCCCATCTATGCCTTTCTGTTCATTTGTTCCCCACTCCATTCCTGAAAACAGTATACAGGGCAGGAGCAATCCACGCTCACAACAATTTTTCCCCCCTAAAAAATAGGCTTTTCCCCACCCCAGAATTTGAAATCCCTGCTTCACCAACTGTACATCCTTTTGTAGTTTTTCTTCTCCTCCTGGTCTGCCACAGTCAATAGTTTCACATGTTGTGAGTGGTTTCTTTACCTTCGTGGACGTGTTGGAAGTGTATTCTCTTTCTACACCTATCTGAAAAATGTTGTGTGAGAATCTTTCACCATGGGTGTCTCCAGTAGCACTGCTGGAGTGCCATCTTCGATTTTTAAGTCGCGTTTCATTGAAGGGGTCTGACATGAAAAGCAATCCTTTCTAAAGGAAAAAATTAATGACTGGAAAAGAAACACCGAAACACAGAGACAAATGGATATTGCACAGTTGGTCAAGCGACTAAAAGAGTAGAATTATGGCAAAGGTTTCATGTGGATTCTCATTAGGACTCAACTTCTGCAACTTGCATATTCTTTAATGATACCCAGTTGGAAACCTGGAATACACTTCCCCTCCTAAAGTTAATTCAGCAATATTAATGGTTACATTGATTCCATCAAAAATTGGAATGTTCCACTACCCTTGGGAGTCGGGACAATTTTGTTTAAATACTATTAAATACTAAGCCTGCAGAAAACGAAAACTTGCAGACTCCGCTTTGACGATAGGGATATTTAAAATAAACATCTATGAGGTGAGTCTGGAACCACAGCTACCAGTGCCGGATCCAAGGGGGGCAAAGGGGGCAATTTCCCCCCTAGAATTTTCAGAGCAAGGGAAAAATTAAAATCAGCCCCAAAGATCCATACTTCTTGCGCATGCTTTGCCCCCCCCCTAGAATTAGGTTCTGGATCATGCTTTGCCCCCCTAGAATTAGGTTCTGGATCCGGCACTGGCTACCTTGAACCACATGTTAGAGGATTTATTCATCCGAAATAAAGCTTTATTATGCCACATTTTTTAAAAATACATGGTCACAAGTTTCCTTAAGTTCTTTATTTTAATTGGTCAAGGACAATAGGCCCATGTTTATAAAACCGACCGTTACTTCCTGTTGTGTCTCCCTTGTCTCCCATATCTAGTTTGACAGTGTTTTATTCTTAGGCAACTTAAAGAAATATAATGGAATCAAAATCGCCAACTCTTTTTCTTGCTTATTTATTCTTGATTTAAGTCTTTTGTGCAAGATCACATTATATAGCTGATAATATACACTGAGTTCTTCATGCTGCCAACTCCTGGGAAGACTGACCAGCAAGAGTTACAAGAAACAGTCTTGCCAATAATTTAAACCCATCACAAGTTACATAGCCTGCGGAGCAGACTCTGTAGCGGTCTCCAAAAGAAAAGATGGCGCTCTCTCAGAAATCATAATACACCTCTTGTACATATTCTATACAGAGTCTGCAAACCTTCGTCCAGTTTTCATTTACACGAATCCCCAAAATGCGGGATAAATTATTATTCATAAGAAGGTCACATGGTGTTAACGGTACTGACTATTCATGTCTATCAACGGCCTGCGACGATGCACACATACGAATACTTCTGAAGATACGATGACATCTTTAAAAGGTACGTTATTATCATGTATGGCTAAAAATCGAGCTAATCCTTGCAGTGAAAAGTCAAGCCTAACGTTAGGCGTAGGATGTTGTCCCAGATCTTGCCGGTTTGTACAAACTGGCCTGTATATAGGCCCTCTCATGGACAAGACGACAACGTTCCTTGATAGCTGTATATACATGTACACGGTAGCAGGTAAGCCAGTAACTATACAGTAATAGCCGTACTGCACTGCATAACGTGTATACAAGTGAAAGCCTGAATGAAAAGAGTTGTCTGCTGTAGCGAAGCAACCGGTCGCTCATGTTGACTCCACCCCTTTACAACGCTGATGACGTGAATATTAATTATAATGTAGTTGTTTTTGTCTCGGAAATGAGATTGGCTAGAAAGTTGGCAGGCTATTGTATTGTATTAAACTTCGTCTGCGTACTGTACATTAACATTAGGGGTAAGAAAATATTAAGACTTGTAATTGTAGCTGATAAAACTCAACAATAGCCTGCTTACAGCAGGCTACAAGTTACAGGACTGTCACATGCCCCACCAACCACACCCTTCCCTTTACTCCCTGTTCCAGGTAACTTAAAAAATTTAAATAAAGGCTAAATTTTCATCACATCAATGTTTTCATAAGAGTCAGGTTCCCCACGATAAATGATGCGTGAGCATGACACAACACCTCTTTTCAATCAGTCAAGACCCTTTCCACAGGGAATCTTGACCCAAATACCAGCCTGATATTCCGCATTGTGACATATCTTTGTATATATATATATATATATATATATATATATATATATATATATATATATATATATATATATATATATATATATATATTATATATATATATATATATATATATTATATATATATATATATAGGGTCAAAGTACTGCGTAGCACTTATGAAGTAGGTAGGTAAAAATGAAGTAGTAAATAGTGCTAAAGGTTTGTGAAAAATTCCACGACGTTTCGGGTTTAAACCCTTCATCAGGTGGCAAAAATGCAACTGATCGTTGACACGGCCAAACGTACAATTTAAAAAATACACAATAAAATTGGGCACGGTAAACCTCTGCTAGGAAAACAGACAGTGTTAAGTGGTTACCACAAGTCAAAAAAAATGCAGGAATTGCTGCGTTATAACAGTTCAAGTCTAACGTTCAGACCATGTGGGGACAGGGTTCCAAGTTTCATGATTAGGCGGTTTTCGGCAGCTAGGCGGTCATGATCGGAACCTCGACACGAGATGGCAGCCGAAACCATCAAGTCACGGATCGAGCATGTTGACGGGGGATTGAAGTGGGTGGCTACCGGGAACCCTGGGAGGTTCTGTTTGATTGATCTCAGGTGCTCGGTGACTCGGTCAGCAAGACGACGTTTTGTTTCTCCCACGTACAGTATATTACAGCGTTTACAAACGAGAACGTAAACAACATTGGCTGAAGTACAGGTAAAATGCTGATGAACGTTAAACCGGTTGTTGTTGGGACCTACAATGGAAAGGTTTTTGTCATAACTGACCACCGGGCACCCATTAATGTGGAACGCAGTACATGGGGGAATCAAAAAACTCCCTCAGGATGAGAATGACACAGCACAGGTCGGCATTTAAAACCAAGAAAATTGATCAACCTGTTGCCAACCATTTCAATTTACCGCATCATTCGATAGACAATTTACGTGTCATTGCTATCGAACAAAATGATTCATGGGAAAATAGAATCCGTAAGACAAGAGAAAATTTCTGGGAATGTCAACTAAAGACTACGTCGCCATTCGGCCTAAATATCCGAAACGACTTATCAGCATACTGATTGAAATGATTACACTCTAGGCCTAAGTAATCCTATTAGACCGTCTCCGTCACGCCTATTTCAAAAGGCTTACTCAAATTACTTAGTCTCGCCTCTTTTAAAAACGATAGTCCCAATTGACTATCAGTGGTCCCCTCACAATTTAAAAGCTGTAGGTTCCGTACACTCGAGTGGCAGAGTGGTCTATTCCAGCTGCTGTGCACCAATGTGTTTCACATGTGCGTGGGTTCGAATCCCGCTCGATGTACGTGGGTTTTTCTCCGGGTACTCCGGCTTTCCTCCCACTTGGCATAGGCTTGCCTCTAAAATCGGTTGCCCAGCCGACGAAGTCGGTTGCGAGCCGGACTGAAGCGCCTTCGGGTGGACCAGTTAACTAGCCGACTTTCCTTTCCTACACTCCTTGTCACTCTTGTGATCAAGCACTGAAGAAGAGCTAGTATTGCTCGAAAGCTCTAAAAAACCTTTTTTGGCTGTTGTATTTACCAAATTTCTAGCCTCTACTGCTGTCACGTATCTCCTTTGAGATCCAGCCATTCACTTCTGTAGCACTGTTGTTATACAGTATTTCCGTTAACATACATATATATATATATATATATATATATATATATATATATATATATATATATATATATATATTCATAAACTAGCAAAGAGTGTTCTCCATCAAATTTAATTGAATAAAAGACCCAATCAGAGCATCATCACTACATGCAGTGATACAAATTTGATGATAGGTAAAAGATTGTCATTCATGCAAAGAACTATTTCTACTCATGGAAACAGCAACAAAATTAGGTATGTTATAAGGAAAATGAGAAAGCAGCTCAGTCAGACTAAAAAACACAAAGTTTTCTCAATTTTCATTTAAGAGCTGGTACGTTATACATACCAGGATTATCCCAAAAGGTTAGAGGGTAGCTTGCCGTCGTACATATTTAACTACCATGCTATCCCTCCGGCAAAAATTCCTTAAATTAGGGTGTTTTATTAAGTTGTAATATCATTCATGATGAATTCAATGTAAACATATAAGCAGTTCAAAAATTTGATAAAGGTAGTACAGTGCAACCAAGTACAAAATTTTGGAACTACCAAACTTTTTTATTACCTGAACCAAAGACAGTCTACCCCAATCCTTCCACTCTAAGGAAAACTTACGGAATAAGCATTAGTATGTTTAATAAAAAATGTTTACATGTTATATATCCCATTGTAATCACTAAACAGTTCCTACTAGAAGATACTACAGTGATTCAGAATGGGAATCCTAACACTTCAATTTGAATACCCAATAAAACTTCAAAGAAATTTATTACGGTTTCTAAATGACAGTGGGTGATAGCTAGGTAGTAACTTGACATGAAACCTTTCGTAATTAACCCTTAAACAAAAACGAACACTGTAAATTCCAGTCTTTCACTTAATGTTCCTTTGTAAGGTGCATAAATTAATTTGTTCATAAAAACATTGAAATGTTAGCATACCAGCGAGACTTTCAGATCATGTGCCACACTTTTTTTTTATAATTTTCTGTTGTTGACAAAATACATAGCCTAGGCTATGCTAGACTTTGAACAAAGCTGGATATTGCAGTACATTTCATAGTCTCCATATCCCAGACGACCAGCTCCTAGATAAAATGCCCTGTTCCCTGCCATTCTCAAAGTCGCAACTGGTAACCTTTCTGCCAAATTCCACACCCCAATGTAAGACTGCCTCACTTTCAAGCCTGCATGAATTTCATCCCCGTCTGGTGCCAGAATGGCATAGCCTACATATCACATCAGGTAAGTTTACATGATAAAATGTAGCCCAGGCCATAGGCCTATAATCTGAGGTAACCAATGTTTCAGCACCAAATTTGGTCGAGGCTAAGGCTTACTGAAGTAATTGTTTTACATTGTATTTACCCTACAACAGTACTTGAACATTGTTTCAGTTTAGTGTTTCTCCAGAGAAAGCCCAAACAATTTCACTGTAGCCTCTTCTAAACAGGTCTAATTACAGGAGTAAAATAAACCCTAGGCTAAACCTTAGTCAACTGAGACTAGGCTCAACTAGCAAGTCCTAGGCCTAAAATAATAATCATAGGCCCTAGGCTAGGCCTACGCCCTATCTTCATTTTTAGTTTAAACATATGTTGTAACGCTCCTTTCTCTGTTCTACTTTACGCACTTTCTGCAGTTTTCAGTCTATGTTTTCTTTGTGTCAATAAATTTGTTGTAATATGTGTGGTGAAATTTTACTCCAGGAAGTATCGGTGGTAGTTCGATATCACTTGATGTTGAGCTACCAGGCCTAGAGTTAAGCTTTTGTCTCGTGTTTAATTTCGTTGGTGCCACTGGCATTGCTATTACGTTAAACTCAACGGTGAATTTTACTGTACTATTACGAACGACCTAGCAATAACACTAAAGCCCAGGTCACACCAAGCAATGATTCAAAATCCGATACTCTATCGATTTTAACATAGAACTAGTTACCGTATAATTTCAACAGAGTGGTCACACCAAAGCACTAACCGAATCAAAAATCGTCCCGAAATCGTGCGAATTGTTTGGAGAGCGAAAAACGCAAGACAGACCCATACGATAAATTTTTAAGCCAATGAGGTGCTTTGTTAACATGTGACGTAGCATCTCTCTCTCCGCTCGACAAACAGTGACCAGCCGCCATTGTTGCACACCTACTTTGCAAACACCGTATACATACAGCATAGAAATGGAACGCATGTCGTATAAACTGTGTATGCCTAGGTCTGTTTGTGATATAAACTGATTTTTTTAGAGGAAGAGCCCGATTCTGTAGAATAAACAACTGCATGGCTTCCCAATGTGAACGAAATAAAACGCACGGACGTAAAGAAAGTGGTAGCCTACATTTGTTTTACATGTTCGACTCGTGTTGATACTGCGTAGTTTGTTTACAGGAGCTTTTGGGCTAGGTTCTTGGCCTCAAGAGCTGGCTATGTAGTTTTGAAATGGCATCGGAAGTTACCCATATCATAGTTGACCTTATTTGCTCCTTGAAAGAAAGGATTAGTGATTTTGAAAACCCGTATGAAACTACAGGGATTGTGTAGAATAGTCCTCGGGGTGCCATTATTGTTGTAGCCTACAATACTTATTAGTTTGTCTGGCTTCGCAAAATCAGCATGAATTTCGCTGTTGGTGTTACCAGGTCGCTGTCGAGCGATAATTGGTTATAGTATCGGATTCGGAATCGTTGCTTGGTGTGACCGGGGCTTAATTTAGTATTAGCACAGTTAGTACAACGAAGATGAATGATCGCTAGCCTATTGTCACCTTCTCACCTTCGGTACATTTCCCATTTCATCAATTAGAGCACTCTTGACCATGAAATTGTGGTCAACATTTGCAGTACCTTTCATCAACACCCGAAAAGTGGATAAAGCGTCCTCTCATTCCGCTCAATTCACCTTTTGCACTTCCCTATCGGTGTTCGTGGGGGCTACCATTTTGGTTGTTATGGTGCTATGCCAAGAGAATACTACGTCGTGGTTGGTCAAAATCGTAAATTGTCAACTGAACGGCAAGGCAAACCCGATGCAAAACTAAGATCATATTTTTTTTAATTCTAAAAAATGACGCGGCTTTTAACTCAGGAACATGGAAGATTTAGACCCTCTGTATTTTTATCATTATTTTAAGAAAAGTTTCCTCTTCGACCCAGGGTGGACTAAGAAACAGCACTTTTCAGAGCCTTGTCCCACTGTCTAAAACTGCAACATTTCGATTGTCTTTTTTTCGCTAATCATGTACCTGATAAGCATTTTTGTCCATGCGAAACTATCACACCGCTGGGACTTTGATTCTTAACTTACCCGAAAACTTACCCGGTTCAGCCTGTCAAAGGAAGACATCATTTTTATGAAAGCACGTATCTCCACCCACGCTTTAGGCTCATTCAAAACAAAGAATATTTCTCATTGTAAAAGACAATAACAATACGTTAATCAATTGCTCACCAGTTTCGACATTTTGTATTAAACACGTGTGGTGAGGTGTAATGGGCTTGTTCATAGTGCCCCTAAGCAACCATGATACGGATTTGAATACTTTTGATATACCTTGTAACTTATCTGACGTAGAAAATAGACAAAACAATTCTTCACGACAGACATTGCTTTGGGTGAGCTGACTTTCAGCAAGTTCAAATAGAGTTATAAATTGATGGCATTTTTTATTCATGCAAGTTATTTTTCTTTAAACTAAACTCACCTTAGCCTTATCATTTCAATTATTGACAGAATAAAGCAAAAACCTAATAAATCAGTCTACACGGTCATAATCACAATCATTGCAACCATCTATGGCGAGTTTAATTAATTTAAGTACTAACAAAGAACTTTCTCGTTACAATGAACGGTTATTAAATGGAGTAAAGTTTATAGTGCTTTTGAGCATGGACTTACCCTGCTTTGTAGTGAGTTGTATAAAGATTATGACAGTTGTGAAGGATTTATTTTTTGCGTTTTATTTATCAATACTCATAATCTTCTTGATTGTTGTCTACCTCAAAACATTCATAGTTAACAATGACCCAGTCATTACATCTTCCTTCTTTGAGATAATCAAATTACTTAAAAAACTTACAACTTAATGCACAGTACTCACAATTGAACTAATAATATGCAAAGTTTGGATCTTTGTTTGGCTTGATTATTCTACCCCTTGTAGATCTAACAAGAGGATCCTCTGCTGTTTTTGGTGGGTTAAAGGTTACTTCATCACCTGCATCATCAGTAACTTACGGTAGTGTTTTCAACCCTGGTGTGATTCTAATATCTCTACTATTCCTTCTGTATTGCCCTACGCCTATTTATACAACAAGTGATCTAGGGTACTGAGACTTTGCAACTACGTTCCCTAGCTTCCACTGTTTCCCAAATCTTACACTGACTGAATCCCTACTTTAATAGGTGGTAACACCTTTGTACCAAGATTATAATACTTTGCCTGCTTGTTTGACTGTCTCCTAAATTTCTCTTCCACATCATTTGTGGGAATCTAGGGTTGCATCAATTCTGGAGAGGATGGTAGTACTGTCTGTGTTCTCCGACTCATCAACAACTGTATTGGGGACTCTAAGTCTTCCTGTGGGGTGTTTCTAAAGTTCAGCAAGGCAATATAAGGATCTTGTCCAGAAAACTTACACTTCTTAATCGGATTTTTTTTGCTATTTGCACAGGTTTCTCTGATTTCCCTTTTGACTTTGGATACAAGGACGAGGATGTGATATGCTTTAATCCATAGGATTTGCTAAATTCCTTGAATTCTGCAGACACATAATGTGGCCCATTGTCAGAAACCACTATGTCTGGAATGCCAAATCTTGCTAATAGTTGTTTACAGAAACTGATTATATTACTTGACCTTGTCTTTGGTAATTTCTTAACTTCGAAATAACAGGAGTAATAATCTACCATAATAATGTATGTGACACCATCATACACAAGAAGATCTTTTCTAACATTCTGCCATGGGCTGGCCGGTTTCTCATGCTTCATCAGAGGATCTTTTGCATTTTTGTTCTTGAATTGATTACACACATTTCAATCTTCAACTGTTTCAGCAATTTGTACAGACATCCCGGGCCAATACATGATATCTCTCGCTAACCTCTTATTTTTTTCAACTCCTTGATGACCTTGATGTACTTTTTCTAACATCAATCTTCTCAAGGTTCTAGGAATGACTACTCTTTCATTCTTTAAAATGATTCCTTTTTCTAATGTTAACTCACTTTGACATGACCAATATGGTGCCAACTCTTTATCTGGTTTTTGCTTACTTGGTGGTCATCCATCAACAATTTGACTGTACAGTTTGGAGAGAATTTCATCCTTTTGTGTTTCTTTTTCATTCTGTTTCAATCTTTCCCGTGAAATTGGCAAGAGAGAGACAACACGCTCCATAATGTGTAACCCATCATTCACTTCCTTTGTGTCTGGTAGCTTCGACTTAGGGCATCTCAGTGCTACATGTAACTCACTGCCTTTCTTATAGGATACAGAGAGTTGATACTTTAGCAACATTCTCTGAAGCCTTTGTGGTGCCATACTCAATGGCTTCTTGAAAATAGCCTCTAATGGCTATGGTCTGTTTTAACATATATTAGCCTACCAAATGCATATTGGTGGAATTTTTACACCCGTCAACAATGGCTGCTAACTCCTTGTCTATTTGGGCGTACCTAGTTTGGGCCTCTGTAAATGCTTTTGTTGCATAAGCTACAGGCTTATTTTTCTTGCATCAGCACTGTCCCAGCCCCACTTTTTTAGGCATCTACACTCAATTTCACTGGTTTATTTGTGTCAAAATACTTCACTACTGGTGCTTTAGTTATCATTGACTTTAAGTATTCAAAACTTTTCTGTTGTTCTATGTTCCAATACCATGCTGTTTCCTTCCGAAGGAGTTTTCTCAATGGCTCCGATATGGCAGATACATTATCTACAAACTTAGCAACATAATTCACCATACCCAAGAACCTCTTAAGTTCTTTCACATTGGTAGGTGTTTACATTTCTCTAATTGCCTTTACCTTCTCAACATCAGGCTTTACCCCTTCTAATGTCAAAATATGCCCGATATAAGGAACGTCATCAACTTTGAATGTACATTTATCTAGATTAAGTTTTAGGTTCTTGTCCTGACATCTTTCCAACACTTTTTTCTAGCCTCAAGTCTTGTTCCTGCTCATTGGAACCCCATTCAAGTATGCCATCCATGATGACTTCTACACCTACAAGATCATCAAATAATTCTGTCATGCACTCCTAAAATATTTCAGGTGCTGCAATGATGCCAAAGGGTAACTTTTCATACCGGTATCTGCCTAAGGGTGTATTGTATGTACACAATTTTGAGCTAGGGGTGTCAAGGGCCAACTGCCAATATCCACAATTAGCATCTAAAGTAAAATATATTTTGGCTTGGGGTATCCTTGTGACTACTTCCTCTAATGTTTTCGTTGGAAAATGCGCTCTTTCTAGTGATTCATTTAATTCTTTTGGGGTGAAGAGATATGCTAACCCTTCCCTTTCAGGTCTGATAACAGTGGCCATACTACTGACCCACTCTGAACGTTCTGTAACCCTTTCTATAAAACCTATTTTTTCCATACGTTTAAGTTCTTCCTCCACATCATTTCGATATGCAATAGGCAGTTTACGAGGTGGGTGAACTACTGCGATACTATCAGACTTCTCTTTTAGTGATACTTTACCAACCAAGTCCAGTAAATACATCTCTGTACTTCTTCTGTGTCTTTGACAATGAATTCATAGCATCTACACGTTTGATGAGACCTAGGGTAGTACATGTTTTAAGCCATAGCAATGGTTTGTTTGTTCCTCTGTGACTTGAAAAGTCAATTTGTAGAAGTGATTCTTGTATTCACACAACAGGATGTACTGTCCCACTGGTTGGATCTTGTGCCCTGAGTGCGTCATCAAATGCATTCTTGACCTTTGTAGCTCCATATTCTTATGAACTCCAGAGCAGATGTCGAAATCACATTACATTGAGCTCCCATGTCCAGTTTGAAGTTCATAATTTATCTTCTTTATCTTTCAACTTAACCAACCACTCTTTTCTCCTGACCCTTTAGTTAGAGTTTTCAAGTGCATCGATGAAAATTGAATCCTCTGTACAATCGTTACTGCTACTAGTACTTACAT
This sequence comes from Holothuria leucospilota, assembly GCA_029531755.1. Classification (NCBI taxonomy): domain Eukaryota; kingdom Metazoa; phylum Echinodermata; class Holothuroidea; order Aspidochirotida; family Holothuriidae; genus Holothuria; species Holothuria leucospilota. The sequence goes on from CM055968.1 coordinate 53,904,155, forward strand.
GGTCAATTGCATGGACATTTTGTTTTAAATTTTATTAAAAATCATTTGTAAACTTCCAAAAATGAAATCATAATTGTATATTGGTATTGTTGTTGCTAATAATAGGGAAGATTCGGATTATTAATATTGGCAGTCATTTGTCATTACCTTTCAAGAATAAATCAAGCAAAGGAAGGAAGGAAGGAAGGCAGGCAGGCAGGCAGGCAGGCAGGCAGGCAGGCAGGCAGGCAGGCAGGCAGGCAGGCAGGCAGGCAGGCAGGCAGGAAGGAAGGAAGGAAGGAAGGAAGGAAGGAAGGAAGGAAGGAAAATAAAGAGGACTATAAGGTTGGGCTAAGTTGGACTAAGTGACATTTCCGCATAAATTTCAAGTTTCACATTGTCGATATAAAGCAATGTATAGAAATGGTGAGACTATGTAGTTCACACATGCAGACCATGTGCCCATAATTCACTTTCCCTTTACAATAGGTGAATCTTTAAGTCGAACACTTCTTTCCTCTTTAAATTAGCTTTGTTAGGGTACTTTTAACGCTTATCATATCAATAATCTGCTGTTTTTTAAATTAACCTTACTATTATTCCAGTGTAAAGAGTTACGTACATTGAAAAGAATATGATATAGCCTAAATTCATACGTTTGATTCATCAAATAAGGATATCATACATGTTATTAAATTAGATACATAAATGGATGCACGGTGTTTACCGACGCTCGGCACCGTATAATTTACTGGGCTCCAACGCACCAGTCCGGATTCGGCCAGCTCAATGCCGGTCACAAGAGCGTTTTTCTAGATTAGGAATTTGCCCGGAATAGAAGGTTTAGAAATTGAAATTTTTCCGGAATGCGATGTAACTGGACTTAGATTCGGAGTTCTTTCCAGCCGATGTCTCAAATATGAAAGATACATTAAAAGTGTTTAAAATTCAATTGTTATTTGCGCACAGTGTACAGATGTAAAATATTGTCACGCAAAGTCAACTAAATTACTGAGAAGGCCAGGCTATGGAAGTGAGTACAACGATATTCTTATTAATGGTGGACATGTACAATAGAATTAAAACATCCGTATGTTTAATGTGCTATACATTGGCAAAAAGACTCTCGGATTTGGTGCCACTGGAATTAGAAATGACCGGAACTCAAGGGGTACGTATCATGCTCGGAAAGTACCTAAGATTCGCGCATCTAGAGTCGGAGTTAGCTCCGACTCAGATAGGGTGGACTCCAGCCCTAATGTCTCAAAAGGCAATGATTAAAACTTCAAAGTAGGCCTAGTATTTAAATGCCTATAGGCCAACCCGTTTCTCGCGGTGCACTTTCTCCACTGTGTCCTCTGAAGGACAATTTGAGTAAACTAAGGCCCGTCTAACTTTATTTAGTACACATACTAAGTAAAGTCAGCTGGGCCTTAGTTTGCCGGAGGACCGTTCAGTATTTTTCAACGAATCGCACAAAGATTTGTTCTCATGCAAAATAAGCCTTGATCTGTTTAATAAATAATTTGACATACAAATCGAATTTTAAACTTAGTGTAATCGACAATCAAGTGGCCCTGTAAGACTGCAGCGCGTACATCTAATATTATCTTCTGATTCTAATCGTGAAGAAAATTTGATGTTGGTAGGGGGCGACGTCGATAAAAGAGATGAATGATAAATATATCGAAAATAATATTACTACCAAAAAGTCATCAATTTGAAATTTTCTCTTACTACTTCGCTTAAAATACGCCGTTACAGTTGCTTTTACACAGAATTGTAACTAGTTACTTGCTCCGTTACTGAAATGCAAATGTAACTCGTTACAGTCTTCCGTTACACAAAATGTAACTCGTTACAGTAACGGCGTTACTTGCAACTCGTTACTCCCAATCCTGTTTACGGCACTAAACTATTGCAGATATGATGCTTCAAACATGTACTGTCTCGATGGTTTGCCTAACGTTGTACAAAAGGATGGCGGCAGACTTGTTGCTAATTGTTACTTCTTAGCGATGGGAACCACAGAATAAACACTGCACTAAACCGTAAGGAGCGAATGCAGTTATCATAAAGCATTGTCTGAACTTAAGTGACGCAATCACAAATTTGTCCATAGAGAGACACATGTATAGGCTTCTTGTACAAACAAGTCACTGTAGTTGCAACTAATATAGAAATTGCATGGTGTCATTGTTCGATATGGTTGGAAGCTTGCAAAATACTGGTTTTCAGGCAAGAGACTAGAGCCAGACGAGAAACTTTTTGAGAAACTGAATCAAATATGGTTTCTGCTGTGTAATACGTAGCGGTGGTAAGTGAAAAATTGTCATTTTGTTTTTGATAGACTGAATATATATGGATTTCATTCAACTTGATAAATTCGGCTCCACGAAATTTGTGTACATAAAGTTGTGTACTTCGACTAGTGCACTATATTGCATACATAGCCAGTAATATATTATGGATAGTAATAAAATGTAATATAAACTGGAAAAAAACGAGAATGGCAAGGTGCCCCATACTGCACAAGAATTAAATAATTTAAAACAAGATGAAAAGATCTGAAGACCACGGACATAATCCAGTGCAACTGTAAGACGATATTAAGAGGAACAAAAGTAATTCCACTTCACATACACTTCAAACCCCGCATTGGTAACTTGTTCATAGCTCACATTTTCCGTGTAAGAAGATGGTTATTCTTGTAGAGAAAGACTTGCAGTCGTTTCAAGATTAAAAAATAGTAAGCATCAACTAAAGCTTGCTTCCGAAACTTCTCCAAAATTTGAGTAGGTCTTTGGCCTTGGAAATTTATAACTTTAGAAACCTTTACTAGGGTGAATTGTAGAGTGAGCTTCAAACTTCATGGAGAACAAGAAATTGTATTTTAAAAGTATTCAAATATTAAATTTACATGTGTGAAAAATTCAAGAAATACAAATCTTTGTGTTATCAGTATGCTTGCATGACATCACAGATTACCCATTATGCATTGCACTGTGCAGATCAATGCACAGAATATCTTTACTTCAATTAATGGTAAACATTAAAGAGATAAAGTTATATACTGAATGTAAAAATGGATCGTTAAAATTCGAAAATGAGTATGTTGAGTATAGATGAGGATTTTGTCTCAGTCAGCTACTCAGCTATGACACATCTTTTATAAGATAAACCACTGAATTCATCTACCGTGATCAAACTTAAAGTGTATTTTTGGAAGACTATCTAAAGACTATCAATGCGACGAACTCGCACATAATCTAGTCACTGTAAAATCTGCATTGTGAATTGTTGCGTTATCAGATCATATCTTGAAAACGCGGTTTCTTTAAAAGAATGCCATTATTGTGCGGAAAACATGCACAATCTCTAACGCAGATTATATTACTTTTGCCAACAAATGCCAGCGAAAGTTCGCTGGCAACATTTATTTTGATCACTTGTTAGGCGCTGCATGTGAATGCGACTGTGATGTTCATGATGAGAAACCTCAAAACGCCTCTGGAGATTTCTCGTAGGATCAAAACGACCCGCCTATAATCCCACGTGGACACAGAGTAAAAATGTATCACTCAGATCTAATGGTCAAGACAACGCGAATAAGAAGCTATCGTTCAGCTTAACACTGCAATGCATGGACAACCAAAACACAGAACGGTAAAACCAAAGGTTTTCTGATGTGAAGGTGTCTTACTTGCACACTGATATTCAAAATTTTTGTCAACTTTAATAGGAAGTTGTCATTGACTACACAGGCGTTTCAGAAATTAGGCGAAAAAGAATTATGGAGGGGCATTGCATTTTAACAGCATCGTTTACTTAAAATATACTTTGTTAGTTTCTATGAGATTGGCTGTTGTGTAGAGGGCCTTCTGTGGCTTGTGGTACTGTTGACCCAATCACACAGCATACTAGGCGACATATGACTTTTTTACCGAGTCTGATGGAATGTCCAATCAGGCAGGTGTTATCCGAACACCGGGTAACAGCTCCCTGGTCCAATACTTCGATAAACCTCGAGACGCCTTTAAACCATTGCCTAATACATAATAATTACATGGTCAAAAGATAGTGAGATATGCATATATTCTGTACAAATCTGTTTCAAACAGTCACCCCTCGTTTGCTGTCAGCTTGTAACGTTTAAACATCAAGGCAGTTTGATTTGTGTAACAACTCAAAATGACAATACTCGCATGGTAAGATGACAATTCAGCAAGTGCCGATTAAGTTTCATATGGGATAGCGTCGGATGATAATATATTTTCTTTTCGTAAAATCGTAAGTGAAACTCGATTGCAATGCCTCAAAAGTGAACGTAAAGGGAAAGCTGAGAATAGTGTGACAACTGGGGAACCACAAACATTGAAGCAGAAATACTTAATAATTGCCACTTTGGAAAACCCATTTGAATAATAGACAAACGCTATTAAGAGAATGTTCTTGAGATTATGTAGGTTATGCAGAGAACTAAGCTAGGAAACGTAATATAATCAAAAGTTAAACAATGGTGCACGAGAAAGTTTCTTGACTGGGAAAGCATAACTCTCTATAACGTGATCAATGGAAAAGATCTCTTGTTTAAATACTCCGGCACATGGTTTTTCGAAGTAGATATTCATTCATTCATTCATTCATTCATTCATTCATTCATTCATTCATTCATTCATTCATTCATTCATTCATTCATTCATTCATTCATTCATTCATTCATTCATTCATTCATTCATTCATTCATTCGTTCGTTCGTTCGTTCGTTCGTTCATTCCATTCATTCATTCATTCATTCAGTTTATTTCGTTTATACATGCATTTGCATACATATTATAAAGCAAGATTCAAAGATATAGTGTAGATGTATAAACAGGACGCTAGAGAAAAACACTTAATGTTTATTGCAGCTAGCGACAAAACTCTCCCAATTCATACTTACTGGGCGAACTCAATGCGGAACGGAAATCTTATGACTTGGGCCAGTTAAAGACTTCCGTCCATGCATAAAAGCACTGGCGTGCGTAGGATCTAGCCGAGGGGGCTCGGAAGGCATTCTCCATAATTAGTCCAGGGGGCAACCCTTCAAAACTTAGAACTGAGTGTGCTACGAGCGTAATGTCTCCATTCGCGGAGGACGGTGAGGCCACCACAGTCCATCCCCCTCCGTATTACGGCAATGGGTAAACCCCTTTAAAATTGGTAAAATAAGCGGACAAAAGGAAACTGTAGTAGGTTTCTGGCTAAACGTCCTACGAAATATCTGATCAGCAGGCAGGGATGGTTATCAAATGGTATAGGTTACTTTGCTACCGGCAATTTATTGAAGTATCATCCAGGCGCGGATCCAGAAATTTCGAGGGGGGGGGGCCAAGATGGGATTTCTCAAGTAAACCAAACGTGCACCACGAGTGCGAAGCACGATTTTGCAAGGTCCCGGTGGGGGTCCAGGGGGCTCCAGTTACTCTGTTAAGGAGATTTCATAACATTTCATCTTTTATGAAATCTAATGTGAATGGCTCAGTACGGGTTACTTTAACGACACCTATTAAGGTCCTGTGCGAATGTGAGGTTATTTCAATATCTGAACTCCAGCATTACGAGCAATATGTACATTTAGGTAACTTAGAAATGATTTTAGCAATCAAAAGAGTTTTTTTCGTTATAAGGTTAGTCGGGTATGGGGCCCTTCGCGCCGAAATTGTTCCTTTTAGAGCACTATTTTTCATTTTAAAATTTGCATTCAGGTGGTACTTTGAGACACTTACATTCCTTAGCCAAAATAATTCTGTCGGGTAGTCTGATTTAGCAAAGTCTGATTTACTAAATGCTTTGCAATCTTCTAGAGAACAGTACTTTTCTTCAAATATGTTTATCATTTCAAAACTAGTAGAGGGCGCACAGAATTCCTCTTCTTCACATGTTGGTTATAAATTTTGTCCCTACATAATCACGCCTATGTAAATAGAATAGCATCTTGTAACCATTGTCTGATGAATAAGGTGAAAACGTTTGAGATGGTATTGAAGAAGAAAATGGAAGACATGAACTGAAGATAAAGGCCCGAAAGTTTAGGTAGGTTGTGAAAGATATGTAACGGAAAACAATTAAGACACGTCAATCATTCATTCCCAAAGACATTTCACCCCACCCCCTGTTCAAATTTTTTGCTTAAAACTTCTTTTGGATCATTTTAAATTTCGATTGGAAACTGTTTGGCGTGCACTCGCTCCCCATGCAATACGTATTGGCATCACTGTTAGTAGCTATTATACGTATGGCAAGAGATTTTGGCGATTGGGGAGGCACCACAGAAGATGCGATAAACCCACCTAACTTCAGAAACCCAGAGATTTGGCGTAAAGCGTGTATGCCTACGATAGTTTGCAACCGGGCGGATCCTTCCTTTGTCACGTTGAGCAGCTGTGCCGTCCTGAGGGAGGGGGTGTTCCCCTTCTCTTTGAAATTTTGTTTGTTCATTTTGGGTTGCTTAGGTGCAATATTGTGCTATCTTTGTGAAGGTTTTGAACTGATTATGTGTTGAAAAATTCTCATAATGTAGTAAATCGTTCTTTTTATGGGTTGTGTGTAAGGGGTGGAGGATTGACAAGTCCCCCTCCCCCTTGATAATTTTATTGTTCATGTAAGATGACTCAGATACGAAATAGTGCTATCTTTAGCAAAACGTTGAGTTGGTAACATATGTATAGAACATCTCATTATTTAGTGATATTTTGACTGAAATATCGGACCCTCCATGGCTGGTACCATGAAACCGGCAAAGGGAAGGACTGGGGTAATTAAAAAATGGAGATACTCTCATGAACAATGATAATTCAGACGATCACGTGCTATTGCACGCTGATCGTCTGAATTCTCATTGTTATAGGGAGTGGTCGAGAAGGGAGCAGAAATAACCAAAGGGTTCTAGATTTATAGGTATGCACATGTGAAAACATAACATTCACCATCTACCAGTAATGGGTGTCAGAGAAGGGCGCCGTGAAATTGCTTCGAAAATGTTTCGAAAATTTATACTTCCGATCTTTCACGTCATGCTACAAACCTGACAAATGCTACCATAACTTCTTAATGATGTTAGATTGCTCTATGATCCCTCTCTTTGTGCGAAGTCCCTACAGAGTGTGCAGATGTACCTCTAATTTTCGGATATTTGTTATGGCTAGGGTTATTGCCCTAGTTATTTTCATAAGATACAGAGCGCCAGCCATGACAAATGCCCGCCAAGGGCCCCGAAAGTTTGCATTATAACCATTTCTATGACAAACTAGTTGCACGGAGACTCTGCACTGAGACACTATCAATTCCCCCAAACGTGTCTGCCAATTAGAATGTGGGTATGCTACCTGGTAATTCGTTAAAGTTTTCAGTTTTCATAAGCAGAGGAAGGCGGAAAGAAATCCCTTATTTCACATTCTTACAATGCTGTGCTCCTCTGAAACAACGTCTATGCACACGAACAATCAGTTTAATAGTAGAAATGAATTATGCGAAAACGTTTCAGACCATATTGATAATAATACGCAGCAATGAGGCTAAAAGCTTGCAGACCGCGCGGAAATTAAGACAGATTTCGAAGAATTTGCAAACATTTTGATAGTTTTCAAATGATTTGTGATAGAAAATGATTAAAGTAAATCCAAACATATCACTCTTTAACACAAATTTTTGGCTAAAGTTCAATGCAGCTACCAGGGCCTATACAGCACACATACCATTATGTTTTCGTCTATACCTGAAGGCTAGCACCATTGCTCAGCCATTCACCTCTTTTTGCACATTGTAGCCCTCCTCTTGCTCCTCTTGTCGTCAGCCACTAGATATTTAATAGAGCGGTTTTCAACTAGAAGCACCACCCAACCCCTGAAGAAAGATACTACACTTTGAGTACCGAACGTTTTTAGACAATTCTGTTCTTTTTTTGGCCTTTATTTTTTCTTTTTCTTTTCTTTTTCGCCTTTCATATTTTTGTTGCGGCGAGGTTGGGGGGGGGGAGGGCCCCCTAGACCCCTCTCCTGGAATCATCAACATGGCCTTGAAACACCAATTAGACTTACCACTGCCTCACGTTTTGCTCGCAGTTACCTAACATCTCCTCAATATGCCACCTGCCTCCTACTTTTATACATCGTTCATAAGAACAACAGAGAGTAAACCATTGTTTATTGACTAAATGATAACTGCCACAGCTCTTGTAAGGTCAACAACATTAATATGTAGTGAAGGCTTTAGTGAACCCCTTTCGCCGGTGAGGTCTGGCGATTTCGTCAAGGAGCAAACAAAACAAACAAAAAATATCAACAACAATAAGAACTGAGTCAAACTAAAGATAGACGAAGTGGACCTCTCGTGAAATGTATGGAACTGCTACTACGTTTTTATTCAATGCATACTGGTCCAGACCACTCTTTCCTCTCCCCTTCCCGGGGATTTGCTAACTGGTTCACGTCGGAGAACCCATCCCCCCCTCCAACAAATGTTGACGCCCCACTGTTAATGTAACCTCGGTATAGCCATATCACTGAAAATCTAAACTAGTCTTAAACAAGTCAGGATGGTGCCTCTCCCGACTAATTTGACTGACTAGCGTAAAATTAGTCGGTGGATTAGTCAGTCATCACAAACTAGTCAGTTGATTAGTCGGTGTCACACGGACTAATCCACTAACTAGTTTGTGATCACTGACTAATCCACCGACTAATTTTACGCTAGTCAGTCAAATTAGTCGGGATAGACACCATCCTGACTAGTTTAGGTTTTCATATATATATATATATATATATATATATATATATATATATATATATATATATATATATATATATATATATATATATATATATATATATAGTTCACAAGGCAGGCAGAACGATTTACTTGAGAACTTAGTCATTATGAAATGCAGGGGCTGCAACTGCTCTTTGGGAGTAAAAAATTTTAATGAAATAAGGATTACAGCACTTTAAGAAGGGGATTTCGTTAATGTAACAAACATTTCACATTGCTTCAATGGAAAAATGATCACCTAGTAATGCCTGTGTTGTTATATATAGATGCAATAGGGGATTTGGTATTTTCTGTACTTATTACTGATATTTTGCACTTTGTAGCACTTTGTAAGATAACATTATTTTAAGTAAAATTAGGACTATAGGGTAGGAGTGTAAATGAAAATTTTCTGTTCATCCTCGGCACCTTCTATGACTAAATTGAAGAGTTGCTTTTATCATTCTGGTAATTATTGTATCCTCTTTTGTACCTCAGGTAAACCAGAGTAAAGGATTCTGAAACACCCTTGGCTGTCTGCATCATGCTTGAACTTTTCGTTATTCTATTTGCTGCCCTTATTTCATTCGTGTCGTTAATAGCTGTCGCACTCATCTTCTTCTACGCCCTTCGTGTCATTAGAAGTCTGAGCGTAGACCCTTGCAGTCGATCAGTACACTCTCAACAGGGAAATACCCAGACAACCGTGTTACACAACATAACATCTTCGATACCAACTGCAGTGTACAGTAGAAAGATTTACTGTGATAATCATTCCATATCGATTAAGACTGACGTTTATGCCGCAGATAAGGAGAATGGATCTCTTGGGAGCCAAGCAAATTCCACACACGGAAATGCTTTCTGCAATCCTTCCTACGAGCTTCAATTATTCCATAATGATAGTGTGAAGTTCACTGTTCATCCTTCAGTTTCTGATCGACACGATGACGAAACATGCACTAGTTATGAAAATGTCAAAACTAAAATGTATGAGAATCTGGCTCAAGTGAAGAAATAAGTCATTAAATTATTAAAAGAAGACAGAGTGCATCTTTTTATTCACATATAAAATGGGGCTATTTGGAGACGGTTATATCTGTAATGATATTGCAATGATAGGATATAATACAGTACAAGAAAGTATGTGAAATTCTTCAAAGCAGATAAAACTTACACATATACAAACAAGAATAAAACAGGAAAGAGGAAATATATGCAAAATTATATTTTCTAAGATAATGCTGTTATTTAAGTGATTGGTGGTTTTCACGGAAGAACGTGGAAAGTCAATTTGAAGTAATTTTTAAACTTCTCAGTTTTGACCTTTTATAAATTTTGCAATGCTTTCAATGTATTTTTCTTAAATTAGTTCAAACTTTTTGTTTCAAACAGAAAGACATACATTTCATTATTTGATTTCACTTCTCTTACAGAAAACGTAAATATTTTTTTCAGATGCCCACATTTAATGGAAATCATTTAGCATGCTTTGTACATTTACTGGGTATAATCAAGCTGTACAAGTCGTATCAGAGTCGCGACCTCAAAATAATAAACAGGGGTGTCGCAGGCGGAAAGGGGTTGGCAGGAACCCCTCCGTCGTCGATGAAAGCTGTACCCCCTGATGGGGAAATTTTCAATAAACCCCAACTTGTCAAAAGTTCTTAAAAGTGATCTAATTTCTAAATTTCTTCAAATTAAAATACCAAATATTTTCTTATATATAAGCAAAAATTTTGACTTTGCCTCCTTCCGGCAACTCGTTGATGTTGTCTGGCTTCGGGCCCCCGATGCCATTCGTCGGGCAAAACATGACGCCACCACTGATAGCCACCCGACAATTCCTGAAAACTGTCCTCACTGGAAGAATCGACGTTGTTCAAGAGGTGGTATTATCTGAGCGGTCACTCTCTATCATCCTTACACTAGAACTCCCTTTGCTCATTCACAGATGAGAAAATTAAAAATGAGCGTTTCTGGAATTCAAAAAAAAGGGAAAGTCAAGCAAGCGGAATTGTGAGGGAAGCGTCCTGGTGGGAATTGCCAAGGAAGAGTTGTTGTGATTTATTTTATTTTAAGAGTTACGATTTTGAGTTAATCAAATTAGAGAAAATCAATCCAAGTAAGCCTACCTGCTGTAGATTGTTATCTTCTCTCGATGAAGAGGATATTAAAGTATTAGAATAAATTAAACATTACGAGTCGATGTGTCGACTTTCGAGTAACAGCTCCCTTGTTTAAGAAAAAACGAAACCAAACTCAAGTACCATATCAATAAAAGCATGATAAAGGGGAATTCTACCACTCTTGTCATTACTCTCTCTTGTTTCCTTATTGCTTTTTTTTCCTTTTATCGGTTTTAGATCATTATTTGCTTATTGCTTTCACAAAGATAGACTCGAAAAGTGCAAAACTTCTGCAGTTCCTCTTTCCTTTGCATTCGACTGATGGTCATTTTCTTTCTTGTGTGACACCACTAAATTGTATATACTTGTATGAATGCATTCTTGAGACTTTTGAAAAAAGAGTAAATAAACTGAAACTAGACGTCATTGTCCAGGAAGGTGATACTCCGGGTGACCGAAATACCAAGGGAAAGTCGTTCAAGTGGAATTGTGAGGGGGGGGCGACGGGGGGCGTCCGGGTGGGAATTGCCAAGGAGGAGTTGTCCAAGAGCCATCAAAATCAACGTTGAGTATATTTTAGATAATTTGAGTACGCAAGTAAGGTGGGTTGAGAGGAATTTATTGAACTGCAAGATATGAATATATGTTATCTTGAGGCGGCTCCCCTGGATCGCCATTGATAATGCAGGATATATAATTACAGTAAACTCCATACTCCGCATAACATTAGCAACGAGGAAACAGTCTCTCATAATCATTAATACAATAACACTGTGAGTAAATGATAAATCGTGCAATGAACAGGAAAATCAATGATCTTTATATATTCACTCAGGGCCGTAGCCTGAGGGAGGGGGGGCAGGGGGTTTCTTCCCCTAGAGATTTCGCCCAGGCTATGGCCCTGTTTACCATATTTGAAAAATAATCACTAGAACCCGAAAGATTGATACTGGATGATATATAGAAATGCAGAATATTTACTCCATTACCCTCGTTGTTATATAGTTTTTCGTTTAACTTGTCATTGATCTTGTAAATTAATGGCAAATAATAGTTGAATAAACGACAATTTACGATATGGAATTATAATTTTTAATAATGATACCTTCCAACGTGTTCTTCAATTACTGTGGTATCTTTCCCAAACACTGTCAGTTTCGGAGGCCTAAGTCGGAAAGTATTGTATATGTTGTGTTCTTTATGCGAAGATTAGCTTGAGAGCCTTTGCAGTTATTTTACAATGGCGGATGAATATTAATCACACGAATCTCCAAAACCTTTACTACGGTCTAAGTAACTTTGTAAGCAAGTTCTTAATTTGACTATGGAGGGGCTATTCAGAAAGCTTGTTATTTTCATAAAATCTGCCAAATCGAGGATTTAAAGTTATTGTTCCACAACTTTCCAAAAGTTTGTTGTTGTCGAAAAACGTTATCTCTGGACTTTGTTAAGACACAGGACTTTAAAAGAAAATGGTGGAAATGACCAAGTTGGAAGTCGAGAGCAACACACTTTAATTTGAACTTGACATTGATAAGGTATTCATCTTATCGTCGATCACCTGATGGAAAGCAATTTCTTGATTTTCTTGATTGAGGAGTTGATGATTCAGAGTTGAAAGTTATGAGATTAAGTTCTTACAGGTCACGTATGACGAAGAAGTTGATATAATGAAAATCACAGCGAAGAACCTGGTTCTTCAACGGTAGAACAGTACTTGTTACAAAAACAGGGAAGTGATGTACAGGAGGAAAGTCAATATTTCACTATATACGAAAGTGAAACAGTTATGCAGGTATGTCATCTTCAGAGAAACGGCCTCCTACTTGTACTTTGTCTAAAACATATCTGCGTAACCTCGTGTATGCTTTATTTATGACCAAATGTTAAATTACATTATGGTCTTTACTTCAAAATGGCCTCCTTATCATAATGTAGGCCTATAAAATATAGAAACCACTAGATGGCTTACTCATACAATGTTATTGGTGTAACTGAAAACTAGCGGCCCATCAAAGTGGATTTCGTCACTGGTTTTAGTCCTACTTATAGCTTTCCTGATCATATTGTTTGCGGCATATGTTAATATTCCTGTTATAGAGTCATTTCCGACATTCATTGCAAATTTGCGAAGTGGGTCCCCAAAGGGGAAGCTCGTGGGACTCCAGCCCCTCCCAAATGGCTACCACTTTAATAAAGCCTACTTGATTATTGTTTCACAACAGTAATAAAACTTTGGGGCTTTGGAAAATGACCAGGGTTAAATACCACATTTTCACGAGTGAGGGTTATGGTATTTTACCAAAGTAAATACTTAGAACATCAGTAAAAGTCCTTACGTCCCAGGCTTGAGAAATGCCATGTTCTTGTGGGCAATATCTTCTCTGTATCTTTAACAAGAAATTATGGTGATGCTCCGTCCGGATGGTACATGTCTGAAAATTTAAATTCAAAGTTCCTTCTAAGCAGAATTCGTTGATGAGAGGATGAACGTGTAGCTACAACAACCTTTTAATGACATTAAAATGCGATGTGTAACCTCTGTACGACTATACACTAGCATAGACAATTCCACATCTTCTGACTAGCATAGCCTACACTACACAGTTCAATACGCTTGCACTGATTAACGATGTTCAGACCTCGAGCAACCGGCAATCATATGAAGTTGACTTAGGCAGTTAGGTTGGAGAGTTAAGCTGGAAATTCAAAAATTTAAAAAAAGTATTTTTTTTTATTCAAACCAGAAACAGAAACGGGGTGTGGTACTCTTTTTTTACTCATTTCCTTTAACTTTGCTGTGAAAGTTCTCCCTTGAAAATCCACGACAGCATGAAGGGAACGTTCTTGAAAATTTCAGAACATAACTAAAGTAACCAAAGTAACCCAGACCCGAGTAATTTTTCCTCTCCTTAGTGCCAAATTCCCTGCTTTTCTTTCATACAGACGCCTCCATAAGGGTATTTTTAGTCGGGAGAAAAGATTTGCCAGCACGGTTTATAAAGACACTACATACGGAAAGCGACACTTTTCAGTCAGTCAGTCCTTTCATTGCATTTTACATTTCAAACTTTGAAATTTCATGTTTACACTTCAGGTTTAAAAAAAACTCTGGCAGATAGTTTCCACAAATGAAAGAAGGCGTTATGATACTTCGGAAGCCACAACGGCTCTCTGGCGGAAGTCCTGGGGTAATGGAAACACTAGCAAGAGCAACGATAATTGAAATGCAGCTTGCAGGGGTGAGAGAGGGAGGACCTACGAATAACCAAAGGAGGTGTGGGGTGATAAGCATATTTTGAATGCTTCTTCTTTGTAAAAGTATTAAAATTCACCAACTACCGATAATGAGTGACGGCAAAGCGCGCCACAAATGTTCTTTTGAAACAAAAATGTACAACGAGAAGGATATATTGCCGTTCTAGTACCTAAAGAAGAGTACACTTCAACTGCATTTTAGAGTGAATAATACATCACCTTTCGCTTGACGAAAGAATGAAAGGTTATCATTTACCATTTATAAACCTACTCAACTGCACAATGTAATAGGAGATTCAAACTTGCAGTGGTTAATAAGTGGTTGAAAACATACACCACAACTACTCTTTAGTTTGAAGAGAAATTGCTGACAGTAAGTACTGACCTGTTTTTATCAGTCTTCTTTGAAATGGTATCTTCTGTGAAGTATTTAGATTGGAAAAGTTGTCTCTTTCGGTTTATGAAATGGATGTTTAATGTAGGCGCATAGTCAAAGCAGGGAGCTGTAAGGCATGGAGAAACAACACTTGTTCTTTCTTTGAAATTAGGTGTTTTGCCGACGTTTAAGCTTCGCATTGTCTGGTTCCCGAAATTTCTTTTGAACTTAGAGAGATTAGGCAGTGAAGACAATTGTTCTTGTCGTCTGCTATATCTGAGGGCGCTCATAGGATGATTTCCCCCATTGGTATCACATTGACAGCCGTCAAGAAAAGCAAAATTTATTAAACTTGTGCCGCCAGGTGCCACGTTCCAAAAGGGTACAGAGTATCTCTTTTTAACTTTTTAAACAGAGATACATTGTTCGCTATTTCAGGAAAACTCCGGAATCGTTTGAAATTTCATCATCACAATCTACACTCCCACTGATTTTCAAACAGGTATATTCCTTTCTTAATAAAGAAATTAGAATAATAATGGAATTGTCCAACTTAAAAGTGGGTGAACAGACGTTTTGATCAAAAAAGGTGAAAATGTTTCACATTCATCGGCTGCGCAGTTATCTTCAAAGAAACATCTTCACAATGGTCTTTGTTACAGGATTACTTGGCTTTGAAAGAAGGAGATCATCATTAAGAAGGAAAGTCAACAAACGTCAAACAATAAGAACAAAGACACCTGTCAATCAAATTTCGGTACCTGAAAAGGATTTAATTATTCTCAAGTACATATTGCCTGACAGATTTAGTCGATGTTTCTCCATCTCTCACAGCTCCCTGGTCAAAGGAGTCTGGGGTCCCCATGGGTGGATGGAAAAGTACAAAAGTATGATAATACGAAATAAAGAAAAAGAGAAAAAAACAAAATATGATAACTTTTGTATCATCCTAGGGAACCTTTTCAGCACTGTTCATAAAAACACCATGAAATTGTATATAACTATGTGATCGCTTTGCAGTAGCCAATAATAAAGATCATAAATTGTTCAAAATGACCATGACGTAAAGTTTGCTGGGCCCTCTAGAGTAAGTTCGCCAGAAAAAAAAAATGAAAGTAAATTCTGATATATGTGACTGGAAGTCATGGAAGTGATAGTTACAAGCATTTCTTTGACATTGTTAACATTATAAAATGTAAAGTAACCACTCTGCAATTTCGAAACAGGCAAACCGGTTATCATGACCGTATACCTTTCAAAATGGTCAAAGTAATGTAGCACAGTAAAAGAAAAGCTGCTTATCAGTTAGAAATCCAGCCTACTCAGCCATTACTATCAGAATATCAATGTTACTTCATTTTAACCAAGGAGATTCCTCAAATGTCTTGGGAAAAGTTTGTGGGGGCTATTTTGGGATCTAGAGAGCTTTCTATTGCTCCTTATGTGATATTTATCTAGGAGGGGAAGGGGTGGGCATATTTCGAGCTGGGCGTATTTTGGCTGTTGCCAATCATCACCCCAAGTATTTTGTATTCTTATTACCTACCCTAAGCTAATGACCTAAGCGAAGCTCCAGAAAGTTGGCGACACACAGGAAAAGTTTGCGATGCACTTTTTCTCAAAATTTAGGCAAATTACACCTTTCAACCATATTTTGAGTGGTCATTTAAATTTAAATGTTTTGGCGTTATCGCTAGTAATAACTATCATGAATTGTTTCGATATTGTAAGTTCATTGAGGAACCAATTCTACGTGAGATCCTTTCATTATCAGATTGTGGAATACAATATATACATCAAGTGCTTTGCACACATGGCACTATTAAGAAGAAGAGTGCGTGATTTTTTAAAGTAGTATGACTTAGAAATGAAAGCAAAAGGTCATTTCTTTTGGGTTACTTTATTGTAACTTAAACGACAGTGAAAAGTTGAATAGATCCTTTGGTTTACACAATATATTAAACAATTTCAATATTACTGATAGCTATCAAGTAACTTGTTGAAGGAAGCAAATTCCAAGTTCGCTTTTATTGTTACTATTAACCTTAGGTGTTTTATTATAGCTCGGGCTTCTCGAGTAACAAGTTTGGGAAAGTATCTGAGACAGCAACATTTAATCAACGAATACAATTAACTGTAAACAATTTCATTAATGAAAGCTAAATTTACCCTCCCATCATGTTATAAGCGGATATAGGTGACGTCACTCTCGTAGTAACTCAAGGAGCTTACGTGACACGCGTTTTCTGATACTATCTCAGGCTCCCTATACTCTCTTGGTTGGGTGGGATTCGAACATAATGCCGTTCCCACTCATACGGATGTTTCAAGCGTAATGTTCCATTGCAAGGAGATTGCCGTTATAACAGATGGTCCAGTTATGTAAACGGAATAAAAATGCACCATCACATTGCAAGGTAATCTTGAAAAATAAAAAAAAAACACGTTCAAATACGTACAGAAACAGTTTGGGAGTCAAAACTGCATTTGATCTTCTGACGAGTAGAATCAGACACTACTTTCCAAATTGCTCTAATATGTTTAATATCTTCATAGTAAGGGCGCTATTCAACAATGCCCAACTCTTATTTCAACTGATGGCAGTATTTCATCATTATATGTTTTTTGTTCAAAAGTAACCGGATATGTCAGTTTGCGCAAATGAATGGAAATAGCACACTAAAGCCTGAAAGCGACTGATTAAACCGAAGTTTTACCAGCCGTGTTTAGTAAAAACTGAGCCAAAGCCAGTAAGCCTACCAAGACTCAGAACAGAATCCAGATTTATAGTACATTATATTACTTTTTAGAAAGTAGAGTGTTCATAGGCCTAAAGCAAGCAGTTTTAGCAACATGCGGTCTCTGTTTCTGAACGGTGAAGTATAAACGTCAGCACTAAGCTATCCTAAGCGAGGAGAGAGAAAAAATTATTAACTGATTAAAGCAGCTTTTTCTTAATGTGTTTAATGGAAGTATGATAGACTGTAAGCCCCTAGAACTGTAGACAAGAACATTTCCACCAGTGATTACATCTTTTTGGTTTATCGACCGTATTTGTTCCTAGCTCGTTTAGAAAGGTACCTTTTCATAGTAGAAATCTGTGAAAATGAAAAAGAAAGTATGATTTTTGAACTGTTTCTTCTGAGATGCTGATTTTTCCCACAACAAGCAATAAAACAAACTACGAAAAAATGGAGAAAGACCGGTCTTTTAATATGATGTTCCTACAACTACGTTATCAAATAATAATGGAAATCACTAAAAAGTCATTTCATGTATAAAAAGAACCGTTCCATCTTTTCTAAAAGAAGAATTTGTGAATGGACTTAAGTGACTTTAAGTGTTTCCCATCTACAGATGTTAATGTAATTACTTCAATGTTTTTGTTATTTTTGTTCAATAGTTTTAGCATGTGTTCCGAATATAAAGTTTCTCATTTAGGCACGATTCGTTTTAAAGGGTACTAATTCCTGAAGCGTGGTTTATAAATTCTTTCCACACACTGTTATTCCGTTGTGGCACACTTGAAAGGAATGAAATTAAAAATTGGGAAGCCTCAGTATGATCAATTGAAGCTCTGCGTTCGTGGTTTCGAAGTAATTAGGAACATAGAACTGGAAATGCAGACAAGTGACGTCATCATAAACAATTTTCTACTTGTTTTCGTGTCTGTTTGTGTTATTACAGGCGTGAACGAGGGCCCAGTAATCTATCCTATGGGGTATATAACGAAGTAAACCCTCTCACCTGGATTGTTTCATGTATATTCGGGGTCTACTCAAGTCGTTTGTTGTACATGCTTTATAATTCGATGTAAAAGACCCATGACGCCATAGAGTCACAACGCCATATTAAGTTGGGAATCTATGCTTATACTATCTTTGCTATAAATATGTCTACAACAAGCAAAGTGACCACTTGAAGTTTTTTTCCCAAAGTCCCCTGACTCTCTGGCGAAGAGCCAGGGGCGAAAACCAAACAATACTCCCGAAGGAGTTCTGCTCCCTGAAGGAGTAACAACGTCCCCAAGCGCCAAACTTTGACTTAACTGACACCACCCGACAGTGGTCCCGTTCTAGACTGGCTGAATAGAACAGGTCCCACCCTGGAAGCTCCGCCGTCGTGATCACGGATACTCCTGAGCCAGGTAAGTATCAAGTGACCACTTGAAGTGAGCTTTTCAAGTACGTAGAAACAGGCACTGAGAAACTAAAGAACCCCAAACCCAAACAAAAGTGACCACTTTTGTTCCAAAAGTCCCCTGACTCTCTGGCGAAGGGCCAGGGGCGAAAACCAAACAATACTCCCGGAGGAGTTCTGCTCCCTGAAGGAGTAACAACGTCCCCAAGAGACAAACTTTGACTTAACTGACCTACCCGACAGTGGTCCCGTTCTAGACTGGCTTAATAGAATAGGTCCCACCCTAGGAGCTCCGCCGTCGTGATCACGGATACTCCTGCGCCAGGTAACCATTTGAAGTTCGCATAGGGAGATGGGGGTAACTGTTTCCTCTTGAAACATAACATAATGTATGAATGGAACTTAAATATTTAGGAGTATAAGTATTCCGGTATAACAAAAACAATTATCACATCGAAACTAAGCTATCCACTTGTAACATTCAGCACTACTCTCAATAGCGAAGAGTGTTGCAATTTACAATCAAAATGCAGTACATCAGTGTTTGAAGGAATTACTTGAACCATTTAACTTTCATTAAATGCCAGTCTGGCCTGATCAATGGAATGAATATTCATGACATTCCACAGAGTAATAAATTTTGATAATACACTTAAAAAATTAACTTTGCGCTGACTAACATTGTCAAAACCCATTAAATTAAAATTTTCTTTTTACATAATATGCGAAATTCCCTAAGTTTGCATTTTCGACGGTTGTTGAGTTTGTGACAATGAACGAGGTAAATGTTCGTATGGCTACAACAAGAAAGTGTAGTTCTACTACAGAATACTTGTATGAACACAAAATAATATAAAACAACATTACTCCGAAGTAAAACAACATACTTTCTGTATGTTTACGGTAAAGTCTCGAAAATTCCTGACAATTTTTAACTGTGCAGGCTGTATGGAACAAGGGTATCTGACCAATTAGAGGCTAGCATTTCAAAACGTGTTTATGAATTTAACTTAAGACTATTTGCAAGAGCTCATATTTTTCACTGGAATTATGAAGATCTATGATAGATTGTTCTTCAGCATATGTATGTCAGCAACAGATGGAATCTTCCAAGGCTTATTCACAGACTATTTGCTTCCCAGCAACGTCGCCCCTTAAATCTCCCCTGAGCAAAGGCTCTTATAGCCTACACTTTGACAAAGTATCCCTGAGTTGAGCGTAGTCCTATAAAGATTATCTGATGGCGATGGGATTAATAACTTCTGCATGCTTGTATGGACAATTGACAAGTAATTCAAAACCCTATGGCAATGTAAAAATTTCCCAGACAAATCTTGATAGACTTGTTAGACATGGCCATTTTGAATTTTTGGTGCAGTATTTATATATTCTTTTAAGTCAATTTGGAGCAGAGACAGGTATGGCAGACTTAAACATGTCCGAGAGCTGAAAAGTTGGTCACTCAAGTTATGTGTCCCTTCGGGGTCCAAACGTCCCGGGAACAGTTTCAGTAAGGCTTTGTGTAAAATTGCATTCGATGTTAAAGGAAGGGTTACAGCAAAAAATTAATTTTCATATGTGAAAGAGCAACTAAATATAAGCAATTTAGTGGAAACATCCATTCAAATCGGACATGTAGTACTCGAGATACCAGCAAATGAAGTTACTACGTGTGTGACCTAAAGACGGTGAGCTCGAGGCAAGCAGGGGTTATATCACTTCCTCACATTGATGAGATGTGCTTTGTTCCTTTTGTTTTTTCAGTCTGTTGTGTTGACCTTGAAATTTATAGGGATACGACCTCCCCGTCGGGAATGTAAAGTTTCTGAAATTCCCATGCCTCTCATGCAATCACATTCCAATAGCATAGGAATGTGGAGGAGAAATTTGGTTGTAAAGTTTAAAGAAAAACAAAAGACTGCTCATTAATATGAGGCTACGACGTCAAATGTGCTTGCTTCAAGTTCACTTTATGTTGAAAATTTGACAACTTTAACTGCTAATATCTTGAGAACCACAGATCGGATTTTAATGCAAATTTCACCAGAATGCTTAGAATAAGTACTAAGTAATAAGCTCTAACATATCAAAACTTGATTTGAGCTTAAACTGTTCTTTCAAAGTAAGGTATCCTGGCCACTGGACTCGAATAGGCTACTGAATTCACAATTACAACTCTTCGTAATAACTAGCCTACAGGTGTTTAGACGTACCTTTGTGATCTCGATGCTTTTGTAGTGTTACATTACTCGAAGCATTTGAACCTAGAGGTGACTGTGGACTGGCTACTTAATAACCGCAAACTTTGCAAAGAGCGAGTTGCTAGTACAGAGTGGAGCTCGACATGTAGCGAATTTTCCAGGGGTAACTTGTCTGGTATTCCTGCCAAGTTCATATATACATTCTTTGCAACCTTTCGTCTTCGACGCAATAGGGACACTAAAGCCGCGGTCACACTACAACGAATTTGGATCGGATTCCGATCCGATTTTTGTGAGTTTTTATTGAAATCTTCTCCATTTCGGGTCAGAAAGAGCCAAAAATTTGCCAACCAGTGTAAATATATGATTTGCATCAGAGGTCTATGAAAATGAATGTTAACTGATTTTTTTTCGTGACGTCACACCGACGGACAGCTTTTATCGGACACGCGTAGTCCGATAAAAGCTGTCTGTCGATGTGACGTCACGAAATAATTCGTAAAAATTTGATTTTCGTAGTCCAGCGATAAAAATCATATAATTACACAGGTTGGCAAATTTTGGGTTCTTTCCGACCCGAAATGGATAAGATTTTAATAAAAACTCACAAAAATCGGATCGGAATCCGATCCGAATTCGTTGCAGTGTGACCGCGGCTTAAGGCAGGCCCGTAGCCAGATAATGTATTGAAGGGGGGCTAGATGGCTTCCAGGGGGTATTTTTCAGAGGGTAGAGTGTGTAAAAACGTATGAAGGTAATGGTGACTTAGAATTTTGTAGGAGGCGAAAACTTTTCTGAGGGGCTTCACCCTCGTGCTCCCCATGGAGGACTTGCATTAAGGACTACAAAATACACTCTCAATACATAATCCACAACTTCTGAGTTTATCTAGAATTTCCGTCAGTGTTAGCGTACGTTTTCAGTTGCAGTGTGCATCCAGTCAAACGATGACCTAATGCATTATCTAAACAAACGTACACTGTTAATATCAGGTTTGAGAACTTTCACTTCCTTTAAAAGAAATGAAAGTCCTGCACTTATTAAAACGCACAGTTACATACTCTACGTAGTGCTAGTGTGGTAGCAAGTGACTATCATTTCTAATGGGAAACAGTGAGTGTATTAAATGGCTACGAATTGCAACTTACACTGCAAATCTGTTATGTGGCATCCGTTGTATCTCACTAAGAAGATAAAATTATGAGTAAGTATGTTGATCTTGTTGTAAGGTAGCTAATAGTTAAATCAGATTCAATAAGGAACAAAGAAACCTCCCAGTATTTTAAGAATACGTATAAACGAACTGCACATAGCGCGTAGCGGCCGGTCACGCTATTTAAATTGTTCACCTTTCTGCTTTTCACTTGAGGTGGGGAGGGGGGACTGAACGTCGTTTCGGACCGTCGTCCAGAGGAGGTGGTGTCCCCCTCCCCTTTGGAAAATTTTTGAATATTTGAGGGTACTTAGATGTGATTTGTTACAACATATCGGGCAAATTTAAGGAAATTTTACTGGAAAACTTTGACATTTTTTACAGAGGAAATATAAGGAATTTTTTGTCCTTGAATTGAGGGGGGAAGCATACTTCCTCCCCACCACATTTTTAATTGGCGGACTTAAGCCCCCTCTCCCACTGCCTACGCTTGTCGTGTTTACGGTACTAGATGCGTAGAGCGAGGAGAACCTGACTGTAGTGGATTATTCTAGAACGTAATGCCAGCTTTCGTATTTGTCTGTTCAGGTAGGAAGTATTAAGCCACCTCCAAACTCTGCCACTGTGCAACCGCCTCTACATTTCTCTGAAGGTAAGCACGGGATACTAGTTACGTAAGGGAATATGTTCCCAAAATTTGAAATATTCAGCCGGCACCAACAGAATTGAGACACCACGCTTTCCGTAAATCGAATTAACGAACTGGGATGCGATATACTCCTCTCCATTGATTCACTAGCTCCTAAATTTCCCCTACAAATTGCACTTGCTCTAACAGATATTTTTGTTTATCTTCCCCGTGTGCTCAAGGCATATCGGTCGTTATCATAATTATACAAAACCATTCATTACAGACCCATGATGTAGCGGTCTGAAGGTCAAGAGGTTGGTCAGTTAAGTTTACCTTCCGGTACGTAGCTCCTTTAGGGAGAAGAACTGCTCCTTCGGGAGTAACGTTTGGTTTCTCCCCTTGGCTCTTCACCAGAGAGTTGAGAGGACTTTGAAAAAGTACATACAAAACCATTCGTACGGTTGTCTGCAGTTCTTCAGTACCAAAATCACAATTGCATTAACACTGAGAAGTGAACAAGTGACCCAGACGTATATGGTGTGCCATAAGCCCTGAAATCGACATATAGAATTAATAAAGATAGCCACCTATTACTTTTCAATGATTGGACAAAACTGGCATGTACAATTTCATCATAAGTGTACAATTTAATTGAACATATGTCCAATTTATTCGACATAGACTATGTAAGGTTTCTCGTACTCTCATTTGACAAAGATTGTCACCTGTTCCTTTCTAGCACTCTGACTGGACAAAACTCGACATTTAATTGGACTTATCGATTAAATTGTAAATATGTCAGTTTTGTCCAATCAGAAAATTGAAAAAGAACAGGTTACTTTTTTGTCCAATGAGAGTAGGAAAAACCTGACATGTGTAGAATTAATTGGAAATATATACAATTAAATGGAGCATATTTCAGTTTTGTCCAATCAGAGTGATAGAAAGGAGTAGATGATAAATTTTGTCCAATGAAGGTACCAGAAACCTGACATTTGTCCAGTTGATTCAACATATGGTAATTTCTCTTCCATATGTCGATTTTATCCAATCAGATCACGAGAAACTGAAAGATGTCAATTTAATTCGACATATACCAATTTCAGGACTTATGACACACTAGGCGCACCATAGACGTCTCTCACCAAACCTGTAAACTGTCTCCAAATATCCTCTGGCATTTGTTTACATAAGGAGCCAGGTTAAGGATTGTGCTTCTGCGCATAGAACCACGGGAGGGTTTCTGTGGTTAAGGGGGGTTCACTAATTACATAATAATCTATAGAAAACTTGAAATCATGTAGAAATGACAAGGACTATTCAAAGATCTTATAGCTAATCTATACCAAAGTTTACTGCTAAATTCTGCTGAAACCTTAGAAATACGAATATGTTGAAAAAAATATAAAGAAATTCAATTTTCCAAGAGTCTTTCAGAAATGCATCGTGTTACAATATTAATCCAGCCTGATAAGTTGGAACCCTTAATCTAATTTTTGTCATGATTTATACATTTTTTGTTTTTTTAGAATCATATTTACTATAAAATTTATTAACACATGTAAATTGTGATAATACTTGTTACTTTCATTTTCATAATTGACATGTCTGTGAACTGTATTACATGAGTACGGCTTTCTTTTAATAATCAAGCAAAATGTGTTTGCCAAAGATCTCTGGAGGTCAAATGTCAATTAGGTCAAAGAACAAAGTACAGTAAATTTTTTTAGAAAAAGTATGTTGCGTACTCTTCCTTAATCAGTAGACTGGTCAAGCTCAAATTTGGCGGGAAGGTACAGGTATAACCATTCAAACCTGTGCATGCATACGTAATTAATGACGTAATGGTTGAAACAATCTAAACTGTTTTAAGCCAATATTTGCTCCTTACAATGTTGGGAAAAGTCATAACACTGCATTTTGTTGCAGTGAGTCAGGCATTCTTTGGATAATGGAATAACGTGTAATTAAACACAACTCAACAAATTCTAAGCATGGAGCTACTACCTGGACAGGAGAAGAAAGTTCGACTTTAATTTATGCTAATCCAGTTAGGCCCAGACATACGTGAAGAGATTATCTTGTAAGTGATCGATGATGAGACTTACTGCTTTTCATTTCTTTTGTTTCGCACTCACAATTTAGACTTCTTATCGTTGAAAACCTCATTCATTTCTACTGATAGCCTTACAAATGGATTAAACAGTACAATCATTTGATGCCGGGGAATTTGCCGACACCTAAATAAGAAATGCAGAGTAAAAATTCAAAACGACTGGTAATTGCCTCGTAAGAATAGGTGCTGGTGCTAGGAGTAATGTTAATGCCATATACAAATGAGCGGACTAGTTACGAGTCTATACTTTGCTGTTAAATTTTAATCAATTTCTCCATTATTGCGCATATTGAAAAGGTTTCTAACATATTCAGCTTTTAACAAGGAATCAAAGCAGCACTTATGTATAAGCGACACTACGCGACGAAACGAGCAATTTAATTTTCATTTAAAGCGACTGGCAATGCTGAAGTGATAAGCATGTCTTCTTCAAGATGTAGCAGACGACATGTACCTATTGTGATCTGTTCTTAACACCTTTTAAGCTTATTGAATCTTTTATGGAGTACAAAGGGAGAGGGATAATAGTGTTAACTAGTTTTATGAGTTTGACCTTCGCGGCATGATCTTCGTCTTCAAAGGGATTTTTGAAGTTTCTTCTCCTGTCCAAGTAGTAGCTCCATGCTCTAAGGTAGCCCGTATGCATTACGTATGAAGTTTCTGTGGCGCCAGTTGCTTCCCCTTTCACTTTTTAGCACGCCTTAGCGGCTCTTTGTATTTGAGTGTTTTCATTACTATTTTAGCATTTTGAAAGGGATCGTTTGAACCTTTTAGGTTGTGGTATGAACGTATGACATAATTTCGCTCAAATGTAACACCTGGTTACAAGGGAGGACTGAAGTATATAGGAAGTCCTAATCGAACATTCTGTAAGGTAAGTCATTTTACACTTCACTTTTATCCAACAGATACGAGTATGGTCAACTGGTGCTCTGCTGTCTCTTTGTTGACCTCGCTTCTACTTTGTGGTTACATCCAAGGACATTGTCCGGGTCGAACTGAACCTCTCTGTCGGTCTTGTATCAATGATACCGCTGTTTGCAGCAGGAGATGTATTGGCGATTCGATATTTTCGAGAGATTACGTATCGCAAATCTGCACCGGACATAGGCACGCGATTCAAAACGTTGATTTGTCGTTTAATTCCTTGAATTATTTGGATTGTTCAAGCACGTCATCCGTGAAGCTCAGGATCCTTAACATTTCTCATAATCATATCACCATTGATGACTGTAACTACTGGGAAAGTAATTGTTACAATGCTTTTAAATATCTGGAATACATCGATCTCAGCTTCAACAGAATCAAGAATTTTTGTAACGCCACGGCATTTCCCCTTTCGAGGCTGAAACACGTTAATCTTAGTAACAACAAAGTCACGTCCTTAGACAACCTTCCTTTCTTTTCAGGGGCAAATAATATACGTGTTGCTGATCTGAGTTACAACCATATATCTTACTTACCATGCGATTTACTTAGGAACAAGCCTAAGCTCATATCTTTAAATATCAGTTACAACAATTTTGGAAAACTTTGGATTTGCTACAGTCTTCAACCAGAACCAAAAGGAATATTCGACTATCGCATCTACAATGCCAGTACTTATCTCAATGTTACTATTTTCGATAATGACACACAGAGCCAGTTATCGCATGTACGGGTTTGTGTTATGGCTATCTCTAGCGTTGAAAATAACTCTTCGTTATGCTATGAAGATGCTCTTAGCAACGTTACACGTGAGGAGCTTTTTATTCAGCGTACAAGTGACAACAAAACCGATGAGTCGTCACAAGCAAACACGTATGTGTTTATTTTCTATACACCATGCTATAAAAAAGCAAATATTGTAAGAATAGAGACGACTCAACTACCAAAGAGCACATCACCCGGAACATCGTCATCATCTGAGGTCAGTACGACAAAATCCTCGTCGTCTCAAACTGAAACTCTTTTGTACGTGGTCATTTTATGTTCCCTCTCGGTCATTTTTATAACGTGTGCTTTCTCGGTATATGTTGTTAGAAAATTATCTCATATCGCGAGTCAACCCATTTCTCCAAAAATGAAGCCATTCGAATATTCTAAACAGATTTCAGACACTAGTGATAAGCCACCAAAGCTACCAAGGCGAAGCTTTTTTAAGAAACTCAAAATGAAGTACAGAATGAAAAAAGCAAATTCTTTATTATCTTCTACTAGTAAAAATTCGTTCAATTTAAACACTATGCGGCCTCTCCCGAAAGTACCGACCAATGAGTTACCTGGGGTGGGGAATACGTTGAGTCACGGAGTAACAGATGAGGTTTTTAGCCAAAACGACA
Organism: Holothuria leucospilota; assembly: GCA_029531755.1. Lineage (NCBI taxonomy): Eukaryota > Metazoa > Echinodermata > Holothuroidea > Aspidochirotida > Holothuriidae > Holothuria > Holothuria leucospilota. The sequence goes on from CM055968.1 coordinate 53,931,246, forward strand.
AAGAGTCACTAAAGGAAACAAACAGAAATAATACTTGTACAAGTGTAGATCTAGCTGCGAATGAAAACAGCTTTGATAGCCGTAAGTCACCTTTTTGTGAGAAGAGACCATTATGTTTTTACAATGAATTTTCGAAGTCAAGTATACGAAAGAAAGCCTTTGTGACAGAAACGGCTTTGAAGGAGCCAAGTATTGAAAACCTTACAGCAGGTTTGTCACATGGTATTGCTTTCAGCAACCATGAAGCAAGTGAAAGTGTTACATCTGACAATGAATTTACGGAAACTGAAAGTATTAATTTAACAGAGATTGTGAACCCAACAAAAGGTCGTTTGGAAGAAAATTGTTTAGAGGAACCAAAGAATGATGATGATAATGCGGATTTAAATAGTTTGCAAGATTACAGCACTACGGATACTCTGAAAGAACCTTCTGATGGTCGGGTCGAGAATACTGTTGTGGTTGATGTCGAAATGCATTCTCGTCCACAAACAAACGGATCTTTTGGAGAACTTCCAGAACCTGTTGTTCACAACCCCAGTTTTTTAAATAATGAGGATGATAAATCAAAGAACAATTACTCTAGACATGCCCAAGAGAGTGAGACTATTACACTTGAACCAATAAATCTGATTGCTTTAGAAGAGGAAACATTGCATGCTCATACTATGGCATCAAATTAGAGACGATAAAATTGTTTTAAACGCAGTTGCTCAGTGCAAATTACAAGAAAGCTTTGTAATTGTAGGAAGAGAAATTGATTTTAAATATTGAAGTATTTTACTAAATGACGTATACACTAACTTTAAAAGTTAAGAATACTTTCGAATGTATAAAATTGTGATATGCTAGTTTGTTCTTGATTTACCAATTATTTTCAAAACATAAAGTACTATCATCTGTTGAAATAAAAGAAAAAAGGGAAAATGGTGTTCCTTTATTCTTTTGATCTTTCTTAACTGAAGTGCAATCAGTTTTCAGTGCTTTTAGAAAATAGGATGAGACTTTAATGCAATAAAAACTTGAAGTATGGATTTTCCCGTCCATTCTAAAAATCTATATATTTTTCAGTCATATGTACGACGGTCGGAAATAGTAGAGGTGACGAGTCAAATATGTATGCACAATTGAACAGGGCAAGATCTTTGAACCTTAAGGGTCAAAGCATATTTTTTCTCAAGATAACACATTTGAAGAAAACAGCTGAAGAAAAGTTTGAAGAATTTTCTCCAGTATAAGTCCCTCTGCCACCTGTATGAAATTTTCAAAAGGTCACCAGCATAAGAAATAAGCAATAAGAAAAACAAGAGGGCAATCCACGGAGTTGCTTATCTCATCGCTAGCACACGCATTAAGCCATATAACTCACAGGAAGAACTTTCTCTCTTCCTTGTGGCATAAGGCCTACATATAACTGCAGGGACCGCTGAGACGGCTTTAGCCCCCACACTTTTCTGCCGTGGGTATTTTGGGCCGCAGTAAACTGCATTTATTTTATTGAACATATTGGGCGGCTTCGATTATTAACCCCCGCACTTCAAAATTGGCTCCCCAGTCTCTGAATAAGTGCACTTGAATATGGGTTTGAATTGAAGCTCATAGTCTATCCATATGTATGTCAGTTTCTATGGTATCTTCACATTAAGCTACGTGCACACTTGTCCGGCAACGGTAACGGCAACGGCAACGGTAAACGATGCGGCAACGGCAACGGTAACGGCAATCCGGTATAACTGTTCACATTGATACGGCAAAAAGTGATTACCGCACGGACGGTATAATGTGCATCTGTCAGTGCATTAGGAGACTTTCTACTGTGAGGGGCAAACATAAGCGTGGGGGGGGGGCTAAGTTCGGAGTGCCAAGGGAATGCGCAAGAATGTCGCTATGAGGGAATGGGGTTTGTTATAATGATTAATTTAGTGTCCCGTTATTGCATAGGTGTAATGGGATGATTTCACTGAATCCGATTAAATTCATAGGCGCGCGAAGAGAGGCTGGAGCCTGCAGCCAGCTCCTCCCCATTTAGGCAGAAATGTTATTTTCGAGCAAAATAGGCCTGTGTGTTAATTTTTGACAAGGTCGAATTAAATTTTTTGGTAAAAGTGCTGCAGCCCTCAAAAGGAAATAGTCGCGTTCATTTGTTGAATATTCTAACGTCATTTTTTCAAAACATACTGATACTTTCTCATTTAAATACCAATTTGACCAGCGTTTTGACCAGCTCAATTAGCTGCGATACTAGATAAATTACTTCCTTTTCACTCCAAGTCTTAGTAAGATTGAAGATCTTCCTGAAAAATCAGTAGGTCAGTCGGAATTTTCAACTGCCTCACATCTCTAGGCCACTCTGTTATTTTACTGTAGCCTCAGCAAAATAGGATTCTTTGAGTGGGTCAGTGAAATTAAAATTTTGAGGCACCCACAACCCTTTATATCACATACAACGGTTTATTTTTTTCCAAATTTACGTGACGAGAGCCAGGACTGACCACCATAGATGCACCTTTGATTCGATGCTGTAATGTGAGGCTTCCCATTTTTGTTATACCTGGAGATAGTTAAATGCTTCAATTCTGTGGGTCACAATTTTGTTAATACCCGAAAACCGGTTTGCCTTCTCCCCAAATTCCACAGGGGAGAAGCCCTATGGTGGGCCACTAGAGCCCAACACGTGGACCGCCTCGCATCACAAGGATGCCTTTAGCACCGCTCAGTCCTTCATGTTGGTATGCCCCTCTGGCGAAGCGTCCACACCCCCTAGTGCACTCCCACTTCGAAATCCTGACATCGCCACTGCTGGCAGTTAGGCTATGCGATATTTGTTTGCCATGTCCTACGAAGAATTCTTTGTGATGATGTACCAGATGTCTGGAATTGTACTGCTCTTTGTTTTACTTTTCATTTCCGGAGCCGTAGCCGAGTGGATAAAGGCGGTGGCATTTGAACTGATGAAGCTTGGCAACCGGGGTCTTCGGGGTTCGATCCCCGGCCGGGTCAAAGTAAGGTGGGTTTTTCATCCAAGAGCAATCTACGCGGGTTTTCCCATCTGACCTGGCTTTTCAAAAGAAACGAAATTTGATCTTAATTGTTAATCTGGTTAGCCACCGGACGTGAAGTTGTAATTCATAAGCCATATAGGCTTCTCCCACATTTGTGGTCTCTCAGTGTCGTAAAACATCTGCCATTTTAAGGCCTGAATTACTATTTCGAAACAGCTTGGAATTTATCAAATAGTTGGGAAATCAAAGTAGCCTATGCGGAGTCTCAGTGGGATCTTCCGACAAGATTCACACTTTGGGCTGGTGTGGCATGGGGAGTCAATTCGAACGGCCGATAGACATCTTCAAATTATTTTCATCAAATATCCCTTAAAAGAGACTATGCCACGAAAAGTTCAACGAATCAAGAGTATCCTTTTTTAATAAGAAAACCGATGTAATCAGGGGCGGCGCCACAGGGGGGCAGGGCAGGCATTTGCCCCCCCTATGGTTTTTGACCCAAAAAATAAAATCGTCTAAATAACGTCTTGAGACACATAATTTTTGTAGGGGGTGGGGTGAGGTGTAACAGTATCTTGGAATAAAGTATTATTAAGTACATTATCCGTCGCATATAGGGCATTTCGGTGTAAATCCTCGCGCGCGTTGTCTTCTCTGTCTAACTCATTGTATATCCGCCCCACACTGCAATAGTCCTTCGTGCAAATATTTGGAATGCTCGAGTGTACACGCATTCATCATTTGCTATATAGCCTATCTCCATCCACCTCAGAGCTTACACTTAGGCCTCTTCTACATGCCAGTTTTTTTTTTTTTAAGGTTAATACCTAGTAGCGTAAACAATAGGGGGCCAAAATACAGTATATCCCCTGGTGAGATTCTGTGAAAATTGCTTTCTATTTGAAAACAAGCAAAACATAGTATTCAACACTTAACTGACTGATTTGAGTGATTAAAAGTTAATTCAAATCCGTATTTGACCGACGCCTATGAGTTGGGTTGATGACAGCTGCACACTACGACTTTACTCAACTGCGACGCGTCTCCGACTCCCTTCCCCGACTCCACTATAGTGACTCTACGAGTATCAAACAGGTTGATATTTCCGATGTAGTCATGGAGTTGACAGCCAGATCGCAGTCGGGACCGAAAGTCGGGTAGAGAACAAAATTTGAAACACTCTAACCCTACCCGGCTTGTTAACAGCACCCAGCCCCCCTCCCCCTTATCGATCCTTAGGGACACCACAAGCATAGCTCCGTCGGAGCCTACCTGTATCAAACAAGAGAGTTGTTCGCGAAGAAGGTCATTATTATTGTGGACTTTACTTAGATTGCAAAACGGTTCCATTTTTCCATGAAGTTGTAAACTATGGAGTTCCCATAGGGTAAAGTTGTAACAGCTTCGTTTTTACAAACAAGATGGCCATATTCGCACTGATAACACTTTTTCGCAAACAGGGCTATGTGCTAACTACACTGTTAAAAATGTCTCTAAATTGTTGTAGAATTACAGAACAAAAAATAAAGAAACACAAAGAGAATACAGCAAAAGTGCTTTCAATTTTTTGAAACTAATTGACAGCACTCTTGCTGTATTCTTTATGTACCTCTTTATAGTTTGTTCTGTAATTCTACAGAAATTTTTAACAGTGTAGAAAGAAATTACCACATGAGGCTCCATGTATTTCGTTAGATCACTAGGGAAAAGAGAGGGATGAGGGGGAAAACAGGATCGAGCGTATAGCTACGGGGGAGGCCTGGCCCCAAGATGTTTGTGAGGCCCCCCAAATTGTTTGTGTCCTAAAATATGTGTAAGAATTATGAAAAAGTAAATGTGTAATCATTTTGCACACGTATATGAAATCAACAAATAATTTTGAACATAAATTCAGTTAAAACGATGAAAAATACATAGCACCAGATTCCATCCAAGGACACCTTACCATTCAAAATTACCTCAAAGAGGACGGGGACACCCCTCCGTTTAGGACCCTAGGACTCCGATCAATGTCATGACCCCCATTTGATACCTAGCGCCCATAAAAATTTCATCCTAGCTATGCCCGTGGGGGAAAGGCAGTTAATAATGTGGGGGATAATGTACGCTCGTGAACCACACTTTTGACTTTTTAAGGATGGGTAGTGTGCTTTAGGTGCCTGTCAGGCCCCTGCGGCCTCCCCATCGCGACCACAAAATCCTGACTTTATGCACTTGCGAACTGTAGACCCATTTCCTTCTCGGGCAACGCTGGTGTATAGAGGTTTTCTCGAATGCGACCCTCACCCTCTGCCCTGCCTCTCTATTTGACTATTTCCCAGAAAAATAAAATAAGAATCACTGTGTTAAGTGGTATTGTAGCTCACGTTGATTTTGATATGGTAATAATTATGTAGCCTGTATCTGCTATAGTTGCGTGACAGGCCTACTTCTTTACTCACCGCAATTTGAATTCCCGCAAATAAACAGTAACGTTAACTTTCATTACATTGTAAACAAATTGAATGCAAACGTTTCAGACTCCCCAAAGAAATACCACGTACGCTACAACGGCGTTCAACATTCGTGTCCAAGCAAACGTTAGTCCAAAGAGGGTTGCATAGGCCACACAACAAACCTGGACAAGACGAGATCCAACAACCTGTATGTCAGCTTATTCTTTAAACTTTCTTGCAAAAACGTGGCTTTGAACTTACGTTTGCCTTCCGTGGACCTAACGTAGATACCAGCACATATAGCAAAGTGGGGATAGTCATGATGGGGATAGTATAGCCTATAGATAGCCATAGAGCAGGATATAGGTTCCTATATCCTGCTCTATGTAGATAGCTAGTAGTCTTCTACGTTAGGCCTATGTAATGTTAGGCTCTACGTTACAGATAATTACAAAGTATAGGCCTAGGCCTACGTGTTACTAGTAAAGCAGGAGAGTTGCTTAGTCCTCGATAAGGGTTGTGTACTACATTACATGGTCAAGGCACGTTACATTCCACTTCACAGGTTCATGGAGTACCCTATGTCTTGGCCACGAAGAATCACGTAACGTTGAGCATAATGAACATCACCTGTTTGAAGGTCAAGTTGCCAAACCCTTTTTACTACTACTACTAGTGACGAGTTAACAAGCCTTGTCTAGGTCTACATTTAGGCTAAGTCCTCTTTGTTATACGAGCCAACGTAACGTTTAAAGAATACGCCTAACGTTAGGCCTAGGTGCTATGAAAGCATTAGGATGTTGCCTAGCTCTTGATCAACTGTTTATTATCCTACGTTTCATGGTAAAGGTAAAGCAACCGCCACTCCACAAGAAGAGTTATATTTTGTCCTTTGGCAAATGAGGCTTATCCTAGGCCTACGTATGCACAGCTCGAGGACTATGTTGCCACAGTCTTTATTTTTAACTCACAAGCTGTAAGATTATACGATTTAAGCTTAGCTGCAAGCCTATAATATGCAGGAGATCTCGGAGGATTTTGGGCAAACGTTAGTGATCATTTTTATAGGGCCTACTAGTTTCTGCAACTTTAGCTGTTTAGCTGGAATGACCACTCGGTCAAAGGCCTGCATACAGTGTCTCAAAGCTTGTGTCGCTAAACTACCTCTAGTGCTGTCATAGGGAGCCCCACAGAGGCCCGCTTTGATTCTTACCAACCATCTCAGATTTTCCAAAATCTTCGAAAATTCTGCGCCTTGTATATTTTGTTTTTTGTTTATCCTGGTAGTATAAATTTATTTGGATTATTCCAGCAGGATTCCTTCTTCACCATACCACTGAATTTTCAGTAACAGCACTTTATGACTCTGATTTTCTAGGATTTTGTGTATACAAGAGTCGCGAAGACTTCAAGGTAACTTTGTTGCTAGGGATAATTTGCATGGATACCACCCGGCAACGGCAATGAATCGCTCCATGCACGATTTCAGTTTTGCCGGATGCGTGTTTCACCAAACGCCGGATAGCCGCATTGCCGTTACCGTGTCAGTGTGAACAAACCTTCATTTTTCTACAAGAGTAAAATTTTTGCCGTTGCCGCAGCGTTTGCCGTTGCCGTTGCCGTTACCGTTGCCGGACAAGTGTGCACGTAGCTTTACTCACTTTAATATCGGCCTTTAATTTTTCACGCGCTCAGAAAGTGAAAGCAACTACCAGCGCGTTCGTCGATGATAACACAGAAGTACGTGTGACGTATTCTAGATAAAATGACAGGCCAACTAATTTCTGCGCGTATACAATGCTTACGCAAGCTGCGTTGTTCTAACAATGACGTTTTCTGTAATGCGTGCCTATTACACGCGCATCACCGAATAGAAAGGCGCGTATGTCAAATCCGCACTGCCGCCCTGATATTTGCATCTCCATGCGCCCTTTTGTTGTGCAAAAAGGACAAATTCAGTGCGCTTTACAGAAAATCTGTGCACACAATGACATACGGAAGGCACATTCATCATATGTGCGAAATTTCATGTATGTGGAATGTTTCCTTCTGGAGTTATACTTAAAATACTAAAAAAATGTGATTTTCCACAGAAATTGACCTTTGACCTTATTTCACATGACCTTTGATCCCGGTCGCCATGGCAACCATATCTTATGGTAGTATTAGGCAGGTTCATCATATGTGTGAAGTTTCATGTATGTGGAATGTTTCCTTCTGGAGTTATACTAAAAAAAACTAAGAATATGTGATTTCTCACAAAAATTGATCTTTGACCTTGGTTGCCATGGCAACCATATATTTTGGTAGGATTAGACATGTTCATCATATGTGTGAAGTTTTGTGTATGTGGAATGTTTCCTTCTGGAATTATACTAAAAATACTAAAAAAATGTGATTTTTCACAAAAATTGCCATTTGACCTTATTTCACTTGACCTTTGATCCCGGTCGCCATGGCAACCATATATTATGGTAGAATTAGGCAGGTTCATCATATGTGCAAAGTTTCATGTATGTGGAATGTTCCCTTCTGGAATTATACTAAAAAAAACTAAAAAAATGTGATTTCTCACAAAAATTGATCTTTGACCTTGGTTGCCATGGCAACCATATATTCTGGTGGTACTAGGTTCGTTCATCATATGTGCAAAGTTTCATGTGTGTGGAATGTTTCCTTCTGGAATTATACTAAAAAAACTAAAAAAATGTGATTTCTCACAAAAATTGATCTTTGACCTTGGTTGCCATGGCAACCATATATTCTGATGGTACTAGGTTCGTTCATCATATGTGCAAAGTTTCATGTACGTGGAATGTTTCCTTCTGGAATTATACTAAAAATACTAAAAAACCGTGAATTTTCCCAAAAATTGAATTTGACCTCTGACCTTTGACCTTTTCTGCCGAAAGTCACGGAGACACAAGTTTACCCTCTGGGGTACCTACCCACCAAATTTCAAAAGAATCGGTCTAGCCCACAAGGAGGAGTTCGTGGAACACTTTTTTGCTTAAAATGTTAATATCACATGACTTTTGACCTTGGTTGCCATGGCAACCATATATTTTCGTAGTGCCAGACACTCTTATTATATGTGTGAAGTTTCATGTTAATGGGATGTTTTTTCTTGAAGTTATTATAAAAAGAGTGATTTTCACATAATTTGACCTTTGACCTCTGACCTTTGACCTTTACTTCCGGGAGTCGATGTAGACCTGGGGTTCCACCTAGGGCACCTTCCCACCAAATTTGAAGAAAATCGGCATTACCGTTTTGGAGATATTAAGAAAACAAACTTGGACACACACGCACACACACACACCCACCCACACACACACTAACACACATAAGTCGATTTTACATACAATCCGAGGACCTCTTTGTTATTTCCTTTGTGTTTACTTCCTTAACCCTAACCTTGACAATGGACTCTCTATTGTTCAAACTTTCGAGGACTTGACAAATCTATTGAATTTCCTTCAGAGGACCTCAAATCCATTGTTCAGGTCCTCAGTCTGATAGGAAGACAAGTTCACACACACACTCACCCACACACACACACACACACACACACGGACACGTTTTGACCCCTCCCTCCGTTATGGACTTTTGGTCACCCTGGGGTACCCCACCATGGGTTAGGACTTTAGACTAGTAACTTGTGAAAATTAACTGTTACCATGGCAACGGCTGTTATTTCTGCTGACATTGCCGAATATAGCCCAACAGGTCAAGTGACTACAATATCTCATCCTCCTCACGGAGCGATGAGATAAAAAAGTGTATGGTCACAGACTTATTTTGTCTGTATTCTATACAAAGTTTCATCTTAATTTTGCAAAATATGCATCAAAATACATTTGTAAAGAAGCGAAACTAAGTAATGGCAAGTTCATGATGCTAATGGATACAACTTTTTTTGTTTGCTGGTCAAAATGTCAGCAGCTAATTTTGCAAATGAGACAAACTTTTTTGTGCCTTAGAAAATGGTGTACACGCCCGGAAGCTAGTCATTTTGGAAATATGAATTTGAGGTTGCACTCTTCCCGATTTCGGTGGAAAAACATTAGACCGAAAAGTACTTTGATAATGCCTTAAAAGTAAGAATTCATTTAATCAGGGAACTGTTCATACGTCATACTTAGTTTTATCCTTAGATTTCGTCGATATTCGAAACTTCCTGGGTACCACCCGTTGTACCTGTGTTACTCATGACTCCTCATCCTTCCGAGAAAGAACCACTAGAACGATGAAAGTGGTCGCAACTTGTAATATTATTTTCGGTGTAAAACTTTTGATTGTCTACTTGTTATAAGTTAACCTCACATCTACCAGGGAAGTGTTAGGACTTACAGACCTAACACCTTCCTGCATCGACAGGACGGAACCCACTCATACCAGACAGGTGTAAGGACCTCCCTACTCATACTCTTTGAAAAGACATGTATGGTGCCATACAAAACGCCTGTTGAGTCTTATCTTTATTGCAACAAAGTGAAAGGATGGCAGACGCGTAGCCAAGGGGGAGCGAAGGGGGCAGCAGCCTCCCCCCTTGAGCATATTTTTGGTATTTTTTAATGTTTCCTTTTACAATATTGCTAGTGTTTCCCCTATTTATATGAGGTAAATAGGCCTGGGAAGTGACATTTCCAGCGATCTGGGAGGCATTTTGGGTCAAAATTTTCTTGCGCTTTCCGCCAACCCATGGTGACACGGTGTGCTGAGAGTCTGTCTATGGGCTTAGCCCTTCCCTTGACAAATTCCTGGCTACGCCCCTGAAGGATGGTACCTGATTTACAGTTTTGTTCATGAACTGCTATCTTCATAAGGTAATGCATTCATTACAAGCGTGAACACCTGATAGTATAGGGGTGTACGTAGGAAATAAAAAAGAACAGAAAGTGTCATCATGAGTCTGTCTGTTGTGACTGCAAGAGAATCCCCAGTCTAGGGACTCAGAAAAAATGGCTCCAAAAAGAGCATCAAATCCTGTAGTGCCTTCATTGTTTCCAGACAACTATAAACCAAAGTAAGCAACCAAATCACAAGGTTATAATGAAACTTAGCGAGGGTTGGGTTTGTTCGTCTCTGGCATTTCGTGCATTATTAAACCCTCGCAAGGGGATATAATTTTTCCAAAGTCCCCTAGACTCTCTGGAGAAGAGCCAAGGGAGAAACCAAACGTTACTCCCAAGGAGTTCTGTCCCCCAAAGGAGCTACGTCCCCGAAGGGACAACAAGCCTAACCGACCAACCTCTGAAGACTTTCTAGAATACTTGAAAAGCCACTTAGCACAAGAGGATCATACAATAGTTACTGCACATGCACATGTGCTGATTGACTTCTTTGATAAAACACTCCTTTTATACTCAGGAAAGTTGTCCTAGTCTCCGTCTTTCCGACGCAACTTAACGCACGTATGCTGCTGCGGAAAACAGCTAGAAGATTATATGCCCAGAACGTCACAGGGTCATTAACACCGAAGTGCTGCTCAGTGGACACTATTGCAACCGTCATGTCGGTTAAGATGATGCATGGCTTCAAGTAGTTGTTGACGTCAATACGTAAGGTTTACTGAACTAATGACATCACACAAATGTAAATAATGAAATTATGAAATATGACACGGACTACGTTAAGCCTGTAAACCATGTAAAGCGTATACAACTTGGTTTTTTTTTTTCACTTTTCTATTGTAAGGCGCATTAGAATTATTATTTTTAAATAGCGCGCCATATAAATTTGATGAACTTGAACTTGAACAGCAGGAGCCTAGAATCTTTACACAAGACGCTCTACATGAAAATGAATTCTAATAGCGGTAATGCCCCCAAATATAAAAAAGTGAAGTTGACTTTAGACTTCAGCTTACAGGTTAACTGGCTTCACTTGTCAGAGTAGGCCTATCGTATGCCTGTAACGTACATGCATATTCTGTGCAAGATACGGATGGAGTAATACATAAGTGAAGGTGAATCAGTATTTATTTTTTCTCTCCTTCCTATTGTCTGCGACACCACATGTGGGTTTGCAGTGTTCAATGGCCTCCTAAAGAAAATAATTTCAAGTGTCTTGAGTGGTTTATTAATGAAACCATTTGGCACTTTCTGTTTGATGAAAAGCCACTTTAATAAAGTGAATGAGTGAACAAATGCAAACCAAGCTAACAGATAGCAATCAAGTGAAAACACTATAGTTCCTGTTTTCTCATTGAGCTACACTTATTTAAGAGAGTGACCGCACAATGGCTTAGGCATTAGTATACAAATTTTAACAATAACCATTTATATCAACACTTAAGCTTCCAAGTTTGTCTTTTGGAAATTTTACAGACTTAAATTTTGCATAGGATTCGATATTAGCTGTTAACATGTACATTATCATCCTTCCACTTAGGAAGGTTTTCTAAACGTGCAGTAGTGTGAATGGAATTTCAAGTGGGTATCCTGTAGTGCATTAGAATCTGTCCTAACAGAAAACATTTGAAACACGTTCCAGCGTACTACGTAGATACATACAACGTAAAATTGCTACAGATTTACATCCACGAGCATAAGCAATGGAGTAGGGAAAACAAGCCAGTGAGCCACAACTGGAAAAAAGGCCGTGGTCGTCTCGACTTGAACCAATTGGTTGGAAACTGGGACGTTAAGCCTCATCTAACTAACTAACTAACTACATCCACGATTATACATCCAAGGCAATATTTAAAACACGAATTACGGTTTCCTTTGATCAAAGGGGATGCAAAAGTATGTTGAAATCGCAGTGTAGTTCTATCCATTGACATCATGATACTGAACTAGACGGATCACGTCAGTGCAAAGGACCCCTGATTTTAAAACACACAGAAAGGGGTGACCTTACTCACCTGATCCACTTACTGAAGGGTTCTCGACCTTGACTTAACGTTCCCTAAGTATTGCCGAGAGAATCAATAAAACAACAGGGCCGTAGCCTGGGCGAAACTTCAAGGGGGGGCAGTTCATGATACTGTCTAAGCGGAGCACCAAGTGACGACGGTGCCTATAGATAGTTTGAATGCTGGGGGACCAATCCTTTTTGACCTGTGAATGGGCTAAGGAGAAGGGATATATGTAAGGCCTGGCTTAGTTGCAGAATTGTGTTACGAACTTGACCAAGCTTTAAACTGAATCCATCTTTACAAATTGTCATTATTTAGTGTCGGGTTTCTTGCGCTATCATTGGTCAAACATGGTCACTCGTTCCTCTCTAGTGCTCTGATTGGACAAACTTCGACATATGTGCAATTAAATTGTGCATATGTCCAATTAAAATGACATAATTATGTTGGATTTCACGTTTCCTCATAAAGCAAACATGGTCACCTATTCCTTTCTAATACTCTGATTAGACAAAACTCGACAAATATAAAATTAAATTGTACATGTCCTATGTAATGGACAGCAATGGTTACCTGCTGTTTCCTGATGCTTTGGGCGTTGGGTGGATAAAATTGACATATGTCGATTACAAAAGGTAGAATTGAAACGTAGAATTTCTTCCCATGATTTTGTAGTCAAGTTTAATTGAGAATCTAAACAATGAAAACAAGGATAACCAAACGATTGTCAATTTTCACTTTCTTCTACTCGCTATTTAAGTCAAAATATGAGAAAACGACATAAGAAGAACCGCAGCGATAAATAACAACCAGCAACATATTGCTATGCATTTTAAATGTATGTGTAAGTCTCATTTTAATTCTTATCTTTGCAGGCCTAGGACTGTACAATTAGTAGATTACCAGCTGGCAATTTTGCATTTTCTCACAGCCAACATATACAGTTTATATTGCTATAGGCTTGTATAGCCACAATTACCACAGGCGTAGGAGGCTGGTGGCTGCATCCCCCAACCAAATATGTTTTGTGAAAATTTGGGCAATATGCTGAGAAATTTTCTAGCACCTACTGAAAGAAAAATAAGAAAAATAATGCAATGATGTAGCTAAAGGTAATCAATAGTTTAAAAACTTCCTTGGTAGTTAAAATAAAGTTTTGATTTGAATTGCAAGAGCACCTTTATATTCGGTATTAATTCACCAGTGTGTTTTTTAATGGTTAAACTTATATTATGATCATCGGTGGTGTATTTAGGGTGCCATTGGGCCATGCTATCCTTCTCTGATGCCGATTTTTTGTACCTATAATACGTAAATTTTTAAAGGGGCTCTTTGAGTTGATGTAGGTTATTTTGTGACTAGTTTGAAGGGAATCATTTCATGACAGTGCATCTAATTAGCCTCACTGCTCACGTTTCACTTCCTATAGTGACCAAAATGTGAAAAACTGTAGTTTTTATGGCTTTTAGAACTTGCAGTTCACCAAGTTTGTCCAAGCCCATGATAAACAAGCCTCTCTTGAATGAACAACACTTATAAACAATTGCGACCTTCAATCACAGCAGCTGTTGGTTATAGAAGTTGCAAGCCTATCAATGCAGTTGGGATAAGTTTCACTCATTGGTTGTCTTTGAACAGGGATTGCGTATATTAATACCTAACTGTGAAAAGTGTCTGGTCACGAATTTGTAAGAAATGATTTTAATCATTATAATTACCCTGTCATTACCATTTCAGTTGTGTGTCAGATGTGCAGAATCTCTTAGTTTGACCATTTACTATCAAGATGTGAGTAAACCTCAACAGGTGTGATAAAAATTCATGAATTACGTAAACCAACTCAATGTGCCCCTTTAAAACAATTTTTTCTTCAAAGGTAGCATGTGTGGCACCAGATTGCATGTAAGGAAACTTAATTTTTCAAAAAGTTTCAAAGGGGAGGGACACCCCCTCCTCCAGGCCGGCAATCACACAACATAGTGCATGCCCCCACCACCATGAGAGAAATTCTGCCTTCGCCACTGATTATTATCGTTATTATTGTAACGACCTCCCCCCAAAATTATAACCAATATGGAAGGGTAGTAACACGGCAAATGATTGTGTAATAGGCATGCGGTGTGATAACCGATGCATGCCTATATGATATGTACATTAACATGTTTAACGCGCATGGAGACAGGGCGCGGAAATTTTTGGTTACATTTTTCAGGCAAGTCGTTACACCCCCCCCCCCATCAACTTGGGTCCTACGCCCATGACAATTACCGCCAAACATGATGAAAAAACGCAGTTTGTCTCAATTCATAGGTACCTCCTCCCCTTGACCTCCTCCCCTATCGGCACAATTACTGTTGAGTGATTCCCAGTAGATTCATCAACATTGAATGTGGAAGGGGTTTGTTTTACTCTTTTGGCGGGGATTGTTGCTAAATTGATGAACCCAAGTTAAGCAGGGCCAGTTAAGTAAATAAGGCAGGAGGTGAGAGTGATAACAAAAGGGGAACGAAGAGTAAGGCGAGGACGTCAACAAGATTTAATTTTTCTTTTTGCAATAACCTAGTTTATCTTCAGAGCTAAAATAGTGTTGTCTTCTGCGCAGTGGCGAGAGGGAAGGCATGTTCCCCCAAAGTTTGCCTTGCCCTCCTCCCCCGTGTGCCCCCATGGCATGTTGAGAACAGCAAAATGATGCACAAACTTCGTTTACAAGTCGATTTGGAAATGAGTCCCACTGTCTTTTTGGGAGGGATAAAATTGCACAAAATGTTTTCAAAACTACATGTTCGCGGCGCACTTGGCACGCATCTATGTTTGTGAAGTTCCGGAAGCACTGCCTTACAAAGAATTATACTCCAGAGTTATCGTTTCAACATCTTTATTCAACGGCTTTGGGACCACTGGGCCTTTCAGTCCTATCCATTTAATACAATGCCCACATCGATTATCTTTTAGTCAATTTTTATGTTCGAAACTGTTGAAATTGCGATTTTTGTTTCGTTTTAATTCGCATCCAATAACACAAAATGAATTACATAGGTTCACCTTATAGCAGGGGCGTCAATCCGTATTGAAATGTGGGGGGGGGGGGGGACGGGGGACATACATGACTTACTCTTTAAATGTAAAAGAGTGAATTTCACTCTTCGACGATTGCCTACAGTGACCAATCTCTGTTTCGAGTGGAATTCCACTCTGCCAGGAGTGGTAATTCACTCATTTGGAGTGAATTACCACTCCCAGCAGAGTGAAATTTTCACTCGAAAAAAGAGTGGTCACTGTCGGCAATCGTCGAAGAGTGAAATTCACTCTTTTACATTTAGAGAGTAGCACAAACCAATCCCTTTGGTTTTGAAGAGGGGGTGTCTTCCTATAGGCCCTTTCCTCCTCCCCCCTTATGATGACTGACGCCCTATTTTAATAAAAATTATCATTTCAAAGTTAACATGACCATCATAGATAATCTGCCAGGTGAAATACACGGAGTCTACAGAATTACTTCAAGATGTTATTTTCACCATGCCCCAAAATAAAACGCTTCGCAGCGTGGATCATTGTCGGAGATCATGGACCCGACCAGGCCTGTTGCTAGGGTGACATGTTTTTGGGTGTGAAGGTCTTAAATTTCGACTGGCTGGATGTTTTTTCCAACTGAGTGGAGGCGTGTAAATTGCACTTTGTTTATGCGCTCTGCGTTTTGTATACAGCAGTGGGGATCCTTCCTTTGTCACTACATAAATGTGTCGTCCTGGGGGAGGGGTCTAAGAGGAGGGGGCGTAGCCTCCCCTTTGAGAAATTTTTGTTAACTTAAGGTTGCTTAGATGCAAAATGGTGCTATCTTTGGCATATTTTTGGAGCTGATTGTAGTATAGCAAAGGTGTGAAGGGCTAGCAAGGGCGTTTTCAGAATGCTTTTAGTCGTAAGTGTGCAACAATCACCATCTCTACCGATAATGGCTTCGGCGAAGCGCTCGGTAAAAATTTTTGAAAAAACGTACTTTCAACCTTCCACATCATGCTCCAAATTAGACTGAATGCAGTGGAGTACCCAGGATTTCTCTCAAGGGGGGGGGGGGGATGCAGTATGTTGTGTGACCGCCGGCCTGGGGAGGGGTTTAAAATTGAAATTTTTTGAAAAATTAGGTGTGCTTACATGCAATCTGGTGCCACATATGTTACCTTTTGAAGCAAAGTTTGTGTTAAAAATTTACGTTTTTTAGGAACTTAAAAGAAATCGGAATCAGTGAGGGGGGAATGGCCGAATGGCCCTCCCCTCTGCGTAAGCCACTGATTGAATGATCCCATATTGATGCGAGGCCCCTCCAGATTTTTGGAGATGTATATCTGTTTTTAGAGAGTGTTGTGATCAGAATAGGTCCATGTATAATTACCTTTTTAATGGTCAAGAGTAGGAGTGCAAACCGTTCCCCATTCGCGCGAAGCGCGCCAAAATTTTGTCATTAAATAAGATTTCCATGACGAAATCTACATTCAGAATCTGCATCGAGACACTGAACAATTGCCCAACAAACCTACACGCCACTCAAAAAGCCAGTCAAATAGAGCCACGACACTACTCTTTACGCAAATGTGGGGGGGGGGGGCACATTTGGTATTGTGTCCCCCACCCCATCGAAATGTGGGGGTACATGTCCCCCTGTCCCCCCCCCCCAGGATTGACGCCCATGCCTTATAGGCTTGTGTCCGTCTATTTTAAATACCCGTACCGGAACTTTGCTCTCCTGAATGATCTCCGAGGCAGAGCCAAGTAACACATCGGGGCCATAAGTTGTGATACCTCCATAAGGATATAAGTACTTAAAAGAAGGTTTTTAGAAACTTATACCAGAATTTTCAGTTTTTTTTTCAAATTTTCGTGGCAGACCCCGGAACTGCCTCCCTAGATTCACCTTTCAATGCTGTTATATGAGGTTTCTCCTTTATGGCACACCTGGAGATATTTCAATGCTTCCTTCTAAGAGCCACAATTTCGTAAATACCCTGGAGCCGCCAGGGGCTTTGCCCTCTGGACCTACTGGAGCGTTGTTCCTTGACCCAACAAGGGGCACAACGGAGGACCCCTTGACCCAAGCACCTAAAGAGGAGCGTCTTGCGTCACCAGGACCCCTCCAGTGGTACCCAGTCTTTCATGTTGGTGTGCCTCTGCGGTGGAACGTTGCACCCCCGTTCCCCTCCCCACTATAAAAATTCTGGCGACTCCACAGACTCCTGCTCACAACTTTCGTAAAACCGTATGCGTATGGATGTTTTTAATGGGGAGGGGCTGAGCCTGTTTCTGCGACAGTATTGAACAAACGTAAGACATGCAATGTACGATCCCCAAGTCTTCAGTGATTTATTGAGTCGCGGCATAGCTTGTACGTACCTCATAATCGCCGTGGGTTAGTTCGGTATAACCCACGACCGTGGTTTATCACAACCGTGATGATAGTGCCGAATCACGCCATAGCATGTGACCACCAATCCTCCAATCAAATAAAGAGAAATAAATAAGGTGTAATATAATATACAAATAATGAATGTTTATGAGTGCGAGAGAATGCGTTGATTTATTGAGTTGCGGCATAGTGTGTACGTACGCGCAGTGATTGTGACGTCACAGCCGTGTGTTATACTAGACTATTGCACGACCGTGTGTTATACTAGACTATATTTAGGGGATAAATGCGAGGGTGCCCGGTCTTAAATGTGATTTGAGACCGACGATGACGTCATCACAGAGGCTGAGCGGACCGAGGCGACAGCCGAGGTCCGCTGCCTCTGTGATAACGTCATCGGAGGTCTCGAATCACATTTAAGACCGGGCACCCTGCTTTTATCCCCATTCATAAACACTCAACATTAAAATGTTGGGAATCGACAAAAACATTGAATTTTCCACAAAATTTTACAGATCAAATTTTAATTCTCCCAGCTAACTTAGGACTCCATTATGACGTCATGTTTAGTTTCTTGCGATAGTAGCGAGCAACTTTAAGCCAAAAGAAAGTGGACAACCACGCAAATATTTTCACTTAACATATTGATTGTAATCTCAATTCATCGAACGAAATTTAACTGGATTAATTTAACGCAAAATTGTTTATCTCTGAATTACCATACATCGTTGTAGAGATGAGGCTGAGCATTAAAACAAGGAAACTAACTTCTAGCTGGCTATTGTTTACAGTGAAGTTCTACTCCACGAAAGTTTCACAGAGGTAAATAAATACACAGTGCTGTGCAGTTACGGTCTACTGTAATATATTGTGTGCAGTGCAGTGCAGCATTCAACGACATATGCATGCGGACATTTGACTGCAAGTAGTTAACGCACAAGATCGTTCAAGATCCATAAGTAAGACGGTGATTTTAGGTGTCTTTAGCCTTTTTGGAAAAGGATTATAGTGTTGGTAACTTTGAAAATGTGTTCAAGTTTTTAATACAGATTATGCAGGCCTAACGTTAGGACTAAACTATTTACAACATTAGTTCATAAGAAGCCTAGCTCGGCGTAGAACTAGAAATGAAGACCGTGCTGGCCTGTTATGTCTGTTAGTGTTAGCGGAATTGGTTCAAACGTAAAAACCTGACAGTGACACTGTCAGTAAAACTTGTTTACCATTGCTCTGCATGTCATAGTTATAACACAGGCCCCATGCTGGCATTAGCAGCACAGAGACCAAATTCACTTTTCTTTACCACGCAGCCCAACTTAGGAAAATAAGGAGTGGAATATTTGTAACAGGCAGACCGGCCGTTAACAAAATGTACCCTTGACATATACTGTAAGGTTATATACAGCTCTTTTAGCCATACCACTGCCAGTATCCAAGAAGATGAATATAGTTTTGCTAGCATTTATTCATGGGATGAAATGAGCATTATGCTTTGGAATGGTTATAGCTAAAGGGGTGCTAGGCATAACAGTGTAATACTATACTACAGTAGTTTACAGTAACTGGTTTTCTTACTCAGATGTTATGGTTTATGTTGCTATGGTAACACATCATGGACAAAGCATAGTGCACAATGCAGTAGTAACAGTGATATTCAATTCACCTTGAAAAAGTAATTCTCCTAAACTGGCAAAGGCCAGTCTCGAATGCGATTCGAGACTGGTCTCGAATGGTTTTCAGCCAATCAGAATGCAGGAAATCAATAAAGGTGTTTATGAATGCACGATGGATAACACACGACCGTGATGATAGTGCCGAATCACCCATGGCATGTGACCACCAATCCTCCAATCAAATGAAGAGAAATAAATAAGGTGTTGTATAATATACAAATAATGAATGTTTATGAGTGCGACAGTATGAATAATTTCTTGAGTCGAAAGATTGAACGTTCTATTCAACGAGGCAAACCCGAGTTGAAAAGAACGTTAAAGCTTTCAACGAATGAAATCATTCATACCATCGCACGAATGAAAAACATTCATTATTTGTTTTATTTAACACCTTATAATTATCTAACGTTACCTTTATCTAGTCCTTGATTGAAGTGTGTTTTGGCTTTTGTCCGTGCGGTAGCTCCATGGTTTGTCTTTTGCTAGCTACGCGTCTACTACGTACGGCATGCAATGTGCGATCCCCAAAGCTGCGTTGATTTATTGAGTTGCGGCATAGTTTGTACGTACGCGCAGTGATTGTGACGTCACAGCCGTGTGTTATACTAGACTACTGCACGATGGATAACACACGACCGTGATGATAGTGCCGAATCACCCATGGCATGTGACCACCAATCCTCCAATCAAATGTAGAGAAATAATAAATAAGGTGTTATATAAAAGCTTTTATATGCTTTTATATAGTATGAATAATTTCATTCGTTGAAAGCTTTAACGTTCTATTCAACTCGGCTTCGCCTCGTTGAATACAACGTTCAATCTTTCGACTCAAGAAATTATTCATACTATCGCACTCATAAACATTCATTATTTGTATACTAACCCACGGCAATGAGTCAGCGATGCATAGAGCGCGCTACGTACCATTAGCGGCTCGCCATAGGGGCACGGGGGGCACTTGCCCCCCCCCCCTAAAGTTTGCAAAGCATGGTCTTCAATTTTCAAAAATAAAAAAAAATAAAAAACATGTAATTCGAGATGGGTTAGGCCCTCCCTTTTCCTTGAGTGGGCTTAAAATTAAAGGAGTGAATAACTTTTCAATGCAATGCGAAGGTTAAACATTAATAAAGTGCTTTCAAAACGCCATTTTTTCGGCGCGCTTCGCGCGCGTTTTCTCAGTTGCCTGTTTGCTACTACCGTATATATACTTCAGACATCACAAATGGGCCTGCCGTTAGTGCGAGCTAAGGTAATCAAAATAAATGATCACTTTGTGATATTTGTAATCTGATTAGCTTAGGCATCATAATGTCATTTACGGAGTGTAACGGTAATTCTGGAGTTAAATGCCTATAGTTTTGCAGACACTTCAGAGCTTTCGGGGTCATTAGATACACAACCCATTAGCCGTGTTGATTATCATCCACGACTAAAAGCAGTTTGGAAGGGTGTCACCTGGCCAGATGAGCATAGGTATCTGTCTACAAAAAGTTGTAACGGGCATGTAATCTAAAAGTATTGTGTTTCCTATATAAGGAGAGGTTTCCCTTCCCTTGTCCAAATTGACAGCACCGTTGGCCCACGAGCGGTCTTATGACTCTCAAATGGCCTGTTATAAACAAAAGGTTCTCCACCTCTGTGCTAAAGTATATACCGTTTCAATTGATTTAAAATAAACACACCAAACAGTCAATCAAAGCTCAGTGTGATGAGACTTTTGACTAGTGGCCTAGCTATTATATATATATATATATATATATATATATATATATATATATCTATATCTATATATATATATATATATTGTATATAGGATGAGACGTCGTTCTGAGTTAGGGGAATTCCCCTCCCCCTGTAAAAAAATTCGTTTCGGAACGGTACTGAGATCCAAAATACTAGTGCTATCATTTCATCGTTTTCAAGTGTCTTCATGCTCGAAATTTTCTTTAGTTTATGAAAACAATCCAGAAAACCAACATTTTATGGCTTCTTGGCAAAGCTGAAACATATTGTGGCACAATGAAAGAAACAATAAAATATTTAAAGGTGGGGCTCATTTTATACAAATCGATCAAGCCGCTTTGCCCATTTCACCTGGCTCTTACTCCACCCCTATGGTAGTACGGCAGCGATCGGTTGATATGGTTGTATTTATTATTTAAAGTAGTCTTCTCATGACTAACTGCCTGAAATGGTTTGTGAAGAGCTTTTGAAAACTACATGGGGCATCGCTGTAATACATAATAATAATAACCATACTCCCATAGGCGTAGGAGGCAGGGGGTTGGGAGCTGCAGCTCCCCAACAAAAAAGAATTTTTCGGGCACCTACTGAAAGAAAAATAATGCAATAATGTACCTGAAGTCGATACTTTGAAAAACTTCCTTGGTAATTAAAACATAGTTCTGATTTGGATTGCACCAGTACCTATATATTCGGTATTAATTCACCAGTGTGTTTTTAATGGTTAAACTCATATATTAGTATTATCAGTGGTGTATTTGAGGAGCCATTAGGCCATGCCACCGTCACTGACGCCGATTTTTTTTTTTGTACCTAAACTAAAACACAAAATTTTACTTCAAAGGTAGCATATGTGGCACCAGATTGCATGTATGGACACCTAATTTTTCAAAAAATTTTCAAAGGGGGAGGGGGACACCCCCTCCCCTTAAACCCCTCCCCCAGGCCGGCGATCACTGCCTGTCCACCCCCATGAGAGAAATCTTGGCTACACCACTGATTATTAGCAGCATTTTTGTAACGACTTCCCATCAGAATTATAACCAATATGGAATAGCTAGTAACGTGGCAAATTATTGTATGTAACTGGCATGCGGTGTGATAACGGATGCATGCCTATATGATATGTACACTAACATTTTGGACGCGCGCGAAGCGCGCGGAAATTTTTGTTCATATTTTTCGGGCAGATCGATACAGCCCCCCACCCATCAACTTGGGCCCCTACGCCTACGCATACTCCTGTTGAGGCTATATTACTATCCGGAGCCGACCATTAATATTGCTGGGAGGGTCTTCCGAACCTCCCTGAATACGGACTTGAGTTTGCCCCCCCAAACAAAATTTCTTAGAGCCGCCCATGCTACGTACAAGCTATGCCTCGTCTCAATAAATCACTGCAGCACTGGTGATCGTACATTGTTTCACCGACGTCAAGTGATCGCGCATCTCTTTGGTTTTGAAAGACAAGCGTCCATTGTGTCACAGAAGTATCTATGGTAATGCCGTGCGCGTGTGCTGTAAATACGCTTACTGCGTATGTCTGTTTTGCCCTTCAGTGCCTGAGAATCCAACGCACTTGACGTCACAAAGAATCCCTCTATATTAGGTACACAAACGCGCAGTTAGAAAACGACATATCATGGAGCTACTACACGGACAAACACGAATCCATAGTGACAACCAAAACACAAATTTAACCAACGACTAGATCAAAATTATAAGGTCTTATATAAAACAAATAATGAATGTTTTTCATTCGTGCGACAGTATGAATAATTTCATTCTTTGAAAGCTTTAACGTTCTATTCAACTCGGCTTCGCCTCGTTGAATAGAACGTTCAATCTTTCGACTCAAGAAATTATTCATTCTATCGCACTCATAAACATTCATTATTTGCATAATAATAGCTTTGGTTAGCCTACCTATAGAGGTCTTTCACCGACGTCACTGCGCTGCTCGTCTCTCTATTTTGACGGCCAGGCGTCCATTGTACAACAATAGACGAGTTGGGAAATGTTTCCATGCAATGCAATATGGGAATGAGTTAAAGGTGAAGTCCACCACGCTTAATGTGTCCGAGCGCCGGTGTTGCATGCTGAGCAGGCAGAGCTAAACACGTTGCAGAGCTAAGCTCGTTGTCATGCTACACTTGACCTTGTGACCTGACCGGAAGTACCGAATTTCCCAACACGTCTATTGTAACTAAGGCCGTGTCGTGCCCGCGTATCGATAAAACACCTTCAGCGCATGGGCAGTGACGGTCAGTATGCCAAATTGAAACGCAATAACGTCACGTGAAAAACCTCTTTAGACATTAAGCATATGATGTCACAAAATAGAAAGTGCGCCCTCCAATGGAGACAACCTACATCAACAAATGCAGACAGCTGTTTTGTGTTCCAGTGGGATACGCGCGTAAGTCTACTCCTTGTGTGTGCGACGTCTACGTCTACTTCGTGAGTGCAGTGCGCTTCATTTTTTTTTTCCCGCCAAAATTACGTCGCGTGACGTCAGTGCATAAGGTCTATTAGCGGGGGCGGTCATCCGTGCGTTTGGGTCCAAGGTCTCGTTGCAGATTGAAACAAACCCGGCCGTAGTACGTAGTTTTGTATACGACTAGTATTTGTTTTCATCGGGTTGTTTGGTGTTATCCTATTTTGGCGCCACAGGTCGCCCCGACCATTTTGTTAACTTCAACACGATGACATACTAATGCTACTAACAGTTGAGTGTAAGGCTTTTCAAGCTAAAATATTCAGTTAAGTGGTGAATTCAGGAATAAGATCACATGCATAGAGCAGTATACACAATTGCAAATGATGAACTTTTTTATCACAAGACATCTTTATTTCTTGGTTTAGCATACAGTCAACCGAAACATGACTTTCTGAACATGCATAGAGTGTCGTTCGTCAAGACCATTATGAGGGCTAGTAAAATAATATCGCAGAGACGCGTACGTGCTGACGGAGGGAATTGCCATGACAACTCCTTGTACCGTCTTATGTCTAGACTGAACGTTAGATCGGTCGACGACTGTTCTGAAATCAACACGGCGGTGCGGCCCTTGCTTATGTGCATGCGCATTCCAGTTTTTTTTTTTCTGTGCTTTCCGTTCTCTTGGTCTTCAGTACTGGAATCGAAAGCTTCTTATTATTTTTTTCCTTTGGGGGGGGGGGGGGGGGGGGCTATTATGTAAATCAGTGGCTTGTATTCATGTTGTTCTGCATGTTCTAAATTGATTTAACATAGGTTACATGGCTATAAGTTACGTCTTTATGTGCGTTCGTAAAATTATCAGGTAAAGCATTAAGGTGCCTGTCCTTGTGTGTCTTTGATGTTTGGAGTGTTAACCAATAAACAGCTAAAACCTACTCATCAGTCTTCAAGTTACTTTGTTGCCGTAGTAAAAGGTGGGACGATATTTCTTTTTACATTGGCTATACACCTTTACAACATCGAAATTACGCTGCAAAAGCAACAGTATCATTTTTTAATACGTAATAGTAAGAACTGTAGAAGCAGGTCCTGTAACACGGCCCGAGTCCGGACTCGAGTCCGTTTTTACTGACTCGGAACTGGCCCATAATGGGAATCGGAAGTTGCTCTGAATGTGCTGCAGCTGGACTTGGACATGGAACTGATTCCACAAAAAGAAAGTTACATAGATGTTACCCAAGGGTTATTTTATTATTGGTATGCACTTAAATAAATGAATGGTCACTCACATTCCAATAAAGGGTGCACAGGCCAGACTATGAAATCGCTTCCTTCAAATGACCTTTTAGTTTACTGTGCGTGAAAACGGTATACTACCATTTGCATGCTGTGCTACATTGTATAGTAAAGTCGGACTCGAAATGGTCCCACAATGGTGGCTTCTGCAACCAGAATTGCCTCGGAATCGGGTTAGATGGACTTGGATACAACCCTGTGTAAAAGTCATGACGCACTGAAATTCATCACACTCTTTGACTACCCACTGTGCAAGTTTTTGTCTTGTAACACTGCCATGCAAGTTATGTAAATTTTTGACAATTTTGGAGAATTTGACAAACTGTATATTTTTGGAAACTTCATGTTCCGCTGAGTCAGAAAATTAAAGTTGCTATTTGCGCAGACTTCATTTTAGACGATGTTTAAGATTTTCTTCAAAATGGCCACCTTGTAGCAGATTTCCGCCACAGCTCAGCCTCTGAGTGACCCACAACTTTAATTTTGAGGGGTAATTCTATGTTTTGAAGGGACCGAAATGCAGTAGTGTTACTGAGATTAAGTTAAACCTGACCCCAAAGTCCCGATTGGGTGGCCATCTTGGATTTCCAAAATGGCAGCTACGTAATGCCTTGAGTTCAGCTTTCATCCTTAACATGATTTGGAAATTTGATTCTGGGGTCTAAAGCTATTTTTTCTAGGTCTGTGAATACTTGACCAGATCAATTAGCCTACTTGGACCTAATCCCAAAACCCCTATGAAGTGACCATCTTCGATTTCCAAAATGGCCTCCAAGTGAACGATTTTGTTAGTTTAATTTTTTAGTCTTTATAGTTGACGTGGAAATTTAATTGGAGGGGGGGGGGGGTTAATCTCCATTTTGAAGGACTCTAAATAATGTGGTGAGATTGAGTCGATAAGATAGTTGTGACTGAAAGGGATTATTAGGCAGTCATCTTGAATTTTCAATATGGACACCGTAAAACGAGGTATGGAAGTTCAAATTTCACTCTTGACATGAAGATTTAATTTTGGGGCTAAACCTACATTTTCTAAGTTGGCCATGACCGTAAAGCCATACTGGGCTGCGATATCTTTGATTTCCAAATGAACACTGTGTAAACGATGAATTTAGTGCAATTTTCAGCTGTCAATGTGATTGCGAGGCTAAACCAACACTTTCAAGTGCCCACATACACATATAGTAGGCCTGTCTTCTATGCTTGGAGTGCTTTGTCTCGTCTTGCTCTCGTTGGTATTAACATAACAGATTACTGTCTACAAATAGGCCTACTGTGATAAATTTATAAGAACGTGGGTTCACCGTTGGAAGAATAAGCCCACTCACTGGCGGATCCACGTCCTTTGTTTGGGAGGAGCCAAACGGTGGTTCAGTGATATGGGGAAGGGTCTAAGGGTTTCCTCCTCCCCTTTGGAAAATTTTTCTATAACGGAATGCCCTCAGATGCGATTTGATGCAACAAAAGGGTACAATTGTACAGTTAATTTTCTTCTAAAAAATTTCGTTTTCCTAGGTATAATTCTCGATAAAAAGAAAAAATTAAGTATTTATAGAACAAAGTTAGGACGAGAACTATGCAACGCTGTATCCAGGTATACGGGCGTCGGGCTACATGCAGTGACGGTATGGTACACTACTGGTTATTTGCGCATTCAGTGTCGGACTTTCAGACCGTTGAAGAGGGGCCTAGAGACCGTCCTTTATACGTGTTTTGATTGGTTATCTGTTGTGGTGGCGTATGGCATAAAGATTGCTGGAGATTTTACAATTTTCATCAAATTTTAGGAATTTTATGAATAAAAGGCTCAATTTTCCTTCATTTGGGGGTTGTAGAATAGTAATAAACTACAATATTTCGACTTTTACAGGTAAATAAATAGTCTCGACTCTAAATTTAGCTAAATAAAGGACTCGGCTTACGCCTTGTTCGTTATTTAGCTAAATTTAGAGTCTCGTATTTATTTGCCTGTAAAAGTCCATTTAGAGTCTCGACTATTTATTCACCGGTAAAAGTTTCACTATATAATGGAACACCCTGGCATAAATGCCTGTTCATGCTTCCAAATTTAAAGCTGTAAGGACCATAATTATATGATTGTTCGTTGCTCTTCTGGGCCAGTCACAGACACAGCACATAGGCTATTGAAGAGCGGTCAACTTCCATAGTTTTCTGGCGCTGTACTGAAGGACCAGCTTTAAAACATGGACGGAAAGTGCATCACTCCTTTTATATTGTCCCTCAGAAAAAAAACCTCCTCTAGGATATCCTAATCTTTTTTAAGCTAACGCACTTTTGTCCCCTAGTGCCAGAGTCTACCATTTTTTCGCTCTTCTGTGATTATTTTGTAGATTTTGAGAAGTGTCTGCAGACGTTAAAATATTTTTAAAAATCTAACCTTTCACCTTCTGTCACAGACATTTTTCTTTGTAGTCTTGATCAAGAGATTACATATAAACTTCTCATACGTTCTGATGAAATGAAGGCGCAAGTCACCTCAACTGTTCAAACTCGAGTCCCCCACCCCCTTACCGTCTTGTACAGATTTAATTCTGAAAATGTACAGAGGGTAAGTTAACAACACTTTCCTTGTACTTGAGTTCTGAACAAGACCAGTAACGGCTGTAAGAAGTTTTGTTTGGGGGAGGGGGCAAAATATTTTGAAGTCACGACCCCTCGCGCACTTATGACCAGTGGTCGAGTGGCAAAATAAATAACGTTAGTGGGATGGACGGAATGCTGTCGTCAAAAAGCCATAATAACTTCTTAAAACAACGGATTTTGCATAAATGAAGACCATAATATTTTCAAAGTTTTTTAAGGGGTGGGGCAGGGGCAAACGAACAAGACAGCTTTCTTCCATAATGGATCATACACTAAATATTTCATAGTTCACGATCAGTATAAAATTTATTTACCAAATTAGTTGCCAGTGCATCAATAAAAAAAACTCTCCCTGTGGACAGACATGTAAGTAACAAGACAGAAACAAGATGTACGATGTACGAATTATCTAATGTTGGACAGTATTTAGTTCATACTATCATTTTCCTAGTAGGATACAGAATACGCTACGCAGTCTTGTTTGTCTCAGAAAACTGTCATCCCATATTTTGTAGGCGCGGCCAGTTTCACTTTCTACAGCCTTGTCATTGGTGGTCGTATTGATTAATATTCATTTTAAGTGCAGGTATCAACTCTTGACCAATCAGGGGACTGCGGTTAACTTCAGCACGATTACCTTAGGACCACGAGGCTAATTATTAAGGGACCAAGCCGCAAGCTTCGTCACCGTGCTGCAGACTTCTAAGAAGAAACATGTTACGTTAGTCAGTGTGCATAAATAATTCATCTTTTGGACGGCCTTTTCTAATCAATTCAATAATCTTTGGGATGGAGCTAATCGTCAAATAAATCGTCTGAAATCAGCTTGAGCTCTCTTCATTTTTGGCTTAAATTTGTCTGGAGCTACACCCCAAGATCCCCGTAAAAGCCTTCGCAGGAGCGATTGGCCCACAATATAACACTATCTAC
This sequence comes from Holothuria leucospilota, assembly GCA_029531755.1. NCBI lineage: Eukaryota > Metazoa > Echinodermata > Holothuroidea > Aspidochirotida > Holothuriidae > Holothuria > Holothuria leucospilota. Next base: position 53,959,635 of record CM055968.1, read on the forward strand.
ACAAATTTCAGCAAGTGTGTTACGTTAAAGCATAGGATGCCGTCACTTAAAATGCATATGTTAGTAACAAACGGTACAGTGTAATATTCGTTTGCCAGTTTCGTTTAATGTATTCCAGTTAGAAGAAAATACAATAGCAACTGACTTTCACTTTTAATTTGATGTTTGCTTTCATTTTGTGGTTTATTCCTCTTCACGGAAATATTTAATACTAAAAGCAGTCAGCTACTTGTCGGTGTTACCGCTACACATGAGCTTTGTCTTCCATTGGACAACGTTTTCGTACATGTATTCAGTGCAATGGTGCATGTGTAAAGGAACATTCTTTCAACTTAAGTTTTGTGGGATTCTAAGTCCATTGTGAGGATGTTGTCAATAAACTTCCGAGGGAAATACACTAAATCAACAACACAGTCATTCAACCAAGTAAGCATAATGATATGTTACTTCATTAATCAGTTACTTATGACCATCTTGTTTTAATTTAAGTCTGTATCGTGATATTTCAGTAAAGTTTATCGTTAATTGTTCAAGTGGTTCACTTTTACCGATTTAGCCAAAAACATCGATCAAAGAGAAGGGCGAAGTAGCATAGGCCTAATACAGAGAGTGAAAGACACAGGAATCCTTCGGATTTTATTTCAAAACATGATTTGAATGATTGTAACAGATACCGTAACAAGTATGGCTTAGATATTTATGTTAGCTGCGATATTTATTGAACGACAATAACTGCCTCCTGTAGCTATAGAAACAAATGACCTCTCTTGCGTGATACTGGGTATATTGGGCTTATATTAATAATAGTTTATGTAAATCCTCACGCTAATATCAAGGTCATTCTCTTTCAAACTTGTTTATGTCATACTTCCCTGTACCAGTACCTAATTCGAGGGCAAGTAAGCTCTCAAAAGCCATATACTTGGCTGTTATGCGAATTGTCTGGGGCCCTTTGTTAGGTAAATATATTGTTCCTCTAATTTTTATTAATGAAGCTAAACGCAAGTTGTAGTGGCGGAATGATGAAAAATACATCATTATTTGTAAGGAGGTATTTCCGTCATATTCGGATCATCCTTCCAAATAAACGTCACAACGATTCCGAATCACAAATTCCTCGTCAGAATCCAATTTTTGAGTCATGTAGGTCTAGTTTTAGTCAAGGGAATTACTGCATAGATTTCACCAAGTATTGCAAAAACTTTTAACAAGATGATTGAAAATTACGAGCCAACATTTATCAAGAAGTAGTTCTATCTCAGAAGTAATTTTAATTGATACCTTTTACAGGGATTTCTCCTGGCTCGTTTGAGTATACGATTTAGAGGCAACCACTACATCTTGTGTAACAGCATCAAATTAGCGTTTCTCTGGTAGGGTCTGAACTAAATTTGGAATATAGTGACTCGTGGTATAGTCTAGCGCCGGAACCCTGAAATGTTCTACCCACCCCTCGGTACCACTTTGTAAAAGTTGACATTGAACCACCTTCAAAATGTTCCTTATTTGGTCAGCTTTCATTTGTTGTGGTGGTTGTCACTTTCGAAATTTACCCGAACAGGGTAATAAAATGAGTGAAAGGTCACGAGTCCATTTTCAGCCAAACTTTAGGCTTAGTGCTATTAGGGAGCTGCCACTTGTCCAAGTGGCAGCTTCCTGGTACTATACATGTTTGTCACTTTCAGTTTACTTATTGGGTGCTTTTCTTGAGTCTAGTGTGGTAAATATTTTAAATATCTTTAAAATAAACATCCCTGAACTCAAGTCGATGTATAAAACCATTAATTATTAATTTTTGCCATGGTTATATTGAGTGTTTGTTTTAAAATTTTACTAGTTGCCCCCATTACAAATTTACAGGGTATGATATTTGAATGTATAGTATGCATGTGTTGCCACCTGGAGATTAAGCGTCTCTTAATATAGCCAAGGTAAGATCGTTTTACGTTCTACATTGCAGTATAGGCTAATGCTCGTCTTGCATAAAAATTGACCTGTAGAATTTTTGCCCGCGTTGTGGCTCTCTTTGGCTTCTGCCACACCGGCTAATCGTAGCGAAGAGCTAAACGTAAAACTTGGTAAGCTACGCAGACTAGTCAAATTCTGAAACCATGTCGGGTAGGTTTAGCAAAAAATATGGCTATGGTGTTTCGCTTCAGTGTTTTCAAGTTATTATTTATTGTAAACAAATTGAGTCTTTCTCATATGGTTGAGGATTCTGTCCATACTTTTATTAAAGCCTTATATTGCATTAAAAGAAATAAATATACCTCTGGCAGTTTTCATGTTGAGCTTCTAAAGGCGAAAAATCAGAATGGTCATTATTAACGAGATGCACTCTGCAAGCAGTAAAGGTAGCACAAGAACTCAAAAGCTGAGTTTTTTTTATTATAAAACTTGCGAATCTCATATCAGATGTAAGTATTATATAATGAAATACTCCACCTTGAAAATGTTTCACTACAGTCTTGCGCTAAAAGCGTCAACCACGCGTATACACTTAACAAATTCTTCGCCTTTCATAAAAAGAAGCATTTTTTCATCTCCTGTGAATTAAAACTGGCTTTATTAATCTGTATATGAAAATCCGAATCAGTAAGCGCTCTGAGAGCCAGTTTTATCAGGGCCCTTAGCTAGACAAGGTGTTGAAGGGGGAGAGAAAGCTTCCATAGGGAAACTTATTTTCAAGGGACGAGATGTGTTAACATAAACTGCAAAAGGAGCTTTTGCTCTCAAAATTTCTACTGAGGCTTAAATTTTTGTGGGCCGCTCCCACTCTCCTTCTCAATGATTATGGAACTGTATTATCAAACGTACAGGGTAACCTTTCTTCTGATTGGTCAACTAGAAAACACATGGTTGTTTTAAGGCTATATCTGAATTGACCCCTGAGTTTTCTATCCAATTTATACTTGTTGCCAGACCAAAATAATAATGGGTGGCAACGCCTTCACGGTGGCGGATCCAGGCGGGGGGGGGGTGTCACGGGTTGTTTGAAAAACCTTGGAATAAATACAGGTGGCTGAGACAATGAAGCCAAAAACTAGAAAACACTACTTGGTGTTTGTCTTAACAATTTTATCTTCTTCGTCGGGGTCTTGCGACGTTTGGAACATATATACATACATATACAAAATAGCAGAAGTCGGTGGTGAGTTCACGCCCACGTCTGTGGTACAGTGCCTACGAATAACCAGCCTAGTCTGATGTCGGCAGGCAACCCAAATTTAGGAAAAGTACGTCTGGCCAGGTACCCGATGGGAAGGATACGGCGCTATCCTGGTGAGGGAATAAACTACAGGAATACTTTTGGACACCTTAACGTTTAAAATTGGCTCGGCGTGAGCCCAGTCCTCAGCGACCGGTGCGAAATTCCCCCGTCTCCAAAATCCTTCAACGTTTTGCCCTCAGATACGGTTCCCTCACCAGGATGCGTGTTTCCTCGTTGCAGGATGTTAGGCAACTGCCAGTCACACCCTGCCACTCTTTCCAGGCACCTAAGGTATTACGTAATAAAATATTTAGAGAATTAAACAGCTGTTAAACACGGCATGAATATTCATAAGAGAGTTGTCCAAACTCAACTGTGACAGGGGGCAACAGGCGCGCGCCTCCCCTATTGGCCGTCTTGCGTGAAAAAAAAATTTAAGGCAAAAAAGTAAATGTTTCAAAATGTGTCAAATGTAGCACGATTTTGCATCTCAGCCCTCTTCCAAAAGCAAAAATTTTCCAGAGGGGAGGAGTACACCCCTCCCATGTACCCTCCCCTTATATCCCTACCCCCAGGACAGTGATCAATCAAACTTTGTGCCCCCTCTATTGAAAATTGCTGGATACGCCCCTGCCGTCATACCGAAAAAACTTCCGAGTTTGTTGAATGATTCTTACCTCTAATCTAGCTTTCGTCGACAAAAACGCATTCTGCTAGACAAAAAGTAATAATATCAGCCCTTCGGAAGGAACTCTGTCTCCTAAAAAATCCTTCTCATAATGCAAATGTCGTTGGAATTACACTAGTAATCTCAAAGTGGGATCACTAAACACTATCTTATTCACTTCACGAAAATGAGAGCAAGGGCATCTATGTAATTTTTAAAGTATCAACAGCCTGTCTATAAAGATTCTCCTTGAATTCATCTCAACAGGATAATGTTTTGAGAACTGCGAATTATTTTATTTAAAGGGTATTTTCAGCAAATAAAATCAGGTCTTGTCTTGGATATATGGCATTTCCATGTCCAAACTTGAAAACAATAGCGACCGATGCGAGAATCATTTACTGGTTTCGTAATAGCGGAAAACAACTTTTAATTATTGCTCTACAACCACAACTGATAAGAATTTTATTCACCAGTAAAAAAATGAATTAAATCCATGTCACAATTACCATGGGTGAATGGGACATTTTCGAGGCAGAGGAGGGGGAAAGCCCTCTTGCCCGAAAACCCGTTAGAATCCGACTAATGGCCCTATTTTTCCAAACTCTTCCCGAGAAATGGGATTTTTCCGAACTCCGGTGGCTACATTTCCCCAGCCCTGGCTGGTACGCCTATGATTTACATTTGTACTATTAAAGAGTCTTAAGCAGTAACATCTCTAGACTCAACAACTTTCAAAGGAAAGAATCATACAAACATTGCTGGACAACGAATACACATTGTCAACAGCCAAAGGCACTACCCTTGATAGGGTCTCTGCTCTCTCACTCAAATGTTTTAGGGCTTTTTCATATCATAGGGGATGTTCTTAGATATGATCGTTTGTCAATAAACGGGGACTATTTAGTTTCTGAAAGAAAATGCTTTCAAAGAGAAACAAAATTACATAACTGCAGAGAAATTCCATACACTGTAAAGAAAGATCCTATCTCCTAAAGCGCCGAGGAGGCTATGCCATGAGGACATGCCCACTAGTTTTCAAAATAACGTAAAACACACACATAAAAATCAAAGGGATCGGATAGCGCAGGTAACACATTGACACTTACCATATCAGTAGGTGTAAGCTCTCCCAAACCACTGTTCTTAGCCTATATCAAAGGACAACTAAATAAAAAACAAATGACGGTGGACTGGAAACAAAGAGTTCATATCACCTGTAAATAAAGCAAAACCTGAAGACCAACTAAGTTCCAACCCCCTCAAAAAACAGCAGAAAAATGTGTGATTAAACAAAAAATCCGAACTTTTTAACACTAAAATGTAAAACTTGCATGCCTTTCCGTGCAAAGACGCTACCTGCCTTAATAAAATTCAGCATGTTCGAACACTTTAAACGAAGATGTACTGTTTATGCATGGGATATTGCTACAACTTACCCTGTTACACTTATCTGGTTCATGTTGGCAAATAGTATTTGTAATGACAGAAACACTGTTATGTATTTAATAAATAGCTAAGTCAATTAATTTAGTTATGTTATTGCTGCATATTTACTCTAATTAATTCAATGGTTCCACACATACTAAAAACTGAAACAAAAGTTCAGATTTTTCTGATACAGCTAAGAAAATACATTGCAAATTATAAATATTTCTATTATATCCCACTAAATTTTAAGGATTGCACTAGCTCTATAACATTCACCCCCTTCAGTTTCCCTTCAGCTTAAAAAAGGAGGAATATTTTCAGGAATTTATTTGGTTAATTTAGAAGAATATTCTCTGTAAAAAAAACTATACATCACTGAAAAGAGCAAAGATGGGGAATTTGAATAAACATTTTATTTTTGTAAACTAATCTCATTATATATGCAAATATGCAAATTAGATGACGTCATACAGTTTTTTTTTTATAGAAAACCGTAGAAAACCCATACAGATCACTATTATTTTGTAATTTATTGTGCAGGAGATTGTGTGGCTTTCTTTCTCTTTCATTTGATACCAAATTTGAGGACACTGGACCAAAAATGAGGAAGATATGCCCATTTTACTCTTGCTATACAGCCCACACTGAACTCACACACGCTGACCTGTACAGAGAACACTGTGGTGGCTTAGTGCACAGTGAAGCGTAGCTTTGTAAGGTAGCTCTAAATGGACAAAAAAAGTCGGAGGGGTGTTGTGGCTTATAATTTTTGATACTGGGAGGGGATTTTGGGTCAGAAATGCATGTTTTGGACCAATATTGACGCATTTTTGAAAACTTCATTTGTCTGGATTTCTGAACCTCTCTAACTCACCCTACTCTTGCCATGTATGCATATCTTTTGGTACGGTTTTGTGAGGAATCTTGCAACGGACATTTTAGTGTTTGAATGAAAAAGATCGGACTTTCCGTTGTTGAGTTATGGAATATTTTGTGGATCGGGTATTTTGCGATTGAAAATGTAGATTTTGACCGAAAATACGCATTTTTGAAAAATTATACTTGAAATATCTCCAAATTCCCTATACCTGGCATCTAATCACCTCATGGTGTTTCTTTAGGTTCTAAGGTATTCAGAAAAAAGTGAGTAGGGTGACCTTTTCATAAGTGCCTGAACTAGAATTTTGAAAATGATGACGTCATTTTTAGCATTTTTTGAGTTTTCGAGCATTTTTTGAATGTAAACAACTATTTTTCGATGTTTTGTGAAAAAGTTTCAATATACAATCCCCCCCCCCCAAAAAAAAAAAAAATAGTGGCATTGCACAGAACTTTTTGTAAGCTTTATTTTGGTGGTTAAATGAAGGCTGAGGAGTGTATACTGACAAAGTTATTAATAATTTTTTAACAGGCAGTATTTTCTGGGTAAAGGTATTACCCAGGTGAACGTTAAAGGGCTAGGCTTCTCGGCAGGAGTTGGGGCGAGGACAAAGCCCAAGGCCCGGACAAAAGTGACGGATGACCGGAAGGATGGTGAATTAAATTTTCGGGCTATTTGGGTGGAGAAAATTTGGGGTATTTAGTCGATAAAATTTTGATAATTTTGTGTTTCTATAAAGAGAGTTTGAAAATTTGATTTTTTAATGAAGAAAGTGTAAAAATTTGCATGTTACCATGTACTGAGTAAAATCGAAAATTTGGGGCTTTGATTGAAGAAGTTGTCTCAACTGCCGGGCCGACCAGTCACCGTTGGAGATTACATACTTCATCGCACCCACTCAGTCTCCCTAAATAAATTAGAAAATTTCCCAGACGAGGTCTCAACCTTCTCCAAAAGGGGCCCACCTGGCGCCACCCCTGCCAAATTTGCTTTAAAATATCTGAATAAATTTTGTTTGAGTTCACATGATTTTGTAAGGGGCCTCCTGAAAAAAGACGTACAACGCAGATCAAGTTTAAAAAGTGCGACCTTTAATGACCTTTGACCTTAAAACTTTGTATGTTCGGGAACTTGAAGAAACATTCATAAGTTACATTTTAAGCTTCACACTCCATATTTTACTTAACGTGTGGGTCACTTTCTGGATGTTTTTCTTCTCCGTCTTCACCAATGGTCTACAATTGAACTGAAAGGTGTTAAAAACAGACCGTTTAAGCGTCTAAATCTGTATTTGAGTTTTCTTGTTAAGGCCATGAAAACGCTCTGTAAACAGATTATATTATTCTTTTACTTTTTTAAAAATTTGTGCACTTTGAAATTGTATGAATTGTTCATTTTAACTCAAAGCATTTTGTAAGTACCGTCATACTAAAGTATGTTAAAAACACTAAAGTTTTAAAAAAATTAACCTTTTTGATCTTTGGCTTTGTATGTTTGGGAACTTTAAAAACGTGACAACCAACCTAAAAATTTACCAGTGGCGGATCCAGGGGGGGGGGGTCGCCGACGTCCGGATCCCCCCTCAAATTTCCCAATGTGCCCTTTTTCAAAACTGGGTTTTTTCACACTAGCCTTAAAAAGAAAAAAAAAAAAACTAGACAGTTTTACAGGTAATGGCAGTTGTTCAATTCCGTGGAGATTTTGGTAACCCCCATCCAGTATCGATCAATCCATCCGTAAAAGTCTAGCAGAAACTTTCGGCAATATATTTGACTACGGTAGCCTATATTGCCCGCCCAGAAACACGAACAGTGCAATCGTTTTACAGGGAATGTGACTACAGTATGTTTTACTGCCTGCGTGACAGTCAGGCATTCTAATCACTTTTCGCTTGGAACCCCGTGTGGCGTACTTGGGCATTCAAAGTAATACAAAACACGCAGATATTACGTCATACTCACTAGCTAGCGTTTTATGCAACGTATTACTATTGGGTTTTAATATTGATTCCAAAAAGTCACTGCTAGTTTTTTTGGTATTGCAAAATAATCATCTGTTCACACTCCCTACACGCTACATCTGTAAAACTTTCCCACCACCCGCTAGTATCCCTCCTCTCATGAACGAGAGAGAGAGAGAGAGAGAGAGAGAGAGAGAGAGAGAGAGAGAGAGAGAGAGAGAGAGAGAGAGTAGGTAAATACGTTTCGCTATTCATGGTCGGGAATTACTCTCTTCTTTTATTGTGTTGCGGCCCTAGTGATGGGAATAAAAAGCCAATCTTAGGTTAAAGCCCACAGTCAAGAGTTGACCAGAAGTCACAATAGACGAATCGGTGGTGTTTCATTTTAAAATTACTATATAAAATCACCACCAGGTCAAATAACGCAATGTCAGTCGGTTCAATTTTTTGACATCTTTGGACTGATGACCGGTCTGCTGTCGCAAATAAAAAGCAACCATTCGACTTCAGTCATCTGCTCTGACAGAGTATTTTTGCCAGTCACGCCGCAACTATATAGGGAACACAACAAAGAGCATTTTAACCCCCCCCCCTCCCCTAGTCGAGATAGCGGTGGCGCCAGGTGGGGGAAGGGTTCATGCCCCCGTCGGGGAAGGCTGGCCCCCTGTCGGGGAAGTTTTACAGTTTCGTCGGCGGGAGTCTTAGACGAAAGTATGCAGTCCCCGATGACAACTAGTCGTCCGACGGTTTACTTGTTTTTTGCTCTCAAGCGGGTAATTTCTCTACTAAGAACCCAAAATTTTCTGCGCGCTATGCGCACTGTAGATTCACTCGATTTTCTTCAATAGTTCCATTCCACATAGCAGGATAGCACAAGTCCTGTCCACCTTACCAAGTAACATATAGGCAGAGTACATAGTTTATGTAAAGTCGTAACTTTCATCCAATATCGCAAAGCCTAGTTAGTGTTCTCTTGTGTGTGTCATGCGGTAGCAGCGGTACAGCATAGAAATAAAAGTAAGGGAGAATGACGTCAGCCGATCTGGACTGAGGCCATTGATTTGGCTTGGTTGTACGGCAACAGAGCATCTGTGCGTATTGCAAATACCACGTCATTGCTTGTGCCGCAAGTATTGGCAAAGAAACTACAAGGTTTCAAGTTAGGAGTATAAAAAAAAATACTTAAGGCACCTTGACTTATTTCTGTTGTGAAAATTACTCCTAATCTTTCGAAAAACGGATAAAATAAGCTATAACTTCTGCAGCAGAATGCACACTGTACGTACGGAGACACATCAATCAACCGGTCTTTTGCCGTACAACGAAAGCGCCCTCACAATTTTCGTGGCTTCACCTGTTAAACATGCATGGATGCATTGTGTTAGCGTTCTCCCTTACTTTTATTTCTATGAGGTACAGTCAGTTGGTGAACGACTTACGGAGCAAAGTTTGGCTATTTCATCGTGTAGTCCAAGTGGTTTCGATACAATGTACGTTACACCCGATACGGTCTACAGACCTTACAGTTTTTCTTTTCTTTTCGTCATATGTTTTTTGTGTAAGCCTATCAAAAATTTTCGCCCTCTTCGCGCACTTTTCAACTTCACGATCCAGATTCAAAGAGCACTATCAGTGCACAACTCTGATCTTGAAGTATTAAGCGATATAATGCAAAATATGCCCGCAATGGCATGGGATAATGAGGCTCCTCCATTTGCCCTTCTCATCATCCCCTCGAAACAGGGAATGTCGGAACTTAGGGCAGCTGACATGGCCCGTCCCCCTGTTGGGAAAATTCTGCCGCCACTCATGGTCGCTTTACTTATTTTGGCTTTCATAAAGGTAATTTCTGGGATAAAAACCAAAATTTTCGGTACGCTTTGTCCACTCTTCCTCAGTTCCGTTATACATGTAGATAAATATACTACAAACCCTTTCCACCTTTTGAAGTTAATAAGTAAAATACATGGATTTACGTAAAGTCGGGAATTGAATCGCATTACGCTAAACCTGGTTAAAGATCACTTGTGCCTGTCGTACTCGTACGGTAGGGCCAGTGACTCGAGGAGGGAAGTACAATAAAGTTATGCCCGATAGGGCCCAATTGTCGGGACAATTGTTCTATATAAGCTTTAAATTAGTACAAATTCTTATAAGTGTCAGTAGGCTTACCCAAAAATTTTCGCGCGCTTCGCGCGCTTTGCAAATTCCCCGTTTAGATTCCAGATCTTGATTTCAGTTTTTGCATGTCTCTTAGTTTATCCTTTCTTTGTCAATATGCGGTAAATTGTATAATCGCTGACGTTTAAGGGAACCAAAATTAAAAAAAAACGAATATGCCCTTTTTTATGTTGGACCCCACCTCAGAAAAGACCCTAGATCCGCCCCTGATTTACAGTTACATAGTAAGCAATAGTTTTAGCATAATCGCTGTATTTTACAAATTGGCAACAGGTGGGTCAATTTTAGGGCTCTTTTTCCAAGTTAGCCGCTAGACTAGTACTAAAGAGTCATTTCGAATAGAACCCTAGTAGGAGAAAATACTCCTTGAGTCGGAGACCAGTCTGAATCCTGACCACGTGAGCGGCAATTACTCTTCTCTATAGGTGTTCCTTCACCTAATCATTTACATAATAGATCACTTAAATATCTTTCTCATATCTTTTCAGGCATGCTGGGAGTTTTCGGACGGAAGGAATAATTAGTTAATGTAATTCCCACCTCTTACAATATTAAATGCGGCCACTTTGTGATCCCACATCTCTGAAACTGAAGGTGAATTTTACATTACTGGAATTGATCTTACTTCTGTGGTCCTATATTATGTACAACTATTAATACATCAGATGACAATCCTGATAACCCTAATGTGTTTGCATAAACTAAGAGATATTCAGATTGCAGTGACGTAAACAAACATTACATGTAAACAGAAGGTAAGCTTAAATTTTGATATAGAAACTGTTTTGCTCCCAAACATGTCCATGCAAACACACTCTAAATATAAGCTAAAAGATATGACATTCAAATGGCTGTGGCGGCTGGTCCTCCCCTTCCCTTTGTTTACTATATGTTTCTATTTAAGTAATTTAAAAGAAGCCTTTTCATCTCTACAATACTGTGGTATATTCAGTATAATTCCATTTAGAAGCACAACTTATCTCTGGAGAGCAGGTGCAGATACGTCAGCAGAACAAAAAATCATGGCAAGCAGTGAAACTATTCCCCTGTTGGAAAGGTGAAACTGCATACGTAACGTTCAAGGAGAGAGCGATACTCCAAGCCCACAATGGGTGAAGACCAGGGGCAAGTCCCGTTGGGGTAAAGGGGCCGTCTCCAGAAACTACTAGATTTTGGTGTTTCTGAAGCCCCGGAAAGACTCCTTGAAGGAGTTAATAATTAAATGTAATACTTTCCTGTAATTTATAAATTATTTTAAGAAAGGTATTTTGCGTACAAAATTTACCGAAAGGATGTGCTGCACTGGACTGAGTTGTACAAGAATTGCAATGTAAAAGCTACAAGGGATTAACTTTAAAAGTCATTTGAAGACGAAAAGAATTTTCCGAATAAGAGTTCCTGGTTTTCCTTCAGATTGCCAGATTATTTGCAACTTTTGGCCTCGTAAACTACCCAAAGAGTCTTAACAAATGTATACATCTTTTTATCTGAATTCTAACTGTCTAAACTTAGCAATATGTCAGATACACTTAAAAGAATGGAAGTCACACCAAGGCCGTAGCCTTGGCAAAATCTCTATGGGGGCACTTCATGAAACAATCTAAACGGAGCACCAAGTGGTGTAAATATAGATAGTTGACACCCCAGCAGATCCCTCTCTTTCACCTGTGCATGGGTGTCATCCTGGGGGAAGGTGACGAGGGGAGGGGTGACATGTAAGGCCAGACTGACAGGCTTAGGAATAATATGGTGTTATTTAGCAAAGCTTTGAATTGATTATAATTATATGTTAAGAAATTATCTTCAGTGATTTTTCCTATTTTTGGCTGGGCAAGAGGTGCTGTCTAAGAGGAGGGTGTGACACCCCACTACTTGAGAATTATTGTCTATGTGATGTGGCTTGGATGCAGAATGGTGCTATCTTAGGTACAATTTGGTTAAGTGTTGAACTGATTCTTTGTTAAGGAAAACTCATTATTTAGTTATGTTTTCTGTTTTTGGTGGGATGTAATTGAGAGGATGTTACCTATGGGGAGGGTATTTGTTCTAATGTTTTCTACATCCAAGATCGTGCTATTTTTGGTAAAGCTTTGAACTGATTATATGTTTAGAAGTCCTACTTATGTAGAGAATGTTTCGGCTGTGTCATGACACCCCTACAAAGCTGGCATCCGGTGCTGGTTGCCTCCTCTTAGTGCGCCACTGGAGCCATCATCGGTTGGCACGTAGTGGAAGCGTATGTCTTGCAAGAAAATGTTTGGTCAAAATTACTCCCAGGAAAGGTGGCACATTTTAGACCTTGAAAATTGCATCCAAACCATCTTTATTTTTAGATTTCATGCTTTTAGAAACAAATTGAGATTTCAAGGAAGAAAGAAAAAAGGGTAGATTTGATTAATATTAAACCAACCAGTTAATCATACATATAGTAAGCTATTTTAGCAAAGCATGCTGTGGCACCGGGTATTGGAAATAATACTAAAGATTTTTAGCCTTCGTTTATGCAAGTGTATTCAAGCTGTGTATCATGTAGGAGAAAGAGAGTTCATTCGTCAGGAAGACTAACCCATATCAGAACGTGTCTACAGCGGGGGCCTGGGGAGCACCCGAGAAAATTTTTGAAAAAATAACCTTACATGCCATTTCACAGGTTCCTACGGCCTTAAAATCATAACTAGGACAGTGAAATTTAGCATATCAGTATTTTTCTCTCAAGTGCCAAAATTTCATTTACGATTTGGAAATCTCGGGTGGGGGGAGGGAGAACGCCCCTGCCCCGCCCCGCAGGCTACTGCACTGCACACACTTGAAAAAGAAAGAATATCGTAAAACGCTGTATATTTGTGGAAATTATCATTGAGAATGAATTACTTTTTATCAATTACTGTATTTGGCTGAAAAATCTTCAATGTTCTGTGTCGCAATATGATGGCAAAGGCCTATTGACAGTCAAGTCGTCAGAACTTGATTGACACGCAAATCAATTGGACTTGACCTGCAAACGTATTATAATCCTTTATTATCCATCCCGGCAGTGATCGTTTTTGGCATCAGTGATTATGGACAATTTTGTTTCATTCCCGAAATAGAAGGTGCAATCTTACATGAGTATGTTATCCGACTAGTTTTTACCACAATAGGTGCTTCACACGTTGTTTGCAAACTGTTGATGATCCACGTGCGTATCCCACTGATTTGTATATCGAACGGACCATAACATGCAGTTGGCTTTGTAACTGCTCAATTATTATCTCATCTTTCCGTGAGGAGGATGAGATATTGTAATCACTTTGTCAGTTGAGCTATATTTGGCAATGCCAGCTGAAATTGGCACCGTTGCCTTGGTAACGGTTGGTGCCCCCAAGTTACTAGTCTCAGGGTCTAACCCAAGGTGGGGTACCCCAAGGTAAGCAGAACTTCATTTCTGTGGGAGGGGTCAAAACGTGTCCGTGTGTGTGTGTGGGTGGGTGTGTGTGTGTGTGTGAATTTTTGTATTGCTAATATCTCGTAAACGGCTCAGTCGATTTTCTTCAAACTTTGTAGGCAGGTACCCTAGGTAAAACCATTGTACATACTGCATTACCGTAAGTTAAGGTCACAGGTAAGAGGTAAAAGGTCAAATATGGTGAAAATCACATGCGTTCATAGCAGTGTTGTAACAAGTCAAGTCACTGAACCGGACTCGAGTCGACTCGAGTCGCATATTTGACTTGACTTGACTTGGTCATCAGCCAAAATGACTTGACTTGACTCGAGTCACCACCTAAAATGACTTGACTTGACTCGAGTCACCACCTAAAATGACTTGACTTGACTCGGACTCGAGCCTAGTATGACTCGAGTCCAATTGAAAGACTCGAGTCAGGGAAAATAACTCGAGTCTCCTTCTGCGACTCGAGTCCGTTGACGCGACTCTGATTTTTGTAAATGTACCCAATTCTGGGCTGTGCTGCGTGCATATCGCGAGGTAGACGTGGCCTCAACACACAGTGCACGTGCGAAATTAATACCAGCACCGCATACCTATAGTGTAGTTGACACTTGACAACAAACGGGCCGCGGTAGTTCGACAAATCCGCACTCACTGCTGCGGAAGCATGCCATACCATACTATGTACACAGCATTACAGGCATGGACCATTACGAACACCAACCTCAGTGGTTCCTATCGGAAAACATGTTGCACAGACAGGGTTGCCATCTGCATGATTCTTGGTCTGATTTCAGGAGCTTTCGTTGTACTAGATATTTATCCATGGGTGAATATTTCAAAATAAAATTATTAAAATGTGGGTCTGTTCATTTTTGCTCTCTGTAATAATTTTGTTGCCTCTTAAAAAAGAAGTATTCAAATAATATTGTTTGTGCAACTCTAATGGGAGTAGTTTAGTCCTCAGTAAAGACATGTGTGTAGGGGGCATTCCACGAGACCAAAAATCAAGAGGGGCCACGAGACCGAATGTCCGCGACTGACTGAAAATGAGAAAAGGTTTGCATAGTAATAATTATCACGTACGGATGTTACGAATACGTTTTTTTATAATAATGCGTACGTACGTAATAAATAGTGGCCGCGTACAGTGACGTAGCGAGGGGTTAATTAAGTCCTTATTTACCGGGATAACATTTCCTTTTCAACTCTGTAACTAATATTGCAGTTGTTTTTGATCACTTTAAACCTCTGAAAAGTTCCGAAAATTTGAAATAAAATCAATAACTTTGCCACTTCGTAAAATTTACTGTAGGCTCTTGCGTTCGAAATATTTGTTGATATCAGAATGTCGTGTGCGTAACAGTGTGACATCACACAGAACATTTTACTACTGTAGTTCCTATACATACACATGACAACTGCCTCTGCAAACATTTCATACTGACGTATGAATGTTGCTAATTTCATTTCAAGATTTTAGTCCTTTCAAAAAGATTTCAGTGATCAAAAACAAAACTGTAATACTCCGTCCTGTAACATCTGGAGAAGAAAAGTCATGTAGTAGTAAATTAAGATTTCACGTCCAAAATTTGCTGAGAGAAGAAAGTCAATTTCAACATCAGAAAGACGGCCGATCCCCCCCCCCCCGATCTATTTTCAGAGGTCGTTGTAAGGACTGTGTATAGTGTGAGCTCCCAACGAACGACCATACAGTCCTTTACTGAGGACTAGGACTGGTTGTAATTTTGCAACCCCGTGAATTGTTCATCAGGTGGCGTTGTCATTGTGATATGCACAGTACACAGTACCGACGATAGCAGTCCGGGCCATGTATGTTATGTACGTGCACATGCATCCATCAAGCAAAGCCATCTGTCGCTGTAATAGGCGGGATTACGGTAGGCAATAGGGAACTTGCTCCCCCTTTTTTCCAGAGCTTAAAAATAATAAAAAATACACTCTGAAAACGTGTTTAGGAATTAAACACAATTTTTGCCCCCACTTTGGAAACATTATGTGCTTAATTCCTAAACATTATGTGTTTAATTCCTGAACATTATGTGTTTAATTCCTAAACATTATGTGTTTAATTCCTAAACATTATGTGTTTAATTCCTAAACATTATGTATTTAATTCCTAAACATTATGTGTTTAATTCCTAAACATTATGTATTTAATTCCTAAACATTATGTGTTTAATTCCTAAACATTATGTGTTTAATTCCTAAACATTATGTGTTTAATTCCTAAACATTATGTGTTTAATTCCTAAACATTATGTGTTTAATTCCTAAACATTATGTGTTTAATTCCTAAACATTATGTGTTTAATTCCTAAACATTATGTGTTTAATTCCTAAACATTATGTGTCTAATTCCTAAACGTATTTAGAGTGTAAACATGTTTCCAAAGTGGGGGCAAAAACTGTTTAGAAAAGTGTTTAATTCCTAAACACTGTTTTTACAGTGTAGCGAAAGGAATCGAGACAAGAGAAACTATAAAAGAATCTTCAATAGCCTATTATGATTAAATTTTGCAATAATGAAGAAAAACATTAAAGTCAAATACGATAAAAATGCTAGGAAACTTTTTCTCTGCGCGCTCCCCGCGCACCCCCAGAGAAGACTGGCTAATACAATGGAAAATTTTGTCTGGCTCCGTAAAATTTCTTTCAAAGCGTGGGCGTCTCCTATGCGCCACACTATTGTGACTTGAAGCTCTGAAATAAGTCACTGAAAGTACTGTACGTCATTAAATGCACCCTAGTCCTTGCAAACATCCCGAACACTACCCATGTATAGGGAATCACAATTCTCGATAAATTTTTCGGTGTTCTTAGCATGAGCCTGATATAAATTGGTCTCATAAGTACTGCTGTACGGCTGTGCGTAGGAAATCTTTGATGGAATTGCCTCGTTATTATTTCCTGTAGGACAGCTTGAGTAAATTACCATTTCCAAAACCCTCGCTACACCTCTTCTTGTCCACTTTCCCCACCAAGTGCCATCATGCATCCTCAGCAAATTGACTAACGGTTACTATCATAGTAACCGCTAGTCAATTTGCTGAGGATGCATGATGGCACTTAGTGGGGAAAGTGGACAGGAAGAGGTGCAGCGAGGGTTTTGGAAATGGTAATTTTATTTTAAATTTGCGATTCTCATAAGAAACCTATTTCATTAGCATTTCAAATTACAGATGGGGAAGCAGAATTTGTTCAAGGAATTGTCCAGAATTGCCGCAAAAGCCGTCAAATTTAAAAAAAAAAAATCCTCAGTCTCCAGCCTCCGGGTTCACAACTTGGGCGTTCGCGGATAAAGGTTTCGCGGGCCATAACTCGGGCCATAACTTGCCAAGATGTAGCCTCCAATGAAATTACTTCCCTGCATGACATTTAAACTGCCGATGGCCTTGGCTATGTCCATGTAAAAACTACTCGTAAAACATTTCATTGTGTTTTTTTTTTTAAATTATCATGATTATACTCTATAACCTGATAACCTTCAAAATCGACACTACCTTATTTTTCACACTAATAAAATCGGTTGAGGGGGATCGTCCCAGACCATCGACAAAAATGAAAAATGAAAGAAAGAACCATAGAGCAGGATATAGGGCCCTGTATCCTGTTCTATGGAAAGAACAGGCACCTGGGGAAAGTAGGAATTTTTTAATGAAATAAACAATACTGCATTGAAAATCAAAGAAAAACAATAGGCTACAATTAAACATCTCAATGTGTTTTCTTCGGAGTGCTTCACGCGCACCCGTTTTAAATATTGTTTTGGGATTCCGGTTTTTTTCTTGTAGAACATCTGGCTTTTCATAGCTTCGTACAGACTCTTCCATTATCTTTGAAACCCTTGAATTCCCCATGGCCTTACGCAGTGGAGGGGAAGTTCCCCTCCCCCAGAAATTTTCAAAGCAAAATTTTTATCACCATTGATTTGGGTAAATTTAACGACTTTTTGAACATTGTTTAGATGCAAGTTGTAAGGGGCGAGAAAGTGCCATTTCCGGGACCGTAATGCGGGACAGGCTAAGCGCCTGTCCCGTATAGTAACTTTACATGCAAAAATAACTTTAAGTTATGTGAAAACAATGTACCTGTAGCATACCATAGAAGCAGATTGCAGTCAGTGACAGGTACACTTCAGAAGAGGCTGAAAAGAACCAGTTGTCTCAAGTCACACCAAAGAAAACATACCAGGTTTAAATCTGCTTAATTATGTGATAGTGTGACTTGTGTTAACTTAGACACAGCAACTGACTCGACCAAAATGTTGACTTGACTTGACTTGGTTTCTGTCTTGACTTGACTTGAAAATGTGCTTGACTTGACTTGACTTGACTCGAGCAATGTGGCGAATGACTTGACTTGACTTGCGACTCGACCACCGTTGACTTGACTTGACTTGTGACCCGACCTAAGGGTGACTCGTTACAACAATGGTTCATAGTAGTACTAGATATGTTATTATATGCGTTCATATTCCAGTGCACTTATATGTGTAATGCCACGAGGAAGAGATAAAGTTCTTCTTGTAAGGGGTTTTACTGAAAAGAGATATTTCTTAGGTTTACAATGTTCTAGGTATTAATTTTCAAAACGACTGAGCACTGATTAGCTCTTCCACCCAGATATTTTCGCTCCATGAAAAGTCGACACGCTATTTTAAGTTTGTAATATATGCTGGCCCACAATGCCTAAGCGTTATATTATTTCCAAAGGTAACCTAAATCACGTGACCCTCAAATCGGCGTCAGTTTCTTCGTATATTCCACACTTATTAGAGCAGGATATTGCACTACGATAACACATTGACGTGCGTACTTCAGTTTATTTGGTATGGCTCAGTGCGTGTGCTAGCGATGAGATAAGCAACTCCGTGGATTGCCAGAGTTGTACGATAAGACCTGACTGCGTATATAGCTGTTGACTAGCCTTTAATTATGACAGTCTGTTACTTTCTTTTATATTTATATTTCCTAAGAGTGGGCTCCTCACTGTGGACTAGCCCATACATGCAGACAGTAACAAAAAATTCTGTGAATTCACAGTTTCTCTCTATTCAACAGATGCAAACACGGGTTTCATATGGACACCTCTGCTTCTGTTCCATGACCGTTCTGATGTTTTCCGGTCATATCCAAGGACAACAGTGCCCTGGTCAGGAAAAGCCTCTGTGCAGTGAATGTATTAATGATACGGCCGTTTGTAGCCGCAGGTGTGTAGATAATTTGAATAACTCAAAACAGTATCTAGCACAGATCTGCACTGGGCATGGACATGTGATACGAAATGTTGATTTGTCACATAATTCGTTGGAGCATTTGGATTGTACAAGTAGGCCTATGTCATCAATAATGCTCAGGACCCTAAAAATTTCTTTCAATAACATCATCATTGAAGACTGCACTTACTGGGGAGAGAAGTGTTTCAATACTTTTAAATATCTGGAATACATCGATCTCAGCTTCAACAGAATCAAGAATTCCTGTAACCACGCATTTTCCCTTAGATGGCTGAAACACGTTAATCTAAGCCACAACGAAATAACCTCCCTTGAAAACCTTCCTTTCTTTTCAGGGGCTAACAATATCCTTGTTGCCGATCTGAGTTACAACAATATTTCTTATTTACCATGGAATTTATTTCAAAACAAGCCGTACCTAATATCCCTAAATATCAGTTATAATAATTTCCAACAATTCTGGTTCTGTCACAATCTTCTTCTGGATACATCACACATATTTGACTTCCAAATTTACAGAAGCAATGTATCTAGTCCTAACGATACGGTCTCCAGTAATGACAGACAAAGTCAGCCTTCAAACTTACGTACCTGTGATGTGTCTATCTCTAAATATAATATCACTTCGTCATTGTGTCATGAAAACATCCAATGCAGCATCACAAATGAGAGTCTGTTGTTCCATCGGTGGAAAGACATAAATGCCTCGGACCGATCGGAAATGCCCATGTGTATTTATAAGGTTTTTATTCCATGTTATCTTAGCGAAGTTGTTACAGCGCCTTTATTAACAGATATACCTACCACACACGAAGGAACTTCATACATGGAAAAGGAAAGTTCTTCCACAGAAACTCCCTCAACAGAAAACACGGTATGGAGAAGTCCACATGGGACAACGCAGACCCCGGTCATATTAACTAAATGGCTACTTGTTTCCTGTTTATCACTAGTGCTTTCAGTCTGTTTCTTGCTCTTCATTACCCTACTCATGCTAAAGCTACTCCAAATCATAAAAGAAAGACAGTATACACAAAGACTGAAATATAGTGATACTTGTGATCTATACACAGAAATTAACACCCAACAGCAAAATGTGACAAATTTACAAGATACTACGGACACAGCAAAATTATCTGCTGAGGATATCACACGAGAGGGATGCTACTTTACAATTCCAGGTCTAGAAGATCATTCCTCCTCACTAGATGAAGTTAGCTACACAGAAGGAAGTGTGAGCGCTTATGCGGTACCGAATTTCACTGAAGGATGTCCTTATCTACATTCAGATGATGGGAACACCTCTAGTAATGCAATAAGTAATCTAAGACCGTTGCCTCAAAAAATTTCCACACAAAGCACTGGAGGGTCGATCTGCTACTATACATTAACATCAAGTTGTGAAGACATTGACAAAGATGATTATGGTATTTATTCCCCCAGCACGGGTATAGATGGAGATGATATCAGCCAAGGGGCACACGCTTATGAAAAACCGTTTCTTGGAGAAATGTCAAATTGTTCACAGACAACAAAAGAATCGACGTCTAATGTCTTAGAAGCCTCATTTCATAACAGCAATTGTTTAAGTTATAAAATAAAGACTGGTAGGCTTAAATTTAAAGACACATGTTTGGATAAAATTGGCGGTCCTATTCGAACCATTGAATTGGGAATGGACTCCCTAAATCCGGTTAGAAGTGTAAGTCTTGATATGATGGCTGATTCATGTTATCTCGAAAGAAGCGAGCACATGGATCAATATGTACCAGTGAAAGAGAATGCACTTAATCGCAATAAAAGCAGAAGTTTTGATATGCTTACGAACCCATGTTATGATTCTGCCACGTCACATATCGAAAATATTGAAATTAGTCAAGGTACCTCTGAGTTTACCATTTTAGACGATCGTGACCCAAGTGAGAGGCTACACAATTATGATCAGTCGTTTCCTTTGACGAAATTAGAAAGTTCAATTGTAGTCGATACTTTACTTGATGAAAGAAATCAAAACGACTGCGTGTACTCCATGGGCTTGTGCAGATCTAAAAAACAAGGGGAGTCAAATCAGCAAAAGACTGCTTCTACCAACGTGTTAGACGTACACGATGACGTTCTAAGTGCTGATCAAACTGAAACTCCTGAGATGATTATGAATCCATGGTACCAGCAAGAAGCGTTCCACAGCGATGGTCAGTCATCAAACAAATCCGAGTCTCCAAAGCAGATTGAAAATCCGTTTGAGTTTGAAATAACTAATACTGAAGATCTTACAATGTTACGAAACCCTTGCTACATGCCTATAAATGTAACCCCCGAAAGTGGAGACACACTGACCTAACTTCTGGAGATGTCGACTGAATCCTGTCAAATTCCAAAAGTGGAAGAGGATCCTTCGATGGCGTAACTGAATTTTTGTAACTACTGTGTACAGCCAACCTTTGTTCAATCGACTGTGTATAATTGATGTGGATTTAATATATCAGTCTTGATAAACTGTAAATGTGATATTGCAGTATTATCAGATACGATGTAAATAAAGACAAATTAAGAATGATCAAGATTTTATCTAGCCATATAAATAATCCACCCAAAATAAAAAAGAAATAAACGTAAAAGAATAACAACTTTAAATACAAGTTACTATAGACGATCATACACACAGGCAAACGCTATAACAACATTATATTAGACCAGCCAGCCATATTATCTTTTTTCGTCTTCCTACTGCTGGGATGCTGTTGTTGTACAAACTGGTTATTATTTGCCAGAGGTCATTTATAGTTATGCTAATAGGGTGTAGTTTAACTGACATAGTGTTTAAACAGTAAAGCAGATTTGTATGAAAAAGTGGGGCATAGTGGGCCCTTGAGGCAAAAGTTACTGTGTGAAAAAGTGAAAGTCAATTGAAACATTTCCAAAAAGTGGGGGATATATCCCCCCCCCCCCAATTTCCCTCCCGAGATTTCCGCCTGTGGTAATGAAATGACGCTCTTGTTCATCAATATTTTAAAATGAAAATTAAAAATTTCTTTGAACGATTATAGTGACTTGAAAACACATTTTGGTTGCTCTCAGAAAATGTTTTTTGGATGTCCCTAAATCTGGACGATTATTCTCTGTTTCCACCGATACCCAATTACCCACCCATTGCCAGGGGGGTTATGCATAATTGCCAGGGGGTTATGCATAATTGCTAGGGGGTTATGCATAATTGCCAGGGGGTTATGCAGAGTCTTTGAGTGTATTGATATAGAATGGGAATTTACTAGAAAACAAATCCTGGAAAGACCAGGGAAAATCTGGGGTAGTACTAGCCTGGTTTTCTTATTTGGGAGAATGTGACTTTTGGAGCATTTTTGCAACCGGTGATCTTAACTTTGTTTAAAGGCTGAAATTTAAAATAAAGCATTCTAATATCTTCCTGTAACATATTCTTTCTACTTGCTTCTGTTTCTTAAACGGCTGGCACGTTCATTGTTACAGTATAATGTAAGGCATAATAGTGTTTGTTGTAAGTCAACAGATAAAATAAGAACAAGTTATAGTTTAGAATACATGTGCCAGACATGTTTTTAGCGTAACAAACAGACAGACCTTTCATGAAAGTCGCACAAAGTGTTATCGAAGCAGAGGCCAAGATCTGAGAAGCCGGACAATCTCTTGGCTTAGTTATGTCTAGTGTGGTCACTGATAAACTTTTGCATAATGCCGAGCAACAAGTGGCATATCTCAACTCAAATGAGTACCGGTATGCATGTAGACAGCCTTTTGCCCAATGATGCCGAATTATTTTACCGAGAAAAAAGAACACTGATACTGCTTTGCACCAGTCTGTCTTATTTGTGTAAGATTGTTCTCATTTCGTTGGGAAAATTTTTCATTGACACTTAGTTCAATTGATTTAATGCCGAAATACATTGTCTTACTTACTCCGATCCTTTTTGATGTTCTTTTTTTAATCTTTATTTGCCGTGGTCAGTCAAGAAAAAAAAAAAAACCACCCAGGACAAGTATTCCAACCTGCTGAACTTACGGTACCTTTCACCCCCCATCCCTTCACCCCCCATCCGCAACAGTTACCTTACAAAATCATTCACTCGTATAAAAACTCTTGACACACTTGCCAAACACGACTCTAGGACGACCAGTTGCTATGTAGAAATAAGTACAAATAAGTCACTAGAAGATTATCTCAAAGCTTTAAATCTTGTTTCCTGAAAGTGTATTGAGACCCCAAGCCTCGTCATTGCTTTGCATGTATATCATCTTCCAACCCACAATATTGGTTAGATTGATATTGTTTATGACATGCTTAAAAACTTCAGGGGGACCTAAAGGTTAACGTCTGTACAATACTAAGGCTAAGCAACCTAGTTGCCTCATCGCTATCAAACCTCATCAGGACAGGGAGCTGCTATCAACAACTCCCTGATCAGGACACTCTTGTATCCTCTCTTCGGGTGTAAACTTGTGGTTTATCTGTGTTTACCCCATTTTAAAGTTGTTTCTACCGTCCTACTGTTTAACTTAAGTAGCCTACTTTGTACGTAGTCTTGATATTTGCTCCTTTGCAGTTTATGTAGGAAATTTTGAGTGTGGACACAACTTCAAATCAAAAATTGGTTCTCCAAAATGTATGAATGTTACAGAAGCGACTGCATATCACAATCAAATGGCACGCTCGTGCTGGAAGTACGTACTTTCTACGGTTGCATCCCATTTCTACTGGGTAGCCTACATTTATGTAACTAGAATAGGAACGTTCGTTCTATAATTCCTTGACGCAAAGTAGTCTGTGCCAATTTTTTTTGTATTGTGCATGGGATGCGGGGCTGTGCCAGGTGGTGTTGGGTAGTGCCGTGTCGTGCCAGCTAGGCAGCACTTTTGTAATGACTGGAGTCAATGGCGTGATTCGAGTCTCGATTTTACAGACTCGAGTCTGACTCGAGACCCAAACTCGAAAGACTTGACTCAAGTTATCAATTGCAAGACTCCACTCTATTCACCATTTTACAAAGTTCCAAAGACTGCTCGAGTCTCGGAACTTAAAAGACTCGACTCGAGTATGTGCCCTCAGAGACTGGAACTGACTCGAGTCTTCATCTGTGTGACTCGAGTCACACCCACACAAAAAACTCAGAACTTACTGCAATTTGTTTGAGCTCTGTCAAACGAAATTCCGATCCGTACGTACAGGGTACAGGCCGAGGCCTATATGCCTATTCTGCATTAAAGAAGCCTACTGTACCTCATACATTTTCATAGAAACAATAAATAGGACTTATGATTTAGAGGGCGGGCGTCCAAAAACAGCAAAACAGCTTTACTTGCATGTGGACTTACGTAAACTATTACTTAGGGTACGACTTATGTCGATCTTTTACGTCCACCGTTCACGATCACAGCTGCAATTGCAACATTTCAACTTACACCAGTCTTTCTCGTATAGTAACAACTGACGACAGAGGCTTGCCTTGCACCACAATAGACAACAATGGACCAGTATCTCCTTCCAGTTGTAAGGGTTTGATGGTAATGTTGTATTGAAGTCAAGACAGGGCAGTTGAAAAACACAAATGTGTTTATATTTCCACTGAGTGCGCACGTTGGCTGGTGGGAGGATTGCCCTTGTATACACTGTGTGGAGGGAGCTTTTTCATGACAGACCCCATCAGTGGCCTTTAAACTGATACCTAAGTTGGGTCTGTCCTAGAATGAATACAGGTATACTGTTGCCTACTTGATGTTCATCACCTCGTTTTAGTAAAAGAACATACTGCATAGCCATACAGATGAGCTATTAACTTAATCCAGTTCAAGAAAGGCCTAGGCTGATGTACCATACATACAGATGCAGCATGTCATTTTGTGTTACTCACTCTTGCACACCAGGATTTACAAGGGGGGTTTGTTGGGGGTAGGTCAGGTTCAGGAGAAGGGTAACTTTTATTGAAGGATTCCTGCATAAAGAACTGAAATAAAACACACATGTTTTCTTAGGTTTAAAATCCCCTTCTCCCTCCCCCCCCCCCAAAAATGCGAAGGTTTCCTCTTTTCTTAAAATCTTAGTACAACCACTGGAACAGTTAAAGTTATAATGGACACAACCAACTGATGAAGGACTGGAACTGACCCAACGTACAGAGACTCGAGGTGACTCGACTTCAGTGAGCAGGATTCGAAGTGACTGGACTTAACAGTTCAGATGACTTGGAATGACTCGACCAAAATACATAATGACTCTAGATGACTGAAACCTTTACAAAGACTCGAAGTGACTCGACTCGACCTTAGGGAAGACTCGACATATGACTCGACTCTACTTAAATTGAGTAAAACTCGACATGACTCGAGACTCGACACCCTGTGACTAGGGGCGACTCTAACTCGATATCAAGTGACTCGATAACAACACTGTCAGGCAGTATGCGTCTATCATTCTTTTCTTGAAATATAGTGTTTACAAGGTTTCCGTTTTTGACCTCTGGTGCCTAAAATGACCTCTGACCTCCACCAAAACAATAGGAACCTTCCTCCTAATATGACAAGTCTGTATTCCAAGTACAATAAGTAACGGAATATACAGACTGAATAACAAAAAACTGAAAAACTAAGTGCCTTGAATAATATTCGAACCCAGGCCGTCATATTGAGAAACCAAGCACTTTCCACTACAACATCAACTTGAATATTACTTTTGAGTTACTTCTTATCATCTCATAGTCACAGCATTCTTCAAACGCGTTCATAGTTACGTAATTAAACCTAGAACTCCTAAGTAACGTACCAGTTATGCTTGTGAAAAGATATAAGTTGCTCTCTTAAATTATCTTTGGAATGGTACAAAATTCAGCCCTCACTTTTCGATGGTCACGATCGAGAAAGTTTGGAGGTACGATCCATTGTCTATTCAGTTTAGAAGGTTTCCATAGTTTCTCCTCTGGTGACCCCAGATAACCTTTGACCTTCACCAAAACCCTTAGGGTTCTCTCTCTTAATATGACAAAGATTTTCACTGAATATTAAGAGTATCCACATTTCCTACCTTGAGATACCGTGTTTACGAGGTGTTCGGGTTTTCACCTCTGGTGACCTCAAATGACCTCGAACCTCCACCTCACATGAACTCTGACCTCGACCAAAAATAATTGGATTCTTTCATAAATCAATATACCGACTTAATATAAGAAGTCTCCATGGTTCCCAGCTTGAGACATCGTGTTTACAAGCTTAGCGTCACAAATACACACACATATCGTACTTTCCTTATATCGCAATGTTATA
This sequence comes from Holothuria leucospilota, assembly GCA_029531755.1. NCBI lineage: Eukaryota > Metazoa > Echinodermata > Holothuroidea > Aspidochirotida > Holothuriidae > Holothuria > Holothuria leucospilota. Next base: position 53,985,942 of record CM055968.1, read on the forward strand.
CGCACATTGAACCATGCAGGAAGATAGATGCCTTATTTGATCGAAATCAAAACATTAGTACTCTTTGTTTGGTCATCAATGAGCAATTCTGATCAATCAGCGTAATATACACATAATGAACAGATGAAACTAATTTCTTAATTTGAAAGGGTGTTTGCATATCAAAATATAAATGACATTGTAAACATATCTACTTCTTTTTTTAAAAAAAGTCACTAGGTGACTTTCACTTAGAAACTAAAGTGATTTAAACTAATATATTACAGTTAACATGGCTGAGCTGTTGTCGGTTCTGTATAAATGCCTTTACTTTTGTTAAATGTAGCGTCTGGCGTGCACATTGTTTACAAGTTCAAAATTTATAAGCCCGACAATTTTGCTTTGTGTTACGGCTTGCGGTGGTCGCAAGTCAAACCAATAACAGCGAAAGATCACAGAAGAACGAGATTAAAATTCAACAACTTAATGATTATTTACAATCTCCTTATCTTTCTTAAATTTACAATAATTAATTAGATTTACTCACAATCCTTTACTTAATGGTATTCTGGTCTGGTCCAAGGGTTGGTAGTGCATGCACGTCGACGATGGTACAGTAGTAGACCTGCAGCGTGCTGTAGCGTAGGAACTGGTTCCACGAGCGAATAACGACAAGGCTAGGCGATGATGGATGATAACGTTAACGATCTCAACACACAGTGTAGAAACGGCGTAAGGCAATTTATCACAAGTGTGCAGTGTCAGTGGCTGGGAATAACTTCTCAATAGCGTCTGGACTCGATGAAGTGTTATGGTATCTCTCCAGTGTGACAGTCTGGTCTCGTTGATGTCTCTCCCCTATAACAGTTGTTGAACTGCCTTTTATATGCTAGGCTTTTCTTCGAGAACTCTCCAGAATTTAACAGAAACTTCCAGAGCACACAGTCGAGACATTACGAGAACGTTCCTTGCATGCACGGTAGTAAACAATGTCAATATTTCTTAGAAGTGTCGTCAGGCCGCGTAAACAGTTCTCACTTCTAGACAATTCTAGAAAGGCTGCGTTGAAGTTGAATTCTCTGGAACTTTCCATTCGCTCGTCGATGGAATCAATCCGGTGTTCCTGACGGGTCGTCTTGTAACACTTTGCTTATATAAAGTTTCTCTGACAATACAGTTTGCATCACATTAAAGGAAAATATTTAATTCAAAATAAGGAAGTACGGTAGACTTCTTTTCAAGAAAAAAGGTACTCACAGAAAAAAAATCAGTGATTTGTTGCTCAAGAATAATTTGTTGGCCCAAATTTTCAAAAATTCAGATGATGCAACTTCCGTAACTCTTGAAAGTATAATATTTTGAGGAGATAAAGCTATTGCTGGAGTTTATTGGTGAGACTGAATGGTTTAATAATTATCAAAGCTATTTTATTTGTATGCCATTTTAAACGCAATATTTCCCTTTAAACAGCAATTTTAAGAACAATTCATTTTTCTCAGCTTCTACAGAATCAGGGGTAACTGTAACGCCTAGTCAGTTCCTCTCTTAAGACTGAAATATGTCAAACTCAACGATATTACATCTCTTGACAATCATCCCTTTGTTACATTGGCCAGAAGTATCTTCTTTCATGACGCTAGTCATAACAATATCACATATTTTGTTTCGATCCATTTTTAGGAAGTCTATAGTAACAGTTTTAAGCATCAGTCAAAACAGTTGTCATCAAACTTATATGTCACACCATTTCAGCAAAACCGATACTAACAGGAATATACGAGGGGTGTCATGGTGATTACTGTATCTCCGTTTTCACAAGCTATGTGTTGAATCTATCTCTATGGTCAATGAAGATCCCTTAGTGGGTATCCCCAGTAAGCACGGCCGTCGCTAGAGGAGGGTCTGCGGGTGTAAAAACACCATCCACGGATCCAGTTGGCCAAAATTCTGCACAACTGCACAGGCAAAATAAAGGGAAGGGGAGAGGAAAATGAAGGGGGAGAGAAGAAACGAGGAAAGAGAAAGAATGGAAATGAAAGAGAGAAGAAAGAAGGAAAGAAGAGGAGACAGGAAAATGAAAGAGACAAGGAAAGGCAAAAAGGACACGTGTGGGTCCCGAGGGGGTCAAGGAAGAGAAACTCCAATGTGTGTAGGTTGTAGACAGCTCATGTCATAAACCGTTAACAACACATAAAACGTTAACATATTCGGTCGGTGGAACTGCACTACAATAAGCTCTCAGACATCCCCAAATTTGTTCATGTCAGTCAGTGTGATATTTTGTCACGTTTAGTCAACAAAATTTTACACCTAAGTCGGCAAAATGAAGGAAAGATGGGGAAGAAGGGAGGGAAAGGAAAAAATAAGGAAGGAAAAGGCGAATTAGTAGAGTGGCAGCCGGGTATGATTTGAGGTGATTTACATACTGACGTCTAGAATATTAAGGATACCCCATTTGAGCTCAAGTCAAATCATTAAATCCTTAGAAAAGACCTACATGAGTTAACTGAATCGTGGGAGATAGCAACTCGAGTCATAACTTGCTGCGTGCAATCCGCAGTGACAAATTTGTCTATAGGAGTGCAGTTTGGGACCACCATTGCATAAAATAAAATATGTTATCCCTGACTGACGGTTTAATTGTTTTGCTCTCAAGGAGGACAAATTTTTCTATAAAACCCTAAAAAAGTTTGGCGCACTTAGGACGCTTTTGAGTTTTGTTGTTCCGTTTCTGTCATATTTCCGTTCCATATACTGATATAGCTAAACAGTACACACACCCTCAGCAGAGTATATGACCATGGAGTAGCTCCATGATATAACCCAAAGATAGTTTACACAGATTTCTGTAAAGATCAGGAATTAAATCTTCAACCGCGTAGTTGTTCTCTTTTATTTATCGCACAGTACGGTAAGCGACTCGCGGCTTTTACCATCACCAGGCAGATGGAATCCGGGTGCAAAGTATGTTATCACTGGTTTGAGCCTCCCCTTTCACAATTCCCTGCATCAACAATTCCATCGGTTGTTGGTCTGAGTTAACCAGTAATAAAAAAGTGTTCAAATCGTGATTTTATTGCACATTCGTATTAATTGTCCAGCATTTCCGGACGCTTTGCCCCCTAGTCCCCACCTGGTCGTTGCCACTGGGCCCGACCTGGGGCTTTGAGGCAGGTCCTTGGACCCCGCATACACTTGCTTCGCGCTTGGTGCGTCATTTTTTCCCCTTTAGTCTTTAAACATGGCACTACACCCCCTCCCCCCATTCAGAATGCTCTGGCGACTCCCCTACCTTTAAGATGACATCCCTCAAAATCGACGAAGTTTTGCGACGTCAGTCAGAATGAAAATGTTGTCTTTACAATGAAGATGTGGTCAAATGAGCAATATGACGATAATCCATTACTTCAAACAGCGACAAAGAAAGGCAGCAACCGGTTTTTTTATTTGTACGAAAACTTCTTTGAATTGCCTTACTGATTATTTTCCTTTTTAAGATTACCTTTGTTGGTATAATTTCTGTAAAGTTTGTTCAAATGCAAATGAAAGCCAGGTTGCACTAAGTGACCTTTACACATACATAGACCCATCGTTAACTGATGTTACCTTCAAGAAAGGCTTTTCATTTGGAGACAAAGAAATTCCGGGTCACAAATACCTTTCTCGCCTGGTGTCAGACCTTCTGATTGGTAAAGTCACCCAAGCAGAGAGCACGGTCTGTGCATATGAGGGGATTTCATTCCAAGGGCGTCGTAGTGTACGTTTAGATAATTCTGACATCTCTAGTAATGAAATACCATGTATAATAAACAAATTGGGTCATTTTCTTTGACTTAAATCGACACAAAGTTAGACGATTCACTTTCTTACGGCACAGTAATATCCAGCTGCTATGACGTTGAAACCATCACCCATGATAAAAGAGAGTACGAAGATGACCCTAGCCGAGCATCAAACGGTTCTGGAACGCCCTCTCTTGTGGAAAATCTGAAATGTGCAAAGTCAACAAAATAATCGATTACTTGGAATCTGTTTACAATCCCAAATGGTCTTACAGACAACTTTGTTAGCAGTATGAGCAGCTATCTGTTTAAAGAAGAGAAAAACTAGACAAACTAATTATGATTTGAATGAAAACTTTACCATGGCAAAACATGGTGTCAAATCCATGGTACCAGTCTATGGCGTCACAGAGGGGGCGTATGCAAAGTGGTTAGATGAATGTTTAGAACGAGATTTCAGATTACAATGGTTTCACTCAAAAAGTAATGAAAAGTCGCTCTTTGTGAAAAATTCATGTATGAACTTGACAGAAGATATCCCTCTTAATGTGCTTGAAACACCCACAAATTACACAGAGAACATTTGTGTTCCACAAAGAACCATCAGAGTGGAATGCCTGAAATACCGTACGTCAGGAAAGTGATCGATGTATTTACGACTTGAGCAAGAATAAAGACATCCCCGACAGGAATAAAAGGAGCCAGTCTTGGCAAGGTTTTACGTCCTTATAAAACATCTCAAACGTCATATGAATATGATTTGCGTATTCTTGATACAAAATCAAAGTCACAGACGAATCAGGCAGAAAAACCCCGTAAGATGGAAAATGTTGACCGCCCCCATTACATTCCAATGGATGTTTTGTCTGTAAGTGACAACCGAGTCACAATACAGTTACCATTACAAGCTTGATTATCCCTTTTCTAACTGCACAAACTGACTTAAATGCTTAACGATTCCTTTGGGGGTTCAAAAATGGCGACTAATCACTGCGAATAATTGAACTTGGGAGATTGCATTTACTCAGTGTATGTACTTGCCCTTTTATGCGTCATACAAGTCACACACTAATAACATAAAGAGATAACCAAGTTGTAACACAAGCAAATGTTCCATGCAGAGTCATATAATTTAATATGTCACTATTAGAATCTTTGGATTTAACAAAAAATGTTTCTTAAAATGTATCCGTCTGAAGGGTTTGTTTATACTATGTGTTCGTACGAGGTGAACTAACCCTACCCTGCATGAGAGCAATCAAATGTTCTCTATAAGATGTTGTTTCCTCATTTGTGGCCAAAGCGTCATATAGTTTGTCACCCATCATCCATTTATGTGTAAGTTTAACAAGAACAGTCGACTCATGTTGTACATTCACTTATACTTCTAGTTTTGTTCCATATTTTAAGGGCAGAATGATAATTTATAATTGTAATCAAGTCTTTGTTGTTTTATCCTTGCTCGATTTTATTAGGTATCGGGGATTAACAAAGGTATTGTGTACTGACAGAATTTCACTTTTGTTTTAACTCCAATGGTAAACACTTATGTCATTAATTAACTATCGTCTACACCATTTAAGATCCATGATCAAGTATGCTATGTAATACGTATTACTCAAGTTAATGTTCAGACATGACGGATTTACGTGTGTACTGATTGTCCGTGAATTAGGCGGCAGAAACAACTATTAAGAGCTTTCAGGAGTTGTCAGTTCCGCTTTTCTCTTAAAGGCTAAACTCTCAAAACAAGAAAATAGTTTATAAATATCAACTAAGCTTAGGAATCACTCATGTTTGCATCATTTTCAGTTTTTTCACACAAGTATAACGTGCGTTGTGGTGGGTGTCAAAGACTTATGTACATTTTTTCAAAGTGTAATAAATAACGATCATATTTTGCGCAAAATCTTCCTTTTATAACATTTAAAAGGATGCTCGGAGAAGTGCGTAGGTCCTAAATGAAAGTATGTTCTATTATTTTTGTGAAAATGATGAAAAACGGGAGACCCTTTAATTACGTAGCTCCGACGACCTTTGTATTGTTAATAGAATAATCGAAGTCATTACCGACATAACAATGTGATACCTTCTTTAATCCCGTCTTAAACTACTTTAAATGAACAATTTTTACAGGTCAAAAACCTTACTGACATTTTCAATTTGGGGAGTGACTTATAAAATGGACTTACGAGTACGAGAGTAAGAAGTAGCAATGGTAACGAGCTACCGAGTTGCCCGCTTGGCGGACGTGTATTACTCCAGCACCTGTATTGGCTGCACTTGTAAGAGAGTATGTACGTCAAAAGTAGAGTATATTCGACACCTGCTATGTAGTAGCCGAGCACTGTTTTCCATCACCTGCCAGCAGCCTGCTTAGCTCTTAGAAAACATCATGGTTGGTTCTGAGTACGAATTTGTGTATTTTTTTTTTTTTTTTTTTTTTGGTAAATGAACCATCAGAGCTCAGCACTGACATGATTGCAAAATCCGAGGTTGCAGGACTAAGGAACCTAACAGCATGACTGACATGTACGTACCACAGCTGAGCTTACTATGCACTCGAGTCCCCAAGGAGGTTTGCCGAAGTCAGTACAAACCTTTTCCCTTTATAAATATGCCCCCTTGAAAGCTCTCTCGCCCCCCCCCCCCTTCAGTACCTTGTCTGACTACGGGCCTGCCGCATTGTGGTAAAATAACATACAAAAAGTCATTTTTCGCAACTGAGACTGCACATACTCATATCTGAAAATCTGGTAGTGAACAATTAATGACACTGTCCTATTTATTACACACGCTTAAAATTGAGTTCTTTAGAAGATAGTCAAATTCTCAAGTTTTAGATCAAACGGAAGGTTAAAGGGGTTAATACCTGTAGTTTGGTGTTTTGAAGAGTATGTACAAATGCAAAGATATAGGAATCGGGGGCTGGGGGTTTAAGCCCTCCAGTTAAAAATGGTGGTGGGCGGAAGCATACTCTCCCCTCCTCAATCCAAGGACCAATTGTAAAAAAATATCGAAAATTGTAGTTACATTTCCTTGAAACCTGCCCAATATGGTGCACAAAAGTGCATCTATATAAGGACCCTCAAATATTCAAAATTTTCCAAAGTGGGGGGGGGGGGGTGAATCTGTCTCAGATTACCCGTATTCTCCATACTCCGTGTGATGAATGCGGTTTGTTTATCTTCTATACATCGGACCATTCTTTTACAGTCGAGATTGTGGGAAGGCATAGGCCTACTGTGCTAAAGCAAAACAGCTCACACAAATGGGACAACCTTACGACTTGAAGTTACAAGATGAAATGGCACTTTGTTTTACGGTCACATAGAACGTTAGATCACATGGTGGGAATGAGAACCGTCTCTAGTGACAATTCATGGGCATGTCAGCCGCAGAGGCTGGGGCTGCAGTCCCAGCGATGGTACTCAAAACTAGTTTCACGATCGTCTTTCTGGAAAAGCTCCTGCCAATTTCTCCAGTAATACGGTAGTTTTGTTGGGGACTGGCAAATGGGCGGAGAATAGCAAGTGTGTTATAAAAAGAACCATATCCGTGCTAAACTAATTGATTTTGAGGTGGGTAGGGACTCTAAGGGTCAAATACCTACACTCTCCCAATAAGTCTTAGAAAGTTAATTACTGTATCCTTTTTACAAAATTTCCGAAAGACCCAATTTCTTTCTTTACACCTTATGCTTTGATATGTAGTTCACGTAAAAGTATGTTGTCTTTCTAGTCACGCAATGTCGAGCGTGTTTTTTCGAAAGTGAACGTAGCCTTTCTGTAACTGGAATGATATGATACACCGGCTACTGCAATGATGTGTCTTTTCACTGCTCATAGAAAGTTATTAATGAAAGTATATGGCTTGTTTCATTTTGACCGGTACGGAGGCTTTGGAGAGAATTTGGATCTCATAACCAGTCGACTTAAATATTAATATGTATCACTTCTCCAATTAAAATCCTGAGCTACAAGGCACCATGGTTAATTGATGAATCACATTTTACAAATGTGTTTAAATTTCCAGTTTTTCTGACAACATGTTATATATCAGCTCAGGAATGACCTGTGAAGATGGGAGGTGGACCATAGTATGCATTTTTAAGCTTTGTAACATATATTTTGAATTTTTAGACATTAGGTACGCTCTAATTGAGGTTTGCCTTCAAGACAGACGTATCTTCAGGGGCTGGTCTAATTGGAAGGGGTTCCGGTTCCAGCCCTCCCCTTTTCATCTATACTGATTTCCAGAGCAAAACGAAACTTCACTTCGTTTGTATTCACATACCATGAAATTGCAAAAAGCAGTGTTTTATTTCAATATTTTCATGTGAGAAGATTGCCCGTGTTAATTGGCCATCGACGGTCATGGTCGCTACTTGCTAGCTTATTCGGAGATTGCGGACTGCTGTCACACTACATTATAATGCATGATTCCTTGAAAAGTATTTATGTATTTGTTGTGAATGCTGGATGCAAGAAAATTACATCTAACAGTGTTGCCTAAAAGTTTTCCTGTAAGACCAAGACCTGCATTGTTTTGGTCGTTTTGAAGGATACATGATTGCTATATTTGCTAGCCTAATTCCAGAATCGTAATTGGTCAAACTGCAAAATATTATGCCATAAAAATCTATCTGTTCTCATCCTTAATGCCTGATGGTAATATATCATATCTTATGTTGTAACAGTTGTTAGCTTTCAATAATTATGCAGGGGCTCAGGAGGACCCACATGACACCATGTCTTAGCCATTTTGACGAATGTTCGACGTTTGCAGGCTATCCTGTTCCAAAATTGCAGAGTAATCACACCGCAAAACAATGCACGACTACAACATTTTTTCGCTTAGGCTACTTATGCTGATTGCCAGTCAAATAGTAGGAAAACATCGAACAGTGTTTAATTGCAAAATCTGTCTGAAAAAAACCTTCACTCTGTCGAGGCTTTGCCCCTTTAGCACTCGCAGTTCCGGCTTCTCTCTAGTCTTCCCCTTTTGTTAAACCCTAGACTGCAAGTAATCCTGATTGTAACACAAACAGAGGGACCATAAGCTTAGGAAGCGGGGGCTGAGGGTTACACCTCTCAGTCAAAAATGTGATGGGCGAAAGTATGCTTCCGCCTCCTACAATTCAAGGTCGAAAACCGCTTATTTCTTCCCTCTTTTAAAAACGTCAATAAAAAGCAGTAAGTTTCTTTAGAATTTATACAAGATGCCGCAGCCAATTACAAATAAGCACCCTCAAATGTTCACCTACCATCTCCTTAGATCCCTTCCCCAGGACGGCGGTCGGATAAAACTTTCAGCCCTCCAGCTGAGAAGAGCAACCTACGCATATGGGGATGACCACTCATCATGGATGTTTTACGTCATGTCACACGTTACGTCGATGAACCACTCATCAAACCATGGTTAAACTACCAGTAAGTTCCCTGCAAAAAAGCAAAGCTGGTAAAAGTAGTGCCACGTTTGTCTTCGAAGTGATTTTATGGCGCAAAAGCTTGTTTCTAATTAACCTCATTTTAGGTGTGTTAATTTGAATTTCCAAGTCAAGAAGTCTCAAAATAGAGAATATCCAGATACCTCTGCCAAAGTCTAGGCAGTACCATTTCTGGACATCTGGAAGACAGTTTTGGCAAAAAAAAAAAATACTGTGGTACGCTATGGGCCATCCGTTGTGGGGCCTTAGGCTGTGCTCAAGTATTGTTGCATGTACATGAGTTATAGTAGAAAATGACTCAACCCAGCGAACTTTCTCTTGAAAAGTCCTTCATTTTGTTTATTGTAGGTAAGCTGAATGCGATACCCGTAAAACGCTATTTACTTTTTTGACTTCACAGAATAAACTAGTTGACATGACGCTAATAAGTCAGATGGCATTATCACTTTCAGGCTGTATTATGTTTCCCACGGCTACAGTTAGTGTTCTTGTGACTTATCCAGGGTAGCGGGCATAGTTTCATTTTCTACAACTTTATTGCTGTAATATGCAAGAGATCTGATTAACGAAAGTTCTTATCTGCTTGTCAGTGTTATCGTCATGAGCTTGTTTGCTCTATAGAGCGTGATACCGTGTGTTAGCTATATCATACTCGTAAGTTTAAATACTTATGAGTTCATGAAGAATTTTATCAATTAATATCGCATTTCATGCACACCTAGGTTGAGAGAGTTCTCAAAAAACGTTCAGATGATATCACAAAAAGGAGGGTATTATCTTCTAATCCGGTAAGTACACCTTTGACTGTTTGATGTAACGTCTGTTTTCGGCTTCATTCCTTCTCCCGAAATTCTGTTTATAGCATAATTTTAGTGGTATTCCTGCCGATCGAACCAAAGGGCAAAAGAAATGCTCTCCAAGAATCATCCTGCTACGCCTTTTACCCTCATCCCCAAAGAAATCACTACTATGTATTCATAACAATGTTTCTTGGAATTGTTATTTTCTAGCCTTCAGACCCTAAAGCCTTTCAAGTGTAGAACTTGATTTTCACAGATAAAGGTGAAGCTTCAAAATCAATAGTAACAGTAAGTTACATTTTCACCAGTGGCGAGAGCGTAGGCCTTAAAACAGTCAAACGTAGATGAGTATCTTGTTTGATCATTAGTAGCTTCATTTTCATTACAGAATTTTTCCAAGTGAGGTACCCACAAATGCATGTACTGTCGGTGTTTTTGCAGTTAAATTAAAGTTTGACCCTTTCTAGAGAATCTTTGCCCCACCAACAAAGACGACCTGGTTACGTCACTTCTCTGTATAGACATGTGTGTTGCATGAAGTAGATAGCTTACACATTTCCAATGTACGGGGAAGACTCTTAAGAAAGCAAGAATCCTTTGTGTGACTCATTTCACTTTGAATAAATCTTTGAAAATACGTTCAGGCAACAGTTTACTCTCAATTCGACCACATGATCTCACTTATATTGCAATACGAATTGAACAACCATTTACCGTCAGCCTTGTCCTCTCTAGTGGTAGATATCCAAATACGGAATAGCTTTAACATATATTTGATGAAAATATATGCATTTCTACTGATTCCTGTAGACACTGAGAGAGCATAGGGAACTGTTTACCAGTTAGTACTCGTTGCGAATAAATGCCCGGTTCACACACTCCTAGACATACGAGGCCGGTGCTCGGGGGCTGCAACTGAACGCCTCCTCCATATTTGATCAGAAGTTTGCTATTTTCGAGCGAAAGAGCTTTTGTGTAAAATTATTGATTTTTAACAGTAGAGGCTATATAAACATATCAAACACTGGAAATAATGTCAAATTCAATTAATATTCAGTCATTTCTTATCAAAATCTCCTTTTAAACTAACCTTTCCAGCCATGAGGTGAACCATGCAGAAAGAAAGACACACCACAACACCAATTGCGTTGTTGAGCGTTACTAAGTCCAATTCCTCAAAAGTTGATGCACATGAATATGGTCTACTTACAATATTCCCAAAGGAGCCACATAAGTCAGTGTTACACGCGCACACACACACACACACATATATATATATATATATATATATATATATATATATATATATATATATATATATATATATATATATTGAATGTCTCCCTAATAGCATCCTCATTAAAATAACAAAGAGATTGTCTCCCTCAGGTCTTATATAGATGTGTATATATTTATATATACACATTATATATATATATACCCAATCTGATATATATATATATATATATATATATATATATATATATATATATATATATATATATATATGAGTCAATCTACGCTGTATTAAATAGTCGCACAGAGACCTGAGGCCATTGTTCCTCTAACATAGGCACTTGCCTTATACAGAAAGAGGATATTTAATTGTGAATGGAAAACTTAGCCTCAAGCAGGATTCGAACCAGCGACCTCCCGCATACAAGGCGGATGCTCTGACCACTGAGCCATTGAGGCCTATGTGGTAGAACGCGGTCAACTTGTTACGTCATAGGAACGCGTCCCATGTAGTATTGAGTAGGTAAAGTGACGTAGCGACTTTACATAGGCACTTGCCTTATACAGAAAGAGGATATTTACTTTACTGGGGTCTTCCTCAGTGGCTAATGATATAATAGAAGAAATGATCTTCTATTATATCATTAGCCACTGAGGAAGACAGCAGGTGGGGTAGAAATATATAGCTGCTTATTAAAACATTAGTACTTCGTTTTGTCCATCCTCCGTTTTGGATCCTTCTTAAATTTATATATATATATATATATATATATATTATAAATATATACATATATATATATATATATATATATATATATATATATGTCAAGTACATCAAAATTATATATTTCGAAAGCATCAGATAAGATATTTTCTTAATTCAATTTCCATCTCGACCAAGAAAATCCGACCAATATTTTAAAATGCACTTCGAAAACAATCTTTTGTCAAAATATTTCAAAAAGAGTGAAAATATCCCTAAGAAATGATGAGTTGTTGCCAGTCTTTGACAAAGTAATTTCCTTCCCCTCCCTAGGGGTATACGCCAGTCTGATTTGTGAATAAATTTAGCAGCTATGAGAGCCTCGGTCTCCTGTCCTTGTGGATTTTCATGTGCTACATCATTTTCTTAAAGTGGTTCAGAAGTGAGCAACAGCTGTACAAGAACACTTTATATCGTTGTTCTTTTTAAACAGACACAAAAATAGTCAACAAATGGACGTATATCTGGTTATTTACCATACTGCTTTGTGGTTACACCCAAGGGCGGTGTCCTGGTCTACACGAACCTCTCTGCAGCTCCTGCATCAATGACACTGCTGTTTGTAGCAGAAGATGTATTTCGACTTCTGCGAGAGATTACGTATTGCAAATCTGCACCGGACATCATTCTGTGATACGAAACGTTGATTTGTCGTTTAATTCCTTGAATTATTTGGATTGTTCAAGCACGTCATCCGTGAAGCTCAGGAACCGCGGGAGAGTTTCTGTGATTAAGGGGGGGGGGGCTCACTAATTACATATAAATGCTAAAGAAAAATTGAAAGTAGAAATGACAAGCATTGTTCAAAAATCTTATAGCGAATCTACACCAAAGGTAACTGCTAAATTCTGCTAAAACCTTAGAAGTACGAATATTTTGAAATAAAATATAAAGAATTCGATTTTATAAGAGTCTGTCAGAGATACATCGTGTTACAATATTAATCCATCCTGATAATTTGGAACCCTTAATCTAATTTTTGTCGTGATTTACAAATAAATAAAATTCATTCACACATGTAAATTGTTATAACACCTGTTACTTTCATTTCCATATTTGACATGTCTGTGTACTAGTTTTACGTGAGTATGGCTTTCTTTTAATAATCAATCAAAATGCGTTTGCCAAAGATATCTGAAGGTCAAATGTCAATTAGGTCAAAGATCGAAGTACGGTTAACTTTTTTAGAAAAAGTATTTTGCGTACTCATCCTAAATCGGAAGACTGGTCAAGCAAATTTGGCGGGAAGGTACAGGTATAACCATTCAAACCTGTGCACGCGTAATTAATGACGTAATGGTTAAAACAATCCAAACTGTTTTAAGCCATTATTTGCTCGTTAAAATGTTGGGAAAAGTCATAAAACTGCATTTTTTCATTGAGTTAGGCATTTTTGCGGTAAAAGTATAGCGTGTATAACACAACTCAACAAGCGCTAAGGTTGCACGTATGCATTACATATGAAGTTTCTGTGGTGCCAGTTTCTTCCCCTTTCACTTTTCTTAGCACGCCTTAACGGCTCTTTGTATTTGAGTGTTTTCATTACTATTTTAGCATTTTGAAAGGGATCGTTTGAACCTTTTAGGTTGTGGTATGAACGTATGACATAATTTCGCTCAAATGTAACACCTGGTTACCAGGGAGGACTGAAATATATAGGAAGTCCTAATCGAACATTCTGTAAGGTAAGTCATTTTACACTTCACTTTTATCCAACAGATACGAGTATGGTCAACTGGTGCTCTGCTGTCTCTTTGTTGACCTCGTTGCTTCTTTGTGGTTATATCCAAGGACAGTGTCCGGGTCCAGGTGATCCTATCTGCGGCTCCTGTATCAATGATACCGCTGTTTGCAGCAGGAGATGTATTTGCGATTCGATATTTTCGAGAGATTACGTATCGCAAATCTGCACCGGACATAGGCACGTGATACAAAACGTTGATTTGTCGTTTAATTCCTTGAATTATTTGGATTGTTCAAGCACGTCATCCGTGAAGCTCAGGAACTTCAACATTTCTCATAATAATATCACCATTGATGACTGTAACTACTGGGAAAGTAATTGTTACAATGCTTTTAAATATCTGGAATACATCGATCTCAGCTTCAACAGAATCAAGAATTCATGTAACTCATCGGCATTTCCTCTCACAAGGCTGACACACGTTAATCTTAGTTACAACGAAATAATATCCCTTGAAAATCTTCCTTTCTTTTCAAAGGCACACAATATCCGTGTTGCTGATCTAGGTTACAACAATATTTCGTATTTACCATCGAATCTCTTTCAAAACAAGCCGTACCTTATGTCTTTAAATATCAGTTATAACAACTTTCAAAAATTCTGGTTCTGTCACAATCTTCTGAAAGCAACAGAAATATTCAACTTTCACATTTACAAAAGCAATGCGCTTAGTCCTACAGATGCAACTTTCAGCAATGGAACTCAAGGTCAGTTTACGTATGCACTTAATTGCGATGTGTCTATCTCCGAAGGCATTATTACAACACCATTATGTTCTAAAGATACTCAATGCAGCGTCACAGATGAAAAACTGCTCATTCAACCGTCGAAAGACGATAACGTCTCGAATCAACTGGAAATGATGTGTATGTACAAATTTTACATACCATGCTATATTACAGACGTTACCATCTCGTTATCAACAGATATACCTTCTACGCTGCAACCAGTGAGATGGAACGCCACCCCTATGCTATCAGAGAAATGGAATACCGCCTCCCTACTACAACGAACCACTTCAAAGAAAAACCCGTCAATAACAAGTTTTTTGAAAACGCAGAAAGTTGCAAGCAGCTCGTACCATCTAGATATGTTGCTTATTGCTTTATGTGTAGCGGTAGTTACTTCAATTTGTTTTCTAATCTTACTTTGCATTTGCCTAGTCTCTCTAAAGTTACTCCAATTAAGAAGAGAAAAACGATATTCACAAAGACTCGGATATGCTCCTACTGGTGATATTTACACAGATATCAACACTCAGCTACAAAACGTGGCAAATGCCCCTGTCTACAGCCACAAGATAGAAATTTCAAGTAAAGATGTTACACAAGGTGAATGCTACAGCAAAATTCCAGGAGAGGAAAGTCTTTCCAGCTTACCCTTCTCTGCACATGAATTTCTGAACATTGAAAGTGAGATAGGCCACAAAGGCCACAATGACACTCCTGCTAGTGACAGGTTTCGTAACTTAAAATCAACTAATATTGACGCCTCCGATGTTGAATTATGTAAAAGGGACAATATGTTACCATTCTTGGAGAGTCGGCAGAAAGCAGTAGAGGGCCAATATATCGATATGACATAGCATCAAGCTGTAACGGTATCCGCTGAAGCTACCATGTAAGGTATTTTCTAGTCAAAAACGGGTCTTAATTAGAGGATAGGGCTGATTTAACTTCGAGGTGAAATAATTCTGGGAAACATTTTGCTGTGGAAAAATCAAGGCTGAAAAAGAGGATGGGTGAGATGCCCGCTAATACCAATAAAGTATAGGAGAAAACGGGCAATGTGAGTTGTACAAGAAGATCATCACAAATTTATTACACAGTCTAGGACACCGAATTAAGGGAGCACTTTTCAACATTTTGTACCTCAACAACTGATGGTAAGCTATGAGGATGGAAATTTGGCTAACACTCATATCTTACCCCTGAAAATATTTTTTTCAATTTAGTACTTAGCAAAGGCCCTACACTCTAAAACAGCTTAAAGAACTTGAAGCACTTTTGGTGTCATAACATTGCCAAAATTGGAAAATTTTACACTTATACACTTCTTATCATTGGCAGAACTATTCCCTTGGGAGAATTACATCTATGGAGGTGTCATCATTTTTGTAAATGTACATTACAAAGTAACATCACAGTTATTAACTATATTACCTAGATGAATGGAAGGTACAAAGCGTCAAATGCATGGAATTTTCAAATTGTAGCAGTAAGTTGTGGATAAGTTGATTACGGCGAAAGCATTTGAAGCAGCTTAACAACTACATCGGGAGGTTCGGGGCTCGATCCCCCGTCGGGTACTCCCATGGTTTCAAGCGTGGAGCAGAACATGACGATGTTACTAAAAGTTGTTTTGTACAACAGGTGTGCGTTTTTATACAGGAATTTTACTTGAAGTTAGGTTCATATCCCCTATTTAATTGCACACCATGAAGGTAAAAATTAAACTAGTTTCATTTTTGAACTTTATCTTTTTCATTTCTACACAATTTTAATAACAGATGAAGTTCCACATTTTAACCATAAGTGCCATATAGGATCATTATTTGTTGACTTCAGTAATTGCCATCAATGCACAGAAGGGTTCCTCGTTGAAGATATTGCACTTGTAAATCACGTACTAAATTCTTCGCTTAGTCACTTTTGGTTCAGAAACAATGCGACACTTCGGTGATGAGAACGAAACTATTTGCTCAGCATCGTTGTTTTCGTTTTTAAAATTCCCAGTGAAACCAACAATTGTAAGTTCCCAGAGGCCAACGCTTCTGCTTTCACTTAACAGATGACCTGTTGATCCCTGTGCTAACATAAAACACGAATATCCCTGAAAATGTCATTCACGGTGGCCCCAACACAAAAGGCCATACAAACTAGGATATCATATACCTTTAGCCGTATTTATTGTGAGACCCGTCTAACAAAATCCAGAGGCCCACAAGCAGACAGTATACAATGTAGACAGTATTATAGTTGGTTTTAGCATATTATACTTGTACTTCTGGTCAATAGATCTTATGCATTGACGTCACGTGACGTCATTTTGGCGGCAAAACAATAGGTGCGTTCGATTTACCGGCTCCAGTAGATCGAGCGGTTCGAGCCAACGTTGGATTTGCCAAAACGTCTTCAAAACGTCACAACTGGAGTCGGCCAAAACAGCTAGCTTGCCGAGATGGTCTACTTAACCCGCAGGACGCGTTTCACGTCACACGGTAAGATATCGACACACGTAATAGACTTGCCGTCCGGCAAATCTGTCCCTGTAATTATTGGAAAGGGCCAAGAAAACGTCCTAGAGCGACGCGAGTGGGAGTTATTTCCAATTCTACCACCTCTAGCCATCCGTTATTGAGAATCCTGCATTCTGATTGGTTAAACACTGACCTGTTATTCCACAACATGTGGTCAGTAAAGGTATACACTGTTAAAATGAAGTTTTTCACACATTTCGGTGGTAGAATAGGATTCGCCAAGTCCGTTATTTTACCAAATTTGGAGTCGAGACGGTTTATGAGGCGATAATAGTCCGCCAAATGCGATTAATTCCTTAATTACACACAAATCCTCTGTCAGTTCACAGTAAGTAAGCATTTTCATATTACATGTATGTACATAATTCCTATATAAAAGTTATATCCTTTATTTGTATGAATAGGCCTACATGTAAAGCGAAAAGACAATAAACGAAACTAAACGAAACATGTGGTGCCGTTTGAAATGCCGGTTTTAAGTCTCGTAGAGTTGTAAGTGTTGTAACAGTGTAGCTGAACTAGAGCAATTCGGTATCGCAATTACTGCAAAACAGCTATATATTTTACCCCGGCTGCAGTTGAACAAATGTCAAGAAATTGAAGAGATCAACAAATTTTTGTCTTCTCGTTGAAAGTTTCTTCGCTATCTAAGGATCAGGCGGTAGGCCTATAGTAAACTCTTCAGTACTGCTGCATGCAGTGCACAGAGCCTAACATGTGTGGATGCCACTTGTTGTAAACAAAGTTAGCGTCGTAGTTACTGCGCATGCCCATGTGGCACGTGATGGTGAGCCACTCGAGTTTGGATTCGGTTTGTCTCACATCTGCGCAAGGGCGATAGCTGGCTCAAATGATGTCAAATAGCATTGAGCCGCGGCCCTGGACTGCAAATCGAACGCACTTAATGAAGCACACTGCACGCACGACGTAGAATTCGCACGCGCTTCCGACGGGTTTACAACTCAGCTCTCTGCGTTTAAGTTGCAATAATACCCGCTTGCCTCCTGTGGAGGGCGCACTTTCTGTTCTGTGACGTCATATGCATATGGTCTATACCAGTGATTCTCAAACGCAGCCCTTTGGGCCGCATGAGTCCCCCACACCCTTTCGGTGAGGCCCATGAATTGATTTTAGGTTTTGAGAAAACATACATTCGACAAGAAAAAATGTAGGAAGTGGAAAATAAAATTATGTAAATATAAAGTCACTACATGACTTCTTCCAATTTTGCTCTCCTGAAGGGGTGCTAGGTTGTCTACGTAACAGGCTGTGCGGTGTATTCCTTGTTCAGTCATTTCTAGCTAAGACTAATTTCATGTGCCTTGTTGCTGACAATCATGTTATGTACACGGTGGCATGTATTTATGTAGTGGTGCATTGCGGAATGGTTGTATTTGCAGTGGCAAAGATTGAAGCAAAGTTATGCCCCGGAAATTAAATTGCGACGTGAGGTGACTGTACAATTGAAAAGGTATCGTGTTGAACGTTTGTTGATTGGTTACAGTTTTTTTTTTAATTTCTGCAATTAAAATTTCAATAATTTGTTTGCGACGTTTTATAATATATGATCTCACTCTTTCCATAGCTCTGTAAGATAAAACATAATCTTTCTATCAAAGTTTTTTTCGACCTTTGGGAAGCGGCCCTCGAACTTGATCAGCAGACCCACTTCTATATCTGGCCGCCTTTTGGAATAACTGATCAAGAGCTTCCTCGCATACTGGCCACCGTTTATAAAGCATAGGTGCAGAACTGTTGTGACTTCATCCATTTCAGAGTGTGTTTTTCGTCGGCAACCTACTTAAGGTGTGTTCACACCAAAGCCGAAATCTGCTGCGTTTTGCGGACAGGAGCGGCAAAGAAAATGGCTTGTACGTATTTCTATGGAACCGTTCACACAGAAACCGCGTTGTAAAAAAGGTGCAGCAGATTTTGGTGCAAACGCACCTTTAGTTTGGAATGCCAGATGTTTCTCCTACAAATCGACGCATAATAAACATCAAAATGACCATACTGTTGACTCACGTATGCTAGACTCAGAATTGTAGACGGGTGACGCCAGATGGGAGAGGTGCAGGGGGCCTTGAACCCCTATTGCACGGGAAACTCCATTTTCGTCTGGAAGCCTTAATGGGTACGCTTAAATATGTAATTCCTCGACAACGACCTGCCGCAGCAACAAATTTCTTGATTTTGCCCTAAGTATGGCATATTGCCTAATAACGTCCACAATTTTTCATAATTTCTTCAATAGTAATCCCAAAATTTTCGGCGGGCTTCGCGCGCCAAAAATTTGCATGTGCGATTCTTCTGGTGGCTCAGGAGTTCCGTCGTAGAGCTTTACAGCACCTACCACCATCTCTGATTGAAGAAGCAAATTTGTCGTAAAGAGTGCGATTTCCGGCAATCTAGAGCGCCTGGAAAGCAATTTTTTGACCTCAGTCCCAACCATGGTGGGGCTGAGGTCGGGTTGTTCCTGTTGGACGCTGTAAAAACACAGACTGCCCTATTAAGGAACCGCTTCCTATGAAAAGTTCATACCTCTGCTTCTGTTTGCCTTAGGTACAGCTAACTTTGGGACCTCATAAGTATGGATTTCACTCTTTCCAGTTAATGTCCTCTCTGTAAGCCTGGGATCCTCCCCTACGGCACTCGACCTCATTCCGGCCTCTCCATTTAGCCCTCACCCTTAAAAAGCTTGAGAACCATTGTTCTATACCATCACTTATTCTGTCCAAGCAGGAAGGCTTATACCACCTCCCTGTTCCGATTCAAAACAAAACACTTCAAAATGGCACTACCCAGACTAGACCACTATCTATACCATTTTACCGAATTATGTATCTCTTACGATTATTATTGCGCAATAGGTGTATGTGTATGCAACCCAAGTTTCAAGCATAAATCTATGATATTTTCACGTCCTCGGTGAGTGCTAGCAACTCCCTGGTGAGATCTTTCATAACAACACGAGTGAGTACAAATCATTCAGTTATTCATGGTATGCTATGTGGGACTATTGATCATTTTAATTAAATATTCACGGAACTACGTTGTAATGTGCTTAACGTAGGCCTCGTTTGGAAAATTTGTTACTCAGTTATTGAGGTTTGTTTGCTGCTGGAACTTGAACGCTTATTGGAGCTTACTAGCAACTTCAGAGAGATTTTGGTTTCAGCTGGGACATTTTAAAACATTTTGAAACAAAAACGGATAAACACTGATACACAGCTAGCCGCAACTTTCTTAGCTCACAAATTTAAGGGGGATCGACAAGATGGGTATTAAATTGATTCACTTCGGAGAGTCCAGGTGTTTGAATTCGATAAAACAATCGTTTTCGTTTTCTGTGTGAGCTGATTATTGATAAAGAAGTAAAGGACACGTCCCCCATTCATAAAACAAGGCGCTATATGTGTCTCGTTTCATGGTCTCTACCCGAAGCAGTGAAAAATCATTCAGTAGGATGAAATTGACCAATGGGGGGGGGGGGGGGTACAGCGACACAAGAGGATCGTCATCTTGGGGGAGGGGTCAAAGGAGAGAAGCAGTCTCCTCCCCTTGGAGAAATTTACCAAATGGAGCAGTGTTTTACATCTTTTACATCTTTTATTCTTGTTTTACATCTTTTATTAGCATTCTATTTTTCTGATTTTCTAAGTTGAAAACTATCCAGTGGGAAACTTGCCCCCTCGTGTCCCCCTGGCTACGTGCCTGCACCTTGGTCAAGTCCCTAAGTAAACAGATTTACAGGATTTGAATGAAGAATCACTTGTGAACTCAAAGGAATCGTTAAGTTGGAGTAACATAAGTAGATGTTACCCGCCTTCGTCTTTGACAATGGAGATGTAAACTCCTTAACCTGTTAACGATATCTGAACAATACCATGCAGTAGATCCCATACCCTTTAGGTACATTGACAATCGGGAAGAGGCCGAAATCCCGAAAACGGCATATTTTCACAAAACTGGAAATCAACATCCTTCCGAAATATTATCAAAAAAAAAAAAACCTACGTATTGCGAGTTCTACTTCGTATTAGCTACCGTAGTGCACCATTACTTATTCCTCCATTGACTTTCGCATTTATTGGGACTTTGGACCATTCTAGAAGTTTTTTGGCTGGTACAAACTATCTTTTATGAAAGCCTACAAGTAAGCTTTTGAAAGTAGTTTCAAATTTGTGTATCATGTTTGTTCAGATTTTGAGCTATAAAAATTTGTAAAAAGGCTCCTGCCTCTTGACTTTTGCATAGCGGACGGATATTACAGAAACAGTGGCGGGAGTTAATTCATTCTTTTTTTAAATTATACTTGCATATTCAGTATTTTAATGCCTCTGCTGCCACATCCGTATCACGTCAACCATATGGTCTATATACTGTGGTGCAAGAAATTTTGGGGGTTGTAAATTCTTGTGTTGAAAAATTCCTCAGGGAGCTGCATAAGTGACAAGACACCAATGTTACCAGTGTCACGTGACTTCAAATTACCTTTAACATAGTTTCACTAGAGATCTCATCGAAAGAAATTCTTTTTAATAGCCTAAATGGTTGTTCGCGATTCATTCTTGAGTAACTAAAACGTGAAGCATTTATAAAGCAAAAAAGTTTATAAATGTTATCTACTGATCAATGCAAAACCTACGAAACTTGTAAAGTGTCGTAGTGATTCTAAAGATAGGAATAATGTGGCAAAATTTACAACATCTACATAAAAAATTGAGGTATCACCATTATCAGATCATGATCTTAATGTATTTTACATTAGGATATAGAAAAACTGAGAATATAAACTGCCATCTTTGTTTGCTATTGCTCTTGTTATGTTGATTATATTCCATCCTCTTTCTTATTCTGGAAATATTGATATATTGGTATCCGCAATTGTAACAAGCTATTTCTAAACATTAAAGGCAGTAGGCAGTCACCCCAAACAGAGTGAGTGTATCCTGTCACTCTAGTTCATGAATGGCCTATTTTGATCATGTGACAATATTTTTGTTGGTGAATTGTGGAATTCAAGGAGAATTTCACCTTGCTTTACCTATTGTTTGTAATAGTTATGTTCAAAACATCTTCAGAGGTGCTTGTAATGCAATATGAGGGGATTTGCAAGAGTTTGCTGATTTTTCAAAGAAAATTTTGGGGCGACTGCCTATTGCCTTTAAGGTCATTTCATGACTTATAATGATTGCACATTTCCACATGTCAGGATATCTCACCCTAAGTAACAACATGTTAAGGTATACTAATTTAATATTTCAATACCTTACTGAAAAAAATATTTAAATATTAATATCCAAGATTTAAATATGTAACTATGTTATATAAATGTCACTTCGTTTGAACTTACCTCCATGGCAGATAAAATACCTCAGTGACACCTTAAAGGGGATATGCATCCCCAACCCAGGGAGTTACTAGCAATTCCGTGCCCAAACATATTTAGGAAAAGCCCTATAGTTGTAAATACAGTTGATGACTGAACTTTGATTGACATTCATTCAAACAATATAGCTCCACTCTGGTTGGTCAGCAATGACTTGTACAGTCAGTTGTGTTCCCAGTTAAGCTCACACATGGTTGTTTGTCCATATATGGCCTCGAGCAATTGAAACTCAGTGCAGGCTACTGTGGCTCTCTATCTTGGAGGTGTACTAGACTGGTGCTTTTGTTCAAAGGGAGGGGGAGAAGTAAACTTGGTAGGGAGACCATTTTACTATCTGGGGTGAGGTTATAGAGAGCCTTTAAAACTCCGTAATTTGCAATGAAGTGAAACTTGTATTCAACGTAAGTGGCTGAATGAATGTTTAACCTCGGAAGTGAAAGTTTGAAAGACTATAGCTTGCATCAACAGAAAAGAAAAGAGAACTTTTAGGTCACTATAGCAGAACGATTTGGCCTTAGCGATACGAATTAGCTATGATTATTTATCAGCTGGCTGCATTGGTAAGGATTCGACCAGCAAAGGATCTTGTTAAAGATTTGTGGTAACACGAAACCCGAGTGACATGTTTCTAGGATTACAATTTCTTTCATTGAAGACTGTTTCTAAACAAATAAATGGCAAACTGAATAAGATCTGAGCAATCTGTCGACGCAAATCCGTTGAGTTTTCT
Source organism: Holothuria leucospilota (assembly GCA_029531755.1). Classification (NCBI taxonomy): domain Eukaryota; kingdom Metazoa; phylum Echinodermata; class Holothuroidea; order Aspidochirotida; family Holothuriidae; genus Holothuria; species Holothuria leucospilota. Next base: position 54,009,076 of record CM055968.1, read on the forward strand.
CCTCATTTTCCAGGTAAGAAAGCAATCGCTGAAACAATGTCTCCAGCATTTACTTTCTTAATCCTAAGTAGTTTCACTACAGAGACCCTGGGGCGTTGTCCCGGTCCGAGTGAACCTTTCTGCAGCTCATGTGACAGAGATACAGCCGTCTGTAGCGGAGGATGTCTTGGTAATTCAAGTTTTTCGAACAGCTACCTTAAACAGCTCTGCACCGCACACACTGGCGTAATACACAACGTTTATCTGTCGTTTAATTCCTTAAATCATTTAGACTGCAGCCCATCACCACTAAGGCTGATGACCCTAATTATCTCTCATAATAATATTTCTATAACTGACTGTAATGGCTGGGAGACGAAATGTTTTCAAGTTCTTCGAAATCTGGAATATATCGACATCAGCTTCAACAGAATCAAAAATACATGTAACGCCTCTGCATTTGCTTTCCCAAAACTGAAACACGTCAATCTTAGCCACAACGAAGTCACATCTCTTGTTAATCTTCATTTCTTTACCGCCGCCAGCAACATCTCCGTTCTTGATGTAAGTTACAACAATATCACCTATTTACCATGGGATCCATTTGTTAGGAAACCTAGCCTTATGTTTTTGAATATCAGTCATAACAATGTGCACCAATTGTTTACATGTCATAATTTCGTACCTAGACATCTACGATCAGAAATGTACAACAACTGCAGTGATCACAATAATAAATACAATTTTACAGCTTCCTTGTTCAATGGTAAACTAACAGGTACTTGTGAAGAATCTGTCTCTAAAGTCACTGTAAGTTCCACAATGATAAATCAGTGCAACATAACAAAGATCAAAGGCAAGGAAGTTTTGCGCAATGAGTTAACATCAAATGAGATGCAAAATATTAATGACAACAAGATAATGGAGACGTGCTCTCTTAACGTCTATTGTAATGGTATTTCAAATACTACATCACAGGGAACGGAAGACAACAGTTGGTCTTTTTCAAGGAATCCATCAAATATTTTAGTTGGAGTAGGAATTGTTCTCCTTCTGTTTCTTTCCATCGGATCGCTTGGCCTGAAGTTTGTTTGTCTTAAAAAGGAAAGGCAGATTGCAAGACGTGACAAAGCTGCAGTTGTTGGTGAACTTTACACAGATATAGGAACAACCATAACTGATTTTAATTATGAAACAGGCTCTTTACCTAGGGACGGCGTGCAGGATGCATGTTATGCAGAAATTCCGGGTGAGAAACACTGTTCCTTTCCATCGTTGGTGTTTTCGATTGGTAAAATCATCGATGGAGAAAGTAATATGCATAACATCGAGAGGGCTTCCGGTGAAATATCAGACGCGGCGGAACCGTCTAAAACAAAAGAAGTGGGAGCCTTCCCTTCGTACAAATCAAAAGAAAAAATAAGAGGTACAATTAGTTATAATACAATACCATCAAGTTGCGAGAGTATAAATAAAAACGATAATGTTGAAACCATGTACTCAAAAATAGATGAGGATAACTACATCAAAGTACCAATCGATTCTGAAGATCCCTTATGTGGGGAAACCTCGGAGTGTTTAAACTTAATGGAAGAATCTACTTGTAATCCTTACACGGTCCCGTTTGATAGTACAAACAGCTCACCGAGTAGAAAGGAGAGTTGTCATATTAAAGTCAGAGAAGCGAACCAAGCAAAGGGTGATTCGAATCAATATATGGAAATAATCGAGGAAACCCTTGATCTTGATGAAAGTAAAGGTATTGAAATGGTGACAAATCCATGTTATGAACACACAGCAACGTCCGAAAATAACCTGTAAGCCTGTTGAAAAAGGCCAATAGTGAGTTTGAATTTTAGGTGAAGATGTCCTCAATTACGAGTCATAAAGGTATAAAAATCACTGCATGACGGTAAACAATTTAAATATTGATAATTTATCGTCTTTCGTGGTGCTGGAAATACCATTTAGACCAGCAAGCTTGTAGAACCTGAAAACTATGATCAGGGCTGCGAAGGACGGAATCAAGTTTTGGACAAGGACAAAAATACCTTCAAAAGGAATAAAACTTTGAGTGTGAAGGGTTTATTAATATGAATGAGATGGATGATCTTTTCAAGCGTAGCGAAACAAACTTTTACGAACGAATCATACAGATTAAGCAAAGCTCCCTATAAAGTATTACTGAGAAAACGGGAAAACAGAATCTGCAAGAAGATTTTATGTTCAGCGTCACTACTTGATATGGCTTGCAATTGTCTTGGTAAGAGGGAGCCGAATTAATTTTGAAATTTTAAAGAATTAATTAACCTATACATTCTGGTGAGATTTGCATTCCAACATCTTGAATATTTGAGGGTACTTACATGAAACTGATAGGAAATATAGTGTAAGCTTCATAATAAATTCACTTCTATAGTAAATTTCATTTTTATGTTTACCTGCCGGTTATTTACAATTTTTGTAGCCTACAATATCAAATATTTTGTACATAAAAGGAGTGGAGCTAAACTTTCTTCTCGAAATCTCCACTTTATTTAGTTCATTTTACAGTGATCATAGTACTTATCCTGCTAGTACAATGCAATCATTATTTTCTAGTTTTTTTTAATAAATACGAATTAGACATACTGTAACCATATAACCATATAAGATGCATCATCAAAGTTTCATATATTTCTGAAAAGGAACAAATAAGGAGTGTCCTTCCTTGAAAAGCAGTACCTGAGGTACACTCCAGCCTCGGTCCACGCTACTGGTGGGATATAACGCCCCAGCCATCCCGTTTTCCATACCTCCTTAATCTGTACACATGTATTGAACAACCCTTATTTACTTTAACCATGTTTGTGTTGACAGATAGCTAAGTATTTTCTGTATAAAAATCACCAGAAAATCCACTGGATCAAAAGTATTACTTCCCTGGTTTGTTAAATTACACCGGACTACCTTAGTAAACTTAAGCAAGGTATAATGGCTAATCTGTGACCACGATCCTGGTTTAATTCAGTCAGGGTGTTTTAAATTGTGGCGCTAATATACTGACGGTGTGTTGAGGTATTAATTAGACAATGCACGGTAGAAAGGAAACAACCACGTTTTGCAAGAAATTAGTCTGCATCTCGTCGAGACGACGTGTTATAAATATTAATTTCAAGCACGAGTTTAGTTTACTTGCAACGGCAAATTAAATAATAACTTAAAATTTAACATTATATATTCAAGGTGAAGAATGACCTCTTACCGTCTTACAATCTTGTTTTGTATGATCGCACTTATCAACTTCATTAGATGCTGACAATTAGTAAAAACCATTGTATGAATGTTAACATAGTTTGACTTTTCGATAAAGTACCTTTATAATTAATTCAATTAACCTATTAGGTCACTTAAAATTCCCTAACAGTCACTAAACAACAATAAAACAGAAAGGGAAAGGTATGGTAAACGTTGCGTTTAAATTTTGTAGATGGAACAGCAATGGAAAGTTGTCCAAAGCAGCTTATAACTACGAGCTTCAAATGAATTCTCTCTGAATATACAGAAATAACACCATGGCAAAAGAAACGTACACACTGGGACGGGGTGTTTAGAAATGAGATCTACCATTGAAAATCGGAATTTGGTCTCAAGGCGATTCCAAGTTGGTCTCAAAACTTAACGAAAGAGAGAAAGAGACGAGGCAAATGAGGAGTGGATTGTAATGTAGAAGATAACTTTTGAGATGTGAAATGAAATAAAACATTGCCAAAGCATCTTTAAAAATTGTCATTTTCCGGAGCACTCTACGAACACACATCGATGGTTGTTGTGTCATATTACACTCCCTGTGGGATACCTTTAATTGGACCCACACCTTCATTCATCCTGCCTATTCAAAAGCCCACTGCAACGTCAATTAGACCAGTCGTAGGTCGGAGATACGCTATTGTAAGAAAGGCTATCGTAAAAATTCAAGTGGTACCGGTAATTTTGCAATTTCTGCATTACACATCAGATCAGGTCCGTATGCAAGGGGGGTTAGAGGTTAGATGGACCTGCATGCTCACATATGTCCACGGTCCGCTTTGGATTGTACAGTAACATATGAGAGTATCTGGGTTTTTAATAATGTCCAATGTGGTTTTGTTAGAAATCTTCAAATCCGAATTCATGCGGTATTTCCGGGGTTCTTAATTATATCTGTTGAAGGGTTACAGTTTTCATTGGGAAACTGCGTAAGTCACAAACAAGTAAAACAGCAAAAGAAAAAAACACGTTGCACGCACACCTTTAATCTTGGAGGTTTCAATTTGAAAAGACCGAATAACGCCTCGAGAGTTCCATCCGAAGGGGTGGGTTTAAGAGGCCCTTCTTAGGGTCCGGTAAAAAATAAAAAAAAAAAACCCACGACAGTTTGACAGGTAATGACAGTTGTCCAATTCCGAGGAGATTTTGGTTACCCCCATCCAGTATCGATCAATTCACCCGTAAAAGTCTAGCCATGTATCGCAGAAACTTTCAGCAATATATTTCACTATGGTGGCCTATATTGCCCGCCCCGAAAAACGAACAGCGCAATCGTTTTACAGAGAATGTGACTACAGTATGTCTTACTGCCTGCAATGGAGTAGGAAAAAACATGCCAGTGAGCCACAACTGCAAAAAAGGCCGCGGCCGGCCCGACTTAAACCAGTTGGTTAGAAACTGAGCCGTAAAACCTCATCTAACTCTAACTCTTGCTGCCTGCGTGACAGTGAGGCATTCTTATCACTTTTCGCTTGGAACCACGTGTGGCGTGCTTGGGCTTTCAAAGTAATACAGTAAAACGCGCAGATATTACGTCATACTCACTAGCTAGCGCTTTATGCAACGTATTACCACTGAGTTTTAATATTGATTCCAAAAGGTCACTGCTAGTCTTTTGGTCTAACAAAATAATGATCTGTTCACACTTCCTAAACGCTACATCTACGAAACCTTCCCTCTACCCGCTAGTATCCCTCCTCTCATGAACACGATATGATATTCATGGTCTGGAATTGCTCTCTTCATTTATTAGTGTTGCCCTAGTGATGGGAATAAAAAGCCAATCTTAGTTTAAAGTCCACTGCCAAGAGTTGACCAGAAGTCGCAATGGACGAATAGGTGTTTGTTTCATTTTAAAAATACTATATAAAATCACCACCAGGTCAAATAACGAAATATTAGTCGGTTCAATTTTTTTGACGTCTTTGGACCGATGACCGGTCTGCTGTCGCAAATAAAAAGCAAACATTCGACTTCAGTCATCTGTTCTGACAGAGTATTTTTGACAGTCGCGCCGCAACTATATAGGGAACACAACATACAGTATTTGAACCCCCTCCCCCAGTCGAGATAGCGGTGGCGCCAGGTGGGGGAAGGGTTCATGCCCCCGTCGGGGAAGGCTGGCCAACTGTCGGGGAAGTTTTACAGGTTCGTCGGGGAGTCCTAGTCGAAAGTATGCAGTCCCCGACGACAACTAGTCGCCCCGACGGCTTACCTGTTCTTTCCCCTCAAGAGGATTTCTCTAATAAGAACCCAAAATTTTCGGCGCGCTGCGCGCGCTGTAGAGTTACTCTATTTTCTTCAATAGTTCCATTCTGCAAAGCAGGATAGCACAAGTCCTGTCCACCTTACCAAGTAACATATAGGCAGAGTACATAGTTTATGTAAAGTTCGTAACTTTCATCCCATATCGCAAAGCCTAGTTGGTGTTCTCTTGTGTGTGTGTGTGTCATGCGGTAGAGTCACTTGGTGAGCGACTTACGGAGCAAAGTTTGGCTATTTCATCTTGTAGTCCAGGTGGTTTCGATACAAATGTATATTACACCTTATACGGTCTACAAACCCACAGTTCTTTTTTCGTTTCGTCATATGTTTTATGTGTTAGCCTGTCAAACATGCCCCCCCCCCCCCCGCTTCGCGCGCTTTTCAATTTCACGATCCAGATTCAAAGAACACTATCAGTGCGCAACTCGGATCTTGAAGTATTAAGTGATATGATGCAAAATATGCCTGCAATAGCATGGGATAATGAGGCTCCTCCATTTGCCCTTCTCATCATCCCCTCGAAATAGGGAATGTCGGAACTCATTGGGGTAGCTGACATGGCCCGGCCCCCTGTCGGGAAAATTCTGCCACCACACATGGTCGATTTACTTATTTTGGCTTTCATAAGGGTAATTTCTGGGATAAAACCCAAAATTTTCGGTACGCTTTGTCCACTCTTCCTCAGTTCCGTAATACTTATAGCTAAATATAGTACAAACCCTCTCCACCTTTTCAAGTTAATAAGTAGAAATACATGGATTTATGTAAATGTCGGAAATTGAATCGCATTTCGCTAAACCTGGTTAACGTTTACTTGTGTCTGTCGTACGGTACGGCTAGTGACTCGAGGAGGGAAGTACAATGAAGTTATGCCCGATAGGGCCGAACTGTCCGGACAATTGTTCTATATAAGCTTTAAATTAGTACAAATTCTTATAAGTGTAGGCTAACCCAAAAAATTTTCGCGCGCTTCGCGCGCTTTGCATTTTCACCGTTTAGATTCCAGGTTTTGATTCCAGTTTTTGCATGTCTCTTGGTTTATCCTTTCTTTGTCAATATGCCGTAAATTGTATAATCGCTGACGTTTATGGGAACCAAAATTTTTAAAAAATGAATGTGCCCTTTTTATGTTGGACCCCCCTCAGAGAAGACCCTAGATCCGCCCCTGCGGTGGGGCAACTTCTCGATGAAAAAAATGGGGTGACTCCCCTATAAGCATGATGTTTACAGAGTTGTGGACTTTAGGATGAAACACAATTTGATCAGTATCGCTATAATAGCTTCAATCCAGGGCAGCGTAGAGCTGGAAGTAGCTAGGTGCTAGACAGATTCATCTCCTTTGAAATGAGTGTGTGGGGAGGAAATCACTTGGACGTAACGCTATCTGGGCGAAGCGCCACCTACATATTTCCCGTAAACAGCCTGCAGGGAAAATGTTTGCTACTATACCCTCCAGGCTGCCAAAATGGCACTTTCTACGGTCCTTGTAAATTGCATCTACATATTCCGGATTTTGATATTTCGTGCATTAAAAGTTCACACTTTGAATAAAATGTTAAATTACAAAAAAAAAAAAAAAAAAAAAAATCTAAGGCATGTATGTAATCACTAGCCAGTGCTCTACCCAGGGAGTTTTTAGGACAACTAACAACTCCCTGCTCCACCTAATGAAATGTGTCCTGTCAAGTTTGTAGGACAATGCCAACTGGACCACCTGGCGCCCGGGCTTTGGAACATTAATAGGACTCAAGCTGTCCCACAGAAAGTAGTAGTGAGTCAAACAATAATAACAAATACCGGGATACGAGGAAAGTGAGCGAACAAAATTGAATTTCAGTTATGCTTCACTTCATATAACATTGCAAAACTTACTCTCCTCCCTTCCCCCAGTTGGTAAAAATTTGCTACTTTCGGGCAAAATATTTGCTGTTTGGACATACGTACTTCAAACTTTGGGAAAAATTGCTCAGCCCCCTCTCCCTATATGAAAGTGCTCCCGTGTACGCCTATGGTTCTAATGGTTGCATTTTACAGCTCGCAGACTTTAAATATGGAGCTGCAGATGGTAGGTGACGTTAGTGACAGGCCCTTAACCAAGGGGGGGGGGGCATTTGAGGGCCAGACCCCCTGCTCCTTGGCTTGGCCCCCTGCTAGCATAACCAGGGCATAACCAGGCCCCGGTGCAATAACTTATACTGAGCGCCCCCTGAACTTGGTTCCCCCCTACGCTCTCCAAGTCTGGTTACGGGCCTGGTTAGTGACCATCCGTGGCTCCCTGGTGGAAACCAAATTTGTGAAAGGATGGGGACGCGGGTTGGGGTGTGTGGTGGAATCGTCCCTAATTGCGATCCTTGGCCTCTTGCCCAGATGAGATTGCAAGGGGAGGGGCGCTTTTCTGTTGGTCCAAACCCCAACCCCTAGCTTGACCCTCATAGGCATTCAACGCAAATTTCAACAGAATGCTCTTTTAAATACCAAAAATGATTTCAGCTCGAACAATTCATGAACGTATTGTCAGGTTGTTCAAATGTTGATCACTACAAAGTAACTACGCGTTAGAAGGAACAGCAGGGGCTAAATTTTAAGGATGCAAAGATACTTGTTTCATAAAAACAAAATGATAAGAATCATAAAAATTTTAACAAACCGTAATTTTGACTCTTGAAGTCAAAATCATTTTGACGTTTTTGAGGGAGAAGTAGAATTTTGTCTTTATAGGCTTAAAATAGGCTATCAACTGTTCAAACTCAACTAACCTTAAGGTAGGTATTTCGATTCTTTCAACAGAAAAAGATGTAAGTTTTACTTCTTAAATTCTAAATTTTTAATTTCTTAGGATGAAGTCCGTCGAATAAAGACTGTTTTGTATCGCGTATGCAGAGCCTAGCCTAGTAGCAGCGTATAGTGTGTAGATAGAAGAACAGCCAAATAGCTTGTGTTCCCAGTTGGTAGATTGCCATGCTGCCTTACAAGTTCTGTGTTTTTCTTTTCACTTAAAAGTAACCCCGATGATGGGGGAGGATCATAGGTTTAGGTTTAACGTTTCAGGGTTAGGAAGCCACTTGAAATTATTGGACCAGCCCTTCCCGGACCTTATACCAGCGTGAATGAAGATGAACACCGGGGAGATTCGCCCTCCCTTTCGACTATAGTGCCGAGAGAGCCTAGCGATGCACGGTATATCTCAAGCCCGATCCGGACGGACCGCAATTTAACGTCCTAATCCGAAGGTCGAGAGTGTAGCCTTAATATTCATAGCCACTTTCCGAAAGACTGGGATAGGTGTACGTAGGATCCTTTCTCTGCACCACCACTCGAGAGACGAACCTAGTAACTTGACGAGCTGTAGTTGACAACTTCTGGGATGGGATAACTTTATGAATTGGACAAGCAGAAACCCATTGAAATCGCCAATTAGAAACTCCTCATGGTCATCATCACTGTAAATTGAACAACGGTGCTGAACAAGCATTTCAATTCACGACAAAATTTCAAGTGGTTCCACCGGGAATCTAGAGAATTCTCGAATGCAATGCAGTATACATAAGAAAATCCCAGTGGCGTAATAAAGGGGCTGGGAGGGGCAGTCTGCCCTCCCCACAAGGGCCAGGGGGCTCAAAATGAAGGCAGACGAAAAAAAGAAAAATAGAGAAAAAGATAGGAAAACAAGTAATAAGAAAAAATGGAAAGGGAAGGAAAAGGGAAATGAAAGCTTGTTTACTTTTCGCGCCCCTCCGCCTCCGGTGAATTGTTAATTCGTGACGGCAAGACCACCAAATAAAATTGAGCGATACGATGAGGTCATGTTCTTTTGCTGCAAGAATGACACCGCCAGCTGGGCCTTAAATAAGAGTCTGCTTATTTCCCAGATGGGATGATCGAGCAGGCAGGTAGTCCAGGTCCCGGGCTCTGGGAGCGCATTTCGAGTCACTTGACCCCTACAAACAACCCTTGTGACTCCACTGGATAAACCATCAAGCCAACTCAACACTACTGGTTCGACTCTACCATTCCTTGAACTATATGCTCCTGGTCGACCTAGGCTAGTTATCGTCTGGGAGGAGAAGTCCTACTAATTCACGATTGAATCATTACCCCAATTTACTTTTGAAACCGTGATAACGCGTTCCCTATTCCTAACCCAAAATAAAGTACTTATGACCTTTAATACTGAGTTTAATTTATTTCATTTAGTTACTATATTTCAACTTTATTTAGAATAATAATGAGAAGACTTATAAAGCGCCTTATCTAATTTAAAGATAAAAGCTCTAAAGCAAGGTTAAGGAAACTAAAAATGTACCAAAGCCCCAAGCTGAAAAACACAAGTCGGAGTTAAAACCATAAGACCAACAGGCTTTGAAATAATAAAAGCACCGGTAAAGTAGAAGAGAAAACATGTACCAACTTAAGTAAAAGCAGCTTTCAAAAAGAAAGTTTTTTAAAAGTTTCTTAAAATCATGGATTTTACTGGTACGTTTACATAACTTCCTCATTCAATTTGCTTCATAGTGTTGCATCGCATCTATCAAATCGTCTATTTTCGTAGGTGGAGGTTCTAACTTTGGGGACAACCAGGAGAGATGTGGATTGAGAGCGAAGGGCTGATGTTTTTAAAGCTGATCCCGAATGTAGACTGGGGCCGATACGTTAAATGTTTTATACGTATACTGTATACAGGAGAATCTTAAACTGTAAATTGTGATCTATAATGTACTGGCAGCCAATGCAGATTTTGCAGAATTGACGTGATATGTTTCTGCCGTTGAGTACGTGTCAAACTTAAGCCGTGAAGCGTAGTTCTGTACTCGTCGAAGACGACCAATGAGCTCTTGAGGGAGGCCGGAGGGTAAAGCATTACCTTAATCTAATCGTGATGTGACCAGAAAATGAACTAAAATTTTACATACATCATCTGAAATAAACTTTCTAATGTTACCAATACTACGAATATGATAGTAGCAGGATTTAAAGTCAACCTGCTTTTTCATTGTTTTTCTAAAGTCCCCTCGAATCTCTGCCGAAGAGCCAAGGGGCGAAACCAAAAGTTACTCACGAAGGAGTTCCGCTCCCCCCAAGGGAGCTACGTCCCCGAAAGGACTACTAAATAAACTGACCAACCTCTCGACCCTCAGACCTCTACATCAAGGGTCAGTAATGCAAGGTTCCATTATTAACTGGCTGAAAAGAACAGATACTACACATGATCTTTGCAAAAGGTCGAGAAGCTAACCCTTTTCATTGTAAGGTGCTTATCTAAACAAGTGTATTTCATAAAGATCAACTTGAATGCGTAAAGTGATATTACGTGTATCGAAAAACGAAAAACACGACATGACATATAACATAACATAACATATAAATACATAACAGGTTAAAGGGCAAAGGAGAGTTAAGGCCCCATAAGATTACCTGAAGTCCACAAACCCTTTACTGAAAACAAACAACCAACAACACCAAATGAGCCCAGTACAATTAGATTCTACCACAGTCATGGAAGAACAATGTTAACCTTAAAGCAGTGCACTGATGTGAATTTAACTACCCACTCAGGTAGACTATTCTACTCGTTGACAACCCTATGAGAGAAGCTGAACTTCCTTATATCAAGCTTTGCGAAACACTTTACTAGCTTCTTACAATGGCATCGAACCCGAGAATTACTTTGAGCCTTAAAATAACTATAAGATCCTGAAGATAATAAATGATTTCTTAAATTTCAGAGAGGAATTTGTACACCCGAAGCATGCCCCCATAATTATCCTTCTCAACTCAAGGGTGGTAAGCCCAAGATGTTTAAGTCTAACATGATAAGGTAGATGTCTCACCTCGGGTATAAGGTGAGTGGCTCTCCTCTAAACTTGCTCTAAAAGAAACTTATCCTTTTCATAGGGACTTCAAGCCTGGGCAGCAAAGTCGAGGTGGGGTCTTACCAACTGCTTATACAGATTTAGTACAAATTCTTTACTAAAACTCTCAAGTTACTTAAAAAATTTCTTTACTAAAACTATAAGGTCTAATCTTCTTCTTTATTTGTCAATACACTAACTATGCTATTCATGGATGAAGTTGTTTATTTTAGTGACTGAAAATGATAGTGTGAATGGTAAAATGTAAAGAAATGGTGAGTTAGGCTATTATCATGGAGCCAAGAATACCTTTTGGATATCAGCTCCATGCATACTATACAGTCTGGCAATCTTCATGTACGTAACTAGGCTATTGCGTGAATATAGTATGTTCTGTCTCGTTCGCTGGCATATACGTTGGCACCTTTCGTTGAGTTGTTTTGGCTTAAGCCTTGCACATTCATATATTAGAGCACTCCCATGGTTTGTTCAACCACGTGTGGGATTGAATACAATAAAGATTGTTTGCAAACATTATCGATTTTCATATGTTTTGTCCTTATTTTTATGATAATTAAACAATATTTAAAAGAATTAATTCCGTGAGAGATCTCTATCTTTATTGTTCCGATGGACTGCTTAAACATTAGTACTTTGGAGAAATCAATGTTATGTATTTCCCTTTTCTTAAACACGTAATATCACTTTAAGTTTCTGATCGCATTAGCCCGGGCTCATGCGTCTTGATCGCATTAGCCTGCGTATTTTTAGGGTACCTCATATAACTTGAGCTAATCTTCTATGAGGCCCTCATAACTAATGTAGTCAAAATTAAAAAAAAATCGCGGGAGATGCGAATTAGCAGTCCATTATAATTCTTCTCCTCATCAACTGTCAGACATTAAGTTCATCATTATAGAGCAGACTTACAGCAAGTCCAATAATGACACAGCCCTTACAAAAAGAGAAGGTTTTTGGCTTGCCCAATTGAATACCCTATTCCCCCTAGGCCTAAACAAACGGAAGGAATTTAACTCTTCCAAAAGAATCAGCTACCTACGGTAAATTTCAGGGTAACTTTCTTTTACTCATTCTGGTGGTTTCCTTTGCGTAATGTTCTTCTCCTATGCACCTTCCAGGCCCCCTTCAGCTACCGTTGGTTTTAACCATATTTTTGAGGATTATCTTAACTTTAGTGCAGCATGTTTACAGCTAGTTTTAAGAATCTGTTTTTTTCTCTTTCTTTTGCTATTTATCCACCCAGTGATTTTAAGCTTTATTTCTTACTGTCCTGAGTTTGTGCTGGCTGCTTTTATTCTTTGTATGTATTTGCAAATCTTTTAGAATTTTATAGGAAGACTTTTGAACCCGTTTTATCTGCTTCATTCGAGCTGATGAAGGCTGAATAAAACAGCCGAAAGCTTCTCGATGCAGGGTGTCTTTTTATCTTTGTGTGTTCAGTTGCTGTTCTAGTTTTATCATTTTAAAGTTTTACCTAAGTTTTAACTAGAATGCTGTGAATCCTCTGGATCCTGGACATACACCGGAACATCGTTGTTATACAAGCTTCTCATTTACATTTACACACATATATATATATATATATATATATATATATATATATATATATATATATATATATATATATATATATATATATATATATACGCTTAACGCCCATTGGCGTCAACAGGTAGGGGAGGGGGAAATGTCTCCCCCGGCCTACTTCTAATAGAAGAGGGGAAATTTCCCTCACTTTTTCGAGAACTGGGCTTGAAACATAGTAGTTACATGTTTGATTCCACAGCTTGCAATATAGGTGATTCAATGAAATAGAACTCGAAAAATGATGGAAACAGTTTTTGGCCTAAATCATCGATTGGAAATTGTGGGAAAATATGCCGAACATTACACCACAGATCATCTGGCCTCCAAATTTTTCTAGGACTCTTGAAGGAAGGGTTTAAGCAAAAAACAACTAATTTTCATATAGGAAAAAGGAATTAAATCTACGTAATTTGGTGAAACTTCCATTCAAATCGGACATAGCAGTAGGCTTACTCGAGATATCAGCAAATGAAGTTACTACATTTGTGACCCAAAGTAAGCTTGAGGTAAGCAGGGGTTATATCACTTCCTCACATTGATGAGAAATGCTTTGTTTCCTTTGTTTTTTTCAGTCTGTTGTGTTGACCTTGAAGTTAATATGGATAGGACCGACCCATTGGGAATTCGAAATTTGTGAAACTCTAAAACATGGGATTGTGGAGGAGAAAATTGGTTATAATGTTTAAAGAAAAACAAAAGACTGCTAATTAATGTGAGGTTATGATGTCATATCTGCTTGCTTCAAGTTCACTTTGTGTTGAAAAAGTGACAAATTTAACTGTTAATATCTTGAGAACCACACATCTGATTTTAATGCAAATTTCACTCGAATGCTAAAGTACCCCTCTAACATATACAAACTTTATTTGAGCTTAGACCTTAAGTGTGCCTTAGAGGGCCTCAAGATGAGTGCTTGAAGGATTCAGGAGAAGATCATGCTGGCCCACCTCCACTCCCCACCCTTCCCCACTTTTAAGTGGGAACTTGAGCCGTTGACATTGATCATGATGCAACCTGACAGATATAACGTATGAATTTCATAAGAAAAAGGCAGGATACATGAGAGGATGGATATCGTCCTATAAACTTTTGCTTACAGATGGGCTATCCAATCAGTAATCACCTCGATCTGGATCTGGAAAAATACTGCACAGTAAGCCGCACAACACTCCTAAGTGGAATTAAACGTGCAGGGTTTGGTGTGCACAAGTAGAGTTAGTCCTCCCGTCTGAGGAACCTGAAGGCGGAGTCCTTGAAATGCTTGGGGTCCTCAAGATCTGTTGTATTCTGGGGGAGAAGGTTCTACCGTTCCAGTCTCTGACGACACAAGGAAAGAAACTGTATTTGTAGCAGCCCTTGTTGGTTTGGATACAAGAGTAACTGTTCAAATGATGATGCCTATAGAAGGCCGCCGGACTGGTTGTAGGAGGTTGACAGTTGGCAAGGCAAGGAGGCCCAATCTAGCTTTATGGAGGGTAACAAGCCTGTTAACAGACCTTCTGACAGACCTTGTGATATAACCTCTGACAGAATAACGTATGAATCAGTCATCAGACTGAGTATACTAACCCCAGAGCCACGAAAGTCGAAATTTGTGTTTTTTCAAGGGTACCAATTTTTCCTTTGAATTTCGAGGTACAAAAACTCGAAATTTCGGCCTGTACACTTTAAAAATCAAAATTTTGATTATGCAAATTTTGATTTACGCAAACTTTCAACTTCGAAACGTTTATAAGTCGGCTTTTCCGTTAGCGTCTTTTAAAGACAGATTTGCATTACCCCAAGTATGACTTTTACTTATAGGGGTAAGCAAAAGTCTCCATTGGTGACTGCTCTTTGATTGACATCAGAGTTACAAATTCAAAAGATAGAGAGCAGCTCATATACAGCATGCACAGAGAGTGTTTTTATTACACATTAGGGCCAATTGTATAGGCCTGCTCACCAGGATATGGCCTTAAAGGGCAAATCTTCTCATCCCAGACACTTCCAATTCCCCCTACCATGCAACTTGTAGCTCCTCGATCCCACAACTGTATAAAATTCCTCCTTGTGTAGACACAAACCTGTACTGCTTCAAGGCCATGTCCTGGTAAGCATAGGCTATCAGTATTGTGTAATCCAACAGTCCCCCTGTATTGTGTAGAATGTGAGCTACTCTACATCTTTTGAATTTTCAAAATTTGCTGTCAATCAAAGGGCAGTGCTTTTTTTTTCAAAAGTCCCCCAACTCTCTGGCGAAGAGCCAGGGGCGAAAACCAAAAATACTCCCACAGGTGCTCTGCTCCTTTAAGGAGCTACACGTCCCCACGGGACAACTTACTTAACGAGAACTACTGAACAGCCGGTGCGAAGTCTCGTTCTAGACATGCTGAATAGCCTGAACGGCCTCCGCCAGTGAGCTCCGCAGTGACCAACTGCGAATTTTGATACCCCTACACTAAAAATGTACTTTGGGTGATGAGCATACGGCTTTTTATGTTTGTGTCTGTACAAGGAGAAGCTAAGGACAGTTATGGGCGGGGATAGAACTAACTTAGTTGCCGGAGAATTGGAACTGTCTGGGATGAAAAGATTTCCCCTTTAAGATCACCTCATAGTTCGAAGTTAGTTACCTTGGCGATTTCCCAACATCCATATTAAAGTTGAAGATTCCCCTTTTACCGAGATTACCCAAAATTATCGGTGTCTCCTGGCTAATTTAAAACATAACAGGTTAAATGGCAAATTAAGGAGGCTAAGGCTCGATGAGATGCTCTATGGGCGAGAAAATTATTCTGAGAAAGCAAAAAAGCCAACTTTGCGATTTTCCCCTAAATCTTAGCTTTACAGTATTTGCTTGACCTTTTGTTTGTTTAAAAGTTGCCAAGAAAAAAGTTACACACTTAAACACAGGATGCACGCCGTAAAATTGTACTTGCAGGAATTTTGTTTCAGATTATGGAAGTATTATGCGCACGACGATTGCGGATCGCCTTATTTTTTTTTTCCCACGGGGTTATGGGCAAATTTAATTTCGAAAATTTTTCAAATTTGTTTCAAAATCATGGTTAGGATTACTTGTAAGTTTAGGGTATGTAGACTGCGGTTATTTGGCCCGTTCTTTCATAATCCGGTGTCAGAATTACAAGAAAAGGGTCGAAAAGCTGTCATATTTTAATTAGGGGTGTGGCCTATTTCCAAGAAGCTGATTGGTCCATTGGCATGATTTGCCCATAACCTCGTGGAAAAAAAAATTGCCCTTGCGGATCATAAGTTCATAATTTCGCTCAACTGAACCAAACCACTAGCACGTCAATGTTGTGGGACACAAGGTGGCTGTTTAGTAGGCAACTGCAACTGCAGTCAAGAAAAGGTTTGATTTTGCCATTTGTTCTGTCTGATTACAACAGGGAGCAGATAGCTGAGGCTTTTCCAATATCACATCATTCGATTTCGAGGCTAGCGCACACAGTAGAATATCGTATGCATCTTGGGGGCAAAGCCTAGCTATTTAATACTCAGCCAGTGATAACGCTATTTAGTTCATACATAGGCCCTAGGCTAACATGTAGGCCTAGGCTATACGAAAATGTTAGCCTGTGTAGGCTATGCACTAAATAAAGTTAGAACTGGCTAGGCCTAGGCCTATGTATTAAATGGCTAATAGGAATGATACATGTATGCTAGTAAATGACATTAGGCCTGTGATTTAATATAGGCTAACGTTAGGCCACAGTCTGCAAAGTGATGGAATCAATTTTGAAGGACAGTATTGTTAGTTGTGTGGAAGGTAATCATATTAGGGCCTATATCTGATTCTCACTGCATGGCTTTAGGTCATGAAGGTCATGTCTTACCAACCTCCTCTCTTTTCTGGAAGATGTTACTCGGAAGGTTGATGAAGGTCATCCTGTAGATGTTGTATATAAATGTAATCCAGACGAAGAGAAACCACACGTCAAAAGCCCTTTGGGTGATTTGTGTGGACATCGATCAAGATCAAGATATTTAGATTTTAGCAAGGCCTTTGACAAAGTACCTCATAAACGACTTATTTTAAAGGTCAAAGCACATGGAATTGGTTCAGCAGTGAATGACTGGATTGAGAATTGGCTGGATCTGGATCTGGATAAATACTGCACAACACTCCTAGTGGAGTCAAACGTGCAGGGTTGGGTGTGCACATGAAGTTAGTCGTCCCGTCTGAGAATCCTCAAGGCTGCGCTCTTGAACTGCTTGGGGTCCTCGAGATCTGTTATGTTCTGGGGGAGAAGGTTCCAGTCCCTGACGGTCCGAGGAAAGAAACTGTATTTGTAGCAGTCCTTATTGGTTGGTATATGTAAAAAGCTATTTGAATGATGATGCCTAGAAGGCCGCCGGACCGGTTGAAGGTTGTTCATTGGCAAGGCTAGGAGACCCAATCTGGCTTTGTGAAAAATAGCTAGCCTATTGACAGTACGCCTGACTTTAAGGCTATCCCACCCTAGATCTTTTAACATTTCAGTCACGCTACTATGGGGGGAATAGTCATTACAGACAAACCTAGCAGCCCTACGTTGAATTTGCTCAACCTTATTGGATAGGGAAACGGTGAAGGGATCCCAAACGGAAGATGAATACTCCGATAAAGGTCTGACAAGAGTAAGGTAGGCATTAGCTTTAACACTCCTGGGACAGGAGTATAGATTCCTTCTGATAAACGCCAGAGACCTATTTGCAGATGAAGTGATGTGGTTAATATGTCTATTCCAGGTAAGATTGTTTGAAATGTCAACACCTAGGTAAGTATGAGAGGCAGTGGACTCAAGGATATCTTTGTCTAGAGAATAATTAAAAAGTTTGGGATTCCTTGAGTGAGTGATCCTCATAGAAAAACACTTTTTGGTGTTAAAGTGCATTTGCCACTTATTTTGCCACTCAGAAAGGGTGTTTAAATCCTTTTGGAGTTGAACCTGGTCAAGGTTATTCTTTATCTGTCTATAAATAACACAATCGTCAGCAAAAAGTCTGACTTCAGAAGAGATATTATCAGGCAGGTCATTAATATAGACTAAAAATAGGAGAGGACCTAAAACAGTACCTTGGGGGACACCAGAGATGACATCCACCCAATCCGAGAAATCACCACCCAACACAACCCTCTGCTTGCGTAACTTAAGGAAGTTAGAAATCCAAGTAAGAGTATGGCCTTTAATGCCATAATTCTGTAACTTACAAAGCAAACGGTTATGAGGGACGGTATCAAAAGCCTTAGAAAAATCCATAATTATCATATCAGTCTGGGATCTATGGTCTAAAGATTGCACCAGATCATTGGTTGTTAAGATCAGTTGAGATTCACAAGAATGGCGTTGTCTAAAGCCATGCTGCCTGTTTGTGATAACTGAGTAGTTATCAAAGTGACCCATAATTTGAGAGTGTATAATGTGCTCAAGGACCTTGCAGCAAATTGAAGTAAGAGAGACCGGTCTATAGTTTGAAGGGAGGGAACGGTCACCTTTTTTAAAGACTGGACTAATATTGGCACATAGCCAAGAGGATGGTAAAACACCAGTGTCCAGTGATTTCTGAAAAATGGAACAGAGGGCAGGGGCTACCTCCTCGGCAGCCAGTTTCAAGATATGAGCAGGTATACCATCAGGACCTGAGGCTTTGTTTGGGTTCAGCTCTTTAAGCAGTTTGACAACACCCTCTAAAGAAACCTCAATATCAGGCATGGTAGGTATGGTGTTTGAGTCAACTGGAGGCAAGATGTCATTCTCCCATGTAAAGACCTTTTTGAATTGCTCATTTAAGATGTTAGCCTTCTGAGTGTTCTCCGAAACAAGTATCCCATCAGATTTTAAGGAAGGGATACCAACACTATCACATCTAAGATTTTTAATGAAAGACCAGAAACGTTTAGGTGAATCGGTGCACACTGTATTAACATAATATCTGTTAGCAGTTCTTGTTGTTTTGTGAGTTAATTTGCGTTGGGTTTTGAAGTTTTCAAAGGAGGATGGAGTACGCGTTTTACGCCAAGTGTTATAGGCCCTTTGCTTCCTATTCAATAGACGTTTTATATTCTTATCAATCCAGGGGGTTTGGTTCCTCTTTCTGACAATACGAGATGGAACATACGTATCCATGACCTCTTTGATTTTTCCCTCAAGTGCAGAGTACATAGTCTGTACAGAGCACTCTTGTTTAGTCAAGTTTGCACTGAACTTAGAAAGCTCAGATTTGATGCCATGAATGTCAGCTTTGTGGAAACTATAAATCTTCCTAGGCCTTTGCTTAGGTATTTTGGGCCTAGTACTTATCTTTTCTTGTAATCCAGTTCAGTATGCCTTTGTAACAGTAGACCAGACATGAACAACATTTGATACCTTAATCAAATGGAAATTCCAGCAGAGATGAAGTAAAAGTGAAAAGATTGCCCTAATTTTCTACTGAGTTCCCAAATTTTTGATCGAATGCCCGAAAAATGTGCAAAAATTTTCGCGTGCTTCGCGCGCCTGTAGTGGTTTAGTGGTCTATTTCATGCACCTGAACTGCAACAGATTTCGGGCAACTTTTTGAGAAGTTCGGGTTAAAAAATTTTCTGGACCCCAAACTGTAAGAGTCCCATACGCCTACGATTATTACTATCAGTGGTAGGGTTGTTGCGATATGAAATTTTCGATATCGATATCGCAAAAACTTTTCCTTCAATTCCCAAACGATATCGCGATATCGTGTAATCCGGCTTGTTTTTACTAAGCCACCGCGATAGTGCTACAAACCTCAGCATGGCCGCCTCAATGCCGAAAAATTTGTGACCAAATGACTGCCCTACGTACTGTAGCAGCGGGGGTACGGTACCGTAAGAAATTTTCCCGAACACTGTGTACCGTTATTTTCTGCTGCGACTTGCAGACGAAGCCAAAAATACCGAATACGAAAAAAGATGAGAGCCTACTATACATTAGTGGTGAACAGATCACCGGTTTGGGCCTGTGATCTGCCGTTCAGCGTCAGAAATAAGTGCCAAGTCTACTGTAACTGGTAATTTGAACCCAAAGACCCTCAGATTAGATCGTATTTAGAGCTTCGGAATATGTCCAGACAAAATCGTTTTGTTTCATTTCTAAACAAAAATTACTGATAAACGAAACAAATATTACTAAAAAATACCAATCAATGAAATTTAATACTTCACAGGGTCCCAGCTGTAACTTTCCCAGATTGTTTTAGGGACATCTTCTAGCATGTTAATTTCGACCAATCGCAAGCCAAAACAGCTCGAGGTCCTTTTGCAAGTTCGGAAGCTTCCCGTATCTTGCATGTGTTACAGTAAATGTTGCAGAACTTCCCTTGAAATGCCACGTGTATTGTGTACTGGTACATGCATGTGTTTACAGCAAGCATGTCACTGGAACTAAAGCAGCATCTCCCTGCATGCAGAGCCAGGAATATACGGCTCGGTCTGATCTTAGTACACTCAAGAATGACATACGTAAACCCTTCACCCATCCAATCTGGCGATGTGTAGTATTGCCTTTGCGGAAGTCTCTATTATGCTATTCGATAGGCTGCTGTTCTCCGTATGTAGCCCTGCGGTTTAAATTTGGCCACCCTTCAATCTATCGTAACTTCGCACGAGCGCCATTTTGGTGCTTACTAGTTTTAATATAATGGCTCGGGCCGTAACTTTTCCTGAACATTTGCAGTATTAATAGCCCCATCTTAGTACTTAACACATGGCACTCGGTTGATTAGCATTATAGTGACAAATTTAAACCCATTAATCGAGGCGTCTGCAATTCAGGTACACTCGAGATGTTTAGTACAGTATAGGCTAGGCCTACTACTTTTGACTATTGGAGCTCTTGCGCCCATGCCAGCCTACTGAATGTGACAACTGCTTTTGTACAACATCGTAGGGCTATATCCAGAAGCAGTTATTTATCTCATACTCATGGCTGTATGGGCCGGGGGCTGTGGGGTGCCCGCCCCCCCATGCCAGAAATCTGACAAAATCGGGCAGATATTTCGATTCAGTTGGCGGGCGGAAAATTGGACAGTTATATTAGGTCTGAGTCGGGCAAAAATCACCGCCCTCCCTGGGAAAAACAGTCCTGTACGGCACTACGGCCATGCTAATACTGACAAGCATGGGGAGTGGATAGACTGCAAACGTAGTTTCATGAATACTGTAAACTGTTGGTGTTTTTTCTCTTCTCTCTGAAGGGGGGGGGGGATGCGATACGGAAAAATTCCATCTTTTATGAAACATTTGAACAATTTAACTGGTTGACATTTTGGTTAACGGAAACTTGGATATTCAGTGGGGTAGTTAATTAAGGTAGTCCCAGGCGGCTGGTTTTCGGCAGTTTTCTCGAATCAATTAGGCTATCGAACAGCCAATAGCTGACCAGAATCTTGTCATCAAGCTTCTACGTAACGATGACCTTGCGATGTTTTTCACGGATAGTGAGCACAAATGATTCGCTTGGCAAGTGGATTCTAAGCTCAGTTTATATAGCCTACTGAACAATGAGTGTGGTAACATGACCGGATTATTTTATTCACTTTTTTAAGTTGGGATTTAATAAAAAAGAACAATTAAGAAGTCATTAATTGGGAATGATTTTTTCTTGAGCAACGTTTTAAGGGTTATAGAATTCGTCGAGAGCGTCGGTTACCCGTGCAACACTTCACTCGGTCCCTCCACTCATAACTCACAATGTTCAGTAGGTACATACCGTACATTTTACACTTAATCTATGCAATGCAGCGATCAGGTGTTTGTGTAGGAACACTCTACATGCTTGCGCTTTGGGTCACTTTATCTGGCGTGCGATCTTGCAGGTTTATTAACAGAATCTTCTGCATTAATATCGCTCTTTTTTATGCTCATGTTAAAAAAGTAAAACAAAGCTTAATTTGACAACCTGTCATTATTCTACGCCGCTCTTGAAGTTTATGGGGATGTTTCATGCATGGATTTTCACGATATCGTTTAGGCGTTGTCATAAACGATATCGCGAGCAAAATCCCATATCGATATTTTATGCCGATATCGTCATATCGTAACAACCCTAATCAGTGGCGTACGCAGGGGGCCATGTCCCCTCCCTGATGCCAATTTTTTTTAGTTCCTAAAATACGTAAATTTTTAACACAAATTCTTCTTCAAAATGTAGCGAATGTGGCACCAAATTGCGTGTAAGTACATCTAATTTTTCAAAAATTTTCAAAGGGGAGGGACACCCCCTCCCCTTAGACCCTTCCCCAGGCTGGCGATCACACAACATACTGCATGCCCCCCTCCCCTTGAGAGAAATCCTGGGTACGCCACTGATGGAGTCCTCCTTAGCATCATTCCCCAATGTCGGCATTGATAATGACAGAAAATTTTATTCTTCCGTTTCAAGCCCCCCTAAGCCCCCCAAAAAATCTCGGTCTAGAACCGTGCCTGAGCAGGTAGGTCATGTGTTTCTCAGCAAACTGAAACTTTTGACGACTAAACAAAATCATTAGATGAGGGTCTTAATGTTGATGTGGTTTATACAGACTTTATGAAAGCATTTTACAAGGTGCCTCATCAGCGGTTATTGTTTAAGTTACTGTACAAAGCTATGGTATTGGTGGGGAATGCCTTGAGTGGATTAGATCTTTTCTGTCTAATGGTAGGCAGCATGTGTATGTTGAAGAATGTTTTTCGGATTGGGCTGATATTAAGAGTGGTATACCTCAAGGGAGTGTTTTGGGCCCGACCTTGTTTTTGGCTTATATAAATGATTTGCCGGATGTTCTATCTGGGTGTCGGATAAAGATTTTTGCGGACAATACTAAGCTTTATAAAGAAATTGGATCGCAAAAGGATTGTGAGTTATTGCAATTAGCTATTGATGAGGTTTTTGACTGGTCAGTTATCTGGCAGCTTCGCTTTCATCCCGATAAGTGCCAAATTTTAAGGTTAGGTAGATCTGCTCCATCCTTCACTTATTCTATGGGTGATTATGCTGGCGGTGACAGACATAACCTTGAAATTAGTTCATGTCAAAAGGATCTTGGTGTTTTTGTAGATAATGAGCTAGCTTTTCGAGACCATATTTCTGGTATTGTTACTAAAGCTAATGGAGTCTTAGGTATAATTAGAAGAACCTTTCGTTTTTTGGATTGCGCCTCTTTACTCTTGTTGTATAAATCTATGGTGCGTCCTGTAATTGAGTATGGTATTCCAGCTTGGTCGCCCTTCCTTTGGAAGGATATTGATGAAATTGAGTCTGTTCAAAGGCGGGCAACCAAAATGGTTCCTGGCCTTAGGGAATTTTCTTATCCAGAGAGGTTACGCAGATTGGATTTGCCATGTCTTAGGTACAGGAGACTGCGCGGTGATATGATCTATATGTATAAATATTTGACTGGCGATATGGCTGGAAATGCTACATTTTTTCAAAGGGCGGTTGACTCCAGTACTCGAGGGCATCCATTAAAGATTCTTAAGCCACGTTGTATTAAAAATGTTAGACAGAGATCCATTACTCAGCGTAGCATAGATGTTTGGAACTCGCTGCCAGCTCACGTCGTTACGGCACCGTCTTTAAACGGATTCAAGTCAAACTTTGACAGTTTGGAAACAAAGCAAGTTTTATTTTGACTATAAGGCGGACATGATTGCTAACTTATTTTTACGGGCGAAATGGCCTTCGGCCAACAACGTCTTTTCCGTAATGATGATGATGATGAAGAGGACTTGGATATGTTGTATAGATGGTCTTGTGATTGGCAAATGCTTTTTAATGCTCAGAAATGTAAATGTCTTCATGTCGGCCATTTTAATGCTCAGGCTAGGTATTTTATAGGCGGTGTTCAAGTTGATGCTATTGAGTATGAGAAGGATTTAGGTGTGCTTATTGATAAATCATTGAGTCCCAGTAGACAGTGTGCTATTTAAGCTATAAGCTCTGCTAATAAGGTACTTGGTATTATCAACAGAACCTATGATTATAAAAGTAGTAGCGATATAATTAGATTGTATAAGTCACTGGTTAGACCACATCTTGAATACTGTTGTCAGGCATGGCGCCCTTATCTGCAGAAAGATATAGATAATATTGAGAAAGTAAAACGCCGTGCTACAAAAATGATCCCAGAACTACCTACTCTTAAGTTGTGATCAAAGGCTTGAGCGAACTGGCTTGGTTTCACTAGAAATGCGTAGACTTACGGCAAACTTGATAGAAGTTTTCAAAATAGTTAAGGGACTAGAAAATGTGGATCAGTCAATCTTTTTCAATCTGTCAGAAAGTAGTAGAACCAGAGGACATCAGCTAAAATTTCAGAAACACTACTGTCGACTGGATATTAGGAAGTATTTTTTTAGTCAGAGAATTATTACAGAATGGAATAACTTGCCACAGGAAGCAGTAACTGCTGCAACAGTCAATGGATTCAAAAACATAATCGATCCTATTCTGCGGAAAAGACGGGGGCTCAAAAACGGCTGTCTGCCCCAGTTTTTACGACCCCATCGGCAGTTGCTGCCGGTGGGCTCTGGTGAGTTACGGTGATTCACAGTCAGAGTTGCAACTAACAGTAACAGGCTAAGCCAAAAGTCAAGTGTACTGTCTGACTGTTTGCTGCTTTATCCAGGGCAAGCTAGTTAATGTATATAAAAGGCACTGAAATTGTTACGGGCCATAATTGACGCACCTTCAAAAAATTACTGGTTATCACAGTAGCAACATTACTGCAGTGAGCCTAACATTCTTGAACCTATTCAGCGATTTTTTTGTCACGAAAATAAATTCATTTCAGGTACATAGCATACCAAGGCTTAATGTGATTGTTTTATTCTAAATATCAGCTTTCAAATCATTAAGCCTAGGTGTGTCAATTTTGGGCCCACCATGTGACCCACCCACCAAACTAAAAGTCAGTGGGAGGATAATGAATCAAAGAAGTTGTCACTAACATTACATAGGCTACCTGTAGTCACTGAAGGTGACCTTATGATCTGCTCCTGGTCACTCCTCACTAAGTATCTGTCACAAGGAGTTTCCATTGGCAAGTAATGTAAATCAATGCAATCACAAATACTGTAGTTCACAGAAATGAAAGTTTCTCAACAATGCACTATTTATTCATGGAGCCCATCTTAGGCCCAGATGTGACAGTGTTGAAACGGGCTCTGCACTTCCCTATGAAAGAGTTACGATGTGAAAATATTATGCCTTATGATACAAAACGGCACATTAAAAATGCACAAGACACAATCGGGTTGGAGTTTCAGCATTGAGAAATGTATATTTAATGTAATGTTTTCTTGCAGAAATCCTTTATTAGCCTAAATACTGTATGTACAACAATGGTAAGCCACTCAAATACAGGGTAGTATTTGACTATAGGCTACTATTTTATTTAATATGGTGGAAATGAAATAAACCAAGAATACAATTAACAAGTGTCATGGAGTAAACCTCTTGCTATGGAGGTCAAATGGGTTCTGAATCTAAAATAAACTTAGGCGCATCTCTACCCAGAGAGGAACAAAGAAGAAGTTTAGAATATTCTAGAATCTCTCCTCTCCTGGGTCAGTAACCTACAAATATGTGCGGGGGAATTAAGTGGTTTTCTCAGCACCCTGTCAAAAGGCAGTCTACCAGGAAGGCAGGATGACACAGGTCTGGAACAAAAACTACAAGTCTTCTAAGAGCAAAGTATTTTTAGTTAAAACGAAAGGAAACTTGGCATCATCATGATGTCTTCAGTTAGAAAACAACTAGCTTCATACAAAAAGGGATAAGTAAGCTAAATCTTCTCTGAGGTGATATGAAGCATCAACAAATTCCAGATAATGCTTCAGTTCAATTGAGATGTACTAGTTATCACCATGCAGGCCATTCATTCTTTTCAAGAAAGAGTAAACACTCCAAGAGACGTTGTGTGTACTGTAGGTATGAGTGTTAATGTACACCTAGTTTGTTTTAACTAAAAATACTTAACTGGTGCTGTGGCCAAGTGGATAAAGGAGGTGGCATTTGAAGCGATGAAGCTTAGCAACTGGGAAGTTGGGGGTTCAGTTCCTGGCCGGGTCAAAGTAAGGTGGGTTTTTCATCCAAGAGCAATCTACAGTTTTCCCATCTAAACTGGCCTTTCAAAAGAAACCAAATTTGATCTAAATTGTTGAGTTGGTTAGCCACCTGACGTGAATTTGTAATTCATAAGCCATAGGCTTCTCCCACTTCCGTGGTCGCTTAACATCGTAAAAGAACTGCCCTTCATGGCCTGAATTATTATTACATGGACTGTGCAGAGGTTAAAAGGTGCTCAATTCAGTGATTTACAAGTCAGGGAACACAGTATAACACTAAAGTGCAATAATTTGATTTGGTGAAATTTTATTCATTTCACACTTCTGATCCTTAAATACTAAACACATAATTACTGCACATTCTTAAGTGTTTAAAACAACCAGTTTTATGCCAAATAATGGCAAATGGCATTCAAGCTCATTGCTGTAAACTTTGAAGTTTTCTCTCTCACCTAAATGTGATTCCTGCACATGACTGGAAAAAGCAGACCATTGACAACCTGGGTAACAAAAATGCAATAGACTGCACAAGTATACTGCTGCACTAGTTTCCAGTTAATTGCCTTACAGTATGTACCACATACAGTGCAGGTGAACTAGTTGTGCACACTGGTTGGTACTGTACAGTGACACTGTGAAATGAACTGTGCCTGCTCTTGATCTGCAATAAGGCGAATAGTTCACAGTACTCTATGCAATATCCAAGGCATCCTGAAGTACTGTATGCAACGTCCTGTGGTACTACTTGATCTCCAACCCAAAACAAGACAACTTGTGTTGGTGAATTACAGTACTAGAATATTTTGAACGTACTGTCCATTGACTTTACATTGCAAGCAGAATTATTGAGCTAAAATTCACTACTGTTGAGAATTTTTTGGGGAAGATTCTTGTGTGGTAAGTGAACATGGTGGTAGAGATCTTCTGTGGGAAGTTTGGTAAAAAGGGTTACCATTTTACCTCTTATGCTCTGTTTATCTTGTGTCTTACTAAAATTTAATGAGCAGCCCACTATACAACACATTTTTGCCGAAATATCGTTTTTTCAATTATTCAATCAAGCAGATCTATTAATGTTATAATTGCAGAGTGTTATCTGTGCTGCTTTTGGTTGTGAGTATGCTATGTATACCATCAACCAACTTCCAAATTACTTACTAAAAATGTCTTTGGAGATGAGTGATAACCATTTTTCTTTCTCTTTTTTTCTGTTTGCGTGCAAGCTTTATTCGAAAGTAAAGTGGGACTGACTCTGTAAAAAAAATGTTTGAAACGATTTTCTTCAGATTTCTCACTCAGGAGATGAATTCAGTTTTCAAAATTCAATGTTTATAGTTATTCAGTATTATATTACATATTGTAGAATGTAACTGTTCTAGTTGGGACCAGTGTATACTGTGGGTCAAGGGGATGTTAACTTTTAATGACTGAAGGGGTAGCAGACACTAAAAACAGCAAAAACCATCATAAATTCCATTTCTTAAATGTTCCCACAAAAAGACTGGAAAAATTCTATTAAGAAAATATGCATTGTTTTGCTTGTTGGCTCTTATGGTGGAAAAATTACTGAATTATCATTAATAGGCAATTTGTCAATGTGCTTTCTACAACAAAGATTCAGAATTTGATTTCATTAGTTTAACTTTCTAGATGTTATTCTGTCTAGTCATTTAAATTTGCTGAGTGCTGTGTTTATGTATTCCAGCATAAAAATGGAATTCCAAGGAGATCCCTCAAGAAGCCGTGAAACTAGAGGTGGAGGCAATTCTTCACTGAGGGAAGATGTCAAAAATTCTGTTTTGGAAGCTGTGGAGACGATATCTCAGACTGTAAACTTTGAAGAAAATGCTGAAAAGATGAAGTTAATTATACAAGAGCATCCCTTTCTATCAACGTTTGTCATCATTTCTATTGCTGTCTGTATAATTCCAATCTTGACTTTTCTTATGTTCACATTTGTCACCCTGTTCATCTCACTTAGTATCCTGCTAGTCATTGAAGGTGAGTTTATAAATTTAATTTCTGTTTTGATTTCCTTGAGAGATGAAAGTATACTGTAAGTGTATGATTGATTTTGTAGTAGATACTGGAAATGTTGAAACTTTGCACATGCCATGAGCAAAACTTCCATGAAAAAAGATTTTACCATATCCAGATGTAACTGGTTATTTATTATTTTCAAGTGCATCTAAGCAGTCACCCCAAACCTAACTATAAAACCTGTCACACCTGATCATCATTTAAGGATCTTTCTTAGTGTCTCATGACAATAAAGTCTGCACAATATCACAGATAATCCAAAGAGTTGCTTACAGTATCTTGTAAAAGATTACTTGGACTGCTACTTTGTACAGCAAATGCAGTCACCACAGTTTGCATTAGTACAGTATGTACCCTAGTATCCAAATTCGTGTACATTCAGCTCTATTTTAAACATGTGACAAAAATTTGTTTCTGCATTGTTTCAATTTACATTCACGCAGTACGACTCCATTGTTTACTTAATATTATGTCCTGAAAAATCATGAAAGAAACTTGTAAGAGAACAAAGAGGGTGTTTAAATGATCAGTAGAAGTGACTGCTGATTCCCTATAACTTTTGTGTCTTGTTTTGTCAGGATCTGGAAAATTATCAGTAATTGATTATACAGCAAATTCTGGAAATGTGGAAAATTTACTTACACATGCAGGTTTTTTCTGCCACAACTTCTGTTGAGATCATATTTACATTTTATGCTCTCCTGGTTTATGGGACATTTCATTGGTAGTAAAACATTCACAAAAACCTATTTGGACTGTAATTCCCTATAACTTGTTAGCTATTTCAAGACACAATATAATTTGTATCACAGGTAATTTAAATAGTTGTTTAAATAGTGTCTTGTATAATTTTGAACTTTAGAGCATACAATTCATTCATAAAAGGTCTGCTATATGCAAGAAAAGGAAACATTGAATATACTGTAGCAAGCCCATGGTTGTCATTTCAAACAGTGATGCAGCCTTTGACATTGTATGAAATTTGATTTACAGTCCATTCTATGTTTATCTTTCATTTGAAGTCCCTCTTTCAAATAAATACATATTTCTTACTTTAGGTAGGTCCACTAGGTCTAGTAATGACAAATATAAGCTACTTCCATTGTGATGGTTGGGCAAGACTCATCTGTTGATGATACAGTTAAAGGCCAAAGGGAGTAAGCAGTTGCTTGGTGCCCTCATTTTGAAGCAACAGTTAAATGTTTCAAATCTTCAGGTATTTTCCTTAGAAGTTAGTTACAGTATCATGCAAAATGTTTCCAGATGCAAACATTGCATAATACAGGAAAACCAATGAGCTCGTCTGCCCAAATTTAATGTACTGTGGCAGAGTGAAATATAAATAAATGGACTTCAACACTATCTGTAGGGTCTGGTTTTAAAATGTGGTGCTCCACTTGTTTCTGTTAACCCCAAAATGCCTAAAAAGAAAACTGAAATGAAGGAGTACAATAAGGATCAAGGTATCATAACATGGATGAGGATCATCAAGAAAAGAATATGACTGGTTGTTAAGTTTAGAATTTACATATTATGTGCAATTGAGGCCATAGACTCGAAGCTGTAACTTCACCTTGTATATCCTTCAGTTTGATATTGCTTATGACCCAACCAGTGATGAATCTAGCACACTTACATGCACCACTGATAATGTAACCACCAGTGGAAGAATCACATCTAATTCATTATGTGTTACTAGAACACAATCCACTGCCCTCCAGTGACCAAAACAGCATATCAAGGGGTAACCAAGAAGAGCTTTGAAGTATGCCACCACTAGAATACCTAGATCACTAACAAACCGTGGAGTGGACTATCTGTAACTAGGCTAGCATTACTGACTCATGTGAGGTATACTTTTCAGGTTAATCTTGCACTGCAGGTGACACTCCATAAAAATATTAGGTTAACCGTTTCCTGTCCTAAGCCTGTAGCCCTATGAGAGGTCTTGTGATGAGTTCTGCTCTTAGTCCCTTACTAAGTCACGAACAGTAATAGTAAAACTTGTCAACTATTTACCAACCAGACATTTTTCCTTAAAAAAACAATAAAACATGTAAGGTAGCAACTTAATTGCTTCAACTGTGGCAAGATGCCTAAATAATACTAAGCTATTAATATCTTCTATTCAGGCCTTTTCATCACTTTACGCTTCATCAACTACACAGAACAGTCAAAGCATAAAACTGCTAGGAACTAAGTAAACTATACAGGGATTTATAGCACAGTTGTACCTAGACAGATCAAAGCATATTGCATGTGTCCCACTTATATGCAAGCAATAACACAGATAACCCTATACTGATTGTATAGTATCAATGTAATAATGTAGGAGATCAAATACACATGGTGACTGTGAGTAGCGACTTACCCCTCTTTATTTTGCATCAGTCCTAAAATCTTAAGCCCATTTGAGCCTTTGGCTAAGATAAATGAAATATTTGTCCCTGCATATCGCATTGGCTGACCTCAGGAAAGCAGGATTACATTGATATAATATGATGAAAATTTTAAGTATTAAGTTCACACCTTGTTGACTGTAAATGGTGCTTATTAATAGCAAGTTCAGATGGATTTCAGCAACACATCATTTGGGCATGCAGCATTCTCAAATCATTTTAAGTCCACTGTTTGATTAAAACTACTGTAAGAAAGTATTGTCACATGATTAAAAAGAGCAATACATGAATAAGGATACCCAGGTAATGGCAGTTATACCAATTTAAATTGGGGGTGATTGTGTTTACAGTGTAACTGTGTGTTTATTTGAAGCTTGATAGATTTCTCTGAGATCAAGGTTTATTGTTTAGTGGGCTGTGTGATAGTGTATGTTTTATTTAAAGATTTACTGTGACATTATTCCTATTGTTTCCTCTTTAGGGACAATAATAGCATTTGCTGGGTTCATCCTGCTCTTTGTACTAGGAGGTTGTTTAACTTTCTCATTTGGAATATCATTGTCACTGGTCGTCACCTATAAACTAATCACCGGTCTCTTGGAACTACTGCAGAAATCCAAATCTAGCTTGCCAAAGAGTTACCTTCCTCCGGGCATTCCTATTTCAAATTTATCTCCATCTTCAGAGAGAAATGAAAAGGATGTGCACACAGAACAAGATTCAAACAAAGGGGAATAAGGATTAGATTTGATACATGGAGTTTCAAAATGTGCTGGGCAAGAGATACAGTTTTGAGTGATTATCACTAAACATTGAAACTACCAACATGGAATCTGATTTTGGTAATTAAACTCCACCTAATGACTGAACTACTACTTATCACAGACTACTGCTTATTACAGTACTTACAATGTGGAAGAATTTTTAGTTGATCCCCTTTTTTCTCTTGAGAAAGGGATCTTTAGATTTGATAGTGAACCTGGAAGTAACAGAAGCAAGGAAAATTGCCAAATTATCAAATGGATAAATCGTAACACTTACTTTAATTCTCATAGACTGTAAAAACTTGTTTTGCACATTTTCTGTGCAGCTTGCTTTATTTAATTTGTACTGCATTTCTTAATGATATGCATAATGTTTGCCTCTTATACTGTACTTTCAAAGGAGGTGAATGTTATTAGATCAAAACCCAAAGAAGGAATCTATACTACTGTAAACATTTTATTTTTTTTGAAGGGTAAATAAAGCACTTGTATGTGAATTTTAACTTGAAAAACATGAACATCAGTAGAGACAGGGACCAAAATTTATTTTGTGTCTTTAAGATGGTTTTTTTGTGACGTATGGGAAGTTGTACACTAATTTTCATGTGCGGATTTTAAAGAAACTAAGTTGAAGTAGCCTATACATTTATCAGGCTACCAGCATCAGCAAACCATGTCTGAGTTGCATATCACTGTATAGTCGTGAGCTAGTGTACCATGGACTTTCCTAACTGTTTTACTTGAGTATTGTCTAGACATAGTACAAGTCTTTGGCTTTTAGTTAAAGGGACTTATTGAGTTGATGTTGAATAGTTTGTGATAGGTTTGAAGGAAATTATTGCATGGCAATGCTTCTAATTAGCCTCATTAGCCATTTATCACATCCTCTAGTTACAGAAAACTTGAAAATTTTGCAGTTTTTATGGGTTTATAAAGAGCTTGTAGTTTGCGATGCTTGTCCAAGCTCTTGAAAGACCATCCTCTCTGGAAAATATGTATGTATCTACAACTAAAGCCTTGATCACAACAGTTTGTAAGAGGAGTTGAGAGCCTGTCAGTCAAGTTAGTATAAGTTGCACTGATTGGTTGTATTTGAACAGGGTTTGCATATGATTAATACCCAATGGCAACAATTGTCTGTCACGAATTTGTAATAAATGATTTTAATCATTAATTACCCTATCATTACCATTTTAGTTGTGTGTCACATGTGCAGAATCTCTTAGTTTGACCATTTACCATCAAGATGTGAGTAAAACTCAACAGGAATTCATGAGCCAACTCAAAAAGCCCCTTTAAAGTATTGCCTCTGTTCAAAAATTTTAACTTTATTGTGCAGAACTGTTAGGAATGGCTCATAACAGACTGTTCTTGCACTGGAGCTTTAATTAAATTGGTGAACATACTTTTCTGTCAGTATTATACAAAACTAAGGTTGGTTTTGATAGTCACTTATTTGCTCTAAACATTTTCTCTATGCATGTAGGCCTACAGTACCAATCTAATGGGTTTCTTTGTTTCCTTATGAAGGAAATTGGCAAATTTTTTTGTAGTAAGTCTAGAGCTTTCACATTTCTATAGGATTAATGATGTGTTTTTAGAAGCCATGTTAAACAGGGTGTATTATCAATGGCGATACAGGAACTGAGTTCAACAGAATCATTCCCTACAGCTCTTTCATTTCTTGATCTAAGTTTACATCTAGATGCCAGGTTATTATTTGTTTCACTTTCAAAACAGGAAAAAAAATACAGAAAATGAGGAACTGATTCAAGTATATGCAGAGCTGACTACATTTTGTGTTCACCTTATTTTTAGGAAAAAGCTAAGGGAAAGGGAGGAGGGAGAGGAGGGGGAAATGAGCCCAAGGGGACAGAGAGCTACTACCAGGCTATCTTAAAATGGGCAGTGGTGTAATGATGGTTTCATAAACAAAGCAACAGCATTTATAAGGAAGGACCAGTGATTGCAGCTAATTAGATGTGTAAGTACACTTTAAAGGGCATATGTAGTGTCCCAATTAGTCACTTTTATACATCAGTTGAACCTACAGAGTTAAATTTCCTCTCACAGTTTTGCCTAACAAATCAATGACATCAACACTACACCAGTATTACATATTGCAGGTTCCAAGGAGTGGGCTTGCATTATAAATGTACTGTAAGAAGTCAGCCACAAAAGATTGTTCCATGATTAACAAAATATGATTTGCAGACTAAATACCCAAGTATGAAAACTAAATGTTAGTTTGCGGTTTATCTAATGTAAATTTTTTTTTATCTGCAATTTGAAGTGCCACTTTTCTAAAGAAAACCTTCACATTATGTGACTTAATGCAATGCATGCCATTGCAGTATACATGATTATTCTGTCATGTCATTAAATGTGGACATGTTAGAACTAGTTGCAAACCAGTGTCAAGCTGTTGTATGGTTAGGTGACTGAACACACAGCATGATGGTGTTGCATGGCATAATGTGGAAGGGCATATGAAGCTGTGTGGCTCATATATGATGCTGAAATCACTTGCCTCTTTGTTAATGACTATATTAAAGGGGGATTGTGCAATGTTTTCAATGATTGGGTGATACTTCCACATGAAAAAAACATGTTTGTAATATATTCATTTTTGAATGTTTATAGTAGGATTTTATCAGTGCACATGATACTACCATGACAGGGCAAAGTGAAGTTATATTTAAGAATAAATATTTTATTTAAGATGATGAAGGATAGTAAATGATAAGCTTCTTTTAATCTGCCAAAACTGAATTTTAAATATCACTTTGCAAGCCCACTAGGTAGCAGTATATTACTTTTAGTTATGAGTAACTTAAAATTTAAATTTTAGTGTTCAACACCTTCTTGTTAACTTTTTTAGAATTTATGAATACCCTTTGTTTCTCTAATCATTCATTTTTGGTAAAGAAGTGTTTTGAACACTGAATCCAGAGCCATGAATCAAAACTTATACTGTACTTTATTGCCAATGTGGCAATAAAATTAGTTAATAATCAAACCTTGAATTGTTACTGCAACTGTTTATTACGTTTTCTTTTAATTTTCGTAAAGAATTCTCATTTTATTATTAACAAATGTTTTTTTGTTTCATGTATTCTTTTATGTGTTCTGATAAATTTTTCTTGGGTAATATTGATCTAGCATGTTTGTTAATTGTTGTGAGTTTTTAAAAGTAGATTCAAAGGACAGTACTTGTATACAGTTAGTAGGTATGAACATGATCCTGTGTGATATTTCTACCTGTGAGAGCTTTTAAAACCAAACTTCAGTAGTTATCAACTACAATGAGTGTTATGTGTGATATGGATGTTCACCATCTGTATTCTGCACTTATGCATTGTTTTGCCTGAAGCATGACAGGGTGCAACGACCATGCTACTGTAATTGAAAAAAAAAACTTGTACTCCAGCTTTTGTTTCATACTTTCAAAAAGTACTGTTTTTAATGTGGACAATGAAGGACATCACTTTACTTTTAGTTGAATTAAATTGAATGGGCTTTGAGGAATTATTGAGTACAGCACAAGTGAGACCTCTGGGAACAGTTTTTTGCTTTAGGGGACTCTTTACAAATGTGCTTTCTTTTTTTTTTGTTTTTTTTTTTTTTTTTGGGGGGGGGAGGGAATTGCCTCTTAAAAACTTTACTGTGGCTATTTTAGTGATGAAAGTTATTTTTTAGGAGAGGAGGGTGGGCTCTGTAACAGTTGGTCATTTTTTCTGCCGTCATTAACATCTTCCTGGGGGAGGGGGTGTAGCTGCTGGGAGGGCAAATTCTCTGTCTCACCTATGTATTTTGTTGCTTCTTATATTTAAAGACTTTCTGGAAGTTCAACAAACCACTATCATTGAAAGTAGAGCAGTGTTGTAATGCTGTAGGTTGAATAAGGAGTTGAATGTATAATGAAGATCAGATTCATGCCAGTGCCCAGTGCTTGAAAGTAGAACAGTGTTATAATTTGTCGTAAGCAGTAAGAAGCTGCACTAACACTTTTTATTAAAATTCCCACCAACTGAAAATTTCACTGGTCCTTTAGTTGAAGTATGCATCTTTTACAAAGATAATAGTGTTAACTTTTTGTATTAACACAAAAGAGGTTCTTCAAAATGTGTGGCATCATTGCCCTTTTCATAGTGTACTATGATGTACCGATGTGAGAATACCCCATATTTGCACTGTAGTGAAATTAACTTTGTCCTTAAAAGTGTTAGGTGCTCTCAGGCAAACATTTGCTGGCATTTTAATGCAGTAAGTTCCAGCTGCTAGACTGTTGAAAACTACAGTAGATAAGGACATTCCTGACTGGTTGTGAAAATTCACAAAGGATGCAAGAAGTCACTCCAAAATTCCTTTAAACATTTTATAGATCTTTTTTCCTTGCAGGCATCTTCCATGATGGTATGGAACATATGTGTAAGTTGGTTAACCAAGAAGTCATTATTCATTAAACAATTTGATGTTGTCACATGATTTAAAAAGAGCCAGTCATAAATAAAGATAGCAGGGTGTATATTCAAATTGGGTGACTGCATTTCCCTAAGTCATATAGAAGTGGTACTGACTCAGCAGTTTGTAGAAATGTGAGTTTTGAAGGAGGTTTGTCCACATGCTATGACAGATACTTATCAGTATGTATGTGTTGCTGTAGTATAGATATTAGTTAAGAAGAGCCATCTCTGATTTATTCACATGTATTCAAATAATCTTTGAAAAGTTGATGTATTGCTCATAGGTAGAATTTGATTTATACTTGTGAACAGCCATTTCAATTTGCCGTAACGTTACTTGACATTTCAAAGCTCTTTGCAGTGATCTGATTACAGAAGCACCATCCCTGGGAGATACTTCATGTAAGACTACCTCAAACTGAGGCGAATAGACAACTGAAGGGAAATGAACAGGCTGAATAGCTTGAAGTGAATAGGATTAGTAGGTGTCTATTCACTTCAGTTTGAGGTTGGCTTACATGAAGTATATACCCAATCCCTAAATACACTTTAAAATTGCAAATTATTAGATTTGTACTCACCTTTTATATAGTTCTGACCCTCATACCTATAGATGATATAAAGGTTGAAGCATCATGATTAGTATTTGTTAACTTTGAGGTTGACTCTGTTCAAATGAAAGACAGCTGAGATTAATTTATCAAATACATGAAAACTATACCTTAGGTTCTTATACAAAGTACTAAGCTTGAACCATTATAATTTTTTCTCAATAGAATACTACTTTGGTATTTATGCAATCATTTTCTTATTTTTTTTTATTTTGAAATTATTAACCTTTTTTTTTGCTTTTTGTTTTTTGATGAGAGTAAATGTGTGAAATATTTTATACTGAAATTATAAATGGACATTGACTGATCTTTGGTGCAAATCTTAATTATCATTTATTTAGTCAATGTTAGAATTAAAAAGAGGAACACCACCCCAGACCTAATTGTGAAATAATGAATCACTTGTTGAGCTGTCAGAAACCACTTTACTTTAGTGTTGATATGATGTATAGCTACATTACAAACAAAATCTGAAAATGACAAAACTTTATGTAAAACAAATCTGTTCCTCCCAGATCAGATCATCTGGCATCCCTGTACATACTGATTTATTAGGGCTGTGAACGTTTAGCAAAATTACTAAACGTTTAATCGCAAAATTTTGAGATCGTTTAGCGATTAATCACAAGCATCTATGATCAACATCGAGACTTTAAACGTGCCCTTGAACATGATGAATATGTACAAAGCGTTAGTGACGTCCGGGGGACATAGTTTCCATGAACCTCAAACACGGATCCTCATAGAACTAGAAGCTCAACTTTGATGCTGTATGTTTACGTGTGTGTCATTTGTATAATTATGTGTTCAACTTTTTAAAAAAGACTTAAAGTGAACATCTTATTTTCTGTAATGACTGCAGATTGTTTTTTATTTCGTACGGAAAAACGAGTTTTGCGATTAATCGCTGGTAGCTTTGTACTAAACCTTTATTACACATGCGATCGTTTAGCGATTAATCGCTAAACGGTCACAGCCCTATGATTTATCCACCATTTATAGATTTATATGAAATTAATCCTTTCTTGCCTTTTTGTTTTCAAATGAAAGTGACAATGTAAAACATTCTTTAATGCATAACAGAAAATATAAACTGATGACAATACAACTCAAGTTTCTTGATTTATCTTGTTTGGTTTCCACATGTCTTTGACATGTTATAAGAAAGAAGAAGTTATATGTGACATTTTGGTTCTGTAAACCAGTAGCCTCCACAACTTTCCAAACATGGGATTACAACCTCAAGGTAGGTCCCAGAGCTTCAGCCCTGGATTCCTTTAGGGTAGAGTCAAAATTGTTTCCTGAGTTTTCAGTCATCTAATACCCCTATCATTAAGTCAGATAAGTACTGTATGTGTAATATTAACATATGGAACCCAGCTGCAAAATGTATAAGTGCATTACACAAAGGGACGAAAAAGGGGTATTTTGGGTCGAAAACTCTAAAAAATCTTAAGGTCCGCGCGAGCAGGGGGGATCCAGACCCCAGGACCCCCCCTTTGGACACGCGCCTGATGTAGGTCTCCAATAAATGCAACCTGGGAGGCACTGCTACAGATGCAGCCTCTGGTTTGGCTGTCTGTTTTAATAACAATACTTTAAAACTTATTTGTCAGATGATGTATGCAGTCATTCAAGTGAACCTGCAATTCCCATAAAACCTATAAAAATCTGTATTAAAAAATGGGGCCTATATTTGTTGAAAGATGCCTATAAAACAGATAAAACACCTATATATTGTATTTTTCTAACAGTGAAGTGTGAATGAGTATAGGAAAAAAGCAGAAGCAAAATAGGTCTATACTCTCCAGCTTCATAGCTTTGTTTCAGACCTGTCATGTGAAAGATTTCAGGTGACAAACTACTTAATGAAACAAAACAAGTTTTTTAAATATGTACTAGTATTTCACTGCCTAATTTTCCTCTGATAGATAAAGATCCACAAATATTTTATGTATAAAAAGCCTATATTTTAGGGAAATAGGCCTACATTTTAAAAAGTTTAACCTATAAAAAACCTATACTTTTCTTTTTTTGGCACTTGAATGACTGCATATGGACAGAAAGGAGTGGGGTGTGAATGGTATGGTATTGACATGTTTTACTTTTTGGCCACCGGCAATTTTAGTAACCCTGCTTATTGCTGTGAGTATAATGATTACTTTATGTACAACTTTTTCAAGAGCTAGGAAATTTATCTTCTAGCAAAAATGGATATTGAATAGAATTACTGGATTATCAAAGTTCTTCTGGAGTTGTTGAAGAAACAAAACAGCAGACATGACAATGTAATTTGTTTCTCAGTTTTAATAATAACTTTGGCCTCAGTAAACCATCTGCTTACATAAAACAGACAAGGCATCAACAGGATTGTTTAACTGAATTCATAGAAAAAGATACAAAAGTTTATTTCACCATTCTGAAACATTCTCTGATGCCTACAACAGACAGTTTCAAAGTAAGTAAAAATATTGAGCTAAATTAATCCTTCCATTCGTACATTCATTTCAATCGAGAAGGTACTGGTAAAGATTTAATTGTGCAGAAATTATGTAAGGTAGTCAACATTTTATAAAGCCTAACAAAATGTCAAAAATGCTGCAAACTAGGCAGGAAAACTTTCAGAGACATTCTGCAATACATTAACCCACATTTAAACTAATACTAATGCAGTTCAATGTAAGGAACTGTACTACTAATTACATGAAATAAAATTTGACACTCTTCTTTGCACCAAGAAATGCAAAAAAGGAAGAGAATGGAAACTATTGAAAATTACTGTTGGACACCTAGAATTGCTCGCTTAGACAAATATGAAGGAAACAATTTAATTCCAAGGATGATTGGCTGGAGTAAGTGGATACCATGCTTTGCCGTTCAGTGCTGTCTGAAGGTCTCTAAGATTGAGGGGCTGAACCACTCAACTTCACAGTTTGGGGCCTTCTCTAGGGTAATTTTGGCCATTTTAAGATAAAAAACCCCCTTCAAACTGAAAATTATTGGGGGTTGAGACCTCCCTCCCCACCCAGCTCCCCGGATCCAACAGCCCTATGGTTTATACTCAAATGGATGCTTGGTTAGGTGTCTTAGACACAAGGGGACAGGACACAAGGGATTTACACTTCATTTAATACTTGGAAACATGTCTAAAATGCTCAGAAAACATGATTCATACTTTAATCATCAATGCTTGGTGAGGTATAAAAGTACTCAAAAACTCAGTACAAACACATTAGAGATAGTTAAAGTGAACACTGAGTGTTCTCTTGAACTAAGGTAAAAAATGACAAGTGTAATTATTTAGAAGTATAAATTCTTCCTCAGCAGACTTAAAAACCTGATAAAATGACAGAACCAGAATGGTTCATCTCCATCAAACTAAAAGTATGATGAATG
Source organism: Holothuria leucospilota (assembly GCA_029531755.1). NCBI lineage: Eukaryota > Metazoa > Echinodermata > Holothuroidea > Aspidochirotida > Holothuriidae > Holothuria > Holothuria leucospilota. The sequence goes on from CM055968.1 coordinate 54,048,789, forward strand.
TCCAACTTTCCGAGGAATATTTTCCATGTGTTCCATAAGTAAGAAGGATCACTTTCAATGGTGGTGGTGCATGGTGGTGGTGGGGGAGGGGTTTAGCTGAGCACTATCATGCACACTTATGCATTTTCCTCAAAATGTTCCACCCAAAAGTAGCATATTTTCTGCCCAAATGGGGTAAATGTCACCCCTAGCCCCACCTTGTATCCCTATAGGTACTGCATGATACCATTATTTCATATGATAGGATCATATACAAGGTAATGCTGAATACTTGCAACCAGACTTGCACAGATCCTGTGAAAAATGGCATGTTGATTCCATGGTCTGCTTTGCTAACATTGATTTTCCATCAGGAAAACTGTCCACTAGAAAAAATACCTCAGAAGTATTCTGCCAAGCAAACCACTCTAATAACACACATAAACAAAGAGGTGACTCCTACACCATCTTTTATGTAAACCCATTTGTTTGCATTTGTGAGGCAGCATTTTAAGAACTACACTGCATTGTAAATACAAAGAATACTATTTGTACAGTAGCTTAAAAGATAAGGAATGTCAATAGAAGGATGGAATGCTCAGAGGCAAGGTTTGTAGATAAACAGATTAGACTGCAGAAAACAATTGTAACCAATTATTTGATTGTAATGCCAAGAATAGTTCTTACACATCTAATGTTATGATGGCTGACATGAGTAGCTATCAAAAGTTTAATCAGCATGAGAGGATAATCAAACAGCAAGAAACTATACATGTGTGGTGTTTCCTGCAGCAAAACTCTTACGTAAGAGAGTCCTCCCCCCCCCCCCCCCATCCCTTTTAAAAAGTGAGCAAGGCTCGTAAAGTCTAACCCAAATTTAAGCTATTTTTATGGGGTTTAACTGTTCACAACACAAAAAGGAAAAAGCAAATGTAAGCAAATATCACAGTTTGTACCAGAAGTCAAGCTTTTACTATATCACAAAATTTTTATTTGGGGAATTTTGACAGGATAATTTATTCTAATGGTATGACACAACTTTTCTAGGAATATCTTCAAGAGTTTAATACATTATAGCAAGGTGTACAATTTCTCACCATTAGTAAATGGTTACCTATGCCCGCTTAATATATGTGTATGTCAATTACACACATTCACCTCGGTATCCATATAAAAATGCAAAATTCTAAGGGTGTCACTGTATAGTTATACTAACTCTACTACCAACACCACCTATATGCATTATTCTCCGTCAAGACCACTGTTTTCTTCTTACATTCCCAATGATCAACACTAATTAAGAAAGGCACACAAAAGCAAACTACAGGAATAAAAATCATGGTTATAAAACTAACATAAAATGGCACCCTTACAATAACACCCAATAATATGACTCAGTTAATGATAACCAGTTATTACAAGCAGTTTACAATAAGACACAACTTTTTACAACCTTTCTAAACTTAACTAATGCTATAAAGGTAGTCCATTGAATGAATCAAAGATTAATTCATCTAGCAGTTAATGTTTCAGTGAATGGAGTTATCGCTAATTCCTCATTTAGGTGGCAGACAACCTTTAGACTCGGGTAGTAAATTCTCCAGCTGTTAAAGATTTACTGACAATGATGAAGCCAGGCTGGTCATTGTTAGCAGCAATCCACCTTACCTATGCAATATTTATTTGCTAGTAACACAAGTAAACCCTTACAATGAGTGTTTTGGAATATCCCTCACCAGAAGAGTTACCTTCTTGTTTATGTTTTACTTTTACTTAAAACATTTGTATACAGGTACCTAAAACTTAGAACCAAAACTTTCCCTCTGCAGTCATCTGTAAAAAAATTGCAACTTCAGTAATGGTTTACTAATAATATGTAAATGATAGCAAAAGCCTGAAAACAAGAGAAACAGTCTTAATCCTAATTTGCTTGTTCCTAACAGGAAAAATATTCAGCTACTGCTAAAAATCTAAATCTAACAAGTTGTACTGTACATAGTATATACTTTACAATAGCTATCACCTACTATGGCAATGAAAAAGGAAGATTCTGAAGTATGCACTAGGACAAGTGTTTAAAGGTGAGAGCAATTTGCATAGTATTTCCAGAATCCGGCTGTACTAGCCATCCCCTGGATCACCTACCCTACCCCCTTCCCCTTCTCCCCCAAAGAATTTGTTAGCACTAAGGCACTTTTCATGGAAGAACTGGTGAAAATAAAGATATAAAATTAAACATGATAAAAGGTAGTTATTTCTACTTCAAGTAAAAATAGAGTATTGAAAGTAATTGGCAGCGCTTTGCGCATAGAACTTTGATACAGAAGGAAATAAAGTACAAAATATAGAGAAAGTACAAAATGATGAAAAAAAAGAGTCAAAATGAGCATCATTTCACAATACTCAGACATGGAAGACATAACTAAAGAATATGCAAAGGTCCAATCACAGGGAATGCTGCATTCACTAAAGATACTTTATAACTAAATACTGCAGTTTTTGCAAATATTAGGTACTTTGGCCTTTTCTGTGTATATCTTTAGACAATGGCAGAAACCCCTCATAACTATAATTTCTTCTCTTTTAGTTTGTATAGTATTTGCTGTACTATATTCATGCCAGAAAATAGTGACATCCTGAGGATGATGTTCTGATTGCAGCTGACCAGCATAGCTCAACCTTCAAAGGCTACACATGTACAAACACAATGGCTTTTACATAAGAACAATAAAATTACCAGTGCTGAAGCACAGGCAGTCCCAAAGTTATTAGTATACACACAGGTTATTATATATTAGCAAAAAGGTAAATCACTTCACACCAACGAAGCACCAACTTCACGAACAAATTCATAATTTTTCGGCTGTAAAACCCTTATTTCACCTTTATAAACAAATGTTCCACAAACATTTTTCAATCAGTCAGGCAGTAGTATGCTTCATTCAAACCACAAATATCAAGAAAAATTGACATTTCTCCAAAAAGACCAACAGCAATATGATTGTGATCAGTCAGTGATGGTGAATACTATATGCACTACTTAGTCATTTTGATTTTGTACAATCTGTTAACTTTTGTACTTTGGCGTTCCATACGTATCTTCAAATGAAATCATCATAAATCATGCACTAACTTCAAATTCCATCATCTGTGAATATTTCACAAAACTCTGAATGTTGCAAAGTTTTGGCTTCACCAGTCCTAAGTTTACATGCAATCTTTGATTCATGTAAAACTGTCATGTGACCCTTGGTTGAACCAAAGAATGTTGGGCTGATAACCAGCTTGTGTTACATGTAGGGCTAATGTGTGGTCAGCCACAAAATTTTTCACAGGGTTAAAAATTGGTCCTCTTGGCTAAACAGTTGAGCAACACTGGTATAAAACATCTCAAAGATGACAACAAAAAACTTACATCAACACTTACAGCTGGTTTAAACTTCCAAATTTTCACATGCTATAAAGCTTTAAGATCCATATACCTTGCTCTTCTGGGCCAAGCATAGACAGCTCTAAGAGTTGAACGGTGTTCAACTTTTACAGCTGTATAGTGCTATACTTAAATATGAATCTGCCTTCAGAGATAGGCTGCCTTAAAAGAATCATTACATGTCTATCAGGGGATAGTCTATATCTCAAATATATTACTGTTTGTTCTGGATGGAACTTTTGAAATTTGTTCATTTCAGTTCTCAAGGCAAAAGTGATTTTGTGCTAATGGCCACAATTGTCAATAAAATTTAATTCCATCTGACTGTGTAAATAATTAGCACTTCATATACCTCTCACAAAAAATGAGGACTTAAAATTCCTTATTTCTTGAACTTAAAATAGTTTCCTGCTGTTGACCTGAGATGGATGATCTAAATGGATGTCTTATTTCTTTACAAAAGTTACTTTGTAATAGTCTTTTTCTTTTTAATATGACACAGTTCCACAGTTTATTGAAACCTTGCATTCTTATGGCAGCTATGAGATAATATGAGCTCTGATTCCTTCTGCTATGATTCCATGGTCTTTCGTTTCAAACTTCGTGGTGACGACCTGATACCCACCTCTACAACTCTATTTTTCACATCTTGTAATTTGACCCTGCATGAACCAGAACGTAATGTCCGTGTTGATTTCTGTTTGCCCACATTTTCATTTTCAAAGTGGCTGTGCGAACTGCCAGCTTGGATGATATCATGTGCCCTTCTGCTGGATGACGACCCTGGACCTTCAACAATAGCACCTTCTTGGTCTAAAACTTCATGGGTAGGAGTAACCACCTCTTCCTCCCTACTCTTTTCCACAGCATCTTCATGAATATGTACAGGTCTGCTACAAAATACAAGCAAACATGGTGTTATTTGATCAGTTTCATGACCTGGTATCAAAACTTTCTTTGGCTGAAAATGTAATGAATCAAAACATCCAAGCTCACTGAACAAGTAAAAAGATATTTATAGTGACTATAACTACATTCCCCTGTCCCCTCCCTCCCCCCTGCCCCCATCAACCTGAAAAAAAAAAAAAAACTGTCATGCAACGAGCACTCTCATACTGGTCTAGAAAAGTAAAATATCTATCATTTTTCAAGATTTAGAACTTTGCAAGCCCATTTTTTCTTATTTGTGGAATGCAAGTTTTCAGTATGATATATCTCCCACTGCATAAGTTAACAAGACCTACTATACCAGAAGGGAAGTCTAGCCTATCAAAAAAGAAAATTTATCATTGAATCAACACTTTCTCTGTATAACATTCATAATTCTACAACAACACGCATATTTGACAACAGTAAGGCCATAACCGGATTCTTCGGAACTCTAACTTAAAGGCCACTTTCCTTTATGAATATTGCCTCCTTTAGAGCAAGAAGTCACATTATTCAAAGGTTCTATCAATATTGGTATATGCTACTATCACGGATATGCATACCATGGTCCCTGGACCACTAACATGATTGTCAAAAAATAATGTTGGTCCACCAAGACACTTGGGCTATGTATGAAAATATGTGACTGTATAGAGGGATTTCATGTGACGTCACACGCGTGGGATTCCCAGGCACTGAAGGGCAAAACACACGCACTAAGTGTATTTACAGCACACGCGCACGGTATAACCATAGATACTATATACGAAATTTATCATGCAGTACAGAGAGGACTCTCTAGGCCTAAAGCATAACACTGACATATGACATCATAATTAAACAGGGTGCTTACAATAATAAATTACACAATTTGACTACAGAATAGTTTTGCATCCTAACCCAACTTCCTTGACACAGAAAAAGTAAGTACCTTGTTCTCCTTGACTTCCTGGAGGGCGACATGAGCAGAAATGATTCCTCTTTCTTTCTCCTGTGAGATGGTGTGATTGGATCATTTCTTCTCACACGACGGACCTTGTCCTCACAAGCAAAGATTGTATGCAACATTTCAACATTCTTGGCTGGAACACTGCTTGCACAATAGCGATTACTTTCAGCGAATCTCTGCTTGACAGCAGTGAGGGCCACATCTCTATGATCAACCACGGGAGGTTTTTCAAAGCTATATTGAGGAACGAAATATAGATGTGACCATCATACTCACTTAAGTAATGATTTAATCAAGAGAAGAAATGATGCTTCTCTTTGCTTTTACTTGTTTGTACTAACTTAGGAATTCCCATATAAAAGCTGCAATCAACATTGTGAGAAAGTTACCTGTAAGTCTCCCACTATCAGTACAAAATGCTTTTTTTTTTTTTGTTGCTGACCAAATGCCTAAATTAACAACCTAATAAGGTTACGCCATTTTAACTGTGACAGAGTTTTGGAGGTGGCTGCAAAATGCAACGCCTTATTTCCAATGTCAGAATTCACCCAAACACATACCAGACTGGGGTAGCTAAACTTTTTAATGATGAAACTGTGAGTGATACCTAGGCTAAGCATAGTGAGCCACTGAAATGTTCTTGGCATTTGTGGTGAAGTGTCAATGTCAGATATCAAAATAATGAAAAGTACATCTTGGCACCCACTGATGGCTATCTACCTTCCAGTTCATTTTTCATGGATTTATAGAATTTTAGACAAAATGAAATTTAGGAGCCTTGAATGGAAGAAGATACTAGGCACTGCAGGTTCCTTATGAAGGTTTCGTTACTGGCCATACACTTACCACCTTTTTTGAAGGGCAAGACAGCAAGAAGATAGATCAGCCAGCCCAAAGCCAGAAAACTCCGTCATGACACTGGACCACGGACAACCTGGAAGCAAATGTCAGCAATAAATAAGCAATGAATTTATGACTCAACAGAGTTTGCATTTGAGTAGGTAACAGGTCAATCATTGTGTTGCAATACCGAGCTGCTCAAGCCCAAATTTTAGCAACATAAACTTGTAAGTATAGCGGTATTCCCATACTACTGACATTTGCTCTGTGTGTCACTGGTATACTGATATTTGTTAACCTTTATAGAAGAAAAGTAAACCACTTTTCATGACCTATCTGTTTGTTACTTCTACTCACCTTCACTTGTCATAACCCTCGCTAAGAGCAGGCAACTGGCAGCAATAACTGAGACCCTGAATGTACCAAAGTAGGAATGTAGCAGTGATAGTTCAGCAATGTACTTGGCTACGTACTCACATTTCTTGCTGACTGGATCAACTTGAACTAAAAGCTCAAGATAATCTAGTGCTGTTAATTGCTGTCAATCAAATAATACAATGTGAAGTGTTAGAGCTCCAAACTAACTAAAAATTCCACCAACATAAATCCTGTACTGAAGATACACAACTGCCTTTTAGCCTAACAAAGCTAACATCATTCTAGCTTGTTAATCATCCTTGGGAGGTTTTGTAATTGTCACTGAAGACATTCCAGGAATAATGGACATATTTACCAATGTTTAATCTAATCATTATTTTCAGTATTAAACTAACTACACCAATTACACACAGCTGATAAGTATACAAATAACTAAAGAGAGTTCATCTGTGGCACTGTCTGTTAACAACCAGTCCTATCACTGGTTGTATACGTAGCATGGCAAAAATTTTTTCCTTTCCCCCATTAGATGAGTTATTTTTAGATGAAGGCCCCATATCATGTCATCTAAAAACTACATTGTAGATATTACCCCAAAACTTGAGGGAAAGAATCCAAACTAAATTTTTAGGATTGGACATTTTACCTTCAAGTTTCCCCTAAGAGTAGCTACTACATCTCCCATCATCCTCACAACTTCTTCATACTTGTAAGTACCATCTGTGAGCCAGGCAGCTTCCCTAATTGTGATAATATTATCTTCCTCCAAACTGAAAGAGAAATACAAGACAAACTGTTAGTCAAAACATGACTTGCACAGTAACAGTTTTCATTTCTATCAGAAGGGCTCCCTTCAAATGTTTTAGAAACATTGTCTTCCTGAAGCAAGTAAAATGGGGATATTTTGGGGGCACAGAGACTACCGTACTTTTATTACTTTTGCTGGCAATTATTTAGAAGGGAAATTTTTGCTGCATTTGGTAATTTTTGTCCTCCTTGAAATGGTTCCAGGAAGAATTTTGATTTTCAGGGGACAATTGCCCTCCATTGTTTATCTTGTATTCTGATGACTGGAAGACAAGTTTTCATCACCCCAATCTTACAGTCAAGTATCAACCAAACAGTCTGGCACCTTACTTTTGTTCATGGAATACCACCCATAATAATTCAAACACCCCACAATGTGCACTGCAGGCAAACAAGAAAGTTATCTTCTGAAAATGTGACCATTTTTATGTTTAGGCAAATTTCTTTAGTAATGGGGGCGGCATTAGGTGGTGTTGACTGTTTTTATGCAGAATGGAGGAAATATATTGGAGGGATAAACTGTGTCTTTGGGAGCATTTTGCTCACCACAACAATAGACTACTTTTGATACCTTTACACAAGATCTTCATATGATAATCCGAACAATTAACTCTCAAAAGCATCATATTTAAATGAAATGAATTACAAAACATCTTACCGAGCACAGATAAGCATGCAGGTGATTCCCACCAGTTGCAGCTGACATCGTGTAATGCTGCAAACAGACAAGTAACGATCCACACAGCTGACTGCTAAATGAATAGTCTGACTGGAGAATTCCTTTAAAGTAGCCACTTCCACTAGCCAGTCAAGCAGGATATACCTCATGGAGTTTGTGAAGCTATGATGACCATTAAAGAGAGCTGGATAACTGACTCCCTTCCTAGATGACTGGAAAAACCTCTGCATGTTTGATGTGACCGTACTCCGTGACAGATCACCAAAGTTTCCCTTGGTGTATTCAGAATAGAGTCGTACCTAAGGGTAGTTGGTAAATGATACACATCTTTATGAGAATTGAATAAGTGTAGACTGCTTATGGCTTGCGTAACTTTTAGCTTTTATTTTCAACAAAATCTTTAAGTGATTTGCAGATATGAACACACAAAAAAATATGTAACTGATACTTTGAGATTTGCAAAAGAATATTTTCAAAAGCTCTTTGTAATTAAGTTTAAAGGGACTAATATTAAAATGACAGGAAAACAAAGTACTTTATTCAACTTATTTTTCATTGTGGATGTGACCAGGTTGCTGAAATAAGTCCAGAAACCCTTTCAAAATGTGTGAACTGGAAGCATTCCACACTATAGACCAAAGCAAGATGATGGTTCAGGCAATTTTTTGTATTTTACTAAATGTGAAACCCAAAGGTTGCTACATAAGACCTCTTCTAAAATCTGTTTGTGAAAGATTCACAACTTTTCCACTTGAATATGCTTCTGATTTTAGTAGTTTGCTGTACTCAAATATCCACTATGAGTACAAATAACATAAAGCCAAACATGTATATATGCCCACCACTACAGATTCATGGCAACTGCTGAAGAAAGCCCAGGTAAGAAGTCATAGTCTCCATTTACAGTACACAGCTACAGTAGGTAAAGATAGGTTATGGCTATGAAGTGACAGTACTTTGCCTGCGGAAACACTAGCGACTGGACAAATGTGCAATTTAGAGAAGACAAAAATTAAAAAAATAAAAAAAAAAAATAAATGTAAAAACACACCAAATCTTAACGAGGCATATTGAGTTGATATTGATAACTTAATGAGGGTGCTGAAGGGTACTACCACATGACAATGATTATTATTAGCATAGTTAGTCAAGTTTCACATCCAATAGTTATGCATAAAGGTAAAATTTTTTGGTATCCTGGCTTGTAACCGTTGTGTGCATAATTTGAAAAAGTGTCTGGTCACGAATTTTTGAAAACTGAACTGAATTGTTCATTACTCACTTATAAAACGTTTATTTGTATGCAAGATGTGGGCATGGTTTAAGTTTGACTATTTGTCATTAGTATGTGAAGAAAACTTAACAGGTTTGGCAAAATTTGGTGAATTTCATGAACCAACTCAGTGTGCCACTTTAAGGGAACATGCAAAAGACCATTATCACTATTGGAAGAAGTCTAAAATTACTTAATGTGCAAGCTGAACTCATCAATGAGAAGAGCTGAGTCGTGTAATAAATTAAGTGCTGAGTGTAAGTCAGTTTTATACTTAACTTATACAAACTTTCCACACAGAATTTTCTTCCTAGCAGATTATTTGTCAATACTGGAAAATAACAGCAATGCATTGCTGGTGAACCCATACCTGTAGCATAATGCTGCCACAATCACTCATACTGTAAATACCAATATGATAGTTGGAATCTATCATGCACATTAATGGGCTGACATGTATGGTAATTTTGTGTATATTTATTTGTGAAAGCCCTTACAGATGCATTTTGCTGAAATTTCCTGCAGGGTGGGCATGAAAAATTGAGATTTTGGTTAATTTGGATCAACTTCAATAAACCCCACAAAATGAAAGTTGAGCTGCAAAAAAAAAAAAAAATGCAATCACTCATCTCTCCAATCCCTGGTCTATTTCCTTAACTAATAAAAATTCTTCCAATCACTTATTTCCAATTCTCTTTAAGGAGAGCCCTCACCTGTGACTCCAAGCAACCTTGAGCTGCTATTTCCCTGAGTTGACGAATTGACTCTAGCAAGTGAGCTGCATCTTTTGGCTGTAATGAGACAAACTGGAGGTATCAGCACATTTACAAATTTTGTTCAAAAGACTATAGAATACATAATTTCTGTCCAGCAAGTGATCTAAAACAGGTGTTCATTGAAAACACCTTGATATGTAGCAGCATTCTCGTCCTAAAAGCTTTCTCAGGCTAATAAACAATTCCATCAAAAGAACTGAAGGGGAAAACAGCTACATAAACTAATGTACAGAAAATGATACATGCAGTAATCAAAATCAAATAATGTTCCAAGGACTACCATTTTAAGTATTTGTCTGACAGATGAGATTGTAACCTCAGAATTGTGTAACTTTCCAAAAAGGTTGGAAGGGTAGGTAGCTTTGAACTGCACAAATGTTACACAATTGAGTTGAGCTGCATGGCCAAGTATTTTTAAAGGCTCCAGAAAACTTCACATACATCTTGGCATAGTAAATGACATTATGATGGCTTTTCATCAGTAATTCTTTTGTCTCAACAAAAGGTAAGAACTTTTTATTTCAAATAGCCAAAGTGTGCAGTAAAAATAGCATTTACAGTCAAACTCAAATTTTTGTGAAGACTCTCAATGCACAATTTCATTTAATGAAATAAAGGATTTACCTGAGAGGCCTGACTGTGTTTCCACAGATGATATTTGGCTACTGCAAGGCCCTGATCAGCTGCTTGCTGGTACCATTGTAAAATGTTACTTTGTTCTTCCTCTTCATCCTAAAGTGAGTGATGGGGAAGGGGAAAGGAGGGGTAAGAATATAAAAATACAACAGTCATAGGGCATTATTAATTCTAACAGCAGCAACAGAAGACTAAAAGACATTCTCCCAATCACTTCAAGAACTTGAACAGGTATTTTTGCCTATGAAAGTGAAATGCAGTACACAAGAAAAAAGCACAGGATAGAATAATAAGTTTCATGCACCTTCTATCTTAAATTCATGCCATTTGCAGTCTTTTTGTAGCATACAGTACCTTGGGGTTTTATCATTTTAGACCTCTGTGAAACGACCGAATAAAGTTACAAGTCACAGTAGGCTATGAGCAAAAACACTATAAGCAATTTAAGCCAGCTCTCCAATGTTAACAATTTTCTACTGTACCATGGTCAGAAATCCATGGTGATATACTGTAAATCAGTGAAAATAGAAAAAAATCAGTAAAAAAGAGGTTCACATCTGTAGGAAAACATTTCAAAGAAGAAAAATTTAATGATCCATATTCATAATACTTCACAGTACACTACCACCTGATAATCTGCACTATGCATAGAGTGTTCCACTACTTCAAAATATGTTATTTCTTTGATAGCAAGTTGAAATGTTGGCTACAATATGAACAGATTTCCCTGGATCACACAATTCAAGTAGACTTACCTCTAAAAAAGTCTGGATTTTTGCCATGCTGAATAGTACTGATGAGTTTAGAGTCTGTATATTGAAAAGGAAGGCAGTCTTCACTATGATATTATAATTGGATGTTAAAAATTATACAGCAAATCAAAATATAAAGTTGTCAAGCAAAAACTGCTAATAATCCTCAATTATCCATACTGCCACTACTACCATGCATTTTGAAATCTTCCTGATATATAGGTATCATACCTGAGGGTAAAATACAAGATTCACAATTTGCTCTGTAAGAAGCCATGGTAGCTTCTTTGTAAATAAACATCATTACTGACCAACACAATGCATATCCTTACTTCCAGAATTCTAGGAAGGTCTCAAACTACTCATCATAATTTGCCAAAGAATATAACACTTTGGAATAGTACACTTGAAGTAGTACTGCTTGATGTGTAACTCAAGCACATGGCAACAAGGCAAGATAAACCAAATTATAAAGTTTGAAAGGCAATTAAAACAATATGCATATGTGCTTTACTGTACAATGTTTCCATACAGTTGGGAGATCCTTTACTCCAAAGTCATTCACTTTCTGTTCATCAAGTTGCTTACATATTACATCCCTGGAAGGTATTATGTGTTACATGATACTGTAAAAACCACACAGAAAAAATCAGCACCAATCAGAAGGGGAAATGGAGTGAATTTTAAATTTGTAGTAAATGTGTATTAAGTCCTGCTCACTTCTTTGTGTCTATTTTGTTTCTTCCATCGTAAAAATGTCTTCGCCTTCCGGCAGGTACCATTTGTGCTCCAGGGGGGACGAATGAATAACCATGTAAAAGGGACTGAGGTAGAGTTGGAGTTTTCAGCTTCTGAGAAGTATCTTCCAACAAGCATTTCATAATTTTGAGAACTCTTTTCTTCTGATACTGCGAAGACAAAGGGCAAGTGGAAAGTTAGTCCTGTTTGTATATGTTTATGATGCCATAAACCAAACGATACAAGGCACAAACATCTGAGAATATAAACAGAACTTATTGATAAATTTGAAATTACTTGCTGTCATGAATCTCACCTCCTTCTTTGTACAAATATGCTTGAGCAAGTTTAATTTTAGCCTCTACATTTCCTGCCTCTGCAACTCTGAAACAGAGAAAAATACATTTAGTTGATATCTGGATATATCTTTGAGATACACTCCCATGTATACATAAAAATCGGAGTTCTTGTTACAGTGTTTAAACAACGATTAGGCACAACTGCCAATGTAATATGAAAACCTCTCACTGAAGAGTGGAAATACTGCCCATAGATGCAGTTCTGGGATAAGAACTTCAGCCAACTTCAATTTTAAATATTTCTGACATTAAGTTGGAAAGTAGAAACAAACTGTTATGTCATATAAAGTTATAAACTGAATACTTGTTTTCTGTGTCTTGAATCCTATACACTTCCAACATATACAATAGGGTCATTCCGTGTCAAATCACCCAATTTTTAAGAAAGTTGTTGCTCGACCGACTCAAAAAATTCCCAGAATATTTGTATGTGTAGACAGTGTAGACAATATCCTGGTTTCAGGAAAAAAACCTGTCATTGTAAAATTTTTGGAGGAAAAATTGTATTCATGCATTTTTCATCATGTTAAGGTTCTCAATTGTTTTAATTCAGCAGTTTTAATTCACATGTTGGTTTATCACTATTACCCCTACACTACTGTAGGTGTGAAAGTTAATAGAATGGCTCTTTAGTGTACTATTAAAGGGAAGTGATATTAAAAAACCAACTTGTTTGGCCTGTTTGCTTGCTCCATATACAGTTGATGCATGTTTGTCTTGTAATGCTGGATTAAAACATTTGAGAACCTTAACACCATGAAAAATGCATGAAAACAATTTTTCCTCCAAAAATTTTACAATGACAGGTTCTTTTTCTGAAACCAGGATATTGTGTGCATTTGTACAGTATGTGCTCACCATATGATATAGCACTGTACATACACATACTGTAACATAAAAAAGTGAAACTTACAGACTTTGAGGAATATTTAAAAAACATCTAGGAATTTAACCCTCAGGATTTTTTAATATCATATAGAGGATAGATATATCTTTCCAGAAAAAAATTATCAGAATTTTTGAACTTGACCCACATTGACCTTTTTGACCCCAAAGATGCGCCATTTTGTGCGACGGAGCACTTTTGCAAGGTGATAAATAAATAACAGAAGTACCTAGAACTCTGAAACTTTGTGTTTTGTAAGAACTTTGTAACCCAAATAAACAACCAAAAATACAATGACTTTCCATGTCTCCATCAGTGATTTTTGTGTCTCCAAAAATGCTCCGGGTGCCGCAATTCAGTGCGAAATGGCATTTTTGAGGTACCATTTCTTCAAATCACAACCGAAGAAATTCCTAAAAATTACATTCTGTATTCTCTGTGTACCAGACAACTACCCCAAAAAATTACAGGGCTCTGGGTATTATACTTACAGAGATATTGATCCCTAAATGTGACCAATTGTGTGGCGAAAATAGTCAAAAATGCAAATTTGGGCCATTTTAGGAAGCCATAACTCCACAAAACAACATTTGAAAAGCTTCATATTACAGAAACCTGTTCTATGGGATAGTCTAATTAGGTTAATATCATTACAGGGTGGTGGGATGTGTATTTGTTGAAAAACAGGCCCTCAAAATTGACAAAAATGCCAAAATGTCATTTTGCCACCGATTTGCGAAACTTCAACGAATTTTAAATCGGTCAAAGTTGAAGGAATTTCGCTGAAATTTTCAGGATATGCTTTTTTCATGACTGTCTACACATACAAATATTTTGGGAATTTTTTGAGTCGGACGAGCAACACCCTCCGGTGATTTGACACGGAATGACCCAATATCAAATCGACTCATACAGTAGCTTTTCTTTTTCTGTCCTGAGATCAGGAACTGAGGGTGCTTGCCTATGACACCATTTGATCCGGCCTGTTAGGATTTTATGAATTAAACTTCAGAAGCAATTGACATTCAATTGACAATAATTTTTTATCCCACCATTTGTCCTGCTTATCATTTCTGGGCATTTAAAGCAAGTAAGGTTGTGTAATAACACAAATTGTATATTAATAGAGCCCAACCTATGAACAATGTAACATACATTACTGGAGGCATGCATAAACCAGGGTTAAAACCTTTTACTGTACGACTGGTGATGTTTCAGCTTTGACTTTGTATGGAAGATAAGCTGTGCATGGCATTAAACAGATGTGTACTGTCACATGTACACCTACACGTACAGTACAAGATCAGCTGAGACATATTTCCTTGGGTACTGCTTTAGTTACAGTGTATTTGCGGGTTCAAAGCTCCTAGCCTAGTCCTCCAATGAATGCTTGGAAATTGAAAATGGGGTTGACTTCACAATGTACAGTAAAGTGAAGAAAGAAAAATAAATTCCTTCATAAACTGTTTTCTCTGCACTTTCTTTGCACTCACTTTTCGTAGTGTTCATTTATTTTAAACAGTCAAATTGTGATACTGCTACTCTCTTATTGGCAAAGAGAAGTCACCCCAAATTTACACCTGAGCATCAGCTAAATCTTACCAATTTCCTCTTATTTCCTTTATATACAAATATCTTTCATGATTATCCAAACAAAGATATTTGAATATATCTAGAGGTAACCTTAATTGTGTATTTTCATGAATTGAGAACAATTCGGAAACAAAAATATCATCACACTGGAACAGATCCATCTACAGAGTGCTGTAGGATACTGGGGTATAACTATAAAATCAAACTACGGTGACTTCATGTTCCCATTAAGCCTTGAAATTTCCAAAGGCCAATTCAAGACAATGGGTGGATACTTCATACAAACAAAAAAAAAAAAAAAAAAATCAAATGCCTACAGATTTGTATATACCCAGACTTTCCAGGGCTTTGCCCTGGTCCCTTATCTGGTTCTTTCTCCAATATCCCCAAAGCCCTTGAGCCCACTCTAATGGGGGAAATAGTTGTGCACCCTTGCACCTACAGCCCCCTTGGCCCACCAGAGGATTATGACTATCAAACTGGCTTTCCGTAGGAAAAAGGTTCCCCACCTCTGCCTTATGTGGTGCCATTTTAATTTCAAAGAACAATGGATCTTGTCAAACCATACAGGTATCAACAGGATAAAAAAATAATTTTGACAGACGGTATTAGTTACTGCACCTCTCAAACATGTCCATGTTTTCTGGTGATGGCCACTTCCCTGCCAAGGATACATTGCACCAAAGACTTTTGGTACTTTCAATTAATTGCTTGAATTTTGTGTTAAGCTGTGGAGAAAACAAAACAATAAACTTAGAACTGGACTTTTTACATACAAAGTGCCACCTCTGCTCTTCGGATCAATGGACGGGAAAGAATACACAGAAGGTAAAACTTAAAAAAAATTCCCAGTGCACATATCTTTCAATTTGTTTACTTACCTCAGCAGCCCATAGGGCCTTTGAATATGAGTCTGACCCATACCATCTACAGAACTATGCCTGTCTGCCTTTCAAGTCAATATAGTGTAAAATATACTACATTTAATCTTCATCCAAGGAACTGTTGATCCTGCATGGACAGTGTCTTCAGCAATGAACACTTACAGTATATGCCCAGGCCCAGCATGAACTGTAGCCTGACAGCGGTTAGTTCAGATACACTTTTTACTACTGTAGCACAGGTTTAGTGGTTTCACTAACCTCAGCTGTAAATCACTTTCCACATTGATTAACCAGGACCAGTTATAAATTTTAAGTAACATTTTTGTCTTGAAAGTAAATCAGTCAGTCAACCTTTCACCCGAAAGCACTCAAAGCAGCACGATCAATGGACCCCATAGAAAGAATAGATAGAATAATGCCATGCACAAACAACTTAAAACACAAAGTAGATATTAAACTCAGGTTACGATACACTGAAAAAGGTGCTGGTCCATACTGTAGGCCAAATGATATATTACTTGTAAGAAATTGAAGAGTGTGATCTTTAGTTGAACTTTACAGTGCTCTAACTCTTCTACACTGTATCTTAATAACGGAAATATATCATATCAAAAAATGAGAAGGTAGCAAAAAAAAAAAAACAACTTCCATTTCACGTAACTGTACAGTATTTGAGGGCTTGAATAATTATTGATGTACCACTGTAGTTGGGCTGCACAACTTGTCACAAATTTTCCCACACCTTACCATGAGGTGTCATCACTTGTCATAAGAAAAATTTTTTAAAAACTTTTAGTATAGTACTTACTTGAACAGTACTGAGGAGATCAGGTAAATGAAGAAAACTCAAAATATGGAGAAGCATTTCATTTGGTAAGTCTTCTAACTTTAGTACTGACAGATGAGCTGTCATAGATCTTAAAACTGGATGAGTAAAGGAACATTTCTGTGTAGTAACTTTTCTGGAGGTAGCTGCAAATTGAAAACAGAGAAAATGACATACATTGAAACCTGGTTACCCTAGAAGATGAACATGGCCTAGCATTATTGCACTGTTGCCTCTAGGGGGACAACACATCAAGCAGCAATTCTTACAGTTCACTTTTTCAGTGATTTCACTGACTCGGGCACCCGGGTCAATGACGCTCAACTTTTCATTTTGACGCACAGACACAAAACCTCTGGGGTCAAACTGACGCACAGCTTTTTCGCCCCAACAATCAGTAATGATAACGCAATTTTGCCAATTGATACTGTACATTCATTGTGCAAATTAATTCACAAAATGTAGCACTTTCCAGTTCCCATATTGATTATCAACAGATTGAATATCATATCTTACAAGAAAAAGATAGTAGAAAAGCATCACAAATATAGAAAATAAACAAAAAACAGGAATAAAGTTTGTTGTATTAAACTCAAATTTATTTTGGCCCCTTCTCTTTTAAATTTAACTCTTGTAAATTTATTTCGAAGGGTCTGTGACTCCTGAAAAAAAATGCTGAGTGAAAACCCTGCTTTTTAATAAGCTCTACAACATAACTTCAAAAACTGTGTCACAGGCAAGGTTGAAATTTCTGTCTGTTATTGTAGTATTAGGTTAAAAGTGTAACATATTTTCTATCTTCACACTTTTAATTAATCGTTTGTCATCCCAAGTTACACTACTAGCAATGATTGCATCTTACATTGATGAAATCAAGTCCCTAGAGAATGGCAACTCATACAATAACTGAAAGACCTTTGAACAACCTTTGCCCCTTGGGAACCAATTGGCAAATGAAATTCATGTTGCTAAGTGCTTCACTTTGCATATCACACACAAAAAGATTCTCTATCTGAGCTCCTATATGATGAATGGCAGCACTTTTCAAGCTGTTTCTTGTCATACTTACCTGCAAGTGGAAATTAATAACATATGTATTAAACTGGGCTGACTACACAAATGGTATTACAACTACAGCAAATACTGATGACTGTTACATCACAATCTGTACAGCTGTTCCTGCAAACTTGTGCAAAGAAACTGCCTGTAAATCTCTTGTTACACCTAAGTTGGAGTACTGCTTAAGCACCCCCACCATTAGGAGCACCTAAGTGTACTTGAAGCAGTTCAATTCTAAGCAGCTAGATTCATCTGTAAAGACCATAGATGTACAGTAAGAGTAGTGTCTGACATGTTCCCTCTGGAATTTAATCAGACTGCACTGGAGGATCATTGAATGCCATCCTACTGTACAGTAGGTAATTCAACAACATGTGGCCATAGAAATAAACCCCTTTATTGCAATATCCATCATAGAGAATGAATCTCCACATAGAAATCATATTCCATTTCCTTTAATCATCTTCCATTACCTTCATTCACCCCACAGTGAGGAAGGATTGCTATATTCGTTTTTGCCCTGATACTGTATATGACTGAGTGGAACTACAGTAATACTGTACCTCATACTACCTGAAAGGCCCCACCTGTGGAAGCTTTCAGACAGGTTGAATCATAAATTGATCCCAGGCTTTTTTGGGAGGGGGGGGGGAGGGAAGGGGACATGTAAAAACTTAGTTACTGAGGACTTCTTGTTGTTCGCAAGCTGACACACACCTACAACCATATCAGTGCATGTACATCCCACCTGTGGGGAACTATTTGTCCTACAGTAAACTGAACCAGAACCAGAATGTGTTCAGTGCAGGTGACAGCAATGGGAGTCAAATACTCTTTACTGACAATGTTTCCTATGGTATTCATGAACAGTGTGATCACACACTACAGTACAGTATACGGGCCTGTAAATAATTCTTTTAGCCAGAGCATTGTGTAGATTTCATTACTGTAGGCTAGAATTATATACTTTCCAACCTTAATTCTTTGCAAAATGAGTCAAATATTGTTCTACTTTACATCTACAGTAAAGGCTGAGAAAAAAATGAAAATGATGTCAAAGGAGGGAGAAAATTCCTTAGACACCCCTCACCCCTAGGTTGCCAAATGTGGACCCCTGAATTCTTCCAGGGCCAATGTTTTCCCTACAGAAAAGTACTTTCAGTAACATTAATGGCCATATTAAAAAAGAAATGATCAGATAACAACCCTGCCCTACTTTTGGGGATCTTCCATTCTTCATTTTTGTTCATTCTACTGTAAAGATTTACATGAAGTAAAAAAGATGTGTTCAGTATCCCAGTCCACTTCCTTTCTTGAGGCCTTTTTCCTTCCTTCTTTTCTTTTTGTTTTGCTTGCTTGAATAATGAACTTTCAAGATGCAGCTATATGCTTGTGTTGATACATGCATATCAATTGCTACTTGCAAACGCTTCTGAAGAGTGACGAAAAATGTCTATTAAACTAAAATCCGGTACCTTAGGGCCTTTCACAGCCCTACTTTATTCTCCACTTACAAATGAGAGATGCAAAATTTTGGTGTGCTTCACACGCATTTGTCACAATACACACTCCATATCTTATACAGTAGTATGGCAATAATGCAATATTCTGACCAAAGCACTTTAACGACAAAGGTACATCTTCAACCTTTGCAGTGACTTCGCATCAGTTGAGAATCTTAGAGTAATTGCAATGTCATGAGTACTAGTAACATGTGGTAACATTCATATCTGGGCTAATTCATTTGTCATTATACACTTTTTATGAGTGCCATACCACAGCCAAAATACCAAAATATTATAACTTCTAAGCATGTACTTAATTAAAAGATTTGACAAAGATACCTGCATTTTGCAAAAGGCCAAAAGCTAGGCCTACCTTTCTTTAACAAAATTTTTTCAATTTTCAAGGGAGAGAGTGGTTACCCCTCCACTTAGTTAGACTAGTTGTAACACACCTTTCCTTTACAGTCACTCAAAAGTATTCACTTAATTGTGAGTTTTCCAATATATGATCAGTTTGAAAATTTGTCAAAGTAGCACCATTATGCATCCAAGCAATCTTAAAAAAAAAAAAGAATTCTCCGGGGGGGGGGGGGGCACATCCCCTCTCCTTAGACCCCTCTCTCAGGACATCACATGCACAAGGTGACAAAGGAAGGATTAGCTCCGGGTGCAAACTACCCCCATGTGAATGTGCACAATTTAAACGTCTCTTAACGTTAGGTGTATTTGGGGTGGTCTTAAAGCATCATAGTGCCCCTCCCCCCAATCACCAACCTCTGGCAGCACCCCCTGCAGAAAACTACTCTTTAACTTTTAAGTGATTCTTTAAGTGGAATGAACTGTATTTCAGAGTTCAGTCTAGTGCCTTAACTCTTGAAATGGAACCATGAACTTCAGTGAATTTAAGTTAGGCCTAGATCAAGTGATCTTTTTTACAGTGTGTAGGCCTAGGCCTCAATACCAAGATGCATTTGCAGTAGGGGGGCTACTACAGTTTAAGCCTAGGCCTAAAATCGTATTATGACTGTGATGAGGCTTACCTTTACAGCTAGTGAGTAGTACCATCAATCACACCCCATTTAAACTTAGGTGTATCTTTAGCCAGTTGTTGAGTTAGGCCTAGGCGAGGCCTATCTATATAGTCCAGGCTAGATACTACTTAGGCCTAACTTGTTAGTAGGCTACACCACTAACCCGCTGATTTTAACTGCCACAATCATCAATGGCCATTTTATATAGGACTTAGGCTACTGGGATTAGAACTACCACCGAGATACATTCATTCTAACGCGAAAAGCTTCGCCTCCCTCACAAATTAAATGTTTCATACTTACATTTTTGAATCCTCATTTTCATATAAATTGGGTGCCTTTTGTTTGGAGAATGTAAAACGCAAAAATGTTAATACTAGTCACTACCAACTTACTAAGCGTCCTAACGATTTCGCTAGTAGTAATTGGATATCTTTCAATTCACATGTGCATCCTCTGTTTTGGTACATAAAGTAGTTCATTGGCTAACGCAAACTGAATATTCATACCAAAAATTTCTTCAAATTTTTGGCCATGTACTTTGACCTTTTACGGATGACGTCACATTTTGTTGACTGAAACATACATGTACGAATCGACGAAGTCGCAGGCCGTGTTCGTAACTATCGGAACAGATTGATACCGAGTGCAAATTCTGATTTCTTCATAGGCTGCTATCAGTAATGATTTGAAGAAAGATGGGTGGAACAGATTCGAAGCTGAATTTTAGGAAAGCTGTGGTGCAATTGACAACAAAAACGCAGGTAGGCTAGGCTAATAGCGTAATGTATAGTGCCTACTTAGGCCAGTACCACACACTATTGCCACTTGGCATACGAATTCCAAGCTTGCAAGCAACCTACAGTAATTGGTAACTTTAGTGCTAGTGGGTACATAAGTGTGGCAGGTATTTGCAAGCAGCAAGCACTGATTCAACGCTTTCAAACAATCTGATGGCCATAGGCATACCGTAGGCCTACGCTTCCAAATTGGGGGCGGGGCAGAAAATGTTTTGCCCAAATCTCAAAAAGTTGCCCGAATTTCATAGCAGTTCAGGTGCATAAAATAGATCACCAAACCACAGTAGGGCCTAACGTTAGGTCTACATGTGTGCAAAGCGCGCGAAAATTGTTGCACATTTTTCGGGCATTCGATCAAAAATTTGGGAAGTCAATAGAAAATTCAGGCAATATTTTAACGTTTACTTTATCTCTTCCAGAATTTCACGTAGGCTGTCCTGTGCCTGAATTTTTTTCCTTTCCTGCCTGAACTTTTGACCTCAGAAATTTTTGGTGGGATGCAGTCTCCCCCCCCCTTCCCCTCCTCGTACGCCTATGGTGATGGCTTCCAGTTAAGAGTCTGTTCCTTTCCCTTTGTTCATTTTGGGAGTAGTTCCAGGTCTTTGCCAGCCATGGGGAAATGGTCAAGTCTAGGGCCTTTCAGATAATGTGTATTTAACAAAAAAAAAAAAAAATGCTGTTTGAAAAAAGTGCAGTT
Source organism: Holothuria leucospilota (assembly GCA_029531755.1). NCBI lineage: Eukaryota > Metazoa > Echinodermata > Holothuroidea > Aspidochirotida > Holothuriidae > Holothuria > Holothuria leucospilota. Next base: position 54,070,596 of record CM055968.1, read on the forward strand.
CACTTGTAATGATGCTATTGAAGTTTATGTTACTGCAGAAAATGTCTTAATCTTTTACAATAGTCTTATTAAGATTCTGACAGGTAAATCTAGAGTCAAACTAAAAGTACCAGTCTATTATCCAAGGAGTTAAAGGGGAATTTTCATGATCCCAGACAGTTCCAATTCTCCCAACTATGCATCTTCTAGCTCCTCCCATAACTGTATGAGGATCTTCCTTGTGCAAGAATAAACCTGTTTTATTGCTTAAGGCCATGTCCTGGTGAGCGCACAAAGCTATAAAATGTAATAAAAGTACTCTCTCTGCCTTGTGTGGAATGTGAGCTACTCTGCATCTTTCAAATTTTCAAACTTTGATGTCAATCAAACAGCAGTCACCAACTGAGAATTTTGATATACATACACTAAAAATATACTTTGGGGTGATGACAGTCTGTCTTTAAACCTGCTAATATTGTCCAAAATTCATACTTCTTGAATGTGCTCTTGTTTATAATTTTCATGAGAATATTTTACTTTAAGCTCTTTCTGCTGAATCTTAAACACTTACTCATAGTTATTATCCCTTTTAAGCTGTAAATATTCAACTGAATGTCTTAGTATCCAGAGAAGTATTCCTTCTAGGCCTACAGTACTTCTAACTGTCTCTTCTTTTTCTTTTTGTTTTCGTTTCTTTTGTTTCATGGTCACTAGCTTGATGAACAGTAATGTTTTATCTGGTGCACATCATATGTATGTAAACTAATTCATTGGAATGTAATTTTATTGATGAGTATATATACAGTATGAGAAATGAAGGGAATTGAAAATTGCTAGTACCATTGTCTCAAATGATCATGTTACTCGCTGAAATAGTAACTCTTTCATTAATGTAAGTCATCATAATTTGTATCATGGTAAATTGTTCCAAGTAGTAATTTCTGTTTTACTCTGTGGCAGACTATGCCTTCTTCAGTTACAAATGCAAAATCACTTAGATCTTTTCAATTGAGGCTCAAGATGTACTGTATCTTTTGAATGTATGAATTTAAGTGCTTGGTAATCAGGGATGTAGCTACGGTGGGCGGCACTGGGCGGTGACACCCAGCACTCGATATTCCCGCCTGGAACTTCAGGCAAGCACACGTCTCCCCGCCCTCCACAAGTCTGCCTACCGAGACCTAAAATTAGGCTTAAATTTACTCCCTAAAGTAAAATCTTAATGAGGGAAAAATAACAAATTAGTGGCTGAAAAATGGGTAGATGCTATAGGGTGGGGTGAGGTGCTTTCCCCAGATCAGACTACCCAACGCTCAAATTTGGCTAGCCACATTCCTGTTGGTAATCATGCTCCCCTCCATGTTTTGTTTTCTTCATGTCTTAAATTTGCTTTTCTTTCTGAGCTGCTCCGCATTTTAATCGGCTGTTTTTAGTTTGTTCTAGTGTGTACAAGTATGGTCTTTTGTGTTTATGTTGTGTTATTGTATTTATTATGGAAGTTGGTCACTGGCTTTGGTAACAGAATTCCTCTGCTTTCTAATGTCCATCATATGATTTTTGTTAATGACCTATCTCTGTAAAACATGTGAGAAATAAATTTAAAAAGAATTGAATTTCAAATAATCCTTTGTGAAGTCCCATCTTTGTCCCTTCCCTTCAAGTCCCACTAAGAGTAACTGCCCCTGAAGTTCCTGAACTGCTGCCATGTGCTACTGTAAATACCACTGGACTTGGCACTCACTTGGCACCTGACTGTAATAGCATTGATGTCAGTCATTAGGATTGGAGTGGGGGACAGGTGCCTCCACTATTCTGAAGTGTGAGGGACAATGTGAAGTAGACCCTCTTATCCCCAACAGACTCAATAACCAACAAGTGGACATAGTTGTAAAGGCTTATTAAGCTCAGACTGATGTGTGCATTTCAGAAAGCAAGCTCAAATTTTTTACCTGGTTGGCCACCCTCTGGTCTTCAACTCAGGAATTCATGTCTTTTTGAAAGAGTGGCCTTGAGGGATGAGAATCCCATTAATACTACTGATAAAGATCCTGCATTTATTCAGACTGTATTGAAAGATGTTTCTTTTAAAAGCCATTACAACATTATCAAGTTTTAGAAAGAATTTGTCAGTCATCTAGAAAAATAAATAAAAGAGACTGCCTTCCTTTTTCCTGAAAATTGGAGAGATCAGTTCCTGTGTTAGGTTTTTTGGCTATAGTGAGATAAGTTTTATTCTGCTGATACTTTCATGAAAAGTGGAAATTTTCATGGGGTTTCAAAAAAGTAGACTCGAACACAAGACATTGACCTTTTTGTAAATTATAGGGGAACTAATTGCATCACTGACATGTTTTTTATTAAGAAAAGGCAAATTTACTCTACAGTATACTTTGTACACACCGTTGCATGGTTTACAGGTATTTCCTGTTAGACTGCTTGAATTTGATAAAATTGTTCCAAAGCTAGAGACAAGAGTTTTCTGTTTTCTAAAAGCCAAATTCCATTATGTAATGTCATTTTGCACATTACTTCCATTGAAATAGTGTAGTACCAAAACATCAAATTCCGTTTTCTAATTTTACAAAATGGAAAACTCTTGTCTCCATCCAAAGCCCGACGAAACTGCTTCCATCATCTATCTTTTCCGTCTGCAAGACCACTGCTTCATCAAATTCAAAAGCCACTTGTTGCATTATGCCAACAAAAAGGATCAAATTAGGATATTTGTACAGTACTCTGTGCAGCACATTTCCAATTTATAATTTTGAAAATCTAGTCAAATGCTTCCAAGCCTTCAGTTCTACTGGATAATTCTACATATGTGCCCAAGCTTGTTCTAGCTCTAGTGAAGTGTTGCCCCTGAACCCACCAGAGGCTGGCCATAAAATGGGACTCAATGTTATCCAGTAGAAGCTCTTTGCATTCCTGTTACATTTTTGTCACCATTTGGTCATTCAAAACTGACCCTTAAAAAAAAAAGCAGTGTTTCACAGTTTATCCTTCTTCCAGTTGTACATGTATCTGTCAGGGAGCTACTAATCTCAATTAACAGTGGTATGTGTACATGATGTACTGTACATGGGTGTGTTGCATCACTGACATGTATTTCACACATTTCTTTTCTTATATTTTGCAGCCGGTTGAAGCTGGAGATGATGCGTTCTGGGATCAATTTTGGGCAGACACTGTCACAAATGTTAGTGATGTGTTTGCTCTGATTCCTGCTGCAGAGATAAGAGCATTAAGGGAAGAGTCACCTTCAAATCTTGCTACTCTTTGTTACAAGGTGAGAAAGGGATGGGGATTTAAGTGGTTAAAAGTGTTGCTAGAATGAGTTGTTCTTTTAGGTGTTTTTTCTTTACAAAGTGTTAGTCACCAAACAGCTTCATACATTACTGTACCATATGTTTCCAGCCAGATTTGGTTTGCGTCTAACTTTTGTAGGGCCACATGTTTTTGAAAGTCACAATTTTTTTTTTTCATTTCAAAGAGTTATAATGTTTTCACTTTACAGGTACCATACTATAGATTTTGAACTTGTTGTTGTTATATTTTCTGCACTATGTGGAACATTAAGTTTGATTCAACAAATTAGCCAAAAAAAAAAGGGGGGGGGGGAGGTTTGTATTGGCAAAAACTTTCAAAACCAAGTGCTGCACAGAGTTTCTTCTTCAGAATGTGATATTTGCTTTCTGTTTCAGTTTTGACCAACTCTACAACTGCAGGAACCATTACTGGACATGACAAAATATATGCTTCATTATAGCCATGTTTGCACACTTGCTGAAATACTGACAGTCAAGAAATCACTACCTTCATTTTAAGGCAACTTAAAATTATTCAGAATTTACCACTTAAATGTACCAGTGCCACCTGGTATCATACCCTAAGCTACTGTAATTATCATTTTTCAAATTGCAAATTTCATTTTAGATTTATTTTGTATACTTAGGATCTTGATAGGTTTTTGTTACACTCAGACTGATGTGTGTTTTTCAAATATCATTCACTTGATAGTTTTGAATGAAAGATGTAGCTGTGCAGTTGAAGAACACTATTATTTTTTGGTATACAGGCAGTGGAGAAGTTGGTGACAGCTGCTGAGACTGGGTGTACAGCACCCAAAGAACAACAAGTGGTGCTGAACTCTGTACGCCTCCTAACTCGGGTCCTGCCATACATATTTGAAGATGCAGATTGGAGGGGATTTTTCTGGTCAACTCTTCCAGGCCAAACAGTAAGACTTTCAATTTTCAGTAGCTTTAATAGCTGAACAGGTTTTGAATCCAATTTTCTATTTTATGTGTCAATGGTAGCTCTGATAAGAGGAATCTCAGTCAGAATGGAGTGCCATGAGAGAAGATAAAAAGTTTAATTATGAGTGGTTGACCAAAAATTGTGTTTATGTTTAATTTTGGACAGCAAAATACTTTGTTATGACTCATTAAGGTTATGACTCTGATAGAAACAGTAAAACTATAGGAAAAGATGCTAATTGGGATCAAAAATGACTGTTTAGTATTGCTGATAGAGAATCAGGCTCTTAGTAAGAAGGGCTTGGGATAGAAGCCCAGCAGAGCTGTACCAGAGACTCTAAAGATGGGACCTGTTGCCCTCCTTCTTCCTTCTTGGTGTCCAGTGTAAGAGTTTAGCATAGGGATTGTAATATATATTGAGGATTAAAACATGATTACCAAACAGCTGCATTAGTGTGCCAGGGGTTGAGAAAGATTTCTAGTGTTAATGAACCGTTAAAAATTTATAGTGCCTTGAACACGAGTGTTGGGGAAAAGGGCTCATTATATATCCCTATATTACTTCTGTTATAGTGCCTTTAGAGACCTAAGGTGAAGTAACTGAAACTGATGAATACCAGCACTTCTTTGAATCTGACTTTTCACATGCATGTTCCAAGTTCACTTTCTTTGAAATTTCTCTGTTTTTCTTTTTTTCAAAAAAAAAAAAATGGGTATACACAAAAAACCCATACATTTATTTTTTATACTTGGGCACATTTTGTTGCCTTTTTGATAGTTTCATAGTGGGTCTATTACCATATACACATTTTATTTTATTGTACTTTCTCAAATCATGCTTCATAAATCATTCTTTTGGATGGTGTCATAAAGCACACTGTTGTCATCCATCCTAAAGCTCATTTGCCATGTTACTTTATTGCTTCTTTCCACCAATTTCCATTTTCACCTTGCAAACAGGCCAATTTGGAATCTCTTGATGAATTCGTAAGTTAACAGGGAACAGTTTTCTACACTCTTTTCTTCGTTTCATTTGCTGTGTTTCATTTGACCTGCTTGTGTTCAGTCCTGTCTAGCATTACTACTGGCAATCTTACTGTACGTTTTGAAAGAAACATTTGGGCTCAAATTAAATTTTGATATCTTAGACTCAGATGTGCACTTAATCTAAATATTCTGGTGAGATTGAATTAAATAACTATAATTTGTGGTTTTCAGGGTATATATTAGTGGATGAAGTTATCACAGTAATATTCCAAAGTGAATTTGAAGCAAGCTCAGATGACATCATAACTTAAATAATCAACTCTGGTTTGTTTTTCTTTAAACTTACCAACTAATAACTCTCTCACAATCTCATGGTTTTATAATGTGAATTGGAGAGAAGCACAGAAATTTACACTCCCTTTAAGATACTCATATCCCTATTTATTTCAAGTCCAATGGAATAGATTGAAGAAACAAAAATAGCATTGTTCATCAGTGTGATGTGATGATATCACTCCTACTCCCTTCAAGTTCACTTCAGGTTATAAATATATTTAACTGTACCATACCTTTATCTGTCAGTATCTCAGGAACCACACATAGATATTGAATGAGCATTTCATCAGATTGCTAAGATTTACAGTAGCTCCTCTTTTAGCATATCAGAAATAAAGTTTTGCTTTAAAGTCTTTCTTTTAAATTTAAAATGAAAGACTGTCAGTAACACATCATTCCTGTATATGTAGAAGAACAAAATGTTTTTCAAGTTTGTCGTTGCTGCAGTTCAGTATAAAATAACTGTGTTTAATTGTGAAAACAATTGTAGAATGTACTGGATGCAATGCAGCAAATCAGTTTTCTGTTGTTTTGCAATTTTTATCTGATATTAATTTTTATGAGATACCTTAAGAATTGCAAAATTTTACTAGGATAAATGTAGTTCCTGTACTGAACTTATTGGACTTACTGAAGTGACTATTTTGGGAAATTTTCCAATCTATTGGCCTATGCTGGTTGACAGTTGCCTATTAAGTTTCAAGTTTCAAGTTGCAATTTGTTCTGAATTCTTACAATCGTACAACTTTAATTCTTGCCAACTGGATTTAATTTTTTACAGTGAAAGGAAAATATGCCTTCAAATTGTTAAACTGTTATTTTGTGAAAATCAGGAGGAACAACTAAAGAAAACTTTGTAATATCATGTGGACTTACAGTACTGTTATAAATCTGCAGCACAGACTACCAAAATATACCCCATTTGCTAGTGTTTTGGCAATTTTGGACTTTTATGAGTTTTTTGTGTTTTGACCTGGTTAATAGACTATTAAACAAACACTGAGTTTGTTTACTTGCTTTTATTTGCCTTTTGGGCAGATGTATTGTGAAGTCTACTGAAAGTAAATTTATATTATGGCACTGTACTGTTGTCTATGGATATTTCCTGTCCTTTTTACCTCACCCCTGTAGTAACCTTTAGAATTCACATTTTTGTTGCTTTGCATAGACACTTACGCTGTACCATTAATTGCAAAAATTAAGTATTGTCAGTTTCTGAAGTTCCCATTTCATTTATGTTTCTGTGTTACAGTTTGTATGTCTTTGTTGTACAAGTACATACCAGAATGGTAGAGTGTATGCCATTTATGAATTACTGAGTATATAGGATACTGGGTTACACTAAGTAAGTCAAACTGGGGCAATTACATATTTACCTGATAGTGGATGTGACATTGAATTGTTCTATTGATGATTGAGCACATGTTGCCTATAGGTGACATTGTTTCACAGAGACAGTACTCAGTAATTTAATCATTTATCTCCTTTATTTCATGCTATAAAGATCAGTGTATGGTTACCACACATTCAGCCTTATCCAGAGGTGATTTAGTTGCACTTTTTGCAAGAATGCAGTGCTGTTATAATCTGAATTGAATTGTCTCCACTGATAACCTTCTCTGCTACCTTACTTGCACTCATAATTTGTAATGTATGCTGTCCAAATTGTTAATGTAACCAGTTTTATAGTGCATTAACTTAAATGCTTTCCTACAGGTTATTCACTCAAATTTTACAGTATTGAACATACAGTTCTGTAACATGCCCAAAGGTGGTATATATATAATACACTAGACAGTTGTGCTCTGTTGCAGACCAGTGGTTTAGAAGATGTAAAGACTGCATGGGACTTTAAAAACTTGTTACTGTCACACCAAGTTGAGTGTATGAGACCTAACCTATGTAGTACCTTTAGAAGTTTTATACCCCACACTATTGCTTAAATTTCCTTTTCTTTTCTAAAGATATACATTGAATGTTTACTGTACATACCATAATTACAGTACCAGTAAAAACAACATAGTACAGTGTAGTAGTGCAGATATAAGAGCACTGTAGGTATTGGATAGTATAGGATAAGAATTTTACAAAAGAGTACCATCACTTTTCACTTTTCTAATTTTGATGGTAATAGTGCAGGGAGTAAATGGCTGTTGGAACAGGTGGGAGATACTCCCACAACTTTTCAGTTTAATGGGTTTTTTTTATGTTATAACATCCCAAATTACCTTAGAAATGTCAATACATAGAAGGTGAGTGGCTCAAACTCTACACCCACCTTAGACACCTTCTGACAGCACTACGTAGTAGTATTTTTCTCATTTGACTGTACAGCATATTACTTTGTTGATTTAAGCTAGTATCTCAGAGAAGTGGATGCAAAGGCGTAGGAAGCGGGGGGGGGGGGGCAAGATCCAAGGGCAAAAACCCCTTATTTTCTTCTGTAAGAAATGTCAAAAATTTGCAGTAATTTTCCTTAGTTTGACCAAAGTGTTGCACCAAATTGCATCCGAGGACCCTCAAATACCCAAAAAATTTTCCAAAGGGGAGGGGACACCCCTCCCCTTAGAACCTTCACTCAGGATAGTGATCCAAAACAAGGTTCAGCCCCCCTCCCCCATCTCAAAAAGCTTCCTACGCCTATGAGTGGATGAAATTCTTACCTGTATGAATGTTCTTTGTAATAGATATATATATAAATCCCACAGTCAAGCATCATATAGGTATGCTTGTGACTGGTGTTATTTATAAAAATTAAATCTCTTTAAGAGAGACATCTACCCATGGAGCTACTATGAATAGAGAAAAAGCAGCTTATTGCCCTGTGAGGTTATCATCAGTTCTGACATTCCAAAGCTCAGAACCCTCTTTAACTGCTACAAAGGGCTATCATCTGGGATTATATATATATTATTTAGGGAAGGGAGAGTTAAATTTTGACAACAACTGGTTGTCAGTGAGATTGAATGAACAGCCTAACATATAGTAATGTAGCATAGGTTGTGCATAACATTAGGCCGTGAAGCCTAGCTTTCGTTAAAGACTTCATTTGGGAACATGTAGCTGTTTATGTTATTCAAAGATGATCATTCAGTGGTTGAGTTAGTTGGGCACCTGTCTGTAGGCTAATGAACTTCTATGTCATATTCTGTGCTAATACCATACTTATGGATTTTTGATTGAAAGTTGGCTGTAGATTTTAAAAGCAAATGCCAGTTTAATGTTAGAGCTTGGCAGCTCTGCCAGTCTAATGTGATTCAAATATATTTCAATTTACAAAATTCCATTTTTTTACTCAAAATTCTGTTTTTTGGCCATCTGTTTTCTGGTTTTTGGTTTGAAAAGGTTGGCAGCTCTGGATTTCTAAGGGTGTGCACTTGTGCACACATATGCCATCAATTTCATAAAGTTAGGTAAGGGTCAAGCTTTACAATTAGCTAAGTTTTGTTATCAGGAAGGGTCCAGAAAGGTGGAAAATTCAATTATACAGAGTTTCTTACGTTTTCATAGCTCCAAAAATATTGTTTTTGAGAAATTGGTGGTATCATTGGAAAAAAATGTAAATTTTTGTTTATGCTGGGGACATTTTGTAGCTGTTAATTGTAGACTGCATATATTCCTAACAAATGCACTGTGAATTAATCGAGTGTGCATTATCTTTTGAAAAAGTCATTTGCATTTTTTGATGAGTTAAGTAGAAGAACAGTCATTCTTTTCACATGAGCAAATTTTTTGACTCTAGTTTGTCTGAACAGATGACAGAAGTTCAGAGGAATAACATAGGGAATAATGGGACAAAGAAATTGAAAGATCAGGCGTTAAGATCGAAATGGATTTATAAAGGTGGTTAGACTACAACTAAAAGGTAACAAAATTTTGAGGTTGAATAATAACACCAAGTAACAAAGAATTTGCTTTTACTCCATTCGTAGCAGCTCCATGATCCATTGAAAATTAATGTAGTTTTGTCGTCACATATACTGTATGCAGTAGTCTTATTGTGTTTCGATAATAACTGTACAAGTTTTATAGTCGAGAACTCCAATTCGTAAGACCTATTCTATTGTACATCAGTATTGAACTGTGAATTTTTCTATCCTTTTTAGTAACATATAGGCTTGATTCTTGATCTTTTAAGCATGACTGTAGTCTGATTAGCACTGTACTCCTTTTGCACTTCAGTTTGTTTACTCATAGTTGTCTACAAAATTTAACCAAGTGCACATTAGCACAGTATTGCTTGAAGTTATTTTGCCCTTTGCAGAGCATTAACTGCACCAGACCATTAACCAACCTGGTAAATATATCTAATGAGAATGGCCATTTTGCCATTCAATCGGAACTTGAAGCAGAATTCGTAAAATGTCAATGAATCGATCAATGTGAATGCTTACCTGAGGTAAAATGTTTGCAAAGGGGAGGGTACATAAAGAATTCTTGTAATGATCAATGCAAAACTGGGGCTGAGGGGGGGGGGGGGAGATAGTCATCAGAACCTCCCGGTCCCCTCTCAGTAGGGGCTTGTAGTCAGGGCTGGAAAAAACATTTCCTAGTAAGGGAGTAAAATTTTCCACTATTCTTTCTGTCTTTTCATGTATGAAAAAGTGACATTTCTTTCCAATTGCCAGATTTTCCATCCAAATGCCCAAATTTTCCCTCCAAATGCCCACATTTTCCAGAAAGGAGCCTCCCAGCTTCCTAACATTTTCCACCCATTCTTGTTGTACTGTACAATGATTGTTTTTAATATAAATAAGTATATTATTGTACCTCTGTACCAGTAAAATCTTCCTCCCAGCAAAATGTAGATGTTTGGAAATCACTCTTGGTACAAACTGTAAATGTACTATTTGTAAACAGATTTAAGTCAAACTTTGACAAATTTTGGAAACTAAGCCAACATTATTTTGACTATAGACCTAACTAACATGAAAGTAGCTAGCTACTCAATTACAGTTTACTTAACAACCTTTTTCTAAAATAGCAATTTAGGATTATGGTATATAGTTTTGGTATGTGTCATGTTTGGCTACAGTAAAATGCCATTGACAAATACAATGCATACTCAACACTCTATCCCGTAATCCTGTGTAACTGCTTTTCATAAAGGGGTCTATGAAATGCCTATTGGCCAGCAGTGCCCTATTCATAATGATGATGATAATAGTTTTCAATGGTGTCATGGCTGCAAGGATATTCATATGTAGACTGACAAAGGCAGTGCTGCCAAGCTATTGTTGAAGCTTTTTTTTTTAAAAAAACTCCAGTTATTTGTTGGGTTTTCATAACTTAGAATAAACTATTCTGTGTATGTCTAAGCATAGAAATGTTACTACATATAAATGCATGATGATTTAAGGCTTCACTCAGCATTGGTAATTGCCTAATTGGCTAGCTAGGTTGTGATAAAATACAGGAATGCTGTAGGCCTATAAGTAGAAACAGTTGTTTGACAGGAGGCAAAGCTAGTAGTTTAGTAGCTTGGATTCCACTCAAGTTTCTTGCAGTTCTTAGACAAGAGTTGAGTGAGATGCTATATTTTTGCCATAATCAATTTCACAGACTACAGTAACTCAGATTGTGTTTAATTTGGCTAAAGGCTATCGCGATGTACGAGTTCACTTCCCAGACAGTGTCTCTTACTGTCCTTCAAACTTTTCCCAAGAAAAAGTATCTCCCCCCCCCCCCAAAAAAAAAAAAATGTGAAAAACATTCTCAGACAACTATTTTTTACACTGTATTGATGGAGGGGCCCAAGCTGCAGTACTTAAGAGGATGAAATTTAAACAAACTTCAAAAACTTTTAATAATGACCGTTATAAATTTTGGTCTACAGGTAATTAGCAACAAGAATAGATTCTATTCCATTTAGTGGATCTGGTAACTGCAAAATGTTGTGGAGTTTAATACTCAGTCATACTATATAGTAGACATACTTTTTCCATTGAGTTATTAGAAATATTTTTACATAATTGGTGCAGGGCACCTTTAAGTTTTCTGCAGGCCAGGAACTGAAAACACATTACTATGGTTTTAAATATATTTACTTGTTTGTTTGTTTCATTCTGGATCTTTTTCCTAAATTAGACCACTCTACAGTATGTATTGATGCTTTGTGGAATTGTGAATGCAGACAAGTCCATAGTTTCACACCATTTCAAAAACAATTAAATCAACACTTGGCAGTGCAGTAGTACTGTAAGCTGTGAATGCAGTTGTATTTGTACTTGTAACTGTTTTGGCATTGATGCCATTGACCCAGATGAATAGGTTAACAATTTCAGTACCAGTTTCACATACGTACCAGTAACAGGTGGTCATATTTATGAATGAACTGAAATTGTTCATGTCAGTTAGATCCTGTTTGCTGTTTGTTTCTACTCCAAATATTTGTGCATGCACACCATCACATATGTACAGTAAGAGATGATCAAGCATACTGTACATACAGTACTGTATGCATACTGTACTTTATACCTAGTGTTATAAAGTTACATAGTCTGGGTGCTATACTGTGGTTTCGAGGTAAATATATCATCAGTATTGTGGAGATGAGACTGTGAGAGCTATGCGGTCATGAGTGTTTACTTTAAGTGTGTGTTTCTTCTTGCAGATCACATGCAAAATTATACATTGAAAATAACTAACAAAACATTTCAAGGAATATGCTGTCAAATGACTTGAAAGTAGTTAAGCTTTGGTCAGAAGTTGCTCTGACATCTTCAGGTCTGAAGCAAGAGAGCCAAACACATTTATTTATAGTCATGTAGACTTGAAGGGAAACAATTGTGCAGCTTTCTAAGCAAGTACAACATTTAGAACACATTTTTCCAAGCATTGTGATACCATTAACAACTAATATAACTCAATATCTCATTTAACACGAATTTTTCAAAATATTTTTGAAACTCACTAAACGCCACTGCGTAGGCAGTCATGATATTGTGATATTACCCATAATGCAACGGAACTGTGATGTCACACCTGCACCTCGCCGCGGGTTTTACAACAACTGCTTGTGAAGTTTGTAAGCACACACCTACAGTATTCACGGTAACGTCAAAACTATCTTTAATTTTCAAAAAATGCAGCGGTTAAATTTGCCATTAAAATCCAGAAATCTGTACATTACTATCTAATATCATCATATAGCCTTCTTCTAACTTGATACGTACGATTTTTAACCAGTTAAAACGTTCGAGAAAATCCTTCACCCTATACTTAAAGTGCAGCTCGAAATCCATATTGACTCTATATGGCATATCACACACATGCATGGTACTGACCACTGCACTGCATCGCCGTAGTCTGAAGGGATTCGATCATACTTGTCAAAACCTTTTTGAATTTTTCTAAATACTCAACAGCCAATCTGCCAATAAAAGTTATAAAATTCAAAGTAAAATATTCAAACAATACACAGAAGTCTCTTACCAGACAAAATGTGTCTGATTGAAGCTTACTCAACCAAAAAGAAATTCTGTGCCTGTTACCGATAGCTCGGGGCAGCCATGATGGGAACACATCGCGGAGAATGGTTAGGGTTGCTCCTGGTAGACAAATACAACTCTCGACTGATATTTCAAGGTGTTGCTGAAAGAATGCGGCCAGTACTCCACCAAATATGCAATAATCGATATCATACTTTACAGTGTCTACGCAAAATCCTCATTATATGCACTAAATCAGAAAATATCACAAGACTTTCGTCTTGAACGAATGCCAGGCCCTAGCAAACACGTATAGGTATTTTAAGGAGAATAGTGTTTCCATAAGTTAGACAAAAATTTCCCTCAGTGGATCAAAGTTTCCTTAAGTTTTCATGACTACTACCGAAGAGTTGAATCTCTTAATGTTCTTATGGTAACATAAGAGTAAAAACAGATAATCATCATTTACGAATAGAAATCTTTATGGAGAACTATCCAAACACCGCATGAACACAGCCCTTCAGCGTGATACCATGGGCTCAGAAAATGGAACCACTGAAAGAGAGTATTCCTTGATAGCATCCTCTTGCAATACTATGAAAAATAAATGGGCAAGAACTATTTAGTATTTTTAGCTATGGGGCATAAAAAATCCCACAGAAGTTTTTGTTATACTTTCTATATTTTTTATGATTTAAAATACATAATTTTGAAATTTTGAACCACAACTCAGAAAAATTAAGAAGGCCTATTTAAATTTATTTGAGCTGGCAACATTTTGCTCTGGAAATCGTGAGGTGCGCGTTGTACGTCAGCAATCAGCTGATATCTAGTTGTCTTCTTTCGAATATGTCTGCGCACATGCCAGCAAGCGAGGGAAATTTGAAATATATTATTCTTAATATTTAAAGGTTTCATGTAAGGTCCACCAGTTAAAGATTATCTGTAGTATTTATATGTATACTACACATATAAAGGGTCAAATGGCCACTATTGTTCCCCTTTAAGTGAGCACCAGTGTGTTGTACTAGTGATCACTGTTTTGTTTTAAAAATAAGATCATGCTGAAACTACTTTTTATCAAAGATGTTTCTTTCAGAGTGTTTCTTACTTAACCTTACTATCACATATTAAGTGTTTATTTGCATTGTGTACAAAGTGTAAAAAAATGGTTGAATAGTACACTACTGCATATTATACCATGCACATTAGGGTGGCCATAAGTCAGCTTTTCACCAGATTGTCCAGCTTTTTGTTAGCCTGTCTTCCATTTGGCATTACTTGATGCTAGACATTGATTTGTCCTCCTTTTTGAAGCGCTGCAAGGTCACAATGACAAATCTTGCAAATTCAGAGTGAAAAAATCAATCAGGAATAAATTCATTCCTATCACATACGATTTTCCATGTTATAAAAAAAACAAAAACTGTGGATATGCAGTATCTCAAAATGAGAGCGGTAGTACTTCAAGTTAAAAGTATAGAGTATAGTCAAGTGGGGTAAAAAGAAAATCCCCCCCCCCCTACAGGCCAGGAGAGATAAAATTTAAATAAATTGTTTAATGTATTTTGTAACCACAGACCTCTGCTGTAGATACTGACATATTTGGTAGACTTGTCTTGCTCTCTCAAAGGAGCAATGGAATTCGAAACAAACTTAAATAGGAAAACAGGCAATTTTGAGGTTTGTATCTTCCATCTGAAACTTTCTATTTCAAGAACCCTTATACAATGGTAAGCCTGTAATAACAAAGTCAATGTATGTTTTAATTGTTAGTTTATTGTGTGTCTATATGCTGCAATAGTCCACCTATCCACTGTAGTTTCACATCTGTCAGAATCATCTTGTTTTTTTATCTGAATAAGTATGCAATTGGTATAAAAAAACTAGTTATATTTTACTGCACTCTTGTTTTTATTTACCCCGCCTTTTTATTTCACTACATAGGATCATTGAAAGGCAGAATTTTGTCATTAAAAGTGTCATTTATAAAATTGATTTTCTTGGGTTTAAATAGAATATTATGGAATCCTTTGGTATTGGCCTTACTGTATGTTAAAAACCTGAAGGTGACCGTTACAATAGACTCCAGGCTACTGTAGACAAATCAACAGCCTGATGTTTTATCCTTTGTAAATTATAAAAATTTGCTCTAAAATAAGTGTAAATGCCATACTATTATAGACACATGCTCTTCTCTGAGAAGTGTTTTTGATGGGTTTTGTTCCTTTATTAAACATTGAAAAAAAAAAGAAAATAACCATGCGGTTAGCCTAATGTTAAGTACTGTACTATAGTACCTACCTACATACCCTACAGTACGGAGCCCATCAGGGGATTTTGTAAGCAGTGACAACAGGTCAGTCAGCAGCCTAATGTTGCATGCACTGGAAATTAATTCCACAATTAATAAATAAGGCAATATTTTAAAAGCAGTATTGAAGACACCTGACATTGTTCTGGAAGCATGTCTGTATGATGGTTTTTGTAATCAACATAAACAGTCCAGTGACATCCTGTCAGTAGGTATATAGCTATCACAGCTGCAGAACAAAATGCTACATTGTAGTGTTGTAGGCTTGGAACAAAATATTAAAATATTACTTGTTTATTTTTACTCCTCAGTCTGTTGCCTAAGCAACACAACCTTAAGTTAATACTCTTTGGAATCAGTACTATTTAAGTCCTTTAAAGAGTTCTTTAACATTTCCTTCATGTAATTTTCTGTAGATTTTTTCTCTCTGAAATACTTTAAAGTGGCCATGACACGTAAATTGGAGTAACGGGAGGCTAATTTAGCCTTAAGTACACAAAAAGCTCTTTCCAAAACTGTTTTCATCACCCTTACAGCCCTGAGCATTAAAAAGAAATTAATGTTTCAAAAAATTGCACCAAAAAATAGACTGTTGAAAATGAGATTTCAAGCCAACACAATAATGACGTCATTTTAGGAACACCAGCCTCCGTATACCGAACCTGGCATACATCATAGCCTATACGTAAGAGATAGTAATGATTGTAATTCGCGGCATGTCTTGAATTTGAACTTTATTCTGTCTGTTTGGAGAGTGGTGTCGGTCTGTTATATTTTGGGGCTGCAGTAGGCTATTACTAATAATTACAAATACTCTTGATTCATAACCGAAGAACGAAAAAACTCGGCAGTGTACTGTTCGGCTCGGTCTGCAGTAATACGTACAGTGAGTGGACTGGCAGCAGCCAGCGAAATACTGTGCACACTCGATCATAGGCTAGTTCCACGATTTCCACTGACACTTGCACGAAAGTCACCTAAAGTTCATATTTTAACTGCCTACATAAAACTTTACAAGCTAAAGTCCCTTGCAATTGCTCCAAATGCTTCTCATGCTCGGATTGTTGTGGTGTTGTACTTTCACCTCACCTAACAGTCTCAAATCGATACTGTTCCATGCGCCGTAACGAATTACTCACCCCATCTGCACCACTGACATCTTGTTCAGTATTGCCTTCGCCTTTCTGATTTCAAATCCAAGAAAACTCACTTTACCGACAGTCCAACATTCCTGTCCGATTAGGGAGTTGCCATTAGATGGCAACTCCCTGGCTCAGATCCGTCATACCAAAAAAAGTTTTAAACTTGATTTCACATGGTACCTACTACGAAACAGTGCTGGTGATTGTGTAGTATCAACTATGCTGTGTACTGTACCACTTCAATGCTGTACCTATGCTGGTGCGTTGTAAATGTTTGTACATGCAGCTACTTATCATGACACCAAGACGAAAAACCTGCGTGAAATGCATTTACAGTAATTGACTAAAACAATTGTTAAGCACGAGAAAGGGGATAACAATTCCAAAGTTTACAACTTTTCACGCAGGGTTTACATTGTATCGACCTTGGTAACCGGTACAATGGAATTCAAACACTGTATCAAATGTCCGAAGGATACCACGGCAAACAACGATCAGTTCCTAAAGTGACGTCATATGACGTAACAAGATTTTGAAAATTTTCGGGAAGACTAACTTTTTAAAGCTGGAAGAGGGTGTATTTTTTCTCAATTTTTGAGCGGAAAAACAAGTTGTAAACAAACAGAATGGTTGATTTTCGTTGTAGGAAACGTATTCCTAAAGATACAAAGGGTTTAAACCGTTAATTTACACGTGGCATAGCCACTTTAACGTACCTTGTTGACATTTTGCTTTGCACAGTAGTCTTAGTATTTTCTTTTGATCATATTTTGTTTCATTTTCCCCTAGGCCAATGATCATTCATTGGAGTATAAAAGCTTACATGTAGGTACCACTGTACTATAGGCCCTCTCCATATTGCTGTTTCTAATGAGTGGGGGCTGGAACTCAAAACCATACTGATGTGAGACATACCTCAAGTAAAATAGCAACTTGCACTGATGAAATCACCTTTAAAGAGTTCACTATCTATTCAAACTAAACATGGTGGATGAGTTTTCCAGTGTTCACTCACTTTAAGTTTTTGATTCCTTGCCGAAGGCAGGCAAGGAATCTATGCGATGGTGATGTCCGTGTATGTGTGTGCGTATGTGTGTGTGTGTATGTGTGTGTGTGATAAGAATCTCGTTAGCACTCTAGTTTTCGAAGGGAAAGGGCGAGACACTTCAAAGTTGGTTTGTGGGTAAAGCATATAAAGATCTCAGCTGGGATTGGTTTTGGTGTGGTTCAAAGGTCATCTGAGGTCAGCAGCAGGTGAAATATGGACAAACCATGTTATCTCATCAGCTGTATGTTGCCTGAACTTCAGACACGGTGGGTAGAGTAGTACCTCTTGAGTTATGAAAATTTCAGGAGATTTATTGGAGGTCAAAGGTCATACAGGGTCATGACAGGTCATGGAGTAAAAAGTTTGTTAGCACTCTAATTTTTGAAGGAAACATGCAGGATACTTCAAGCTTGGCACATTGGTGTACTATACAAAGATCTCCTTTGGGATTGTTGTTGGTGTGGGTCAAAGGTCATTTGAGGTCACTGTGAAGCAGAAACAGAAAAACACAGAGCTGCATATGTATATCTCAGGCACTACATGTTGCATGAAATTCAGACATGTTTGGAAGTTGCTGCATTAAAGTTTACTAGCATTTTCGTTATTTCTTGGAGGTCACGTGGGGTCAGGAGCAGTCATAGAGAGAAAAGTTTGTTTAACTCATGAAAAATTGGTTGATAGTTACTGTTTTAATGTTTAGTAATATTTTTATTTTCCCTAGAGGTCACACAGGGTCATGTGTGGTCAGAGAGTGAAAAGCTTGGTAACACTAATTTTTTACATGGAATATATGAAATACTCTGCAGCTGGGTGGGGTTGTTCCTATGTGTGGGTCACATAGTAGGTTACAGGTGTTGTGTTTAATTCAAACACTATATATTTTCTGCCTTTCACTTGTCCTTATGATTTTATTGCTTTTAATATAACCGTTTTGAACAGATCCATTTGCAGTTACTTGGTTTATATTATGATTTTACAGGTTCTAAGCTCTTCTTTATTTGTGCTTCCCACTTTGTTGAGAACTGGAGACATTGCTATTGATACAACATATACCACTTTAAGTACCAGAGGTAATAACAATTCCCCCTCTACTTGTCCACTGAGGATAACACTGTCACAGCTCACAAAGACAAATCACCTTTGTAGACTGATAACGCTGGCCTCTGACCCTAACTTGTTGGTGGTGTAGCTGTTAGAGTCACAACATATTGACATATGATTGCCTATGGACCATGCAGGCAAGGGAAAAAACTTTTGACACTTTGTCCAGTGCAGTGTTGACAGCCCTTAAGTGTTTAGATTAATGTCAGTATAATGACCTAGTTTGTGGAAGGAGTATATATAACTCAGGCAATCCCTTGCTGTGTGTGAATCCCTGCTGTCATATGCCAGCACCAGTCATGTGGACCCATCTCTTCAGGGTGAGCTGTGTACTTACTGTAATTGCTAATGATGGTAATTGTTCTTTAGGGAATACAGTACAGCTTCCATTTCCCTGACACCTAACCTCCTAAAATCATAGCCTTGACAGTGGGGCTTTTTGGCTGCCTGAAAGCACTATGGAAACCTCAATATATTTTGGCATTCTGGTTTTTGTGAAGGATAAGAGTGGCACACTTCAGAGTTGATGTAAGTTCAATGTGTAAAGATCTTAGTTGGGATTGCTTTTAACAGAGAACAAAGGTCAATTTAGGTCACCACCTGTCAAAATATAACATCTTTTGTAACCACATTATCTCAATAAGGAAAACATAAAGAAACTTTGCCATACATTTACTTCTATTGATAACACAAGCCTACCATGATAGTCCTCATTGATTGCAAGAAAGATTTAAACTTATGTTCTGGTACCTACTCCATCTCAAAACTTGGCAAGGAATCACTACGCCTCTTGGCGTTCTTGTTTTTACTAAATATGCATGTTTGTTTTAATACCCTAACAAAGTGTTTTATTTTTATTTCACTTTCAGAAATAAAGTGAGATAAAAAGAGCAATGATTTTCTGAAATGCTTTCTACATGAATTACATTTCTTGTTTTTTTCCTAGTTACTTGAAAAGGTGTCCACACTGGCCATTTAATAAGAATAGAGCTTTTTTTTTATCCCACCTGCCTACACACTGTAAATTTGTATGAAGTGCACACATTGTCACTGATTGAAGGTTTCTTCCATCAGGACTTGCTCTGTTCAGGCAGCTATAGTTTGTTTCTTACAACCAAGTGTGTGTCATGATTATACAGTAAACCCTTCTGATAGCTTGTTATTTTAGAGTATGAGGGACTCGATAACATGCATACAAGTAAAACACTGCCTAAAATTTGCTGGCAAGATTCATTCATATACTCCAGTTTCTCATTAAATCAATACATATAGTTTGGTGAGGCTCTTAAAGGTTCAATCTGTGTTTCACATAAAGTATATATATATGAAGTGAACGATATACACCTAAAAATTGTCAAATATTTGTGAGTAAAGACTGTCGCTTACATTCTTGGAAACTTACTCTAAAAGTAAGATAAACAGTGTTTACTGATTATTTAACTAGCTTGTTGTACTAATACTAGAGTATACCATGAAAGATTGAAGGTTATAACCCTCCCTGCAGTTGTGTAGATGTTAGTAGAATAAGCTCTCTAAACTACACAAGTTGGGGAACACATCTACGATACTGGTACTTACCCTTTACAGTGTAATAAAAACATGTGGAACTTTACCATATTAGTGTATACATATACTAAAAATACTGGTATGTGAAATGACAGTGCTGCTCACATTACTTTAATCCTGCCTTACTTTAACATGGTCAGTTAAGACCAGTTTCATCATTAATTGGTAGACAAAAAGTCTGCGAGGGGTAGACTGATTGTACAATATTTCAGTGCAATTGACCTTCACCAAGCATTTACTGGTTGCCTTAAGTATGTGAAGTATATTGAACTGAACTCTAATATTGTCTATTGGTAGGTAATGTTCTATTCTGCTGGAAATGGACAACTTTCATACTGTACCAGGTTTGGGCCTTGTTTCATGATGAGTTATGTTCAGGCATGATTTTAATAGGATTACATGATAGATCAAACTTGAAACAGGGTGTTGAACTTATATCAATGGAAGTGAATGTTGAAGAAGTTGAATTTTACTTTTGCGTAATGGGAAAATTGAAACAGCTTTGCAGACAAGATAGTGTCGAAGAAAAGGGGAAAAGAGTGTTTACTCCTTTATTCAATAGGCCTAATGCATTGACACCACACAACATCAGTCTGGAGGAAAACAATGAAGCACACATGCATGAGCGGCATAGATTTCGCATGTGTGTGTAGTAGAGTTACTTGCGTATATGATTGGTTGACAAATCATCTGTCTGCATTTGTTGGTATAACTTGTAATGATACATGCTTTTCCTCCAAATGAGCAATTTCTGCTCTGGGACATCATAAGGTCTACACTGTAGATTTGTACTTCTACTGACTAGTGACTATGGAGTGTTTGGAGAGGGGGGGGGGGAGGGCAGGGAGATGGTCTACCTTTGCAGTTTAATGGTGATCCCATCATATCCCAAGTATCATAACTTTCAGTGTGGACTAGTGAAATGTCAGTGTTGATTGTATTGTACTGTATCTGAGTACTGTACGTGCCATGAACAAGTAAGCTATGAACCCAACATATTTGTCAACATTTCTTACATCAGATTGAAATGGGAAAGCTTTTTTCTCCCTGTATGTCCTTGCATTTCCTTGCATTATCTGTCTTCTGTATTGTACTGATGGGGTATTTGTCCTTATTTTGTTTTACACCAATCCATGTAATATTGCTCATAATTATTACCCCCACATATGTGCTTATTCATGTAGATTCACAGTATTAGTATTTTTACACATTGTTTTCCCATTGTCCCTGTCTGCCCAAGCTCATTCTTTATTTCTTCAGTAATAAATTCTTAAAGACCATTCCATTTAAAGTAACAGTAATCCTATCCCACAGTTGAAAGAAAGCATCAAATTTTAATGTGCCTTTGCAGGCTTTAGTATACAAATGAGTGCTTATGAGTGTGATAGTATGAATAATTTCATTTGTTGAAAGATTGAAGATTGAACATTCTATAAAGAGGCGAAGCCAAGTTGAATGAAACAAGTGGAAAACATTCATTATTTGTTTGATATAACACCTAACTTTCTAAATAGATCTTGGTCAGAAATTGATTGTACCGCAGTGATAGCTGACTCACCGTGGTGTGTTTATCTAGGATAACACACAACCGTGTGACAGTGCCGAATAACTCATGGCATGTGACCACCAATCATCCAATCAGATGTAGAGGAATTAATAAGGTGTTATATAATACAACACATTTAATTGTGTGCATCATACTTTTTCATGATAACAGGAATTCTTCATTCTCTCCTTTTTGTAGCCTGAGGAAGAATCTCTGCCACTGGCACAGTCTTTGCTGAATGCTCTAGCTGATCTTCTCTTCTGTCCTGATTTCACAGTTGTTGCATCTAAGAAACAACATGCAGCGGTAGGTATCGTTACATGCAGTGTCTTGTGTAAACAGCAGATCTGCAATTATCTTTCCTCAGTGTACTTATTGCTAACAAAGGAAGAGGGGCATCCCATATTTAGGAGATAGCTACTGTATGTACTGTAGGGAGATTGGAAGGAGCCAGACTTGGTTGATACTCAGACTAAGAGTAATCAGGTTTAATGAGGGATGGAATTCTTTGCAGCTAATAGACTATGATCGTATAATGTGTTTTATTGGAGAAAACAGGTAATTTATGCAGCATTAAGGCAATAAGATGTGGCATTCCTCTGTTCTTTTTGTTCCAATAAATATGAAAGTGCAATTTCAGTTCACTGTCCATCTTTCTAGCTACAGTTCACCCCTTTTCATGGGTTGCAATCGGATGTTTGACTTGGGGGTGAGGGAAAAGGTGTACATGCTATTAAAGAAAACGATTCATCTTCTCCAATGAAGTCATGGGTTTTCAGGATTTTATAATGCAGTGCACATGGCTTCTACCTCACTAGTCTCATACTCCTCTTTTGCAAATAGCCTGTCCAACACCAGAAACAGCAGACTTATTAGCTATGAGCACCTTCTGTTGTGCATCCACATATGGCATGAGTTGCTCAGTTATGGATCTCACACAGTACTTGTATTGAACACATCATTAGCTGTTAAATCGAGACTGCTTCTTGCCTCATTTGAATGTGTTGTCCCTGTCCAAACTGGATATAAAGGTGGCATACTCCATGAAAAACAAGAGATACTGTAGACAAAGAATATTTACAGTCTAAGAGGATTTGTTTTTTATCTTTACCTCGAAAGAACATTCTGTTTGTAACATATATTTGTGTATTTGTTGAAGTCTCATTAGAAGTCTTTAAAGTTAAACATATCATTTGTATCTTGCAGGAAAAACCTGATGATCCTCAAAGTATTGACAGCTGTGAATATATCTGGGAGGCTGGAGTCGGCTTTGCCATCTCACCTCCACACAGTGCACAGTTGGACCAAAACAGAACAGAGCTTTTAAAGTTACTCCTCACATGTTTCTCAGAGACAATGTACCTCCCTCCTGTCAGTAAGTTTTCAATCAAAATGTTTATTATTTTGATTTTATGTGATACTTTGAAATGCCAACAGCCAGTTTAATGCAGCCTAGAAAGATTGATAATTAGTTTTATTGTTTTGAAAAAAGTACTTTGCAGCTTGAAATGTGACTTTATTTAAGAGTGAATACAAGTGTACAGTGACTGGTTGTATGTAGGAGCACACATGTACAATTTTTCTCAGGAGTATGAATTCATACAAACATTCTCCTAAGTATGAGTGTTAGGGAAGCACTGGTGTAGTATTGGTACAGTATTATAATGCAGTGTTCTCCACTAGCTGTTTTGTCCGGGGGGCTCCACCTGTACAAAATCTGCCACACTACTTTAGCGCCCGGACAAAACTTTGCCACCCGCACAGAAAATTGACCCGCCCGGTCAAGAAGTTGTCTGTACACTCAGTCACAAACACCACAACTTAGTCATTTGACTGCCTTTTATATTTGATTTCAAATACTCATGACAAGCAATGTATAATAAAACATCGGAGATGCAAACCCAGCTCACTTGCACCTGAGCTCTTATATCATTCAATATGCACTTAGGCTACTGCATTTCTTTCATAATTATGTTTTCACAGTAGGAATCCATTACCATCAAACTCATACACTAAACGAAACCATTCAATTGAACTGTCCCCTAGGTTTCCCAATTTTCACCCGAAATTTCCATTAAAGTGAACTACTTCATTCTTGAATACGTCCAAGTAGAAACTGGAGCTTCAGATCTGCAAGTAAGGGTCTGAGGGGTCTTAGGGGAGTTGGCATCCCCTCCCCTTAGACCCCTTCCCCAGGAGGGCAATCACAAGAGTCCCCGGACAGAAAACAGACCAGTTGAGAACCGTGTAATGGTATTGGTGTAGGCAAATGTGCAAAACCATTGGTACATCTCTGCACTCACTACAGTCAGGGGCCAAATTCTCAAAAAATTATTGCACACAAAAAGTTGTGGTGGGACATATACAGTGTATCTTGCTTAGTAGGTATTCACACAAGGGAATGTGCGTAGACATTACACATACGTTTACACAAGCTCCAGAGTTGTGGTAAGTGCAAATGCCATAGCAGCACATATATTGATATAGTTTGCAGTAACCTGTGTGCTGCATATCTTTATTAACTGTGTCAGTTGGCTTTGTGAATACCACTTAAGAAAAATCTTGTAACTACAGTGCCTAAGTATAAATTGATTAAGGCAAGACCTAACAGGCTATGGTTAGTGAATGCAGCCCAGAGGATTTGAGTGAAACTCTGTTGCTCATGACAAGCAAGAGCTGAGGAAAAGTGAAAGTTATTTGAAATTATGGGAGTGAGTAAAATGCAGGCTAATCCCATGACCAGAGGAGCACCGTTTCTGCTATCATAGCTGCAAAGTCATATACAAGTGATGGCATTGTTATCTTGTCATGGTGGTGAGAAATCATCTCATTTGTCAGTCATTTTCCTCTTTCATTTCATATGACTGTATACACCCAAGTGAGATTATGAAGTAAACATGTTGATTTGATTGCAAACCATAAGTAGATATCTGTTGGGTGATAATCAATATCATTAACATCCAATGGATGTCATTATTAATGACATTTGACCCCGTTTAAGTTTAGTCTGACCTTTCAAGTGTCAGACATAAACATGTCATTGCTGCTATTACTTGAGTGTTCTCATACTGACTTTTTATTATATATTTGTGATGATATAGTCATGTTGCCAGACAGTTGGAGAGACAGCTGATGTTGTTTTGATGCAGTACATGAATGGCTTTAGGTTCTGAGGATATAATTTGAAGAAAATTCATTGAAAGCTTGTTTAATCTTTGAGTTTGTTTATTCTGTGAGTGATCTGCCTCCAGATATTTGTTGTCATCCATAGCTGGCTTATACATTTGAGCTCAGATAAATTTAAATCAATTACTGTTGTGTTTTTGTTTCCATAGGTGATGCTCATTCCATTCCTAATCAGTGGATCACATACCTCTGTTCCTCTGAAAACAGGTAATAAATTTTCCTAATAAAATGAGAAGTAGTGCTAAGGGTATCTTATTCCTTGTGACCTATCATGGTGTTCAGTCAGTGTTCCTCTCGTTGAGACTGTACAGCCATAGTTGGCCATATAGTGTCTCCCTATCAATGAGTTAGATGGTTGTGAAGTCAGGGGTAAATTATCAATTTACCTGTGTTCTTCAGTGAAGGTTCCCAGTGAGCCAAAAAACCCTTAAATACAGATTTTTATTTTAAGACCTCAAAGTGAATAATCATGCTCAAAAAGCCTTGACATTTCAGTAGAATTGCAAGTAAAGAGCTCAGCATAAATCTGGTTGAGCCATTAGCAATCATGCCAGTCTCTACTCAGTCATAATCCAGAGTAGAAAAGGAAAAACGAAGATCTTAAATAAATACTCAGAATTTCTCTCTCTTCATCAGCTCATTGTAACTGTACATTCCCATATGGTAAGTGACTGCAATCATAAATGTTGAATTGTTGTATGTGACCACGCCTGCAAAAAGCTGGATGCAAACATGCATTGCGTCTGCGAAAATCATGCTGCAGCTAGAAATTTTCATCTTAGTCCCAAATTAAGAAGAGCAGGTGAGCTAGAAATTTTCGTTTTCAAAGTATGTGCGCCCGCAAAGTTTTGCAAGTTTTGCAGCTGTGTACGTGACTATCAAGTCCTGCTGACTATGAAATCCAACATGTCAGCTTGAACTGAGATGCTTTAAAGTGATATTTCAAACTTACTTTTTCTTGTCTCTTTCAGACATGCCCTTCCACTTTTCACATCTCTCATTAATGTTGTGTGTGCATATGATCCCGTTGGGTATGGCATGCCTTACAATCACCTATTGTTCCATGATTCAAGAGAACCACTGGTGGAAGTTGCTTCCCAGATCCTTGTGGTAACTCTTGACCACACACAATCAAATCCAAATGCATCTAACTCAATTGATGGCATTGAACTTCAAGATTCTGGAGAGGTCAGTAGTAACAAAGGAGTCATAAACTCATTATGTCTATCACTATCTGAACGTTTGGTATGTATAGTATTGCCCTAAATTGTAAAATGTTTAACTTTCTGTGTTTTTGACCCAAAATTTAACATTAAGGAGGCACATCCAATTTTTTCACCAAAATGGAACACTTGCTTGATTACTTCAACATTGGCAAAATAAAAATGAGCATTACTGAAATTTTAAGTTAACACACGGTCTTCATTCGCAGACTATGCTAGATTGTTTGTTTGTAGTGTTCATTTAAGAAGTCTTAAGATTTTGTGAAACCTATGTAAAATTGTGAACTTAGTTATGATAGTTGCTGTAAGGAGTTGTCTATGGCCTCTCTAATGCCCCAATGATTTTGTACCATGTCACTAGGTTATTTGTAGTGACTAATCCACATGAGTATAGAATTCTTTCTCAAGTAACATTTTATCCTTAACAAAATAAAAACCAAAAAAGAAAAAAAAGCCCTTGACTCATCAAGTGCATGCACTTAATTGAGGTTTGTTTGTGATGACCATATGTGAAGAAGAAAGGTACAGAGACTTAAGTATTTTAATGCAGATCTTGTATTAGGACAGTGAGTAATAACCACTTTTTGGTTTCGATGATAAGAGAAACCTATGCATTCGTGATGGCGTGTATGTATGTGTGTATGTGCGTGTGTATGTGTGTATGTATGTGTGTGTGTTTTTGACACTTCTTGTTAACACGATATCTCCAGAAGGGAAAGTCAGGCAGTTCTCAAACTTGGTACATAGATGCCCCATATTGAGAGGAAGAACCCTATTGTTTTTGGAGGGGGTCAAAGGTCACCTGGGTCACCAGGGGTCAAACTCTGAAAACCTTGTTAACACAATATCTCGAGGTAGGAAGCTTGGATGAATTTCATACTTTGTATGTAGATGCGTTATGGTAAGGGGAAGAACTCTATCATATTTGGCAGAGGTGAAAGGTCATCTGGGGTCACCGGGGGTCAGACCCTGAAAACTTTGTTAACACGATATCTCAAGAAGGGAAGCTCTGACAGTTCTCAAACTTGGTACATAGATGCCCCATATTGAGAGGAAGAACCCTATTGTTTTTGGAAGGGGTCAAAGCTCACCTGGGGTCACTGGGGGTCAAAATCTGAAAACCTTGTTAACACAATATTTCGAGGTAGGAAGCTTGGATGAATTTCATACTTTGTATGTAGATGCGTTACGGTAAGAGAAAGAACCCTATCATTTTTGGTGGAGGTGAAAGGTCATCTGGGGTCACCGGGGGTCAGACCCTGAAAACTTCGTTAACACGGTATCTCAAGAAGGGAAGCTCTGACAGTTCTCAAACTTGGTACATAGATGCCCCATA
This sequence comes from Holothuria leucospilota, assembly GCA_029531755.1. Lineage (NCBI taxonomy): Eukaryota > Metazoa > Echinodermata > Holothuroidea > Aspidochirotida > Holothuriidae > Holothuria > Holothuria leucospilota. The sequence goes on from CM055968.1 coordinate 54,098,046, forward strand.
TTGAGAGGAAGAACCCTATTGTTTTTGGAAGGAGTCAAAGCTCACCTGGGGTCACCAGGGGTCAAACTCTGAAAACCTTGTTAACACAATATCTCGAGGTAGGAAGGTTGGATGAATTTCATACTTTGTATGTAGATGCATTATGGTAAGAGAAAGAACCCTATCATTTTTGGTGGAGGTGAAAGGTCATCTGGGGTCACCGGGGGTCAGACCCTGAAAACCTTGTTAACACGATGCCTCGATCTAGAAAGCTTGGATAAATTTCATACTTTGCATGTAGATGCCTTATAGTAAGAGGAAGAATCCTATCATTTGTGGTGGGGTTCAAAGGTCATCTGGGGTCACTGGGGTTCAAACCCTCAAAACCTTGTTAACACAATATCTCGATGTAGGAAGCTTGGATAAATTTGATACTTTGTATGTAGATGCCTTATAGTAAGAAGAAGAATCTCATCATTTTTGGTGGAGGTCAAAGGTCATTTGGGGTCATTGTATATCATCGAAACCTCAATGCATTTTTGCATTCTGGTTCATAGTGGGGTACTTGCACGATGCAAACAACTCTTTGTTACAGTGGTGTGAGTATACACCTACACTTTTTGTCCTCAATTGATCTCCCTTCTTATCTGGGAATTGACACTTTTTATCATCACAAAAAGGTGACTTATGTATTTTGTTTTGTCTTTTTTAGCATGGCCTGACAGACAATTTATTTGTAAATTATCTTTCCCGTATTCACCGTGAAGAAGATTTCCGTTTCATTCTCAAAGGGCTGACTAGACTCCTCAACAATCCTCTTATTCAGGTCAGTTAGACATTTCTCTGTGAAATGACTGGTTTCTGTATGTGAACCTTTTTGGTAAATTCCTTGGACATGCATTGAAAGCTTCACTTCCTCTACTTCATTGTGACAGTGCCAGGTCATAAAATGAGCTGAGATCCATTACTTCTGTTTCTACCATATAAATGCAATCCATACTAAAAGTAATATAAAAACTTTTTAAACTTAATAGTACTGTATATCTTTCATGATTTACAAGTATAGATTTTGTTTATCAGTTGTCACTGTCTTCAGTTTCAGAAGAATCAGAGTTTTTGTTCCTGAGATTTCCTCAATATGAATGATATTCATCAAATCTGTTTAGAAATACTGTCCTGTTATTCGTCACTTTGGATATCCATACTGCTGTGAAAATTTGACTGCCAAAAAATTGGTTGTTATTAAATGATGATTATGCTGAGTGTTTATGTTACATGTACATGGTCTTTATCACAGACATATCTGCCAGGGTCAACAAAGAAGATAGCTTTCCACCAAGAGTTGCTTGTCCTCTTCTGGAAGATGTGTGACCACAATAAGAAGTTTCTCTTCTATGTCCTGAAGAGCAGTGATGTGTTAGATGTCCTTGTGCCAATTCTTTATCATCTCAATGATGCCAGGGCTGACCAATGTAAGTTGAATAATTCAAGGAGTTTTGGTATTCAATAGTCAGAGGGTTTTTTGTGGAAAATTCTTTCACTTGAATGGCTGTATTGGTAGTCAGTTGATGAAAATAGATGAGTGAAACTTGAAAAGTATCCTTGCCCTGTAGGAAATGATTTCACAGTGATTGCCATGATCTGTACATAGTTGCTGAATGTCAGAAATTGAGAACTGTGGTTCTCACTTTGAAGTCTGCTTCAAGGAGAGCTGAAGGACAAACTTAGTTTTCTGAAACATCTAACCTATTTCAGTTAAATTTTTAATCCTTTGATGCCATTTGTAATATCCTAGACGTTACCCTAATGTTACACTGAAAAGAGAAATGCATTTGAAAGTTTATATGTGAAAAGTAACTGTTGCTATCACAGTCCACCTTCAAGTGTATTGTAGGGTGTCCTGTTAAGGATTGTAAGTAGTAGAACCTCGAATTTGGCATTTTTGAGGTGGTTACTCATCATCAATATATGTAGTTATTTCTCTTGTTCCTTTTCCATTTGCCTGCTTTTCCTTAATTTACTTGAAGGGAATAATTAGTTTCCCATACCATGCCTTGAAACATCATCTCAATAATCCATATGTCTTCTTGTACCTCTTTCAAGTGCGATGTTTCTGAAAATGAAGTTTGAATACTTAAGGTAAACCAATGAATTGTTCTGCATGAAATGAACAATTCTGAAACCAGACATATTGTCACATGATAAAGAAAAAATCATTCATTAATTAGGATACCAGGGTATACTAGATTCTGGTCACTGCTTCTTTCAAGTTCATAGCTCTTTTCGTACCTAGGCTACTGTGGAGTAAATTTAAGTTTATGTGTGCCGATTTTTCACTTCATTTGGATGCCATTTGGCCAGTTTTGTCAGCAAAAACAAACTAGGTGTAATGTTTTAGGTAGTGAAGTAGTGGATAGGTTGTGTTTTCTTTTTTTCTTTTTTCTTTAATTTTTAAACCAAAGACATGACTGTTGGGTGAAAAAAGAGTTGGTTCTATAAGATTAAAGTGGCAATTTACTTAAAATGCTTTGGTTTGGCTTGGGGTTGTGCACCTAAATTTTAGAGGCAAGTAGCATGCTCTGACATAACTTTTGCATTCACTTTTAAAATACTACTCGTATGATATTGTAGAAGTGACTTTATATACTACCAAACTCTCGTTAGTTGGTTTTCCTGGTATCACGTTTTTTGTCATATTTGCACATCTTTAATCCAAATTATTTATTTTTCATTTCAGCTCGGGTTGGTCTCATGCACATTGGTGTATTTATCCTTCTCCTGCTCAGTGGGGAGAGAAACTTTGGTGTGCGTCTGAACAAACCTTACAGTGTAAGGGTTCCGATGGACATACCAGTCTTCACTGGCACTCATGCAGATTTTCTTGTCATAGTAAGTTTTTGGTTTTGAATTTTATAAATTGGCCAGCTTCTTGTAGAAATGTTGATATGTTTCAAATACCTTGTTTTCAATGTCTGATTTTTGTGGTTTGTAAAGTCCTGATTGTTTCCCTAATCATCAACAGAAATTTTTTTTAAGGTGAGTCTGTAGGTCATTTTTCTTTTTATGCTTGACTGTATTGAATTATAGTGCTTTAATTCTGGGGATACTTTTCTTTGAGGGTTTTTAGGGTCTCATTCAGTGATGTGTAGTGGACAGGGTACCTTTGGCTGAAAAACTGGCTCAGAAAATGGTCCCAGAGACTTCTGGGAATTTTCAGTTATCTTGTTAGTAAGTGAATCCAAGTAAAGCCATATAGTGGTATGGTCAGGTACTAGTTAGTGTTTGTGATTGGCTGTGTGAATGACTGTAGACTATGGGGATGTACACAGATTTTAATTCAGTGGTTCAAGTTCAAGAAATCTTTAATCATGCATGTTTTTGTGTGATTTTCTTTTTCAGGTTTTTCACAAAATTATCACATCTGGTCACCAAAGGCTTCAGCCTCTTTACGACTGCCTGCTGACAATTATTGTAAATGGTAGGTTACATGCTATCATGCTTAAATTTTTTCAGGTGTGTCCTGCTTGATGTTTAGGTCTGGTCATTGGCATGGCAATGCCTTCATGTTTGTTACTGAAAGCTTGGAAAACTATGGTGTTTGTGTTTCACTTGTTCTTGGAACATCCTCAGTTATCACACTCAATCTTCAGAAAATGAACATAGCTTGTCCTCAGACTCTGTGTCTAGTTAGCCTCTCACTGAGTAATACCTTTTCTGTGTTTGGGCCTGCAACTGACATACCTTAGGGGGAAGGTGAAAAAATACTGCAGTTTCACACAAGTTATTTGGGATATTGATTTAGAATCTGGTTTGAACATTATCATAAGTAAGCACATCAGTTTCATCTGTCCATAGTAAATCATCTCATGGGGCAGTATCACTTACTTGGTTATAACTTGGGATGCAGGATTCATAAACAAAATATCTGGTAAGCAAATTTTATGCCAAAGGTTGTATTGAATAGTTGTGTTTCAATTTAGGTTTGAAGCTAACTGCAAGTTGTACCAGTTCAGTGCCATGTCATAAAGTAAGAGATTCAAGAAGTAAATTCTTAGTGTTAGTCAGACCGCGTGTACATTATTACACAAAATAATAAACTTTTAAAACATGTCAAATTGTTTGTAACAAAGTCTGGACCTCTCTTTGTTATAAGTCTGAGCCAGGGCTTTTTCTTTGGATCTATTAGTCCATAAGAAAAATATCAAACAGTGCTGCAGTTCTGTGAGTAGAACTTTACTCCAGAAATATTTTTGTCCCCTGTAAAGAATATTTGTATAGAACATGTGAGATAATAGTGCTTACAAGTATAGCACTCTTTCCCCAAGTGTAATGATGGTTTAATTGCCAGAGGAATAGTTGTACATTGGGAGATTAATTGTTCTAAAATTTTGAAGAAACCTCGAATCAAAACATGAACCTCCGGCTTCATTAGGCGTGCTCATTAACTTTAAAAGCAACTTGTGAAGATGAGCATGTAGCTCACAGAATCAACTTGCACTGATGATTTTTTACTTGCCCATAATGACAACGGAAGCCAGACCGACAAGATAATATTTTCACAGTAATAATTGGCCTATGTTCTGGTATAAAAGCTTTCGAATGTGTTAACACTGTCTTCATGTTTTTTACTTATGACAGTAATTCTGAATATGGTGATGATAATTTTAGTTTGTGCTTTTGGTTAAAAAATACCAACAGTTGCAAGTTTTCCCAAGTGGAATGGTCATTTGTCGCAGTAATTGTAACCTACCTTTGGTTTTGTGGGGCCCTGCATATATGCTAAGTAATGCTTTTAAAACTTCATGCCCTGTCAAGCAAGTAACTGTGACATGTTTTCAAACATTGTCTATAGAGTTTTGTGAAGTCAGGACATGCTTGATTGCTATGCTACTGGATCACAGCCTCATGTTCAGAAGGTGTGTTAAGAGTAAGTGTGCAGTGCAGGTCAATACATAAAACTGTAATACAGCAAGTGCTTGACTATCAAAATGTTCAGCAGAGAGACATGTTTTTCAGGAAATCACTGTAAAATGGTTATTGGTATTGACTCTCCATATATATCAGTGGTTCCCCCTAGTTCATTTTGGCTGAGGATGCCTTTGGTAGTTAGCTCATGTTGTGAATTATTCTTTATGTAGTTAAAAAATATTAATTCTTTCTGAAATGATGTCTTTCTGTGTTTCTAGTCTAGAATATTATCAAATAAATGTGATCAACTACAATACAAACTTCATTTTATCTCTCCCACAGTATCTCCATACCTGAAGAGCTTGTCTATGGTATCAGCCAACAAGTTACTTCATTTATTGGAAGCTTTCTCCACGCCTTGGTTTCTTTTTTCCAATCCGTCAAACCATCATCTGGTGTTTTTCATCCTGGAAGTGTTTAACAACATTATACAGTATCAGTTTGATGGCAAGTAACTTATATCATGTGTTTAAATCATGTACTGTTTGCTTATTAAATTTGATAGTCAAAATAATGTCAAAAAGTTATTATGTAAAAGAAAATTTTCAATATTTTTCAAACAATCTTATGCTCATCATATACAGTAGTTGGTGATTAATGTAGAGCTATAATTTTTTATTCAAGTGGAAAATTTAGATAACTTGTTACAATTTTTTTTATGTTGTATGTACTGACACTTTGTAAATAATTTAAATTGTTTTATTGATAATAGTAATAATAATTAAATGGTTTCTAAAAGCAATGTTTGCTATGTCACACACTGCTTCCTTCCCAAATAAGGTAAAAAAGACCTAACAAAAGCATGAAATGAAACGGCAAAAATTGATGATAAAACAGGAACTTTAAATTATGATGCAGTTACCATGTTTGTGTAATGAGCGATAAAGACAGTAGGGAAGGAAATGCTTGGACAGGAGATAATATACAAATAATGAATGTTTATGAGTGCTATAGTATGAATTATTTTATGAGTTGAAAGATTGAGCATTCTGTTCAACGAGGCGAAGCCGAGTTGAATAGAACGTTAAATCTTTCAATGAACGAAGTTATTCCTGCTATCGCACGAATGAAAAACATTCATTATTTGTTTTGTATAACACCTTATAACTTTAATCTAGCTGTTGGTTCAGTAAATTTGTGTTTTGGCTGTCACTATTGTTCGTGTTTGTCCGTGTGGTAGCTCCATGGTTTGTTGTTTACTAGCTACGCGTTTATGTACCTATTACGTTTGATATGCAATGTGCAATTTCCAAAGCTGCATTCATTTATCGAGTTGCGGCATAGTTTGTACGTACCGCAGTGGGATAGTGACGTCACTCCCGTGTGTTATACTAGTATAACACATGACCGTGTGTTATACTAGATTATTGCACGATGGATAACACACAACTGTGATGATAGTGCCGGATCATCCATGGCATGTGACCAACAATCCTCCAATCAAGTGTAGAGAAATTAGGTGTTACATAGTATCCAGTAATCGACAGACCTTGTTATAAGGGAAGTCTGAGACTGAAGTGTAACAACAAAACAATAATATTCAAAGAAATGAATGTCAGACAAGTAAGGGAATACTCAACATAAAGAGGAAAAATGATCAGTTTTCATAATATCAACACAAGGCAAAGTTTGAAAGGTTTCTTAGAAAGCATTAAACCAATTCAATGTTTGCATGCAAACATGCAATTCAATTATTATACAAGCTTGTAATTAATTCTATATCCCCAGCTGGCCTGGCTGTTATACAGGGGCAGTTGAGTCTGGTTACTCTTTCCTTGCATTTTAGATTTCCTCTGTAATGACTGTTAGCCATACTTCTTTCATCTTGCTTAAGTCCTTACTTAATCCACTGTGGGATTGTTTTATGCACTTATAATCTGAGTCAACTTACTCGAGTGTCTGATTCTGTAACACAGTGGTAGGTTGATGTTGTGAGGTCTGTCTGTGAAATTCTGCGAATAATACTGTAGTTTCTCTGGATGAGAGATGTAATGCAACTTGTTCTTACACACGTCACAGGCAACTCAAATTTGGTTTATACTATCATTCGCAAGAGGAATGTGTTCCACCAACTTGCAAACCTGCCAACTGATCAAGTATCCATTACTCAAGCCCTAACCAGGAGAGGTAAGAAGTCTGCCCCAGCCCCTACTGGTGAAGCTGTGGAACAGACAATGATGGAAGGAGCATTACCTCCAGTAGATGCTGAACCAGGGACCTTAAAGGCATCCTTAGCTGCTACTCCAGGTTTGTTGCATTTCTCCTCTTCTCTTTCTTTCTTTTCTCTAAACAGTTCAAAAAGGTGCTGGTGGAGAAATTTGACGTTTTTATTCCCTAGGGACATTTTTTGTTGAGTATGTCCCTTTGAACTCAGACCAGAATGAAAGATCTTGATGTTTCACATCAAGTAAACAGGTGTAACAACAAATGAAGAAAAGTGATGAATATAACCCCCAGTTTCATATCAAGAATGCACTTATGTCCTACTTCATCTGTTGCCTATGCTCCTTCTTTTTGAGTTCCTTAAAAGCTGTTGTGTGAAATACATAAAGCTTTTTTCTGCAGTAGATTCATAGCATGGTTTTCCAACATGGTGCTTTTAAATGCAAGTTGCAGAATCCAATAATGGTAACAAGAAGTTATGTATTTCATGACTCAGTGTGCATTGTGATACGTAATGTGAGCATTCACACAAAGATACCAGATTCTTCTGTGTGGTGTACTTAATGTATATTAATTACCTGGATTATTTCTCTCACCAAGCAAGTCTTGCTCATCTAAAGATATGTTTCCTTATTTGAATTAACTTTATGACAACCTGTGTATTGATTTCTGTCAAATCTTTAATTCAGGATCTGATTCTGAATCCACTATTTCATCACACCTGTCTGATACAGATGAATACAGGTTTGGTAAGGGCATCTTTCTCCACTCAGATTCTAACAAAGAAACATCTATAATTTGCAAGCAAGGTCACTGGTGTACAGGGCATGGCTGTGTATTAATATGTACTCTTGTGTAACTATTATTTTCGATAATAGTTAACTGTGCCAAGATCTCAACATGGTGGGGATGGTCTTCAGGGAAGGGGATGTGAATCATACATTGTAATCGTCAGGACATGGTGCTGCTCATTAGACATGGGCAAATTACTCCACTGTAGTTTAGAGTCATGAATTCTGATTGACACTTAAGCAACAACTCCAGTGATGGTTGGTATCACAACTCTACCATATTTTCTGTAATGGTAAAATTAATATGGCAAGTTCCTTCTTTTTGAGTCTTATGGCCACAATCATTTTGGCCCAACTTTCTTCAAATAACCCATTTGGCATTTGGCAACATGATAGAGAGCAGATAAAACAAAATCTTTTCAAACAAAAATTACTTGAGAATCTTAAAATGTACTTTAATACAATGTAAAATAGTCTTAGAACAGTGTGGCTTACAGAGTGTCAATTATTGGTTATGATGTCATCAGGAGTCTCTCCCCTTACGGTCAGGAGCCTTCAACTCAAAAGTTGTCCATACTGCACATGTTGTAAACAGATCAAAGATTCACCTACAGTGTCATAAATTAGGGCTTCTCAAGTGTTTTGGACCAAGTGCCACTTTTATTTGAGTTTTTACACCAAATTAATTGTGGTAGAAAGGAATTCATTAAACAGCATGATTTCTATTGAAATTATGGGCTCCCTAAATCTTCCATAGACCCTTTTCCAAATTACAGTTACAAAGGATTGTGGGATAGAGTTGTGGTGTGCTTTGTTTTTGGCCGCAGTAAAATGCCATTGACATTAACGACGCACACCAAAACTCTGTCCCACAATCCTTTGTAATAGCTATTTGGAAAAGGGTCTATGGACCATTTTAGTTGTCTATTGTGGGCCACAAAGGCCATCAGGTGGCCAATTAAGAGACCAGGTCATAGATTATTACAGAAACAGTCTGGGGTCTACCTGTTCTCTATCCTTTGATGGCGCTGGCACATGTTATATTGGCAACTTCAGGTTGCTTAAGTGCTTTGCATAATGTAGTTATGATGTAAAATAAGATTATAAAGTTAGTCTGCTAAAAGGTCAGCAGGCAAGGCACTTACCTTTGAAGGCTGTTCAAATCAACCGGAGATGTAGCAGTGTTTCTTTTCGAAAAAAGATTATTTTAAGTGAATAGTCCTGGCATTACGCTGTTTTGTTTCTCCTGCCTTGGCACCCCATCATTAGTTTTGTAGAGTTGATGACAATGCAAGAACATTAGGATTATAGGAATCCAATCAATTAAATGCTACTTTTCTGTAATAAGTGGACCTTTTAAACTTGTTCCTTGTTCTCATAGAGTAAAACAGCTTATCAATAGTCTCTGGTCTTATTGTTTGTTATAGTGTGATTTTTTAGTACATTCCTTCTTGAGAAAAACTTGTGCAAAAAATTGTAACATTGGTCATTTTCTGAACATGGAAATAAGTTGTCATTTTAGCCTAGAAGGAAATAACAGATATTGTAGGAAGTAAGTGTGCAAGTAGTTTTACTGTAAAGGGACACTAGTATACACCAAAAGGCAGAACTGTGAACTGGTTTGTCTGTGATTTTGGGTTTCAAGAAAAGTAGAAACCTGCTTGATGATGTAAATGTATGGATGTACATGTACATAAACAAATACCTTGAGGACATGATACAGTATATTAGAAAGATGGACTGTGTTAGGTATGATACTTGGTGGGTGGATGTCCCATGTTGAGAAGTTTTTGATTTATTTGGGGGGGGGGAGGAGGGGTAAACACTAAAGGTCGCATACTGGTCAGCACAATCAAAATGTCAAAACCTTATAAATAATATCCAAAGTAAGTGGGATTCCCCCCCCCCCCCCCCAAAAAAAAAAAGTGAAATAAACATTCCCTCAACAGTACATTTTTGATGGTTTTCATAATTCCCGGTGAGTCTTAGCACATGGTTAACAGGGATTCCCTTTTCATACTTAAAATAACTTCAAGAGGTGTATCTCAGGGGTTGATGCATAGCATGTTCCCTATTTGCCGGACATTTTACATATAGACCTTACGCATTGACGTCACACAGCACCATTTTTGAGGCAAAACAATGAAGCACGCTGCAGGCACAACATAGACCAGGGCACGTATCCGATTGGTTCACAATTCAGCTGTCTTCCATTTGTTAGCGTAACTTGCAATTCTATGTGCTGGCCTGTAAACGCGGGAGCACTTTCTACTCTGTGACATCATATGCATAAGGTCTATAAAGCCTTCGTGGTATACTAATTTAGCTTCTAGGGTCCTGCTGTGCAATCATGTCATACATGGTTACTGTGCATTTACTGTATGTCCAGAAGAGTGGCAATTGGAAACATGCTGGGTCATTTAAACACCTTCATCAGTATCCATGTATTCACTTTGTATAGATGCTGTTTTTATTTTATCAAGCAAAGCTGTTTTGGTGAGATGCTTTTCTTTCTTTAATCCTTACTTCAAGAACATAATACATGCATAACTGGGTATTTTGTTGCAGAATATTCAATCTGATTTTTACACTGAGTTGGCACAGCTAACAACTTTAACAACTAACTCATTGCTTGGAACAACTTGACATCATTTGAAGGAACAATTAACTTTCAAACTTCCATAGTAAGATTCAGTATTGGCAAGCACCTGTGTAGTCTCCATGTAATTAAAGGGTGGGTGCACTAACCACCATTAACTACGTGTTCAGCTTACTGTTAGTCCTTCTTTGGGACTGTTCTGGAACTTGCTCAAAGCATTGTTACAAGAACATTGAAGGAAGCAAGAATACATTTTTAGTTTGCCTTTCACATGATAGAAAAGTCTCATGAAAGCTTTTTGTACATTGTGAAATGAGTGTCTTTAATGTGAGACAAAGGCCAAATCTGACACCTTTGTAAGTCCTCTTTGGGATTCTTGAATTTTTGGAGATGATTTTATATAGTTGAAAACAAGTTTGAACTTCCAGGAAGATAAAAATATTTATCAAATTTTGAAGGAAGGCAACCACGCATTAATGAATATTTGTAGGAAGCTTTCATAAACATGGTAAACATTGGTGCAATGTGATGTGTTGTTTTTGAGTGACCAGTATTTTGAGAAGGACGTCCAGAGAGGTAGACACAATTTAACAGTATTATTATTATTATCAGGGTTGGTACTTGGTGGGGTGGAGACTTAGGGGCCATGCCCCTCCCATTAGGGAAGGCTGCTCATCTACTCTCCAGGGAAAAAATTTCCAATATTGTCTGGAAGCCTTAACAGGTAGGATGAAGCATGTCATCCACAACATTGATTAGTAGCCTAAGCCATTTGGTCTTAGATGAGGCAGATTCTTTAATAGAAATACCAAAATTTTCAAATATTTGTCTTGCTTTTGCATTTGCCATCCTTCTAGCAGTCTGTCACATATGTCAGGGCTTTAGGTTGCTGGCTTCCCTGCCCCTTGGTCAGCAAAATCTTGGTGCCATGCCTGACTATTATTACAGAACTACAATAGAAATAAAACTACATCATGTGGTGGCTGTAGAATTGACAGACCTGTGTCTGATGTTTGCTAGAAAGTCTAATCAGGGAGTATGAAGATTTACAGTGTCCTGTTTAACTTAGTGCTGAACTTTTTGAAAATGTTGACTCTCTTTTTGGGCTGTGACATTAACTCTGGTTTGACCCACAAGTGTTATTTACCATTAGCTAGCTTTAGATTTAGCTCATAAAATATTAGCCTAGTTGGATTGGGAAGTTACCCAGATAGCAGTACTGATGCTAGTCTGCTAATGTGGACCACTTCTTTGTAGTTTGTAGATGGAGCATTTTCATAGAATGTCTTCACCAGTTCAAGATATTTCAAGAATTCCCAAACAGCTAGGTTTGATTACCTGCATTGTATCATTGACCTACATCAGTATTCCCTTTATCTTTATGACTGAGGTTATGTTGGTATCGTTTGGCAAAGGAATACTTTGGAGAAAAGAAACACCTGCAGTGGCTTGAATATATTTTTCACATAACATCTATACTTGTATGTAAAACATTGTGATATCAGTTACAAAGCTTGAAAAAGATGAAAGCAGTGTTTCCATTTTATTGCCCATTGATGATAAAAAATATTCTGATATTGAAAAACATTTTGATGACTCACTACAAAAACCCAGTTGCTTTTATGAACATACAAGTCACTAGAAGGTTGTAACACAGTAAGATCTTTGTAGATACATGTAGTGGGCAAACTTATTATGTAATAGACTGCATTGGGAATATAACCCTGCCAGTCATCAGTTATATATCATTCCACAACATATATCATTCCAAGACAATTATTACAAGGTAACTGCTGTACTTTAGCATAGTTTCTTGATGGTAGCTTGATTTCCTTCATTTTTAAAGTCACTTTAGGTATAACCAGATTTTAGTTAATGTAACTGCTCAATTTTCTTTATGAGAAACGTGAGGTTCATGGATAACAGTTATTCTATGTAGCTTACTGTTGCCATGACAAAGTATGCCTCAAATGATTACATTATTAGACCTCTTACCAAGCTTACTAACTTTATTTCCACTTCCATCATTTTTTTTTTTTTTTTTGTAGGATATTAATTTTGATGTAGGATACTTGCATATTACAGTGAATATCTGTTTTGAAATGTAATGACAGTGGACAGATAACTTAATTTTATTGCTGTTAGAAATGTAAATTTCTCCAAGCTAGGTGTATGGGTGTCTCGCAGGTAAAGATGTTGAAAGGCAAAAGTGATTCTGAGTGGGTGATGTTTCAAATACCTCTATCCTGCAAGATAATAGTCAAGTTCTTATAAACTGAGTTTACTTCAAATACTGTAGGTTAAACTCCTTCAAAATAAGGTTTGAAGCAGCTTTATACGAAACAAGTTCATTCACTAAAGCTAGCCTATTACGAGAGTGACAATACTGGCTACAGTAAAGCTGGCAACCTTCACATCTTAGAATTTGTACATGTGCTCTCATTGGGAAATTCATATTGCACTTACACAGACCCTGCAGTTCTTTGAAGGCTTGATGCCGATAATCTTGGTAAAAGTGTAACTGAATGTTTGAACATTCATAGTCAGGAAACTCAATTTATTATGCAACAAACATTAATAAACATTAAAGAACATATTAAATTTATATGATAGGTAGTTTGAACTGTATGATGAAAATTTATAGAATAAAAATAAATATATGATAGAAATATGTCTACAAATATAAAGTCTGAGTAGAAACCAGTAGTTATCATGAAACAAATAATTAAGCTATGAGGTAGTGAAATAAAAACATTAATCTGTGAAATAGAAAAATCAGCTGCCAGTAAGGTCAATCCTTATGAAGGAACCATCTTGTGTCCTTAGGTTATGTGTCCCACTTTGGCTCTGAAGTTGGTGAGGAAAAAGTTATTCACCTGCTGACTTCAAACATTTATTGGGGGTATACTTGGCAATATCAAGAAAGATACATACGCAACCCACAAAGCTTTCTTCTCATAGAGAATGAAATGAATACCTGAAGATAAGGTAGTATAAGAATTTTAATTATAACAAAATTTAAAGGCTGAAGACTATTTTAGCTTTATATTGTAGTTTATCTGAGATGTTGGATCTCCTTAATGTGGGACATTGCACATGGTAGAGGAGGCAAGATTTCAGAGAGGCAGGTCATCACGTATTTTTTTACAATCAAGGTAAAAATGACTTGCTATATCCTAATGGCTGAGATACCACAGTGGTTAAATATTCCTTTTTCATCCAGGACCTTTCAAAATTTGAACTGTGAAAAAGTCCTTTTGGCTGTCCCTGGACAGAAAGAATATACTGGTTTTTTCAGTAGCAGTGATTGTGGTGCTCACAGCAAAATGACGTTGAATACCATCTGAAAGCTCAAGCTTGTTACTTGTGCTCATATAATGCAGTGACTTTGCAAGTAAGGTGTGATAAGTTGAAATAAAATGTCTGGACAGGTTGTCACTTGCTGCCATGCAGTCATTTCAAGATGCTTTGTAGCTGTGACAAGCTGTCATGAAATCACAAATATGCAAAACAGTATTTAGGCCTGGTCTAGGCCCATATTTATACTGTAGGCGAGAGATAAATTGAGAATTTGCACAATGACTACGGTACGTCAGCAATTCCTGTTTTTTCTGTCAGATAGAAATTTGTATAACATAAGAAGAGCTATTAGGGTCAAGCATGTTCCTGAATACATTGATGAAATAGAAGATATTACTTTGAATACATTGGACTGTTCATTCCTTTCATGGCACTCGGTTGTGATCAATGGAGTAATCACAGAGTGAGTGTTATTATCATGGAAGGAAAATGTTGAAGTTATCAGTTGATCAGGTGATGGTGCTCTGCTTGCGTCAGACCTGGGACAGATCAAGGGCAGTGATTCTGTTATGAGGTAATTGACATCATTCAGATGACAACTCACAGAATGCCTAAGATAATCTTGAGACTTACTGTGGTACCACTGTTGCAGTATTAAAAAGGAACAGTCACAATTGAAAGGATTTTTCCCAATATAGAGCATTTCATGTGTTATATTTATGTATGAAAGAACATCAGCAGATAGATTGAAATTGTTGTCATTTAAATTAAATGTTTCAAGTGATATTATTCCCAGATTCTCTGGTGGGGGTATTGTTACTAGTTCATTGTGAGAGAGGTCTATTTCCCTTAGAGAGATCAGTCCTTGAAAGAGTTGGTTAGGAAGCCCTTTGAGTTTGTTGTAACTTAGATTCAAGATTTCTAGTTTGATATGATCTTTGAAGATGACAGGTTCAAGTTCAAGTAGGTTATTGCTATCAACCGATAGATGCTGTAGTTTTCTTAGACCTCTGAAGACATTGGAAGGCAAGCTTTCGAGTTTGTTGCCACTGAGGTAGATGGCAGTGGCATTGTCAAGACCGCAAAATGTACTTCCAGCAATAGCAGCAATTTTATTTGTCTGTGAGTATATTCTCTTAAGATTTGTCCCTGTAAAAGTTGCATTCTGAAGTTCTCTCACACTGTTGTTTTGAATCAATACATTTGCAAGGTTTTTCATGTTAGCAAAAGTCCCTGGTGGTATTACACTGATGCCATTGCTTCTCAAGTCCAAGGTTTTGACATCACTGTAGCCTAGAAGGCACTCAGCAGAGATACTACTCAAATGGTTGTCTTGTAATTCTAGTATGACGCTCCTCTCACAACCACTAGGTAACGGTACCTGATGTAGATTTCTGCCATCACAGTGTGCTCTATGATACCACTATCACAGTTACAAACTTCACCACATACCACTTCTGGAGGAACTTGTGAAGTTGGATGCCCACCAACAGTTGGAGCTGCTAAAGTGGTGTAGTCAAGATGTAACAGTGTAAACCACAGAATATGGCATAGTTGTCTTCCATAGTCACTAGGTTTTGATTTCAACTTTTCTGATATATTCCTGCCAAAAAAGATGGTGTAAAAGACATAAGAGTAGGTTGGGAGCTGTGAAAAACACTTTGTCTGTGTCTTTGTTAATACTTTTACCATCCTGTAGAGTACTACTGCTTAAAGAATAATTGACAAGCAATTGTCTACACTATTCAGCATGACATTAAAATTGAAGCATGAAAACTTTCCCCCAAAGGGATCTTAGCTTTACACCTGTTACGAGTGCATTAACATTATCATTGGAAAAGTTCCATTATATACCTATTTCATAAATTGTTGTGCCTGTTTCAATGAAGATTTGAGGACAAATCAGCAGTAAAGACAACAGAACTCAAGATAAGTTACCTCTTGTGGGTGAAGTTTATCGTCTTCATTACTTTGCATGCCCCTGTTTCTTAAAGAGTTATAACCAGTCTTAAGTTTGGTTTCAAAAGGACTGTTGCATAATAGATCAAAGGTAAGATCAATCGTAACCTTTGATGAAACAAGGCCCAGAATTGTATTCATGTTGTCACATGATAAGAGTTGGGTAGCTGCCATGGGCCTTGACAACATTTTACATTCAATGCACCCAAAGTTGAACAAAGGTCTTAAGTAGGTTAACCTTCAAAGAACCAAACAACATGAAAGGGTAGGGGAGAATGATAACATGAATCCATTGGTTGTATGTAATTGTGTTACTGTAGGGATAAGTTGCTTGTTTCTGAAATCACAGTATTGGCAAACCTTTTTCAAGGTGCTGGTAGCTTTTGTACTTCTTCAGTGACTCATAATGTATGGAAATTTCTTTCTTTACTCATAAATAGGAATTTAATGTCAATCTAATATTGACACTCTTAGCCCTGAACGAATCTTTCAAAGATTGCAGACCTGCCAACTAGTACGATTTTCTCCACATAAAATACGATTTATGGGATTTGCTGTACAAAAATATGTTTTGGGGAAAATTCCCGCATAGATTGCTAAGTGGACCCGTTTTGCGAAATTTCTGTACTTTCTTCCATCTCATGCAGAATGATTCGATCACACAAACCTCACCCATGAGACTGCTAAGTCACTGCAGTAATGCATTGACCTAGCTACGTGTGACGTACTTACCGTAGGCAGTGCTGTGTGTGTAAGTATTGCCGTTAGTGCACCTAAGTTGTGCATAGTTGGAAGTTTTGTACAATGTGTTATGAACTTACAGACTCTCCGTAATTGGAATGCTTGTGAAGAAACATGAGACTAACCTAACGTTTATAGGCTAGGCCTGATATATCTCCATACAAACATGTTAGGATAGTAGAAGTTCCAGTGCGAAGTTTCTGTGAAAAATTAAGTACTGTATGGCCAAACTACTGATGTAAAACTTTGGAAAATGTTACGAAGGGCTTAGGTAACATATTTTGAACACGTCTGACAGCTATTTTATGAGATGTTTGCCAAAAATCAGTTGCGTGATAATCTGTGATTGATCTTGATAACCTTAGGCTGTGTAGCCAAGGTTATGGCCTAGGTTAGGCTAACGTTAGGCCTATCTGTGTAACATCAGCGTGTGTGTGTCACAGTTGAATATGAATTAGAAACAATCAAAGAAGATCTATCTGCCCAGAGTTTGGGACCACAGGATATCAGAAGCAAACAAATTGCATAAATATCATCACTTCATCAAGCCAGTTTGCCTGCTAGATAAAATTGCTGAACTTATTTGATTTTGCCTGGACAGGTGATTGAGTTATTTGGTGACTGAATTGACACACGTGCTGGGTTGCCTAAACCCCAACACAGTAGACTAGGCCTATTCCAGTCTTAACTTAGGCCTCATATCTGCAGATTTGGATCTTTTGAAATAATTACAGACTCAGCCTGTACTGATAGCATACAGTCAATGACTGTAGTCTAATTCAAGATGTGGTTTCCTTGGTGAGGGTCAACCTAAGGCTTACATGGGGTGGATATTGTAGGCTTAGGTCATATTTGGGTCTGCCCAAGCCTATGTGGTATAAAGGCCTAGGAAAAGAAAAGAGTGAGGTGGGGTATAATTATATCATGTTTTAGTTTCAGTATGATGCATCCAAATTTTTCCAGTATTCCACATGGTTGAAATCCCCCACTTCAGATTCTGAAAATCTACCCAGATGTTAGGTCAAGAGGATCCCTTAATATATTGCAACTGGTGCTAACCCTGATATGATTCAACAGCGAACGAGTGTATGAAGTAACATCAAAGCATGGCAGCTATATATTATTGTAAAATGCAAGTACTTGTGACGAGCAGTGAGGTTTTGAAGGTGTGTTTCTAAACTTTGTAGTCTTACCTAGGCACTTTTTTGAAAAATACAACTTTTGTCATGAAAATACAACTTTTGGGGCTTCGGATTACAGTTTTGGGATCCCAGAGGTTGGCAGGTCTGAGATTGAAGGATCATGAAGATGTCTGTTTTTTGCACTGCACTTGGTGTGGTTGTGAGGGGTGATTTTGAAATAAAATGAATGGGAAATGTAGTAGAAATTTGCATTTTGCAGGAAGTACCTCGAAAGGCTATCATAAAACTTCAAAAGATGCAGAATAAACATAGGTACTAGACCAGGTTCCTAGTTAGTTGTACCCTGTGGAGCACTTTCTGTTTGTTCAGACCGTTATCATTCATGGCTCCCAAAACAATGGAATATTACTGTTAAAGGAATATGTCATACAGCCTAATATAAGGACATAGACTCTTTTCCAAAAGTAGTTACAAAGGATTGTGGATAGAGTTCGGCATCTGGCTCTCCTGTTAATGGCATTTTACTGTGGACGAAAACATGCTTACGAAAACTTTATCCCATAATCCTTTGTAATTTTGCTTTTTGAAAAGGGTCTATGACAAGTTGGTAAACTATGACCGGGTTTGTGTCTTTATTCGCATGCACAGAGGACTAATTAGGTAGGGTTGCCAGCCATCCTGGAATCAGGGAAATCCCCAAAAATGAGTTTCCCTTTTTTCCAGTCAGTGAGAAGTCACAGAATTTGAGAAAGGTGCCTCAAACATAGACAAGTTAGGAAGTTTCATTGGCCCTAAAGAGAAAGTGATCAGTCTGTTATGTATTGCCTCATGACTAGACAGCTTGAAGATGTGTCCAACTGGATGTTGGACCACATATCTATTCTGTAACTTTGAAACTTCATAAGGGAAAACTCAGGGAAAAATTGGAATTTTGCTTTATGAAATGTCAGGAACCCTGACACAAAAGTGTGAGAATCTTAATACCCAAGTACTTATAGTATGTTTTGTATATCAGCCAAGTTAGCTATTAGATTTTGTTAAGCATTAGTGATGATAACAGGTGGGGGGGGGGGGGGGTTGAATACCTTTGGGTATTACAATTGAGGGCATTTTAATATTCTTTTTAAGAGGATTTACCTCATATACACTTCTACTAATGGAAGGATGGTGTATGATGTTGTAAAATTCAGAGTGAATTCATGCAGCTGTACTCATAACATGCTTAAAATAAATCTTATCTCAAGAAATTTTAGTCTCTATTCCCGTACCAAATTTTAAGTTGTGTAAGCTCTCTGGTTATGTCCCTTTAAAAGGAATCCTTCACCATCATGTAGCTACATGAAGGTTCAAAGTAATTCTTGGGTTTGAGGCCATGGTAAGAAGCTAGTGAAGTGTTTTGCAAGGCTTGACATTAGGAAGTTCAGCTTGTCTCATAGAGTTGTCTCATAGAGTTGTCAGTTTGTTCGCTTTTAAAAAAATGTCAAAACTTTACAGTAATTTTCCTTTATAGACTTTGCTCAAATATTGCACCAAATTGCATCTAAGGATCCTCAAATATTCAAACACCTCCTCTCCTTACACCCCTCCCCCAGGATGGTGATCCAAAACATGGTCCCCCTCCCCACAGAGAACAGCTTTCTACGCCTTTGCATATATCCTTAATTTCTTTTCCTCCTTATCAAAATGTGCAACATCTAACTACAAATACTAAAAACCTTATTGCATTCCTCCCAGCTATTGGAGACAAAGTACTGTATCTGTTTGCAGAATATCAAATAACTTGCACCCATCTTGTAAGACGGGTATGCAACCTGCGGCCCGCAACTTCCTCCTGTGCGGCCCATGAACCAATTTCGATTTGCGTAATTTTTGGCCCTTTTACGTCTTGTTATTTGACCACATCATAAACTTGACGTAAGTACATGATATCATGAAAACAGTCGACCATTTCATTATTTGATAAACTAAAGAATTCACTTGTAAAACGCATTCTAAATCTGAATTAACATATTTTTTCGGCAAAACAGACATGCAATACACGGGGCAAGTTTCGCCAACAATTAGTAGGCCCGTACTACAATATTATTCGAGGGCATGTCAGGCCTGAGGATTTCAGATTTCATGGTAACCATTTTTTAGGTTACGTGGTTTTTGAACCACGTAACCTAAGGTAACCCATTTTGTTGAGTTTCAAAAACCCATTTTTGCGTGTTCCCAGTATAAAGAAAACACGACTCTGTGACAGTTTACCACACTGAGTTTCGTATAGTAGGTGTACGAGCGATCACTTGCACTGTCAATGCCACAGTGCACAACATGTGTCCAACTTGTACGAAAAACAATAGTTCAAAATGACATGATGCTGTAAATGTGTGTGCTGAGGCCATGTCGTGAGGTAACAGCATATGGTTTGGAGTACAGTAAAACCCCATTTATCCGAACACATTGGGACCGAATGTATTTCGAATATCGGTGAAATTCGGATGTACAGGGTTTCAACTTTTTGCCTCAAGTACGGTACACAGGATCCATAAGAAAGAGTGTGAACACATTCCCCAAATAACTCCGAAAAGGCTGGGCAAAATTGCAGACAAAATCCCCCAAAATATTTGGTTACTATTTTTGGTGACCGATCATATGACAAATAAATTTTTAGACTTCTAAAACACCTGGATTTTATTCCCAAGATTCGAGCCTACGCCCTTCTGAATGACCAATGCTTTGTACACACTAAATAAGTGTATGTGCTGAAGAGAAGCTACAACAATCTGGAGAGGTATCTAGCGTATAAATTTGGCATAAATTTCCAAAAGTATTAGAGACACATGTGTAGGAGACTCCCAAACAGAAATTCGCAATGTTTTTGTAAGGTCTACTCTCGTTTTTTTTAGGGAAGAAGCTCACTACGAAACTAACTTCTCAGATTTAGTGAAACTAGGAGTTACACTAGCCTAACGTATTTTAGTATAAGGAGAAATTGAGCCTATACCGACTCATGGATCCTAGCAAGAATTTAAAAATAAATACGTACGATTTTTTTTCCAAATTTGACAGAGAGATAAAAAATTGTTTTCCATGCCTACATGTTGGCTATTTAAGCCCTCCTGACATCTTGCCGTGACTTTTTGAGTCCCGAGGAAATTAGTGCATTTCTGTAGAAATTTACGTTGAATTTTGACTTGTACAGTAAAGCCCTGAAAACTTGGTGGATTCTGCCGTAATTGTGATGAATATTATTCTTGTTAAATCTGATGGCCAGTTCCGAAAGACGGGGCTTTACTGTGCACGTAGCATCATAGTAAATTACTGTTGAAGGACACGCTGATTTATCATTTATTTTATGATCGAACTGAGTACAGATAAAACCAATATCAGTCTGACACATCTATTTTATCATCTCCAGTATCAGTTAGCGGCATAAGCAAGAAGTTTCCTTGACATCGTCATTGCAAAAACATTACGAAGAAATCTTCGCGCACTCAATGAGTCCCCACTGACATACTGTGTGTTAACTGTGGCATGATTTTTGAAACAACTTTCATGATATCGATCCGTGTGCGAAGTCAAAGCAGTGGGGCCGTAATCACAGCTTGTGCAGTGTATCCGCATTGTGTACAACCGAGAATCATGGCTGGACAGGTCGCCGTAGTGCGTGATGCTAGTCAGCTAGTGTGGAGTCGGCAATTGTAATTTGCGATAGCACGTGCTGCAAGGTGTGAGCCTCATGCGATCTATTTTATGGTTTGTGATACGAGGCAAGAGCAATGTGAGAAAAATGTCGCAATTGGAAGTCTATACTTAATCAGATAATATCTCCTAATCGAATTTAAAATGCCTCTTAATGAATGTTCAGATTTTAGGTCACAGAAGAGTTGAATTTGAGTGTCAAATGGGACATCGTAACCGATTTTTCGGTTACGTGGTTTGGCGGTCACGTAACCAACACGCGACCGCGAACGATCGTTCGCGTGAAATCCGCAGGCCTGGCATGTGGTACGTCTGCCTTGATGGGCACATTGGTCACTAATGGGGGAGGGGTGCATGGGGGAAGGGGCGAGGGTGAAACGCCACTCTCGTATACACATGTCTGTTTCACTGCGGCCCCCAGATGGTCACAGCAACATGATTTGGCCCGGTGTTCGAAAAGGTTGCACACCCCTGTTGTAAGATCATAGTAAAAGGGAACTACTTTCACACACAGTTTTATTGAAACATTAATTTTACCAAGTAGCTACTGTAGCTCCTAGTATGTAAATCTGCCCAAAAATGAACATCACTTGTGACAAGGAAAATACTTTTCAGACCCTTGACACACCCTGAACAGAAGTGCACGTTACCGGTGCTTTCATTACTGCATATGGCATGCAGTTTGGTATCGCATCTTACATTGCCATAATGAAGGGAATTACTGCTATTATGACCAAGATTGAATCAGTGTCTTTGATACATACAACAACAGCTCAGGAATGATACTTTCTTTCAAAGAAGGAGTTTTAGGAACAAATAAAGTGTTCATTATGGAACAATACGTCAACTTTGGTGATACCAGACCCTATGAGTACACCTTACAGGAAAACTTGGGTGTTCACTGAGGGTAATAGCTTGATTTACATCTTCATTTGTAGTATGAGTTTGATAGTCAGAGGTTACAAAGTACAGAAACAAACAGAAAAGTAGGAACCTGACACCAAGAAATTGAGTTTAAGTTTAATATACTATCTAAAGTGATTGTCATGTGGAGGAAAAAGCTAATGGTTCTAAACAGTTTGTAAGTGTATACAGTAAAATCCTGTTTATCCGAACTCCGTTTATCTGAATCACCGTTCGGATTCATAGAACTGGTACCTTACACAACCTCTGTAAAATTTCAGCCTAGATGTGACAACATTTTGTCATGCTGTTAAACTGTATCGATCTGTGCTAATTTTTATACAAGTACAACCATTACAACTATTATGCAAAATACAATCATTGTCGATGTTTATCTCCACTACCAGCTTGAACTCTTATGCTAGAAAATTAATAAACTCTACTGGATTAATTCTTTTTGTCTTCCTTCTTCCTGTCCACTGCGTGTAGACCCACAATAGGCCTAGCATCACTAACTTAATAACCGAAGTGCACTGTTTTCTAAGCCAAGGCTTCTCATACAAAGCCCTGCTAGTGTTAACGCTGCATAACCACCGCTCCTTACAAACGTATCAATGCAGTCACTGGAATAAACGATTGCACAGTAGAATGTCAATCAGACTTAGCCATCAGGTATATGGTGAGATTGAAGTGTCAGTGAATGATGTACGATAATATCATTGTGTTGTAAGTTGCTACAGCCTTTTCAAGGAATTAAAATGAATAAAATCCGGTCTTCTCTCAACTTTTTGATGATTCTTTGATATCATTCATATCATTGTGGCAAGAGAACTGTTTAGCCCTACTAACACGCAAAAAGCATGTGAACAGTTTACAAGCTTATGAAAATTACACTTACGAAATGTTAAGCCATTTTGATTAACTTGATCAGTTTATGAATATTAAGGCTTACTTGAATTTACAGTTATTGGCAGTACAACAAACGAATCAAATGAGCAATACCCCAGCAGAGGCGGATCTAGGGTTTTTTCTGAGGGGGTCCATCATAAAAAGGGCACATTCATATTTTTGATTCCTTGCCGAAGGCAGGCAAGGAATCTATGCGTTGGTGATGTCGTGTGTGTGTGTGTGTGTGTGTGTGTGTGTGTGTATGTGACGGCTTAGCTTGTTTACACGATATCTCAAGAAGGGAAAGTTGGACAGTTCTCAAACTTGGTACATAGATGGCCCATATTGAGAGGAAGAACCCTATTGTTTTTGGTGGAGTTCAAAGGTCATCTGGGGTCACCGGGGGTCAAAATCTGAAACCTTGTTTACACAATATCTCAAGTTAGAAAGCTTGGATAGATTTCATGCTTGGTATGTAGATGCATTGTGGTGAGAGGAAGAGCCCTAGCGTTTTTGGTGGAGGTCAAAGGTCATCTGGGGTCACCGGGGGTCAAAATCTGAAAACCTTATTTACACGATATCTCAAGTTAGAAAGCTTGGATAGATTTCATGCTTGGTACGTAGATGCGTTGTGGTGAGAGAAAGAACCCTATCGTTTTTGGTGGAGGTCAAAGGTCATCTGGGGTCACCGGGGGTCAAAATCTGAAAACCTTATTTACACGATATCTCAAGTTAGAAAGCTTGGATAGATTTCATGCCTGGTATGTAGATGCGTTGTGGTGAGAGGAAGAACCCTATTGTTTTTGTGGAGGTCAAAGGTCATCTGGGGTCACTGGGGGTCAAAATCTGAAAACCTTGTTTACACGATATCTCAAGATAGAAAGCTTGGATAGATTTCATGCTTGGTATGTAGATGCGTTGTGGTGAGAGGAAGAACCCTATCATTTTTGGTGGAGGTCAAAGGTCATCTGGGGTCACTGGGGGTCAAAATCTGAAAACCTTGTTTACACGATATCTCAAGATAGAAAGCTTGGATAGATTTCATGCTTGGTATGTAGATGCGTTGTGGTGAGAGGAAGAACCGTATCGTTTTTGGTGGAGGTCAAAGGTCATCTGGGGTCACCAGGGGTCAAAATCTGAAAACCTTGTTTACACGATATCTCAAGATAGAAAGCTTGGATAGATTTCATGCTTGGTATGTAGATGCGTTGTGGTGAGAGGAAGA
Source organism: Holothuria leucospilota (assembly GCA_029531755.1). Lineage (NCBI taxonomy): Eukaryota > Metazoa > Echinodermata > Holothuroidea > Aspidochirotida > Holothuriidae > Holothuria > Holothuria leucospilota. The sequence goes on from CM055968.1 coordinate 54,122,391, forward strand.
ACCCTATTGTTTTTGGTGGAGTTCAAAGGTCATCTGGGGTCACCGGGGGTCAAAATCTGAAAACCTTGTTTACACAATATCTCAAGTTAGAAAGCTTGGATAGATTTCATGCTTGGTATGTAGATGTGTTGTGGTGAGAGGAAGAACCCTATCATTTTTGGTGGAGGTCAAAGGTCATCTGGGGTCACCGGAGGTCAAAATCTGAAACCTTGTTTACACGATATCTCAAGTTAGAAAGCTTGGATAGATTTCATGCTTGGTATGTAGATGTGTTATGGTAAGAGGAAGAACCCTATTGTTTTTGGTGGAGGTCAAAGGTCATCTGGGGTCACCGGGGGTCAAAGTCTGAAAACCTTGTTTACACGATATTTCAAGGTAGGAAGCTTGGATAGATTTCATACCAAGTATGTGGATGTGGTATGGTGAGAGGAAGATTTCTGTTATATTTGGTGGAGGTCAAAGGTCGTCTGGGGTCACCGGGGGTCAAAGTCTGAAAACCTTGTTTACACAGTATCTCAAGTTAGGAAGCTTGGATAGATTTCATATTAAGTATGTGGATGCGTTATGGTGTGAGGAAAAACCCTATTGTTTTTTGTGGAGGTCACAAGCCATTTGAGGTCACCAGAGGTCAAAAACTGAAACTTTGTAAACATGTCATTACAAGGGAGGAAGCACAGATAAATCCCTTCTCATACGTTTTATTTTTTTTTTTTCATTTTTTTGTGGTTATTCAAGTTTCAGTTTAAAGGTCATGTGACATGAGCTGATGTGAGCAGGGGTCAAATTGTGACCACATCATAAAAAATGATGTAGAAGAGAAGTATAAATTTGATGGATGAACCTCAGTGTAACAAAGCACCCCCCTTTCGGCAAGGAATCACTAAGCCTTTTGGCATTCTGGTTAAAATTTTCATTCGATCCCATAAACGTCAGCGATTATACAATTTACCACATATTGACAAAGAAAGGATAAACCAAGAGACATGCAAAAACTGGAATCAAAATCTGGAATCTAAACGGTGAAATTGCAAAGCGCGCGGGATTTTTTTTGGTAAGCCTACACTAATAAGAATTTGTACTAATTAAAAGTTTAGATGGAAAAATTGTCTGGACAGTTGGGCACTATCAGGCATAGCTTTATTAACAGAATTTTCCCAACATGGGGCCGGGCTATGTCAGCTACCCCAAGTTTCGCCATTTCGAGGGATGATGAGAAGGGCAAATAGAGGAGCCTCACTATCCCATGCCATTGTGGGCATATTTTGCATTATATCACTGAATACTTCAAGATCCGAGTTGCGCACTGATAGTGTTCTTTGAATCTGGATCTTGAAATTGAAAAGCGCACGAACATGAAGCGGGTGAAAATTTTTGATAAGCTTACACATAAAACATATGACGAAATGAAAAAAAAGAACTTGTTGACCGTATCGGGTGTAACATACGTTGGATCGAAACCACCTGGACTGCACGATAAAATAGCCAAACTGCTCCATTTAGGTTGCTCACCAACTGACTGTACCGCATGACACACACAAGAGACACCAACTAGGCTTTGCGATATGGGATGAAAGTTACGACCTTTACATAAACTATGTACTCTGCCTATGTGTTGCTTGGTATAAGATGGACAGGACTTAAGTGTGCTATCCTGCTATGTGGAATGGAATTATTGAAGAAAATAGAGTTACTCAACTGCGCGCATAGTGCGCCGAAAATTTTGGGTTCTTATTAGAGAAATTATCCTCTTGAGAGCAAAAAACAGGTAAACTGTCCGGGCGACTTTCGACTAAGACTCCCCGACCAAACTGTAAACTTCCTCGATAGGGGGCCAGCCTTCCCCAGCGGGGGGAGGGGGAGGCATGAACACTTTCCTCACCTGGCTTCATCGTTATCTCGACTGGGGGAGGGGGTTAAAATACTGTATGTTGTGTTCGCTATATAGTTGCGGCGCAACTGTCAAAAATACTCTGTCAGAACAGATGACTGAAGTGGAATGTTTGCTTTTTATTTGCGACAGCAGACCGGTCATTGGTCAAAAGACCATTGCGTTATTTGACCTGGTGGTGATTTTATATAGTAATTTTAAAATGAAACAAACAAACACCGATTCGTCTATTGTGAATTCTGGTCAACTCTTGACTTTAACCTATGACTGGCTTTTTATTCCTATCACTAGGGCAACACTCTAAATGAATTAGAGAGTAATTCCAGACTATGAATATAATAACGAAACGTATTTACCTACTCTCTCTGGTTCATGGGAGGAGGGATACTAGCAGGTAGAGGGAAGGTTTCGTAGATGTAGCGTTTAGGGAGTATGAACAGATCATTATTTTGTAAGACCAAAGGACTAGCAGTGACCTTTTGGAATCAATATTAAAACCCAATAGTAATACGCTGCACAAAGCGCTAGCTAGTGAGTATGACGTAATGTCTGCATGTTTTGTATTACTTTGAATGCCCAAGCACGCCACACGTGGTTCCAAGCGAAAAGTGATTAGAATGCCTGACTGTCACGCAGGCAGAAAGACATACTGTAGTCACATTCTCTGTAAAACGATTGCACTGTTCGTCGTGTTTGGAATGGGCAACATAGGCTACAGTAGTCAAATATATTGCCGAAAGTTTCTGCGATACGTGGCTAGACTTTTGCGGGTGGATTGATCAGTACTGGATGGGGGTAACCAAAATCTCCTCGGAATTGGACAACTGTCATTACCTGTAAAACTGTTTTTTTTTAAGGGTAGTGTGAAAAAAAGCCAATTCTGGAAAAGGACAAATTGGGAAATTTGAGGGAGGTCCGGACATCGGCTACCCCCCCTGGATCCGCCACTGCCCAGACACGTTATCAGTTTTGATTTCAAGTTGCAGTTATTGCATGAATCATTTGAATATGAAAAAGTGAAATCTGCTACCGCACTGCACCGAGGCTTCATCGCCAGTGACGGGAACCCCAGTGAAAGGAAGAGGGTGGTCCTAACAATTGACAAAGTCAGCCTTTCTTAAGACTTAAAAATCAGTCACAAACAAGGTGGAGCACCTAAAATTTGTCATAAGCAAAGGGCTTCAAACAATAACAAGTAGTTAGGCCTAAGTCGCTCGTAGGTAGTTCTGCTTAAATTAGCAGGTAGCCGTTTGACAGTTGGTGTTGATAAGTGGAGTGGCTTCAGCACCTGAAATCTCCCTTTTGCATATCACCTACAGTATATCCTTGTTTGTAAAGGTAAAATTTTTACTGCATGTTCTCTTTTGTGTCATATAATTTTTTTTGGAAATGTTCCGCTGCTTTTGGAATCATAACACTAGGATCATGTGTGTAGACTGTATGCTAGCCTAACACTGAGCAAAGCAAGGCAACCCTGCCTGGCATAATGGACATTCTTTGCCTGTCCACATATAGGCTCATCATGAAGACCCTCCCTGGAAGTTCAGTGGTAAAAACAAAGGAAAGAGTTTGAATCTTCAATAAATATTTATTTTTTACTATGAAATGAAAGAAATGACACAGAGACAACATAACAACATATCAACAGTTAATTTCACTTTATTAATAAGTACATGCTGTACCTGACATAGAAAATTAAAGATGTATGTGAAACCCCGCTTTTCTGAACTTTTCGGTTATCTGAACAACGTGGGTCTCAATGTAATCAGATAAATGGGGTTTACCGTACATCATTCTGATATGCGATCAACTAGAAGTCCAACAGCTGACTCGAATTGTGATATGTTAACTTAGAAAATCAGTGCAGATGGGAAAACCGTAGATTACTCTTGGACAAAAACCCCACCTACACTAACTTACTTTGATCCCATAAATAATAGGACCCCAAACCTCACCACCACCTAATGTCCACTTGGTCTTAGCTTTGGTCTATACTGGAAGAATTTGCAATTTTATTCTTCTCTTGCTGAAGCTACTTGTGTCACCCTATAAGACTTGTGCCTTAGACAATAAATGAAGTAAGCATTGAATGACATCTGTCCCACAAGGAATATGGTCAAGCAGATGGCACAATAGACTGCAATCCATTCTACTTTTTCATTTGTATTTTTGCAAGGACACTTTTTGGGATTGCATTTGGATGCAGAAATCATGTCATCAGTATTGAAATGATATCTACTAGTACGGTCACTGGTCTGTGTAGTTGTCTCAGAAAGTAAATCAGCCATGGGGTCATTTGATAGCAGTGTTGAGTGGGGAGTTTCACAATTAAAAGGCATTGGATCAGTGATATTATGTCTGATATTGTTTAAAATACATATCACTGGATCTCCAACAAAGTTTCCCTCGGAGTTGTTAAAGCACCACTCCTGTATGAACTGGAAAGCACAGTCACATGTGAATGGGTTATGACTTATGTCCAGTCTCTCCTGAGTTACATGAAGATATGGTTTGATACTTGATGAATGAGTGAAGTTATTATTATCAAGATACAAGCTTTGGATGGATATTATTCCAAGATGTTCTGGTGAAGGTATTGCAACTATTGCATTGTTGGATAGTATTACTTTCTGCAGGGAGTGAAGTCCTTGAAAGAGCCTATTGGGGATTGATGTCAGTTTATTGTCATTGAGGCTAATACTTCTAAGTTTTGTAAGATTCTTAAAAGTTACTGCATTAAGGTTGCAAAGTTTGTTCATACCTAGCTGAAGGAATTGCAGCTCATTCAAGCCATGAAAAATAGTAGAGGGCAGAGTTTGAATCTTGTTGTGATTTAACTGAAGCTCTAGAAGGGCCTCTAAACCAGAGAATACACCATTAAAGAGTGTGGCAATCTTACTGTCATTTAAGTATATTCGTATGAGGGTATTCTCAGTTCCTGCAAAAGTTGCATTTTTAAGTTCATGTAGGTAGTTTCCATTAAGCAGGACATTCCTTAGCTTGTTCATATTTGAGAAGGTCCCAGGATGTATCTCTGTGATGCCATTGTCACTTAGATCCAGTCTTTTCACATTGCTGTACCCTTCCATACTCTCAGCTAGCAAGTTGCTGATGTGGTTCCTTTGAAGTTCCAGCATGGTGCTATCCTCACAACCATCAGATGTAGGAACTGTGTAGAGATTTCTTTCCTGACATTGAGCTCTTTTATACCAGGAATCATAGTTACAGACTTGACTGCAGGTCATGGTCATGGGGCTTTGGCTGAGAATGTCTTCTTGGGCTGGTGAAGACTGGGCTGCCACAATTATAAAGTATGGTAATAACCACACCAAATGAAACAGCCTTATCCTCTGTTGTATTCTTTTGGATTCCAAGCCAGTCATTTTCTTCCTGCACAGAGATGAGACATAACAGACAAGAAATTTTATAATTAAATCCTAGTTATGGACTATCAGGGATTATGACCTTTCTGGCAGAATCTAAGTAACTAGAGCAGTAGGATGTAAGACTTCAACTGGGGACTTCTTGTACAATTCATTTGAAACTAATTTGGCCACTGTGTACAATTGCCTTAGCGAAAAAAGCAGGAAAAATAGCCAGAATTTTCATGTTGCAAAAATGATTGTGCCAGACGTCATTTACAGCACCCATTAAACATTCTGAAGGCCTAACTTCAACCATGATACTTGGACTTTATGTAGCACAGTGCCGTACTTTGTATGTTTTGGTGTTTATTTGACATCATGTTACGTCATCAGGATTTGAAGAAAGGAAAACTACCATCATTTCAATTTTGAGAGGTTCTTTCCAGAAAGCATAGCCGTTCGATGGTTCTTACCCTATCAATATATATATATAAGTGTACTCTACTGATCATTTTGCCATATGCATGACATCACATCACATCATTACGTCATCATGATCTACAAATAGGCTGTGACACAGATGTAAATAATTTCAGCATGGTGAGTCCTTCCACACTCTACGACGGAGCTGGAGTTTCAAATTCAGGATAAAATTTGAGTCCAGTCTTGGACAAGTACCGAGAGGTACTTTACTGGGGCAAGAGATGCATTAAAGGCTCCACAAACTATAAATGTTTGTTTATGAAATATGTATGTATGATAATATTTTAAAAACCCCTTTTGAAAAATCCCTTTGCGCCACTACGAATTCACACTACTTCAGAAAAAATGGTTACGCCCCCTGTGACATACAGACTGGACAAACTGTAGAAATTAAAACCAAATATATTGTGAGATAATGGGCCAATCGCAGCTGCGAAGGCTTTGGTACAAGGATCTTGAGGTGTAGCTCCAGACAAAATCAAGCAGAAAGGGGAAGACAGTTTATTTCAGAGTAGGCTTTCACAGTAAACTGAGTATTATTACCAATCCGATAAGCTCCACGTGGGACTAAAACAGCGTGGAAATGATACGTGAAAGTAGTCACGTACACCACAAAACGTGACAGGAAATCGGAAAGATTACCAGGTGGGCTAGAAGCCTGGGAATAATTCTGAGACAAAACAAGACTTTGTAGCATACTCTGTATCCTACTTGCCTTTGTGCTTGGTGCTCAGCATAAGCATTGGAGTAGGGAAAACAAGCCAGTGAGCCACAACTGGAAAAAAGGCCGTGGTCATCTCGACTTGAACCAATTGGTTGGAAACTGGGACATTAAACCTCATCTAACTAACTAACTGTATCCTACTTGGAAAAAGAAAGTATGTCCTAAATACTATCTGACAATATGCTAACTTGTACCTGCTTTCTGTGCTATGAATAAAAGTAATTCCTGAAAGCAAAATTGGTGAAAAAAATTGGTCTAGGACAGCTCCTGAAACTAAACTTGGGCTGGTTAATTCCCAAGAAAGCATAAAAAGACCACAAAGGGGTAAGGACTTCCAATTTAATTATTTGGCACTCTTGCCACAAACAGCTTTGTAAAATGTATCTGCATTCAGTGTTAAGCTACACCTAGAAACGATTCGTGATAAGCGCTGACAACCTGTGAATGAGCATACTCTGCAAACAGGGATGAGGGCCGGGGGGGGGGAGGGGGTTACCTCACACTCACCCTTAAATTCTTTGATCTTGTCTGAAACCGTCATCTTCAAAGTCGGATTAAGCGACATCAGTAGCATACTTCGCAGCTGAGGTAGGCTAAAGTATGGGAAGCCATTTCACATCAGGTGAGGTAGTCGTTGGCGATACTCGCGAAACCAACGCAGATAGGCTACAATCTTGGACAAAACTGCAGGGACGCTTTTTCATAATATTCTTGAATCTCCGTTCCCAGGTTTACATGAAGCCCCCGCTCCCCCTTCCAAAGTTGCTGCGTTATAAAGGTGAAATGAATATACATTCAAGTACTTTTTAACTTATTTCTGGTAAATTACTTTGGTATAAAGTAATAGGCAGGATACAACACATACTTCTGCTGCATGTTCTTTTTATTTGGTACCTGTTCAGAGAGTGTGAGCCCAAAATACATGACTATTGAAAATGTCTTCCTGAACGAGAGGACGCTTTGAACTTATTTAGCTACCTTCCCAATGCTTTTAGCTTCAATAGTATTATATTAACAAGAACTTCAAATATTGCTTTTAGCGTCAGTAGTATTATATTAACAAGAACTTCAATATGGACTCAGAATATACTGATTATTCTCTGTTTCTGTTCTCTTATACCTAAAGAAAAGACACCTACCCTTTTGCGAATCAATGCAATGCAAAGAAACACTTTTCTACCGTGGGCCGCGAGCAGTTCTAACTTCTCGAATTTCTCAGACAATCTTGGACAAAACTGTTGGGACGCTTTGTCATAATATTCTTGAATCTCCGTTCCCAGGTTTACATGAAGCCCCCGCTCCCCCTTCCAAAGTTGCGCAGAGAGAATGACTGTATGCTGTGAAAATGGTAAACTTTGTGAAGGGGAGCGGGGGTGTCCCAACGAGTTTTGTCCAAGATTGTAGGTCACTTCAGAAATACAGTTGGCGAAATTAATGATAGTACAGCAAACGAAGGCTTCACAAGGGTAGGCTAGCTAGGAAGGTAAGACTCAGGAATGGTGGGGGTAGTTGAAGTAGGCCATAGGCTAGGTCTGCAACCATTGGCGACATCAGACAATTTGGTAGACGCATGTTGGCAATAACTGACTAACAGATGGCTGATGGGAGCTGCTCTGGTACCAAAATAAGCCAAGGAGAAATTCAGGATAAAAGTCTCAGAAGATCTTCGTCACAAGTGAGATGAAAACAGGCTACAGATGAAAACTAGTAGAGCTAGCCATTGGTTATAGTTCACAAAGATGGAAATGTATTCTATCACAGGCTGTGCCATAGATGTAAATGGGAACACCAGATAAATGCATTTAAGTCCGTAGTAGACCAAGTGTATGTTTACAGTGAAATACGGGTGGATTGAAACTGTCAAGGATAAACTACCGCAGTAACATTAAAGTTCCAGGAAAATCCAAGGTGTTCATAGGCTGTCCTGCTGCATTGTGAAATATTTAAAAGTTCCAAGCCTGCATGCTCCAGCATATTGAATAGTTCCCCAAATAAACTCAAGGACGCTCAGCTCCATGCACAGTGTTGAATATTAAAAGCCCTGCAACTCCACTCTATTGTGTTGTAGGCAGGGATGTAGCTAGCCAAATTTGAGTGCCGGGTAATTGTCCTATCTGGGGAAAGCACCTCACCCCACCCCATGGCATCTACCAAATTTTTCAGCCATTTATTTTTCATTTTTCCCTCATTTTACTTTAGGGATTAAATTTAGGGCTAGTTTTAGGTCTCGGTAGGCAGATTTGTGGTGGGCGGGGAGACGTGTGTTTGCCTGGAGTGCCGGGCGGGAATATCGAGTGCTGGGTGTCACCGCCCAGCACCGCCCACTGTAGCTACATCCCTGGTTGTAGGCCAATCGCTCCTGCACAGGTTTGGTACGGTATCTTGGGGTGTAGCTCCAGACAGAAACAGCTAGTCAGAGAAGAAGATAGAAGAAAATTTATTTCAGTTCATTCATCTTGATTTATTCGATGATTCCAAGCTCCAAAAATATTTATGTTTAATCAACGACCTGCCATAATCATAATATATACAGGTGACTGCATGTTGTAATGTTTACAATGATGCGGGCTGGGCCTTGGAAGCTTTTCATACCTTCCGGCTACCTAGGAAATCCCACGGAAGTTAATGCAGCCCCCTGATTGGTCAAAGGTTATGACTACCCTTAAAATAAATATTAATTGATGTGGTGATATTAGTTGACTAGTCAGAAGGATCAAAAAGGTGAAATTGACCGCCCCTACAAAATTGAAATGGGATGGCGGTGAGACTTCGAAGTTGTGAAGTGGAAGTAGTCAATTAACCTACGCCAAACACTTGACAGGAAACTGGAAAGATTACCAGGTGTGCTAGATGCATGAGAATAAATTGTAGACAAACAAGACTGTGTGGCGCACTCTGTAACCTACTTGGAAATAGATAGTACGAACTAAAAACTATCTGACATCCCCCTTGCATTTTTAAAAATTTTGAGAACGCAGTTTGAAAAGATTTTGCTCTTAAAGATGATGCAACATCACTTAGGCCTATATGGCAAAACGTGTGCTCTACAAGTAAACATATAAGTACAAGATGATATCATGGCGAGAGAGATGAGATGAGAGTACATATACATCAAAGAAAACTGGTAAAAAAAAAAAGGCATTGTGTGAGGCAAACACAGGGAGGGAGGGTGGGTCACCTATCAAGGGAATCGTTCAAGGTTTGTCCCAAATTACTAAAATTATGCATGCATGAACTTCATTCTTAAAATTCACAGACTTGTCTACCTGAATGAACATGTGAAATACTTTTTAAACAACTGCTGTTATTTAGTCGCTCCTGCGAAGGCTTGGTACATGATCATGGGGTGCAGCTCCAGACAGAAACAGGTAGCCTGAGAAGAAGATAGAAGAAAATTCATTTGATATTTGATGATTCCAAGCTCCAAAAAAATTATGTTTTATCGACGGCCTGCCATAATCAATATACACAGGTGACTACATGTTGTAATGTTTACACTTTGATGTCTGCAGCACGAGTGATCAAGCTTACGGGCTGGGGCTTGGAAGCTTCGCATACTATCTAGGAAATCCCACAGAACTCAGTGCAGTCCCCTGATTGGTCAAAGGTTGTGACATACGCTTAAAATGAATATTAATTGATGTGATGATATTAGTTGACCAAGCAGGAGGCTTTTAAAAGGTGTAGTTGACCGCGCCTACAAAATTGAGATTGGATGGGGGTGAGACGTGGAAGTTGTGATGTGGAAGTAGTCAGTACACTACACAAGTGACAGGAAACTGGAAATTTACCAGGTGTGCTTGATGCATGAGATTAAATTTGAGACAGACAAGACTGCGTGGTGCACTCTGTAACCTACTTGGAAATAGATAGTATGAACTTAATACTATGGTCAAGTGGTTAGAGCATCCGACTTGCAGCCGGAAGATCTGAGGTTCGACCCCTGGCCGGATCATACCAAAGACGTTAAAAATGGAAGCTATGCTGCCATTGTGCTTGGTACTCAGGATAAGCAATGGAGTAGGGAAAACAAGAAGCCAGTGAGTCACGACAGGAAACAAGGGCAACAATGTTGCCGAAGCTCAGCTTTTCCTGTTGACCTAAAAGTGTGCAGTCAATGTTTTGGTTGGGTCTGTAACTCATGTTGTTCATATGTACGTTAGAAAACAAAGAGATAAACATAAACTGAATGCAATGAAATATGTATTGAAATCCTGAAGTCTGTGAAAGACTAAATCTGGTACACAAAGTTAACTTAAAGTGCGCATGACACGGCCAAAATAACTTTTGTGTATTGCAAGATTGGGTACAGTATTGTAAAAGTATCATCTCAAACACAATTAAAACCGGCGCAGTTCGGCATAAATAGAATTTGAAGAAAAACGTCCAGAAATCCAATTTCGAAAAATGCCGCAACAGGTCACCTGACTTTTATGACGCAATTGGCGGCACTCAGCACTGTGCTATGTAAGGACGCGTATCTAGATGTGAAACTAATACAACGCTTTGGGAATGTTTCATACCTTAGAAACTTCATGAAAAGGATTACATCACAATACCCGCCCAACATACAGAGCGCAAAGCGCGGAACATGTTCGGGGCTTCGAAGCATATCATTGGCCAATATGTTCGCGTGCATATGCGCCCGTGTTTTAGCTTCCCTGCATATAATAAACAGCTTTGTTTTTGTGCAAAAAGAACGCGGTCCGGGCGCGCTGTACAGAACAGCTATGAACATGTATGGACAGTCCATAACAAGCGCGCCTTTACTCAGTGAACTGTTCAGTAACGTTGCTATTGTGAATGGTAAGCAGTCACGGCGTAACGACGGATAGTTCACAATGTGGTCACTGGTCACGCGCGCTGCTGTATTGTATTGTAGCACAGGTGTTTACAATGATGTACCTGCTAACACGCGTTAGCATGCACATGCTTCGATGTGTAGAACGATGGGTGAGCTGCCTGGTACAGTGTTACTAACCATGCCTCCAATGACGTCACGATCTTGAGACACGCTCACATACTTTTTTTCGCTTTTGGATTTCAGATGGCTGAGTCTGGCCTGTAATTGGGAATTCACAAGGTCGTATAACTGTGTTTATGGACGTAGTTGAGTCGGGAAAACATTCGCTTCATTTCAAGCTGTACCCAAAGAATATTTACTGAGAAACGTACTTTGGCCGTGTCATACCCACTTTAATATACTGCACAGATGTTAGTATACAAATAATGAATGTTTATGAGCGTGCTGCTTCGTAGACCTCATTTGTTTTCCATAATTAGACCCAGATAGTAACTTCTGATGAAGAAATTTTAGAAATGATTAAAGGTCTTAAAGCGATATTTTGCCCCAAAGATATTCCTTGAACTTGTCCAGGGACAAAAGTTCAAATAAGTATTGCCACTATGATTTGGAAAAACCAAAACTGCTCAATTAGTCAATATAAAGAGATAATTTCTGAATTAAATTCTTTACGCGCCTAATTCTGAGTACTTTTTAATCCCGTTTTCCCCTACAAAATTATTTTACTGCATAACATTTTTATGATTGGGATCTACCAGGTATAAATCGTCGATCACTTTTAGGAACGGTGAATGTGTCGCAACAGGCCGGAGGGTAACTACAGTTCGTTGAGAGTGTTGGGAAAATATGCACATTTATACTAAGTCTAAGGCTATTGAAAAATCATCCCCCATGGCTTCCCCTTAACAACTTGGTGGGGCTTTCAGCAACGGAGAACAAGACTGGAGCAGTTCCTGCAGTGTCGACGCCCATGTGACTGTACCAGGCTCGTAGCCTGACAAGGTACTGAATGTGGCAAAATGGCTTTCAGGGGCTAACAAATTTTTAAGGGGGCCAAATGTATATGAATGCCATTAAGCCAATGGCAACTTGAAAACTTGCTAGGGGGCGAACAAATTTCAAAGAGGGATTCGCCCCTTGGCCCGCTTGACTGGAAACCTGGCCTGCACAATTCCTGCAGGCACCGAGACTGACATTTGGCACACGCCCTCAAAAAGCACGTTTTCCTTTTCAAACCGAAAATTGTTTTTGGAATGTTAGCACAACCATCAAGCTTAAACCATATGAAGCATTGTATTTTCAAGCAACGTGCTATGTTCTTTGTTTAAAAGAAAGGGGTGGGTTCCTCTTTCCTCTTACGACATTTCCTAGACAACATTCACCTCAACTTGAAGTAGTGTACCCCGCGCCGGCATCCCTATTCATGCGGCGAGTCGCTTCTTTCCTTCATGTGACAATATAAACTAACTTGCTATTAAGGAAGGATATTCATTTGTTTACCTTTCATACTAAATAGTTTTTGGCCAGAAATGTTAAGAAAAATGTTTGTAAAGGAGATACAAGAAGATTTGAAAGATTAAGGTAATGTTTACAAATAACTTGAAACTTGAGGCGACTGGATATATTCTCTTTAAACTTTAAGCCAAACTCCTAAAACCATTCAGACATCAGGCTAAGTTGAATACTTGTTTCTGCCTCAACACAAAAATGTGTAGGCCTATCTTATACCACTGTTTCGCACAAGGCCACATATTCGCAAGAACTTGCACAGCTTTCAAAAGTCCGGTATTTCTTTTCGAGTAGGCCTAACCATCCAACCAATTTAGCTAGGCTATTACTCAAACTCCTGAATGAGATCAGTGCCACATATTCACGTAACGCCTCCATAGTAGGCTGTACAGAATATTCCTTATTCAGGTCATATCCCTGGTTTGGAAAGCAAAGAGCTGAGTAAACATAGTCTGACATAGTGTGGTAGCCTACGTACGGTATTCAAAAATCGATACACTGCACTTTGCGTAAACACTTCCACACGATTAAGCATGAGACGTCCTGTACATTTATATATGTTCAGTATACTTTTCTACCTCGTTTCGTTGTAGAGTCTCTCAAATGATAACAACTGGGATTCTCGATGTATTTCCGAACATGAGGACTCCGCCAGAATTTGTTTCAAAAAGTGCTGTTTTCATACCTTTAATGATTGCAGAAATGAAAAAAAAATTTAACTTTTGTTCAGCACAAATTGAACTATCTATATGAAACATATTATCAAGATTGGTGCAAAACTGAAAGACAAGTAGGGAATTTTACGTTTTCAAACAAAGCCCCCTCCCAAGGTCAAATAGTGGTCAAATTAATCGAAAAGAGTTGCAGCATACAGATATCACTTTTGCTAACATCTCTACTAAATTTCGGCCAAATCTAACGAAAATCAGCGAAATGTCAGGCACTTAAACGCAAATGTTATGGTGACAGACGTTTGCCGTGCACGACAGCAATAGTTCAGCTGAAAGCTTTCAGCTGAGCTAAAAAGGAGTGGCTGGCCTGACTTTATAAACCAATTGGTTTATAGAAACTGAGAGCCATAAAACTTGATCTGACCCTAACCCTGAACACTCTACTGCACAAATTGGTTCTCAGATAACCACCAGTTGACTTCCAAAGGTTGTGGACTACAAATGTTCACAATAGCATATAATGCACTATAAATAGCTTGTACGGTTGGTTAGTGTGTCTACAATCACACATGGCTGGGTGCAATTGTGTGCATTCAAGGGTAAATCCTATCTACTACTGGCAGCACTTTTAGTAGTTAGTTTACTATCAATTTTCAAATCATTACACCCTCAATGAATCTCAGGACCAATCTTTATTATTATTATTATTATTATTATTATTATTATTATTATTATTATTATTATTATTATTATTATTATTATTATTATTATTATTATTATTATTATTATTATTATTATTATTATTATTATTATTATTATTATTATTATTATTATTATTATTATTATTATTATTATTATTATTATTATTATTATTATTATTATTATTATTATTATTATTATTATTATTATTATTATTATTATTATTATTATTATTATTATTATTATTATTATTTATTATTATTATTATTATTATTATTATTATATTATTATTATTATTATATTATTATTATTATTATTATTATTATTATTATTATTATTATTATTATATTATTATTATTATTATTATTATTATTATTATTATTATTATTTATTATTATTATTATTATTATTATTATTATTATTATTATTATTATTATTATTATTATTATTATTATTATTATTATTATTATTATTATTATTATTATTATTATTATTATTATTATTATTATTATTATTATTATTATTATTATTATTATTATTATTATTATTATTATTATTATTATTATTATTTATTATTATTATTATTATTATTATTATATTATTATTATTATTATTATTATTATTATATTATTATTTATTATTATTATTATTATTATTATTATTATTATTATCCGCATGGATTCCACCTTAAGGCGACAGTTCATGCTAATTCAACAACATTAAGGCGACACTTGGAATTAAGGCGACAGTTTATGTGTCGCCTTATTTCTCAGGTACTAGATAGAAAAAATAATTTTATTGTCGGAAATAGGCTTAAATTGTTCGTCCTCCTCTAGAATGTATCTCTACAAAATTTGGTTAGGGTAGGGTTAGGGGTAGGGTTAGGGTTAGGGTTAGAAAAATTCAAATTTTTGTACACAAGTCAATGTAACTGTCGCCCTAAGTAGGTATCCACGCTTATTATTATTATTATTATTATTATTATTATTATTATTATTATTATTATTACTACTACTACTACTACTACTACTACTACTACTACTACTACTACTACTACTTCTACTACTACTACTACTACTACTACTACTACTACTACTACTACTACTACTACTACTACTACTACTACTACTACTACTACTACTACTACTACTACTACTACTACTACTACTACTACTGCTACTACTACATATTTGGTACAAACAATAGTGAAGGTACCAGGTAAGTGGGTATAGACCAGAGATCTGAAACACACACAGTGAAGTGAGTGCACCCCTTACCCTTTAATGGTCTGAATTGACCATCATGCAGACTGAAGAGAATGTCATATGAACTATTTTCAGCCAGCAAGGAATTATAAAAACAGGCTTTTTGGTCTTAGTACATAGTAACTCTTTGCAAGCTAGCAGGTCTTCTATTGTATCATGGCCTACAAGTACAGACATAAGTTGTCAGTACATGCTTATGTGAAAGGAAAATTGTTACAAATTTTTGCGATATATTGCACACTTATATACTTCCCTTACTTACATACTTCCCTTGGAAAATCCTTTGTTATTTGATGTCAGCTTGATAAAGAAATGAAAGCCATAGCACACTTACATTTTTTCCAGTCTACGATAAAATTGTTGCAACCCGCACGTGGTTCACACTAGTAAGATTTGGACATTAGAGGAATCCTGGCATGCCATTTATATACCCACGCTGACTGTCACTACTGTAGTATCACTTTCGTTTTGATGTTTAAGTCCAGAGATGTATGGTAGTTACATATGAACATATTTCTGGTATTCAGCCCCGTGTGAGATACAAATGCTTACATGTGGTAATCCATAAAAAACTGATGTTTAATAGAATGAAAGGGAAAAATGGAAAACTTAACAATTTTGTAAAAGTTGTGTGGATGTACTTAGATTCTTTCTGCTTGGCAATGTCCTGCATGTCCATTATGCTCCTCCTTACCTCCTATTTATATGTATTCCCCTAATTCAAGCGAGGCAATACAGGAATGAACTATGAGTAGAGGTGAAAGGGCGATAATGCCACGTGTACTAAGAGTCTGCCAGATACTGTAGGTATTGTTAGGGAAATACATATGTAAATAGGAGGTAAGCATCATCACTATTAAATAGACTCAAAAAACTATTGAGTTTTGTATTTGTATGCTTCCTAGGTTACTTTTGTGACAGCAATGGAAAGCATTCTTGTGTGTTGGAAGTTTCCTGTATTAAAACCTGTGTTAAAGGCATTTTCCAGTGGCTATTCACAAGGGTCCCTCGTGAAAGAGAAAAAATTTCAGTTGACACCCTTCAAACCCTGTAGCAATACTCTTTTCCTAACTCAAGATATCTAATATTAAAGACTACTTATTTTTGTCCAAAAATACCTCCAGTTCTCGTCAAGGTCACGGAATGTTGTGTAAAGTGGGCACATTGCCTCAGATTTCTTTTGTTTTCCTTTATAATTGAATGCCCTGTTGTCCTTGAAATTTGATACTGTTGGAATGTTTGAATATCTTTCCATCTAGGTTTAGCATAAATCTACACCATATGTACAGCATAACAAACAAAGTTGCTAAATATTCCGTACAACAGTGTCAATATCATAAAGAAATTCAATGCGTTGTCAAATTAATGTGCCGTGATGACATCACAGATTTCCCATAATGCACTTTATCTTGAGAAAAAATTGCATTTCTTTGAAAATTAGTATCTTCCAAACGCTACAAGCTATGTAGATGCGGTTTTCACCTCCTGAAAAAGAAAAATTTTCTGCATTTTTTGAAGTCATTGGTTTTTGTCACTGGCAAATCCCTTTAAGGTGTAGTATGTTATTGTGTATGTGCTATAAAATTCTAGGAGGTATGATAATCTACATCGACCTTCCTTACCTCCTATTTACACATGTAATCCCTGCTTACCCGCAACTAGACCCTGGTTAACTAATACCACAGTGGAGAGAGGCCGCCCTCCAGAGGAGGGTGGCCTCCCTCTAGTTTTGGGGAATTCACATGTATGAAGTACAGTAGCTGTGAATATTTCCATATTTTATGGATGCATCCATTTGGTCCAACCAGGGAGTTGCTAAATGGGCCAGGGGTAGAAGCAAACAGGATATTTTTTCTGGGGCTTGCACCATCTTTGCCTGAGAAAAACTGTTGCAAACCAAGTAAATCGGCTCGTTATTTCCTGAAATTTTCAACAAGCCATATGCCTTACCTTACCCCCTACACCAGCACCTACATTTTTAGCTCACACATGTACACAGTACATGTGTGAGGTTATAAAATGGGGCTGATGGCGTCACCTTTTCAACAAAAAGTCTTCTTCTTTATGATGTGAGGAGATTTTGGGCTGAAATTTGGGGATATGATTGTTTGTCAGCAGAGCATTAACACCTACCTATTTGCATTCCATTATAGGAAAGTTAAGTTGGGTTTTAAAGCCGTTTTTGCAGAGCTGAGTTCACTGTGCCTGCTGAACAGTTAGATGTTTACAAATGGATGTGCAGGCTGTTTGAAATTCAGTCCATCAGCACACGTGTTTGTTCATCAAGTGGCCTCTATAGTCTGAAGCAACTCTGTGCATGGTCAGTGTGGCTTAACACATGAAAGGAAATAGGCTTAACTTATTTAATTGTGGGGATATCTCCCATTCTGTTCTGTTCAATTGAGTTGGTCAAGTCAAGTAATTGCAATTTAACTGGTTTGAGTTCAAGTGCAGTAGGAGCTTTTTGAGAGTCTGTTTTATTTTGATCAGTGCAAACCCATGCAGTTTGTAGTTGTGGAATGGAAGGTGGGATTAAATGTACTTTGCAATACTTGAACAGTTTATAGGTACATCATACAAACTTTTTTCAGTCTTGCTGCTAATAAAAGGGTATACAGCCTTTGCAGGCTTGCTTGATATGAGAAAATATGCAGTGATATTTGTAGCTATCTGTCATAAAACTATGTCAGTTGCAGGTTTACATTCCTTAACACATTTGTGATTTTACAGATGGGTTTTGATTTCTATTAATTATTATGCTCCTCTCTTCCCTCCCATTTGCCTTTGTAAGGTAAAGAGGTTTTTTGGAAGCAGATGAATAGATGATAAAATCTGGTTTTGTGAGTTTCTGTTTTTAACAGACAAGAGAAATTCTGTGAGCTTCATAACAGCATTGCTGTTCTAGTTGTTGGCTCATACCAGCATGCTGGTGTGAGCTAATGTGATCATGCGGCATCACTCTGTCCATCTGTCTGTCCACACTTGTTCAAAATGCTGCTTCTCCCACATGCTTTTATGGATTTGTTTGAAACTTGGAGACAATGTACCTTGGGTTGTGGGCCATTTGGGGGTGTTCAGGAATTTGTGGTCTGAGGTCCCATGTGGGTCCTATGGCCCATTTTATGAAGTTCTGCAAAATGCTTCTCCTCCTACAAATTCTCTTGTACAGTGTTGATTGTTTGTCATAATGTTACTCTGTTAGTGATTCCTTTGGGGTGTTAAGGAATTTTAGGTCTAAGGCCCAAGGTGGGCCGTAGGGTCCATTTTGTGAAATATTGTAAAGTAATTAAATATCTATTTAATGTCTAAAGAGAGGTAACAGCCTCTCATTATAATGCTTGGTTAGTGATCTCATTATGGTGTTCTTGAATTTTGGTCAAAGGTCCCATGTGGGGCCCCAATGGGTCATTTTATGAAATTTTACAAAATACTTTTTCTCCTACAAATTGTGTTGTACAGTGTTGATGACTTGTCATAATGAAGCTCTGTTAATGGTTCTTACAAAGTACTTCTCCAATTTGGGATGAAGAATACTTTTGATACCTTTCTAACCAATTTTGTGCCATCCCTCTATTTAACCAGTCTCACAAAATCACTTTACTACATATTTCTCTGTACTGCACCCTCTTTAAAACTGTCTGCGTAGAAGATGCAATCCTGCGCAGTTGTTTAAGTTAGTTTAAAGGGAGCTGCTTAATGGGATTTCCATTGTGCATTGTGCATTGACAGAGTATGGGGTGTGTTTTTCATAATGATGCTCTGTTAATTGTTCTTTTAGGGTGTACAGACTACAGAAATTTGGGGTCCAAGGCCCAAGATGTACCCTGGGGTACATTGTGAAATGTTGCAAATGGTCAATTCCTCCTCCACTTAATGTTAAACAGAGTTGAAGGCCTGTCATAATGATGCTTGGTTAGTGATCTGTTGATGGTATTCTGGAAGTTTGGGTCTAAGGTCCCATATGGGCCCTATGGACCTTTTTATGACATTTTGCAAATTGCTTACTCCTGCAGATTCTCTTGTACAATGTTGATGGTTTGTCATAATTATATTTGGGTAGTGGGACCTTCAGGGTGTTTAACAAGTTGGGGTCCAAGGCACAAGATGGACCATAGGGTCCATTTTGTGTAGTATTGCAAGTGATTAACTTTTCTTCCAGTTAATGTTTAACAGAGTTGACAGTCTATTATAATGATGCTTGGTTAGTGATCTGTTTCTGGTTTTCTGGAATTTTGGTCCAAGATCCCATGTGAGCCCTATGA
The DNA here is from genome assembly GCA_029531755.1 of Holothuria leucospilota. Lineage (NCBI taxonomy): Eukaryota > Metazoa > Echinodermata > Holothuroidea > Aspidochirotida > Holothuriidae > Holothuria > Holothuria leucospilota. The sequence goes on from CM055968.1 coordinate 54,142,061, forward strand.
CTCTTTTATGAAATCTGCAAAAGTGCATCTTCAACCTACAGATTCTCTTGTACAATATTGATGGTTTGTCATAATGGTGCTTGAAATTTGGGGTCCAGTGCCCAAGATGGGCCCTATGGACTTTTGCTTTCTTAAATTGTATTCATAAAACAACTTACAAAACAAAGATAGCATGACACATTTTTTGTGACATTCAGGAAGGTGCCATTAAGGTATGTGAGATTTGGGGTCGTAAGCCATTTGAGGTCATTTAAAGTCATATGATGCTTGTACTACAGTAATAAAGACTAGAAGCCAGGGACCCTTAATTGGTTGATGGTATGAGCTTCAGCACCATTGGCAGGGGTCGAAATTGAACAGCGCTTTTTCTAAAACTACTGTTCTGGATCAGATTTTACTGTTCCAAAGTACCTCGGCATACATAGGGTTCGTGCACATGTACAGAGGTACAAATTGCTGTTTAATGCATTCAAGTTGTATGACTGCCCGCCTGGACCAAAATGTGGGGGGGGGGGGGGGGGCTGAATTTTCAAAGTCTATTTCGCTCTTCCTTACCTCCTATTTACCTATGTAACCATTATTGCCTGCAATAACCGTTTGGCAAAAAACTAATAGCACCGCGGTATCCCCTGCCTATAGAGGGCGCCTACAACCCTAAAACGTCCTTCTGCATTTTTGCCTCTCCGTGTTTAACACGTCCTTAAAACTCGACTGGTGAAAAACTGCGTAATTTTCTCCGACCTACCTTTTGGAGTTTACCTTCCATCGTCTTTTGCACCGTGAAGACGTCCTCATCGTCTACCTCTGCCGAAATCATGAGTATCCTCTTCTCGTTAGGTGTTTTTTACCTTTTTTCTAGCCTGTATAACTACGAGGATTTTCGCCTTGCGCGATCCTCCGATATGTATATATGTTTGTACAGATAGCAGTCTCGCGCCGCCATTTTGTTCTTACTGCATCATTATCGTTGGGTCCTATCTTCGGCCCTTTTTTGGGCCTCCCCCCCTTTCCCCCCTCCACTCGCTTGGTGCTTGTTATTTCGTTCCCTGGGGTTGTCTTTCATTTTGTATCTCTTTCAGGCGACGATCCTAGGGCTACGTTGTGTTTTTGCTTCGTTTTTATGCATTCCTTTACGATCATGTTGTTCTGATGCATTGCCGTATTACCTTCGTATATCGTGACATTACTGTTCTCATTCCCGATATATGTTATATCTTGCATATGTTCACATTATCTAGCCTTTGCTTGTGATATTGCTATACTTATATGATATTTACTATGTATATCATGATGCATTTCTACTAGCTCGTTTACCGTGCCTAATAGGCTTCGCCCTTACGGCTTTCTCGGTATCTAAGCTCTCTAATCCGGCCTTTGTTTGGCCTTCCTGGTTGTCCGGTAAGTCTTGCTTTCGGCCGGGGCTTATTCTCCGGCCCGTGTTTGTTTTCCTTATCGCCTTTGTTCAGATTCCAAATGTAGCTCATGCAAGAAATTCAAGCCGTTTGCCGCCTGGGATTTCCATGAATTGTGCCCAGCCTGCCGTGAATGCACCTCCAACTCACCTTGTCAAGTTTGCCGTGGTTGGTCTGCCCGTGAATGGGACTTAATCCGCCAGAGATCGGAAGAAAGAGGGAAAGCTATCCCAAAGAAGAAACGTTCTTCCAAATCTTCAAAGGCTTCTTCCAGCAAATCTTCCAGTCACGGCTCCTCTCATTCAAGATCTCAATCGAAGAAGAAGAAATCTGTTTCGGGTTCTGCTCCGGCAAACCCCACAGAAGAGGCAATTAGAACCGGTTCGGGCTCTGCAAGGCCAGGTCCTACGGTTCAATCTTCCATGGAAAATGCCTCTGAGATCGGTGGAAGCACTGCTTGGACAGGCTTGCCGCATCTCTCTTCAGACGTTCAACCAGAGACCGGAGGAAACGCTGCGAATCCAGCCTTACCGAGTCTCCCTGCGTCCAATCTCACCGAGACCGAAACTCAGTCTGGTAACCATGACAACCGTCAACCGGAGCCTGTACTTGCGCAACCATATCCGTGGACAACCAGACCTTGGCTTCTAATGTGGACCCGTCTCACCTCCAACTAGTTCCGAGTTCTGGTATTCCTGCCCAGGATCCCGGTGAGGATATCAAGCTGTCCTTCTCCTCCGACCTTCGGTCCGCTCTAACCAGAGATTTCGAGGGTTTTTCGGAAAGAAGCCGTTCATCACGCCGCTCGAAATCAAGGTCTAGGAAGAAGAGAAGACGCCGCCGCTCTTTCTCTTTGTCCTCTTCCAGTAGTCACCGTTGTCACAGGAGACGTCGCCCCGACAGCTCCCTTCCGACGGAAGCCCTCTCCCAGCTAGTGGCTTTACTCTCACAATCTGTGGAACGCCTTCCCGCTTCGAACAGTCCGGGCCCTACTCATCCCCAGAGCGGTCCCGTAGAGGTGGATCCCGAATCAGCTCTCGAAAATCCTGACACTATTGGAGATTCTTCCTCTGATCAGGAACAGGAAACTCCTAAGACCTGCGTCCCCCGTTATCGAAACGATCGCTCCTTCTCTGATGATGCTTCCAACGACTCGGACGACGATCCTATCCTAGGTACTATGTTTTCCAGAGAAGCTTTCGATAAAGCTGTTGATGTCATTAGGAAACAACTTGGTTTCGATCCTCCTCCTCCTCCTCCCGAATCGACTTCTTCCAAAAGATCGAAACTCTCCTTGAACAAGCCTTCAACTCCGTCGAGATCAGTCATGCCCTTAGATGTGGAATGCTTTGACCGCTTTGAGACTCAGACTAATTCCAAGAAATGGCGAGCCTTCCCGAAAAGACAATCCACAGACTTCCACATCAGTGACCAGGATTATAAAGCGTTCTTCGCCTCTCCTACTATCGCAGAGTCTTGCCTGGACAAGCTTAAGGCTTCCGGCTCGGTAGACCACAAGGGATTCTTCCGTTCCCCTGCAACCAAGAAATCTTTTTTGTCTCTCCAAAACATCGACTTGGCTGCCAGAACAGGCATGAAGTTTGCCTCCTCACTACTTCTCTTCGCCGAGGTGCTGTCCAAATCATTCAGGCTATCTGGTACTGAGGAAGTTCCCCGCAAAGACACCGGTGCCATTGTAAATCTTCTAGGACCGATCTCTAGGCTTGCGTATGACCAATTCGCCAAGGTCGCCGTCAGGGCTTCTATGGACAGAAGGGAATTGGTCCTGGATAACATCCATTGGCCCTCCAGAGACATTCAACGACACTTCATGGACTTGCCCCTCTCGGGCCCCGATCTGTTTGGTGGAAAGTTCGACGAGCAACTCGCCGCCGAGATCAAACGTAAGAAGGACATAAACAAGGCGGACTTCACCTTCACCAAGGATTCTCGGTCTTCTAAGTCCAGGAAGTCTCCTTCCAGACCATCCTCTCACCGCCAACCTAAGTCTTCCGGCTTTCCGTCTCGCCGTAACCAGCCTTCTACTCACCAACAACGAGGCAGATCCCGGAACCAACCTTCCTTCGAGGGGATCTAGCCGCTCTGGTTCCCGTGGCTCCGGCCGTTTCCAGCACAAGCCCTAGGGATGCCCACTCTACCGATCAACTCCAAGGCTACAAACCAGAGTTTACCAGTCCTCCTCCTTCAAAGGGACTGTTCCGGTCAACTCCGATCCCAAAATCTCGAGACCAACGCCTAGCCCTGGAGAAGGAGATTTCGGACCTCCTGAGGAAGAAGGCAATCTACGTCGTCAAAGACTTCCCGACCAAACTTCATCGCTCCTCCTTCTTCCTCACTCCAAAGAAGCCAGATTCCTGGAGACCGATAATAAATCTCAAACCCCTGAACAAAGCGTACATCCATCCCAAGAGATTCAGAATGGAGACCCTTGCCATAGTTCTATCGTCCTTACAACGAGGCTCATGGGCAACCTCTGTAGATCTAAAGGACGCCTATCTCCACATCCCCATTCACCCGTCTCATCACAGGTTCCTGGCTTTCAGATACCGAAATGTGGATTTTTGCTTCCGAGCTCTTCCCTTCGGCCTCTCCACTGCTCCAAGGGTTTTCACAAGAGTCACCAAAGTCGTTCTGGCTTTCCTCCGAAGACAAGGCATCCATGTGTTCGCCTATCTAGACGACTGGCTGCTGGTGGGTCGCTCAGCTCAAGAGACGTCCGATCTCACCGCCTACACCGTCTCTCTCCTAGAAAACTTGGGGTGGATCATCAATGGCGAGAAGTCCTCGCTAATCCCAACTCGAACGATCACCTACCTCGGAGCAATCCTAGATTTCCGAACCAGTACAGCCTCCCCTTCCCCTCAGAGAGTTCTCACTCTGTCAGACATGGCCTCGGACATGCTCACACATTCCAACGCTCCGGCAAAAACGTGGCTCCGCCTTCTAGGCCTCATGGCCAGCATGGTAGATGTTATTCCATTTTGCCGCCTCTTCATGAGGCCAATCCAAATTCACCTTCTCGAGTACTTCTCCCCGTCTCGGAGTCCGCTATCAAAGAGGGTTCCAGTACTTCCTTCCGTCAGAGATCACCTACTCTGGTAGACACTTCCACACAATATAGCCTCAGGGAGACCCAAGTCGACGATCACGACCGATGCTTCTCTTTCCGGATGGGGAGCAGTCTGGGAGTTGGAGACCCTGTCAGGCCTATGGAACTCGAAACACTCCTCCCTCCACATCAACCTCCTGGAACTTATGGCCGTTCACCTAGCCATCTCCAAATGGGGTCCTCTCCTCAAGAACCACGAGGTATCAGTCCTGTGCAACAACTCCACGACTGTTTCCTACATCAACTGTCAGGGCGGAACCAGGTCCACTTCCCTTTGCATCAAGACCTGGGATCTCCTTCACCTCTGCCGTCATTACAACATCCTCATAAGAGCATCCCATCTCGCCGGCCAGGAGAATGTCATGGCAGACGCTCTCTCCAGAGGGAACCTACAGGAAACGGAGTGGTCCCTATCTCAAGTCTAGGCCAATCACATCTTCCAGATTTACGACAAACCTATGCTAGACCTGTTCGCAACCCCATCCAATGCCAAACTTCCCGTGTTCTGTACGAGGTACTTCCATCCCCAAGCCTGGTCAACCGACGCTCTAGCGATTACATGGGACAACCTCTATGCCTACGCGTTCCCCCCTTGGTGTCTGATTCAACACGTACTCCTCAAGCTGAGGGAGTCCAACACAGTCCTCCTCCTGGTCGCCCCATATTGGCCCAACCAGCCGTGGTTTCCTCTACTCCTGGAGATGCTAATCGACTACCCCTTCAGGTGTCCACTTCGAACCAATCTTCTAACTCAGGCGGGAGGGAAAATCTGGCACCAGCGTCTTCAACACCTCAGTCTAGCAGCTTGGAAACTATCACCCAACGTTTTACTAGTGAAGAACTTTCACAGGAAGCTGCGATCATCGCCTCAGGTTCCCGCAGACCCTCTTCCTTGTCAACTTACGACTCTAGATTGGTCAGGTTTAGGGACTGGTCCACCGAAAAAGGTCTCGATCCCCTGGATGCACTGGTAGAGGCCATCGCCGACTTTTTCGTCACGCTGTTTAACGAGGGTAAACAAATCAGTACCATCAGAAATTACCGTTCCGCCATCTCATCTATCCACAAGGGTTTTCCGGACGGCTCTTCGATCGGCACTTATACCGCCCTTTGTCACCTGCTAAAGGGTATGTTCAACAAAAGACCTACGAAATGTCTTACCCCCTCATGGTCAATTAATGACGTACTTACGACTCTGTCTCTTCCTCCATACGAACCGATGCATAACTCAACCCTCGAGCTACATACCTACTAAACTCTGTTTCTGATAGCCGCTGCATCGGCCAGAAGACGTAGTGAACTCCACGCTTTAACAACCAAGAAGGGCTTCATTCGCTTCAGCCAATCAGGAGTTTTCTTGATTCCGGATCCATCCTTCCTCACCAAGAACGAAACGATTTCTTTCACCCCCGGGAAATCTACCTTCCTAGTATTTCGTCAGCATCCTCCATTTCGGAAGATAAGAGAGTGTGCCCAGTCAGAGCCTTAAAATGGTATTTGGAAAAGACTAAACTGATCCGAACTTGGGAAAGATTGTTTCTTATCCCGAGATCTCCCTTTAATCCCGCTTCAAAAGACACTTTATCCAGATGGTTAGTCAAACTCATCACTCCTCACTCCTCTCCAGATGATCCGGTCCACGCTCATCAGCTACGTGCTCATGCCTCTTCCAAGGCCTGGTTTAGTGGAGTTTCTCTAGATAACATCTTACGAGCAGCAGCTTGGAAAACCCCTTCCACCTTCGTTGCATGTTACCTATCAGATGTCATCTCCCAAGAGGGCGCCTTCGCCAGAGCTGTTCTAGGAGTTCCGGACCACCGCCGTCCAGTCCTCCCAGCATCTTCTCAGTGCTAATCTGGATACATAGGTAAATAGGAGGTAAGGAAGAGCGAAATAGACTCACCAAAACTCCCTGGTTTGGGAGTCTATGAGCGATGATACTTACCTCCTATTTACATCCCGCCTCCCGGCCCCTTGGACTTTGACGGGATCCTCCACTACTAACAACAAACAGCTCTCTGGTCTCTCTCCACTTACGACGAAGACGCTCCCTTCTCTACCAATCATGACCTCGCTCGAACCCGATTATGACAACTCCAATGCCGACTTCGACGCCTTACCAAGCCCTGTCGATGCTCAAGAACTCTTCGGGTCTCCGAACCAGCTTCCTCTAGGTGAGACTGTTTTTCCTCTTGGGCTAGGTTTGGGCCTGGTTTCATCTTAGGGGGTTCCTCTCAGGGGGTTGTATTGAGGGGTCCCATGTTATTCTCCACGGGGTAGCCAAAAATGCAGTAGGACGTTTTAGGGTTGTAGGCGCCCTCTATAGGCAGGGGATACCGCGGTGCTATTAGTTTTTTGCCAGACGGTTATTGCAGGCAATAATGGTTACATAGGTAAATAGGAGGTAAGTATCATCGCTCATAGACTCCCAAACCAGGAAGTTTTGGTGATTCAATGGGGATTAACCAGTGGGATGTCCTGATTTTCTTTTTGTTCATGTTTTTTTTTTAAGCGTAAGTTTATTGTTGGTATATAATCTACCATTCAGTGTCCCGAGACTTTGGACGAAAAATGCTCAGAATTGATGCAGAACACAGCAGGCAAGGCAAGTGGGGTTCGAGTGATAGCAAAAAAGTTACACAGTATTGCAGTTTATTGCTATAGCTGAGCAATGAGTGGGTTCTCCAACATACTGTATGGGAGTGCACATACTGATGTTATTTTCTCACCGCAGATTTACGTGTTCACAGTCGTCTTATCCTTTGCCACAACGTTGCTTCAGTATGCGCGTTTCTACAATAGAGGTTTACCGTGCAGCATTGGGAAATAACACGTGCAAGTGTAACCAGTTTCAATTGATCACGGCTGGAATGAGATTGCATTTCATACTTAAGCCAAAATTTACGGAGATTTCTTATATTCACGGTGTGATTACTTTATCAGAGATAAGGATGTGTGTGTATTCATACAACTGCAATTTGCGTCTTGTGGGAAAACACTGTTCCACGGAACAGTGGCTTTTCAAAAGTTACTGTTCCGGCACTAAAACTACTGTTCTCAGAACAGCGGAACAGCAGGAATTTCGACCCCTGATTGGTGCTCTGGTATTTTATTATTTTTCTTACTTCGTAAGTTGCTTGCTTCTGAAATCACAGTATTGGCAAACCTTTTTCAAGGCACTGGTAGGTTTTATACCTCTTCAGTGACTCGTAATGTATGGAGATTACTTTCTTTACTCATAAACAAGAATTTAATGTCAATCTAGTGTTGACACTCTTAGCCCTGAAAGAATCTTTCAAAGTTTGAAGGATCGTGAAGATGTACGTTTTTGGCATTGCACTTAGTGTAGCTGTGAGGAATGATTTTGAAGTAATATGAATGGGAAGTATAGTAAAAATTTGCATTTTGCAGGAAGTACCTTGAAAGGCTAGATCTTAAAACTTCAAAAGATGCAGAATAAACATAGGCACTAGATTACAGTAGGTTCCTAGTTAGTTGAACCCTGTGGAGCAAAATCTGTTCAAACCATTATCATTCATGGCTCCCAAAACAATGGAATATGACTTATAAAGGAAAATGTAATGCAGCCTAATACAAGAACATGAACTCTTTTCCAGTAGTAGTTACAAAGGATTGTGGATAGAGTTCGGTATCTGGCTCTCCTGTCAATGGCATTTTGCTGTGAATGAAAATGATGCTTACCAAAAGTTTATCCCATAATCATTGGTAATTGCTATTTGAAAAGGGTCTATGATAAGTTGGTAAACTATGTACGGTTATGTGTCTTTATTTGCATGCACAGAGGAGTAATTAGCTAGGGTTGCCAGCCATCCTGGAATCAGGGAAATCCCTGAAAAAGAATTTCCCTTTTTCCAGTCAGGAATAAGTCACAGAATTTGAGGAAGGTGCCTCAAACATAGACAAGTTAGGAAGTTTCATTAGCCCTAAAGAGAAAGTGATCAGTCTGTTTAGGTATTGCTTCATGACTAAACAGCTTGAAGATGTGTCCAACTGGATGTAGGAACACATATCTATTCTGTAACTTTGAAACTTCATAAGGGAAAACTCATGGAAAAATTGGAATTTTGCTTTATGAAATGTCAGGAACCCTGACACAAAAGTGTGAGAATCTCAATACCCAAGTACGTATAGTATGTTTTGTGTATCAGCCAAGTTAGCTATTAGATTTTGTTAAGCATTAGTGATAATAACAGGTGGGGGAGGGGGGGGGGGGTTGAATACCTTTGGGTATTACAATTGAAGACATTTTAATATTCTTTTTAAGAGGATTTACCTCATATACACTCCTACTAATGGAAGGATGGTGAATGATGTTGTAAAATTCAGAGTGAATTCATGCAGCTGTACTCATAACATGCTTAAAATAAATCTCATCTCAAGAAATTTTAGTCTCTATTCCCTTACCAAATTTTAAGTTGTGTAAGCTCTCTGGTTATGTCCCTTTAAAGGAATCCTTCACCATCATGTAGCTAAGTGAAGGTTCAAAGTAATTCTTGGGTTTGAGGCCATTGTAAGAAGCTAGTGAAGTGTTTTGCAAGGCTTGACATTAGGAAGTTCAGCTTGTCTCATAGAGTTGTCAGTTTGTTCGCTTTTTAAAAAATGTCAAAACTTTACAGTAATTTTCTGTAGACTTTGCCCATATATTGCACCAAATTGCATCTAAAGGACCCTCAAATATTCAAACACCTCCTCTCCTTACACCCCTCCCCTAGGATGGTGATCCAAAACATGGTCCCCCTCCCCACAGAGAACAGCTTTCTATGCCTTTGCATGTATCCTTAACTTCTTTTCCAAGTAGCTACTGTAGCTGCTGGTATGTAAATATGCCCAAAAATGAACATCACTTGTGACAAGGAAAATACTTCTCAGACCCTTGACACACCCTGAACAGAAGTGCAAATTACTGGTGCTTTCATTACTGCATATGGCATGCAGTTTGGTATCACATCTTACATTGCCATAATGGAGGGAATTACTGCTATTATGACCAAGATTGAATCAGTGTCTTTGATACATACAACAACAGCTCAGGAATGATACTTTCTTTTAAAGAAGGAGTTTTAGGAACAAATAAAGTGTTCGTTATGGAACAATACATCAACTTTGGTGATACCAGACCCTATGCGTACACCTTACAGGAAAACTTGGGTGTTCACTGAGGGTAATAGCTTGATTTACATCATCATTTGTGACATGAGTTTGATAGTCAGAGGTTACAAAGTACAGAAACAAACAGAAAAGTAGGAACCTGACACCAAGAAATTGAGTTTAAGTTTAATATACTATCTAAAGTGATTGTCATGTGGAGGAAAAAGCTAATGGTTCTAAACAGTTTTGTAAGTGTATACAGTAAAATCCTGTTTATCCGAACTCCGTTTATCTGAATCAACGTTTAGATTCATAGAACTGGTACCTTACACAACCTCTGTAAAATTTCAGCCTAGATTTGACAACATTTTGTCATGCTGTTAAACTTTATCGATCTGTGCTGATTTTTATGCAAGTACAACCATTACAACAATTGTGCAAAATACAATCATTGTCGATGTTTATCTCCACTACCAGCATGAACTCTTATGCTAGAAAATTAATAAACTCTACAGGATTACTTCTTTTTGTCTTCCTTCTTCCTGTCCACTGTGTGTAGAACCACAATAGGCCCAGCATCACTACACTAACTTAATAACCAAAGTGCACTGTTTTCTAAGCCTAGGCTTCTCATACAAAGCCCTGCTAATGTTAACGCTGCATAACCACCACTCCTTACAAACGTATTAATGCAATCACTGGAATAAACGATTGCACAGTAGAATGTCAATCAGACTTAACCATCAGGTATATGGTGAAATTGCAGTGTCAGTGAATGATGTACGATAATAATATCATTGTGTTGTAAGTTGCTACAGCCTTTTCAAGGAATTAAATGAATAAAATTGGTCTTCTCTCAACTTTTTGATGATTCTTTGATATCATTCATATCATTGTGGCAAGGGAACTGATAGCCCTACTAACACGAAAAAAGCGGGTGAACAGTTTACAAGCTTGGGAAAATTACACTTACGCAATGTTAAGCCATTTTGATTAACTCGATCAGTTTATGAATATTTAGGCTTACTTGAATTTACAATTATTGGCAGTACAACAAACGAATCAAATGAGCAATACCCCAGACAAGTTATCAGTTTTGATTTCAAGTTGCAGTTATTGCATGACTCATTTGAATATGAAAAAAAGTGAAATCTGCTACCGCACTGCACCAAGGCTTCATGGCCAGTGACGGGAACCCCAGTGAAAGGAAGCGGGTGGTCCTAACAATTGACAAAAGTCAGCCTTTCTTAAGACTTAAAAATCAGTCACAAACAAGGTGGAACACCTAAAATTTGTCATAAGCAAAGGGCTTCAAACAATAACAAGTAGTTAGGCCTAAATCAATCATAGGTAGTTCTGCTTAAATTAACAGGTAGCCGTTTGACAGTTGGTGTTGATATAAAGTGGCATGGCTTCAGCACCTGAAATCTCCCTTTTGCATATCACCTACAGTATATACTTGTTTGTAAAGGTAAAATGTTTACTGCATGTTCTCTTTTGTGTCATATAATTTTTTTTGAAATGTTCCGCTGCTTTTCGAATCACAACATTAGGATCATATGTGTAGACTATGCTAGCCTAACACTGAGCAAAGCAAGGCAACCCTGCCTGGCATAATGGACATTCTTTGCCTGTATAGGCTCATCATGAAGACCCTCCCTGGAAGTTTAGTGGTAAAAACAAAGGAAAGAGTTTGAATCTTCAATAAATATTTATTTTTTACTATGAAATGAAAGAAATGACACAGAGACAACATAACAACATATCAACAGTTAATTTCACTTTATTAATAAGTACATGCTGCACCTGACATAGAAATTTAAGATGTATGTGAAACGTTGCTTATCCAAACTTTTCAGTTATCTGAACAACCTGTGTCCTAATGCAACGGGATAAACGGGCTTTCCCCTACATCGTTGTGATATGCGATCAACCACAAGTCCAACAGCTTACTCGAATTGTGATATGTTAACTTAGAAAATCAGTGCAGATGGGAAAACCATAGATTACTCTTGGACAAAAAACCCACCTACACTAACTTACTTTGATCCCATAAATAATAGGATCCCAAACCTCACCACCACCTAATCTCCACTTGGTCTTAGCTTTGCTTTATACTGGGAGAATTTGCAATTTTATTCTTCTCTTGCTGAAGCTACTTCTGTTACCCTATAAGACTTCTGCCTTAGATAATAAATGAAGTAAGTATTGAATAACATCTGTCCCACAAGGAATATGGTCAAGCAGATGGCACAATAGACTGCAATCCATTCTACTTTTTCATTTGTATTTTTACAACTACACTCTTGATTGCAAGGACACTTTTTGAGATTGCATTTGGATGCAGAAATCATGTTATCAGTATTGAAATGATATCTAGTAGTACTGTCTCTGGTCTGTGTAGTTGTCTCAGAAAGTAAATCAGCCATGGGGTCAGTTGATAGCAGTGTTGCTTGGGGAGTTTCACAAGTGAAAGGCATTGGATCAGTGATATTATATCTGATATTGTTTAAAATACATATCACTGGATCTCCAACAAAATTTTCCTCGGAGTTGTTAAAGCACCACTCCTGTATGAACTGAAAAGCACAGTCACATGTGAAAGGGTTATGACTTATGTCCAGCCTCTCCTGAGTTACATGTAGATATGGTTTGATACTTGATGAATGAGTGAAGTTATTATCAAGATACAAGCTTTGGATGGATATTATTCCAAGATGTTCTGGTGAAGGTATTGCAACTATTGCATTGTTGGATAGTCTAACTTCCCGCAAGGAGTGAAGTCCTTGAAACAGCCCATTAGGAATTGATGTCAGCTTATTGTCATGGAGACTAATACTTTTAAGTTTTGTAAGATTCTTAAAAGTTACTGCATTAAGGTTGCAAAGTTTGTTCATACCCAGCTGAAGGAATTTCAGCTCAATCAAGCCATGAAAAATAGTAGAAGTTAGACTTTGAATCTTGTTGTAATTTAAGTGAAGAACTACAAGAGCCTCTAAACCAGAAAATACACCATTAAAAAGTTTGGCAATCTTATTTTCATTTAAGTATATTCGTGCAAGGGTATTCTCAGTTCCTGCAAAGGTTGCATTTTTAAGTTCATGTAGGTAGTTTCCATTAAGCAGGATATTCCTTAGCATGTTCATATTTGAGAAGGTCCCAGGATTTACCTCTGTGATGTCATTATCACTTAGATCCAGTGTTTTCACATTGCTGTACCCTTCCATGCTCTCAGCCGGGAAGTTGCTGATGTGGTTCCTTTGGAGATCCAGCATGATGCTTTCCTCACAACCCTCAGATGAAGGAACAGTGTTGAGATTTCTTTCCCAACATTTAGCTCTTTTAAAGGAGACATCATAGTCGCAGATTTCACGGCAGGTCATGAGGCCATGGCTGAAAATGTCCTCTTGGGCTGGTGAAGACTGGGCTGCCACAATTCTAAAGTATGGTAATAACCACACCAAATGAAACAGCCTTATCCTCTGTTGTATTTTTTTGGATATCAAGCCAGTCATTTCTTCCTGCAAAGAGATGAGACATAACAAGCAAGAAATCTTATAATTAAATCCTAGTTATGGACTATCAGGGATCATGACCTTTCTGGCAGAATCTAAGTAACTAGAGCAGTAGGATGTAAAACTTCAACTGGGGACTTCTTGTACAATTCATTTGAAACTAATTTGGCCACTGTGTACAATTGCCTTAGTGAAAAAAGCAGGAAAAATAGCCAGAATTTTCATGTTGCAAAAATGAGTGTGCCAGACGTCATTTACAGCACCCATTAAACATTCTAAAGGCCTAACTTCAACCATGATACTTGGACTTTAAGTAGCACAGTGCCGTACTTTGTATGTTTTGGTGTTTATTTGACATCATATTATGTCATCAGGATTTGAAGAAAGGAAAACTACCATTATTTCAATTTTGAGAGGTTCTTTCCAGAAAGCATAGCCGTTGGATGGTTCTTACTCTATCAATATATATAATAGTGTACTCTACTGATCATTTTGCCATATGCATGACATCACATCACATCATTAGTCAGCATGATCTACAAATAGGCTGTGACACAGATGTAAATAATTTCAGCATGGTGAGTCCTTCCACACTGTACGACAGAGCTGGAGTTTCAAATTCAGGACAAAATTTGAGTCCAGTCGTGGACAAGTACCAAGAGGTACTTTACTGGGGCAAGAGATGCATGAAGGGCCATCCATGTAGCTCCACATACTATAAATGTTTATTTATGAAATATTTATGTATGATAATATTTTAAAAACCCCTTTTGAAAAATTCCTTTGCGCCACTACGAATTCACACTACTTAAAAAAAAATGGTTGCCCCCCCCCCCTCCCTGTGACATACAGACTGGACAAACAACACAGATAGGCTAGGACGCTTCAAAAATACAGTTGGCGAAATTAATGATAGTACAGCAAATGAAGGCTTCACAAGGGTAGGCTAGCTAGGAAGGTAAGACTCAGGAATGGTGGCAGTAGTTGAAGCAGGCCATAGGGTAGGTCTGCAACCGTTGGTGACATCAAACAATTTGGTAGACACATGTTGGCAATAACTGACTAACAGATGGCTGATGGGAGCCGCTCTGGTACCAAAGTAAGCCAAGGTAAAATTCAGGATAAAAGTCTCAGAAGATTTTCGTCACAAGTGAGATGAAAACAGGCTACAGATGAAAACTAGTAGAGCTAGCCATTGGTAAAAGTTCACAAAGATGGAAGTGTATTCTGTCACAGGCTGTGCCATAGATGTAAATTGGGAACACCAGATAAATGCATTTAGGTCCGTAGTAGACCAAGTGTACGTTTACAGTGAAATACGGGTGGATTGAAACCGGCTAGGATAATTAGCTACCGCAGTAACATTAAAGTTCCAGGAAAATCTAAGGTGTTCATAGGCTGTCCTTCTGCATTGTAAAACATTTAAAAGTTCCAAGCCTGCATGCTCCATCATATTGAATATTGTCTTATTGTTTGAACTTTCAATTTGTTTTTCATTGTACATACTGCTATTGTCTTTATATTTTTACTTTTTATGTGCGAGTATTTCAATTTCCTTTTATGGAGGAATAAAGTGTTCCTTCCTTCCTTCCTTCCATCCTTCCTTCCTCCCTCCCTCCCTGAATGACTGACTGACTGACTCACAGACTGACTGATTCACTGACTGACTCACTGACTCACTGACTGACTGACTGACTCACTCACTGACTGACTGACTGACTCACTCACTGACTGACTCACTGATTCACTAACTGACTGACTCACTGACTGACTGACTCACTGACTGACTGACTGACTGACTCACTGATTCACTGACTCATTGACTTACTGACTGACTCACTGATTCATTGACTGACTCACTGACTCACTCCCTTTCTCCCTCCCTCCGTCCCTCCCTCCCTCCCTCCCTTCCTTCCTTCCTTCCTTCCTTCCTTCCTCCCTCCCTCCCTCCCTTTTAGTAGTTAGTTTACTATCAAGTGTCAAATTATTACACCCTCAATGAATCTCAGGACCAATCTTTCATGGTCTGCATTGACCATCATGCAGACTAAAGAGAATGTTGTATGAACTATTTTTGGCCAGCAAGGAATTATAAAAACAGGCTTTCTGGTCTTAGTACATAGTAACTCTTTGCAAGCTAGCAGGTCTTCTATTACTCTACCATGGCCTACAAGTACAGACATAAGTTTTCAGTACATTCTTATGTGAAAGGAAAATTGTTACAAATTTTTGCGATATATTGCACACTTATATACTTCCCTTACCTATATACTTCCCTTGGAAAATCCTATGTCATTTGATATCAGCTAATGATAAAGAAATGAAAGCCATAGCACACTTACATTTTTCCAGTCTACTGTAAAATTGTTGCAACCACACGTGATTCACACTAGTAAGATTTGGACATTAGAGGAATCCTAACATGTGGTTTGCCATTTATATACCCACGCTGACGCTGACCGTCACTACTTTAGTATCACTTTTGTTTTGATGTTTAAGTCCAGAGATGTATGGTAGTTAAATATGAACATATTTCTGGTATTCAGCCCAGTCTGAGATACAAATGCTTACATGTGGTAATCCATAAAAAACTGATGTTTAATAAAATGAAAGGGAAAAATGGAAAACTTAACAACTTTGTAAAAGTTGTGTGGATGTACTTAGGTTCTTTCTGCTAGGCAATGTCCTGCATGTCTATTATATTCCTCCTTACCTCCTATTTATATGTATTCCCCTAATTCAAGCATTGCAGAAGAGGAATGAACTATGAGTAGAGGTGAAAGGGAAATAATGCCACGTGTGCTAAGAGTCTGCCAGATAGGTATTGTTAGGCAATTAGGGGAAATACGTATGTAAATAGGAGGTAAGTATCATCACTATTAAATAGACTCAAAAAACATTGAGTTTTGTATTTGTATGCTACCTAGGGTACTTTTGTGACAGCAATGGAAAGCGTTCCTGTGTGTTGGAAGTTTCCTGTATTAAAACCTGTGTTAAGGTGTAGTATGTTATTGTGTATGTGCTATTAAATAATTAGGAGTTATGATAATTCACATGTATGAAGTAGCTGTGAATATTTCCATATTTTATGGACATACATTTGGTCCAACCAGGGAGTTGCTAAATATAAGGGCCAGGGGTGTAAGCAGGCTATTTTTTCTGGGGCTTGCACCATCTTTGCCCGAGAAAAACTATTGCAAACCAAGAAAAGTGTCCAAGTTTTTACAATATGCTGCTCAAGAAATTGGTTTTGCTGCAAGGTTAGCAGGCTGCAGCCTCGTAGCCTACTGACTTGTGCAACTCTGTTATGGGGATCTTGTGTATGGGTACTCCAAAAATTATTGGTTCAGTTGTAATCACAATGGGTGGGATGTGCCCAGTATTTTCTGAGTGTGGGGCACATTTATTGCCATCCTGAGAAGGGAACTAAGAGAAGGGGTCTTAGTAACAGTTGTATACCAGAGATTGCTTGGGCTAGTATATATATATATATATATACATATATATATATATATATACATATATATATATATATATATATATATATATATATATATATATATATATATATATATATATATATATATATATATATATATATATATATATATATATATATATATATATATATATATATATATATATATATATATATATATATATATATATATAGGGCACAACCGATGTGGTTTTTTTGCTGCCGATCCGATGTCTGATGTTTTTATCACAACATCGGCCGATATCCGATCCGATCCGATATTTTCGCTATCAATACTTTTACATTGTTTCACAGCGCGATCAAACATTCCTTATTCCTCGTGAGCCATGCCTATGCATGCACATCGACTTAAACGAATTTCCTTAAAAAAAAAAAAACCCAGAAGTTTAGTAATTTCCCCTCCATGTTTTGCTTTGATACCTTTCATTCACAAAACGGTGTTTATATGACAATTCAATGACCAAATAAAGCTTCGAAAATAAGCAATCGGCGGACTATCGGTGACTCTTCATTCATAGCACATAATTCCGTGATTGAACTGACTTTCACCTACTCACAGTAAGCCTACTTATTCCCCTAACTAAATGCAATACCTTTCGTTCTCTGTTCTTAGCCCAAGTCGCTCGCACTAATGAACGTTAAAACAGAAATAAGCCCGCGATATTTCAGTGCATGTACTTGGCCATCCTACCATGCTTTACCTACACATAAACAGATTGTGTGGGCTTACACGTGTAAATTTGTTTTGGAGTATTTCATATAGCAGTACGTAATGCATGCATGCATGTACTACATACCCATACGTAAATATTTGTTCCATGCTAGCTAGAGAGCTTGCTGTGTGCAAAGTTATGCAGCTAGTAGGACTTTTGGGTATCGGGGTGATGTTGCAGACATCGTTTATTACGAAAGCCATAAAAGCACATGGCACTCTTAATTTCACACAAATGAACATGCATGTCTTACATAAAAGCATCCGCCGTAACTACTGCAAACTATGATGTAACAACTGGAAATATAGTCGTACAAGCAGCCATCGAAAAACACCGTTATTTCCCGGACCACGCCCCATGTTCTTGCTATGTACGTCAACGTCATTTCAGAGCAGGTGCGTAGCCTAATGTATGGGTGTTTGCATACAATTGCGGACCTATACATGCACTGGCTTTACTGTGCTTTCATGGTGCATTTCACTTGAACTTCTCTGTATAGAACACATACATGTCTAAGGTATCCGTGTTTGCATACATTTCGGCCCTATATCAAACATACAATTAATGACTGTGAATTCCACACTTCGTTTCGTTCATTGATAAATTTCGGTGAATTGAAACTAAATTGGGGTGGACATGATCGCTAGACTTTACGTACAGATTTTAAAAGCTTGTGCATATTGCGTTTATCACAGTGCCTGTCAATGGAGCCAGTTTACGCTGTTGATACGGAATTTAGGAGATTAAACTGAAATTGACAGCCCTAGTTGATCACAAGGGCTATTGTCGGTCGTAATAAAATGATTAATCCTATTTATCTGTTCATTTCATTGTTGTAAGAAATCACTATCGCTATACGTCTTCCGATGTACGTAAATGAAATTTTCCACGCACGGAACATCGGCAAACATCGGCAAGTGCAATTCGCTATATTTCGCCGATCCGATGTTTTACCGATAGTCCTAACATCGGCCCGATCCGATATCCGATCCGATTATCGGTTGACCCCTATATATATATATATATATATATATATATATATATATATATATATATATATATATATATATATATATATATATATATATATATATATATATATATATATATATATATATATATATATATATATATATATATATATATATATATATATACATATACATGGGTGATTATTTAAATTAGGGTACCAATGGTAAAATATGCTTTTAAAGGCAACTGTCTTGCTATTTTAATCCACATGGTCTTTGCTATGCTTTCATTTTGTCCTCACTATTTATGTAAGTGCATATCTTCCAAAAAATAAGTATCATTGTAGTGAATCCTCCCAATTTTGATGAAAAACTTGGCTAAAATTAGCAATTTTGGGGGCAAAAAGTGTGACATTTAAACTACCATAGCACAAATTAGATATTATACATATACATATATATATATATATAGGTCGAAGAGAAAGTAACTGATTTGATCTGAATTAAATTCAACCCAAGTACTGGCATAGCCTTTTGAACAAGGGAAGAATGAAAGAAGAAACCAGAAGGAAAATTGAGCCACACGGGTTTGAACCCGGGACGGTCGCTGTCCGGGCGACTGCCTTAACCACTGTACCACCGTATATATATATATATATATATATATATATATATATATATATATATATATATATATATATATATATATATATATATATATATATATATATATATATATATATATATATATATATATATATATATATATATATATATATATATATATATATATATATATATATATATATATATATATATATATATATATATATATATATATATATATATATATATATATATATATATATATATATACATACACATACATACACCCCAGAAGCGGATATTCCCACTTCTGAACACCATTTACCTGAGATACAACAACCTAGTGTGACCGTTGAAACCGACCCACCGGTTGTAACACGCCGTTTAACCAAAGCTGTTGCTAAAGCACTTAATGTGACTCTTGATCCTGCTGGACTACCCCCCAGATGTAGTCGTGTTGGCCGTCAGCAACAACCCTCTTTGCCACAGACAGGGTTTCTAGCCCATCATAATGAGCCTGTTCAACTCAGAGAGGATGAGTTCTTTTCGGTGGTGGATCTAACCCAGTCCCAGGCATTGTCCACCTGTGATCTCCAATTGCTATTGAAGGGTATGAAATTTTCTCCAGTACCCCATCAGATGGACAGGGTTGACCTCCATAAAGGGCTTAACGAATGGAACCGCCGGATGAGACTGCAACACCTTTACTGCGATTCACCGGGAGATCCTGATCCTGATTCCTTGAAGTTCCGGCCTAAATCTTCTTACTTCCTGCCTCCTACCAATGAAGTTTTGAAGTTCATTTGAATTCTGTAAGCTATGAAGTCCTGAGTGCTCCTACTAGGACTTTTCGTCATAATTTAACCCGTTCTGAAAATCAGGCGTTAATTAACTTACAGTAATGTCGTAATATCATTACAAAAGAAGCTGATAAGGGGTCAGTCATAGTTGTGATGGACCATAATTTGTATGTTAGTGAATGTGAGCAACAGCTTCATGATCACAGGGTGTATTCTCCCTTGGTTGAGAATCCCATCCCATTGATAGAATCAAAGCTTAGTTCACTTTTGGACTCGCTTTACAACGACGGGGTTATTACTGAGGACATGTACCATTTTGCTTCCCCTATGGACTCGAAACCAACTCGCTTTTATTTACTCCCTAAGATCCACAAGTCCGGAGTACCTAGTTGCCCGGTTGTTTCATGCTATGGCACGGCAACCGGAGGAGCTTCCGAACTGGTTGATCATTTTCTTAAGCCGTTATTGCCAACAATCCCTACTTATATTAGGGATTCGTACGATTTTCTGGACAAGCTTCGTGCATATGGTATTATCCAGGCTCTGAGGCAGAAATCTCAGTTGTGGGTGTCCAATTGAGAATAGTGGGTGTGCTAACATATTGGCCCAATATGATGCCGAAGGCATCATCACGATCGCCAAGCAATCACCTTCCTTGGCAGGAATTCAAGGGAGCCCTTGTGGGGGTTAAGGGGGCAAGTTTAGAATTTTGCATTTTAGAGGTTTCTGAGAGTAAAATACAAGCTGTTTCAGGCTCAGCCTATTTTTGAGACTTCTTGGACCTGAAATATGAGTTTGACAATACAATTTCTTCCCCCTTCTGGTCTTCCGCCAAAATATTAGTCTTCCGACTCCGAGGCTGATGTTAATTACTAGAACAGGACATCAGGATTAGGGCTAGCTGCATTTTGTTTTTTTTTGGGGGGGGGGGCATTCCAACCATGTGAAATATTTGGAAAATTAGAAATGGTGTGAGGTATTGTCTATGCTACAAACTTACAAACCAAAAGTATCCAACCTCAAGTACCCTTCCCTCAGTTTTGTCAGCCATAGGCCTAATTGTAGCCTTCTTCTTCTTCTTCTTCTTGGATATGGTGAAACATCCGAAGACATTCTCTCACCACGCACGCGCCGAGGGGTCAAACCTTACTAAGAAACTTAGTAATAATGCTAACAGGATCCTTATTAGTAGAGGCAGCATTAATAACACTCTCAGGGAGACTATTCCAATCTTTAACAGTCTGAGGTAGGAAGCTAAATTTGTAACAATTGGACCTAGCATACAGATTACAAAAATGAAGGTCATGCATCTGACGGGTTTTCCGTAAAGGGTGATGCAGACGGTCAATAGGAATATGGGCCTGGCCAAAGACACCTTTAGAAAACAGGATGAGCCTACTTTGTTTACGTCGGTCAACTAAAGGTGCTAAATTTAACTCGTTTAAGAGGTTAGTCATAAAACCAGGCTCACTAGAGAAGTCAGAAGCTATGAATCTTGCAGCTCTTCTCTGTATACCCTCTAGTTTATTACGCAGGCAAACCTGGTGCGGGTCCCAGACAGTGCTGGCATACTCTAAAACTGGCCGTAAAAAGGCCTTTATAGGCTGCAATCTTAACTTCTCTAGGGCAAAATGACAAATTCCTATACAGAATGCCTAAAACTCTATTTCCCTTGTTACAAATACTTTGGATGTGCTGATCCCAGTTTAAGTCTTTGGTGATGGTTATCCCTAAATACTTAATACAATCAACATTTGGGAGCTCCACTCTATTGAGAAGGTACTTAAAGGGGATAGGGTGTTTTTTACGAGCAAAGGTGATAATACTACATTTAGTAGGTTGAAAACGCATACCCCATGTAGTAGCCCACTGACCTAAGTGCTGAATATCATCCTGAAGTTTACAACAATCATCCTCAGTCTCAATAATACGATAACAGACACAATCATCAGCAAACAACCGGACCTCAGAAGTAACAACACCGCCAATATCATTGATATGTGCCAGAAAGAGAATCGGCCCTAAGACAGACCCTTGGGGGACACCGGACATAACATCCTCCGACGAAGAACGAGTCCCATTTACTACGACTACCTGTCTACGGTCGCCAAGAAAGTCATCAATCCACCGGAGAATCTGCTTAGACACACCAAGTGTGTGTAACTTGGTCTTAAGTAATTCATGAGGGACGGTATCGAAGGCTTTTTCAAAGTCTAAAATGAATGCATCGATTTGTTTATGATTATCTAGAGAAGAAGCCCAATCCTCGATAATAGACACCAGTTGGGTTTCGCAACTATGAAGTTTTCTAAAGGCATGCTGATTAGTAGCTAATAAGTTATTATGCTCAAAATGATTCATGAGGTTCGAGGCAATAATGTGCTCTAACAACTTACAACAAACACAAGTTAGTGAAACTGGTCTGTAGTTACTCGGTAAGGTATTATCACCTTTTTTGTAAATTGGACAGACATAAGCTGTTTTCCAGTCCTCTGGAATACGTCCATTAGTAAGGGATTGCTGAAAAAGATGGCTTAATACAGGAGCAAAGTCAGTGGCAATCTCCTTCAGAACCCAAGGGTGGATATTATCAGGCCCCATGGCCTTATTGGGTTTCAGACCGTGTAACAAATTTTCCACCCCTTGGGTGGATATGGTAATATCAGGCATCTTACCACACACATACCTAAAAAACTGAATGGTGGTAAAAACAGTTTTGGAGAAAACACTAGAAAAACTGACTATTCAGAGCCTGGGCTTTATCCATGTCACTAACAGCTACTTTACTATTACTCTTAAGTGGGGGTATAGTATGCTTATCCTTCTTTTGGCCATTGATATACCTCCAAAATGGCTTAGCATCAACCTTAATATCGCCAATCATACCGTTAATGTAATTTTTATGGGATATGTACACTTCCCTCTTGATTTTAGAGCGAAGCTCGACCCACCTCTTACGAACATCAGCCTTTCCAGTCTTCTTAAAAATGGCATGTAACCTATTCCTACGTCTGACTAATCTACGTATCGTGTCAGTAATCCAAGGAAGAGATTTCCTAGATTTTGTCATTTTAGTGGGGATATTAGCCTTCACAGTTTTTTCTAGGAAGGATTTGATAAGTTGCCAATTCTCTTCCACTGTGCGCATATCCTGCCCCCCATTGAAATACTTGATACAAAACCCACGAGTATCCCTCCTCATAGTAGCATAATCACCCTTTGAGTACTGTGTAATACGCCTACGTGCCAAGTATTAATCCTCAGCCTTTAGCTTTAACTTATAACCTTACTGTAACTGTAAAACTAAATCTTGACTTGCAGTGTTACTGATTCTAAACAATGGCACCGTCTGCTAGACTGTAGTTCCAATAGCCGTAGTCTGTAGATCTACAGAGAGTACAGCACTGGCTTCAAAGTCAAACAGAACTACTGTGATGTGGTTCCCTATGCAGCATACATGCTAAAGCATTCACCAAATAAACTTGACGCATCTACAAAAAGTGAAAAAAATTCAGCAACTTTTATCATCGATGATAGTGAGCAATTTCGTATGCTTCTAATATCCGGAGATTGTTGTCCAAACATTCCAGCTTACGATCACTCTTTTGGTTCTTACAAGTTTCATTTCTACTGTAGTACACACTAAATATGCAGTGCCACAGTCTGAGGGTAGAAATCTTCGATGTCAAACTTAAAGGCATCCAAAGTTATCAAGAGTGACAAATATTTCATAAATTAATTATGAGGTATGTGTAAATCACTCTAACTAAGCCCCTTGTAATATTTTCGGAACCTTTACTTCAGTACTTTTCTTGCACGATCCCTTATTATCCACAAACACCCACACTAGCTCATACGCTATCCTAACGTATTTATATATGGAGATATATCGAACCTAAGCTAGTATCATGTTTGTGTGAGAACAGTCTGATCCTACGGACAGACTACATTGTAAAATGTATGGTATCAAGCGCTCGCAGCATAACATGCAACACGGCAGTTACGTTGTCAGCAATAGCACTAACCACACAATTCAGTTGACAGGATTTTCGTATGGCAAGTACATCGAATGTAGTTAAAGTCAACACATTACTGCATTGACTCAATATGTGCTGCTATCAGAAGTCCGATGTACAAGAAGAGATGTGTATGCATGTTACTAGAATTGTGATTTGAACAAAATCATGCTAGTAGTCCCGCTGAAAACTAGGGAAGATGAAAAGGTCTTCCGGTTGGAGAAATGGTCGTCTCGGACGCTTATTTCAAACAGTCTTAATATGTATACTGGAAGCTTGGGAGAACTGGTGCACGGCTTCATGTATATTTTGAAAGCCGTGTACGAAAATATAGGCCGTCATTTTGGGAAACCGCCCGTGCAAAGGACGGCTGGACGGCTGGACGGCTGGCTGCCTAAATCACTGGTATGATCGGCCCAAACACATTACTAGTTACCATTGATGTGGTTGCGTTGTACCCTTCCACCCCCCATATTCAGGGCCTTGAGGCCCTTCGTGAATTTCTTTCTGAGCATGGTTGGCCTGTTCGCAAAGTTGATGGTATTTGCTCCCTAGCCCAATTGGTTTTAGAAAATAATGATTTAGAATTTGATAATAAACCTTTCAGACAAGTGTCAGGTACAGCTATAGGCAGGAAGTTTGTGCCATCATATGCCAATATTTTCATGCATGATTTTGAAAGGAATTTTTTGACAAGTGTGCTCTTAAGCCTTCCGTTGTTTAGCGTTTTATTGATGATTATTTCCTTCTTTGGGACCGTGGGTTGGAGTGTCTTAATCACTTTATTGATCTTTTAAATGCAGAATGTACCTCCCTTAGGTTCACTCACACTGGTTCTTCTGTTAGTGTAGATTTTTTGGACGTTACTATAACTAAAAATCCTGACTTCTCTATCTCTACTGATCTTTTTGTGAAGAATACTGATACACATAAGTACCTCCACAACAGTAGTTGTCACCCCCATCACATTAAACGTTCGATTGCTTTTAGTCAGGCTTTATGCATTAAGCGCATTTGCGGTGATCCATTGAGAGCTAGAGAGCGTTACAGGGAACTTTGTCATTGGTTAATCCGTCGGGGTTTTAGCAAACGCAAAGTCATGTCTCATATCAACAGAGCCCTTCGTCCGCCTCCTCGCCGGGAGAATTGCCATATTCCCATTGATACTCATAAGATTCCTCTAGTTCTTACGTATCACCCTGGTTTACCAGACATTGGTGCGATTTTGCGCAAGTTTAAGCCAGTTCTTTTGCACTCCCCTATAGCCCAAAAGCTTAACTTGCAACCTATTTTGTCCTTTCACAAGCCACCGAACCTTAAATCTCGTCAGGTCCGCGTCCGCTTAAGCAGCCCAAGGCCTGCTTCAGCTCGCGAATCTCTTAAGCCCTCCCCGTTCCCTTGTGGAGACAAACGTAACTTGTGTTCTTGTTTTAACACTAACATATTTATTAGTAGTAAGGTGAATGGTAATTGCTTTAATTGTGTTAAGGCTGGAGCATCTTGCAAGACCGGTTGGTGTATTTATGTTATTTCCTGGGAATCCTGAGGCTGCCAATATACCGGCTGCACCAACAACCTAAAGGCTTCGCATGAATAACCACAAGTCAGCCTTAGAAGGCTATCGTTCAGGAAAACTTTCTCAAACTAACTGTCATTTATTGTATAGCCACCTTAGTGCCAGTGAAAGCAGTTTGAGCTTTCAAATTGTTCAAATTTTTCAAGAGTGGACTCTGCAGCGCGAGGCTAATAAGCGTGGACTTGCCGATCTCTTCGCCTTATTACGCCTTTATGAAAGGGACTGGATTTATCGCTTGTTGTCAGCATATGCACTTCCAATGTCATACAGTTGTCTGTGTTTGAAATTGATAGAATTTTTAGTACCAATACCTGACAGAAATGCATTAATGTGTAATATGCACACTAGAAAGCAATGATTGTGCAACTTTTACAGTTTATTTTGGCTTATTAGGTGTTGCATCCATGACAGAGACGTCAAAGGTAATGCCTGGTGAAGGGGTAGAGAGCGCTGCTGGTGGAGCAGAAGGTGGAGAAGCAGCAACAGATTCACCAACAAAAGAAGAGAAACCAGTCCAGCCACAGGTGTGTAGAACTACGTACTGTATGTATGAAAGAAAGTGAATACATATACCTTTTTTCAGGTAAAAACTACTTCAAAATGTAACTTTTTGCTCATGAAAATATTTTACATATGGTGTCTTTTATATCAGTGGTGTCTTGTGTTTTCTTGATCTCAAGTCTTGTGCTACATAGACCATTACATAATATATTGAAAGGATTGATGTGTTTAACTCAGGTGGTTGATCTCCTCTTAGGAGAATATGTGACACACTTTAACAATGCTGAATATCAAAATCTGCATATTGCCCCTCACTGCCTCTTATTAGCTCACACATGTACACAGTACATGTGTGAGGTTATAAAATGGGGCTGATGGCATCAACTTTTCAACAAGAAGTCTTCTTCTTTTTGATGTGAGGAGATTTTGGGCTGAAATTTTGGGATATGATTGTTTGTCAGCAGAGCATTAGCACCTACGTATTTGCATTCCATTCTAGGAAAGTTAAGTTGGGTTTTAAAGCCGTTTTTGTAGAGCTGAGTTCACTGTGCCTGCTGAACAGGTAGCTGTTTATCCATTGTACTGATAGCAGTGTGTTTTGTTTTGTGTTCAGTTGTTATCTTGCAAATGGATATGCAGGCTGTTTGAAATTCAATCCATCAACACACATGTGTTTGTTCATCAAGTGGCCTCTACAGTCTGAAGCAACTCTGTGGTCAGTGTGGCTTAACACATGAAAGGAATAGGCTTAACTTATTAATTGTAGGGATATCTCCCATTCTGTTCTGTTCAATTGAGTTGGTCAAGTCCAGTAATTGTAATTTAACTGTTTTGAGTTCAAGTGCAGTAGGAGCTTTTTGAGAGTCAGTTTTATTTTGATCCGTGCAAACCCATGCAGTGTTTACTTGTGGAATCGAAGGTGCAATTAAATGTACTTTGCAATACTTAAACAGTTTATAGGTACATCATAGAAACTTTTTTTCAGTCTTGCTGCTAATAAAAGTATATACAGCCTTTGCAGGCTTGCTTGATATGAGAAAATATGCAGTGATATTTGTAGCTATCTGTCATGAAACGATGTCAGTTGCAGGTTTACATTCCTTAACACATTTGTGATTTTACAGATGAGTTTTGATTTCTATTAATTATTATGCTCCTCTCTTCCCTCCCATTTGCCTTTGTAAGGTAAAGAGGTTTTTTGGAAGCAGATGAATAGATGATAAAATTTGGTTTTGTGAGTTTCTATTTTTAACAGACAAGAGAAATTGTGTGAGCTGCACAACAGCATTGCTGTTCTAGTTTACTTCCATGTTACCTCAATTGTTGACAGCTGTTAGTACGTAGTACAGTTGAAGGATGCCCTCACCTTGAACACCTTATGACTTCATTCACTTTTGGTTCTTTAACTGCCATTTTTGCATTTGTAGCATATTTGTGGAAAAGTTTTGTGTTAGTCATCCATTTTGTTAGGATTTCAAGACACATTGGATGGAACCCACAGAATCAGACTGAAGAGGATTCTGATGAGTATCCTCTTTTTGGTTTCGATGAAAAGATGAAATGAGGTAATTCGTCAGATTACACACTCTCAAAATGAGGTACTACTGCCAATCAAGGAATTCCTCAGTTAGAATAGTGGTGCAGTGGCTATGTTTAGACGATTTACTGTAGCTGGATGTATTGTCAAGTCCATTAGGGTAACTACCTCGTTTTTGTTGTGATCAGTTAGTAGGTGTGTGTGTAAGTGTGAAAGGTAGTGTTGCATGGTGGAAAACGAGGGTGTGTATGGACCTGCACACCTGCCAAATGAGGTAAAACCGCCAACTGAGGTATTGCTTGGTTAGACTGATAGTACAGTTGCTATTCTAATACCACTTCCTGTGGCTAGAGAGTGTTTTCCAGATCACTTTGAGTTCTCATTTTAGGCAATACCTCATTTTCCACCATTCATAAGAAAGTGTGTGTTTGTGACACTTTTCTTGTTCACACAATATTACACAATATTTCAAGAAGGGAAACTCTGACAGTTCCCAAACTTGGTAGGTAGATGCCACATATTAAGAGGAAGAACCTTAGTGTTTTTGGTGGAGAACAAAGGTCATCTGGGGTCACCAGGGTTCAAAGTCCAAAAACCTTGTGAACACGATATCTCAAGTTAGGAAGCTTGCATAGATTTCATACTTAGTGTGTGGATGCATTGTGGTGAGAAGAACCCTGTTGTTTTGAATGGAGGTCAGAGGTCATCTGGGGTCACTTGGGTCAAACTCTGAAAACTTTGTTTACATGATATCTCACTGTAGAAAGCTTGGATGGATTTCGTACTTAGTATGTGGATCTGTTATGGAGAGAAGAACCCTGTCATTTTTGATTGCTTGTGGAAGGCATATGAATCTATGCATTCATGATGGTGTGGGTGTGTGTGTGTATGTGTCTTTGTGATGCTTTGCTCATTAACACGGTGTCTCAAGAAGGGAAACTGTGACAGTTCTCAAACTTGGTACATAGATGCCCCATATGGAGAGGAAGAACCTTATTGTTTTTGGTGGGGGTCAAAGGACATCTGGGATCACCAGGGGTCAAACTCTGAAAACCTTATTAACACGGTATCTCAAGATAGAAAGCTTGGATGAATTTCATACGTAGTATGTAGATGCGTTATGGTGAGAGGAAAAACCCTGTTGTTTTGGTGGCGGTCAAGGTCATTTGGGGTCACCGGGGGTCAAACCCTGAAAACCTTGTACAAAGTTAATTGAAATGGCTACTAAAACTTTAAGCCTATTAAATATCTGGTTTGAATCCAATAAACTTACACTGCATATCGGCAAAACCAGTTATACAATTTTTCATGCAGGTAAACAAAATAATCATGAATGCTTTGAGAGCTTTTGCTTTAATGCAGTGTTCTCCACTAGCTGTTTTGTCCGGGGGCTCCGCCCGTACAAATTCTGCCACACCACTTTAGCGCCCGGACAAAACTTTGCCGCCCGCACAGAAAGCTGACCCGCCCGGTCAAAAAGTCATCTCCACGCTCAATCACAAATAATCACAACTTAGTCATTTGACTGCCTTTTATATTTGATTTCAAATACTCGTGACAAGCGTCACAAGCAATGTATAATGAAACATCAGAGATGCAAACCCAGCTCACTTGCACCTGAGCTCTTATATCATTTAATATCCACTTACTGCATTTCATTGATATGTTTCCACAGTAGGAATCCGTTACCATCAAACTCATACACTAAATGAAACCGTTCAATTGAACTGTCCCTAGGTTTCCTGATTTTCACCCGAAATTTCCATTAAAATGAACTACTTCGTTATTGAATACGTCCAAGTGGAAACTGGAGCTTAAGATCTGCAAATAAAGTCAAAGATATTTAGAAAATGCAATTTGCAAAAAAAAAAATGACCACAAAATGCCCAAATTTGTACTTATAGGGAAGGCTAAGAACAAGGCCGTATATTGGACCATTTGCGATCTAAGCCCTCCTAAATTGTCAAAATTTTCCCAAAGAGGAGGGGGACACCCCTTCCCCCAGGATGGTGATCACAAGAGCCCCCGGACAGAAAACAGACCAGTGGAGAACCCTGTAATGGTACTCAAATTACCAAGTCACCTTATACAAAGTACTTAGGATTGACCATTGATGAGAATTTAACTTGGAAGCAGCATGTGAATGAATTACGTAACTCCCTACTTAAGTGTGTTGGTATTTTCTACCACATAAGTGGCATCCTTCTAGTTGATATGGCAGTACAGATTTATTATTCCTTTGTTTATTGTAGGCTCTCCTATGCTATTGAAGTTTATGGCACAGCCTGTGCCACTGTACTTAAACCTCTACAGACTATACAAAATAGATTACTCAAGCTGCTTACTAGAAAACCAAGGCGTTATTCAACTGATCAGTTATACTTGGATAGTAACCTATTAAAACTTAAAGATATTCATATGTATTGTATGGGGGTACTTGTATATAAATATGGTCATAACTTACTACCAAATGCATTAGCAAATGTCATAAAACCCTCACATTCAACTGAAGTAACGATGTTTACTCGTAATAGTAATCTTTTTTCTGTATCACCTCACAAATCTGTGCATGGTAAATTACTTCTTCAAAATTATTGTTATAATATTTGGCACAATCTTCCCCTTGATGTAAGATCTAGTACTTCACTTCGTTCTTTCCAAAAGAATCTTATATACGCACTCTTAAGCTGTTATCACTTTTAAAGAGCCTATGAAGTGACTAATTACAGCCATGTGGTGTCATTCTCTGACCATATCTATCACCAAAAATAGCCCTTATGTTCAAAAATACCAGCCCCATGAAAGAGAAATGCTAAAACGAAATGGTACCCCTTCCAACACAACAGCTCAAAAAGTGAAAGTACATTGACCCAAGAATGACATCAGATATGGAACTCAACTTCGGGGTGTGTGTAAGTAATGCGCTTTGAACATACCTTGTACTGTTGATATTACGGAATTTTCCACGATATGTATGTATCAGAAACTTTATAAAGATGATGCATAGCTTACTGCTCTTGCAAAGAAAATAATTGATGTAATCATCAAAGTTATATCTCTAAGAAACCTTCGTTTGCCTCACAAGACAATCTTCATTGAGTACATCTGGTTTGGTACAAGCAGAGAGTTGCCATGGACTCTCTGGCAGTCTGGTCGTCTCGACTTGAACCAATTGGTTGGAAACTGGGACGTTAAACCTCATCTAACCTAACCTCTGGCAGTCTGGTATACAAGCAAATGGAAGTTCCCTAGTAAAAGGTTATACAAACAGCACAATATCCCCCTGGGATACGTAATTGCATCCATTTCTCCTCCAGGGTTACATAACCGTTATTATTATTGGGGTGAGAAGTACTGCTTCGTTCACTAGTGTACATATGGGGGTAGGGGGGTTCATCAATACACAGGCCCATATACAACTGTACTATTCTACATAGTGGCAAACAACTTCGGTTATACTTCGTACAAACGGGAAAATGGGACCAAGGAAAGTTAACGGAACATAAAACAGAGGCAATTGTAGTGTGAAGGGAGACCAAAATTTTGGTTGTCTAAGGAAGTATTGACTATTTTTCTCAGAAGTTGACATAAAGTTACTATTTGAGTTTCAAGCATTTCAAAGTCTAGTAGGAGATCCATTGTATGATTTTCAGACTAACGTTTGTGACAACTTGTAAAGGAAGCATTTCAAAGGAATATTGGGAGATAAATCAGCCACCCACAATCTGATTTAAACGTGAGGTAAATGTTTTCTTTTTCTTTGCAAAGGGTCACTGTCTAATTGAAGTTCAGCTAAGTAGTCTGCAAAGTCAAACTGATGGGCTTAAAATATAACTACGGACGAAGAAGAGAGAAAATGGCTTCCGTTTGCTGCCTTAACTTGCGCTTCTATGCTTACGAGCATTTCAGAGTTTTAAAATCCCATTTCAATACCAATTCTTGAAAAACTGGAGACCATCGGACACCATTGCGAATGGGCTAGCAAGATTCAGTGTATATCTTCTATGTACAGAGTCTGGATGTAAGCTCGAGCGAGTAGTGACGAACATCTCCTTTTGGGTAGTAAGAATTTCAAATTTTTATGTTACATATATTGTTTGCTTGATGCTGGCACATTCTTCAGATACGTTTTTACGAAATTATATGGCCAGTAACGGACTCAAGCTACACAATCTGTGAGCAAAAACATTACTAGAAGTATGGATTCTCTCTGAACTACTCGTTCACCATCTTCCTCACTCTGTCAGACTTTTTCTTGTTCTTAGGCCAGCGACTTGAGATAGTTGGGCTAAATTCCACAGACTGGCTCTTCATGTGGCCCTTTGTCATCATTCTTGTATTATCTCAGTCAAAAATGGGCGAATTAGGACAAGTTTCTGTCACATAATCGGTATTGACATGAAAAGAACATTACAAGGGAAGTGCATTGTACATACACACACTGTGAAGTTGAGTTCCGGAGCTGACGTCATTCTTGGGTCAATGTACTTTCACTTTTTGAGCTGTTGTACTGGAAGAGGTACCATTTTGTTTTAGCATTTCTCTTTCATGGGGCGGTATTTTTGAACTTAAGGGCTATTTTTGGTGATAGATATGGTCAGAGAATGACATCAAATGGCTGTACTTTGTCACTTCATAGGCTTGTTAAGCTCTAATTATTTATCTGAATTTCTTAGTATCCAGAAATGTGTTCTTTCTATTCTTCTGACCGTCTCTTCTTTTTCTTCTTTTTTTCTTTTGTTTCATGGTCACTAGCTTTGATGAACAGTATTGTTTTTTCTAGTGCCCATCATATGTATGTAAACTAATTCATTTGAATGTAATTTTGTTGATGAGAATGTACATATGAGAAATGAATTGAATTGAATTGAAAATTGTTAACACGATATCTCATGGTAGAAAACTTGGAGGAATTTCATACTTAGTATGTAGATGCCTTATGGTAAGAGGAAGAACCCTATCGTTTTTGGTGGAGGTCAAAGGTCATTTGGGGTCACGAGGGTCAAACCCTGAAAACCTTGTCAACACGATATCTCAAGGTAGGAAGCTTGAATTTATTTCATACTTGTTAAGTAGATGCTGTATGATGAGAGGAAGAACCGTATTGTTTTTGGTGGAGGTCAAAGGTCATTTGGGGTCACCGGGGTCAAACTCTGAAAACCTTGTTAACACAATATCTCAAGGTAGGAACCTCAGATAAATTTTATACATAGTATGTAGATGCCTTATGGTAAGAGGAAGAATGGTTTTGTTTTTAGTGGAGGTCAAAGGTCATTTGAGGTCACCAGGGGTCAAACACTGAAACCTTGTTAACACAATATCTCATGTTAGAAAGCTTGGAGGAATTTCATACATAGTATGTAGATGCCTTATGGTGAGAGGAAGAACGCTTTTGTTTTTGGTGGAGGTCAAAGGTCATTTGAGGTCACCAGGGGTCAAACACTGAAACCTTGTTAACACAATATCTCATGGTAGAAAGCTTGGAGGAATTTCATACATAGTATGTAGATGCCTTATGGTGAGAGGAAGAACGCTATTGTTTTTGGTGGAGGTCAAAGGTCATTTGGGGTCACCGGGGGTCAAATTCTGAAAACCTAGTTAACACAATATCTCAAGGTAGGAACCTCAGATAAATTTTATACATAGTATGTAGATGCCTTATGGTAAGAGGAAGAATGCTTTTATTTTTAGTGTAGGTCAAAGGTCATTTGAGGTCACCAGGGGTCAAACTCTGAAAACCTTGTTAACACAATATCTCATGGTAGAAAACTATCTGAGAATTCCACAGAATTCTGTTAATTGTAGACAGAGTCGTCCTGGTAATAGTTACTTTAGTTTCAGCCATCTTGACTCTTGCAATGACAAACAAGGAACACAACAAGAGTTGTAGTTTCATCTTGTATTCAAAATTTTCGATCCACCTCTAGATCATCTTCAGTTAGACTGGCAGTCAGAAGTACATACATAGACATTTAAAGCTTTTACAATACTACTTGAACTTATTTACAGTATCTACAGGTTTAACCAACCAAATCTAATCCTTAGATTACCAGGTCTTACACAATAGAGGTCTATTTATTTGTTGACACATCTGGGTTTGGCAGGGTAAGTCATGGTTGTTGGGTTCTGATAATAAGTCTTCCAGTGGACCATTCATAACACAATATCTCAAGGTAGGAAGCTTGAATTAATTTCATACATAGTATGTAGATGCCTTATGGTGAGAGAAAAAACCGTATTGCTTTTGGTGCAGGTCAAAGGTCATTTGGGGTCACCGGGGTCAAACTCTGAAAACCTTGTTAACATGATATCTCAAGGTAGGAAGCTTGAATTAATTAGATACTTGTTATGTAGATGCCTCATAATGAGAGAAAGGTCATGATGAGAGAAAGGTCAAAGGTCATCTCAGGTCACCAGGGTCAAACCCTGAAAACCTTGTTAACATGATATCTCAAGGTAGGAAGCTCAGATAAATTTCATACGTAGTATGTCCATGCCTTATGGTAAGAGAAAGAACACTTTTGTTTTAGTGGAGGTCAAAGGTCATTTGAGGTGACCAGAGTTCAAACTCTGAAAACGTTGTTAACACAATATCTCAAGGTAGGAAGCTTGGATAAATTTCATACTTAGTATGTAGATGCCTTATAGTGAGAAGAAGAACCCTGTTGTTTTTTGTGAAGGTCAAAGGTCATTTGGGGTCACCAGGGGTCAAACTCTGAAACTTGTTAACATGATATCTCGATGTAGGTAGCTTGGATAAATTTCATACTTAGTATGTAGATGCATTATGGTAAGGCAAAGAATTCTATCATTTTTGTTGGAGGTCATCTGGGGTCAGGGGGGCATCAAACCCTGCAAACCTTGTTAACATGATATCTCAAGATAGCAAAATGGAAAGCTTGAATAATTTTTATACGGAATATGTAGATGTCTGGTAGTGAGGGAAAGAACCCTATTATTTTTGGTGGAGGTCAAAGGTCATCTGGGGTCAGGGGGCATCAGACCCTGCAAACCTTGTTAACATGATATCTCAAGATAGGAAGCTTGAATAAATTTTATACTGAATGTGTGGATGCCTGGTAGTGAGGGAAGAACCAGTTGTCTTTGGTGCAGGTCAAAGGTCATCTGATTTCACCGAGGTTAAACCCTGAAAACCAGTATCTCGAGCTAGAAAGTTTTGTAACTGACACTTTTCATATTTTATATATAAATTTGTCATGTTGAGAGGAGAAAACACAGAGAGATCCCTTCTAAGACTTCTTTTTTGCCATTTTTTGTTTTTCAAGTTTGTGTGGGCTTCAGAGGTCATGTGAAGTTACCAGGGGTCCAGTTGTGAGCATATCATAAAAAATGATGCAGTACAAGGAATCACTAAGCCTTTGGGCTTTCTGGTTTGTGAAGGTCAAAGGACATCTGGAATTGCGGGAGTCATACTCTGAAAACCTTGTTAACATGATATCTCAAAGTAGGAAGTTTGGATAGATTTCATACTTAGTATGTGTATGCCTTATGGTCAGAGAAAGAATCCTACCATTTTTGGTGGTAGTCAAAAGTCATCTGTAGTCACCATGGGTCATAGTCTGAAAACCTGGTTAACACAGTATCTCAAGGTAAGAAATTTTGATAGATTTCATACTTGGCATGTGGTTGCAGTATGGTCAGATGTAGAAGCCTGTTGTGTTTGGTGGAGGTCAAAGGTCATCTGGGGTCACTGGGGACCAAAGTCTGAAAACCTTGTCAGAGCTGTCAGCCAGTATGGATTTTCCACATGTAGTACAGGAAATCGTCGTAAATACAGGAATACAGATTTTTCCTTGAAAATCTTAATTTTAAAATGACCAATAATAGGTCTTTTCAGGAAAATTTGAATGCGACATCCAACATATAAAATTATTGGCAATAGACTTTCACGTAAGTGTAGTAGTGAGAGCTCAGTAATCTTAGCTGTTGTGTTATTGGCCGATCATTTGTATAAATAAGTCGACCAGTCAAAATCTGTAATAAAGCTAGTTTCTGAGTACAATGTCAGTACTATGACATATACCTTACCTGTACAGTACACCTGGCTAAAGCCCAGAAGCCAGAGTAGCCCAACTTTAGATTCTGCTGTAGTTGAATGGGAAAAACAGGGCCAAGAAATGGAATCAAACCTTAAAGCAGGAATATATGCAGTACTTTAAAATAGCTCCTCATCATACAAAGCAGCATACTAGGCAGCCACAGTGCAAAATGCATCAGGTAGGAGCTACACATGCAGATCAAATTTTAACATGTTAATACAGCAGAACATTAACAACAAAACTTAAGTTACACATCAGACTCACTACACAGTTGGAAGCAAAAATGTATGGAGCTCCAGGTTTCTGGGCCCCGAGGCATTTCCACATTATAGATATTGAAGACAAAGCTGACAATTAAATGATAGGGGGACTCTTTTGACGTATTTTTTTGTGGAACAATTTGTCCTGTTTGCTGAGGCAATCAGTGTAACAGATGCATCCCTAGTCTAACCAGGGGGTTGTTATTTGGAAGGAGATTGTTCGGAAAGTTTAATTTATGCTAATACGCTACGATCCATTAAATACCGAGGAGATTATTAATGATAAGCTACTTATTCTGTTGATGGGGAATTCTTTCTTTTATTCGTTCGCTTCAATGCGACATCGATATGTTAGCAACATCATTCAGGTCTAGTAATCCTATCACAATTGGCTTACTCTGGACAATGCTTTGATGAGTAGGTTTACGCCGCCACTAATTCAGGGGCAGGTGCTACAAAACTCGAAACGACTGTTTCATGGAAATAAACCAATGAAGTCTGCCCCTTCCTGAAGAAAGAACGTCATGCAAATGAGCTACAGAGGCAGAAGTCTAAATTTTGTTGCAACAATTTGGAAAGTTTCCTGAAGCTTCCTGAAATAACCAGGTATACAATCAGGTTCAGATTTTTACATAAACCCTTACTGGTATACTCTGATCCGCAACACCGAGCGTCCAAAGATGCAATAATTTTTAATTTTCCAGCGACTGGCAATGCTATGGCAGTAGCGACAAACCCCCAGTTTTACTGTTGATTTAACAGACGACAAATCCCCTTTGTTTGAATTATGTAATCCAGTGTAAGCCTTATAGAAATGCCAAGAAGGATACAAGAGACAGATTACTGTGTGACCTTGGCGGTGTAAGCTTCACTTCAAAGCGAACAATCTCCTTCCAAATAACAACTCCCTGGTCTAACTGCTACAGTACATGCTATAGCCTAACAACCATACTAAGTTTCAGTATGCATAGCCTAACTTTAGGCTCGTTGGAAGTATACGCTAGCCATTGCCTAGGCTAGGCTTACGCTAAGTCCGCAGTTATGGCCTGCATTAATTCAGTCACCGAGGTCTGCCTTTGCAGTATTTACGAAGAGATCTTAGTGGCCAAAGATGCACAGGACTTTACTATGGTTGTAACAGTCTAGTTATACTATTGAGCAAAGGGGCCTAGGCCTAATGTTAGGCCTAAATTTACAGCCTAGTCCTAGGCTAGGCTTATTTCAGTATTTGTAACCAAACTATTTAGGCAATGCAAATAGAAAATAGTATGCAAAGTTAAAGGAATTTAAAAAATATGGTTAAAATGGTGATTTATAGCAGCTGAACCCCTTCGGCAGAAAAGATGTTGACCCATATATTGAATATTTTTGTTTGAAAATCAGATATAAGTACATTAATTTTTTTACTATCAAAAGGATCTGGATGGAAGTGTGTTTGGCATGGAGCATATTTGACTCTGAATCATGCATCAGCCTGTGCTTCCCACAGAACTACTGTAGTCTCATACACTTCCATATAACATCATAAAACATCTATGAGTTTTGTCAGAGGTCAGCTGAAATCACCAGAGGCTAAAATGCATAAATTTCCAAGAATTCCCATGGTCAAATATGAACACAAAACTGTAATTTTCCAGCACATTAAGATCACATTCAACCAGTGACTGAAAGAAGCAGAACATCTTGGCATAACGTACTTGGGATTACACATGTAAGTGTTAATCATTGAAACCACAATGCATTTTTGCATTCTGGTTTGTAAGAGTCTTAGAATCACTTGTTCCGCTTATAATTTTTATTATTCGTATCTTTTTGCTTACTTCTATATTTTGATTCTTTTTTTCAAGGGAGCCTGACTTAGTAAAAGCAAATCTGCTTCCTTCTGTCTCCTTTAACCTTGAATGCTATTATGTTTTCTTAATATGCTGTTTTGTACATTAATGTTTATTGCTAGTATTCTGAGGTGAAAAAATGAACTTGAACTACTACTGCATTACAAAGCTTAGGCACAATTGGTACTTCCACTTTAAGCTTGTAGTAAGGTACCATACTTTTGCTGTAGCTAGAAGCTTTTCCATGCCGTTTTTGTTTTGTTTTATGGGAGTTCAGCCTCTTTAATGGTACCTTTTGAAATCCCCCCACCATCCCTTTTTCTGGCTGGGTATTGGATGGGTCGTTATCAGTTTTCAGGTACCAATTGCACATTTATGTGACAGGCAAGCAAAAAAGGTATGATGCCACTAAGTGTTCTAGGTGAGGACTTCCTTGTACTATACTATTGAATTTGGTGGGTCATAATTTAAGGCAATTGGGAGTTTCACAGGAAAGGAGGTGAGTATCGGGGCATGCAGATTCCCAAACCAGAGAGTTTTGGGTAGCAGGAGAGGTAAACTTTGTTTAGGGCATGAGATCAGTAAATGGTTGACCTCCAGAAGGAAAGTAAGCATTAGGCATAATTTGATCATGTAACATGGGTAATCAAAGTACCACTTTCCACTTTTCAAATGAGTCAGATCTGGCTGGACATATACATTTTTGTGACATTCAAGTGTTATAACAAGTAAATGGTAAGTCATTTAACATAGTTTCATCTTACCTTGAAAACAAAGCAACAGTTCTTTGAATAATATTTGTTCCCTCTACATTTGAAATGTGATGATTTTCCCAGTGCATTTAATGATTATTACGGAGGGATCATTGTTTACATGCTTGACCTGCAGACCCAGCAACCCCCTCAAACAGGTGTCAGTGACACAGAGAGCTCTGCAGCTGAATCACAGCAGTCAACATCAAAGCCAAAGATGGAATCTCCACCCAGCTCACCCCCAGATGCTACACCCACAGCTGAAGAGAAGCGTGCCATGACTACGCAGAGGACTGCCTCAGTGTCTAGCTCAGGGACTGCCACCACTGTCTCTACAGAATGGAGGGGAACCCCAGAATGGGTAAGGATATTCAGCTGTGTTACAAAAGTTGAATGGTCTTAGGACACAAACCTTTGTTTAGTCAGCATTTGCTGGTAGAAAAGTGATGCTACTTCTAAATGGTGTGTGCGTATTTCTTGTCTCATCTTTTTCAGTCATGTGACCATGACGGTTAATGAATAAATGCCACAAGTATTAAAGCCATTTTGACAGCTTCTCAAACATATTGAAACTCACCTATTCATCAAAAGTCTGACCCTTTTGTGTTCATTATATTAATTTTTGCCAGAAATTATGTATACCTTCACATATCATTGTGTTGCACCAGTATCTGGTTCTAGAATTACTGAATACTTATAAATTTTGACAGAAGCAAAGGCTAGTAGGTTACAAGTGTAGATAAAAAACCCAGTACATTATTGCTTTATGACACTATTGTTTTAATCTCGTAACTACTGTGGGTATTTCTGTTGCATAAATCCCTTGTACGAAGAAATTTGTTTTATGTGTTTCCACTCTGCATGAGATAGCATTTTTTGAATTTATCTCCCCCTCTTACAGGTTCAGTCATGGAAGCAGAAACTTCCTCTTCAAACTATCATGCGGCTACTGCAGGTGCTTGTTCCTCAAGTAGAGAAGATCTGTATTGACAAGTATGTACATAATTCTTGTTGAATGATGAACTTCCATTAGTTTCTTTGTGTGCTATTTCAAATGTCCAGCATATTGCCAAGAATAATGTATGGATAGGGTGAGAGTGCCAAAGTGTTATTCTTTGTACAAAGACACAACTGTTGCCAAGTGGGTAGTTTTCCTGCACAGTTCAGTGGAATCTATTTCACTCCTACTTACCTCCCCTATTACTACAATTGGACAGCTAATTGTAGGGCCTAGTAGGGCTCATAGATTCCCAAACCAGGCAAGTTTTGGGGATTTTAACATTTGCTGCAAATGATATAAGTTCTGCTTATTGCCAAGAATATTAAACATACATACATGGTAAGAGTGCCAAAGGAACCATTCTTCGAGGCAGTACTGTATGCAAGGTAAGTCACACTAGCAGTAAGGTAATTGTAAAACAGTTAAGTTTACTTCTGCAGCCTTGCAAAGATTTGCAGACTAAAACCTTCATTGAAATCAACTTGGCTTTTTGTCTTGTAGGTATGCCATTCTTTGTCCTAGTTTCATACAAAGAGACGATATCCTTGATGTTAAATAGTTTGAACTAACCTTTTTGTTTTTCTCCTCTCACTTCAAAGGTTTTACAGATAAGAGTGAGATTCTTTAATCAACATCATCTTGTAAGGATATCCCATAGTTCAAACTAAGAAGTGTTTTCTTTTTCTCAAATTGTGTTTTCTTCTTCTTGATTTCTAGGGGCTTAACTGATGAGAGTGAGATTCTTAAGTTCCTTCAGCACGGTACCCTAGTTGGTCTCCTCCCTGTTCCACACCCAATTCTCATCAGAAAGTACCAAGCTAACAGTGGTACAACTTTGTGGTTCCGTACCTACATGTGGGGTGTCATCTACTTGCGGTAAGCTTGGGATCAGTTTGTCTTGTCCGTTGTGCTTTGTTGTCCACCTGTTTATCCTGTTATGCAGTTTCTTTCTTTCTCCCAGTGTCTTACCAATTTATATAGCTTGTAGTTGTTGAGTGTAAATGAAGATGAATTTACCATGTAAGCCAGTAAGTTACTGTGCTGTCATCCACATAACTGCATAACCTTGGGAGTGAAACCAGTGTAGGTACTGTAGTGTAGAAACTCATATTGCTTCATGACATTGTGTCATGATTTCCAAGTAAGAAAATATTAAAGGTACTTTTTCCAAAGTCCCCCTGACTCTTTGGGGAAGAGCAGAATGGCGAAAAACCAAACATTACTCCCGGAGGAATTCTGCTCCCCAACAGAGCTATGTCCCCTAGGGACACAGAGATTTAAGATGACCAACCAAATGTTAGAGGTATGTTCATTAAATAAGGTTAATTAGCAGTTTTGACATTTTCACTCTCTCACTGATTAAATATGGACCTTAAAACCATTCTTGAGTATAGTGCACAGATTTGACTTGAGAAAAGTTTTGCCCAGAATTGGGCATCTAGAAATCAATCACAGGAAAGAAGTTTGTAGAAATAATGAAGTCATGGATGCAAGTCCACATTACTCATTAAAAGGAATATTTGAGTATGAACATTCTTGTCTGATGTGTTTTTTTTTCCCCATGGCATGGCAGTCTTTAAAGTTATGCCTGCCAAATGAAAGTGAAATAAAGGGTACAGGTTTTAATTGTTTATTAGATTTCAAGGGTCCTTGTCCTTAGTTGAAAGTAGTCTTTTTTCTCTGTACAAGGGAGTTTTCTTTTTGTATTCTTTTCATTGAAGCAGTATATGGTTTAGTTACTATAATTAAGTATTCTCCACTGAATGGGTGTAGTTAAATTTTAAGTGTTCTCTAGCAATGTGTAATAGTACAGACCATAGGTTCCTGAAAGTTTTTCATAATATGTACTGCAGCTTCTGATGTTGATCACCCTCTTGTATGTTATATACTTTCATTATGATCAGACAGCTGCATTGTGGTATGATTTGTAAGAATTTCTCATATAAAGTAGACACTTTTACTTCTTTTTACTTTCATTATGGAAAACATGTTGAAAAAATGCAGAAAAAATGATATCCTCATATTACAGAGAAATACAATGTTATATGTTTACAAACCATTAATTGTTGCATGTGTAGTTAAATTGTGCTCTGTTTGGGAAGTGGTTTCTTTATTCAGTTGGGTAAACACATCTTTATGTTACTGTTATGCATTCACCTTTAGACAGTATACTAACACTAATGACTGGACTTGCTATTAACTTCCAGAAGCATTTACAGGCTTCAGCAAGTTCAGTAAAGACTTGTTTGCATGTTCATTCATGTTAGAAGCATACATTAATTAATCCAGATGGTGTGGAATTTAGGAATATGGAGTTGGTTTCTACTAAACAGGGATACCAGATTAAATCTAAAATTCATGGCCAAATTTTAAAAAATATTGCCAGAGCAAACATCTGTTATAGGTACATCATTAAAAAAAAAGATTTTAATGACCAGTTGCCTGCCTTTCAGGCCTAAAATTCCATATTTTTTTTTTCTTTTAAAGGCCAGAGTTGCAATATTTGGACCATAGCCCTGGTACAAAATATGTTAGCTTTGCTTCAGAAAGCATTCCACAGTTGGGTTAGACAGTTTCCACTGCAAAAATTGAAATCTATTAACTTTCTCATTAGCTTCATTACACAATACTTTAGGTTGACTAAAAGCTTTCTTTCCTAAATTTCATTCTCCAATGTGTTTTTCTTAGTTGTAAGGGATTTGCATCCAGAATATTTCCTTCTGAGGACCTGTGATGATATAGTAGATTACTTATGAGAGAGAAGGGTTTTAGGTTAAAAATTGGAAATAAAGCACTGATACTAAAGAAGATTTGAAAATGTTTTACGCAATGTCTTTAGTGGCATGAATTTTTATGTAACAGATTCCTTGTAGCCATAAGTCTTACATAGTTCTGCTTAGAATTAGTAGAGATAGCTTCAAGTTAATGACAGTTTAGGATAATCTTTTAACAAAACTGCAAAGAAACATGTTTGGTTGTTGGATAATGAAAGTAGCTTTCATGTATACAATTATTGCAACATTATTGAATAATTTTGTGTATGACAAAGAGTTTAAAAGCTTTCATTTCAATTTTCAAATCGTTTTCCTAAAACTTAGAGTCACACGTACAACATATTACAGATTGCAATGACTAAGATTTCAGATGAAGCCATAATTCTTTTAATAATGGGCTACCAAACCAAAAGAAACTGTAATTGACATACAAAACAAGCTGTTTTTCAATTTGATTTAAAAAATGCAGTTATTTCTGTGCTACCTTCCCTTATGTGTTGCTGTTTATAGCATAGTCAGTTTAGAAAAACATACGCATGTTTATGACTCAAGCATTCATTCAAGACCTGTAGAACAGCATCTGCGAATTATACTGATTAGATGGTCAGTTTTCCATCTATCCTACATCCATATTCATGATTGCTACATAAGCAATTATCCTACAACAAAGCAACCAGTCACATAATATAATACTTCAAAGTGCCATAGTTATCTGTATGATGATATTTACGCTCATAA
Source organism: Holothuria leucospilota (assembly GCA_029531755.1). Lineage (NCBI taxonomy): Eukaryota > Metazoa > Echinodermata > Holothuroidea > Aspidochirotida > Holothuriidae > Holothuria > Holothuria leucospilota. Next base: position 54,184,862 of record CM055968.1, read on the forward strand.
TAACATGTCTGGCAGTGGTCATTTATACTGTTATAGTGCACCCGCTTTATTTGTATTGGGATTACCAAGCTGTATGTCATTAGAGTGTACTAATTGGCAGAACTTTATATGCTTATCATTTAAACATCAGTTAATATTGCGCACCATTATACTAATACATGCAGACATAATTGCTTTCAAGTTCTATTTAGACTATTTTGCTTCATGTATGCACTTCTTGTCTGTGAATTTATTTAGAGAGGGGTTATTAACAAGTTACAAAAGCTCATGTCACTTTTCATTTGAAACATTCATTTGCAAATTATACAATACTCAAAATGCTTATGTAGCTAACTATCTAAAATCCATAATTTAAATACTGAAATCATCTCGTCACTAACAATGTGTCTTTCTTGCAGCAATTAATGCCATTATTCTATTTCACTCTGTCATTCTCCTTTGTTCCATCATTTTGGTTCCTTTCTTTCCTAACCATCACCACGTCACACCTCTAACTCTTTAGATGTAAACTGCTCTTTACCATGCATCGGCCACATCTGGCACACCTAACAGCCAACTAACATCTCACCATTCAGCATGAAATGGGAATCTTCGGGGACACAGTGCCTGCTGTTGTCTTAGATTGTTCATTGTTTGTCACCCAACTCCCAATTGTTCACCTTTACTTTATTTCCTTCCAGAAATGTTGAGCCACCAATTTGGTACGACACAGCTGTAAAACTGTTCGAAGTGCAACGTATCAAGGATAGTTAATGTTGTCAATGTTTCGTGAGATTTTTATGGTACCTTCTTGTTTTCCTCTATTTTACCCAGACTATTTGTAGTAGCATGATTTTACCATTATTATTTTTTGCTTAATTTTTCATTATCAGTTTTACATATCTACTGTTAATGTTATATCATTTAACCCAAGACTTGAAAATGGGGAACCCCCATCATGTGGGCAGTGTCAGTAAGGTTTTACTGAAACCATTGGGCTCCTCTTTTGAACAAAGTCATTGACATCAGAGGTTCTTTGCTTTCTTGCCACAACTTGTACGTAAAGTCAGTGAGACTCTTACTGTCTGGCTCATTGAGAACCCTTTCATACAAACCTTTCCAAAATATGAATTGCTTAAAGGTGTAAAGGTGATTTCTGTTTCACTTTAAGATCAGGATTTGATGTGAAATGACTCTGAAAATTGCAAATCAGTGTTGAATTTCAGAGCAACTTATTGTGAGGTTTAACTTAATGATCTTTGACAACTGAAGGAGACTCAAAGCCTCATAGTTATGTTATCTGTTGTAACTCAATGCTGGATTAAAAAATATCACTTATGAATATGAATTAAGTTGCAATATCAAGGGGAAGTGTCACAGTTTCTACAATAAATAACTCAAGCTACATAATATGTTCAATAGAATGTATAATTTGATACCTTCCATTAATATTTCAAGATGATGGATTTTCATTATTGTCTTCATGTTTAATCATTTTATCCAGCAGATGTATCCACTGGAAATTTCCCATTTCACATATTTAACAGTAGTGATGCTTTCACCTGACCTGTGTATTTTTCATAGCTCCCCTGAACCTTCAACATTGTACATTTCAAAGTCAGTTTGTTCTAAAAAGATCAAGCTGAAAATACCACAAAATTAATGAACATAAAGTAAAGCATAAAGTAAGTAAAGTCTACAAAAATTATAAACAATCTTTTTCAAAGCCTGTCGGTTGCAGCCCCATAAGTGCGTTCTGTCAGATCATGGCACCATAGTTTTATGTACTGTTCTGTACAAGTATTGAATTGTTGGCAAGTGTAAAATTTGCCAGAAAGTGTAAGCTTTTTGAAATGGTAGAAAGTGTAGTGGTTTTCACTTTCCCAGGAGGAAACCTGGACATTTGAACTACATACTGTAGCTGGAGAGGGGAAAGGCCACACAGTTTATCCCAATTTCTTCATGAATTATGCTTTAATTTTATACATTTAAGTGTGTGTAGTTGTATTGAATTTCATGTTTTCTGTAGATCCCCATAGTGAATTATTTGCAATGGTGGACACTTATGTTTGTCATCAGTATTGCCTCATCAATAGCCCTATCTCATTTGGTATATACTTTATGTAAGACAACCTCAAACTGAAGTGAATAGACACCTACTAATCCTGTTCACTTCAGGCTATTCAGACTATTCATCTCCTTTCAGTTGTCTATTCACCTCAGTTTGAGTTAGTCTTAAATGAAATATCTCCCTCTCATTTGCTTTTGATAAGCTAGTGTTCTATTAAAGGTTCACACATTTATTGAAGTATTTTTTTTTTTTTCAACTTCACAGCAATTTGGAACCACCAATCTGGTATGACACGGATGTGAAATTGTTTGAAATTCAACGAGTTTGAGCCAGGCCATCTTCGTACAAGTTTGCTTGGAACATACCTGCCAGCTTGTAACCTGTCTGTTGCATACAGTATCATCATCCCGTTAGCATGTGCTATGTGTAACTCTGATGGGGCAGCATGTTTGACTAGAGGCACTATTCAGCATTCTTTAAAAAAGTATTGTAAAAAGATGTTTCAATATTGCACAAATATGATGTACTGCTTTATTGCATGAACCTTAGAGTTGCATGTGAGGTATGTGCAGATATGTGACTGTGCACACCCCATTGCTATTTGTGTAGTATATTATTTATTTCCATTGGTTTGCTTAAGCTATTTAGCTCTGCTCACTACCCTGTTGTAGGTTAGCTTGCTGAAGGGAGCCATCACTTTTGTCAGATTTCAAGAAAATAACATTCCATGCCAGTAGTGCTACTATTTATGTGAATAGTCAGTTGGTAATCAACCAATAATGATACTATCTATGTGTATAGTCACTTAAGTTATCAATCAGTAGCACCACTATTTATATGAATAGTTGGTGTTTTGATCAACCAGGAGTGCTACTATTTCTGTGAATAGTTGGTTAGTAATCAGCCAGAAGTGATACTATTCATGTGTGTAGTCACTTAAGTTATCAATCAGTAGTGATACTATTTGGTGATCAGACAGTAGTACTAGCCAGTAGTGCTACTTTTCATGTGCATAGTCAGTTATGTGATCAGCAGAGGAGAACACAAAAGTCTCTTGAAATTCAGATGGTTATTATTAGTAAATATAGAGCTCCCTCTTGAACACTGAATGAAGAACTGAGGAAGATGACTGGTGTTTCTGACAGATTTCAGATAGTCTTTTTCTAGTGATTGTCCTCCCTTTGTCATTCCTTTAGCTAGACTCTGTTGACTGTCATAAACTGGTGTTCCTATTTTGTAGTTAACATTTGGGAAGGAAAACAAGTTGCTAACACTTAGTATTGACATGAATGTGATCAGATATTGGGAACTGCAAAATAGGCATGTTAAAGCCAGTTCACAGGTTGGTAATCATCTCACTCTCCTTTGAAAACTAAATGAAGGGACCAGTTAGTTTTCATTGCATCCTTCAAGCTGTCTTGTATTCTTGTTTTTGATTGTGGTATCTTCTGTGCAGTCTTTATAATCCTGCAGTAGTCAGAATTCCAGAAATATTATCCAGATTGGTTTAGGTTCCTTCTTTTTGTATTTGTTTTTGTTTGTTGGTATGCACTTTTTTATTTTTATCGACATTTCTATTAATTTATCCCTTGTATAGTCTTTTGTTTTTCTTTTGAACCTGGACTGAACAAACATTGTTATTTACATAAAATTTCCTGTTGGCACATGGGTAACATAGACCATTAATCAATACCCCCTCCCCCCACCCTCATAAAAAAAAGGACTTGGAACAGGCTGTCATCATTGTCAACCGTGCTCTGTACATAGCAAACTTAAAGGGAATTGTGCCAAACATATATAGGTATATACTTCATGTTAGCTGACCTCAAAATAAAGAGAACAGACACCTGATATCCAATTAACCTCAGGCTATTCAGCCTATTCCGCTTCCCTTGACATACATATTTACCTTGGTCTTAATTAGGATTACATGAAGTATCACTCCCATATTGGGATGTCATTGCTTTGAAAGTGTAATTCTTGTCAAAATATTCTCAAATTTGAATAAGAAGCGAGAGGCAGAGAATCAGAATGAATGAATGAAGAAAGGTTCATTTCATCCATTGCAGCATTTTCTGTAAGAAAGTTAGTTGTACACAGAGTTGACTGGGGGATGTGACCAAAACAGTGCAGTGTTAAATGCAGAAGTTGATATGTAGGTATGGGTTTAAAGCAAAATGCAAACATGTCATCAACAAATTATCATAAAATGATTTTATTGTATCAAATACCAGTGATACTAAGATAATAAAAATTCTAGTGCCAGCAGTCTCATAGATATTATTACTTTGAAGATTTAAGTTTACAATCATCAGAAATATTAAATAGTATTTTGAATGAAACATTTCATTGTAGTGCAATATTGGAAGAACTTCGTTTTAAAATTCTGGGGCTTTTATTTTCATTAACCAGAAGAAAAAACTGCAAAAACGTGGATTCAAAGATTACAAAGTGGATGTTCATTGCTTAGGATGATTTTTTTTTTGACTTAATCAGAGAAAGAATTAAAATTATAGGTTAGGTTATACACAGCATTGATCATATGTACTATTTATTTGGTTGTATCTTTTATGTAAATGTTATGTCTAAAATAATTTTATCAACAGGTCATTCTATTTAATGTGTTTTGGTGAAGGGTATGAATAAACTAATGAAAACAACATCAGTAAGAAATTAAGTCTATGTACAAATTTGGGTAAAGATGGTTTTCACAAGCATTTCAGAAGTGTCTCATTCAATGGAGAGTTGGCGTTACAGGGTAACAACATTTGACCCTATTTACAAGAGAAAATTATGTAATTGTATAGTAATGCATTTAGGTTCTCGCCAGCTTGTGTGAACTATGATACATCCATTATGAAACATGTTTCATCCAAATCCCAAAGTATGACTGGGGTATCATTAAAGTCAGTAACATATTCTGGAAAACATAAAAAAGTAATGCTGTAGTGCTAAAAGCATCATGGGAACCTAGACTGGAAGTTAAGATAAATCAGCCAAAGGTTTACCATATCTTGTGTGATGAAAGTGTAGGTTAGGTGCAAAAATGAAACAAACTGTGGTTTTGACTCTTTGTGGTAAGTTAACTAGTAAATTTGAAATGTTACCAAGTTTTAAACTGGAGAGGTTATTGTCCATGTAATTCTTATCCTTCTCTTAGCCTGTCCCAACCATCCAGTAATACATACATCTACTTACAGAGTATTTTAAAACTTGCAGGATATACATCTCGAATGTCTGAACACAAGTCACAACTGCTTTCAAAATTGTAGTTGGTGATATATGTTTGCTTTATTCTAGCTTTTGTGTAGAGTAGCTTTTTTTCTATATGTAATATTCCATCTTTAAAGTCAAACCCAACATAATCTTCCCCAACACAGCTGAGGTGCAATCATGCCCTTTGACTGTCTGAGATTGTTGTTATTTGCCTGGCTGTTGGGACTCCTGAAAAAAAGGCATTACTGTGCATAGTATATTTGTTCTTCCACCAGGTATGCTCCACAAACATGTGAATACTAGATCAGACAGACCACCTGACCTAGGATTGAGGGCAGCATTTACCTTTCCTGGACAAATTGCCTAATCTTAAGTGTGAAAATGAAAACTGAATACCCTTTCATTTCAAATGGGATATGATTTCAGCACCTAAAAGCAAAGCTGGTACAACTGTAGGAGTCACTTCTTTAGTGCACACCATTATATCAAATGTTTGCAATGGTGTGAGCTTCAGCACCTGTACTGATGTAAATATGTAGTTGGAATGCATAAATTAAAAAAAAAAAAAAAAATCATGACCACTTGTCTCTGAAACCGCATGGCACCAAGTACAAGCTATATGACATTTAATTTGTAGATGTTAGGGAAATTATCCCAGTCTGTCGTTTTGTACCTGTAATTTAATCTGTTCAGTTCAAGGTGTGAGTAGTGTTGTTCTGAAATTAATAATGTTGTCAACAAATGTCACCCATTGTATTTCTGGTAGAAAGAGGAATTAATACCCTGAAAAGTGTATTTCTTGTTAGTAAATTCCTGATTTAGTACGGAGGGATTGTTGCTTCTATTGATCAATGCATATTTTCCGTCATCTATCTAGGTTTCAGAAATTGATGTAAGCTTGTGTTGTTTAATTTCTTTCAATTTGTAGTTGGTGGCTAGTTAGTAATAAATCTGCTCATTGGAAGAAAGAGGAATCATTCTTCTTTAGATTAAGTTATTAAAAGAGAATATATTGCAAAACTTGAAAGTTGTCTTTCTTTCTCAGAAGTTGTCTCGTCATTTGTGCACTGTCGACAAGGTTTTGCCCTTCTTTTAATATTCCTAAGGACACCATACACAGTATCTTACATCAACACACCTAAAACTCTGTGGCCAAGTGGTTAGAGCATCCGACTTGCCGCCAGAAGGTCTAGGGTTCAAATCCTGGCTGGGTCATACCAAAGACTTTACTAGTCATTTGGAATGCACCACGCAAGGCAAGGACTTTCGCTTGCAGGGCAATAAAGACATACTAAAATCTTTTTCTATGTTTGCTAGTAAAACTGACAGTATGTGCATTTACACAGCAGAGGTTTACCATATGCAGCATATGAGAAAAACACACTTGTCTAACCGACTTTGATCGTTTACGGTTGGAATGAGATTGCATTTCATACTAAAGCCAAAATTTACAGGGATTTTTTATATTTATGGTGTGATTACTTTATCAGAGATTAGGATATATGCATATATATTGCAATGTAGCTACTTTTTGAAGGAAAACAGTTCCAACAGTGGAAATTTTGACCCCTGCCTCACCATCCATATGTGATTATGTACATTTTCATCACATACCACTCATTTAATCACTGCATAGCCATATAAGGTGATGCTTATAAATTATTTCAGTCATATTTGCTGGAATGAGCTACAGATGTATTGATTTTCTACACAAAAGAAAAAAAGCTATAACATGTTCTTGAAGTTTTCCAGTATAAGAGTCTATTTCATGACACAGAGTGACAGAGATAATATCACAAAATGTATAGTATGTTACAAGTATGACTACAGCAAAGGAAAGGTCATAAATAAAAATCCGATGTAAAACAAACAGTCTAGACATGAACTGTAGACAAATATTACCGTATTAATCTGTTGTATTTTATGACATATACCATCTGCAATGTCATAACATCATTTTAAATCCACTATACACTGATTATATAAAATGACACACTGGGTAATGAGTGGAATCATTGAATACTTTCTTTAAATAAGCCAGTTGGGCAATTCAGTACTTCCAGTGGGGTCACAGGGTCAGCTGTACGGTGACAACTTTTTCACATAGGAAAGTGGTTCACTTGACCTTTGACCCATCCCATGGTGCATTGCATGGAAGCATTTTCCCAACTCGTCTATTAGAAGGCATGTACCTTGATGGTACCGAAAAGACTAACGCTGCCCAATTACAGTGATAAGCCTCTACTGGAATACTTCTATGGAATACTTTATTAGTACAACTGTAATGCAACATTGCACTTATGAGCATGAGCCTTCCTCCCCCTGTTGAAAACAGGTTCTTCATGCAATTAGGTCAAGGGGATCCCTCAAACTGCAAAACATACCACTGAAGTCAAATATTTTTTACATAAATTATTTCAAGTAGTGTATGCAAAGGGTAAACTGTTATATCTAAAATGTCTACCACTATAAAGAAATTTAAACATTCTTGGAATGGACTGAATACACATCCAGGGAAATTTTGACATACTATCCCAACCTGCTTCCATTAATTTAAGGAAAAAATATAAAAATATTCTCAAGGTTCATTTTCAATGAATTTCTGTAAATCTATAAAGCCAATATGAACAAGGTTAGAATGTACTAGCTACTTTGGTCAGATTGGTTAACAAAACAAGGCATAAAACCCAAAAATATGAAAACTAAAAAAATGCATTATCTGCCATTCAAAATTGCATTACCTCAAGGTTGTTTTAAGTTTGTTTCATGGACGGCTCACCTTCTTAGTGGACACTGGCTAATTTTACATATTGTACACTATGCTTTCTTGATAGTAAGATGAAATTTAACAACACACCAACACAAATGTGTTATATAGTGTCAAGTAAAGTTTTAATGCGGTGCAAGTCCTCCCCTTTAGTCGCCTATTACGACAGGCAGGGAATACTGTGGGCATAATCTACAACCCCCAGCCCACAGGGGGTGCTTTCTTGATGAATACATTCCAAATTCCATATCGTGCTTGTGCAAAATCCAGTCTGTTTTACAGACTGATGTTAAGTAGGTTTACCTTATGATGAAACTTCAGAATCACAAAAACATTGGAGTACATTGCAAATCAAATGGGCCACTCCAGCTTGTGTCTTCGGGGATAAAAATTGCAGAAAGATCATCAAGAATACAAAAAGTTTGAGAATTGAATAAGTGTCTGCCTTATCCTGCTTTTCTTGGAATGAAAATAAGAACAAAACCCAAGCTTGAAGATGAGGGTTTCTCAAATCAAGTAACAACTAAAACAGGAATATGCCAGCTGTAACATCACCAAATGCAATAACCTCTTTAATAGAGTTAAGAAATTAATTTAAATTCAGAACTGCAATTTTGGAAGCCACAATTAGGTGGCTGCCAAAGTTTGTAAGATCCCCTAAGACTAGATCTTACATTTAAAAAAATTTTTGTGTGTACACACTGATTCTTCAGGGTCAGTTATGAACATCATTCAGCCACAATTTTCAATGTGATGTATAAACCAAAATATACCATTCTGTATATCACAACTTGGATATGCATTAACATCAAAGGAGTGATGAAGCATAGAATTCTTGAAATGATATTTTAACATAACACTTTTACAGTTACTTGTTTTCAGAAGACACTGATGACAAAATCATTTACTTGTTTTGGTTCTGAAAAGATCCTACATGGGTACTCAATCGAAAGTTATTGAAGGTATGGTACAGAATGGAAGTAAGTTGAATTAACTTACATTAACAGTGTCACTTTATAAAACACCAGACACATTGCACTTCTTACATTTTACCCTGCATCAGTTGATCCACATGTTACTTACCAGAAGTCCCTTCAACCTGTTTTCCCCTTCCTTGATCACTAAAGTGACAACACATAGTTATGTTATACTATCCCACAGATGCAACCAATTGACTACCTATTAATATGTACAGCAGATAAACTGAAGAAACTCACATTAACCCTTCCCAACACCATCCAGACTTGAACTGGTTAGTGCTATTCAACAACTGAGGTATCAATGGGTGGCCACATAATTACATTCATTTTTTCTTGACCAACTGCTTTCTCTGTTGTTCTAGGAGTGATTCTAAATGGTCAGCTCTCTTAACTGCTGATGCATGCTGCTCCTTCAGCTGGTTTACAACCTCTTCTTTCTTTGAGATGGCTTGCTTCACCCTTTGAAAGGAAAACAAAGCTCACATTGAATCCTGCTTACACACTTCCTTCTGATCAATGGATGGAAATATTGTCACAACCTGTCAGTCAATATCCCAGGTCTGTAATCAATGTATTGAAGTAGATGGAATGATTCTGTAATCAGACTTTCATAAATACCATTACAGGGTTTCCCCTATGGAACGCGAATTACGCAAAGTTCGTCAATAACGGCGTAATCGTTAGTAACAGCGGCGTACATTGAGTTAATAACGGCGTGATTATCAACAACAGCGTGGTAAATGTTGTAAATAACGGCCTGATTTTAAGAAACAACGTGGTTAATATCGGCAACAATGGTGTAACTTTAAGTAACAAGGCGGTAAAAGTAGTTAACAGCGGCGTGTTACGAAGTGGCCTCGTACAGCAAGAGGTTAACAACGGCGTAAACCTTATCAATAGCGAGCCAAATGTCTTTAACGACCTTTCCGCGTTCAACGGGCTGATTGTAAGTAACCATGTAATATGAGTTAACAACGTGAAAGCAGTCAATGGCGCTGTTTCAGTCAACGCAAATGCAATTAACGACGATGTAAATGGAAGTAACAACACGATTGGTAGTAGGCTAAGTCAATGCAGCCTATGCAGGGAGCTGGAAGACAGCTCCATGCTCAATGTTCATGGAGCTGGAAGACAGCTACATCTACATGCTCAATGTTTCATGGCGCTTGTACTTAAGCTGCTGGAAGAGTGGGTGTTTTTTATCGCAGTGCATTTGAGGATTTTATTGAAGCTTGTACAAAGTCATGTACAGATCGAAGGCTTATCAGACTCAGAGCTAGAGGTGTGCACGAAAAATTTTGCTTGAAGAATACATACTGCATGGCCTAACGAGATCCGTTTGGGATCGGGTAAAGGATCAAAATAATGCTCCCCTCCGATCAATGGCGTCACCAGACTTTTTTATTCTGGAGGAGCACAAGGTGGTACAACAGTTCGACGAGGACACAACTAGATAGTGGCCGGATGCAGTATGTTGTGTGATCGCCGGTCTGGGGGAGGGGTGTAAGGGGAGGGTGTGTCCCCCTCCCCTTTAATTTTTTTTTTTTTGCTTTTTTAAAGAGCCTAGATGCAAAATGGTGCGAGATTGTCGACTTTTTTAATTAACCTTGGAGGTTTAGTTGTGGTGGTTTATTGGGGAAATTATTTTTGTCCTTCAGTGGAAATACCTTTTCAATGGGAATGTTTTTTTTGGGGGGGGGTTTGATGAGAGGGAGTGGTTAAAGGGTGTTCTCTTCCCCCTTTAGACATTTGTGTGCACGTAAGAGTGCTAAGAACAAAAGTGAAATGGTGATACTGTACAGTACTAAAACGTTTTAGCAGACTTTTTCATGTTCTGTTTGTGCGTGTGTGGGGGGAGGGGGGTAAATTGGAATAAAATTACTTACTTGCAGTTTCCATGAACTAATTTCACGTGCGGAAAATCCTTATGCAACTGATTGTTGAAGTTACATTTTCGTTTTTTTTTTTTTTTTGCCTCATACTTTGGCCATGTTTTTAGTCCAATTACCCTAACTTTGGCAGGGCCCTTTTTAAGAATTTTTTTAGTGGGGGGGTCAGCAAAAGGGACCAACTCAGGCGCGTGTCCAGGATTTTCAGCAGCTGACAGGGGTCTGGTCCGGCGAGGGGGAAGCCCTTTCGCCCGAAGGTGCCCGCGCACGACGGGGGGTCCAGGCACTGGCGTAGGCAGGACTTTTGCATGGGGGATAACTGTACTGGTCGCCGGCCTAGCTGGGGAAGGGGTATAGGGGAGGGGGCCCTCTGAGAAATTTTTGTTAATTAAAGTTAGCTTAGATGCATAATGGTGATGTTTCTGAACTGATCATATGTGACTGGAAATGTTCATAATTTACTGGATACTAATTTTTGGTTGGGTGAAAAATGACCGTATTGTAAAAGGGGTCTAGAGGAGGAGGGAGTGTCTCCCTCCCCCTGAGAAATTTTTGAATATTTTAAGCACCGTCAGATGCTATCTGGTGCAATATTTAGCATCATTTGAAGTCATTTTTTTTGTATCATTACAAGAAATAAAGTTAAAAAAGTTCGGCGCGAGCAGGGGGGTCTGGACCCCCTCTGGACACGCGCCAGCAACTTAAACAGAACGCGACCATTAGTCGGCGCATACATTACAAAGAAGAAAAAAGATTGCCAGAAACGGGACTTCCAATGGCTTATAAGAAAATACATACATTATTTATAGCCTATTTTATTTAGTCACTGAGTGAGGTCATTTTATAGTACCCCTTCCCTCCCCGTCTGCTTAACATTAGACAGTGACTTCCACCAGTGATGCAGACCGCGTGTTTGGTCTAGCGGTAGAACATCCGCCTCTCGCGCGGAAGGCCCGGGTTCGATTCCCAGGTCGAGTCATACCAAAGACTCTAAAAATTAAACCTACTGCCGTTGTGCGTGATGCTCCGCATAAGCAATGGAGTAGGGAAAACAAGCCAGTGAGCCACAACTGGAAAAAAGGCCGTGGCCGGCTCGACTTGAATCAATAGGTTGGAAACTGGGCCGTAAAACTCCATCTAACTAACAAATCCACCAGTGATGCACCCAGGATTTTGGACTGGGGAGCTAAGCATTGTGGGAAGAATATCTAAGCGGAGCGTCACCATTGGTTGGCGCGGAGCGCAGGGTTGCCATTTCGGCGCTTTTCCACCAAATTCCTAAAATTTGGCGCTTTACGGATTGGTTGGCCGCTGAAAGTTCTATTTGGCGGCTTGGCGCTTTTCGGGTGTAAATTTGGCGCTTTTCTTCAGTCTGAAATACGGTCATTCAAACACTATGTTGACATTCAATTTCACATCATTCTTTGCGTACCGTTGCCCATTTTTTATGTTTGAAGTCAACGTTGTCTTGTAAAAGAATGGTACATTCTTATAATGTAGTACGTAGGCTATAATAATATGATCAACTTCATGCTGTAAAACGTGTTTCTGGACTCGGAAGACGCCGTGTGCACATGCTTCTGTTATAGGGTTTACGGTCGTTTCGGCCCCTTGCCAGTTCGCCCCCGAAAAACCAGTTCGCCCCCAGGCGATGACCAGTTCGCCCCCAAAGACCTACCAGTTCGCCCCAAGTGCTAACCAGTTCGCCCCCTAAATTATTGACAATATACCTTTGTTATTTTCGGCATTTTTGTGCCTTTTCTTCCTTAGTCAGTTTATGATGCATCCTTTGATGCAAATATCAAAAATTACACAAGAAAATTAGCAGAAAAGAGATGTAGTGCCTAATTCCGCGTACATCAGGGCTCGATTTTAACGGTCGTCCGGTCGTCTGTGACGACCAAAATTTCTGACGGACAACCAAAAGTTATAAGGTTGGTTGTCCGCCGGACAACCATTTATTTCAGGGAAGAAGATTTTTCTTCTTCTCATCCAAGTTTTGACAGATTGTTAATGAACAAATAAAGTGGTCAAATTGTGTACTTCACTGTTTTTTCTTTAATCTGTTTGTCCAACCCCTTAACAATATTCCAATGTCGCATCATCGCCTCTCCCAATATAAGTTCGCAATACATATGTAGGCCGCGCCTAGTGACTGACATAGCTAGGCTACGTACAGTACCGCTTGTACGATAAATACACATCGTTTACATACTTATCTCTCATACCCTGTATGCACTATATCACAACACATCGTCTCTCCAGTGGTAACCGTACACGTATTGTATCGTACGTATCACACGGTGCTTTGAACGCAGAATTCCAAAAAGGTATATGATAGTGTAATGGCGTTACCACAGGCTCACTATACTGAGAGCACAGCCCAAGGTAGCATACTACGAACCTTTTTGCTTGGCGATCTTTTCACTTTCACTGAATTTCAGTAGGCATATGAACATGCAAAATTATGCCGCCTACAACTAATAGTACCCTACTACAAAAATATATCTGAGTGTCACTAAGATAGCTCATAATGCTGTCGCACTGCGACAGTCGCAGCAACGTTATTTACTTTACATACTAGGTTGATTAGACGTACCATCTCCATTGAGCTTACTGTGAGTTTGGAATGACACGTGCACGGCGCACATCGTATACAGCTTGTGCATTGACTTCGATTCGAAATGTTTACGTTTCAAGTCGAGTCGCGCTGACAATGTGTGGCGGTAATATCATGCATATGTGGCTGCATGCATGCTATACAATCTACTGCATTGCCCGGCCCTGCGATCATGCGATGCAGACTGAACTCCCCATTAGTTAACCAGTGCTACGTCATCGTTGGTGAAATGCTGTGATTGGCCACAGATACATCGTAAATGTCTGGAACAACAATTACGACAGATGCAGTAGAAGACTGCATAATCCGCCTGGCCATGAGCATGTTCAAACGATGTTGGTTGGGCAGATGAAACACGTAGCCAAGTTTTTAAAACCTTCATACATGTGAGGAGTTGGTCAAATTTTTCTAAAAACCAGGTCACACGATCAAACGTTTATCCATTATAACATTGTCACATAAATATTAGATGAAAGACGGGGCTTAACACGGACAACATTTGTTCAGAAAGACTAGATCCCAAGGTCCGAGGTACCAGAGTAAATAGTTGTACATGTTTTAGCATTTTGACGCGTTTAACAAAAAGTTTGATGTACAATAAAATTCCCGGGGCAGCGATGTGCAAAGCGTGTAGTCTGCAAGGCTGCTTACAAGAGATGATTTGATGCGTTTTGATCGGACAACCAAATTTCTCTTCGGACAACCAAAAATGCTTGATTGGTTGTCCGAAGGACAACCAGAAAAAATCCTTAAAATCGAGGCCTGTACATGATAACTGATTGGTTGTTCTTAGTTGATTGCACATGTGATCGAGTATGGTCAAGAATATATTCTCCGCGTGCTAGTTTTTGTCGGCATTTTTCCAAATACAATTCCATGCAATATAAAAAAAGCTTTCCAATATACCTATTTCATGACAATTGTATTTAAGTAAGGTGGAAATGTGATCACGAACTTAACAAAACTTAACACTAAGAAACCACTAGACTTCAACTAGCACAAAGATGTGATGCGCTGTAGGTATAGCGGTATCTCAGTTCAAGTGAGTCCCCTCGTCACTTTTGTTTCCACATTTCATGCCATTTTGCTGCAACTGTATTTGAATTTTTTTTACAAGAACTAACAGTTAGTGTTAGTAAATCGAGGGGGCGAACTGGTAGGTACTTGGAGGCGAAACGACTTCCACTTTGGGGCGAACTGGCAAGGGGGCGGAACGACCGGGGCGAACTGGTTGGGGGCGAACTGGTTGGGGGCGAACTGGTTGGGGGCGAACTGGCAAGGGGGCAAAATGACCGGGTACCTTCTGAAGGCAGACGTACAGTGCATATTACAAAGAATGTGATATTGATATGATGTACAGTTTAGGAATACACATAAAGTAGACCTACACATTTTTCCAGATTTCAGTTAAAAAGACTTGTTTTTGTCAAAAGTGAGCCAAAAATGTGTAATCGCGACCTAAACCTGGACCTTTTTTGGTAATGAGAGCATTAATTTTTGGACAAATTTTGTTTGGCGCTTTTCTTGGCGGCTAAAAAAAAAATTTGTTTGGCTCTTTTCGGTTCTATTTGGCGCTTTTTGAAACGTTGTTTGGCGCCATAGCTTTCTTTTTATCTGGCAACCCTGGCGGAGCGTTCCAGAAAATTAGTTTGGATAAATTCCCCCCAGATTACCGGAAATCGCCCTCCTCAGGCTCTGCTATTAAGCTCCTAGGAACTAATCTTCTTAAAACTGTTGGCAAATTGTCAAAATATGGTGATGTCTGCCCCTCAATATACAAAGTATGATAAAATTTTTACGTTTTTTTGACTGTTATGTGTTACCAGTACGTTATAGTAAAGAACAATTTGCCACACTTCCTTACCTCTGGTGGCTTAAATATAAGCCTACAATATTTTCAGCTTACCAAAAAAAAAGCAAGAGCTCATTGGAACCCCCTCCCCTCCTTCCTTTGGTACGCTACTGGTTTCAAGACTTCCAGAAAAAGGGACCAAAGGGGGGGGGGCAAATGAGCTGACTAGGGGGCCGTTCAGGGGACTGGGGGGGCACGGCCCCCAGCATGTATGTTAAACAAGGCCCTGTATGGAACCACTGCTACCGCACTTCGTTACTGTTCAATTGGCTACAGTGCATGTGTGATCACAGCAGAAAAAAGTCATTGGTGCTCTTGACTTTAAATCTCTGTGATTGCAGGTAACTGTTTGCCTACGTACGTTGTGCATGGGCGTTCAGGACCATTATCTCAGCCCAGTGTTGTAACTGGTCACTCAATTTTGCAGTCGAGTCGAGTCATTTACTACTTTCAATGTGACTCGAGTCGAGTCAGTGACTCGAGTCATTGTATTATTTCAATGAGTAAAATTATGATACAATTGCTCGAGTCATTTCCCTTTTGAAAATCAGTGACTCAAGTCATGACTCGTTACAACACTGTCTCAGCCTCCATCTGCAGTTTGCGAAAGGTACAGAGTAGGCTTACACATTTAACAAAATATTAAGTTTGCAACATTAATTTTTACTGAATGTTTTGGGAAATTTCAAAATTAGGGACATTTTTATAAATCGGGGACACTTTTTAATCGGGCACAGAACGCTGGAATCGGGGACTGTCCCAGAAAATCGGGGACGTCTGGTCACCTTTACCGTAGCTGCGCCACTGTGCCACTAACTAAAATTATATGAAGTTCATTGCGACTGAGAGAAACGAGATCTTTAAAACCCCACTTATTTTTCTATTAGGCCTATTCTTCTATAGCCAGGCTATGCTACCATATGTAGGGCGCAGCCCCTCCTCCCCGACGGACCGCTCAACTTCCAAATGGCTCCTGTTAGCGCTCTTAAATTTTAGGTTTTTACCGTATTGAGGCATAGGTACGCCCCTATCTATACCCACCCTTCGAAGAGCCCCCGGATTATTGCATGCTTTGACCTATGTTTGTATATGTTTGTGCAGAAAGTTTACAAAGAAAAGTGGCAAATAGTCAAAGTTAACAACATTGGTGTTCTTGTTACCGTATTGAGGCATAGGTATCTATACCCACCCTTCGAAGAGCCCCGAATTATTGCATGCTTTGACCAAATTCTCAGGCTCTTCAAGTATTTTGAAGCGCCCCTACAGGTCATTCTCGCCAGGGGTCTGAAACGTAGCCTACATCCCCTGGTACCCAGCTAAGAAAAGCTTCTTACTCCCGCGAATGGACAGTATAGTTTACTCCACCCTTTCATTTGAGACCACACCATGCGCTAAACGTTTTGCCGCCATATGCCATATGCTTCTTTGTTCTTTACCGCGTGGACTTTGAGTTTCGCAATTTCCCTAGGAACATATTCGGAACCTTCCTCATCTATCAGGTTCTTTCATTGCTTGGACTCAGTATCTCTGGATTGAAAAAATCGTTCAGTAGGATTCCAGCATTTCGAATTTACTTTACGCGCCTTTTTATTTTTCATCCTGTCAAGCATTGGTCCGGCCGATACGGAGTCATTCCGCCTCGCCTCCACATCAGCCGTATGCTTTAAATATCGCCAATACGGTAAGTAACAGCGCCATTGAAGTTTGCGTTGTTGATGCGAATCGTGTTGTTGCTTCCGTTTACATCGCCGTTGATTGAATTTGCCTTGACTGCAACAGCGCCATTGACTGCTTTCACGTTGTTAACTGCTTTCACGTGTTTACTTACAATGAGCCTGTTGAACGCGAAAAGGTCGTTAACGACATTTAGCTCGCTATTGAAAAGGATTACGCCGTTGTTACTTCGTATCACGCCGCTGTTAACCACTCGTACCGCGTTTTACTTAAAGTTACGCCGTTATTACCAATACATACCACGTTATTCCTTAAAATCAGGCCGTTATTACCAACATTTACCACGCTGTTGTTGATAATCACGCCGTTATTAACTCGATGTATGCCGCTGTTACTAACGATTACCCCGTTATTGATGAACTTTGCGTAATTCGTGTTCCATATTCCCCTGGGTTTTAGAGAGTGTGAGGTGGTATTAGTCCATGGGGGTAATATGGTGCCAGCTTTGGAGGGAGAACTATCAATACTTCTATAGCTAGTACAGTAGAGGTAGTAACTATAGGGAATTTCTGTGAGGTGGTGGCCAAAAACTGTGAGGTGGCCGCCTCACAAAAAGAATACCAAGAGAAACCCTGCCATTATTATTTTCTGGGGAGAGGATAGGGATGGACTGGATAAAATAAATTGGCCCGTATTCAATTTTCCACTCTGAAAGCAAAGAATTTACTTAAGGTGCAGAAAAATGCTACAAGCTCTAACCAACACTTAAAAAAACTTTTCAGCCCCTGACTTAAGTTGAACTTATCTCACAACATGTCTGAATTGCAACTATTTCAAAAATATTACAAGACCATGTATCATTTCAAATACCATCTATATATACACATCCCACATCCTATCCTTAACTCTACACCTATTTCCCCACTCAATTTCTTAACTACCAACTCCCACCCCTCTCATCTAACTATCTTCATAAATATATGCTGATTGGGCCTACCTCCTACAGGCTTCCTCAATCTCCCTCACATAACATAACCTATAAAAAGAATAAGCAGTCACCCCCCAGTTACTTTGACATAATGTCATGAACTAATTGTAACAAATCTCATCTTATTAACAAGGATCTTTCATATTGTTTCAGAATGTATCGCATTCTCAAGGTAAATATAGGGGTCATATTGCTTAAATTTAAAAATTTTGTTTCAAAATTGTCCAATGATTTGAAAGATCCATTCATAAGTTATGATACCAGGCTATACCAATTCAATTTGGGGTGACTGCATTTTCCCTTTAATATCCCCTCCCTCCACCCGCCCATCTTCCCTTTGGCATGGACATATCCTAATTGGATCTACCTCCCATGTCCTTCCTCCATCTCATCCACTTACATCTCTCTCCCACACCCACCCGTCTCCACCCCTCACCATCTCTTTCTCACACTCACCCACCCCCAACTTACAAAACCACTCCCACTTTCCCCCTCAGCAATGATGTACCCTGATTCTCCCTACCTTCTGTGTACTTCCTCCATCTCTTCCTCCTTACTAGTCTCTATCCTGCTGATCTCTAATTTATGTCTTGCTCTCATCTCAGACATCTCATTCTTCAACCTCTTGTTCTCCTCCTCTGTTGCTACAAGACGGTCAGCAAACTCCTGGCGGATAACTTCCTGGACATTGTTACGCTCACTGGTCAGTCTGCTGCACACCTGGTAAATGAAAACATTACAGAAAGAACCATTTCTGAAATTCTTATCATTTCTGATTATTCTTAGTGAAAGCCTGTATCAACAGATTTAGATGAAAACAGGCCACAGTTAAAACAGCTTCTATGTAAAATTTCAGTTTCAGACATTTATGAAAGAATGATATTGTTCAAATTGTGATATAGCACAAATAAGCTTACAACACTCCCTTCTAAGATGTAAAACATATATTAGTTGACATCATGTCAAAATTTTAAAACAGTTTTTAAACAGCTTGACAGAAAAAAAGATTGACATCTTGATTGGCTTAGTTTCAAAAATATTAAAAATATAAATCTGAACAACTATCGAATCAAGAGTAGAATAAAGCTACCTTCTTAATATCCTCCACTTCTTGTTCTCTCTGTTTTAGCAATCCTTGGACCCTAAAATTCTCTGCTTCCACCTCAGCTAGCTTTGCTTTGATTTCATTGTATCTTTCCTGAGTATTTCTTTCTGACAGCTCAATCTCCTTTAGTTCGGCTTCATATTTATCTCTAATTCTCCTGTAAGGTGTAAAGGACAGATGATGATAAATAACTACACAGCTTCACTAACAACATGCTTCAAATGCTTCCTTCCCAACAGAGGTTGTGGCAAATTTATCTTCTACCCCTTTCTATGTTGAATCTTAGCTACAATTCAGGCCATGAAGAGCAGTGATTTTATAATACTAAGTGACTACAAATGTGGAGGAAACTATGGCATATGTAAAAAAAGAAAACTTCAAATAGGGTGGCTGAACACATTAACAATTCAGATATGGGAGAACTGATCTAGGTTTTATTTGGGTAAACAGGTGATACCAGGATAAGCTGTCTCCAGAGATCTGAATCTCAATAAAACAGTCTGTCCAAGAATATCAACCATAAGAATCTAGCATTTTCATGAAGATGAGCAAGAAAGCTAACTCACAAAGTGCTCTTAATTCTTTGTCATCAATTTCTTATCAGTGTCAAGTTTAGAAATACTTTTTGTTTCAACATTGTTGTTAATACAAGGCCTCAGATTTCATCAGTTTTTTAATGAGCATCTGATTACTTCTTCATTCTTTTCTTTGTTTCCTTCTTTTTGTTCAGAATATAAAAGACTACTTAATAACCTCAGATACGCCAGAATGCTTTCCATCCCTTACCTTACCAATTCTATGACAAAAATCATGTCACATAACTAAAATAAGGTAGGCCAACTTGCTTAAAACCATCTCCACTTCTTGCTTAAAATCAATTTTACTATTTGTCCCCCAAGAAAATGTCTTTTTTCATGCAAAGACTCCAACATATATTCACTTCACATTGGTAACTCTCATCAACAATTCTAACACCATTACAATCACTCACTTGATTCTATTCTCAGCAGCTCTTTCTGTTTCTTCCCTGGCTGTTGCTGCATCTTCCTCTAACCTTGTGATAACCAACTCTATCTCTCTGTCTCTTTCTTCTCTAACTTTTTCTTTGAGTTCTCGTTCCTTCGACATCAAGGTTGTTTCCTGCTTCTTCATATAATTCTCTTCCCAAGATTCTTTCTCAATCCTCAATCTCTCTTCCATGTCTTTAACCTCAGTCTGCAAGAAACAATTACAAGTAAAGTTAAAAAAGATTCATGAAAGACTGTTTCAGCTTTTAATTGCTCAAGATACGTCTATTGAATGTTAGTACATACTTATTACATTATGATCAAGCATGAAGGTTTCTTGCAATGTAATGGAACCCCCAAGCCAAAGATTCAAACTGTAAATGTTTAACCTGTCGAGAGCAGGGTACCTGAGGTTCCATTATCATGCAGTAATGATCCACTCCTTTAACCTCAGTCTAGGGATCGAGTAATCAAAGCTGCAGTTGGATTGATCTTTTTAGTCCAGTGAATAGTAATGCATACTTACTGCAAAAACATGGAGATACTATGAAATGTTACAAAGCCCCAAACTACATACCATAATTCTAGCCAAGTGACCTTGGAGATGTTCAGTCTTAAAGTTTACATACTACATGGTTATATTCCTGCACAATGAGCAGTTTGCTCTCTTGTTGCCCTGACAACACTTCAAGCCACAGTGCTATTCACATTTTGTAAAGGTCTTTGTTGTGTGACTTCCCAGGTTACACTTTTGTTAAGCCTAAGATGATGCTGAAAAGTACTTCTTTTCACAGACATCAATATCATGAGATCACAATCTCTTTTCTCATATTCCATCTGCCCAATCTGCCCTCTTCTCCTCCTCTCATGACACTCACATTCCTCCCTCTACCATTCCATTGCCTTTCCTTTCCTCCTCCATATCTTCCTTCCCCCATTTGTCCTCCTTTCCATCTTTCCTACCTTATGCCTCCTTTCTTGTTCATCCCTGGCCTTCTCGTACTCCTCCCTCAGTGTTGCTAAGGCCTTCCTATTATTTTCTTCCATCTGATGTTGTAGCCTGTCTAGTTCCTGTCTCTGTTTTTTAGCCTGTTCAGCTATCCTCTCCTTCTCATCCTGTATCTCCTGATATAACCTCCTCCTCTGCTGCTGATAGCCCGCCTCCTCCTGTTCTAGCTGTTTTTCATACCTGTTCAACAAAAAGCCACATTCTCCTTCAAAAATGCTACGAATACAACACATACCATCTTACTAAGCTTTGGTAGTATGCTGAAGTCTATTATTATCCTGATACTCTTAAGATAACATTTTGAGAATCTAACACTCCACATTTCATTGAGAAAAAATTATGAGAAACAAAAGTCTTGAGACTTCCCTTTCTTGTTTGAATCTTTACTTCAATTAGCATATTGTAAAATAATAAAAAGTAAAAAACAAAGAGGCACAAGTAAGATCTTAACAGATTGGGAGCCATACTAAGGCCTAAAAGCAAAAGTCACTTTTGCTTTTAGGCCTTAGTATGGCTCCCAATCTATTAAGAAATAGACTTTTGTATATGGCCTACTCTAAAATTAGGGACATAGTGATGACTATGAGGAGAACTTCTTTACAAGCAAGATCCTCCCTTTATTAATGCTGTGCCTTTCAATCCAATAACAGCAGCAAACTAAAATGAAATAAATACAAGCAAGAAAGTTTACCATAATTTTCAAAAATATCCATATTGCTTTGTAAATATTTATCACCATGGCCAACAGTCAATAATATCAATTCTTGCAAACTATCCTAAAAGTTAATAATTCTTTTTCCTCTTAATCCACCCATCAACTTACAACCATAGCATAACAACACCAAATGCATTTGATTTAATACTGGAAACTTAAACAGAATGTGGCAAGAAAATTTTCATGGGGGACTTAAGGGGAATGGGGTGGGGGTCTACCATTTCATGGAGGCTTCAAATATAGAACTTACTGAGTTAAGGTAGGGTTGAGTAGCTGTAACTTGTGTGTGTAGGGGAGGCCTGGCACTCTCCATGCCTCTTTCCTAGCTACACCAGTGGCCTCATGCCTTTCCTCACCCCACCCCATCAGCCACACACTGGCCTCACAGATGTACCAGCAAATTAGCTGAGGGTCTGAAATCTGCTACTCTCCATTCTATGCATATTAGTAAATGGGTTTTTATATATATACCTGCTACAATGCTGAAAAGATTCAAATAAATTTCCAACATCCCCACAGCAATTTGGTAGCCAGGAAACTGGCCAGTGACAAACATGCCTGCCTTCCAACTAAAGGCCTTGGCTAGGGACACACAGGCATCTCTTTCCAAGCTACAAGATAACAAACTAGGAGACCACTACATACATGCTGCTTACGGATATTCTGAACATACAAGGTAGCAAGTTTATTTGGGAGATTGGGAAGCAACAGCAGATACTTGCATTTAGTTTAATCTACATGTCCAATTTGAGAAAGAACTTGAATTATTACCAGACCCTACCTAAGAGGAACAGAAGAGTTGAATTCATTTAATATAGGAAACTGATTTTGAATTGACAATAGTTACATGGATAAGACTCTTATTTTCATAACAGGCAAAAACCACAAACATTTGTTTTTTAGACTTGCAGGTTAGAGGTGAAGAGGACTGTATGTCTCATTTAGGGAACAATCTACATGTCCAGAGTGACCTGTAGTTATATGTCAAACATCCTTTTTGCAATCAAACTGTTGCTAATATTATTCCCACATTCTTCATAGATGACTTTACTAGAATAAGACAATTTTATCTTCCAGTCATAATTAAATACACCACCCTACATTCTGAAAAAATCTGAAAAAAGTTTTGAATAATCACAAATAATTTCAGATATAACACAGAACTACTTCCTTCAATTTAGACACAAATTTCCAATTTGGTAACATTAATCCATTTAAGTATTTCTCACCTCTGTTTGCTCAATTCTCTCTCTCTTGCACAAGCTTGTTCCTTCTCATGAGCTAGCTGCTCTCGCAATTCCTCTGTATGTTGGATATATTTCTGTCCAGCTCTTTCTTCCGCCTGAAGCAGTTCTGCTTCATGAATGGTTTTAATCTTCTTAATTTCAGCTTTATGATTGGCTATCAACCTCTGAATCTCAGGTTCTAAACCTTTCACTGTTATTTCCTACAAGGGATGATGGAATTATGATCGTTGAGGTGTAACATTCTAAATGGTCCACATACCTTTTTGTTCATGAACCCTCTCCTTGCCTTGCCTACACATAAATTGCTTCGGTTAGACAGTCTAATAACTATTCCAATTTTGCACAAATTGGGTAAGTAAAGAAAAGCACCTCTTTAAACGAAATATGCCTTCACCTGGCAATAACAGTTAGAGACAATCTCCAGCTCAAATGCATGTGTCAATCTTTTCATGGCAGCTGTGTTTGCAGTCATTACATCTGCTTGTGAGTATACCACTGTAACTATTTTTAAGAGAAAATGCACCTGGAATTAGTTGCAACATCTATAATACAATATTCTATTGAAAGATATCCTCAAGCTGTCAAATATTTTAACTTCTCTTTACCTTTATTTTCTTGGTTTTTTCATCAATCCACTTTTCCCTCCTTATTTTCTCAGCTGCCTGGTGGACATCCTTCACTTTCTGAAGTTCAATCCCTTGACTGTCAGGGATAGACAAAGTAACATGGGATGAACATGTGTAATTCCCAATTGTATATGATTAACATGAGATGAAAGACACAAATATCAAACATCACATAGAAGTTTGGTATACTACACTTATTCTCTGCTTTAAAATAATTATGAATCACTTCTAAGTCATTTCATACTGGTAAGATTTTTTCTTTGCTAAAGTCAATGAAAGCTTCTGCAAATTTCCAACACTGTAGCAAAGGTTTTACACAAGTAACTCACTGCCATTATGGTACATGTATTTTAACCTCAACCTTTTGCAACCTTTAACCATTACCACAGCACATACTGATACCAAACTGTCTATACATTTCAGGGTTCCTACAACTCTGAGATAACAAAGTTTAAGACTTTTCCAAGAATGTCCCTTTTCAAGATCCAAATGATAACAAATAACTCTGGGAAGAAAACACTGTTGCCCTTGGTTACAAAGTAGACCTCTTCTATCTCACTGTACCCTTAAGTACATACAACACTGTGCATGCATTTCAGATTTACCCCACATATACACTGGAATTTTATACTTGCCCACACCCTGACTGGACACCTCCCAACCAGACAATTCCCACCACACATTTTTCCCCTGGATGAAATAACCCTGGGCAATCCCCACTTGGAGTATTCCAACTCTTGACAATTTCACCCAGACAATTCCCAGCTATGTCAATTGCCCATAAGGAAATTTCTCCTAACAGAAGAGTTAGAATTGACAAGGATGGGAATTGTCTAGAGTGGGAACTGTCCTGGTGGTAATTGTCTGGGAGGTAGTTGTCAGAGGTGAAGTTGTCCAAGGAGAAATCATGCAGGTGGCAATTGTCCGGGGTAGAAGTGGGAGGGGGTTCTGAGAGCTGTTAATACTCCTGGTTACAAAATTTAGGCATTGTCAACACATGCACCATCATGATCTTAAGAAGAGTAAGTGTAAAGGTTTTAATTTCCAGACCATTAGGCAGTTATTCCAGACCAATCATCCACACTTCAAGGACTTTGAACACCCAAATCAAAATTCCCAACTTTTTTGTTAATTTTCCTTCTCCCACTCTCCCCCACATTGTCCCTACTGTCAGGCACCCCTGCTGGTTACAGAATACTTACTTTCCCCTCTCCCTCCTCCCACATTTTCCCTACTGTCAGTGTCTGGTACCCCTGCTAGTTACAGAATACTTACTTCTCCTCCATGGCTTTTATTCTCGTCTGATATTTCTTGTCAACCTGCTTCAATTCTTTCACAACACTGTCGTATTTCTCACTCAGAGCTTTCTTGTCATCTATGAGCTGTATAAAAAGGAAGTATGCATGACATAAAGAATTTGTGAATTACACAATTTTGTTAGACATTTCAATAAATATTGTATTTGACTCAAAGTTTTACTTTCCTACTGTTTTTTCAGTTCTGTCAAACCAAAAATAGCCTTCTTATTTTGGCACTTCATAATACCAAGGAAAAAGCCCAGGTATTGTTATCTATTATTTCACAATTTGCATCCAAAGGTATCTGAAAACATATAACTTGGCATATTAACTTCATACAACTGTAACACACCAAACTCCAAGACATATTTCTTGAACCCACACTGTGGATGTCAAGAATAGGTTGGTCATTGTTAACCTTTCTTACATTGTAATCTCTAGGGTTTATTGACAGGAAAAGAAATTATTAACCTTTCTTACGTTATAATCTCTAGGGTTTATTGACAAAATATTGCAACATATTGATCCCTGCTCTTCTATTAGATACCCAGGGCTGCACAGACACAATTTGTTTCTGTAATTTGATTGTGCCAACTGGTAGGGGCTCTTCTTGCCATGTTTGGGGCTGTTGTTGTACTTGGGGCTGTTGCCATAATTGTGATTCTTACCATGCTAAAGGATCTTGCCACACGTGGGTCTCTTGCCATACGTGGGCTGTTGCCATACTCGGAGTCCTTATCAAGCTACAGGTTTTTGCCATACGTGGGTTTGCTCATGTCACACTTAGGATTCTTAGCATGATTTGGCTACTACTCCCACCACTTCTTTTTTCAATTTCTGACCGCAAGACTCCCAACAATAACTTTCCCATCATTCACAGTAGAGTCAAGAAAGATATATTTGCCATGCAATGTTGCATGAGGCTTTGAGTGACATTCATAAATAGTTTATACCTGGTCAATGAAAGACAGGTGGCGTTTAATGGTAGTCTCATATTCCTCCTTCTGCAATTCTAACCTCTTCTTGGTCTCTTTATCCTGTTCCTTTGCATGCCTTAAAGTCAGCTCTCGCTGTTGATTCTGCCATGACAAACATAATATTCTTGCAAGTTACATGTAAACATGGGTTAATATCTGCGATACCTCTGCGACTTTCTCCAAATAAAATTAGACGGCAGATGATGATAAATATATTACTCTTCCATCGGTCTTCATTTTATTCCTCATCATTCACAACTGAACTTGAATTTGTGTCATTAATTCATCCCACATTCATTCCTAAGTTCTGGAGAAAACAAGAACCTGTGCACAACAACTCCAGTTGCCAAGGCAATAACAACAGGTAAAATACTTTTTCTATCATCTTCTAAAACCAAACGAAAATATTTTAAGAATAAACACCTTCTGAACTGCCTAGAAATGAAAACATCTATTCACTTTTCTTTACCGTAAGGAAACTCAAGAATTATACTTATACTCACCAGGCCCTTCTGTAACATTTTAATGGACCTATCCTTTTCTTCTAATTGAAGTCTCTGTGATAGGATAGTACTGGTCACTTCAGAGGCAGCAGCAGATGCTTCCTCTAGTTTCTGAATCTCTTCAGCAGAAGGTACCAATGTTGGAGGATTAGCTAACTCTCCATTAATTTCCTAAAAACATATAACATGACAAGGTATATATCATAATAAACATGTATGCTCAAAACACATGTAATAGCTTGACATATAACATCACAACTACAAAACCAATAAAATTACTAGTTTCTTAAGGGGATTTTTGTATTAACATAGCATCAACATGGCACCACAGAAAACAGCTCTTGTCAGTACTGAACTCTTTTGTCTCAATAGCAAATTCTGATAATAGCTTTTCTTCTCCATAACATTATACAATCACAAGAGTTATGTTGAATTTCACTTGAAAATTTGAACATTTAGGTGAACAAATTATTCATGAGCAACAAAGCAGTGGCTTTCTACCAGTAAGACTCTTATTTCTTGAAAATAAAGTTACCCTACTCTTTTGTCTTGAATTGACTACCATTCTGTACCAACAAACCCTAGTTTTTAAGATATGAAAACTTTGTGTGCCATAAATGCAATATTTTCCTTAAACTTTAAACTCACAATTTATCTTCCACCATTTTTGCAAAAGATATTTATCTCATGGAACAGGCAAAGCAAAAGATGGATTCCTCACCCTACTAAGCCGCTCACAAACTTCAATGAAATAGTTATTTAACTTACAGCATGAGTGCATCTAATCGGACAGACTTGTACTGTCTGAAAATTTTAATGCAAAGTTTACAACAAAGTGTGTTAATCTCCCTTCCTGTTTAGAGACAAAATATTCAGAACCCTTCTAATACGATAATTACCCATATGCTTTGCAATTTAAGTTTTGGGGATTCCGTACCACAATATGAAGACATTTCAATCCTGTATATTTGTAATTACTCCACAATTTACTTTAGAAACTCCTTTTTACAAACTTGAATTTCTGAACTTTTTAAAACATGGGGATAGATTTAAAGCACTATAGTAAATGTGATTGTTCTAGCTCAACTATGACCACACACTGTGTAGATACATTTACAATATATTTACCTGCTTATTGAGTTGACTAATGTTCTCCGGATCTGCTTGGTCAATTTCATCTAAAAATGACATGATATTTCTGCCAAAATGCAAAGATAAAAGCCTGAATAACTGTCACATTCATGACATTAAATAATCCTTTGGTACTGATTACTACTTTTACTTCAATCATTAAATATTAAGTTTATTAATAATTAAACTTATTAATTTTTGTAGAAAGCAAGTATCTGGGGATTGAAGCTACTACTATTGCATGTATGCAAAATTTCAAAGGAAATAATTTAATTTAATCACATGTTCATTGCCACCAGACCTTGAAATTTAGGCACTTTCACTGTTTTTTTATCAACAAATGAAGTACAGAACAGACAAGTACAAAGTGTGAACAGTGCTGTCACTTCTGAAGCACATTTCACATTAACAAAAGTTTTTAACTTGATACATTCATTTCTACGTTTTCAACTAGAATTCCACAAAACAAGCGAAGGCTAGTTCATACTCAAAATATATTGCAGTTGATGAATGTAAATGCACCTTACACGTTGTAACACACCATACATTCTGTAAAAACATTGTATGTAAAAACATTAGTAAAACAGACATTCTGACCATATATTTTGCTGCAATATGACAGCAGAAATATATTTTGTTAAGTATGACCTGACCGTAAACTACAGACAAATATACCAAAATTTGAGCATGTGTACAAAATCTCACACATCTGCTAAAAAGTATTATGGGAAAATAAATAAGCACTGTTCTGCATTGAAGACACTATTAAGGAAAACTATGAGTTGCTGTAATTAGCACATAAGCTGAAAATCATGAAGCACAATTTCTATCTTTTTTATCCTCTTAGATGTCATAATAACTTTAAGAAGTAGCTATCTTACTTTAATTTTTCTTCTGTTAGAAGTGCATGACTGCTGGGGTTGGGTTTAGCTTTTGTAGGTGTGTTCTCTTCTTTCGTTAACTCCTGTAGATTCTCAGCTGAGAGGTAGACAGGGTTTGAAGATGCCCGTAGCCTTTGATGTGGGGTTGGTAAAGTCTCTTCTGCTGCATCTTCCTTCTCATCAAAAATATCCACTGCAAAAGAGACAACTAGAGACTATGTAAACCATCAGAAACAATTAGAGACTATGTAGACCATCAATGCATTACAGCAGCCTCTATGGTGAAAAAGATCTAGGGATGACTAAGGAATAGTCTGTTAATCATTGTTTTAGATAAATGTCTTCATTTTTCCTTTACAAAGAAAAATATAGAAGACAATTTAAAAGGGTATACACAATCAAAGAATGTAACTAGACCAGTTGTTAATAAAACTTCACTGCCAAAAAAAGTTGTTTTATTCATTTCTTTTGTATCATATATACAAATGAGAATTTTTAATAGAGCAAAAAATCTTTGTAATTTTAGCACTCATCTACAACAAATGTGAGTTATATTATTTGGATTTAATGAAAGGTCCAGCACAAAGAACTTCCTAGATGATACTTACAGATTGAAACAAAGTAAATTCATGCCATAGTAACTTACAATACCCTGCTACATTTGTTAGTCACTCACACAAAGTTCTAATAAATGTACTGAATTCAAATAAAAGAAAAAAAAAGGAAAAAATTGAGACACACAGAGTCCTGGAAAACCACATTCCAGGCAAGAGTTAATTACACTCTGGGTAATGATGGAGGAACCTTGGTGTTCACTTCATTTTAAACAAATTTCATCCATTCTGAGTACTCTGCAAATTCTCATAAAACTTACAAAGAAGAACACTACTGTATGTTAATTGCTTTTTTAGGATATCCCATAAATTCGTCTCTCAAAAAAGTTTATATTTTACACAATGACTTTGCAAAGCTAAGGGATTCTATTATCACTTGCAAGTTGTGTGTACATTGCTACACCATCCATGCAGTACATAGTCACAACTGTTGTGCAACTACTTTCTAATCTGAGACCCCTCCCCCACCCCCTTAAATTTTCAAGGTCTAACCCAGTTTGTGAAGTATTTCTTTAGGCAGTGATAGACTTCTAATAAAATGATCTTCTGCTTAATACATGCTTCAGGCATGCAATGCATTCTAGGCCATAATTTCCAATCACATGGTACAAGTCAGCGCTTACACCAAGCAGGTCCTTTTGCCTTCTTCATTTCAGGGCTTGGTACCCGGACTGGTTCCTCTAGCTGCTTTAGAGTATCCAGTAGGTCATCTAAGGTTGTCTTTGTGTGAGTTGTCACTGATGGAGTCTCTGTGGCTGTCTCATCTGCAGCATTATCTTTCCCTGGTGTTCTTGGTGAAGATCCCTGAATGCATGAAAAGAAAACTCACTGTCTTTGTAAGCACACTGAAAACATCTTAACTCTGTAGACATGTATATTACTAAAATATTACATATTCAACTTTAATGCCAAAAACAAAACAAAATGTGAATGCAACTTTTTCAATTGATCTATTCAAAATGTTTAAAAAACTTTCAAGAACTGCACTTTTCCATTCAGTTGGAAGACAACAATGAACATACAACCTTATAGTGTATACCAAACATGTGCTATGATATCCTGACAGATATGATGCTCAAATCAGGTACCATCCTCTACTGAAGAGAACTTCCCATGGCATGTCTTGAAAGAAGTGTCCATTGTACTATGTAATCCCGTTTCATATGTTTTTAACTTATCTTTGTCTAACACAGTAGTCCCAAAGAGTACAACAGTTGCAAGGACTATTCCTGAGTTCAAATCTGGAAGTAACACCTTACCATCTAACTACAGGTCTATCTCTATACTACTATTTTTCTCCAAAATTCTTGAAAATTTTGGGTAGAACCACCTTATTCCATGTTGATAAGCATGATGTTATTTCTCCAAGCCAATCTGGGTTTCTGAAAACTTATACTTCTTCTATTACAGCTACTGATGTCCTTATTTACTTAATTGATGGTTCCAATAATAAACAGTAAACCCTAAATTTATTTTTAGATCTCTCAAAGGCCTTTGACACAGACAATCATAGCATTCTTCTCCATAAGCTCTTCCATCATAGTAACTGAGGAACTGCCTGTGATTGGTATCGTAGCTACTTTAATAACTGTAAGCACTTTGTGTCAATGACGTTTCTTCATTTGTAAGATTCTGTAACGTCGTGTTCCCAAGGGTTTTATCCTAGGCCCTTTTTTATTCTTAATTTATAACCAGAAAGCCAAAAGGCTTAGTGATTCCTTGCCATATTGATATATTGTAACAAACATGAATCATCCACATGACAAGCATGAGATCCCTCACAGTTATCCTACTTGAGATATCATGTTACTACGGTCAAACGCTTTTGAAATCTTGCGACCCAAAATGACCTACATGCTAAATATTAACAATCCACAGGCCAAGTATGTGATCCCTCATAGTTATCCTCCTTGAAATATGTTTACTAGCTCTTGACCTTTTGTGACCTTAAATAACCTTCGACCTGCACGAAAAATAGTAGGGATCATCCACATGTCAAGGGTGAGATCCCTCACAGTTATCCTTCTTGAGATATCGTGTTTACAAGGTTTTGACCTTTTGGCCTCTGGTGACCCGAAATGACCTTTGACCTGCACCAAAAATTATAGAGATGATCTAATCAATATGGGCAATACACATGCTAAGTATGAGATCTCTAACAGTTACCCTTCTTGAGATATCATGTTAACCATGTTTTGACCTTTTGACCTGTGGTGACCCTACATGACCTTTCACCTCCACCAAAAATAATAGGGATCATCTAATCAATATGGGCAATCCACATGCTAACTATGAGATCCCTTACAGTTACCCTTCTTGACATATAGTATTTACAAGGTTTTGACCTTTTGACCACTACTGACCCCAAATGACCTTTGACCGCCACCAAAAACAATGGGGATCATCTACTCAATATGAACAATCCACATGGTGAGTATGAGATCCCTCACACTTATCCTTCTGGAGATATCATGTTTGCAAGGTTTTGATGTTTTAACCTCTGAGGACCCCAAATGACCTTTGACCTCCATCCAAAAACAACAGAGATTATCTACTCAATATGGGCAATCCACATGAAAAATATGAGAACCAACACAGTTACCCTTCTTGAGATATCATGTTTACAAGGTTTTGATCTTTTGACCACTAGGGATCCCAAACAACCTTTGACCTCCACCAAAAACAATAGGGATCATCTACTCAATACAGACAGTCCACATGGTAAGTATGAGATCCCTCACACTTATCCTTCTGGAGATACTGTGTTTACAAGGTTTTGATGTTTTGACCTCTGATGACCCCAAATGACCTTTGACCTCCACCAAAAATAATAGAAATTATCTTCCAAATATGGGCAATCCAAATGCTAAGTATGAGATCCATCACAGTTATCCTCCTTGAGAAAAAGTGTTTACAATGTTTTGACCTTTTGACCACTGGTGACCCCAAATGACCTTTGACCTCCACCAAAAAAGGTAGGGATCATCTACTCAATATGGACAATCCACATGCTAAGTATGAGATCCCTCAAAGTTACCCTTCTTGAGATATCATGTTTACAAGGTTTTAATGTTTTGACCTCTGATGACCCCAAATGACCTTTGACCTCCACCAAAAACAATAGGGATCATCTACACAATATGGACAATCCACATGCTAAGTATGAGATCCCTCACAGTTACCCTTCTTGAGATATCATGTTTACAAGGTTTGGACCTTTTGACCTCTGATGACCCCAGATGACCTTTGACCTCCACCAAAAATAATAGAAATCATTTACTTAATATGGGTAATCCACATGCTAAGTATGAGATCCCTCAAAGTTACCCATCTTGAGATATAGTGTTTACAAGGTTTTGACCTTTTGACCACTGGTGACCCCAAATGACCTTTGACCTCCACCAAAAACAATAGGGATCATCTACTCAATATGGGCAATAAACATGGTAAGTATGAGATCCCTCACAGTTATCCTTCTGGAGATACCGTGTTTACAAGCAATTTCCAGGGTATTTACTATTTGACCTCTGGTGACCCCAAATGACCTTTGACCTCCACCACAAAGAATAGGGATCATCTACTTAATATGGGCAACCTACCTGCCAAGTATGAGATCCCTCAGAGTTACCCATCTTGAGATATCGCGTTTACAAGGTTTTGACCTTTTGACCTCCTGTGACCCCAAATGACCTTTGACCTCCATCAAAAACAATAGGGATCATCTACTCAATATGACCAACCCACACACCAAGTATGAGCTCAGTCATAGTTACCCTTCTTGAGATATCGTGTTTACAAGCAAAGCGTCACACACACACACACACACATACATACACACACACATACACACACACACACGACATCACCATCGCATAGATTCCTTCTGCCTTTGGCAAGGAATCAATAATAACCTTCTTTCCTGGTCAAATATCTTCAACTTTTGCTTGTTTCTAATTATAACAGTACTTTGTTTAAGTCTGATAACCCAACATATCCTGCACAAGTTATCAAGAGAGACATGAAAATAGTTTGTGATTGGTTTAATGTAAGATAATTACCTCTTACTACCAGTAAGACCCATTTTGTACTTTTCCTACTCACCAATACCATTGTAACAAAACAATCAACATTAGTATTGATGTTAATATTATTCAGAAACAATCTGTGATATTCTTAGGCCTTTGCCTTGATTCCCACTTAAGCTGGAAGGATCATATTATCATAATTTGCATGAGAGTGAGTTAACCTGTTCAACTTCTATGTAAGATAAATAATTTTGATCCTAAGTCAGTCCTTATTACTTTGAATTATTCTCTGATTTACAACTCTCATATTATAATATTGCCTTCGGTAATACCTCTTCACATTGCATTAACAAACTATACAGCAAAAGAAAGCATCCATATTATCAGGGCTGTAAAACTTGCAAAACTTCGCGGGCGCACATACTTTGAAAACCAAAATTTCTAGCTCACCTGGTCTACTTAATTTGGGACTAAGATGAAAATGTCTAGCTGCAGCATGATTTTCGCGGATGCAATGTGTCTTTGCGTCCAGCATTTTGCAGGCGTGCATATTACCACCAATTGTAATTTCCTAGCTCATGTTTCAACACGTTTCTTAAGCACTGATTCTCATATCCGCGATATTTGTAAGTATCAGCTTGGTAGCTTCATGTACAAGCACTCCAACTAGTTGCTCCCACATATTTTTCATCATAACTTTTCCATTAATTCAAACGTTCACTGCTACCCTGCCAGAAGACATACCTGTATTCACATTTCTTAATCAAACACTATAAGCTAAAAGCCCCCCTTTTGTCACTGGTGCTACTCTTTGCAATGGTCTTCCACATGTATTAAGTCTGTTCACCATCTACGTAGTAATTTCACGAAGTGTTTTAAAAATCATCTGCATAGTACAACCAAGGAATAGCTAATATGATGATATGCTTATTAGAAATGTCAAAAAACTCTTGTCCAATTCTTCCTTTCTTTTGTAAGGTATAACTTCTCCTCCTTCTTTATACTCGTAATAATTCTTTTGTAACCTTATGGTACCCTTAAAAGGGTGTCTGCCTGTACAAGTTCTTAAGCTATTTCAGACCCCCACAATTTAGAGTACTGTAAATATTTCTAATATATGTGTATATATGATTGTGGACTGAGTACACTACAATTAATTACAATTGTGCCAGAATACAAACCCATCTAGGCTCTGCAGAGGTTCATATAACAAAGCTTCAAATACCCACTTGCTTAAGCTAGCCCATAGTTGTGTAACACTTTCACATAAACCAAGCAGAATGATGCACAAACAAAATCTGATGAACAATTTCTGCATGAGTTAGCATTTCAATCACTAAGTCTAAATTTACCAGGGATTAATCATACTAAATTTTGAATGTGAGCACGATTACATTAATCAGTATGCAATTTCTATTCATAATTATTAAAATCAACTAATCCATCCTGAAATTTTGCACCATTTACCATGTGCACATCCATTAAGTTTCACTTTTTTGCAATACTCCTTAGTTTCCCTTAACACCCTTCTACAAGCCAACCATTCAGACTGTTGCATTGGACAATAGACACTGTAGCTGAATCACTGCTAACGTCCTTCACTTTGTTCAACATGTTAGCAATCACACATTCAATTTACAACTTAGGTCCTGCAGGACATGTACGTCTACACTACACAAGATCAACTCAGTGTGAAGTCCAACATTGCAGATAAACACAATCAGATAACCAGTGATGTCATGAGAAGTATCACTGTATACTTGAAGACAGCACACTAAAGAAATGGATCGTTCATGACCGGATATTTTTGGGCCTGTGCAATGAACCATCTGACAAAAAGCATGCACCAGTTCCCTTCTGCCAAACTAAGGAGAAAAGCCAAGAATTACCACAAACAAATGTACTCACAGACTGAAAAATATCTTCCACCTTCTTTCCAAGGCTACTTGATGTTCCTGGTCTTTCCCTGGTCTCATCTCCCCCTACTCTTTCACTCCATTCCTTGGAAGCATCCTTCTCTGGTGACATGGCTCTGTTACTGGCAAGGCTGCCATTTTGAGAGGGCAGTCTTTTGCTTGTTTTCTTGCCACTAGGCTTTTTCTTAACTTTGCCACTTGCTTCCAGAAATTTCAATTCTTCCTCAGCTTTTTCTTTTATTTCCTTCTGCTTTTCTTCTCTTTTTCTCTGGAGTTCCTGCAAAAATGGTCAAGAGAGGAAGTGTATGATCCCAAACAGATAATTTTGTGTACTTATACTAGTTACATACTAAAGGTCTATCAATGTTTGACCTCAAGCGGTTAGCATGTCTGTTCAGTCATGCAAGGATAGGATAAAAACCTCCAGACCCTTATCCATTACTGCCTAATAAAAATTCAATGATACTTTGAAATGTTTCATTTGGAAGTATTTGTTTCTCAAATTATTATATAAACACACAAAAGTAGCCCTAACGATACTTTCACACTTCAACAATGGCTTTGTTGAACTAAAACCAGCAAACTGATAATTTACCTCAATTGCAGCCTGTCTTGCCAGCCTCTGTTTTTCCTCCCTGATTCTTTTACGATCCTTTTCTTTCTTTTCCTCTGATTCCTTTTCCCTTCTCTCCCTCTCCATCATGTCAGCTCTCTCCTGCCACTTTGTCCTCAAGACTTTCCTTATTTCATCTTCTCCCTCCTTCTTCTTCTCCTCTTTCAAACCACGATACCACTTCTGAATTTTTGTGGCTGACAAATTCATTGATTGAATAAGTTCTTCAGCCATAGGGTGCTCCAACTTATTCTCACCATCCTCCCTACTCAAAGATGACTCCAGTCGACCATTTGACATCGGCTTTTCTACTTCCTCGTTATCAAATTCAGCACTCAGGTTCTTCGACTCTGCTCCTGTGTCCCTATGCCTGGGCTGAAAAAGTATTTCCTCATTTTCAACAAAATCATCGTCCATGTTGTCTAGGCCACTGCCTGGTTGTACCGAGCTTAAAACATTAGCCAAAGAATTCTTGACAAGGTCCTTTGTGTCAATTTGTGATGATATTAGATCTTCTGGATGAAGTCTAGGAGAGAAATCCCTTGCTGAATTAAGTTTATCATTACTCATATCAAGTCCAGAGGCAGGACGAGATGACGTAGGTCCATATGAACTCACTGTACTCGTACTTCTTGCACTGATTGGAACAGCAAAAGCTCGACTTGACATCTGTAAGAGATTACAAGAGATCATTACTTATTTATATTAAACAACCTTTGACCTTAACAAAGAAAAGAGTATATTTTACTGTACATATCGTTTGTGGAAATGTTGGCTTTATGTACTAGGCCGTAGAATTAGTATCATTTGTTTCAAGACAGTAAATATTGGCCACAATCCAATTAATAAACAGGAAGAGTATGCCAGGCTGTTTTGACCACCAAACAGAAGTCTGCACAGATTTAGCACCAGCTAACTTAACAAAAGTTTGTGACAAACTTTCTACCAATTGCAAAAATCTGTTTATCAAGGCCTGTTTTTCACATAAATGTAACAGTCTGTTGCAATGTATCATGTCATAAATTCAAAGAGTCAGTTACAAATGATGGATCTTTCTAGACAGACCTTACTAAATTTCTGTTTAAAAGTCTAAAAAGTTGTCTATGATTATTATTCATATTGTATGATGTAATGACTGTTAAACACAAGTACATTAAAACTCTGCCTATGCACATGCACATAGTCAGTAACGAAAGGTCACAGGGTCATGAAACCCCCACTCCCCCTCCAACACATACACCTTCTTTATGAATGTCTTTTATCCCACCAGCAAAGCAGATGATGGTTATTTTACTATATCTGTCAGACCTGTGTAAAGCTAACTAGTTTGAAACTGATGCATGGCCACTGCATAGAATGATAGTTAAGAATTAAAGCAAACACCACAATATGTTTCAAGAACTTAATTGAAGAGTACATTTTAAAGAATTATTTTAACAGATTTGAATCAAGAATGGATAACTTGCAGTCCACTGTTTCAGTACAGCCTATTAAACCACTCTAAAAGGGTATTATCACCCATTTTACAAGGAACTGACAAGAACTACTTGAAACACACTAAGGTACAACAATGTTCACACTGTCAATCAATGAAAGCAAAATGAGAAATGTTTGCAAACACCCTATACTGTCACTTCCACAGCTAGTCTGACACATGTTTTGCTACTTTATAGCTGTGGAAGGTGAAAGTGGAACTGACTCATATTGATATACATATGAACAAATAGCAGGCTTTGTAAAGATGTGAAGTGAGGGATGTGCTAGTCACACCAGAGTACAAAACCTTCATAGGGAGAAATATTACTTTCATCCTAGTCAACAGATGTCTCTCAGAGAATTACACACACATGGCATAAAATCTACAGCTGCAGCTTCCAGGCAAGAGTGACAAATCTTAATTCTTTTCCAATT
Organism: Holothuria leucospilota; assembly: GCA_029531755.1. NCBI lineage: Eukaryota > Metazoa > Echinodermata > Holothuroidea > Aspidochirotida > Holothuriidae > Holothuria > Holothuria leucospilota. The sequence goes on from CM055968.1 coordinate 54,222,476, forward strand.
AGATACAATCTTTAACTCAGATACTAAACAAGGTGATAAAGACTTCCTTTCTGAGCTATGGAAACCATGGGCAACAATTTGTTCTCAATATTGGGGGGACATGACCCCATTTCAAATAATTTACTGTTTGAGAGATCAAAGTCAATGAGCGATTTCTCAAGTATTGGAGGGACATGTCCCCCCTCTCCCCCGGGATCACTGCCCATGATGTATGCAAACATACAGAATAAAATATGTGAGACCTGCAACTCTGTCAGTGGGACTGTGATAAAGGATTGGTTTGGAACTATGCTGGATGCTATCATTGACTAATGACTTTCAGGTCAGTAATTGTTAAATTAATATCATCCTCAATAGAAATCTTTCCACCTACAGATAATGACATGACATCATTTGTTACAGAAAAATATAAACAAGGTTTATCCTAGGTAAATGTTTACAAAACTGAAAACTGAATGTAAAAGGATTTAAAACATTCACAGGGTTCCAAACCTCAAGAGTAATAAAATTTCGTGACTTTCCTGTTTAACATGACCTTTCCAGACCACATTTTGAAAAAATCCATAAAAAAAAGGCATTTTCTTGGTAGCAGCATTCCAGGTGACAATATGCAGTTTACAGATATTTAAGAGATGTAACATGGTTTTCACAAAATTGTTTGACTTTTACATGACATCTATCATTTTAAGTAAAAATTCCATGATTACTCCAGGACACAGGAATCTTTCATTGAACTTTCCAAAGTTTTAAAGTGTCAAGGGAATAAGGAAACTAGTTCAAAATGTGTTCAGGTTTGGTTTAAGTTGGTTTAACTCTTGTCTATGAGAAGTCACAGAGCTTATGTCTTCTAAAACAAGGGTTACAAGAGGTAACAGTAAATAGGAAAAAAAAAAAAAAACTAGATTGTCTCACTGGTTCTTTAGGCTTCCTAGCTGGTTCCTTCTTTGTTCTTGTCCTATTTTTGATGACTGGTTGATGATGGGGTGTGTCAAACAAGGCAAGGAAATCATCAGTACTAGAAAAATGAGGTATATAAAGTAAAATTACTACCCGTAAGTCATAACGACCATACCAAGGAAGAGAAATGATTGAAACCATCCTGATGCATTTATGAGGGCATACATTATATATGTTCATGATGACTGCAGTGGTGGAGTTCCATTTGTCAGTAGTCATTATCTTCCTCTTTGTGTCTTGTACATAAATTTCTGTTTTTAAAAGACATCATAGTTACAAAATATGGTCGATTCCAGTTCCCATAATGAGGCAAAATATACACCAAGTTTCACTAATTCAAAGAGAATCATGCAGGCATGAAAACTTGCCCAAATCGATACCACTAAATCATAATATTTAAAGTTACTCTTTTTCACTTCCAAAACAAAACAAAACTTGACCTAAATGTTAGAATGATATACATGCCTGGTCTTACCAAGAAAGAAACCAATGTTTGAACAATCAAAATAAATTTGAGGGCAGCAAACTGTTTTTATAATTAAATACATAATTTCATGCTTTAGATGTTCTCCTGACTGATGGCATTAGGAAAAACATAATCAAAACAAATGCATGTCTTTCCCAACATTAGTAAAATGCAAATAAAAAATCGAGACCTTACCCTCTCCCCCTCCCCCCCCCCATTCTCAAAAGCAAGGAAAGGAAATTCCCCCTTTGTCCCCAGTGAAAATAACAGAACTAAACTATTTTAAGTTCAAAGCATTACCACTATTATTTATGAAGAGAGATGTTATACAATATCACAGTGAGCTACAGTAATCAAGACACTAATTAACAGAACAGGTTTGACATAAAGCAATATTGATGTACTCACATTACCACAGGTCCAAAGATTCATATTCAAGTCCTACTTGACAAGTAGCAGAGGACAGACCTCTTTTGTATAAACTTCTTAAGTCTTGATTACTGTCTGACCTTAGCAGTGCAATCCTTGCCTTCAACTGCTAGATTGCACCATCTAAAATCCCAGTACCTTCTGGTTTTTTCACACACATTATTATAAAGTTACAATTAGTAAACAATCTGGTATAAGCTCTCTGCTGCCACAAGGAACTTAGAATATACAGTTACCATGCATCTAGGAGAAAATAGCATTTCAAAATATTTACAACTATGGCCTCAAATGACCCTTGGATGACCTCTGACCTACATTTTACACCCAGCTGGAAGCCCTTCAAAACTCGATTAACTAAAACCATGTTTGGCAAATATCAGACTCACGGGCGCAAAGCAATACCACCACAAAGATATTTCCACCTTTTGACCTCTAATAACTTCATATGACCTTGGATCAAAACTCTGTGTACAACCCTAAAGAACCACTATGTAAGGAATATTATGACCATATTTCAAGAACATACAGCGCTATTTGTGGGAGAAGATACGTTTTGAAGATATTCACAAAATGGCCTTTAATGACCCCTAAATGACCTTTGACCTCAACTTCATGAACATGACATCTAGCCTAAACTTCAAACACCAATGTGTCCAAGTTTCGATTTGTCCACGAGTGTGCGCCTGAGAGCATTAAAGGCAATTGCAGACAGACAGACAGACAGACAGACATTGACGGTGGTGGATCACAATAGCTCAAACAGCTCTTTGAGCTGGTTTGAGCTAAAAAATTAAAATAGTTTAAAGCCTTAAAATGAGACTTGAATAAGAAATTTTTTTCCTGAAAACTTTGAGGAAATGACTGAAAAAGACTAACCTGGACATCTTTTTACTCTTTTGCAAGCTGTCTGTGTTGTCATCTTGTCTGTTTGTAGACACAGCTGTGTTTAGACTTGATGCTGTAGAGGTCATAAGATATAAGTATCACTTCAACTGCGTAAGTTGCCAAATTTTTTAAATCTACATACAAGATGGCAACTAACGTTTCCAGCAATGACAGCAAATCAAATCTGTAACTAAATATAAAGACTGAAATTTGTCTAATTTGAAATGAAACTTAAAGGAAGACAGGCATGAAGAATTTAGTGCTTAAATGTTCCACAGCCAGTTACATCATATTACATATCAGGCTAATGTATTTTCGCAGCCCCGTATGTACTATGGCATCTCAGACCTACTTTGTTTGAAATGGTGTAGCTAGCTATGAACATACCCTCTGGAGTTGGGTGTGACTTTCTGTAAAGCTTGAACATGTACTTTGAAGGGTTGCCCAAATGTAAAATTTTGTCATATCTTGAACTGGTAATAATTTACAAAGCAAACAAAATGACAGTGTACTGTAGCAAGTCAAGCTTAGCAATGTTAATTTGCAAATCAGTGCAAGAAGCTCGAGCTTTGGCCTGTAAGAAAATGACCATTCAACGATGCAGGTGATATGCCTCTAAACATATTGAGTGATTAGGGCTCTGTTGGTAGTTAGGGTGGTATTACAAGGCAAACTTCGAATCGCAGTGTGGGTAAGATGATATGCATTACTACAGGGACTGGTTCTGCAAATCAAGGTGATGGGGAGCCATTTTGAATTTTTTCATCCAGAACTGAATTTTAAATAACCCTCACTGATAGAGACAGGGCACTACATTTTTCATTTCATTTCAACTTTAAATTCTGTTTTGGCAATAATCTATCTTTCACTTCAAAAAGATGGCCCATCACGTCAAGAACTGTGTTAAAGCTAGCTACCTGTACAGTGTACAATACAAACAAGAGTCCAAACAATACAACAATAGCTAATGTGAAGTTTGCCTGTGACTCTAGTGACTGCTACATGACCTTTAAAGTTGTTGGCAGTGAATGTTGACTTCATCTACCAAGTTTCATATGAGTCAACCTGACCTCAAAATGATCTCTGATAACCTCCAAATTGCCCCAGTGACCACAGATGACCTTTGGCCTCCACCAAAAACAATAGGATCAATCTTCTCACCATAATGCACCCACATACCAAGTATGAAATCTATCCAAGCTTCCTACCCTGAGATATTGTGTTAACAAGGTTTTTAGTGTTTGACCCCAGTGACCCCAGATGACCTTTGACCTCCACCAAAAACAATACGGCACACCTTCTCACTATGGTGGATCTATATACTAAGTATGAAACCTATCCAAACTTCCTACCTTGAGATATCATGTTAAAGTTTTCAGTGCTTCATCCACGGTGACCCCAGATGACCTTTCACCTGAACCAAAAACAATAGCATCCAACTTCCCACCAAACCCATCCACGTACTAAGTATGAAATCTATCCAAGCTTCCTACCCTGAGATATTGCCTTAACAACAAGTTTTCAGTGGTTGACCACTGGCGACCCCAGATAACCTTTGACCTCCACTAAAAGCAACAGCATTCACCTTCTCACCATAACACATCCACATACCAAGTATGAAATCTATCCAAGCTTCCTAACTTCAGATATTGTATTAACAAGGTTTTAGTGTTTGACCCCAGTGACCCCAGATGACCTTTGACCTCCACCAAAAACAATAGGATCAATCTTCTCACCATAACGCATCCACATACCAAGAATGAAATCTATCCAAGCTTCCTACCTTGAGATATCGTGTTAATAAGGTTTTCAGTGTTTGATCCTCGGTGACCCCAGATGACCTTTGACCTCCACCAAAAACAGTAGAATTCATCTCCCCACCATAACCCACCTACATACTAAGTATGAATCTATCCAAGTTTCCTACCTTAAGATATTGTGTTGGCAACAAGTTTTCAGTGTTTGACTGCCCAGTGACACCAGATGACCTTTGCATGACCTTCACCAAAAGCAATAGCATTCATCTTCTCACCATAACACATCCACATAATACGTATGAAATCTATCCAAGCTTCCTAACTTGAGATAAAGTGTTAACAAAGTTTTTGGTGTTTGATCCCTGGTGACCCCAGATGACCTTTGACCTCCACTAAAAGGAAAGGGCACACCTTCTCACTATAGCAGACCTATATACCCAGTTTCAGTTTAGACCAACTTTCCCTTATTGAGTTACAGTGTACCCAAGCAAACATCACAGACACACCAACATGCCAACCTGACCACATTGGTTCTTTTTGTTAACGCAAGGAACCAAAAATGGGGATGGCTGCAAAGGGGTGAATGCCACAGCAATGAACCTAGGCAATCGCCAATGAATAGAGGCTTTTGTGCTCATTAAAAGTGTGGATGCTGCACAGAGAATAAGACTTACGCAACAAATTTGTACATGCTGCTAAGAAAAGGCCTAAAGACTCTCATACTGTAGTTGATCGTTCACAACCACATCGAAGTACAATAGTAAATTAGTATTTCCCTTTGTACAGAGGTGATCTACCCATTATTTCTAATACTGTGACACTAAATTTTAAACATTTGACTTTATATCCACAAAAATGAATGAGAAAAAAAATCATCGATGCTGAGTACAACCATACCTCTCTTGTGTTTCTTGCTGCCTGTAACACTGTTTTGTCTTTTGTCTAAGCCATTGGAGAGTGGGGAGTGCTATGTGAAAACAATAAACAAATTCTCCATGTAATTCTGGCAGTGGTACATCAGTTCATGATAACCATGTAAGAATTGTCTTCATATGAATAAAGCTTAATATGTGCCATGGATTATACTGTACAATACTTGAGGTTGACAACTCCATGATACTTTTAGAGACAAACATGACTTCAAACTAGTTTAATACATGCAAAACAATTTTGTAGTCCTTTCTTTTAAATTAAATGATTTTATAAAGCAAAAAGTACACTTACCATATTGTAAATCTTTAAAACTTCAATGTTTGACCAAAAAATAAATAAGTGGTCCAAACCATTTGGTACTTTTTAAAAAACCACAGTAAATAAGAAACTCATAGGTTTTCATCATAGGCCATCTCTTCCATAGCAATATATGCTTACAAATGCAACCACAGCTCTTGATATTTATTAGTTCAAAATTTAGAAAAATAACATTTTTCAAAAACTTTGAAGTCTTTTAACATACATAGGTGCAAAGTGTTGATTAAGCAAAGGAATACATACATATATACAGCACAATGAGCACTCTTATTTCAGTTTGTGTGCAAGTAATTTTCCCACTGACCAAAGTATATTCGACAAGTTCCTCGTAAGATTAGTTACAGAAAAGGATGTAGCAAGGCCAACACATGAGACACATTTGTCTCAAATAAAAACATCACCTGGTACTTTTCAGTTATATACACTATGAATGATTTACCAGGTCTCCACTAGGTCCCAAACTGCTACTGAATAGATCTTCTTTCCTCTGTAAGCTTGGTGAAGACAGAATTCCTTTAGTGGATGTCTTGCCTCCAACATTTCTCCTTGTACTCCTTGGAGTACTATGATTACTACCAAATGTGACTGATCTAGCACTGAGAGGAACTTGTCCAGCTTTTCCACTAGCTGTTGGCTTGTTACTTGCACTTGACCCTGGCCGGCTGTTTGGACCTCTATTGCTCCCAGTGCTGCTAAGACGAGTACCAGATGCAGATGATAGTCTCTTGACAGTGGAGACTTGTGAGCCAGTCAGGCTGAGGCTAATGTCACCCTGTCTGGGCATGATCTTCAAAAGTGACAAGAAAACATGAGTGTTGACAAGTCTTTGTTCATTTGAGACATATAGTATAAACAAAAGCAAGCAACAACAGATACAGAGAGAAAGAAATACTAAAGAACATTCTCACTGCAAACACCATGTTACACAGGTCTGTGTGTTGCAGCCTGAAGAGCACTCAGTAATGTTTTTTTGTTTTTTATTCAGTTCTTTAGCTGTTCTCATGTTAATTTATTATATTTTTTTATTCAGTTCCTTTTCTTTTCCCATGTTAATTTATTTTAAAATAATCATGCTAAGAATAAAAACTTGGTCAAACCATACCCTACTGAATCTCCCATTTACCGACTCCTTTTGAAAATCTGTAATGATCATATTATTATGGCAGCACGTGTTTGATCCTAATAGAACTACTGTTGAGATTCAGCCAGTAATATTTGCATACTGTAAATTTAGTTGTGACAATTCATCCTCATACTGTCATTTACTTAAGATGTTGATTTGTGAAATTGATGCAGTAGTTTTTAAGATTGACCTAAATCCCAAAGTCAACACAGAACCCAAGGAAAGATTTTTATTCACAGTGAGGGTAATACAAAAGGGGTCAGATCCAATATTATTTTTTGCAAAAGGTCTTTGTCGGTGAAGGCTTCACTTCTGGAGACTGGGTGTATGAAAAATTGTCACTCTGCAACCAACGAACAAGAATATCTGATGTTAGTTCTTAAGATCACATCTGAGTCAACCCTGGATCACACCTTCCATTAAGTGAATGATACAATAAACACAGAACTTGTATGTACATTAATATATTTAGAAGGTAAGAATTCATATTCTGCATCTGACTGTTACCAATAAAATACAACCTTTTTATAAAACTGTACAAAGGAAGATCCACTTTGCCTGGTGATCCCATTCTGTCTAATCCAGAGGACATAGTTTCTCTAAGGTAAGGGCCAATCACACTGTGAAGGCTTTGGGGATCTACATGGGTGTAGCTCCAAAAAGGCAATCCAGAGAAAAGATGAGGTGAGTCCAGAAATTGTTGATTCAATAATTAACAATTTCATTATTCTAGCAGTGAGATTTTTTGAAATCAGTGACTATGTGTCCAAAATTTTGGCTCCCAAACATGACAGATTTTAGTCCCCAAAGTTGTAGTTCGATTGCACAGAGCAGCTGCAGATTTTTTCATACAGTGTGGGCTGTAGACAGTACAGTATGTCTCAATTGAGCAAACTGATCATCTAGACTCAAAGATCCAAAATAACTCAACTGGTCAAGAATTCCCAAAGCATGTCACTGACATGTGAAAAACACCCTCAACTGAAAATATGAAAAACATAATTTACAAGTTTTAGACCTTTTTTTTCCATGGGGCAACTTTCTTCAGGCAGGCTGACAACTTTTGCCATTGCCAAACATGTTATACATCGAACCTAATCAAGACGTCCATCTGTACTTAATATACTGCACAAATTAAGGCCTGCTCAGGTAGTAGGAGGGCCCATCAAAATCTTTCAATAATTTTGTTGCAAAGTGATAATAAATGTTGTATTTGTTCTCTAACATTGTGCTATGCATGGAAAGTCTTCTTTATGGATAGGATGACATCACTGTTTGTCTAAATTTCTCATACTATTTTACCAGTTTTTGGCTTAATTGGCTATATGTAGCCTAACACTGTTATGAGACACTGGTAATAAAATAAGACTTGCCCCATGAACGGATACCTGGGCAAATATGAATGTAAGTTTGACTCCCAAGGTGAATGGATAATGGGTTATCAGTGATGTTCAGTGGTTGGAGCCAAAGGTCATCTATGGGTCACTTGGGGTCATTTCATAAATAAGCAAAAGAGTACCTTGTCTCCAACAGACTCAGAGACAGTCTTACATGTTTAGCCTTGTGATGTAACGTTGGTAGTAATTTGCATCATTGAAGGTGATCAGAAATTTTGAGCAATGGTCATTTCGTTGTCATGTTGGTACTCCCATTTATACCAAGTATTTATAATTACCTTCTGCTTCCCAACTCACAACACACAACAATGTTTTTAGGTCTCTTGACAAAAACTTAGGACCTTTAAATTTTCTTCAAAAAGTTGAGGGTCCTTCTTTGGGCTCTTGGATTGAAAACCTTTATGAAAACATTGGTATCACACTAAGTCTATGCTTTTACCCTTGAATGCAAAGTTATGGTGATCATGATGCAGTGAGGGCCATGGTAGCCAAAAAAAAGTTAGCAAATGGCAGGAAGTGGTGAGCGGCAACCTTCCACAAAAGTGCTATATAATCTGAGGTTAATTGCTACACAATTTGGAAAATGCGTAGCATTTTGCTACACAAGATGAAAGTCTTAGTCCATCACTGGTAAAGTTTAAAATTTGACAGTTTTGGGCCAAATTTTGTGATGTTCAATTAGCTCTTATCAAGTGCATTATAAGCACTTTTGTTGCTGAGGTATGATATTATCACCTTTACAGTGTTTTAAAAATACTGTAACATCTTCAGTAAAGATTTTTTCTAGTCTCGATGTTTGGAAACAAAGTTCTTTTAATTAGGCCTATAAAAAATAAAAAAAAAATAACTATACGCCTATTAAAAGTATTTCTGTCATAAAAATGTTAATTTATTTTACCTTATAATTATTGTTTTTATTGATATTAACTATTAATTATACTGCTCAACTCACTTGCAGCGGCCTAGCTAGCTCAAAATTTTTGTACCCAATATGCACGAGTACATAATGTAAAGTAGGTATGGAGCATAACCTAAAGTGATAATTATGATGGTACACCCACCACAGTACTTACATGTATACATTTTACAAGTTGCGTATACGGTTGGCATAGCAGCCCACCTACTACAGTACTTTGCTAGTTACAGTACCCATACCATTAAGTGAGCAAAAGCTTTCGTTTGTCACTTTTCATTTAGCCTATCATTGAAGAATATTTGTATCCATTTTTTTGTTTTTCAAATGATGTGGTGACTGCTGAAATGGGGGGGGGGGTGACTCGGGGCAAGCTTGTGAAGGGTGACTGTCAGGGGTGAGCTTGTGAGGGGTGACTTTGTTGACCGAGAAGGAGACTTGGTCAGGAGGCAACTTTTTTGAGGGGTGACTTGCTACTCCCTCTTTTCAAGATGCTAAGTAAGTTAGGTCAATACTCTGAGGCAACTTCCTATTATCTAACCTATACTTGTCTTTGAGAGGCTATGGGGATACAAAGTCAAATTAAGGTTGTGTTTTACAAAGCTATGATGATAGGCAGTCAGGATTCAAGCTGGGTCTTAAAAGAGGCCACAGATTTATGCGGTGACTGCATAGGGCCTACTGTATACCCCTCTAGCCCTGAAAACAAAAAACAGAGCCCTGAAAAAAACAGAGCTTCAATCTCGTGGGATAGTCTGCAGTTGTGCCCAGATGGCCAATCACCCTGCTATTTTCGGTATCCAGACAAAACGTCCCTTTACCAAAACATCCCGCTTTTTAGCTCCCAAAACGTCCCCGTTACATAAGTATTACAAAAATGTTGATGCCTATGAATGATACGCATGATAAAACCTCTTTTTATTTTAATACAGTAAAGAGAAGTTTTACTTGTAATTAATTTATTGCAGGTACTTGGGAAATCATTAATACTTTTTTGGGGGTTCAGAACAGTATATCACAACACAAAAAACTACTTAGTTAGAACCACGGTTGTTCCCGTTACGCTTTGAAAGTAACTCGTTATAGTTACAGTTAATTCCGTAAAATTGTAACTCGTTACAGTTACTAGTTACAATGTTGAAAAAGTAACTAGTTACAGTTACTTTTGACTAAAAAGTAACTAGCTACATTTCAAAAGTAACTCGTTACTTCAAGGTGAATATACGGTACCTCGGTACCTGAAATGGAGGGGGGGGGGCATAATTAGATAGTAAGACGGGGGCACATGAGACGACCGACACCTCATTTGTGCCGGTTATCCTTAGGTGTTCCCCAAAGAAAGTCAATGAAGCTAGCTGATCTTCAATGGGCATTGTCGCAGAGGCTCCTAATGCTCAACATGAAGCAGCGAATCATGATACTGTGTCGGAGCTTACGCAAACTATTTGTTAGAGGAATATGGTTATAACCAAAACTTTTCCAGTTACCAAAGTACTTCTTTGAGGGTTGAAATCTTTATACTCCCATCACACAGTCGGCTAATTTAGAGAGGTTAGCGGCTATGCCGGAAAGGGGAAGAGCGTTGTTTCAGCAGTAAAGTCTTCACCCCTCAAGAGCATAAATATGGTATAATAAGAGGATGAATACATTTGTTAGCAGTAAAATTTTAAAACCTCACCGCTAAGGTTGGGCTAAGTGATATTTCCCCATAAATTTCAAGTTTCACATTGTGTCGATATAAAACAGTGCATAGAAATGGTGATACTATGCAGTTTATACATGCAGATCATGTGCACATAATTCACTTTCCCTTTACAATAGGTAAAGCTTTAAGTCGGACACTTCTCTTTCCAATTAGCTTTGTTAGGATACTTTTAACGCCATTGACCATTTCAATATTCTGCTGTTTTTTTATATTAACCGTACTATTATTCCAGTGTAAGGAGTTACGGACATTGAAAAGAATATGATATAGCCTAAATTCATACGTTTGATTCATCAAATAAAGATACCATACATGTTAAATTAGATGCATAAATGGATGCACGGTGTTTACCAACGCTTGGCACTGTATAGATTTACTGGGCTCCAACGCAAGAGTCCGGATTCGGTTAGCTTAATGCCGGTCTCAAGAGCGTTTTTCTAGATTAGGAATTTGCCCGGGATAGAAGGTTCCGGAATCGAAATTTTTACGGAATGTGATGTAACTGGACTCGGACTCGGAGTTCATTCCAGCCGAGTTCTCAAATATGAAAGTTACATTAAAAGTGTTTAAAGTTCCATTTGTGCACAATGTACAGATCTAAGGTATTGTCACATACAATCAACTAAATTACTCAGGAGGCCAGGCTATGGAAGTGAGTACAAACGATGACTTTGTTAATTAATGGTGGACATGTACGATAGAATTAAAACATCTGTATGTGTGATATGATATACATTGGCAAAAAGACTGGTCTCGGAATTGGTGCCATTGGAATCAAAACTGGCAGAAATTTGAGGATCCTGAGTAGTACCATGCTCGGAAAGATTCGGGAATCTAGAATCGCAGTTAGCTCCGACTCGGATAGGGTGAACACGGGTCCAGCCCTAACGTCTCAAGAGGCAATGATTAAACTTTCAAAGTAAGCTGGTATTTGAATGCCCATGGGCCAACCCGTTTCTCACGGTACACTGTCTCCACTGTGTCCTCTAAAGGACAATATGAGTAAACCAAGGCCCAGCTGACTTTACTTAGAATACATAAAGTCAGCTGAGCCTTAGAGGACCGTTCAGTATTTTTCAAATAATCGCACAAATCGGTCTCATGGATAATAAGCATTGATCTGTCTAATAAGTATTTTGACATACAGATCAATTTTAAACTTATTTCAATCAGGGAGTTGCTATTTGACAACTCCCTGGTTCAATAGACAATCAAGTGGCCCAGCCTGTAAGCCTGCAGCGTGTGCATCTAATATCAACTTCTGATTCTAATCGTGAATAAAATTTGATGTCGGTGAGGGCGACGTCGATAATAGCGATGAATGATAAATAGCCTATATCGAAAATAATTTTACATTTTACTACCAAAGTGTCATCAATTTGAAAATTTTCTGTTATTCTGTTATTAGCTCAAAGAAAATGCAATTTGTGGTCATTTTGACTATTTGTAACGGGAAAGTAACGGGACCCAAATGTAACGCCGTTACAGTTACTTTTACACAGAATTGTAACTAGTTACTTGCTCCGTTACTGAAATGCAAATGTAACTCGTTACAGGGTTCCGTTACACAAAATGTAACTCGTTACAGTAACGGCGTTACTTGTAACTCGTTACTTCCCAACCCTGGTTAGAACCACCCAAACTGTAGCTACCCACTGTCACTTACATTCTCACTGCAATACTTGCATGTAGGCTATGCACAACACGTAAAGTATTTAAAGTATTGCGGCAGTAAGTGGTAGGCTAAAGTTAACTGCCATTTAGTATTTCATAAAGTTTCCTTGGAGAAACAGGAAATAGCCTTCTAATGTTAATAAAAACATTTACAAATCATCATATCATAAAACTATCTATTCAATCCGGGGCCATTTTGGTACGTGGACGTTTTGGCACGGGGATGTTTTGACCAAAAGCGGGGACATTTTGGTACAGGAAGTTTTGGTAAAGGGACGTTTAACTGGTAAGCCTATTTCATACGCCGTTGTAAGGTCTGTATAGTGAGCTCATGGCAAATGAACACACAGTCCTTTAGGCTTTATTGAGGACTAGCACTGGCTAGGCTACGCAAAGCTTGGTACAACTACAGAACAGCCCACCAGTAATAAATGTCACCTCGCCTCCAGAGGCACAGTCACATTTCAGCCCACTGCCACTGCGACAGCGCCTCCACTCAAAACTGGAGGCTTGGTGGACTTGGACAATTTTGCAAAAAACATTTACATAAAAACACACGTAACTATTGTGTTGCAAAATACACCACTGTATCAAGAATTCATTTGCAGCCACTGTGACTGTGACTGTACCTCCACTCAAAACTGGAGGCTTGGTGGACTTGGACATTTTGCAAAAACCATTTACATAAAACACAAGTAATTACTGTGTTGCAAAATAACACAAATACATAAACAGGGTTTGCGTTTCTCTGAAAAAGTTGTCGTAATTTTTCATGATAGTATTTTCCTTTTTACGACCATTCAAAATTTTGCGTCTTAATTTTTAAAATTTCTGGCATAAATGATTAAATATACAACGCCTGCCGCGATACACCATAAACGGCAACGTTAGGTCTAGCCTAAAGGCTATAGCCCACAACAACATTAGTGCAACTTATTGATAAATTCAAGTGTGAATGAAATAATTTAATACAGACCTGTTTTATGATGAGAAACGATCGTTGGATACTGAAAATATTTTCACTTCACTCAAAGAAAAAGTATCTACTATATTCCGTTTATGATCCAGCAACAGACCTGTGTAGCTTTACCTAACGTTAGCAATATTAAATTAAACACAATCAGGGTTCTGCCCAGGACGGTTTGAGTGCTGGATATCTAAGCGGAGCTCCACCATTGGTTGGTGCGGAGCGTACAAGAAAATTTGCAATTTACAGACCCCCAGATGGCCGGAAACGGCACTCTACGAGTGTTTTAAGCTGTCTGTACACAGCCTTGAAAAAGGGATCTCATGTTGTTAAAATTTCTCAAATTATCAAAAAAAAAAACTGTGAAAAATTGTAATATATATCAGATGCAGAAAAAACAACATGTCACCTTTTATTGTTATTACTTCAAAGTTTGCTCTAGCTTTGTTTTGATTTGAAGCAATTTCATGCCATACATAGCGCTGAGGCCAAAGTTTGGGCAGCATCTCCAAAATTATTTTTATCATAATAATTTTTTGTGAGTCTATACAATTATAAGAATTCAGAAGCAACATGTACTGTATGCTTGCTAAACATATGAAATTATTTGCCTTGTATTGTTTCCTTTCTTCTTTTTGCTGTCCAGATTTATATTTTCTTCTTTTATGGCATTCGTTAACACTGAATTAATGTATACTGTGGTTGCCCTTGGATCAACTAATTGTAATCATGCATGGCATAGTACTATTTTCTAGTAACAGCAATATGAGGGTCCTTTGTGGGGGGAAGGGGTGGGGTAGGGACCTTGACCCTTTTTCTCCTCTCATGGCTTTGGACACATCTGTAGTTAAGAGTGGGGTAGGTTGCAGCAACTCTACTGCATTTGAATGGACTTGAAGACATGAGTTTGTTCCACGTAACAGTTATATGGTAATAAAATTAAAATTTCATGAAAGTCATTTTCACAAGAAAAAAAGCCACCCTGTCAGCATATCACCCCTTCTATGCTAAACAACCTTTTCTGGAACACACTACATAATTTTAAGCACTTTGGAATGAAATTTTATCAAATTCTTGGCAATGTAGCTCAACTTGTAAGGGGACTCCTACAAATTACACATGTGTAAGGAAGGCTAGGTTCTCAGTATACACGTTAGGCAATGGCCAATGTGCTATGCCACTATGAAGAAAGACACCCGGTAGAGAAAACCTGTTTGACTAGAGCTTGAGATTATCATGCAGCTTATTGTTTTGGGGTCTTTTGCACATGTCAGGAAAAACGCTGTTGGCATTTTTAATGATTTGGGCTATTTTTTATTCTTCTGACGATCAAACATGCTACCTGTGCTTTACACAGTACAAAGTGTATTCACAGGACTGTAGCTTGCTTTAGGGGTCGAACCAGTGTTCAGGACTGAAATCCTTTCCTTTTTGGAGTAAAATAGGATTTGTTTCCATAATTAACCATGTGCCAAACTGTCTCTAAAATAAAATCAATTTAAGTCATTTTTGAAGTCAATTCAAATTGATACACTCAACACTTTTATCGAGGTCTGATGGTTTCACTTACTCCCCATGCTTCAGTTTGGAGCCTTGGACTGTAGCCAATCACAATCATTCTTTTATGATTGCATCTACATGTTGGCAAAACAAAACGTAATTCATTGATTATGGCCTGTAATTATACACTTTCCTACCGATATTTCTTGTCACTTTTTCAAGAGTCTGCCTCAAATTAATTCTTGTTGTAGTTTTTTCCACCATTTATATTTTTGGAGGAAATTTTTGGCCAATTTAGAACGGGTGCAAATCGAAGTTGTTTAAAGGCAATTGCAAAGCAGGGGAAATGTCTCAGGAGTTCTGTATGGTTTCATTGTCAACATGAAAATGTTCTCCATTTGTAAGGGAAAGATCTAGTCCGTGCCTTCCAAGTAATTTTCAAGGGAGAAAAAGTAAGAGGCGGTAATTTCAAGGCGAAGCAGTCGCAAAAAGCAGCAAGGCGGCCAATCTCGTAAATTAAGTAAAGTGAAGTGAAGTCATACTACAAGCTCCATGGAGCTTTCTCTGAGCTCCTCCTGAGTCATTTCTTGATCTCTGTCTGATTTCTGTATATATATTTCTTTGCATAAAATCCTGAAAACTGACTCAAATAAATGTCGACGAAACGAAAAAAAAAAATTGGCTACCAGGGGAAACGCTGATATTAATTCATATGGTGTAAATTGTGCTTTGTGGATTTATGACTTATGCAATTACAATACCTGAAAAGAAGCCCAGTGAGCTAGCTGTGCATGAAAGTTTGTTACACTCGTATGTGCTAGCTAAGATATGGCCATGGAACATTGATTTACGCGAAGTATTGAACATATGTACGTACAGATATTTAGTATGTGTATGCATTGTGTACTGCTGTAAGAAATTATTACTCATGACAACCTACACTCTGTATGTATGCATACAGGTAATACATGATAGGATTGTGTGAAGTAGCCAAGCACTTACATTGAAATACAGCGTGCTTTGATGGTCTCTGTTTTACCGTTCGTTTTGTTAGCGAATCTGGCTATGATTCTGAGTGTAAACTGAGAAGAAACACAATAGGCAAGGGGTATGGCAGCATCATTTTACTCCTCATAGTTCTCATCCGCTAAGTGGAGGGCCTACCAAGGGTTTGCAATATTCATGGCAGTAGCGTGACGGGCTTTTAAATCATTAATTTTCAATCCCAAACACTGGAATAAGGAGCCCCAGGCACCCGGCGCATAGGATTTTGTAAGCCCTGCTTAGGTTGGTGGTCGTACGTACTTCAATAAAAAACATACTGCTGGCATGCTGGTTGCCTGTACATCGCTCCTTTTAATAATTGAAACTAAAGTGCAACGATCAGGCATCGAGTCATTGCTCTGGAATGCAAAATCATAGTATTTTTCACGAGGTGTTTTTTTGATATTATGAACAATTATGAACTGGATTTCATCCAGTCTCAAATTATGACCAACAAATAGTTTCTTTTCGGTCGATCCTTTTGACCACGAGGCAATTTTATTTGGTTTCTTATAAGGAATAAGTGCCGGTCGGAAAAGTTAGTTTGGCAGATTGTGGCAGTCGGCAATGCTGCGTCCTGGTCAGGCCCGACCGGCACCGACCGGCAGCGGCAGATCACTGCACAATGACAATTGTATAAGTTACCATACAGTGTACACTCAGTACATATAGTACTAGAATAACCCATGTACAGCAGTGCAGTATATAGATCCTGCCCTCGATGCAACGTATACTGCAGGGAATGGAAACTTGTAATGTTTGACCTACCAGTTTTAGGTTCTTTTTTATCGTTAAAGAAATTGTTTTATTGTTAAAGAAATTGTACTAAATCTGTATAAGCAGTTGGTAAGACCCCACCTCGACTATGCAGCCCAGGCTT
The DNA here is from genome assembly GCA_029531755.1 of Holothuria leucospilota. Classification (NCBI taxonomy): domain Eukaryota; kingdom Metazoa; phylum Echinodermata; class Holothuroidea; order Aspidochirotida; family Holothuriidae; genus Holothuria; species Holothuria leucospilota. The sequence goes on from CM055968.1 coordinate 54,239,424, forward strand.
GGAGTCCCTTCTACGAAAAGGACAAGTTTCTTTTAGAGCAGGTTCAGAAGAGAGCCACTCGCCTTATACCTGAGGTGAAACACCTAACTTATCTTGTTAGACTTAAGCATCTTGGGCTTACCACCCTGGAGTTGAGAAGGATTAGGGGGGACATGCTTCCGGTGTACAAATTTCTCTCTGAAAGGAACCTTTTGTCATCTTGCAATTATTTAAAGGTTCAAAGTAATTCTCGGGTTCGAGGCCATTGTAAGAAGCTAGTTAAGTGTTTTGCAAGGCTCGACATTAGGAAGTTCAGCTTCTCTCATAGAGTTGTTAACGAGTGGAATAGTCTGCCTGAGTGGGCAGTTAACTCCACGTCTGTGCACTGCTAAATGGTTAACATTGACAAGTTCTTCCATAACTGTGGTCGAATCTAATTGGGCTGGGCTCGTTTGGTGTTGGTTGGTTGTTTGTTTTCAGTTAGGGTTGTATGGACTTCAGGGCATCTGACGGGGCCTTAGCCCTCCTTTGCCCTTAACCTGTTATGGTATATATGTTATGGTAAATTAGTGGAATGCGTAGTGTGAACAATATTATAATTCAGCAGGTGGGTGTTTAGTGAGTTGAATTTTCTGTCGTAAAGATGCACAAGTCAAAATTTATATTTACGACTGAATTGTATACGTTGTCGTAAGTAAAATTTCCCGTCGGCATAAAAAGTGCCCGTTTCGGCGTAAAACGCAAACCCTGTTAAAAAACGGCTACTGCGACTGCGCCTCCACTCAAAACTGGAGGCACGGGGGACTTGGACATTTTGCGAAAAAACATGTACACAATACATATGTTGACTCGTTCTCAAGACAACAATCTTGGTGGACCATGGCCACTGCGACTACGCCTCCTAGTTTTCATAAAAGGTGTTTTCAACCATGGCGGGGTATTCTATAGTTACTCCCAAAGCTTTAAGTTCAACTTGAATACTAAAGAAATCGAAATTCCGCAGGGTCCGGAATTGGTTCACTCCATACCAATTGTAGTGTACAGCATTGCGCATTCGTGAAGGTGACCGAATTCCGGTCCCACCTAGTCCTCAGTAAAGGGCACGTGTACAGCTGGTCGCAGATAGCTCCCTATACACTGCCCATACACCGACCCGTTGAAAAATCGGGGTCTTTGACCAGCACAGTGCTGGTCGAAATTGATTTTCTTCTTATAGCAAAGCTAGGACTTAAAGTCTAAATTTACTACCATTCCTTTTCTTTTCTAAATCTTACACTTATGTTGCAATTCTTTTTTATCACTTTAAACCTCTCAAAAGTTCCGCAGATTTGTAATAAAATCATCAAATTTGCTACTTCGTAAAATTTACTGTTGCGTTCGAAATATTTGTTGTCATCAGAATGCCATGTGCATAACACTGTGACGTCATGCACAAAATTTTGATTACTGTATTTTCTATATATACTGTACTATTTTCTATATATACTGTACATATGACAATTGCCTCTGCAAACATTCTATGTACTGACATAACAATGTAGCTCATTAGCATACTGATGTAAACAAAGTTCCATAGTCACACAGTAAATTTTGCGGCGTGAAAAAGTGGCTGATTTCATTTCACATTTTTGGCACTTTCCAGACATTCTCAGGCCTACTCCTGTAACATCTTAAAGGCAATAGGCAGTTGCCCCAAAATTTTCTAAGTTGAAAAATCAGCAAACTCTTGCAAATCTCCTCATATTGCATAATTACAAGCACCTCTGAAGATGATTTGAACATAACTATTACAAACAATAGGTAAAGCAAGGGTGAAATTCTCCTTGAATTCCACAATTCACTAACAAAAATATTGTCACATGATCAAAATAGGCCAATCATGAACTTGAGTGTCAGGGTACACTCACTCTGTTTGGGGTGACTGCCTACTGCCTTTAAGAAGAAACTTCATGGTAGTAAATTTAGATTTTACTTTCAAAATTTGCTATGAGAAGAAAGACAATTTTAACCATCATACAGATGGCCGATCCCCCGCTGTTTCCATAGGTCGGTGTAAGGAGTAAGGACTGTGTGTAGTGAGATGTAGGCGAACTACCACTGGCATTTAATAATACTGAGGACTAACGTTAGGTCCCACCATGCTACTGTCTAAATACACCTTTGCTTAGCCTAACGTAGGGCCTAGTAACTTACTCAGGGTACAAACTTCAGCCTAACGCCAAACGCCACTGAGAAAATGCTTTCCCGGAGGCGGACGCTTCCCAAAAATGTCATAGAATTTATAAAATCCACCCTCACTTTTTATCCTTTCGTTTTCTCAGCAGAAGAGTAATTGAAAATCCATTTCAGTCACCCATATTAACTCTTGATGTAGAAAATTCAAGGCACCGTCTAAGTCCGAAGTGCTCCGTTGCTTCGAGATTGTAAACAATTTCTAGCAGACGAAATTTGACCTCTTGACCCAAAACCAGCATTTTGACTCGACATAGGGTTACATTCTTTTAAAGCGGTATGGTAGAAGCGGTTTGTTGCGGTAGCGTATCTGCGAGGGGCAGGGCCTTCCCGGTCTTTCGACCGGGAAGATCAGCTCAAACCACCGGGATGAAAAAGGGCAAATTTAGGAAAGAAGAAAGGGAGAAACAGAGAGAAAGGGAAAAGAAAATGAGTGATCGGAGATTATTCAGCTTTAGATCAGAGAGACTGACAATGTGCCTCTTTTCCTACAATCCGTGAAAGTTACAAGTCAAATGCATTCCATTCCGATGAATGTCCGTCTGATTAATTTCATTTCATTTCATTTCATTTCATTTATTTGTTTTTCACACCATACAGGTATACAAGCATAATATATATATATAATATTTACATCAATTTTGAATAAATCTTTTACGATGTGAAGGAAGTAGAACAAAAAACCCTCACGGGCTTGACGAAGTGCTCTACTCCCTAAGGCGATAGCAAAAAAGAAAAGAAACAACAAAAGCTAAACAAGATACTTCACTTACACTCCCCCCCCCCCTCCCCCCAGCACCATCATTGCTTCATACATGGCTACGAGTTACGGGCCTGCTTTCGCACAATAAAGTAAAGCAAGGCTCCTGAAAGTTGAAAGTCAATAAGTACTTAGATATAGTTTGCTTAGGTTATACCTGAACGATCTGAAGCTTGGACTATCAATTACAGTCTTGGGTAGGGTATTCCAAAGATTAATAGCACGATGCCGACGGCTCAGTTGAGAATGAGATGTGGGATAAACAGTATGTAGAAGAAGCTGAGGATTACGTGTATTATAACTGTAAACATTAGTACTGCGGGTTGTGAAAAAGTTGGAGAAGGCGGGTGGTAACATGTTGTGGGTGAAGCGATAGGTGAACGAAGCTATTCCTAGATTGATAATATCGTTAAGTTTTAATAAGTTCAACATTTTGAAAAGAGGATCAGTGTGATCACGTGGACCAGAGTGACAAATATGTCGATTCAGCTAAAAGTTCTTAACAGTTCTTTTTTAGCAATCCCATCGCTTCATCTGTAACATAACAAAGGGCCTACCGATGATACCGTATGTACACCGATACGTACCGTACTCCAGAGAATCAGTAATCGCTCACTTTTCCAAATGGCCTACTAAGCTATATGCGAGCAGCCAGCCTAGTATATTTTATTCCCAGGTCGGAAAAGGGCAATCTCGTTTCCCAGGAATTAACAATATCGTGTGAAAATGGACGGAAGAGGGACACAAATTAGGTTTTATATACTAAAAGACACTCAGAAACCTGCAGTTACTGATTGCCAGATATTCCTAGGCCTCGTTTCTAGAACACCGTGACTGCGATTTCCGTCAGGCGTCACGCCTGTTCATCAGCACTACCCTTTGTAAAGCGTACCCTGCAGCTGACCAAAACAACTAGGCCTAAATTGATCACAAATTTTCGGTCCTTTTAAGGTGTGTAAGGAAAACCTAAACTATTTTATTCATGGCGGCTCGCATTATTTTTTTCCCAGGACGAACGTGGGCAAATCGAGTTTTCAAAAAAATTTAAATTTGTTTCAAAATGAAGGTTAGGATTAGAACTAAGGTTAGGGTTACGTGGACTAGGGTTACGTGGACTAGGGTTATTTGGCCCTTTCTTTCATAATCCGGCGTCAGAATTACAAAAAATGGGTCGAAAAGCTGTCATTTTGGAATTAGAGGTGTGACCTATTTCCAAGAAGCTGATTGGTCCATTGGCCAGATTTTCCCTGACTCGTCCTGGGAAAAAAACTACGCGGGCGGCTCTAAGAAATTTTGTTTGGGGGGCAAACTCAAGTCCATATTCAGGGAGGTTCGGAAGACCCCTCCCCCCCCCCCCCCCGTCAATATTAATAGTCAGCTCCGGATAGTACAAAGGAGAATGGTTATTATTATGTATTACAGCGATGCCCAATGTAGTTTTCAAGAGCTCTTCAAAACCGTTTCAGACATTCAGTCATGAGCTGAATACTTTAAAAATAAAAATACAACTTCCATTTCAGCCGATCGCTACTCCATGGGGGAGGGGGAGGGAGAGTAAGAGGCAGGTGAAATGGGCAAAACGGCTTGATCCATTTGCAGTGAGCCCCACCTTTGACTATTTTGTTGTTTCTTTCACTGTGTCACAATATGTTTCAGCTTTGCCAAGAATGTTGGTTTTCTAGATTGTTTTCTTAAACTAACGGAAATTTCGAGCACTGAAGACACTTAAAAACGACGAAATGATAGCACTATTTTGGACCTCAGTACCGTTCCGAAATGAAATTTTTTAAAGGGGGAGGGGAAGAGTCCCCTAACTTAGAACAACATCTCATCCTATATACAAATAGCTAGGCCAAAAAATCTCACTCCACCATGAGCTTAGATAGACTGTTTGGTTTGTTTATTTTAAATCAACTGAAACAGTATACTTTAGCACAGAGGTGGAGAACCTTTTGCTTACAACCGTGCCATTTGACAGGCAGAAGACCGCTCGTGGGCGAACGGCGCTGTCAATTTGGACAAGGGAAGGTTAGTTAGTCAGTTAGATAATAATAATAATAATAATAAGTCTTGTATAGCGCAGAATCCAGAGAATAAACACTGCTCAAAGCGCTTTACAGGTGCCGTAAAAAAGAGCAGAGAAGTTAGAAACATTGAGAGAAAATGAAGGTTTTGAGGGACCGTTTAAACTGGTCGAGGGAGTCTAAAGACCTGAGCTTCAGCGGGAGCGAATTCCATAGGCAGGGCGCGGCGTGGTGGAAAGTTCGATCCCCAAAGGTCCTTGTACGAGAAGCCGGAACATTTAACTGGAAGAGGTAGCGCGATCGGGAGGATCTAATCCTAGTTGCTGGATGTAAGGCATTGGATAGATAGGCGGGGGTACCAAGTTTAAAACCTCGAAAGGCTAGAAGGAGTAATTTGTAGTTCACGCGCTGTTTAACAGGTAACCAGTGTAATTCATTCAGAAGCGGGGTAATGTGAGAGTGACGATTTGCCCTAAGAACAATTCTATCGGCCATATTCTGGATAGTTTGAAGCCTAGATAAATTATTAGAACTAACACCAAGCAGTAGAGAGTTAGCATAATCAAGGCGACTGGAAATGACTGCGTGAATGAGTTTCTCGAGGGCTAACTTATCAAGATACTTACGAAGAAGACCTACTTGTCTAATGTGGTACATTGTAGTTTTACAAAGGTAATTTACATGGCTATCCATGGATAGATGACAATCCATATACACACCAAGATTACGTACGACAGACTTTGTGTTAACATAATTATCACCAACACGCAGTGACACCGATTCAAAATCAGGGTTGACTACCGAAGGGCTTCTGAAAAAAAAATTACTTCAGTTTTGTCGTCATTTAGCTTAAGAAAATTTCTACACATCCACAACCTGACATCACGAATACACGCCTCCATCTTAGTAACGGCATAATTAAGGTCAGTAGGATGGAAAGTAATGTACAATTGTGTATCGTCGGCGTATAACATATAGTTAATATCGTGGGAACATATCAATTTACCAAGAGCCGAGGTATATAAAGTAACATATCAATTTGTTCAAAACACTTTCCTGACAAAACGCTTTTCTGTCTAAACTGAGGATTGGGTGACTGAGACATCATGGCTATGTATAATTCATACACACGCTCACCCCGTACACTTGATTGGTCGTGTGGGCGTGACCAAATGTTTTGTTTGCCACTGCACGCACGTGTTCGCTGTACATACTGTACAACGCGCGCACGGTGTAGAAGTCTGTGGCGGGTAACGGTCGCGTTGTTTACACATCGCTTGGGGTCTTTTCATTGGTGCAAGACTAATGCATATTCATATTTGTGTCTGTTTGTACGTATTTTGGCCTGGTCCCTATGGGGGAGTGTTGAAAATTTGAAAATAAAGGTTACCATTGGAAAGTTTACATGATAACCAATCCAGCAATGCATGAACATCGGCGATCCAAGCTTATTTGTACAAACAGCAGTAGGTCAAAAGTTCATAGCTATTGCTTGCCATGCAAAAAGATGCCTTCGAAGTCTGTCTAGGTCCCTATGTAAAAGTCAAATAATATCGATATATTTTTATGTCATTCAGAAGCTGAGACATAGTAGAACATGGAACTGAATGAACATCACTGTAATTTTGCTATGCAACAGAGCACGAGCGATCGAAAGTTCGTATCCGTACTGTTTTCCACAGAGCGCATTTTCGCTTCGTGGGAGACGCTAACACAAGCTGTATGGGTTTAAGTAACAAACAAATTGATATGAAAAGGACGGGGCCCAGGACCCTTGGGGTACCCCGTGACGGAGCACATGGGTACGGGAGCTAGTCAACATTAACATTTAGGCTTTTCTTTTTAATGATTGGTTTGACTATGGCACATTTAAACAAACTTGGAAAAAACCCAGTGGATAAAGAAGTATTAACAATGTTACTTATAAGAGTGTCTAGCTCGGATTTACAACTTTTAAGTAACCAAGTAGGTAATGGGTCCAGACAACAGTGTTTTGTTGGCATCCCTGAGATAATCTTCCACACCTCATCTGTCGAAAGTTTGCAAAATTTAGAGAAGACCTCATGACATGCGTTAGGCGAAATGACAGTGTGGCCTGTAGTAGTGGATGACGTGATGCTTTCTCGAATGTCGTCTATTTTCTTAGTAAAACGTCCCAGTTTCCAACCAACTGGTTCAAGTGGAGACGACCACGGCCTTTTTTCCAGTTGTGGCTCACTGGCTTGTTTTCCCTACTCCATTGCCTATGCTGAGCACCAAGCACAAAGGCAGTAGGTTCCATTTTTAAAGGGACAAGGGAAGGGAAATCTCTCCTTCCATGGGAAACACAATACGTTTAGGCTACATGCCCGTTACAACTTTTTGTAGACAGATAACTAAGCTAATCTGGCCAGGTGACACCCGGGTAAAATTGCTTTTAGTCGTAGATGATAATCAACACGGATAATGGGTTGTGTATCCGATGACCCCGAAAGCTCTGAAGAGTCTGCAAAATTATGGGCATTTAATTCCAGCATTACCGTTATCCTCTGTAAATGACATTATGATGACTAAGCTAATCAGATTACAAATATCACAGCATGATCATTTGTTTTGATTACTTTAGCTCGCACTGATGTTAGGTCCATTTGTGATGTATGAAGTACATGAAGTATCAAACAAGCAACTAAGAAAACGCGCGCGAAGCGCGCCGAAAAAATGTCGTTTTGAAAGCACTTTATTAATTTTTAACCTTCGCATTGCATTGAAAAGTTATTCACTTCTTTAATTTTAAACTGCCGATTCAAGAAAAAAGGAGGGCCTTCCCCATCTCGTTTTTTTTTTGAAAAATGAAGACCATGCTTTGCAAACTTTGGGGGGGGGGGCAAGTGCCCCCGTGCCCCTATGGCGAGCCGCTAATGATTTTATTGCCAGAGTTTCACCGGCCCCTACCAGGGCTTTACTCCAACATACATAGCAGCAATATGCAGTGCTAAATGTTCCAGTTACTGCAACCTAACACGAAAATCTATCGAAAGCACTGTTGATATTCTCAACTATGCTGCCGAGAAAACGCGATAATATCGTTTTTAGCTATTATTTTCTCCACCAGTCCACCTGCAAGTCTCTTTTTTCGACAAATCCGACCGGTTATTAATCTCAATCCTCGAGGCTCATATGACTGTATGAGGCAAAGTTATTAAGTGGGACAATAGCAACTACTAAATGAAAAGATGGCTAAGATTTTTCTCATAATTATTATTGCGTGGGAAAACATTCGTCACCGCTACTTTTCGTCTTCATTTTCAAGCTGAAATCCACTCAAATATTGCACCATTTGCGACCTACGTTCTTCTGAAATTACAATTTTTCGCAAAAGGAACACCCCTCTCCTTAAGGCCCCTCCCCAGGTTACAGATCAATCATGTCCCAGTTTTTGCCACCAGCCTAAAAATGCCTGTGTGCGGGCTTGAGAGGGTTGGTAAAGTTATCACCGGAAAATATGCTCCTTTGCTCCCGCCCCCCTCCCCCGCCGTTGGTTTGTTGTCGCGATCCTGAAAGAACAGACAAAAATATACTTAGTCTTTTTTTCCAATCCTACCTCGATAAGGTTCTTAAATACCTTATCCGTCCCAGAATTGGTATACTTCTTGGCAACAGAAATCCTACTGGTTTACTTATGGGCTATTAATTGAATGGTCAGGAGCATGATGAGGTATTCCTTGAGAGCTGGGGATCATGGTGTATTTTACTGAAACAGACTAGAGACTACAGGAAGCTCTCCACTTATTGGAACATTTGGACTTTTTTGAATATTTGAAGGTCCTTGGATGCAATTTGGCGCGACATGTTGTGCAAATTTAAGGGAAATTATTGAAAACCTATTAACTTTTTTGCAGAGGGAACACTGTAATTCTCGTCCTTGAATAGTGGGGAGGGGGATGAGGAGCCGAAACATCAGTAAAGCATACTGTCGGCCAGGGGCGTCAATCCGTATTCAGATGTGGGGGGGGGGGGGACGGGGGACATACATGACTCGGCACAAACCAATCTCTTTGATTTTGAAGAGAGGGCGTCTACCTATAGGCCCTTTCCTCGCCCCCCCCCTTATAATGACTGACGTTGTCCTATTCTAATAAGAATTATCATTTCAAAGTTAACATAACCATCATAGATGATCTGCCAGGTAAAATACACGGAGTCCAAGGGATTACATCAAGATGTTATTTTCACCATGTCCCAAAATATCTAAAACAACGCTTCGCAGCGTGGATCATTGTCGGAGACCATGGACCCGACCAGGCCCGTTGATAGGGTGATATATTTGGGGGTGTGAAGGTCCCAAATTCCGACCGGCTGGATGTATTTTCCAACTGAGTGGAGGCGTTTAAATTGCACTTTGTTATGCGCTCTGCGTTTTGTATACAGCAGTGGGGATCCTTCCTTTGTCACTACATAAATGAGTCGTCCTGGGGGAGGGGTCTAAGGGGAGGGGAAATCCCCATGCCCTTTGAAAATTTTTTGTTAATTTAAGGCTGCTTAGGTGCAAAACGGTGCTATCTTTGAGATATTTTTGGAGCTGATCGTACATGGCTGGAAAATGTCCATAATGTAGTGAATTCTAATTTTCCGACTGGCTGGATGTTTTTACTAACTGCAGTGGCGGCGTATAAATTGCACCTTTTTATTCACCCTGCGTTTGTATACAGCAGTGGGAATCCTTCCTCTGTCACTATATAAAGGTGTCATCCTGGGGGAGGGGTCTAAGGGAAGGGGGCGTAGCCCTCCCCTTTGAGAAATTTTTGTTAATTTAAGGTTGCTTAGATGCAAACTGGATATCTTTGGGATATTTTTGGAGCTGATCGTAGTATGGCAAAGGTGTGAAGGATTAGCAAGGGCGTTTTCAGAATACTTTGTAGTCGTAAGTGTATTAACAATCACCATCTGCAGGCGCGGATCCAGAAATTTTGAGGGGGGCCAAGATGGAAAATCTCATGTGCACCGAAGGTGCACCACGAACGCAAAGCACGAGTTCCTATGCGTGGTGTCCAGGGGCCCGCGATAGGGCCCCTGCAGGGTCCAGGGGGCGAAGCCCCCGGAAGCTCTCGCAGTATTTTATTTTAAGAGCACAGAAATCGGCTCCAGTTCTTATGTCAGTGAGATTTTATAGCTTTTCATATTGCATGGAAATTGATGTGTATGGCTCAGTATAAGTTACTATATGTACCTGCAGAAGTTCCGAAGAATCTAAGTTATTTTAAAACTTACACGCCAACATTATGAACCCATGCAGGTAACTTGAAATGATTTTTGCCATAATGAGTGTTTTATTTTCGTTATACGGTATTCAGGTATAGGACGTCAGATGAAACAATTGCCCGTGAAAATTTGAATTTACATTTGAAACCATTGCTGTTACAAACGGTGTCAATTCCCTTTATGTGTGTCTATCAATTAGAAGGTGGCTTCGATACTAAGTTTTCAGTTCTCATAAGAAGAGGAGGGTGAAGAAATGAATATCAGTTGCTTTACATCCTTATTATACTCTGAAACTCTGAAATCACGTTTATGCACACGAATAATTGGCTTATGGTAGATCCCCACCGATGAGTAATGCGAATACTTTTTGGTCCTTATTGATAGTAAAAGGAGCAATTCAAGGCTAAAACTGCGCAGATCAAGCGAAAATCAAGAAATATTGAGAAGACTTTGCAAAAATCGTGAAAGATTTCAAATGATTTTTGGTAAAAAGTGATAAAAATAAATCCATCGCTCAATAAAAACGTACCTCTATCAGTAAGCGTAAACAATTGCGCGCGAAGCGCGCCGAAAATTTTCGGTTAGTATAGAGCCTCCCGGGAGCTCTGCATTAATTGTACACTGAAAAGGGGGACCGACAGGACTCTCACAACCTGACATCCATATCGGAGGAGAGATGATATATCACCTTGTCTTTTTAGGTATAGCAAGAGGGATGGTGGACAGGCAAAATTCGTTTCAGAAAAGATTTTCGTCGTTATTGAACGTCGCGGTAAAATGTTTGGAAAATAAGCAACGGCAATTACGTAATTTCAATCTTTCAGACCATGTGCTAGACTAGATGAGTCAAAGATCCCATAATGATGAGAGCCATACAGAGAAGGAGAATGTACTTTTTTGAAAAATGTTTGCATTGGAATAATTTCTTGCGTCATAGCTTTGTCAATGGTATATGAAATCGGGTGTAAACCCTGTCGTATGCGCGCGAAGCGCGCCGAAATTTTGAATAAAATATTAGTCCATGACAAAACCTGCATTCAGAACCTGCATCGGACACTGTCACTTTCCCACCAACCTATGCTATTTAGAAACGAATCTTCTGACTGAGAATTCTTAAAAAGCACTTTAATTTGCTCCTTTGTTCCCCCGTGAGTAGTTACCGAAAGCTATTGATAATAAGGACAACTCTGACACAAGGCTTGACGCTAGCGGAGCGTGCAAAACTTTGGAATTTGTCAAGAATTTCCAAAACTTATGATAGTTTGAGAACAGTTTGTGAAAGAAAATGGTTAGAACAAATAAACCAATCATCAAAACTACATCTCACCCTCCACAGAAATCTGTAGCTTATAAAACGACTTTGGGACTATTTTAAAAATTTTCAAGATTCGATGGGGGAGGGGGACACACGTCACCCATTGCCCACTGTGCCGACGCCACTGTCTGTAGCTTAAAAGCCTTTGAGTTCATTTTAAAACTTTTCAGACAGTTTCGAAATCGAATAGGGTATGCACGCCGCTACTTTGCCTGCAACAGCTGGTGCCACTGTGCACAACAGCACGTCACCTGACAGCTTGTCTTTTGTATTCACTCTGCAAGTTCTTTGGCGAAATCTTTGCCTCTCAATCCCTCTAGATTACAAAAACTTTCACTCTTTAACACAAAATTGTCACTAATTTCAGTGCAGCTAGCAGGGCCCATACTGCATATGTCACGATGTTTACTTATCTAGATCTTAAGTCAAGGATCATTACTCAGCTATTCACCTGTTATCGAACATTGTAGCCTGGTAGCTCTCCTTTCGTTGCCAACCACTGTGAAAGATATCTAAAGAGATAATCCAGCTATAACTCCACCCAACCCCTACGTTCTTATAGACACTTTTATTAATTTTTTGCTCATAATTTTTCTTTCTCCTTTTCTTTTTTTTCTTTTTCTTCCTTTTTTCTCCTTTCGTTTTTTTTTCCGTGGCGAGGGGACGGGCCCCCCAGGTCCCCCCTGTATTCGCGCCTGCACCATTTATACCGATAATGGCTTCGGCGAAGCGCTCGGTAAAATTTTTTGAAAAATGTTTAATGGCAACAACGTACTTTCAACCTTTCACAAGGGGGGCATGCAGTATGTTGTGTGACCGCTGGCCTGGGGAGGGGTTTAAGGGGAGGGGTGCCCCTCCCCTTTGAAATTTTTTGAAAAATTAGGTGTCCTTACATGCAATCTGGTGCCACATATGTTACCTTTCGAAGTAAAATTTGTGTTAAAAAATTTACGTATTTTTAGGAACTAAAATAATAGGCATCAGTGAGGGGGGCTTGGCCCAATAGGGTGTCCCCATCCCTTCTGAAAATTTTGAAAAATTCGCTATCCTTACATGCAATCTGGTGCCAAATATGCCACCTTTTGAAGTAAATTTGTGTTAAAAAATTTACGTATTTTTAGGAACTTAAAAAAAATCGGAATCAGTGAGGGTGGGCATGGTCAAATGGCCCTTCCCACTAATTGAATGATCCCATATTGATGCGAGGCCCCTGCAGATGTTTGGAGATGTATGTCTGTTTTCGGAAAGTGTTGTGATCAGAAAAGTTCCATGTACAATTACCTTCTTAATGGTCATGAGAAGGAGTGCAAACCGTGACGCATGCGCGCGAAGCGCGCCGAAATTTTGCCATTAAATAAGAATTCCCTGACGAAATCTACATTCAGAATCCGCATCGAGGCACTTAACAATTGCCCAACAAACCTGCATGTCATTCAAAAAGCCAGTCAAATAGAGCCACGACTCTACTCTTTCACGCGAAAGTGTGGGGGGGACATTTGATATGGGTGTCCCCTACCCATCGAAATGTGGGGGGGGGACGTGTCCCCCCGTCCCCCCCAGGATTGACGCCCATGCTGTCGGCCAGCACATTTGTAGTTATCCACAGCCCCACCCCTTCTTGATTTACCTTACCTTGATTTACCTTACCTTGACCGCCATCCCCTCTCCTTTTTGAGTAAACTCCTTCTAGATGATAGAATGGCAATGGGAAAGGAGGCCAAAAAGGCCCATTAATATCCCATGTCCTTCAGTCCATTTTTAAATTGGTTTATTGTTCATGCCTCAGTACTAGATTTTTCTGGGAAAGAGGTTCATGTTTCCAGATTCGACAAAAGTATGAGTTCCTTCTTACTTCTAGTCTTGATGACTTAGGTCTTATTTTTCAGCTATGCCCCCTTGTTGAAGTTTTGCCCACTACCTCAACCATTTTAACTAAATGTATTCTGAGATTTCCTTTGGTTACATTAAAAGCTGTGATCAGGTCCTGCCTTTTATGTCTTTGTTCTGAGGATGTTAATTTCAAGTTTATCAACACTTTCAACCTTTTTATCCCATTTCTGATATAAATTTGGTCATCCTACGTTGTACTCCTTCAATTGAATTTACCGTAAATTCTCTAATAAACACCCCGAGGGCGTTGCATTTTTGAAAAGGGGACGTTTATTTGAGGGTTTATTTTAATTAAAAAATAACTTTCTGCTAAAGCCTACATTAGTGTCTTCCAACGAGCTACCAGTTTCTTAGATGTAGAGTTGAAGGATAACTTGCAGGGCACCTCTAATCCCCCGGCTTCCTTGCAGTGTTGCCGTTTCCCTGTAACTGTTGTTGCTATAGTCCCTTAATTTTTTTTTAATACAAAACCAAACACCTTTGACTTCTCCCTCGGCAAATGGCCACTGAACAACTGTTTCGCCTTTCAAAACTTTAAGGGGGCTTTCATTAGAGGGGGGCGTCTATTAGAGAATATACGGTATATGGTTTCTTTTTTGGCCCCATTATAAAGTTAAGATCTCATTTTATTCGAATGAGTGCCCCGTCCTCTATAAGCTCTTATCGCTCCTGAGTTGCGAAAACACTCTCTGGAGGCGACGGACATCGACCGATTAGGAAACATTGTTCTAGGGACTCTTTTATGCAATGTTCATTACCGATGGTAATCTTCCTCTTCTTCTCATAAGCTTATCACAATATCAAGATCAACGAAGATCATTGGTGTATTGTCAAAATGACAATGGAAGGAACCACTCCCTAAACTGCCATAAGTTTAGTTCAGCTTTTGGTTGCCAGTCGTCTTATGAAAATGTGAAAATTTTAACTTGCCACAAGATATCTCATGCAAAATATCTCACCATAACTTACATTTCGCGTAAACTTCCTAGTAATGCGGAAATTTGCCAAAATTGAGAGAAATGCTCTACTGGGCTTAGACAATGTTTCAAACAGACGACCTATCAAAACCACAAGAACACAAAGAAAGTACTGCACATTTGTTTCTGGACAGTTGTTTTATTTAAAATCTTGATTCAATTTGATCCTTGTCGGTAAAATACTTAAGAGCCTTTATTTTAGGATAACTTGGACATGAAGGGAGTAGATTATCAGTACTAGAGTTAAGTCAACAGAGAATATATAAGAGACCTGTCAATCAAATTTTGATTCTAGAAAGGAATCGGATTACATCATTTTCATGTGTTTATCTGACAGATTTGGTTGTTTGGCTCCTTAGTTCCGAACCATCTCGTCAGCGTTAGACCAAGCTTCCTTTTACTCGCTTTCATTATATCTTTCTTGATTCCAGAAGTGGCCGGCCGGTATGGTCAGACAACTTGTTACTGAAGGGGAGGGATAGCTTCCAGAGGGGAACGTTGAAATAGTTTATTACGGTATATTGGGGGGATACTCTGACATGCAAAAATCAGTGCTATTGGTGTTTGCCCTTAAATTTTCCCTCAAGTGGCAAGTAATCATGACTGATGCAATGTTTATTTAGTCAATTATCAAAAGCAAGAGTGGCGCCAGCGGGGGGGGGGGGCCAGGGGGGCCATGGCCCCCCGTCGGGGAAGGCTGCCCCCCCCCCCGTCGGGGAAATTTTTCGGTTTCGTCGGGGAGCTGTTATATATACGATAAAATATGTAGTCCCCAACAACGCCCAGTCGCCCCGACGATTTACTTAATTTTGGTCTAAATTAGGGCAAATTCTTCAATAAAAACCCCAAATTTTCCAATTTTCTTCTTCATAGCCCCATTTTTTTTTCAAATTTTCCATGGAAAATAGTGCCGGCAATTTTTTCAAATTTCTCCAAAAAGTGCCCAAAATTTTCCTTCAAACATCGTTTTGGCACTTTATTTCCTTCGTTGAGACTTTGGGTTGCTGCCCCCCCCCCCGTCGGGGAGCTTGGCCCCCCTGTCGGGGAAATCCTGGCGCCACCCCTGATCAAAAGGTACCAAATAAGAGGATTTTGTCAGATTTAAATGCACCATCAAATCGAGCTGAAGCGACTGTGTGTGTGTGTGTGTGTGTGTGTGTGTGTGTATGTGTATGTGTATGTGAGTTATCCTTTGAGGCAATGTTGTACTGTACTTTAAATTGGCTACTCTTTACCGAACATTTTTGTCGGCCTTCCGTGACGTCCAACTGAGGATTAATGCATAGTACGTGCTGCATCATTTTTTTTCGGTCTGTGGAAGGTGAATGACGTACTAGCTGTTGTGGGGGGCTAGTTTTTGAGAAAAAAAAACGTGCAATTTTCTCTGGTCATACAAGCTTTTCTCGTTCGGTACTGTCTCCCCCATCCCACAGACATACGCACCCTTAAAATTATCCCTTACGCTCATAGATATGCTGCTTATTACTTTAAAGGTAAACACATGATACAAAATAGATACGTCTCAGGTATAGCTTTTTGCAAATTTATCGATCACAAGCTATGAAGTATTTTATTATTTGTCACCCAAAAAATTCAATTAAGATTAAAAATACTTTAAAATACATAAATATGGATAATACTAACTGTAATGGTCAAAGATAAATATGACAGCAAGGAAAAGTATCACTTTAGGCAGTGTTATTTTTCCAAATTTTCCCGAAAAATATGGCAACGTATTCTTCCGCGAAACTCCCCAAAATTTCTGCCTGGTTTAGAGACTTATAAAAACAAATAACTGAGAAGTTTTTATGTTCCCTTAATTCTTTAGGTTCATTCAAATGTCAAGTGAATCCATCCCCTAAATACCATAGGCCCAACCGCGTATGATTACTGCCAAACCTGTGTTATGCGGTTCCCACTTATTAGTCCTCCAATATCACGGTATTGTGTATGAATAACACGAAAAAGAGGAATACCAGAAGGCGAAAGTCCTGCAATTTTTTCCGATTATCTTTTACCATTTATCTTTTCAAATGAGTTTAGACGAATTATAGCATCAGATGTATGAAATAAGATGGGAGATAAACGGAAATTGCAAGGTGAGAGTGACTTTCGAGAAATATCTTGGAACAGCTAGCACTATCCGAGGGTCGCTATTTTATATTTATTGTGAATGTGATAAAGTGTTATGCCTGTTTACTTGCAGTCGTTTGCGTAGACAGTGTGGGGGTTCCAATGATAACGCAAGCCTGGCACTAGCCTGTGTACGGTTAGGCAAACCGCCTAGCCTGTGGTTTATCGTGGTTACTGTACCTTGTTATTTTTGCCACACGGGGTCTTTTTTGATCGTTTACAGATCAGCATGATAAAAAGTGCACATTTTGTAACAATGTAGTAGGCGTAAAGTAATCAGAAGAAGTCAAATTGGTATCATGAAAGTTGCATTTTTAAGCCATGGCATGGGGCATGGCCTGCAATTCAAGTTGTATCAAAAGTTAGCAATATCATTGCCTTGTTTACTCAAAAAGCATTCTAGCCAAGCTATATGGGAGGCCAGACATAGAGTATTAGCCCCATTTCATTGTATGCTAAAATCACAAGGACTAAGCAGCATTTTTATGAACCAAGGATCATGCATCTGGAACACGAAACTTTTTGGGGATGTAGCCTAAAAAGTGTTGCTGTTGCTGACCTTTTTTCGTAGCGAAAAGCACCTTTCCCCACAATGAAAACAGTACACAGAGAAAAGTTTACACTTACTGCACTGCATATATCGAAAGAAGCTTAACTCTAAAACTTGTGCAAAATTATGACAGTCTTCTCAATTCTTTTCCTACAACATTCCATTCTTGCATCAATTGCCTGAGCAGGCTAAACTGTGCTTTATCCTTGCTGCTCCTAAATGTATGCGAAATGCCCCAAGATAGCCTAACAGTGTTCTTTGACACAAGAAGTGTAGTGTTTGTTTTAAATTTTTCATTCATATTGGGTTTACTTCTTGGATTAATTATAGAATGCAGGTCCACATGTGACAATGTTCTTAGAGTGGATTTGCGGATTTTACAAAGTCAGGGTTTAGAGACAAAATATTACGAAGTCCGGGGAAGGCTTCCCTGAGTGGATTCGCGGATTCGTGGATACGATCTTGCTTCCCCACCCTGAGCTATTTGAGAACGACACACACCACACTGGGTTTAAAGACAAAATATTACCAACTCCAGGGAAGCTTCCCTGAGTGGATTCGCAGATTCGTGGATACGATCTTAGTTCTACACTCTAAGCTATTTAAAAAAAATTGAGATCGAATCCGCGAATCCGGATTCTAGGAACAAATAAGCAGTGGACCTGCATTCTGTAATTGTACCTACTTCTTTTTAAATAGTGAATGAATGGACATCCAGTAAGATGTGTTTTAACTCAAAATCCTTTCGCATTTAAAACGCCCCACTAAATAGTACAGTAGAAGAAGAATGATGGACAAGCTAATGTAACAGGCTTCAATTATAAACTTTCTTGAATAACGTGTATGTATTTTGTTGAGGTATGTGTTTATCACAAGGTATCTGGTACTTCACACCCCAGGACTGTCAACTTTTAATGACTGTGAGAGTGAGATTCGCTGGGAGACTGTTGACACGGAGGACCATTTTGCACGGAGTATCCCACCAGGGGGAGTTTTGCCAGAAATACCCCTAGATTGCAGGAAATGGCACTTTCTCTGCCTCTGCCTCATTACTGCATTCCCAGAAGTGCCAGTTTACAGTTATGCAGAGGTTATGTTACTATTTATTAGCAGTGTACTATCCAATAGTGTATTGATGAACATAACATTAGCCTAACACCCAACACATCGTTCTGGTTATGAGCGGAATTTTTACACCATATTGTGACAATGCATGAGAAACTGATGCTCCATCGTTAGAGCGTCACATTGCACTGAAATGTGTGACTCTCACGCTGAAAGCGTAAGAGTTGACAGCCCTGTCACATATATACCTGATATCTTACTCTACATGGTTACATATCTTATTTGTGTAATTGTAACTACTGTGTGAAGTTTAGCTGTTAAATCAAAACCTTTTAAGTATTGCCCAACAGACTGATTTTATGCAGCAATTATCATATGTAACACTCTGTTAAGTTTTTTAAATGACCCTCCAACAACACAAAACTACTGATTTCAGTCCAAGCATTGGTGAAAATGGGAAGCTGTGAAGCTACTTCTTGGGAATTTTAGTTTTTGAGGGAATTTTTGCAGTTTCAGGAACATTTTACTTTTGTGCATTCTGAAATGTGCAAAAAATTGAGGGAAATTTGGCTTGTCCTTCACCATACACTAAAACACTGAGTCAAACATAAACAACTTATAGTGCAGAGTAGAACTGACACTGTAGTTCACAGTGCATGGTGATGTTAGAAGTAACAGCAGCAAGACATTGTTGTCCTCTTTACTCTTGCCTGAATATACAGAGAGTGAATTGAGATGTTGAAATGGAACAAGAGCACCTGTTTTGTAGGTGACCGCTATGCTGAGCACTTGTACTAGTACCAATTTTTTGCAGTGGACTATTGAGCTGGGAACTGATTTTGTCTGTTTTCTATGCATGTGTGGAGAGAGCTAATGTTAAATTAGGAGACTGTGATTTAACATAAATATCTGAATATATTTGCGGAGAATTCTTTGTAAACTCCCATGTTGTTCAGTTCTTGTGGCAAAGAATAGGGGATAGAGTGCACATAACGTCAAGGTACAGTAGGTAGATTAAGTTACAGTTACTTGGGCTGTGTAGGCTTACTGTAGCGGCATGGGCCACTGAGTTATGTGAGCCCCTAAAATTTTTGAAATTGCCAAAGCTGTTGGCAATGTGAGCTAGCCTTCCGACAGTCGGCCTAATGTCAAGGTTAGGGAAGGGTGTACAGTACGCACTACGCAGGCAGTTTTTAACTGCACTGAGAAAGCCTCAAAACCTGTTTCTGTACTTCTTTTAGTTTGCATATTAGTGTGCATTCCGTGTGCAGTGACTGATACATTGTGTTATTTATGGTATGGCTCTTTTACATTATATTTGAAGTGCCCTCTTTTTTGAAAACAAGAAAATGGCTATAAACATCAGGTGTGTGAAAAAATGATTGGAAAAATTCTTGCAAATTTTGGTAAATGCTGTTCTGACTAGCTTTTTCAGAAAATCTGTTAGAATATTAGTCTCTACTCTTGGTTTACTGCAAAATCAGAGGGTTTGCTTCTCCTTTAATATTGTCAGTCTATGATAACACCATTTACAGTTTGTTCGTGTGAGCATGACAGAGCACAACTGTGTAGCTAGCTTGGTGTGTAGTTAGAGCCAATGATTTTCAGCAAACACGGAAAAATTGGGGAAAAAACAGAATTTACTTTTCTGCATGGAATTTAGCAATTATCGGGCTCAAAATAGATGTAAATTTTTACAAAAGTACTGTGTTATTTTTCAAAACCATGTCCAATGAATGCCTGCATATACCAAAGACATCAGGAATGTGAGAGTTCTGTGTTTCTGCGAACTTCCGTGTTTCATATCAATGTGTCACGTTTTTATTTTTTCTAGAGCCGCGGATGTGTATTTTCCTTATTTTGCTCATTGCCTTTTTTCAACGATGTCCGTTATGCATTTGTTTAGGACTTAATGGTTCTGCTCATATGCACCTGCCTGTTAGCTTCCTCTGACAGTACATATGCCTGCTTCATCGCATTCGTTATTTCCGTGCGGCGTGCTGTTGCTGGCTTCCTGTCCGTTTCTATTCCTATGTGTGGCTATGCACGGAAAGAGCCATTCCTTGAGCGCTTGAACGAAGGCCATGGGCCATCAAACATTTATTGACGTATGCCCATAGACAACGCGTGAACATTCCGTAATGAATGTCCGCACGCTCAAGCTGCCATGCATGTGCATACTGGTACTGTGTAGTCATACACAGTGTAGCTAGCTGCTAGCTATGTAGCCAGTGTTCAAAGCAACCGCCATGGCGTCAAGAGCTATGGCAATTCCGTAGAACCCGGAATGTCCTTGAAAATGATGCACTTAACCCAGATCGACAGATTTGTTGGTGAAAAACCCTCAGGAAAATATGGGAATAGCTTGACTATGTGTGCTTACCTGAGGATCAAAAACTATCGGACCGTATCTGACTGATAAACCACAGGCAGATTTTACGTTAGCAAATATACACTAAACGTAGCCTAACGTTACTACAGGCTGTAGGCATAGCTTAGATGCTATGTTTAGTGTATAACACTAGGATTGCCTGAAATAAAAACCTGGCTCTGCCATCTGTGTCATTTGTCAAATCGGCCTAGCCTATGTGGAAGGCTTATCTGGCAATTCTCTAAGGGTGACTATGGTGCTATGACAAACGATACCCGGAGTTTCACATTGGGGTACTTCAATGGGGGGCAAAATAACCGTACTGTGGACAAAAACTGGCAGCTGATTAAGTCCTTTCTCGAAAGAACTGTTAAGAAGAATGTTCCCACCAAAAGAACTGGAGCTAAAACATCTCTCCCGTGGGTTACCGATAGCATTCGTAAGTTGATTAGAAGAAGGGACAGGCTGCATGCTATCTTCAAAAAAACTAACAATACCAAGATGCATGACAAATGGGCTGAATTGCGGTCTAGAATCAAAAGGGAGGTCCATATCTCCCATACAAATTATGTTAATGGTATGATTGGTGATATAAAACATGACACTAACCTTTCTGGAGGTACATAAATGGCCAAAAGGATAAACATGGCATCCCCCCTCTCAAGACGAATAGCAAATTAGCTATTACTGATCTGGATAAGGCCTGTGCTTTCAATGCTCAGTTCACAAGTGTATTTACCAAGACTTTGTTTAGTGTTATCCCTTTCTGCAGACCAGCTTGTAGCAGAATGGCTGATATTACCATATCTACTCATGGAGTTGAAAAACTGTTAAAGGGCTTGAATAAAAACAAAGCCGTTGGACCTGATAACATTCATCCTTGGGTCCTTAGTGAAATTGCCTCTGACTTTGCTCCTATGTTAAGTCACTTGTATCAGCAATCCCTTACAAGCGGAAGGATACCGGCTGATTGGAAGATGGCAAACGTCTGCCCTGTTTACAAAAAATGACAGTTCTCTCCCTAGTAATTACCGGCCTGTTTCGCTCACTTGTATTTGCTGTAAATTGTTAGAGCATATTATAAGTTCCAACTTGATGGACTTCTTTGAGGCAAACAATACACTTTCAACAAAGCAGCATGCTTTTAGAAAGTCGCATAGTTGTGATACCCAACTAGTATCAGTCGTCGAAGACTGGGCTTCGGCCCTGGACTCACAAAAGCAGGTTGATGTCTTCATCTCGGACTTTGAAAAGGCCTTTGACACCGTGCCTCATGAACTGCTAAAAACCAAACTGTTTAGCCTTGGTGTTTCCAAACAGGTTCTTCGGTGGGTCGACGACTTTCTCTCTGATCGTAAGCAAGCTGTTGTAGTTAATGGTACTCGGTCCCCTTTTGATGATGTTGTCTCTGGTGTTCCTCAAGGATCTGTCCTAGGACCCATTCTTTTCCTTGTTCATATTAATGACATTGTAAATGCTGCCTCCTCTAATATTAGACTTTTTGTTGATGACTGTGTCTGTTATCGGGTCATAGAGAATGTTAATGATTGTTGTTTGCTCCAGAAAGACATACATAATCTAGGTCTTTGGGCCAAGACTTGGGGCATGAGATTCCAGCCCTCTAAGTGCAACATCATTACTTTCGCTAGAAAAAAAATCCGGTCAACTTCGATTATGTCTTGAACGATGTGAAGTTAGTTAAGGTTGACTCGATAAAGTACCTAGGTGTCACGATTTCTAACGACTTAAACTGGGATAAGCACATTCAATCTATCTGCAATAAGGGTAATAAGATTTTGGGCATACTTTATAGAAATTTATCATTTTGCTCTCGCGATGTGAAGTTAGCTGCCTACAAGGGTCTCCTTCGGCCTGTTTTGGAGTATGCTTGTTGCGTATGGGACCCACATCAGTCTTATTTACAAGATAAGCTAGAGAGCATCCAGAGGAGATCGGCTCGTTTTGTAAGCTCCGAATTTTCTCGCGAGCCAGGGTCGATGACATCTATTTTGAAGGACCTTGATCTCCCCACGCTAGCAGATCGTCGCAAGCAAAACAGACTTATTCTCTTCTCGAAAGGTTTTTTTGGTAAGGCTAATATTCCCATGGACAAACTCAGTCATCCAACTCGGAAAACTCGTGGGATGCACAACCTCCATTTTTGTCAACTCTACTCTCGGTCTAATTGTTATAAATTTAGTTTTCTTCCTAGTACTCTGAAGGATTGGAATAACCTTCCTGCTGCTTTGATTGATGGTTTAGATAGTCATAGAGATCCTGTTCAATATATTACCAATTTTATTAGGGCAAATTAGGGCACCCCTGACACATGTGCGGTGTAGTAATGTCCTTTGGATGTGTCACCGTGATCCGAAAGAAGAAGAAGAAGAAGGTTAGATAGCCTAGTCTTATTTAATGTTAGACAGCCTAGCCTAATGTAACATAAGACTAGGCTTAGGTCTAGTAAGCCTAGGCTACTCCCAATTAGGCTAGCCTAACGAACAGTGTAGCCTACCTTAGGAACATTTTAGGCCTAGGCCTGTGTTATGTTTTTCCTAAGAAACCTAACAGCATATCCCACTGAAAAAAACATGCTGGAATGAGTGATTATTAAAAATCAGTGTGGGCACATACTGGTGCTAAACTGGCTAGGAATGTGTTAATTTTGAGCTTCAAATTCCAAAAATCTTGCAGGGGGCACTGCCCCCTCAAACCCCCGCTAGGGGACGGCCTCTCCTGGACCGCTGCTTGAACGCCTCACACTACATGCTCGCTGCTTCACTACGCTCAGCACACTTCCTCTTTTTTCTTCAAACCCCACTCACATCCCTAAGACATGCACAGACATTTTACCATCTGAAATGGTGGTAAATTCACCGTAAAATCATCAAAACCCCTTGAAGTTACGATCAGAAAGCAAGTACTTAGGACATTTACGAAAATCGGCAAAATTTTGCTGGTAAAGGCTCCAGTTTGCCTTTGTTACATGATATTGTGTTAAGCTAGGTTGCCTGTGTGTTACAAGTGTTTGCTGCCTTCAGGATCATAACCAGACAAGTTTAGGACTTGTTTTCAACATAATTACTTCAAATCCGAAAATCACTCTTGTGGAATTTGGAAAACTAAAAACGGAATTTTGTGGTTTGTGAAGTGGAAAATCAGTGGCCCTGTGTAGTGATGATGCCCTGTGCAATCTTTGCATGCTTTGAGCCCTTGACCCATCATCATACCTGTAGTTCTTTTTATGGAAGTTTAAGACTATAGGTATATAGTTTTAAATTGGCATTGTTCTAACTCAACAAATGCATCCAACAACTTCCTTACAAGACCGACTCTGGCAAATGGATGTTTTATGTTCAATGTAAAATTAACTTATCCAGGTTGTTTATGTTGCTCTTCATTCATATTTTCCTCTGGAGAGTGTCTCCTGGTTCAAACAGCAAATTAGATTTGCAAAATTTGTCCCTTGGCAATTGTTAAGTAAGGAATCTGATGGTCATGCTTTTAAACAGCATGTGTACCTTAAGGTGAGAGAGAACCAAGTTTTGCTTTGCTTGCAGCACTTGTTGTACTCCAGGCCACCCTCATCCCAGGAAGGCAAGGATATGAGCCCAGTGCCAGAAACCTGAGTAGGGCCACTGATTTTTTGCTTCACAAATCACAAAATTGCATTTTCAACTTTCAAAATTGTTTCAAGCATAACCACTTTACAGGATTTTCAGATTTGATGAAACGGTAGCCTACAGTACTGTGGGTGGACGTTACTCAAAGAAGTTGCCTGTTAGCTGTGCATGTACAGTATATATGCTGTACCTTAAACGCAATAGGCAGTTGCCCCAAAATTTTCTTTGAAAAATCGGCAAACTCCTGCAGATCTCCTCTTATTGCATTACAAGCACCTCTGAAAATGTTTTGAACATAACTCTTACAAACAATAGGTAAAGCAAGGAGAAATTCTCCTTGAATTTCATAATTTACCAACAAAAATATTGTCACATGATTAAAGTAGGCCAGTCATGAACTAGAGTGACAGGATACACTCACTCTGATTGGGGTGACTGCATACTGCCTTTAAGCAGGACTTGGTGGGCCTATACATTGAAAATGTGATATAGTAATACAGCCCATCTAACAATGGTATGTTCTAACAGGAAGTACTTTAGGCCAAACTTTACAGTAGGTTAAGTTTAGGAAGGGGATACCTGGGCCCTGGCATCAGCATAGGCCTAGGCCAAGGATTGATACAAGTGTCACCCTTTTCAGATTTTAACAATATTTTGAGGTGAAAAAGACCTTCTGTCAGCTTCTTCTTAGTCTTGGGTAATTACGTTGAAAACTAGTGCTATTTAAACTTGTTGGTTGTGACCCAGAAAGGCAGCAAACAGTTGTTACACACAAGCAGTGTAGCGTAACACACTATAGCAGGCAAATTGGCACATATACCATCAGAATTTTGCTGATTTTCGTTAAGTTTCTACCTTTTCTGATCATATCTTTGAAGGAATTTGATGATTTTAAAGTGAATTTGTTACCATTTCAGATAATAAAATGTCTGCTAATGTCTTTGGTAAATGCTAACATTTATTTGACATTGTTTTGGATGGGGTTGTTACGATAGGACGATATTGGCAAAAAATAAAGATGTAAGTTTGCTCTTGATATTGTTTTTGAAAATGCCTGAATGATATTGTGAAAATCCATGCACACAACATTCTCACATACTTCATGAGCGGCAGGAAGACGTTTGTCTTGTAGCTTTTTGATTTTATCACTCACATAAAAATGAGCCAAATTAGCCAAAAATTTTCTAGCAAACCTGCAAGATCCCTCATATACAGTACATGCACAATCGCTGCATTGTATGAAATGTCAACTACAGTGCGGTACTGTTCTTCGTGACCCACCTTTTAAAAGGGCTACTGGGCACGTGTGAAAACAGAGCATAAGCTAGATATAATTAGTAATGGTTTTTTGCAACGTGGTGAAAACTTTCTGAGACATAAAAATCGGCAGCCCGTGCATTGGCTATGGCTACATGGTTTAACATTGAAAGCAATAACTGAATACTAAACTTTTTCCTCTCCACAAGCAACGTGTGCTCTACATCTGGGATGCTTTCAATCAACCAGTGAGAGAGGGTATTCTGAATCACGTCCACATTTTGTGAGTTGCAAGTTTCGGATGACTTTTTTCTGGCAATAGCTTTGGAGCTTAGGCATACCTTTTATGTACCATTAGCTTAGCAGAAAGTGGACAATGCTTTGGGAGAGCCTACAGTTATAATGTTTTGTATGGAAAGAAAGCCATTGCAACAGAGCTGTGCTGAGCAATAAGCATTATGGAATTTACAAAGTTTGCTTTGGATGTTTATGTGTTTTATATGATTACATTTTACAACCATGCGATGGGCTGTATGCAGTGCTCAGTTTGCCTTACTGACGTATACTGTAGATCATGTACTGCATGAATGTCCACAAGTCTTACACACAGTGGCATGAACAAATGTCCGAAGCATACCTTGTAGATAAATGATGGGTTAGGCCCTGCAAATTAACCAGAAACAGTCTCTTTCAGTTTTCAAAATGGGAGAAATAAACTTTTTAACTGAACAGACTCAGGTCTTGACCTGATTTTTAGCTCACACACTAACATGTGTGAGGTTATGGTATTAGGTTTTTGTCGTCAACTTTTAGAAACAGCATACATTCCTTCATCTTTTGAGATATGCTGCTGGAATTTTGTCAGTGTGGTTTTTGCCAAAATGGTGTTTTTTGTAGGAAGCACTTTTGAGTATCATGTATGAAAATTGATATAAGCCATTTTCTGGATATTTTCTTTGTATTTTACAGTATCAAGTCAGCTTTGCGCACATCACACAACCCTACTATAGTAATAGGAAAGTGGGCACTGCTTGTTGACATAGTGGATCACATTTCTCTCACCAAGATCTTGAGTAGAGCTAATTCTCATGGTTCATTAAATGTAGTGCTCAGCCACTTCGTTTTCCACCTGGCTTATTCCTTGAAAAAAATACTGTCTCTGTTAATAAGAAGTGAATTCAATAGGAGTGGACTACAAGCAAGCTTGTAGCAGTGTTCGCGCTAAGGTGCGGGATTGCGTGAATCCCGCTTTTGTCTCTTGAATCCCGCACAAAAATAAATCTTATGCGGGAAAATCCTGCACACTTTTCTGCAGCTGATCGTAACTACAGTTATACTACACACATTAAATTGCAATAGTATCTTTACCAAGTGATAACACCCCACCCCCCCTCTTTGATTTTAAAAATCCCTCCCAAAGAAATTTCTAGAGAGGGAATTCCCTCCCAGGTTAAATTCCTTAGCGCGAACACTGGCCTGTAGGGAATCTCCCTCAGTTCCATAGACTAGGGAATTGCCCCTAGGCCTAACAGTAGATATATGCAGTGCTTGTTTTAATGCTAGTCATTTATTTTAGCCATATGTGTAGGAAACTACTTTTGTGAAAGAAGAGCATGAAATACTGTATAAATTCACAGAAACAGAGTAAAGGAGATCATTCTGTTTCAATAAAAAACATAGTTTTTCATGACTCCTTTTTCTGGAAAATGAGGCTTTGCAAAAGCTGCAGCATATTCTGTTCCTGAAATTTAATGAACAACCATGTAGGCCTTAAGTGTCAAGATTTTTGGCTTGTTATCTTGCTTGATTGGTTAGCATTTTTCCTCACTCTTATGGCTATCATGCATGCATATTAAGAACATCTTCATAACCTACCTATTCATGCTGTACAAATAAAGCAGTTTGTTCTTTTCTCTTCTTCTTTCCCATGAAGGCCCTTTTGTGACATATATAAAGCTAAAGAAAATACCTTCAAATTTTTTTACATCAAAACTTGTAAAAGTTAAAAAGTGTAAAACAAATATAGAAGAGAGACATGCAAAGAGAGATGTGGGGACAGACGTGGTCTAGTGAATCTTGCATCAGTGGCTTAATGCTCAGTTCTAATAAAAGAATACTGTGTAAATTTTGTACAGAGACCAAAAGTGCAAAACATCACTCTCCATCATACAGCAGAACAAATGAAGTGGTTGCTTGAACAAATAACAGTTGTCAGTGTGTCCAAAATTAAATAGTTGCATTGTGTAGTGACACTATGTGTTTCATTATGTTTAGTGTTTCAGGAATCTGTGGCGTAATTACTGTAAGATTTATACTCGGAGAAGGTCTAGCCTTGAAAACCTGTTTCCACATGTAGGGCCAATGATTTTCCGCTTCACAAATCACAAAATTCCGTTTTTAACTTTCCAAATTCCGCAAAATTCCGTTTCAAGCATAACCCATTTCCGTGATTTTCGGATTTTGGAGTAATTGTGTTGAAAACAAGTCCTACACTTGTCTGGTTACGATCCTGAAGGCAGCAAACACTTGTAATACACAAGCAACCTAGCCTAACACACTACAGCATAGGCAAACTGGAGCCTATACCGGCAAAATTTTGCCGATTTTCGTAAATGTCCTTCTTGTTTTCTGATCGTAACTTCAAGGTGTTTTGATGATTTTAAGGTAAATTTGCCACCATTTTAGATGAAAAATCCCTTTGTATGTCTTTGGTATATGCAGGCATTCATTTGGCATAGTTTTGAAGAA
Source organism: Holothuria leucospilota (assembly GCA_029531755.1). Taxonomy (NCBI): domain Eukaryota; kingdom Metazoa; phylum Echinodermata; class Holothuroidea; order Aspidochirotida; family Holothuriidae; genus Holothuria; species Holothuria leucospilota. Next base: position 54,267,586 of record CM055968.1, read on the forward strand.
AAATAACTCACTTTTTTGTCAAAACTTTTCATGTAGGCTATTCTGAGCCTGATAATTTTTGCTTAATTCCGTGAAATTCCGTGCAGAAAAGTAAATTCCGTTTTTATCCGCGTTTTTCCGCGATCGCGGAAAATCATTGGCCCTACACATGCACATTCCTTTTCCTAAATTCATTTTGAGTTTTCTTTCATTTTGATGGTAATTCAAGGTGTATAAGTCGATAACTCAGACCACAGTAAGAGGAAAAATGTGAGTTGCCAATGAATAAATAATTGCCAATTCTAATCACATGACACATTTGTGTGAGCCACAGCAGCATTGCCGCTCTAGTTTTTTGTTGCAGGATTTAAACTGGTTGTCAAATGAATACACGTAGGACATGCCTTTCACCACAGAACTGTAGACATGAGTCTACATGTTAGATATCACCTAATGCTGAAGTTTGCCACCACCTCCAGGGAATACGCGTAGGCTTTTGTCTGTGGGCTATTATTTCTGTGAACATTTTGGTATAAAAATCTTAATAAAATTTAAAAATTGCAGTGAGGAATATATTCCATTTGCTTAGACTTTCTTGATACGATGTAATTTGAGGGTCGTTCATACACATTTGTACCCATTCAACTCTGTCCTTATTTCTTATGCTGTTGGCCTGATCACAAACCTGGGACCTTGTCCATTGCAAACCTACTGTGTAACACAGGTGACAGGCATTTGGAGCATTATATACATACATACTCACTATACTATTAACAAGGTAGGACGGCTTCAGCGTGCGGCAGTTGCGATTACCTGCGTAGTTTTCCATTCGGTCTCTCTCTCTCACAGAACATATAGGCCCAATACATGCAAGGTAAAGCACAGCAGAAGGCAAGTCCACTTTGTAGGCTTTGCAATTCACCAATCACAACGCATGTCAGTGTAATGAATTGCAGCTGCCGCGTGAGGACCGTTGAAGCTGTCCTACCTTGCCTGTACTGTGGACTGTTTCTTGTTCGATATTTCCAGCTTCATTTTAAAGTGGTTGCTGTACATAACAAAAGATCACCAGAGCAATACATTCTTCCTTGAGGAATATTATGGTAGCAATGAGCAAATTTCATACGCCTATTGCTGTGGCAGTCTTTTTTTCACAAATTACCCCAGCATTGGGGATGTTCCACCGACAGTGCTGCAACATTATCTCAACTGCTATTCAGTGGCCATTGCCATGTACGGTAATTTTTGACATGGTGCCTTTGTAAACACAAACGGCATCCCCAGATGTGACCATATCGCTGGAGGTGTTGAAGGAAAATTTTTTGCAATATTGATAACGAAAATTTCATATGGAAACAACCCTAGTTTTGGAAAATAATTAGAAGTTAGCCTACTCAGTTATTTATCAAAAATTTACATGTATTTTGAGCTTGGTATTATTTACTTAATTGTGTGAAATTCAGTGCAGGAAAGTAAATTATGTTTTTTCTCCTTGATCACGAAAAATCATTGGCCGTTCCTAAGCCTAACCGTTTCACTTTATGTATTGCCTATAGGTACACAACTGTTCTATCCATAATTTATGACAGACAGTGAGTCTCATAAACATTTGCAATAGGAAGATGATTCTTGGAGGAAAGCATTTCATTTTTTCCTGGGATCTTTGGGAAATTATTTATCATTTAGTAGCTATCTTCAAAGAGGCACTAGGCTCAGGTATTGCTATATTGCTGGGACCAAAAAATGTGTCTCAGGGCTGGCCTTGTCTTTAGGCTTGACTATGAGACCTGAAAGACTGGTTGCTCTGAAGACAGGCAGTGTAATTGAGTATGAGGAATAATACTGTAAAATAAGCAGTTCCAAAGACATCAGTATTTACTTCAGTGCAGATTCATTTCTTTCAGCAATTAGGTCGTTAAGGTGGATTATCCAATTATACAAGAAAACATGCTTGTTCAGTGTCAGAACTTGCTCTTAACCCCACCTCCTCCCCTTGCCATTTCATTTTCAAAGGTATCTTCAAATACTGTTGTAGAGTATGAGATAGCTTGCCCTTTATTTTCAAGGAAAAATGTAAGGATTTACCAGTTTTGGCAAAAGCTAGCATATCAAATGTCAGCAGGCTAATAAACATCCTCATAATGATCATTAACATAGTGTATGTCATAATGATCACAGTGTCCAATAAATTACGATACTGTAGTTACGATAGACATGATGTGAGTAATTATCAGTGCAATTTCCTTTTCAAATGTCATGCAGAAGAGCTACAATATATGTTTATGATGCTATATGCCACATCAATACAGATTCAGTTGTAACTGTGTTTTTGAATACTGTGCGTACACTGTGACTTTAACAGATGATAACATCACTTAAGAATACTGTCCCCCTGGTTTTAAAGTGAAATCTGGAAAGAGAGTGTAGTAGATATTCATCATGTGGTTGGAACCTGAACTTGTACTTGGATATTGGTTATTGCGCATAACTTACACAGTGTTGATTTGCTAATTCATACATATGCAGGATGGCAAAATCAATTTTAATTCATGTCTACCAACATTAAAATATCATTTCTTCACTTCATATAAATTGAGAAAGTTCTTTTAAGACAAATATATAATATACAATACTTGTACTGTACTGTGGGTGAAAGATGGGTAGGGAAGCAGATGTAAGCATGTCATCTTGAGACAAGCTTCAAAAAGGGGAAAGAAACATTTGATGAAAAAAGGAAACCAGATGCAAGAGAGATACAGTTAATACAAAGGTGGAAATATCAGAGAGATTTGTGATGTATTCTGTTCAGATGTGCTCAATTGGAAGTTGTATAGCTGTGTTCTGTAATTGCTTATTAAGTGTAAGTGGTAACTAGGTAGTATTTATGAAGCATTACTTGCGTTAGTTGCATGCTAATTATTGAAAGCTAGACAACAATAACCCTGGCTAATGCTAAATTAAACAGTAGTTGGATCAACTAAAACTATTGTTTCTCTTATTGCTGACTTACATGATAACAAGGCCAGAAGAATCATGGACTTTGTCATTCTAAGCAGAGGTTTACTGTAGTTGTCAGGTAGTGGCATTGTCATACTGTACATGTATTAAAGACTGATACATCTTTCACAACATCATATCTTTTGTCATGACATTCAGTAAAATGGGATTCATCCACAAAGTGCCTAAATTCCATTTACTCTAGTAGACAAATTAATGCTTCTGCATAGTTTGCAACTAGTAAGTAAGACTGTAACAGTTGTAAGGTTTCATGAACTGTGATTTGATGTAGTTTAAACTCAGTACCTGTAGTTGACTAAAAGGCATCAAGTACACTGTTAAGACCTAGTTGGCTGCTACAGTATAAATGTTTTATAAGGCCCTTGGACATTATAAAAACATTAAAAGGTAAGTGAAACCATCATTAAATTGTGAAGCATGGACATGTAAAGTACTTTTCTAAAATGGGATGGTATTGCTCTTTGCAAAAAGGCTCGACAGATCCTTCCAAATATGTTGGTTAATAATTGATCCATATAGTTAGGCTACTGTGGTAGATGCTTGTGCAAGTTATCACACTGCCTGCCTTGTATAAAGTATCCCTGAATTATTCTCTTACAACCTTCACTATATCCCAAGTTTCTGCATTATTGTGCACCTCTGGGTCTTTGTGTGAGAGAGGTGTATATATGATGTAGTGATGTCGGCCAGACGTCAGTGTAATATCCTTTATGGGTCTGTTTCACCTACTGTATAATACATGGTATGTCATGCTCATAATACTGTAGCTGAAGTACTGTTCTGCCATGTTGAAGTATGCACAATGCACACAGGTAAATGGGTACAGTACACAACTGACTGTTGTCAGTCTAAGCCCAACAATAGTGTGAGCACAAGATTCATCATGATTGCTACACTTGGCATGGTGTGTAGCTTACTCAACACGGAAAAGCATTTGCTTTAAAGGGTACCTGCAGTCTAGAATTATAAGAATATTTGTTTTAGAGGTTGGGAAATGAATCTCATTCATCTAACTCCTACTGTATTTTCATAGCGTAGCATGGAGGGTTGGAATGTTGCGCACTTAAGCAAAATATTGAAGATTGCGGAGACGAAGAGGGAAAAATAATCGAAAATGGCACGGGTATCAACTTGTGCATTTCTTTTCTGTAACCTAACTTGCGAATTTCTGGTAATCAGCACGATTTGGTGAAAATTTTGCCACGTTTTTTACAGCCACCTTTGAGTGATTTCAAATCTTTAGAGTGTCGTAATGTTGCGCACTAAGGTAAAAAGGGCTGCTGATTACCTCACAACGACCCCGCCTAATGTCAGAAAAACAAGGATTTTAGATAGAAGATGAAAACTATTTGTTCCCTACACAAATTTGTCAGAAATTAGCAGTTTGGGCCACGAGCATCTCGATTTTTGCTGCCTGATTGGTTGACCGTGCCCATTTTTAAGCACATGAAAAGCACCCCAGCGGAAAATCACAATCAAGGTCATAATTTAGCCACATTTAGGCTAGGCGTTATCCCTTGTTCATTCATCTTACGTTATTATTAACTCAATATTATACCTCGTGTGTTGATTTGTGGAATTGTCTTAACAATTGCATTGCAGTGGAGAAATCCAGGAAATTCAAGGGGTGCACAACATTGTGTATTGCGACTATACTCCATTGCTGAGATACAAAAATTGAAATTTACTCACTTCTTTTGAAGTAGTCAATCACTCAATAGGTTGTGATGTCCTTCTTGTACAACTCACATTACCAGCTTTTGTTTCCTTTTGAAATTTAAATGTTTGTATGACCTTGAAAAATTGACTGTTTTCTTGCTCAGCATGTTGTACTGAGAGGGCTTGCATATTCAAGTCACCCTATATCAGTAAGACAGTGATCACGTTTTGGCACAAGGTGAAGTGGCACCCAAAAAGACAAAGAAACGCAAAGACAGTAATTTGAATAGTACAAGAATGACATCACACATTATTCCACCATCTACCATTTTAAATTGAGTGAATAAGCTTCAACATTTTATATATCTCAGCTCAGGAATGTCTTGTAAAGATGGGAGTTGGACCGTTTGGATTCAATTTTTCAAGCTTTGATGTGTATATTTGAAATTTTAGACTTAAACTTTGCTTTAATTGTATTCTCAAACATTGCATTTAAACAAAATCAAACTCCGTGTGAAATGTATTAGGCATTAATGTGTTAAGCTGCGATATGTTGTCATGAACTCAGAATTAAAGACAGGCAATCATCACCCAAAAGTATATTTTTAGTGTGGGTGTATCAAAATTCTCGGTTGGCTACTGCTATTTGATTGACATCAAAATTTGAAAATTCAAATGATGCAAAGTAACTCACATTCCACACAATGCACTGAGAGTGTTTGGTTCATACATTGTAGCCTTTTATGCTTACCAGAACATGGCCTGTAGCAATAAAATAGGTTTGTGTCTGCACAGCACAAGGAGGAGCTTTATACAGTTATGGAAGGAGCTACAGATTGCTTGGTTGGGAGAATTGTAACTGTCTGGGATGATGAGAATTGCCCTTTAAAATATATTTAGGCTTGGAAATGTGACATAATTTTCTTGCTGTTGGGTAATATTAAAAGAGTGAAACAAGAATGATGATTCTTTTTCAAGATTTCTTTTTCAAGAATTGAAAAATTTATTGTGAGACTGGATTTGAGATTTCATACCTTGTGAGACTTGAAACTTCACACAAAGTCTGCATGGTCCAGTTTTGTGTTCCTCCAGGAATTTAAAGTAATTCACCAATCTTCAAAATTTCTCAGGAAAAATGAACACCTGCAGGTAACAAGGTCAAAAATAACTCAAAATGGTGTGAAAACAGTTCCAAGTAATTGTGTGATAATTATGGTTGGAAAGATTTAGCAACAAGTTGAAGCCTTGGATATATGGGGCTTGATATCCAAAGGCAATTAATGTGTAGGTTTGTTATTGTGATAATTTCACAAGTAATAGAAATAGCAATAGAAGACAGTTTATGTATATTTGGATCACAATCCTGATGGTTGCCAGTACTCAATTTTAACATGTTTCTTGTGACATGGAATTAACATGGAATTGCTCAGAATTGCTCCGTCACTATACTGGCACTGCTAGTCTAGAAGAAGCAGAAAAATAAAAACTGTCCAAAAAAAAACATAAATGAAGTCATGAGGTTAAGTTATTCCTAGAACATGTTTGTTTTATTGGTTCCTTGCATTAGTAAAAGGAATGTATGAAGTCAGGTTGACGTGTGTGTGTGTGCACTCAGAAATGTGGCCTTAGCGGGTACCAGGGCTTCGCTCTCACATGTCCTTCCTAGCTCCAGCTGGAAACTGGCGTAGCTGCCCGAAAATTCAGTCACTGCAAAGAGAAGTCACGCGCGGCTGCACATGTCTACCTTATAGCGCAGCCCGCCCTCAAGCACGTCCTTCTACTTGGCCCCTTCGCGGGCAGCCTCACTGCCGGGAAATTCCCTTGCATTCCCTACGGGGTCATCGAGTATGCGTAGACACATGTAGTGCGTGTGTGTCTGTGACACTTGCTTAGGTACACTGTAACTCAATAAGGCAAAGTAGGACTAAAACTGAAATTTGGTATATAGTACCGACATAGTGAGAAGGTGTGCCCTATTGTTTTTGGTGGAGGTGAAAGGTCATCTGGGGTCTCCAGGCGTCAAACACCAAAAACTTGTTGTTATCACAATATCTCAAGGTAGGAAGCTTGGATAGATTCCATACTTAGTATGTAGATGCGTTATGGCAAGGAGATGAACGCTATTGCTTTAGGTGGAGGTCAAAGGTCATCTGAGGTCACCGGGGGTCAAAGACTGAAAATCTTGTTAACTCAATATCTCAAGGTAGGAAGCTTGGATAGATTTCATACGTGGTACATGGATGTGTTATTGTGAGAGGGTGAATGCTATTGCTTTTGGTGGAGGTCAAAGGTCATCTGGGGTCACTGGTGGTTAACCACTGAAAACTTGTTGTTAACATGTATCTCAAGGTAGCAAGCTTGGATAGATTGCATACGTAGTATGTGGATGGGTTATGGTGGGAAGATGAATGCTATCATTTTTTGGTTCAGGTCAAAGGTCATCTGGGGTCACCGAGGGTCCAACACTAAAAACCTTGTTAACACAATATCTCAAGAAGGGTAACTGAGAGGGATCTCATACTTGGTATGTGGATGTGGACTTGGTATGTGAGAAGATTGGTTCTATTTTTGGTGGAGGTCAAAGGTCATCTGGGGTCACAGGGGGCCATTTGGAGGTTATCAGAGGTCATTTTGATGTCAGGTTGCCAGCTAATAGGGTACTTGGTAGATGAAGTCAACATTCACTGCCAACAATTTTAAAGGTCATTTAGCAGTCACCAGAGTCACAGGCAAACTTCACACTAGTTAATATTTTGTTTGCATGCTCATGGCTCAGTGTCATTACATTCAGCAAGGAACCATAGTTCCCATTGGGCTCTTGTTTGCAAACTTTGTCTCTAAATTTATAAGTTGGAGCAGCCTTTTTTTCACTTTAACACAAGAAATCAATATACATATTGGCAGGGAAATTACTCATATGTAAATAATGGAAAAATTTCCTAGAATATGTACTTTTCTCAAAAAAAAAAAAAAAAAACAAACCAATACATGTTTAAATAAGTTACATGACAAAATCACTAGAGAGAAAACGTCTCTAAATGTAGTAATAGAAGGATGATATGACCAGTAAGGATCCTTATGAAGTAAACAGTACAGTTGTGGTTAGTCTGGATCCAGTGATGTTGGCACAAGTGACCCAGATGTTTGAATCAGTGGGTGATGTTTTATTGAGCAGTGCATAGTCCAGACCTACAGGGTATAATTGTATAATTCAGATACAGTATCACCAACATATACTGGAACTGGACAGACTTGATCTGTCCTTGCAAGTTGCATTAGAAACCAGTACCTGCTTGGTACATGCCTTATTGTGCTAACCCAGAATGTCATACTTGGGAAGGTTGCGTGAAGTTGTAGACTGACTTGAATAGACTACTCACATCACACTGATCATGGTTACTATCTGGTGGGACAAAAATGACACAGTGAACATGCTTCGTAAACAGCAGGTTGTCAAGAAGGGTCCCGCACCAGAAAACATTGGTTACATATTGGTGATGCGACTCCTTTGACCTTGACCACCTTCTGCTTCTATTAGTGAAACATATTTACATGCTCTGATAAATATACACTCAGATTATCTTTACACAGTTATGTACCCTCCTGTGTGTATGTACAAAACAATTGATATGATATAGGTGACTCCTTCACATTCATGAAACTTAACCACTCAATTGACATAATGCAAGGAATTTTTCCTTTACACATTCCTTCACTTGATTTGAGACTACACATCATATACTTCATGTGATGCCCCTAGCCAACCCACTTCATTATAATTTGAACAAATCCCAGCATAAATTCAAAAAATCAACATATGTACATATGAGAGCTCTATTGTACACAGCACTACAGTGTACATCTGTAGATAAAATAACAAAGAATGGGGGTATGCACACAGCAACACCTGAAACAGCATCAGTGGAGAAGATATTTTAACACAAACTGATAAAAAGTACAAATTAAAAGAACAAACTGAGTACAAAAGATGACTAAAACTGCCTGACAGCAGGCTTTCTAATTCAGCCATAGTCAACCATACAATGGGGGGGGGGGGGGGATGATGAGTGCCCCTTTGAAAAACAAATCTGAGAGTTCACCAGGTACGGAACAAGATGGTACAGTTTTGTAACTATTTTTTTTTTTTGTAACAAAATGCAACCCCAGCTTATACAGAATAATTTTCTGTGCGAATAAAGTTATACATTCCAAGGGCAACACCGGCGATGGTGGTATTGCCTCCACTCAGTTCAACATCAAAAAGGAAAATTTGTGTGTATGAGAACACAGATCTTGAGGTTCTTAACGTAAAATTTTAAACTGCCAGATAAGTTGATGGCAAACAACAGCACATGCAGACTAGGATGATTCCCTCCTTAAACTAGGACTAGACTATTCTCTCCTTAAACCAGGAGTGGGGAACCTTTTTCCTGTCAAGGGCCGTATCAATATTCGAAAATACATTGCTGGAGCTCTTCCGTGAAGACTTGGACTAAGCTTTTTGACCTGCCATTTATTAGTACCAATATGCTATCCAGTGCATGCTAAATTGAGGGGAATAGTACTTAACTATTACAGTAGTAAACATGATATTTTCGTGAAGGTAAAAGCGGTCTATGTAGAAAATAGAAAGCTTGTTGAGATGAAGGGTAAAAGCATTTTACAGTACAGTATACCATTTTTGGCATTTCAAAATGCCCTGGGGCCAGATCAAATGGTCTCCTGGGCCATATATGGCTGGTGGGCTAGAGGTTCCCCACCCCTGTCTTAAACACAGGTTATGATGGGGAAAGTTATCTATTTCTAGTGTGATATGCTCAAGCCTTTATATTATTCATATATGTTCAGTATGCACTGAACAAGGCATATGAAAATCATCAAGCCCACAATGGGTGTTTTATGCTACAGGTGTTTAATACACCTGTGAAATGAGATTTAAGCATACTTTGTGAAAACATTAATTTGTGTCCCACCATGTACACATATCTCCATTGACAGGAGTCTACAGTACCATTGAGAAGTAAATATTGATCCATCTAAATTATGATCACACAAGTGGAGCTGCTTTGATACTAGACACATCATAGCTACTACGTTTTTGGACATAGAACTGTCTTTGATAGCATTGTATAAACAGGTCAAATTGATACACTTTTTGGCAAGCATGGTAGAGTTACTGTTTCATGAACTTTTTAAGAAATTTAATAGGTACAATAATGTTCTCTGTATCTACCCAGGAGCATTTGCAAGAAAGTGAAAATTACTTTAGATGCCAAATTTTCTAGTAGAAGTACAGTAACAAGATTGCATTCATGTAGTGTGGTACTGTAAAGTAGGAGTGGTACGCTATGGTTTGGTAGTTCCGATAGTTGCAGGGAATGTATCCATTTTGTACTCAAGGTTTTCCATGTTCCATTTTTGACTGGTCCTGTCGTCTTTGGATCTTTGTGCATTTTATTAAATGAACCACACGCAGCACATCAACACTTTTTAGACAGGTTTCAGCTTCTCCCAACCTGGATAGGCAGGATCCTAAGGTTTCATGTAATACAAATGCCTGTCTCATTTTAACATGCTGTAGGTTAAATTCGTAAGGATAATTTGTGGCAACTGTTTATTTCTCAGTTTTACATTGTACACCCATGTCTTTGGTTTTGACTTTAAAAGCACTTGATGATGTTTTCAAACCTTAGTAAATAGGAATCCAAGCTTTACTCTCTATGTACAGTAGAATATTTCCTTGAGAAATTTCAATGTATTTACATGAAATCAATGTCAAACCTGTTGCACAAAACTAAACAGTACAGTAGGTACATACTACCAGCATAGAGATACTATGTGACTGCTATGTAACTCTCAACCTATTGAGTAATGCTGTATATGCCAAGTCAGTTTTATATTTCAAGTTTGTTGTTGATAGTACTGAAATGCTTAAACATAAACAGAGAGTCGTATGTTGAGTTTTGAACACAAAGTTTGTTAAGCACACAGTATTAATAGAATCACCCCCAAATAGATATAGTATCATCATAAATGTACCAGGAGGGTATGAAGCATTTCAGGGCATGTATGGTAAGTCTACAAAATCATTAGATAAGAATTGGGTGACAAAGTTTGTTAGGGTTACTTGTAGCTTCAGACTTATAAAGGGCATCAGCAGCCCTCAACCTTATTTTGATACATCTTTCAAAATCTCTTCCCATTTACATTGCAAGTATCTTTTATGATCTTACAAAATATAAATATTACATACCCTGTAAAACAGGGAGTTGTCTGATATGAATTTGTGCTGGTTATACTGTAGGAAGAGCAAGTATTTTCCAGTGATGAACTTTCTAGTCAAGGAAAACCCTAGTCAAAAGTTAGAACTTTTAAGTGAAAGAAATCGCTCTAAAAACCCATACTGTAGGAAACAGGCTCTCTTAATTTCTTACAGTACTGTACTGGAGCTTTCAGAAGACACTCTGAACAGTGCATTTAACATTTCAAGACAATATTGACATTGGGAGTTTCTTTTAAAGGTGAAGCAAACAATGGGATGTTAGAGTGATTCTGTAGTAGAGTGATATTCAAACTCATGTGTCATAACTACTCTGAAAACCTTTTCCTTGATTTTCACAATTTTTGCATTAAATTTTCCAATCCCGTTATGTAAGGTGGCAACTGTGTTGATTTAAATTGGAGGGCACATCCAATATCATGTCAGTGAGCTACATCATGAGTAATTTGAGTTTCCAGTATTAAACTGCACATGCATTGCACTAACACATTGAGACAGTACAGAAACCATGTTTTCAGGCTTCCTTACAGTTGTAAGTTACATGTACCCTGTATGCCTGACACTAGTCTGGCCATGACTTTACTGCATTGACATACGTATTGTGCATTTTGTTAGATCACATCATTCTAAATATGAGGCAGAAATTTCAGGAAATGGGTCCCCCTATATTTTTTTTCATCTGTGGGAAGACTGCAAGAATCACATGTAAATGTTGGCAAGATTGTGTGCATTTTGTACAATTCCGAGCTGTGATCCTAAACACAGGTTTAAAAGTTCAGATGCAGAAAAAGGTATGGTTTATTGATTCCTTGCTGTAGGCAGGCAAGGAATCTATGCGATGGTGATGTTGTGTGTGTGTGTGTGTGTATGTGTTTGTGACACTCCTTGTAATCGCGATATCTCAAGTTAGGAATGACCGATACTTTTCATAGTTGGTATGTAGGTTTGTCATGTTGAGAGGAAGAACCCTATTGTTTTTGGCAGAGGTCAAAGGTCATTCGAGGTCACCAGAGGTCGACGTCCAAAAACCTTGTAATCGCGATATCTCAAGGTAGGAATGACTGATACTTTTCATATTTGGTATGTAGATTTGTCATGTTGAGAGGAAGAACCCTATTGTTTTTGGCAGAGGTCAAAGCTCATTCGAGGTCACCAGAGGTCGACGTCCAAAAACCTTGTAATCGCGATATCTCGAGGTAGGAATGACCGATACTTTTCATATTTGGTATGTAGATTTGTCATCTTGAGAGGAAGAACCCTATTGTTTTTGGCAGAGGTCAAAAGGCCATTCGAGGTTACCTGAGGTCAAAGTCCAAAAACCTTGTAATCATGATATTTTGAAGTAGGAATGACCAACACTTTACATAGTTAGTATGTAGATTTGTCATGTTGAGAGGAAGAACCCTATTGTTTTTGGCAGAGGTCAAAGGCCATTCGAGGTTACCTGAGGTCAAAGTCCAAAAACCTTGTAATCATGATATTTTGAAGTAGGAATGACCAACACTTTACATAGTTAGTATGTAGATTTGTCATGTCAAGGGGAGAACCCTATTGTTTTGGCAGAGGTCAAAGGTCATTCAAGGTCACCAGAGGTCAAAGTCCAAAAACCTTTTTTTTGTTTTTTTTTTATTTTTTTGGTTATTCAAGTTTTGGTTCAAAGGTCATGTGGCATGAGCTGATGTGAACAGGGGTGAAATTGTGACCACATCATAAAAAATGATGAAGGAGAGAAACTTGTATTTGATGGATGAACCTCAGTGTAACAAAGCACCCCCCTTTCGGCAAGGAATCACAAAGCCTTTTGGCTTTCTGGTTTCCTCTGTAGCTGCTGTGTCAGCTGGCAATTCATTCTAAACTTAAAGCACATGGTTTGCTGGTGACAGTTTGTTTCTAATGCCTAATATTGGTTTTCTTTCAAATTCCTACTTGTATTTACACTGGAACATTGTTAAACAATGTGTAAAAGAATCTTAGGACATTGAAACCATCCATGGACGTACTACCTTGAGGTACAGTGTAGTACAAGTTTCCATGTTGAAACACAAGTTGTTCACTTTGAATATCTGAGTACAACATCTCCCCTTATAAATAAACCAGTTTGTGAATGGGTGCTTGACCTTGTGGCATACAGTACTTGTTGGATACACAGTTTCACAAAACGTTCACATTTATCTTAAATGGTTGATTGATTTTTTTTTAAAGTTACTTCACCTAGTCCATGTTCTCACAAAATTTTGGTACTGACAAGAATTACCTTTGTGCCTTGCATTGAATGGTAATTTGCAACATGGCACCATGCAAGTACTGAATGCAGGTTATTGTACACTATAGTTTTGTAGTGATGCACATTGTTTATTATATGCTAGGATTTTCTCTGTTCTTTATAAATAAAACAGAAATGCTATGCCTACCTAGATGAAGAGAGATAATTAGAGTTGTAAATGAGGACTATTATGGGCAAATTGTCACTTTCATGGGAGCAAGATAGTCATATTAATGGTGTATCCTACTATTAGTGGTGTGTACATGCTGCATGGCTGTCTGAATTAAAGTCAGTTAGTTTGATTTAGCAGGCATCCTGGTTTACGCTTGCAGGAAGTTTTAGGAGATGGAAAGGTCCAACTTTCTGAACAAAAGAGGAGACTGATAAGGTGATACAAGTAGAGCAAAATTCTGAGTCCCATATCACATACTGTACTGGGCTCATAGCTTTATGCTGGATATATCTGGTTGAGATTTTGTCATTTTGTTATCTCATAAAGAAGGTGCCCCTTTTCACCATTTTTCAAACATAAGTACTGGGGAATTGGGGTGAAACAGAGGGCCATAGAGACCATGGCCTACAGCTGCTATACATTTGACAGTGGCCTTGATGTTCTACAAAATAACACTTTTCAAGTCCTCATTGGCCTGTGTACCCTTTTCCTATAAAATTGAATCAAGCATATATACCAGTCTACCAGATAACACAGAATCTTTTGCTTGGCCTTTGTGGGCTTTATACTGTAGAGTTGCGTAAATAAGCCCTGAAAAATAAGTTGGCCTGACCCTAAAGCCCCTTTCACACTGGACGAGATACGATATGATATGATGTGATAAGATGCGATGCTGTGAAAATGTTGCCGGACCTTTCAGACTACAGGCAACTTTTCCTTCATCTCTCAGCAATATTCCAACACCAGCTTAGTCATGTAATGTAGCAAAATGGCAAATCTACTTCACCGCTCATAACCTTCTGTTTACACTTTTAATCCCTAGTTAGTAATTCCCTGGCAATCTTTTTAATAGCACAGTGGTACCAAGCTTTGCAGCTGTTAAAAAGCTTGGCACCACTGTGCTATTACAAAGCCTGCAGGGACTTACTACTGGGGGTAGTGTAGGTAGGGATTGTAAGTTTGAATGGGAGGTAAGTATCGTGGCTCATAGATTCCCAAATTAGGGAGTTTTGGGGAATTCACGTCACTGACATATATATACCAACTCCTCGCTACATCTAATTTGCACTTTTCTCTCACGCTGCTCGGGGCAGTACTGACAACGTGCCCCCCATGTCTGCCATCTTGGCAGACAGCTTATCCTCAGGGAGTTTTGGGGATTCTCTCTCATGATTGGTCATACAAAATATTCTTCAGGGACTGTGCAAATTCATCTTATTTGTCTTATATGTCGCGCATAGTGTGAAAGGGCTTTGATGCGAATACCTTCCAGCCACAATTTTGACATGTTACAAGTTTGTTGTTAATTCACAAGGGCATCATTTAAGCACATTTTTCATATTCTTTTATATTTTTTAGTGATTAGCTTCTAGAAATTATAAATACATGAGTTTAGCAGTTTTGTAATGTGATACTGTATTACTGTATGTACTGTTCACGCATGGTATCTTTGAGAGGAGAGAAATGTGAAATGAAATGCAGGCAAAAACAGAAAGATGATCTCATCCATAATGTGAACACTGTAAGGTTACAATATCAGAACTTTGTTTCATGCATTTGTTGAAGGACTGGTGTCATGCATCTTTGGGTTTAGGAAGATAATGATTAGCAGTTAATGGTAACTGATGTAGCTATTGTTGCTTTCTCTAATATGATGATGACATGATACAATGCATTTCCTCCTTCAAAATTTGTATATCTATAGTGAAAAGATGCAGACAGCAGCTGCTTAGAGTACAGTACTGTTCTGAATTAACTGCCTGATCGCGGCCACAATCCAACAAATTCATTGCGAAAGATCGCGGAGATTATCCATTGTTATAGCCAAGATGTCTGCGCGAATCTTCGCGGAAACTTTAAGCTGCTTAAAGTAGTGGTTTTCACCTCAATAGCTTTGCCGGCACGTTCATGAACTTCAAAGAGACAAAGGGAAGGCTAAGCAATGAAAGGCCCAGGACACTAGAAAATCAATACTCTGACTTGACCAATTTCAATTGAAACAGCTCTAAAGGAAGGAACATATTAAATAAGGTTATGCTATAGGCCTGCTACGGCCGTAATAAATGGTACACAAAGATGAGGCTTCACGTACACGATATACAGTACTATACACGTTCTTTGCAGCATGGAAGTATGGCGGGACGTTGTTATTGTAGGCAAAACGTAAGATCACTTTTTAAGGCTTGAGTAGTTGGGCTAATCACCCCGTTTGTGAAAAAATAAAATTATGTGATAAGGCCATTTCGTTTAACGTTACTGCGATGCCGGGACCATATACTGTACTAACCTGCCGACTAGGCTGCATGGCCGTCGTCAAATTCGCCGAAAGCCGAAGGCCGCGCTGAGTGTACATTTTCTGCGCGTGATGGCGGAAATATTCAGAGTCGAAACGTTTTTAAAAAGTTCCGTTGACCAGCCAGAAAAGCTGCGTTGTAATTCTTTCCGCAGCGTCCCGAATATTCCAGCAATTGTGAAATTTGGAGCCTTTCATTTAAAAAGATTGATGACATTTAATAAAGGCCCCAAGCATGTGAAGTAACTCATGACACACGCATACAGTACATAACCTTTCCGCAAGTTCTGCTAGGCTTGACTTTATTATAGCATACCCGCGGGCCAATGCCAGATGACTGCCCTACTTAGGCATCGGGCCTGTAGCTAGACGAGGAGCTGTTTGGGGCGGGTGAGCTTACACATGGGCAAAGTAATTTTCAGGGGATGCGATACCCAAAGGATAAAAATAACTCTGAAATGCCGGCCTTTTTTTTTTTCTTTTTTACGAAGAAATGGGCCTGGTTCGTACAGTAGGTTAGATCAGAAAACGAAGGTCTATGCAATATATGCTGAATACTGAGCCTGTTCTTTCTTCTGTATTGCCTATACAGATACAACTTAAGTAGTCTGATTATTTCGTAGGATTTTACGAGACTTCAAGTGTTTTGTGACCAGTGTTCGATTTCCCCGGTATCACATCGCGAAATGCGATTCAAAATGAGGAACTGCGAGACATTTTCAGGACTGCGTCGCACTTCGTGCGATGCAAAATTCTAGTCCAATGCGGGATCACATTTACAGAACTCAATCCTGGTGATCAAAATCACCAAAAATAGTAGGCCTTCATTACACTAAACATCAAAAAAAAAAAAAAAAAAATGCCGCCAGAACATGCGTCTATATATACGCAACCACATTCCCTCTCTCCCAGCCAATAATTTATGAATCACACACGAGCTGTCCGCTGTGCAGTTCTGTGATCATCAGTACGATTTCTTGAATCTTTTTTTTTTTACATTGTGATAATTAAAACTTTGACTGTTTTATCTTGTATCATACAAAATTTATATTTCCTAAAATCCCCTTAAAGAGAATATTTTCGGCTTTCTAGCGATATCGTACTGTAATTCTCGTGTTTGTGAACCTCCCGAATTTTGAATAATTATAAGTTGAATGATCTTCTGGAAAAGTTTTGGAGCACTATTTTCGAAAGAAGTCACGGCGTATTCCTCAATTGTACGCTAAGAATCGCAAGGCACAACCCACTGGCCGTTATTTATGCATGGGGAAAACCCGCGGTAAAGAGGGGATAAATAACAAAATACTGAGAAATGAGAATGTAATTCTGCAAACATAATAAGATGAATATAGCTCCAATCGATAAATAAACAGTAATTTCACGTTCATTGCTACGTCATTACTTGACCTATTTTGCCCTGAAAATACAAGTTTCAGTGCCCTGAAATAAGCATTTTCCCTGCTCTGGGAGGGCTGCAGCCCCCCGACCCCCCGCCTCTTACGCCTTTTTGGAGGGAACACCATTGCAGTGGTATCACATCTTATAGTTCCAGCGCTCTCATGTTCCGGTACAATACAAAAGCCTCGCCCATAACCGTGACTGTCTTTCTCAGGGAGGGCGGTGATTTTTGCCCGACTACAGACCTAATTTAACTGTTCAATTTTCCATTCGACTGAGACGAAATATCTGCCCGATTTAGTCAGGTTTCTGACATTTGGGGGGCCGCCCCCAGCTCCCCAGCCCGTACGGCCATGGCCTCGCCGCTTTTTCGTTTTCATTTCACACAGATGTTGCGATGGATATGGATCCCATTTTGACCCCACCCCTAGCCATTGGAACCTTTCTAACCAACCACCCTATACTTTAACCACTACGACGCAACTGCTAAAATTTTGAATCTTACCTACTGAACAAAACTTTTGAAGTCCGAGTCCTTGGGTAAAATATTAATCCAATTATAGTCCATTCAGTGAGAGAGAATGTTTATGGAAAATTTGGCAATCAATTTTCGAGACTTTGCCTCTGAATCTCTGACTCAGGGCCCTACAGAGGAGTGCAATACGGTATTGCCGGGATCTCCCTAAAATTCACCCGCGGCATACTGTGCTAACATGGTCCGAATTTTAACCCGCCCCTAGGGAAACCGTAGGTGTATTGTCATTTTACTGTCACACGCTGTATACACATAGGCACCAGCCTGCAGGTCTAGTCATGTTCAATACCATTCATTCACACATAGCATAATACTGTATTTCGTTATGTGCAAATACACGTATGTTGCATGCTGTTATTATGAGGGCCGCTGCAAATACCTGGGAAATGTAGCTCCTTTTACGTGAAATAGCCAATCGCAGCTCTGGGTTTAACACTCATTCATTCACAAGCAGCCAGCGCCCATTTTTGCGTAACCTTTTTTGGAAGTCGTATGCCCAATTGGTCCCCGTACGTTTACATGACGTCACACATATTGCCCGGGATTTTTTTCAACCTTCGACAGCCAGCGCCATCTTCAGATTCACACAAAAGCGATATTTCGTCCGATACCAAACTTTTACCGAATACTTTTCCCAAGAGCAGACTTATTCTACACCCATGAAAGAGATACGGTACAAAAGTTAGCTCGTAATGGTTGATTTTGCTGAAAATCTGCATGCTGAATTTTGGCCTGTGACAGCTGGTTCGTAACATACGTAGAGCGGCGCGTTACCCAGGATATGAAATTTACTTCGTTAGGTTACTGTACTGTACGTACTACCATCAGCCTACACGCTGAAGTGACAGTGCGATCGTAAATAGACCGTACAGTAAGTCAGACCAGGGAGCAACTCCCTGGTCAGACAGTGCTGTATGTTTTCAAGAGGTGGGCGTAGCCTAATAGGGCGGGATTGAACAGTTGGTCGTTAACGGTGATTGGTAGCAGCCAATGGAAATTTTACATGTGTCAAGTCTGTGAAAAAAGGGGGGGGGGGATCCAATGACGTCACTAGCAAAGCAATGCACAGAACATTGCATGCAAATAAGTTGGGCCCATTGCAGGTGCCTGGGAAATTCTCGAGTCGAAGGTTTCTCATGGAATTCAGTATGCTACATTTGAAATGTAGCAACGAGCTACAGTAAGCGAATAATGCGTGCTGCATTGGGCTATAAAATGTAATACAGTAACGAATGATGGGCTGAAAAAATAAGACTGAAGTGGGGTGTACAGTAGTTTCATTTATGCGGGCCTAGCGATTATCTATTACAGGGTCATTCACCATCGTATTGCCGCGGAAAAATTGTATTTGCGGTTGTTCGAGAAGAAAGGTACATAGAAACATCCTTCCATGGCAGTTAAAACGATAGTGGCATTTCGCCTTTCTATATGCTCTGAAGATGAATTAATACACAGAGGAAAGCGCCACTCATTTCACAAACTAGGAAATATCTAGGATATATATCCAAAGAATGACGGTTCGGGACGGCTGATTAGGCTACTTTTCATGCTTTCCAAGGTAAGAGAACTTTCTGCAAAAATGAATTTAGGCTCACACTGGATTGCAAATTTGGAGGGCAACTATTACAAACAGGCCTCAACATGAAAATATGTATGATTTCTGAGAAAGGGTGGGTGGGGAATCCAGCCCCCTCCCAACTGGAGAGGCCAAACCTATTTCTTTGGAGGATTTGTTGAAAAATCGGGTCAGACCCAAGATAATGCAGACTTTTTTTCAAGCTGCGGTTGGGCCCTTCCCCCGAAAATATGCAAATGCCTGCCCTTGTTGAGTTGTTGACGATGATCATCTAATCTATGTTTCGACGGCACCTTCTTATACTGTAGATGTAAACTTGGCGATCGAATATTACTTTATGTCTTTTAATAACAAGTTACGAAAGGTGATATGTTAGCACAATACACTGTAGCACAGTTGGATTAAGAACACGCATGGCGGTGGCGTCCAAAACGGTGCCCCAGCCAAAAAAAAAATAAAAATTTTCGGTGGTAGTTACTTCCACATACCAAACTTTAAAATATACTTTAAAATGCATATAAAAATGAACCTTTCGCCTTTAATCGTTATGTTACAGCGTACACCTGTATACATAACGAGTCGTGCACCAGTGTTTGCAATGAACACACGTTTTGTCCGTTCATCTGAAGTGTATGAAAGCTTATCCTGCTACATAAGCAACTACAACGTTAAGTGAATGATCGGTACTTTTCCAGCTCAACAGTTTACATTTTAAACTCGCGTTCGATTATTGAACGACATTTTGATTTTTAAGAGACTTTGTCAACGGTTTTGTACGGTGAAAAACTGACTGCCAAACCCGCAAATAATTGTACGAATTTTCCACGAACCTTAGCGGTCGAAGTTTTGTACGATTTTTGAAATCGCGCAAAATTGCAGAAATTCGAACAACTTCGCATAAAATCGCGCGAATTTGAAGAAATTTGAAGAAATGTGATTCTTCGATATTGTTCGGGAGTTAAACGATCACAGTACTGTACTGTATGTAGCAGCTAGCAAGCCTGAGGGGCAGTGCGGAGCACAATACGAGGCTGCTATTGCAATAACGCTTCTATCGGTAAGGACGGCTTGCCCGGCAGGCCAGTCCGTAACGGTACGTGTTTACAGTAACAGATGCTTAAAATTCGTGTATTTTTTTGGGTCAATCCCATGTTGCAGAGGCTAGCAGTTAGCTCACAATTTTCTTTTAGTTCGCACACGTCAAACCTATACTGTAAAGCACAGCACTCCGTTTGCTGCAATTTTGTACTTTTGTGTTGTAAGGGTTCAAGCTTATTTATCGATCCGTATTCGTGTGCTTCATGCGAGTGCACAGGAATCTACTTGTACTGCTTGTTATGGGCATTGTCTGTTTGAATAAACACTGCAGTCATCTCCGCTTTTGTTGATTGTAACCACAGGGCTATCGATGTCATTCGCTTATACTAGACAATGCGCTGTCTGTTGGTAATCCTCTGCGATCATGTCTGCGCGGCCTAAGAAGCTTTAGAGATTATTTCGCGCAGAATTTCAGGTAGTTAATTCAGAACAGTACTGTACTGTGTAATTACTATTTAGCCCAAGTCACTTGTTATGATGTGACATTTCACTTTGTAACAATCACTTTGGAGTTTTACTAATTGCTTTTACATTGTTCTTGAATACATTATATGTAAATTAAGGATTGTGGTTACAAAGAGAGCAAGCATGCATGCCAGGAAAAACTTCAGTTTGTTTGATGTGCTGTTTTCATAATGCATCTCTTTTGAATTTGCAGGAGAGATCGATAGGTGTCTTAAGAAAGTGGGGGAAGGAGTGGAAATATTTGAAGATATATGGGACAAGGTAAGGTGTATATGAAATCTGTGATCTATATTGTAATTACCTTGATTGCAGAGTAAAGTCATTTAACCTGTGTTATGTTTCTAACAGCAGTGGGAAATCAAAATGGAATTGTGAAATGTTTCCCAAAAGGTTGGTAAAATGAGGATTTCTAATTTCTTCCCCAAACTGCCAACATTGAAGTCTAAGTATGTCTCTCTGGCAAATCATCATACTTCTCAGCTTCTGTATGTACTAGATCTCTTTTGAACCGTATGTACGTATTGCGTAATGCTTGGTCACGCCTTCTGAAGTCGTACACCAGAAGCATGCAATACAGCTAGTGCAAACCAATAAATGACTCTCAAGTGCATGGAACAAAGCCTTTTGTTCAGCTTGTTACGATAGGTAGAAGACCCAAATGGTGTAAGCCACTGATAGTCACTACATAGAAAAATGTGTCAAAAAGTGTCAGGTACCTTCAAGTACTGTTCAGGTCGGGGCAGGTGTGCTGATCAGAGTGACATTCTATGTACATTAAAATGAACGAACTGACAGCTGTTTTGCCAGGTAAGCATCAGGCTCTTTCATAGGTATTTTCACTGGGGGAAACCAAAAGTGGCCATGCTCGAAATATTTGTAACATACAGTGGCAAAGGACAAACTGACGAATTGGACCTAGTGAAGCTGTTATGCTTGTAAAACCGTCTGTGCATTCATGTACACAGTGCTACACAGCTTGCACGCAGCTTGCACATAGCTTGCGCAACACAAGCAAGCTCACCACGCATATCTTTGTGTTTAACAAATTGACATATGATGAAATGGCAGAGCTACTACTACAGTCATACTGTACCTGTCTTCCTCTATATATACTGTAAAGTACTGAATTTCAACTACATTCTTCAATAGTACTAGAATGAACAAACATTAACTATGAGCAGGGAGCTACAACATGGGGTACTGGAGAAGGAACTTCTCAAATGTTCTTCTGCTGAAGTTAAGACTGACAGCACTCAACATCTAACAAAATATTTAACATTGCTAAACCCTTTTTAATTGCAAATTAATGTGCAGGTTTCTGCAAGTCAGATGACATGTCTTGTAAAATGTTTAGCATGGATACATCTCTTGCAGGATATGAAAAAATGTTGTAATTAACGAAAATCCAAAAGCAAAACTTGATCACACCTAAATTGCAAATTTGCATGGCATTAGCAGTACTTGTAATGCCAGTTTTGGGGGGTTCAGTAGTCAGTAGTGATGAGCAGTTGTTTTTCACAGTGTTTCCTATTTGGTTGTTGGTAAGTATCTATGTCAAACTATTGTTCTATATTTAAATCCATTTATAAGGGTAGCAGTGGACATAGTAAGGTTTACTAAAGACATGAAGTTTAAATTGCATCAAACAAAAGAATTGAGAGCCATGTAGTGGAATAGTCTTCAATTGATGAATCCAAGTGACAGCTTCCTGCTCTCAGTTTGCCCATTACACATCGTCATAGATCAGTCAAACTCTTTGTTTTCTCGCAAGAGGCTGGATTTCTTCTTTCTTTTTCCCATTTAACTTTGATACGTGTTGTTTAATTTCAGTGTTTGTAAAAATGGCTGTATTGCTGAAGGGCCTTCTAAACCCTTGGCCATCTTTTGCCCAAAGGTGTGAGGCCTTTTCTCAAAATATCCAATAGAAGGAGTGATTTAAATGTCTGTTCAAGTGCTTGTGTGCAACACTGGGGTACATTTATTTGTTCCTCATGCCATGTGTTACTGGTATTGTATAACTCTTGACTCAGCGTGTAACTGCTGTTGATAGATTGTAGAAAAATCCGTTTTAATGTTTGAATAATTCATCGGCAAAGAGTTGCCCAATTCACCTGTGACATCATTTGAGCAAGTGCTTCTACAATGTCAAGAACTTGATGCAAAAAGATCGGTTATGTGTCATACATAGTATTACCCATTATCCTTACCTGGTGTGAAGGTGTATGCTCTCAATTGCAAAAGGGAAGAGACTGCTTCAGCATTTATGATGCAGGATCAATGTTCAAGTGTTGGGGACAGACAAAGCATTATGGAAAATTAGTATATAGAACCAAATTGTGGCATTTTTAACGTACCTCCCTTTGTTTTGAAGTCACGTTTTACATTAAATCTGAATCACAAGTTACGTCTTTAAAGTGTCACTAATGTCTGAAATTTCACGAGTATGTGTAAAAAAGCTTGAAAAGTGAATTCCTTTGTCTTAGTCCAGTGCCATCTTCTCAGGACGTTCCCGTATTGAGGTATAACATGTTGAAATTGGTTTACTCAATTTAAATGGAAGATGGCACAATAATTTATGGTGTCACTATTGTATTACTTAGGTAATTATCTTTGTTTTTCTTAGTTTGTTGAAGTGCTCAGCACCTTGTGCAAAAATGTGATCACAATGGTGAATTGAGTAAAGAGCCAAAATGAAAAAAAAAAAATTGAATAGTGAAACTTGGCAGTCAGGCCCTCTCTTTACAACATGCTTTGCAAGAGAACATAATGTCAAATAAATACTTAAATTTCTAAAGGAGAGAAGCAGTTTAATGTGGGTTGTTCAAGGAGGACATCACAAATAATTGTGTAATTGACTAATACAATTTTACAAATTAAGTACATAAATTTCAGTGTTGTGAATCTCAGTAAAGGATAATAGGCTAGGAAGATAGGAGATGGATGAGTGAGATTTATTTCATAACCTCCAAAATATATTTCTCTAAGTACTGTAATTCAAGACATCACCAGTACACTGTAAGAGACAATGTTTCGCATGCTGCTATATCATTAATATGTTTTTATTGAAATGCTACTTTTGGTACTGTATAGCGAGGTTTCACCAACATCACATGATGGCACGTCTCTCTGGTTTTGAAGGGCAAGATCACGCCTCTCTTTGGTTTTAATGGGCACGCATCCGTTGTGTCACAGTAGTATCTACAGTATGGTCATGCCATGTGCGTGCTGTAAATATGCTTACTGCGTGTGTGTTTTGCCCTTCAGTGCCTGGGAATCCCACGCATGTGACGTCACATGAAATCCCTCTATAACAGTCCTATTTTGTGTAGTAAAATTTGAACAGCAAATTGATGGATTTTTACTTACAGCAATATATGTACGTAAATTTATCAAGGTTGGAGGTTACATGTACATGAGGACACTTATTTGGGGACTTCTGAACAGAAATCCCAGAGGTAGGAACAGTTCTAGATGTGCTGTACTGAATTTATTATATCACATTGGTTTACTGGTTTGTACTATTTAACAGAGACTCTATTAATTTGTGTTATAGGCTTCATATACCATTCATGTACAGTATTAAATTTTACTGACATGAAGTTTGTGTTAACCAGAATTCCAACAAGACTGGTACAAGCTTGCAAAGTTGCCATTGCAAAGGTCATATATGAGTCACTCTGAGGTTTTCTATTTTGGGATACTAAAGGCCCTCTCACACTAGTTGTGGCCCAAACAGTAGTTAAAAAAAAGTTTCATTTTATACCTGGGACCCTTCCACACTCAGTTCAAGGCAATGTGACATGATAAAATTAAATTAAAAACAATTCGCCTCTAATTTTTGAGCGATATTTTTGCGTGACCAGTCTTGAAATAGTTACCACTTGGGGAGATCATACAGCTCCCTGAGCATCAGAATATTACTGAGTGATGAAACAAAAGGCAGTCTGTGTCACTCCAAAACAGAGAGAGGAATTGTAAATGTGTAGTACGTTGGGAAGGCAAAGAGAGAATGGCACTCGCGAGGTAAGTACTTGGTGAGTTAGGTCAGGGGCGCCCTCTGGTGGTAGGAAGACTTTGCCTTGGAATTGTAGGCAATTAGGGAAATGTAAATAGGATGTATCGTCGCTCATAGACTCCCAAACCAGGTAAGTTTTAGGGACTTTGCCTTATGAAAGGCCGCCTCATTTTTATCGTGTCATAATGTTTTGAGTCGTGTACAGTGTGAAAGGGCTTAAAGGCTGTTTTTACAGTTTTCAAAATTTTGAGCCCTGTAAAGCTAAAGTACATGAGAACCATGTACTGTATAGTCATCCCTTGCTCTTCAGGGCCAATCACCAACATGGCTCAGAGTTGAACAGTGTTCAACTTTCATAGCATTGTAAAGCTGTTCTGAAGTATGAATCAGACTTAAGGGTAACATACAATACCTAGGAGCATTGTGCTCTTGTTACATCCATGGCTGAGAGTTTATATGTCAAGTGGATACTTGGTTCTTCATTTTTCAGGTGCATAGTGCTACAAATGCAAACCAGAAGGAGAAATATGAGGCAGACCTTAAGAAAGAAATTAAGAAACTGCAGGTGAGTGAATAACTTTGAAATCATAGCTTTCATTATGCAGGATTTGGGGAATTATTTTCACAATCCTGATAACCAAAATGGAACTGTTTTTTGTTCAGCATGGCTTCATTATCTTTCCTCCATTGATATCTTGTATAATGTCCATTTACTGTATAAGGGAATGCAGATAATATTTGACAGCATCATTTGTAAAAAGTTAAAAACATTGAAAGATATATCTCTGTCTAGTTTGACCCTCTGCAAACCAGTCATGCATTGAATAACTGGGATTCCCCTGTTTTTTTGGCAGTGAGCCAAGTTAAAACTATTGCATTTATTTGAAAATGTTTGATTAGCCTGTGAAATTGCATTTGGAGTTGATGCTTGGTCATGCATTGAAAAACTGGGATTCCCCTGTTTGCTTGGCTATGAGCCCAAGAACTTAAAAATTATTTCAGCAATTTGAAAATGTTTGATTAGTCTGTGAAATTTAAGTTTGAGTTGGTGCTTGGATTTTGTGTGAGGTAGTTGGTGCCCAATAGCCCAAGGTTGTAATTTGATGAGTGTTAAGATTGGGATAGTGTACATGTTGATTATATACTCTACATGGCAGATTGTCCCTCTTAAATTTTAGAATATTTCATTTTGTTGAATTTATACTATCATGTGTAAAAACACAGACATTGCATGCTGAAAATGCAGAAAGCAGTTTGTAATGTGAATGTATCTTGGTGTAAAAGAATGTTTTCAGTGAGGAAATCCAATCTTATGTATGTGATGATGGCGGTATGTATGTGTGGATGTGATTGTAAATTTGTGTGTGAAAAAGCAGCTGTAGGTTGCAAAGACTCAGATTTGAAATTCCAGTCATGAATGTAACCTACATTTGGTGCATACTAATGAAGAGCTTAGCTCAAAAGAAAACAGGTGAAATTAAAGCTTCCCTTGCAATTCGTGTTGAAAAAAGCATGATATTGGTTGTGCTACATGTGTATGTGCTCATAAGTTATGACCAAATATCCTTACAATCAATATGGGCTTTGAAGGAGAATAAGAACATTCAGCATACAACATGCCAAAAGGAGAAATGTTCATTGAGTTGCAGGTTTCGTACTTGAGAGTTGCTCCATAGTAAGATGTTAATTACAAAGTGTGATTGTATGTGGTGTGCAGTCATGCTTATAAATGAACAGGATGGCATAAAACTGAAAATTTTTAAAGTTTCCTCAAAAATGGTTAGCTCTTTTGACTATGAACATGGTTGTTAATGCAGTATTTTAGTATGCATCAACTGCCTTGTTATCAGGGCATGGTGATATATTGAGTAAGTTGAAAAGATGAAGTGAAAAACAATTGAACAATATTTTTTGGACTTGTCTTGTTTCATTGTTCCTGGGTAGTCTCAGTTTCATTTACATGAAGTTACATTGCAGGCTTTTTGGACCAACGATAAGTGATATTGTCATAGCTATACATGTGATGCCTTTGCAGTGGGTCTCCTCCCTTCTTATTGTAACTGAGTGTTCACCTATCAGGCCATGGGAGAACGGGAGAGGAAGGTAGATGAGGAGAAAGGGGAGCTATAGCCTTCCCCCCACCCCCCATAAATTTCAGTTTGAAGTTTTTCTTCAAAAAAAAAAAAACATATTAACGTGGTGCCTGATAATGGCAAAACACGGTTACCATAGAAATGCAAAAATTTAGGAGCTGAAAGATATCCCCCCTCCCTACACCCAGTCATACAAGCCATGAGACCTCCCTGCCTGTAGACTGAATTTTGTTGTCATGACTCTCTCACTGATATTTGTGTTCAGTAGTCATTTGTCTTGCGAGCCTCAGGCAAATGTTGAGACTAACGTGAAGCATGAGAAAGTACTTTGTTTCAAGATGGAAGGAAAATTACTTTTTCCTCCTGGATCAACCTAGTTATAAATTATGGATTTATACAGTGGGTGGTAGCCAAGGAAGTTAGTGAACCCATAATCTAAATCGCCCCTCTCTTACCTCCTATCTACAATTGTAACCCTCACTTACCCGTATTAAGGTCCTGGCAAGTTTGATCACACAGTAGAGGAGGGCGGCCTCCCCCGTCCTCTTCTCACTTGCCTCGTCAGAGTTTAGACACGTATTTTGTGATCCTGCGCATTTTTCAGAGTTTTTCTGGATTTCTATTGAAGTTTGGAGCTTGCTTCCGTGTGGATTCCTTCAGAATTGGTATCAGAAGTGTTCTGCAGTGGGTTTTGATGAGTATAACCTTTATTTGGGATCATTTTCGGACCTTTTTTAGGTTCCGCCCTTAGTCACGTTTTAGCAACGTGTTTTTCGCCATAGGCTTTCCACAGGGACCAGTTCCGCGATGTAGCCTAGTGTTGTGAGGGCGGGTGGTTTTCGGGGCTTCGTGGACGTGGGAGTCCACTCCTCCCCCCCGCTTATTCCTTCATCTGGAGCGATTCCTTCGTTTTTAGTGAATTATTAACTAGGGAGTTTTGGGGATTACCTCAGAGCAAATAGATTATTGGTGTCATAGAAAGTACCGGTAAGTGTTGTTCTTAGACATCATGTAATCCATGTTGCTGTAAGGGTTCATGGTGAAACATACTTTCAGCAAATACAGATAGGATGGTTTTACCTTATTTAATCTGTTATTCTGTATCATCAGAATTTTGTTGCATATTATGTTTGTAAATCATGGAACTGATTTTAAAGCAAAAATGCACTTCATGCTAGAAAAGCTGTATTGTGTCATATTGGCAATATAATTAGACACAGTAAGTTTTGTAAGTTCATCAAAAATTTAGTCTTTTATTGAACTGTAACATGTTAAGGACAGTGTTTTGCCCTTAACATTAATACTACTTTGAACTCCAGCCATACAAACTGCTACCTCAAATGAGGAAATTTCAAGGCCAAAACTGCAAATTAATTTCAAAGGAAAGCTAGGGTATGTAAACTAGATTACATAAAAAATTGAACTGGGCTGGTAATTAAAGGTTATGTACTCCCCAAAAGAACAATTTTCAAAGACATGCCCAAGCAAAACATGTTTGTGATATACATTGGAGCAAAATGATAGGGGTGTATTTATTATAAAGTGAAATAATTGCCTCTTAGGATTCCCTTTTGAGGGCAAATTGTAAATTCCAAAAAGTTTTCCTTGATTTAATAACGGAGTCAAAAGTCCAGTTTGGTTAAAATTGTATTTTTTTTTCCCCTTTTATTTAGAGGTACAGTTAATGTAAAGTGAACAGGAAAGACAGAAAGCTTGAAATTTTATAAGCAGTTCTCCATCTTCTGTAATGGACAAGATGCGATAATTGGAAGGCCACATCATGATGTTGGATGGCATCAGTAGATATTGCAGTGCTCTCCAGGGGTTTTTCCCATCAGCCATGAGTAGCTATGAACCCTTCCCAATATGTTCCTATCCTCTGCTGAACTTCTCAAAAAAAAAGTATGTGTAGGGTGTTGGATTGTCCACTTCAGAACTTTTTAGAGCATAAAACTTTCCCAAAGATAGCATTATCTGACAGGATGGCCTCCCCACAAAAATTTCACACAGTGGGATGTTCCCCAAGTAGATCCCAATCCTGCATGGTCTAACCCCCCATACCCCCTGCCACCCCCCCCAAAAAACATTCCAAAAGGCTTGAGCTTTTTACATCAAATGTGATTCCTTTGTAACTTGAGCTAAGAGTAGTAGTAATTTGCTTAACAAGCTATCAGAATGCCAGTCAGACAACTACAGTACAGCTTCACTAGAGGTACCTACTGTATGTACAGCTATGATAAGCTGCTGTATGGCAAAAAGAAGTGTCATTCTTGGGAGACTTTTTGTTTAAATTCTGCCAAGTAACAATTGTTCCCCTAGATAGTTCATCAAAAATGTCATGATATAAAGTACTTGAAGGAACAAGTGCTGTAACAGACAAGTATCAGGAAATGGACAGATAGTCAAGTAAGTTACACCCCTGTAGCAGTTAGTATTGATAGTTTGAATGTTGAGTCCTTACCTTCAGGGAGGGTGATAACAAAGCTTTTTAGTATCCAGGTAACCCATAGTCCATCGTCTGTTGTCAATGAGATTGTATCTTGTGTTTCTTTCACCTGTTGACTATTTAGATTTTATCACTGGACATATCGAATGAAAAGACGATCAAAAAGAAGTCAGTGGGGAGTATGAGGGGCATTTAGATACTGTATGACTGTATGTAAAGAACATGTTCATCCCTCTGTATTTAATATTTCTCCAATTTTCAGAGGTTGCGAGATCAAATCAAGACATGGGCTGCATCAAATGAAATCAAGGACAAAAAGTTACTCTTGGATAACAGGAAGCTTATTGAGACAGTGAGTACCCTATGCAGTTTATTGAGACAGGGAGTTATAGAATTATGCTTTTTACTGAGACAGTGAGAAAGCAATTGTATTTTTATCTGATGGAAATATGTGAAACATGTCTTTTCAAGCATGAAGTATTTGATAGCCAAGGCTTTCAGTTCCCCTTGGAAATTATTTGGCCTGTCTCCATAAAGAAATACTACCTCTGAGTTTGCCACCAAAAACCAAAGTGCTGATGGTTTTAAGTGAAATGTTCACCTGTTCAAGAAATTATAAATTATGTCAAGCTCTATAATATCCTTTAGACTTTTAGTTGGTATTTTGTTTAAGAGAACCTTGAGGAACGTGGGTGCCTAGATTGTATTTTGTTGTTAAAAGCTTTTAACCTTGTAAGAAAGAAGAAGATGAGGTTATCCTTTGAAAAATCCTACAACTTGATCAGCAAAAATATTGTCAAAAATGGGGACTCTAGTTTGTAAATTATGTGGAAACTTAGATGCATTACTTTACAAATTGGAATTGAAACAAACTGTTTGATGCCTAGCAGTAAAAAATGATTTTGGAAAAGGCAAGATGGGACTGTTCCTCATCTGAAAGAAAAAGGCTACTGACTAATTCCACTGATTTAAGGGTTTGGAAACAATAGCAAGATGACAGTCAGTAACAAAACCTCACTTAAAAGGATGCATATAACCTTGGTTTAATAAGTCCGTAGATTTATGATCAAGATATCAAGAACAGATTCTTTGAGAGACCAACAGTCATTGGGGATGAAGTTTTATTGTGAATTCACAGATTTATGCAATTGTATTCCAGTCTTGTTCATTATTATTGTTCATTTTTGCGATATTATGTGCAGTTGCAGGCTCATCTGATTTAGTGACATATTTTTAGTTTCAAAGGTTTTTTTGTGGCAGAAAACAGGAACAGTACTGTCTCAGAAATAAAGATTTTCTCGTATTTTGTATGCAACACACTGGAAATATCAATAGGCTCAGGGGCATACCTGTTAATCTCTAAACATTACTGTTGCTGTGTGTTTTATTTTGAGACATCTAATTATGACACCTTGCTCTCTTCAGCAAATGGAAAGGTTTAAAGTTGTAGAAAGGGAAACCAAAACAAAAGCTTACTCAAAAGAAGGTCTTGGTTTAGCCAGTAAGGTAGACCCCGCC
The DNA here is from genome assembly GCA_029531755.1 of Holothuria leucospilota. Lineage (NCBI taxonomy): Eukaryota > Metazoa > Echinodermata > Holothuroidea > Aspidochirotida > Holothuriidae > Holothuria > Holothuria leucospilota. The sequence goes on from CM055968.1 coordinate 54,298,394, forward strand.
CAGAAGGAAAGAGTGGAGATGACGCAGTGGTTATCAGAATGCATTGATAAGTTGCAACTGCAAGTAGATTCCTTTGAGATGGAGTTGGAGTCACTGAAGAGCCAGACCAAGAAGAGGAAGGTTCCTACAGAGGTATGATGATAAGAATTATTGCACATTCCTTCTTAATCTGTAACCACACTGCAAATGCACTAAGCCCCCTTGGTGACAAGAGATGACAAATTTTAACACAGGGTGCCTTTTTATGGTTTTTACCACTCTCTATAGAACCAGTCTTCTATTTTTGGTTTTAGAGAACCTTCTCCTAGTCAGCTGGCTTCTTACAACAGTGATTAATTTGTATTTGCCATTCTTATGTAGTTTGTGTAAGTCAGGGGTCTCCAAACTTTTTTGCTTGGTGGCCCCAGCTTTCTACTCCGGAATCTTGGTGGCCCTCAGATTGACTTGTCGGTGAGAAGAGTTTGATTTGACTTGGTTATGCAGTGTTTATAAAGCAGATCACTGGTTCTTAGAATCACTCGCATTGCTTATTTTTAATGAGAAATTTTGCAGTTATTTTTCGCTCCCGATTCCTTTTCACGACCCTCCAAAATATTTTCGCGACCCTTTTGAGGGTTGCGACCCCTGGTTTGCTGACCCCTGGTGTAAGTGACTCCTGGTTCTCATTTGTAGGTGCACAGTTTCAACAGATTAACAGCTTAGATGTAGCCATCAGGGAGGTCATTCACGATTTGTGGTTTTGCCTTTTCGTGGAATATTTCTTTAGTATGTCAAGTCATTGCTGTAAATTGACTAATTATTTTTTTTTTCAATTTGTTACATGCAAGACTATGACGGTGTGAAATAAATCTAGTGTCTAGGAGTTAGCATCAAAAACACTGTTTCTCCTCAAGAAGTCTGAAAAGTTGGCAATCTGTTTCATGCATCTACTTTTTGCTTCTACTATTATATTAGGAATAGGCAGATAAACAATTCAGTGCTCCCTCTGTCACTACAGTCCTGGGGCCAAATACAGGTTTTTCATGTGAAGTCACTCTGTGGCAACATAGGTTTGTATGACCATGTTGGAGTGAATGGATTTTTCACATTTATGGTACAAGCCCATAGCATTACATTATGTCAAATGGAGTTGGCACAATGTAGTCTGTGTTTTTGCTACAAATATCTACTATTAGATGGAAAATGATCCTGAAATGTGTGGTAGAATCTGGGCTTTACCAATTGGAGGTGAAGACAACAAGGTTAACATTTCATAGACTTCCAGCCCATTCCAACAGGAGAGAAATGGGATTGACTAGCTGCTGTTTAAAGTGTAAACAGCACTGGCCCTACACATATAAAGCCAAGGCATCCAGTAACAAATTGTTGCTCTTGCAGTGAACAAATTAGTTGGTCGTTTGTCATTTAGTTAAGCTTATTGTTTTTTTCCACAGCTATCACAATTTTAAAACTTTTCTCTCAAAAGTCCCAACCACCAAGGCTGAAAACAATTCCTTTCAGGGTAATACTATGAAAGAAAAGTATTGCAATTGACATCAGGCCTTACATAATAGTAGAGCCTGGATACTAATGTTACAGGCCTGGGCCTAGTCAGTCTTTGTCTAGCTCAGGAAAAAGTATGAACAAGTCCTGGGAGCAATAGTTACAGTGTCCAGAATACAGTGTCTTATGAAACTCATCAGTTTTTGCCATAAAAATGATAGTTTTTGCCCACATCTTTACATGTCAAGTCAAATAAGGCAAAACAACATTCATGTGCTAAATGTTGCAGGTGAATTGAAGTGACTTATTTTCACCCCACTATGTTGGACAGTTACATTTCTGTGGAGATGTGTAATGTCACTGCAAAAACCTCTGTTCACAAAAAATATTTACACTCAAAAATGTGGGAAAGTTGAACTTACCAGTGGCAATACACAGGCAGGGATAAGTAAGTGTAAGAATCCATAGTAACACATACAGAGGTATGCTGTATCAAAGAAATTGTTCATGATTTATTACTGCATGTGTAACCACAAGAGACCATGTGCATCATTTTAACAACAGCAGTCAAAGGGGATTGGCTTAAAATTTGATAAGACAAGATCAGACCGCAGACACAATTAGCTCCTGGGCAATTGTTGCATATATGCTACAGTTAACCAACAGCGTAAGTTGTTTTTGTGAATACCATGTAAGAAAGTTCTTGCACAGTGCAGAAGTATTTTGACTTGTGCAAGAAGTTAGTCAGTTCTATAGTATCTGGCCCTTGGAGTCTATTACTGGGCAATGTTCAAGTCAAAGTTCTCTTACAGATAGGTATGCTAATTGCACCAGCCTAGTGAGGTTTAGTGTAACTGAAAATATCTCCATAACTTACTGGATGAAATTTTTATGTTTATTGAGTGGATGCCTTTGGGAGACAAACATCATTCTGCAGTGTTAAAAGATGCTGCTATGAGTGAATCTTAGCTTTCTCATTATAATTCCCTGGCTTTATGTTTTTTATTTCTCTACAGCTGCAAAGTAAAATTCAAAGTTTAGAGGGATTCCTAGATAGGCATCCGTTCCATGTGGTCCAGTTGGAAACAATTATGAGGATGTTGGATAACAATAAGTTGGATGTAGATCAGGTAAGTATAAGGTGATTCTCTCCCCCACCACACCCCCTTTCTTGCCTAACATCCACACTATTGAAGTGCCCCACCCTGGCACCAGGATCAGCACACTTAATGCCCTCTGTGGCCAGAACCTCTTCAGTCCTGCCACTGCACATCTTTTTTTGTAGATGCTGATGGAGGTGGGAACTGGTCAGTACCAGTGACTTAATTTGTTTCAGGTAAATGTGGTGGGGTGTGTAGGGGTCTTGGTTGATCCTCCCTTACCTCCTATTCACATATGTATTTTCCTAATTGCCTGCAATTCCAGTGGGCAAAAACTTCTTTCCACTGAGGGCGCCCCTGTCCTACCGAAAAAAACATCTCGGTTGCATCTTTCTCATTTTGCCTTTGGGGAGTTGGTCAGATACCTACAGCTTAAAGGCAGCAGTGATGGAATGAGGAATTCAAGAACATGATTGTATGAACTCTTTTTAACCCCACCTGTTTAAGAAATTTTGAGTTTTTAAGATTTTTTAAGTTGCTCCTGTTGTGGTTATTTAAAAGGTGAATCAGGAAATGGTACAAATGCCTTTCAAAATTCAGTTTATGTCATTATTGATTCCTTGCCAAAGGCAGAAGGAATCTATGCAATGGTGATGTCGTGTGTGTGTGTGTGTATGTGTGTGTGTGTGTATGTGTGTGCGTGTGTGTGTGACGCTTTGCTTGTAAACACGATATCTCGAGAAGGGTAACTGTGACTGAGCTCATACTTGGTGTGTGGGTTGGTCATATTGAGTAGATGATCCCTATTGTTTTTGATGGAGGTCAAAGGTCTTTTGGGGTCACAGGAGGTCAAAAGGTCAAAACCTTGTAAACACGGTATCTCCAGAAGGATAAATGTGAGGGATCTCATACGTACCATGTTCATTGCCCCTATTGAGTAGATGATCCCTATTGTTTTTGGTGGAGGTCAAAGGTCATTTGGGGTCACCAGTGGTCAAAAGGTCAAAACATTGTAGACACCATATCTCAAGAAGGATAACTGTGAGGGATCTCATATGTTGCATGTGGATTGCCCATACATCTCGGTTGCATCTTTCTTATTTTGCCTTTGGGGAGTTGGTCAGATACCTACAGCTTAAAGGCAGCAGTGATGGAATGAGGAATTCAAGAACATGATTGTATGAACTCTTTTTAACCCCACCTGTTTAAGAAATTTTGAGTTTTTAAGATTTTTTAAGTTGCTCCTGTTGTGGTTATTTAAAAGGTGAATCAGGAAATGGTACAAATGCCTTTCAAAATTCAGTTTATGTCATTATTGATTCCTTGCCAAAGGCAGAAGGAATCTATGCAATGGTGATGTCGTGTGTGTGTGTGTATGTGTGTGTGTGTGTGTGGGTGTGCGCGTATGTAAAAGATGTAAATCGGGGACATGAGCGTTTTTTTCTCCGGGCAAGTGGGGATACACCTGCAAGTGGGGATATCCCCAATTCCCGAATGCAAAATTTGCCATGAAATTGGATTTTGCACCTTTCAAAGATGTGTCTTAGTAAGTTTGAGCATTTTTGGCGTTTTCCCCATTTTACATGTTGTGAACCTATCAGTAGTACACACATCATGGGTTGGTGCATGAGTGTGTGTGTATGCGTGTAGTGCATGTAAATCGGGGATATGAGCGGTTTTTTCCCTAGTCAAGTGTGGATGCACCCCAAGTGGGGATATCCACATTTTCACTGTTAAAAACGTGTGTCCCCGATTGACGCCAAAAACATGTATGTGTGTGTGTGTGTGACGCTTTGCTTGTAAACACGATATCTCGAGAAGGGTAACTGTGACTGAGCTCATACTTGGTGTGTGGGTTGGTCATATTGAGTAGATGATCCCTATTGTTTTTGATGGAGGTCAAAGGTCTTTTGGGGTCACAGGAGGTCAAAAGGTCAAAACCTTGTAAACACGGTATCTCCAGAAGGATAAATGTGAGGGATCTCATACGTACCATGTTCATTGCCCCTATTAAGTAGATGATCCCTATTGTTTTTGGTGGAGGTCAAAGGTCATTTGGGGTCACCAGTGGTCAAAAGGTCAAAACATTGTAGACACTATATCTCAAGAAGGATAACTGTGAGGGATCTCATATGTTGCATGTGGATTGCCCATACTGATTAGATGACTCCTAGTATTTTTGGTAGAGGTCAAAGGTCATTTGGGGTCATCAGAGGTCAAAAGGTCAAAACCTTGTAAACATGTTATCTCAAGAAGGGTAGCTGTGAGGGATCTCATACTTAGCATGTGGATTGTCTATATTGAGTAGATGATCCCTATTGTTTTTGGTGGAGGTCAAAGGTCATTTGGGGTCACCAGTGGTCAAAAGGTCAAAACATTGTTAACACGATATCTCAAGGAGGATAACTGTGAGGGATCTCGTATGTAGCATGTGGATTACCCATACTGATTAGATGACTCCTATTATTTTTGTGTGGAGGTCAAAGGTCATTTGGGGTCATCAGAGGTCAAAACGTCAAAACCTTGTAAACATGTTATCTCCAGAAGGATAACTGTGAGGGATCTCATACTTACCATGTAGACTGTCTGTATTGAGTAGATGATCCCTATTGTTTTTGGTGGAGGTCAAAGGTCATTTGGGATCACTAGTGGTCAAAAGGTCAAAACCTTGTAAACATAATATCTCAAGAAGTATAACTGTGAGGGATCTCATATTTAACATGTGGATTGCCCATATTGAGTAGATAATCCCTATTTTTTGTGTGGAGGTCAAAGGTCATTTGGGGTCACCAGAGGTCAAAACCTTATAAACACTATATGTCAAGAAGGGTAACTGTGAGGGATCTCATACTTAGCATGTGGATTGCCCATATTGAGTAGATAACCCCTTTTTTGGTGGAAGTCAAAGGTCATTTGGGGTCACTAGAGGTCAAAAAGTCAAAATGTTGTAAACACTGTATCTCAAGAAGGGCAACTGTGAGGGATCTCATACTTAGCATTTAGATTTCCCATATTGAGTAGATGATCCCTATTATTTTTGGTGGAGGGCAAAGGTCATGTGGGGTCACCAGAGGTCAAAAGGTCAAGACATTGTAAACACGATATCCCCAGAAGGGTAACTGTGAGGGATCTCATAGTTAGCACGTGGATTGCCCATATTGAGTAGATGATCCCTACTATTTTTGGCGGAGGTCAAAGGTCATGTGGGGTCACCAGAGGTCAAAAAGTCAAAATATTGTCAGCATATCTCAAGAAGGGTAACTGTTAGGGATCTCATAGTTAGCTTGTGTGTTGCCCATATTGAGTAGATCATCTCTATTATTTTCAGTGCAGGTCAAAGGTCCTTTGGGTCACCAGAGGCCAAAAGGTCAAAACCTTGTAAACACGATATCTCAAGAAGGATAACTGTGAGGGATCTCACACTTGACATGTGGATTGTTCATATTGAGTAGATGATCCCTACTATTTTTCATGCAGGTCAAAGGTTACTTAAGGTCACAAAAGGTCAAGAGCTAGTAAACATATTTCAAGGAGGATAACTATGAGGGATCACATACTTGGCCTGTGGATTGTTAATATTTAGCATGTAGGTCATTTTGGGTCGCAAGATTTCAAAAGCGTTTGATCATATTAACATGATATCTCAAGTAGGATAACTGTGAGGGATCTCATGCTTGTCATGTGGGTGATTCATGTTTGTTACAATATATCAATATGGCAAGGAATCACTAAGCCTTTTGGCTTTCTGGTTAACTTTTGATTATTGACTTTGTTCCTATGGAGATGGTTACATAACCAGTGGTTTAGCACAGTGTATAAAGGCATGATTTTGAAAGATGCTAGGTAATTGGGATGTTCAGGGTTTAGTACCTCAGTTGTGTCATAGTTAGGGGGTGGTGTTAGTCCACAAAGAAACTTCAGTTTCTCATCTGAATTGACATTCCTAATTAAGGAAGATTCAACATTGGAGTCAGAATGTAGAATTCATGGTTTCTCAATGTGAAGTTGTAATCAGAAACACTTGAGAGTTTTGCTCACATTTGTGGTTGCTTAGTGTCATAAAATAGCTGCCCTTCAAATCTCTATAAATTACTCTTTATTGCTGTTGTGTTTGAATAAAAAATTTGTTACCTGCACTGAATGGCAGAATTTATCAAAAAAGTTGACATCATACCAAAGCTGGGAGTTTGTGCAGGTTTCATAGAAACTCACAGATAGTCTTGTGTAATAATCTTTCTGTTTCCAATTGATAATGGGATGATTACCACGGATTGTGGGTTCCCATAGTTACGAAAGCAGAAATTAATTAAAATGTCCTTGAATTATTAGAAGACTTGCTACTAAAATTTGAGTCATAACAAGGATTTAGGTGTACCTTAACAGTATTTAATGACAATAAATACAACTTCCACAATGAAAATTGTATATGATGTAATAGAACTGAGCAAGCCATGCCATTTTTTTTCTTTGTGTAAAGAGAAAGAGAAAATCTGATGGTGGGAAGTATTATGTTTAATATTCGAGAGCAGAATATCAGGAATCACATGAATCGAGATGCCATCACTTCTTTTTGTGTTATTTTTTAATATAGAATATATATACAATGAAGGGAATGTTTTGTTTTTCCTCAGTCAGAAAATTAGAGGAGTTTCTGAGGTCCTTAAGGGATCTAGGGAAAACTTCAGAACTCTGATAAGTTTTGAAAATGTTATGAAGTTTGTAAATTAAATATCTGTTGAATATTGCAACCATTTTCAGATTCATTGGGGTTTGGCAAATAACAGAAGATATGTCCAGTGCCTAGAAATTGTATGAAACTTAGTATATTAAGACACAACAAACCTGTGCCGCGACACAATGGTGCCCACTGAAAAGCATTGACTGTAATCCTAGTGATGTTTATCTTGTCAAGGGATGACGAAAATATGAAAGAATGTGTCAAAGATATGCTGCCATAGTATGTCTTGACAAGTTGCATTGTTGTTTTATTTCAAACATGTAGGTATGTATGAGACAGGAAGTTTTTTTATTCTGGTGTGAAGTAGAACATAAATTTTGGATTACATTGACTTCCATCTTTAGATAGAAAGTCAATATATAATTATATTTTATGATCACCTTATATTAAACAGGTTTCCTTGTCCGTAAAGTAGTGTCTTCAGCATATACTTATTCTTGATGTGGAAGAAGTTGGCCCCAAGTTTATAAGACTTACATATCAGTGATTCGGTTGCAAGTTGTTGCTAATTTTATGGCTTAGCTCAGATCGTAAGCAAATTTTTGTCACTTGTTCTGAACAAGTGGTTTTTACAAGTTGACAGTTACTAGTGCAGAATACCTGTCATATTTGAGTTATTAGTGTGGGGTCCATAAGAGCTTGCCTGAATTTCATACTGTTATGAGCTGTTGAGAATGTTAACAAATAGACTTTAGGAGCTCCTATAAACCCCCATACCAGCATGAGATAGTAGGTCTTATTAGCTGGGAGATTCCTGAAAATCTTGGGTACATTCAGGAGTTCTGCAATCTCATAAGATCTGCAAACTGTTGTAAGTGTTATGAGCTGGTATGATTTCTTCCAGTTGTTTATGAGGGGGAATAGGAGTTATGTTGAGTTTGGCATCTACTTCCAGCATAACTAGCAAATATGTGGACATGGCTTTATTGATGTAGTTGCATTTCTTAGTGCACTTATGATAGGGTTTGTTTTATAGTAATAGTGGTAATTAAAAGAAGCCAGGTAGTGACTGTCACTTTTATATACAGACTTTTGAAATCTACATGGGTGATTTTTCCTGTGAAAATTGCCCCTTTTGGTAACAAATTAAAGTAAGAATTATGACAATTGCTTTTGGGACATTACAGTCTTTTGATTGTTTTGGTGTATAAATGTTTCATTAGTATGTCTTTTAGCCATGTCTCTTACATTACATTATGGAGACCCATAGGTAAATTCATTTCTTGTGAGACAGTTGCCTTTAACCAAAAAATTTCAGTTTGACTTTTTTGACTCACTCTCTGCCTCTTTCTCATTGTTTTCAGATAAAAACTATTCAGGAAGATGTGGAATATTACATTGATTCTCATGATGACCCAGACTTTGAGGAAAATTTGTTCATGTACGACGACTTAAATCTGGATGAGTCTGACTGTAAGTGACTTTATATCTTGTTTAAAGGAATGAGCAAGGAGTGAATTTGTCTCAGCAGAGGTCCATATAAGAAGTATTTAATTGGCATTCCATTTAAAGACTGAGAATAGCTAGGTGTCATTCTTCAACCTAGTATACTTACTTGCATATATGTGCAATGGATCACTGTGTAGCATGACCCATTGAACTTCTCTCTCCTGATGTTTAGATCATAAAAGGATTCAATGTGTGTTGTTTTTTTGTGAATAGAATATATTCAGAAATTAAAATGAAAGTTAACAAACCAACTCTTATCAAGTCAGACAAGTTGTATATCTGTATATTTCTGAAGAACTTTCATTAATGAAATTTTGATACATCCTTGTCTTTGTGGGAAAGAGGGAAGTTCCTTTGTGATTATGTGGGTTGTTTTAAACTTAGAGATGACTTTTTAAGTCTCAATGTAATTGTTATTGTATGTATGCTGAGTTGAACAAGACTAAACAGTAATAGTCTAGGGAATAATTCATTTGACATGACATTTCAGTCTGCTACACAAGCTGGTCAGATTGCTGCACATTGGAAAATAAAATGTTTGCAAAGGTTTTATACATAAAGCACTAGGTTTCAATAATTGTACCTTGAAGAACTCAAAAATGCAAAACTGATGTGCAGACATTGAAATTATTCCACACAACATGTATTTCATTATGTTGTACCATTCTTTGGTATAAACTAGATTTTCCACCCACACTGTAATATGTCCTTGGTAGTCTTATAAAAGATGATGAATCCTTTTGTTTCCAATGAGTTTTTATGATGGGACTTTATTGTGTTGAAAAAAATCTCACTATAACAAATAGCTTGTGTGAATTTGGTGTTTGCACATTTAGTACAGTCCCAATAAATAGATCACTGTGTTGTCTGAAAGCAGCAGTGTAATTGAAAGTTTTTGTTGTCTGAAAATTGAAACTGCTGTATTTATAGAATGTTTCTGATGTCTGTAATGTCAAAGAGAACATTTGGGGCAAAAGTTAACTTCATAGATCAGTAAAATAAGCTTTTGGCAGTGACTTCCTTCATTAAGAAGTGAAAGTATGAGGTGAAAGTATCTAGTTTTTGAGTTGATTCCCCCGCAGTTATTCCTGTTTAAGAAATGCCACTGCTGAGTAGCATTACTGTCACTGTAATGTCTTCATATGAAGTATGAACACTGAAGAGCATACTTTCAATTCTCTTTTTAGTTCTTGTTTGTAGAAGATAGTGGACACTCTTCGTAATCAATCAGCGACTTAGACTTAATCAGTTCAAATTGTTTTTCTTAGGATTTATTGGTTGTAATAATTGACTGTTACATGTAATTGTAATAGTAGTGGATACATTCAAACACTGTCTTTATTACTTCAGAATAAGAATTGTAAAATATGACAAACATTTTGAAGGTCCAATTCAACAGGTGACAACCATCAAGGCTTTGTGATTGCATTTAAGTGCTTGTCTGAGAGAGTGTATGTGCATACACTAAATGGAAGAGTTAATGAGAATTATTGATGAGCAGTCTTAGAGTAGTGAATAGTTGACCTTGTGAAAGGAATAATCAATAATGCTCAGCTAACTATGCTAAGTATGTTGCATTTAAAAAGACAAAATTTTGCAAATGAAAAACATGAAATTCAATGCTTCATTTATGATCCTGACTTTAAAGTTACAAATTCAAAGCTTCACTCATCTTTTGTTATCAACTCCTGCATAATTTGCTTCATCTAGTAGTCACTGGTCAGGTAGTCGTGGGAACGCCAGAGGACAATGAGGACATGTTGAAGGAGCTGTCATCGGAGATGTCAAAGAACCTGTCCACATCTGTACCAACTACAAACCATTCCACAGAAAATAACAAAGAAGAAGAGAGGAAAAGGACAAAGTCGTCAACGTCAGAGTCTGATGTAAGAGATTCTTATATCTTTATCTTTGATGATTCTGGAATGATCTGCCACAGGCAAACATTCCAGAGTTGTCAAGTGTTAAAATTTAGGAGGAACAATTCTGCTTGTTTTCTCAAGTTTGACATGTATTGATTTTATTGTGCCTTCTTGTTTCATTTTTCAATGAAAACTGTCACATGGTTTATGTTTAGCCCATATGTAATAGCTTATTTTTCTTGTCAACAGTAAAGGAATTTTCCTTCAGTTTTGATAAGACACCTTAATGTAAAGACATGATCTTCACAGTGTCTCACCTACACAATACAAAAATTATATGCCAGTGGCAAGAAATCTTTGAAGCAGCCTTTAGCTTTATGTTTCCAAAGGGCAACTTGGCATTTGTGACTGATTGGAGTGTAGTGTGTTTGTTGTTTAAGCAATATAACAGAACATTGTACTATTAGAGCTTGTCATCATCATAGTGGAGAATGAAGTAGACTTGAACAGGAAGTATTCAATCACAATAGTTTATTGAAGGTCATTTATTCTGAAACAACTCCATTAATTGTCTAAGTCTTGTCAAAACTAGTAAACATATTATTTCTCCTATTAAAAGTAATAAGATAGTCCTATCCTAATTTGGTTTGTGGTAAAAAGTGGTGTTGCTTTTAGAAAATTAAGTATTCTAGCCTAGGAGAGAAAAGTATCTGAATTGTGTAAACATGTACACAAGGTGTGAAATATGGAGAATGGTGCTTACAGTTTTAGAAAGAAAACTTGCTATTAGATATAATTACTCTGAAGAGAATTTTAAGTGCTATATAGTGTGGACCATGTACATAAATATTTAGAATAAATACTTGTTGCCAAAGGCCAAGGAATCTATGCAATCACTCTGGCTCTGGCTTGGGGAGCAGAACCCCCTGGGGGGGGGGTAACATTTGGCTTTAGCCCACAGGCATCCACCCAAAGAGACTTTTAGAAAAAGGACATCTAGACTGGTTTTTAAAAGATCTTGGATGTAAAATTCATTTTAGTATAAACTTTGGTTTGTCACATTTATATATATATTTCAAATGAGCCCAAAATACTGATGCCTTGTACTCTGTTGAAGCCATGACAGTCAGTTGTTGCTCTCACTAATGCAAGGATGTCTGATGGGTTGTTGGCAAGTCGTTTGTCATTTTACAGTATGGGTAGCTTCAGGTTTTTGTGTGTGTTAGAGAGCCTGCAGGACCTTTCTTTAAGAGAAGTTTATGATCAAACTATCTACTTAACAAAGTCAGATTACATACATATTTTTGGAGGCAAGGAATCACATAAGCCTTTTAACTTTCTTTTAAAGGGGGAAAATTGTATCCAATGTCAGTCAATCCCAGTTGTCTTTGTGACATTGATATGTCTGGTGACGTGATGGTCAAGATTGCCAGGATGTTAATTGGTTGGAAGTAAAACTGCAAGCTTTAATTCATCGTATAGTATTATGTTACAGTGCCTAAGTACCACACTTGGTAACTTTAATGGGACTCACAATATGTACAGCACCTTTAATAACTTGTAAATGAAAGGGGTTTTGGAGCTTGGAGAATCCATATCAGAAGAACTGCCCACTTTATATGGGAAAGTGGTAGTGATAAAAATCACCAAGTAGGGGATTTTAATTGTACAAAAGTTTTCCAGTTGGTTGTGTCCACCAGCAAAAACCAGTATATTGTTTTGAGCAGATGATGGCTATATTTCCATATCATTTTACAAGGCAATCTGTTTGGTTTATGACAAGGACTGCTTCAGAGTTACACGATAGTGGCCTTGGCAAAAAGATGATATTGTCATGATTGTACCTTTCTTCAAGGACTCTAGTTAACACACTTTTCATTGTGGAGGAGTGTACCAAATAAACAGTGCTGTAGGGTGATTCAACTTCAGAGCAGTCAAATCCACTAACAAAAATATCTTGAGTAGGGCTAAAAAATACTTCATGCTACAAAAGTTGCCCTTCTCCCCTCTTAAATAGTTGCCAATAAGGACACTTGAAATAGCCTTTGTGGATCCAAAAATAGTAACTTTTTTGAAGGAGGGGGAGCAAGTTTTATCTCCACAACATTGGAAAAGAACCTGTTAGAAAAGAGTAAAATTTGTTGCTGATTTTGCTCCAAGATTACTGAAAGGAAATGGAGCTAAGGATACTTTGCCAGCATGAATTCACTCACATTTTATATTTTGTACAGCACCCTTGTTCAGTAAGCACAGACAAGTATATCAGTTAAACCCCTTTTGAGATTATGAACATGAACAATTGTAATATGAGGCTTATAACACCTACAGTTTACACACTGATAGCAGCGTGAAGAAGAGAAGTTAGCTTTGAAAGTAGAAGCTCCTGTATAGTGTGCTCACATTGGGACTTCATTGTTTTAAAAACATGGGCTTTGAATGCTACTACAAGTGCTAAAAGTATAGGAATGTTTTCTAAGTTAAAACACATTCTTCCTAGGAGTATACTTCTCATACTGTACCTTACGTTAATCTATCCGCATCTTACATATTGTCTCGCCATATGGTCTGGTACAAGTAAAAAATATTTAAGTAAGTTAACGGTTCTTCAAATACAAGCTATTCGTCACATTTCTTTTGCTAGTTGTAATGACCATACAAGTGAGCTCTTCTCATCACTGCATCTGTTAAAGCTCTATGATATAATTAACTTGAAAGTTGCCTTATTTACGTACAGTTCCATTCACCATATTCTTCATGTTAGTCTTGATATGTATTCAGTTATAATTTAGATATCCACACACATAATATGAGAGAAGCTAGTAATACCCATATCCCACGTTGCAATACAACCTTTGCTAAGAACAGCTTAGTGTATCAAGCTAGCATGACCTGGGATAAATTGCCCCTGGAAATCAGATATTTACCTACTATCAAGTCCTTCAAACGTAACTTAACTAATTACCATTTAAATAATGATAAACTTTTTACATTAACAAATTTGTTGAATGCTGCTATGTTTTCTTGTTCTTTGTATTTTTTTCTTTCTTTCTGTGTACTCAGGGGGTGTTACTACTAGTCAAGCCTACAAAGGTTTCTTAGAGCACTTCCTTTCATTATTATTGAAGATTTAAATCTGTATAGTAATAACCTCTAAGATCATTGATACAATGTGAAGAAACAAAAATTAATGAAATAAATGCTAGAATAGTAGTACCTTAGCTAAATTTTGGGAGAGCCTCCATAGCATTAGTTTCATTTAAAAAATGTTGGTAGTTAGGTGTAAATGTGGTGTTGTGACCTTACTTGTACAGCAGTTTGTTGGTATTACCCTGACCCATGCATTTGGATAGTCAGTTGAGTTGGATGGTGAGTGAAACTATTTCTTTAACTTAGTCTAGACAATCACATGGTATTTAAGTGGGAAACATTAATACTGTAAGATTGCCATCAGAGTTAATTGCAGGGTACCTAGAGATGTTGTAACCCAGAACTACATAATTTTTTCAAAAAGTCTTGTAATTTCGCAAAGAGCTTACACAATTCATGGAAGAAAAATAGAATTGGCTTTATGGTTGTTTGTTTAATAGTCTTTGGACTTGTCTGTGAGGCCTTGTATAGGTAGTTGAATATATTTCAGCCTCACCGTTTAGCTTCAGCTCTTTTTTGACAAGCTAAAGACTTATTGTACATTTTTGCCTTCAGAGCTCTTCACCAAGAAAAATTACCACACCGAGTAAGATTTCATCTTCAAGTCAGAATGTTTCTACGACGCAAGCAAGTTCAAATGCACTTACAAATAACAGACCAACAGTAGTAAGGGCGACATCAGTGCCAGCAACGTTATCATCTAGCAACACAAATTCAACGTCTAGTAATACAACATTCAATAACTCAACGTCCAGAAATGGGCACAATAAAACAAATAGGTAAAGAGCTAATGAATTTACCCTTGGGATTACAGATAACAACAGTTATATGTGAATCGTAATTGTGTATTTACAGTTAATAGGATTTATTCTCATAAATGAGGTTGAAATGTCTGAAGGAAATTGTGTGAAAAGTAATGCCTTAGATCTTAAAGGTACAGAGTGGTTTAGTGAATATTTTAGTATGGTCAAAGTGTTAAAGGGTAAAGAAGTTGCTTTAACAACTTTTTTGAAATGTCAGCAAAACCTTGTAAAATCTCATTTCCCTTAACTGATACTTATGGTAATGTTCAGAATGTAGATATTGAGTAGAGGGTAAAGAAAGAGTGGTAATTTATAATTTAACAAGTCAGTAACAAGGGTATTACCACATGACTGATAAAGCAATACATGCTTTAGCATGGGAGGGGGAGGGGTGTGGTGTTATCCAAACTCATAGGGGTTACTGCATTTGGTATATACTTCATGTAAGCTAAGCTCAGACTAAACTAAATATACACCTACTAATCCTGTTCACCTCGGCCTATTCATTCTGTTCCTTTCTTGTCAGGTATCTATTCACCTCAGTTTGAGGTAGGCTTACCTGAAGTATTTTCCTCAGAAATAGCCTTAAAAAGAAGGGTCTAAGCTCATATCAAGTTTTGATATGTTAGAGGGGTACTTATTCTAAGCATTTTGGTGAAAGTTGCATTTTCAACACAAAGTGAATTTGAAGCAAGCACATATGACATCATAACCTCACATTAATGAGCCGTCTTTTGTTTTTCTTTAAACTTTATCACCAGTTTTCTCATCCACAATCCTATGTTATCAGATTGTGATTGCATGAGAGGCATGGGAATTGTGCAAACTTCACGTCCACATGGGGAGTTCCTATCCCTATTAACTTCAAGGTCAGCACAACAGACTGAAAAAAGAAAGGAAGCAAAACATTTCTCATCAATGTGAGGAAGTAATATAACCCCTGCTTGCCTCAAGCTCACTTTAGGTCACAAATGTAGTAACTTCAATTGCAGATATCTTGAGTACTACATGTCTGATTTGAATGAAAGTTTCACCAAATTGTGTAGATTCAGTTCCTCTTTCACATATGAAAAGTAATTTTTTGCTTAAACCCTTTCTTTAGGGAAGTGCAAGACCTTGTAAACTTTGTGCAGCTAAATCATCCACCACATTTTAACTTTATGAGGTTATGAAGTTTACTGTTGCTGACATATGTGGTCACTAGTACTTTGTTTTCCCAACAGTGTTTCCTCCACAGTGAGTACGTCCCCTCATACAGTAGCACAACCTCCCTCAGGTCCAGCGTATGCTGTTGCAGCTGGTGCTACACAACACAACAGCTCACAAGGTCAGTCAATCTTGAATGATCTGGCAGTAGCTAAAGAGTGCAGTGGGTTTTTTTTATTTTGCTCACTTCTTTTTCCTTTTGACAGTTTGTGGTGCTTATCTCTGTGTAGACGTAGGATCAGATCTTTAGTCATAAAGTTCATTGTTGCTTCATTTGGAGTTGGTTGTTTTTCTCTGTACAGTAGTTTAGTCACTCGGAAAGATATTTACAGCAGAATACATTCTTAGTCATCTGTACCCTTGGCCCATCATTACTCTCTGTTATTTGCCAAAAAAAGCTGTAAAGAGGAAACATTATCTATCTCTTAAGCATTTTGAATTTGTCCATCAAAGTGTACCTACCTGGGTGAAAACTCAAAAATTCCAGATTGCCACGTTTTATTTGTAGTATGTAAAGTAAATGTTTGTCAGAAAAATTATCCAAAATGAAAACTGCTTAGGTAGTATGATGTTGTAAAATGGGGATATTTGTCAATTTGACAGTTGAGCTGTTTTGAACCCTTGTCATGGCCTTTACTCTAGCCCCTGCACATTATGGTCCATGAGATTTAGGAGAAAACTTTTGCCATGATGGAGAAAGATAAGAGTTATTTATTTTTCTTTTTAACACCTTTAAACCATACTCGTAGTGTAAAGTGGGTTTTCAGTCTTTGTGGTTACCAATTCCTTTCCCTCTCCCTCACAAGAAAACTCTTACAGCAGGTTGGCAATGAATCATTGTATTGAAGAAAATAAGTGCAAACTTTTCTCATTAAAGCAACTTTTGTTGCACACTTTTCCCCAGTTTCTTCTCTCAGGTGGATGATTTCACTGTGTAGTGATATTTTTAGTGTGTTGTTCAGTGTAGCCTTTGGAACAAACACTAGTGCTTTTGTGCTTGGTGGCATATGCTTAACTCAGCTCTCTGTGTAGAATTTTAGAACATTTTGTGTCATTTCCTGTGGTTGTTATGCATGGAAGCTTATAACTCTGGTAACTATTTCTACTACTTCTCAAAAATAGTACAAGGCATTGTGGGATACAAAGGATGCTTTCAGCAGGATCCACAAGCGTCTTTGAACTGTACTAGAGGTGAAGTTTTAAGTAGTGCAGTAAAACATTATTTCCATGTAATGCCAATAAAGAACTTAAAAATTGTTTTTTGCTTCCTGCCTTTTTGAAGGGAACTTTTGTTTGCAAAAGGGTGGATTAATGGTAGCTATACATAGTCAGATGTCAGAAAAACTGTTGTTTGGGACAGTCCAGAGCATTTATCAGCAGTATAGTAGCTACATTTTAAGAGCAGTAGTAGTATCACTTTATAGAGCAGATATAAATATTATACAAAACTTTAACCCTTTTTTGAAGGACAGGTGATGTTTAGTTAATGCTGACAAAACTGGCAGAGTTAGCAGAAGGCCCCTCAGCCACTGATGATTATGTTAGCTATGGAATGTTACTTGAGGCTTTACAACAGGGCAGGGCATGTACTGCATTACAGCAGTCCCCTGTGGTTTCCAGAGCCCTGTATTTTGGTGTGTTATCTTTCTTTGTATCCCCTCCTCCACTTTGTAGGTGCTGTTAACCACTATAGGCATGCAGTCTCACAACAGCCTCAAATTTCACCTTCTGCAACCCTTCCAGGGAATCCCTCCCATCCCGTTGGCACCCATTTTAGTCCGCAAGCTCACCACAGCCGAGTGCATCCTTCCAGACCTGATTGGACTGGGCCCCAGCAAGGTGCTTATATCAACTCACATTTTCCTGTGCATTTATTTTTTTTTTACATCTTTTTGTGTTATTACATTTGTGTGAGGTTTCATCTTGGTATGCTTTGAAATCATAACATTGGGTAAAACAGGTGATTGGATAAGTAATTGCATTTCTTCAGTGTTAATGGACATTTAATACAAGATAGGGTATGCATGAAGGTGTTCTCATTTGAAGTTTATTCTTTTTGTTTCAAATCCATTGTGATAATGTGATTGTGTTTTTGTTACTAACAAGTCTAAATGTTATTGCAGTTGATTGTGTGGCACTAACAGTCCTTAAAGTAGAGCTCTCTCAGTGCAAGTAATGGTGAGCACGTAGCAACAATTGAGGTTTAGTGTTAGAAAACCTTCGTGGGAGGGGAGATTACATGTTAAAGAGGGCAGTTGCAAGTGATGGGTGGACTTTGACCTCTTCAAACATGTGAGCTCAGCTCTTGATCTCATTACAACACATACACCTACTGTACTCTCTGTGTGACAAGGCATAGCTGACACTTTACGAGTACAAGCAACCTCTTGTAACTACTAGTATTTGGGATTTTTTCAGGTATTTGGTTACAAGTAACTGGCTCAGTTTGTATATCTCTAAAACAGCATTGCTCACAAGTCAACTGAGTGATGTACTATCCCCACCCTTTGCTCAGTGTCATATTTACACCCTGTCACTCACAGGCCATTATTGCACCATAAGAGTCCTGCTTAATTCCTTGCTCTGTTAAAGTCACCAGTAGTATCTTGAGTTATGTTTGGCTTTTAGTTCAAACTTAAGTCATTTTCAGCATCATGCTTTTTGCTTTGTCAGTGGAAATTGATAAGTGTGGCAGCTTTGTGTGTGTTTTTGTATATTTTTTCTTGCTGTATTGGTTGTGGGGTATCATTTTGAACTTCACCCACTTTAATTGTTTTTATGGTTTCCAGTTTTTGTTTTCTGCTAAATTTCAGTGCTTTTAAAAACTGCCTTTTTTCCACATTTTTGTCTCATTTACAAAGCAATACACAAAGTTAGATTTTGTAAAAGTTCACAATCATGATTCTTTCAAAATAGAACAAAACTTATCACATACCTTGTAATGAAAGAGTGGTTAGCTATGAATATTATCACCTACAAACTATTCAAATAATATAAAGTGTAGTGGGCTTGTCAGAAATTTTGTACTAGGAAGCAGTGGTAGAGGCAGAGATGGGTTTGTACATTACACAGTTTGGTGTGAAGATGGGACCAGAGATCCCTGTAGTGTGGGGAAGGGTAGGGGGTTTGCCCCATCTGTCACATTACTGTTTCTGTCTCTATTATGATTTGTATTTATAATTACTTTGCATGATTGCAGAATTATATTTTACAATGCCATGTTTTGCATGACTAAACCTTCCTTCTGCCTTGTGTCTGTTACCTTTGTAAAGAATGTGATTCTTTGATTAAATTAATAATTGCTGTATACTTGCTGTGTACAAAATCAAAATGCTCATTTGCATTTGGAGAAAAGAGGACTGTTGGAGATTACAATAAATTAAATTTAAAAGTATCAATTTCTCATATGACTGATGATGAATTTCTTAAAGGGCATATGCATTTTCCCCCATCCTCACCTTAAAACATGAGGCAAACCTGTCAGATCTCTTATTACCCTCACAAATGTTTTGCAGTTTGTTTCACATCACAAATATTATACATTTCTAATGAACCAAGGACTTGACTTTGAAAACATTAAAGGGAAAATGCAGTCACCCCATTTGAATTAATGTACCGGAGTATCCTAATTCATGAATGGCTCTGTTTAATGATGTGACAACCTTTTTTTGTTACTGAAATGTCCAATTCATGCAGAATAACTACTTAGTTTACCTTTTATATGAAATATTTTTGTTTGGAAACCTCATGAAAGCTACTTGTAAGGGAAAGAAGAGGAAATTTGTAAGATGTAGGTGTTGTTTTCAAATGAATTTTGGGTGACTGCTCATTCCCTGTAACCAGTTAACTGCGGAATTAAAAGATTGAAATTTTCATCCCATTGCAGAATTAAGTACAGTGCATATATATATACAAGACGGATGTATCTGTCATACGCAGTTAACTGGTTAAGCAATTTATTAGCAGCTTATCTCCATGTGTGGTACTCAGTCCTGATTTAGGATATCTAGGCTTGTAAATTCAAAGTGAGGGGGGGGGAGGGGGCACGATTGCATTAGACTTTCAAATATATATCCACCAAAACTTAAAATCTCATGCTACATTGGTATTCCATAAATATCCTGATAAATTAAAATCATTTCAGTTGTTACTGACACAGTGTAACTGAATAATCTGTTGTTGACTGGGGATTGGGGGTTGGAGGGATTCGTAGTACTCTTCATTCTGATCAGTTAGCAAAAGTTTTATCCTATCAGATATTCAAAGGTTTAATTATTGTGCTATGAGGCCAGTATATTAGGATCTTTGTAAAATATGATTCATTATAGCATTGTTGTTTTAAACATGTGATTCCAGTCTTGAGCTGTTTTGTCAGCCAGATGTCAATTAATTTGTAAAACTCCCACATTTTGCAAATGATTTTAACTACTATGTACAGGAGATGTAATGGTTTCTCTCTACTTTCATCAACAGCCTTTAACATGTCTCCCTTGGGTAATTCCTTGGAGCATGTCACAAGTAGTGTTCCCAGCAGTGTCCCTACGAATAGCCACATCCAGTCTCCATTAACAGTGCATACTAATTCACAGCAGCCACAGTCTCAACCTCTGCAACCACAGCAGCCACAGCAACAACAGCAGCAGCAACTGCCCACTCAGCAGCAGCAGCAGCAGCAACAACAAGCCCCAACGCCAAGTCAGCCAACGTCACAACCACACACGCCAAGGTCCATGTATAACTCTGTGTCTGGTGCTCCCTTAGCCAATAACCCAACGGCAGAGGTGCCCATCAACTCAGAACCACTTACAAATGGGCCTATAAGTCCAGTGGCTAAAGAGGTACATTTTGCATTTTGAGAAAAGCATTGGTATAAAAACAGAGACTGGAAGACAGCCTATAGATAGGGAACATTAACTTTCTTTGCTAAACTGATTTCATAAGTTTTAATTGTACTCTAGTCATTTAGATGGTTTTGGCAGAAGGATATTCAAATACCAAACTTGGTTAAAGTAACTTAGTTTTAAGGCATTGTGGTGAAAATGTATTGTCTCTATATATAGAGGGCAATGTTCAGAGTTGAGAGCAAAATGAAGATCCTCTCCCCCCCCCCCCGAGGCACCCCCTCTCCTCCCCTTCCCCCAGGACTGCTTAGCTATGTTGTTGATAGCAATCAGAGCTCTTGAATTGACATTGCCACCTAGTTATTTTCAGGTACACAATCCACTTGATGGAAAAGATTTTTTCAAAAACATAACTTACAATCAAGTTTCACTAAAAAGAAGTGTCACAATGCACTCTTCTTTCTCTTTTGGATGTCTGAAAAACATGGATGGGTTTACTAATTGTGTGTACAATGCCTCTAGTGAAACAGTGTTGTTTGCCATTCACCTGTCACAACCTTTAGTTGTGAATGTATCTTTCCTCAAGAATTAGTGATGGTATTGTGTATCTTGCATCAAGTGCTGTACAAGTAATTTTACTTGACATGACAGTTCAAACTTCTCATATGACTTTCTTAAGTGATGAAAGGTATTAGCTGAATGTTTTAGCCTATTTGTTCAGTTCCATCAGTTAAAAGCAAGAAGATGTCAGGTTTTTTTTCCGTGGAAGCTATTAACTTTGTTTAATATTTTTTTCCTTCCTTGTGTCTGCCCCAATACTTAACCTAATTTCTTCAAATGTAGCTGTCTTCTGTTCGTTTAACTCATCATCCATATGTTAGACTTCATGCTGTGTCTAGACTGATTTTTATCAGAAGTCATAAATATTCAAAGCAGCCAGTAGTCTTGTGACACTTTAAGAATGTGCAATCATTAGTTAGGTTACTGCTGTGTTTCTTTGAATTTATTCCATAAGAAGACCAGTGTGTACCTCCTATTACCATGTGTTTTTGTCTCCTTCTCTCCCTTCGTAGGATAATGGCAATATGTCCTCTCTGAAGTTAATGGCTCAAAAGGTTGTTATTAGCTCAGGACTAGAATCGTCATCAAAAGCACCAGGCTTCTTAGAAACTACGGGTTAGTTACCAGAGTTTAATGCATTGATGCAATCAAGTGATCCAGTGATCCTATATGAATTAGTTCAGTATGGTCATGATGAAAATTCGTACTTTTGAGACAGAAATTTAGCTATGCTTACTGAAGGGAAGAGTGGACGAGTATATCATTTAAGCTAAAGTTGTTTGTGTAACTGAACAGAGGATAATAAAAAGATAGCATGAAGTGACTCCTGAATTAGTAAGTGCACTATTAAGGGAATAAGCTGTCACCACAACTTACTTGGAAACATTAACCAAACCCTATAAGTATCCCCTATGACTCTCTTATAAAGTATATTTAAGTTTTAATGTTTACAAATAAATCATTTTGAAGAAATTGAACTGGTAACAAAAATACTGTCATGTGATTGAAAGAGGATATCAATATATATCAGTTCTAATAAGGATGAAGTATTGGTGTGTATCAATTCCAACAAGGATGAAAGTATTGGTGTATATCAATTCCAACAAGGATGAAGTATTGGTGTATATCAATTTCAATAAAGATAAAGATGAAGTCCTGCATTTGCCTGTTATTTCGTCATGACAAAAATTACAACAGTTCAAAGAAATCGAGGATGCAAAATGTGAACACTGAGTTACTCCTTGAGGGATCAGCCATGGTGTTACAGAGTACAGATTGTTTTATCAGATGTTACAGTGACTGCTATTATTATCCAGATTGAATTTCAACTAATTCATTTATGTATTTTGTTCTTTCATCATGTAGCCATTTTCCTTCTCTTCAGTATTATATGACAGTACTCCCCTGATAGAGACAGCGGCGAACCAGCCCTCTACTACAGCCCCCACCCCCATCCCAACAGGTGGATCACTCCCAGTGGTCACGTCCCCCGCCTCCCAAACAACAGGTGCATCAACACAACTTCAAGAGACGATAATCCCAAGGCTACGAGGAGTAGCACCCCTTGGGCCAGTGACGTTAACAAAGGATCAATTGTATCAGCAGAGTATGATGGAGGCAGCCTTCCTACATCCACCTCACCCATCAGACTCAGAGAGACTCAGGTAGGACTGTCGGAGATAATTCTCTTAATAAATTAAGTAGTCAGTTTACTTAATCTACTTCGCCCCTCATTACCTCCTATTTACATATGTAATCCCCACTTACCCGCAGTAAGTCCCTGGCAAGCTTTTACTACGGGTATGTGGGGATTACATATGTAAATAGGAGGTAAGTATCAGGCTCGTAGATTCACAAACCAGGGAGTTTTGGGGATTGTGGGATATGTTGGTTGTTGGTTTGAGTATGTCTGTTCTTGCCGTATGTAATAATTACCAAAGTATTGTTGTTCCAAAACCACCACCAAGTCATATATAACCATGATTTGCAATAATTTACATTACCATCATCAGATTCTTGAATTTATATTTATTGGTCTATGCAGATTTGGCTCTAATATGATAGAAATGATAGTGATGTACAGAAAACAATGGTTTATTGTGGCACTATACATGCCATCGCTGTGTCTTGACTATACAGGTCCAGTACAAACAAAGAGAAGTTGAATGAAAGCAAAATTGTGAAAAGCATGAAATGTGATGCTGTTAATTTGTGGACTAGAGATAGACATGTCATTTCATAAATTAACATGAGGTTAAATCTTCAGGCTTCCAATTTAGGCATGTGAAAATAATCCATCCTTTGTATGAAATAGATATCTAGAGATATCATTTGAGTAGTACTGGCATCGTAAGTGAATATAACTGATATTGTTATTAGACGAATATGAGAAAAAGAGACGGATACTAGTATTAAATATTGATAACAAGTCCAACATTTTAAATGTCTGAAAAATGTGAATGGCAATATTTAGATTAGATTGCTACTGTATGCCAGTTGCTGTAGTAGTCATTTGTATTAGAATGCTTGGTATCAGAGTTATTTTGGTGATATTGAAAGATTTTTGCATGTGGTATTGATGGAATGTAAGGTATGACACAGAATATGAACTATTGTTTGGGAAGTTACTACTCAATTGGTGTAAGTGGAATTGTTGTATACAGTATAAATATTTAGACACTTTGCTTGATCATACATGTAAACAACTGTCAAAATTGACTGGATTGATTCTTATACAGAGTTTGAAGACTGTGCATAATGTGATGTTACAAACTTACACGACATTGTCTTGTTATCTCTAAGTTAACAGAGTGCAATATCACTGTTAGTTAACTGAGAAGTGTGCATTGTACAGTACCAGTGGCACACACTGCTATTTGCACCATGGCATTACAGCATATCATTGTCACACTTTTATGTTGCATAGCTTCCATTGTGTTGACTGCATTATATCTCTTTAAGGTGAAGACCATCCAGTGGGCTATAACTGTCTAGTAATTATGTTTTTTTCTGCAAACAACAGGTTGCACTTACCAAGGAACCCTTACCCAACCCCACTGTATCATTGCCAGTTCATGCCACCACGCATGGATTCCCTAGAATTTTTCATGAGGCTCTCGACAGAGACACTGTTTTTCATTTTTTATTATCAGGAGGTAAGATAATAGTTGGCAAACCTGTCACAGAGTCATTTAAGTAATAAAATTGCTATCAAGTTGGTTTTAAATTGGATCTGCTTGATAACTTGAGCAGATACAGGTCTGCAGTTATACTATATTGGAGGAATTTAATATGTATTTGTATGTTTAGAATGATCCACAAATCAAAATGAAGTAGTCTGGTAACCATACTTTCAAGAAAGTTTTTCACAGAAAACATTTACCTGTTCAATTGAAGCATGTGTGTAGCTCATTGGCACAACATTCAAATGTCCAGCTCATAAAACATTGACAACTCTTGTAATGTGATGTACTTTGGAAAATGAAACTATTACCAGAGTTTGTTGGTGAGATTAACTGGTTCATTTCTGATAAATGATATTTTATTGTCTGTGCAAGTTTGGTGCAATGTAGCCACACTATACATCTTTAAAGTTAGAGAGAATTATATGGTGTACTGATGCAAAGTTGAGAAAACTAGCCCATGGAGGGAGGGAGAGAGGGTTTAGTGTATGTGGCTTGATGAATGGCTTTATGTGTCAGTATGGTATGTAGTTACTAAATCTACTTCGCCCCTCCTTACCTCCTATTTACACCTCGTAATCCCCACTTACTCAGTATGTCAGTATGGTATGTAGTTACTAAAGTAGTGAATAAGCAAGTAGGTTTTAGCACCTGGTTATTTGTTCATGGGTACCTGTGATAACAGCAAACATGCTGTTGCTTACAAGAATGGTGCACACGTGGTGTTCAGACTCTGCAGGCCAATTTAGAAACGAAGTTTGAAAGAACATGCCTGTTGTAAATACAGTCAAGCCATTCCTTAAGTAGTACTACTTGTACTGCCTGAATGTAGTTGTAATCAGGGTTATAGCTAGACCAATTGTAGTGTTGAGCTCCGCATAAAGATTACAAATAGAGTTCAGGTAGGGAAACATCTATTGATTGAAAAGAGTGGGGTGTGTTCTTGAATTGTAAGCCCTGTAGTGGAGTATTGTGTGAACAAAACTTGGGAAATACCAACAAAAAGTATATTTGTAGATTTCTCTTCCAACTTCTTTTAAACAAGTTCACATTGTCATATTTACTACAGTTGTTAGTGAAGTTAGTAATGAAGGGGGGGGGGGGGGGCGGAGCAGTACCGCCTAGTGCCACCCAGCAAACCTACAAACCCTACTTGTGATATTCTATGAATTTCAATTTTCAGGGAACAAGGGCACAGTATCTTGCAGCCAAAGCATTGAAGAGGCAATCATGGAGATTCCATACAAAATATATGATGTGGTTCCAGAGACATGAAGAACCCAAGACAATTACAGATGAGTTCGAACAGGTGAGTAGAGAGATTCGAGTAAAGCTAGCTACACACCATACAACTGCACATTGCAGCTCATGTAGACTATCACAAAATAGTTTTAAATTGTCATGATTTAAGGTGGTACAACTCAAAAATCCCAACTGTATGGAAGAATAGCCTGTTGACATGGTTGCAATATCTCTTTGAGAACCCTGTTATGGTTGTGTGTACTATGGCTGATGGACAATTGGTTGAATGGCTTAAAACCCAATGATGGGAATAGGGAACGTACTTAGTGTTCCTAACTTGGGCACACAACCGAAAACATGACCATAAACTGCCAGTCTTAATCATTGGAACATGCATACTAAATGATTTACAAACAGAAAGTCCAGATGAGTTGAAATGTTATAATAATTATACAGGCCTTGAAGGGCGGTTGTTTTATGATGCTACGTGACCACGAATGTGGAGGAAGCCTGTGGCTCATAAATTACAACTTATGTCGGGTGGCAGGCAACTCAACAATATAGATTAAATTTGGTTTCTTTTTGAAGGCCAGTTTAGATGGGAAAACAGTAGATTTCTGTTGGATGAAAAGCCCACCCTACTTTGACCCAGCCAACGATATCTGTAGCACTGTGTAAATGAAGTTAATGCGATAATGTAAAATTGAATAAATAGCTTGGATAGAAGGCAAGTTATGAAGTATGTGTTAAGTGATATTTTCGTGAAAAAGTTAGCTTGGTTCAAAGGTTTCCATGTTAGTTCCTCATAAAGGTATAGACTCTGACACAATTGTCACATTGCTTGTGTTGTTTTATGTGCTTTTTTCAGGGGACGTACATCTACTTTGATTATGAAAAGTGGGGACAAAGGAAAAAGGAAGGCTTCACATTTGAGTACAGATATTTGGAAGATCGAGAACTGTGAATAGTGAATGTACTTCCTTTGCAATCAGTGAGTCTCCATGGGTGCCTGACATAACAGCCCTCGCTCATTTTTTACCAAAATAATGGAAATAGAAAATGAAGATGGCGATGACCAAAAAAATAAAAAAAAAAGGAAAAGAAAACACCAAGTGGATGGAAAGGAACAAAGCCCTCTGTATGGAATCGGTGACGTACTTAGCAACAGATGTATTATCTTCCTTGGTTTCCAGTGTGGAGTACATCTTACCGCCAATAGTAATGTTTCATCAAGGATACACAATTTCTGTCAGGATGAAAAATGATAACTCTACTTTTTTCTACACAATGCTTTTCTATGTATGAGGATTCTGCTGTTCCACCAACCAGGGCAGTTTGGTTTTCTTTTCTCTTTTTTTTTTTCCATTTGTGTAATATCTCCCCTGTACATGAAAAATAGGGATGCATCACAAGCAAATTCTTTTATTTCTGTGAAGGATTTGTTTGTGATACTTATGGGTTTGACAGCAGCAAGGATAATGGTGTTTTGTTTCTTGTGCTCTAAGGGGAGGAGATAAATGGAATCCATTGTCTTTGTTTACCCCCTCTTCTATGAGTACTGTTACCTTTTTTTTTCCTTTTGTTTGGAAAATTAATATCAGAAATTCTTGCTACGAAGAAAAAAATAGATCAAAAAAATAAGAAAAGCAACAAGTTTTCAATGCAAACAGGTGACGAAGAAGTGTAAACTGGAAACAGTGGTCACTTGAAAGAGCTATAGGTAGTGCAAGGAGGAAGGGTAGATGTAGTAAAGCTATTTTTATGCCACAGTATGTGCATATAACCAAAGTGTGCTGGTAACTTTTAAGCAGCCCCAGAGACTTAATGTAGAATTTAAAAATTGGAATTTGGGACGTAAATCAGAAATTTTATTTAAGCCAGACTAAGCTTTTAAGGCTGTGTAGAATGCTGCCCTTCCATCTGAGAGTGTCTTCAGTAAGGTAAAATGTTTGTATTCAGTGGAGGTGTCACTCATTCCCCTGACGACTAAACTCTTAAATTTGCAGCTGATATTAGGAGATAGAACAAGGAGGGGATAACCAGTAGGTCACTCATAACTCAGGCATGGGGGTACAAGCCAGAAGGCAGGGGAGGCAAAACCTATTTCTTGGCCTGCTTTTTGGAGAATAGAGGCAATTTCTCGCATTTTTCTAGACCCCTCCCCCCCCCCCCAAAAAAAAAACACTCAGAAAGTGTCTCATATGCCTGTATACTCAGAGGATGGCATTTCGAAGTTGTATCATCAATAACTACTTAGAATCAGTGCTGTATCTTCAATAACTACTTTGAATCAGTGCTGTATCATCAATAACTACTTAGAATCAGTGCTGTATCATCAAAAACTACTTGGAATCGGTGTTGATCAAAGCACACATTTATCAGTTGCAAAGAGTATAACTTAACCTTTATCTCACCTTGAGAACTGGGCAAGAGAAGTATGTGCAAAAGGGTAACCTGTTAGTAATTTGCTGCATTCTTTTAGTGTTAGTATGTGGGAGATTTTGAACTGTCTCAGCACAGTATTAACTAACAAGCTGTGTATAAAGTTTTACTTATATAGAACAAGCTAGCATGAACTCAAAGGTTTCAGTCTTGTATATGTGCAATTTATTAAGCATCTCACATTAAAAGCATGAGTTTGCTTTGACCTGTCTCAGGTCATATAGTTGATGTGATGAATCTCTTGTGAGATGGGTATGGATATTGGTTGTCAATGACAACTTCACTTTAATCAAGTATTCAGGTAGGACCAGAAAATAGGGGTTTTAGTTTAAGGTCAAGTACAAACTCAGCAGAACTCATAAAATGTCAGAGAATATGTTGAAGTATGATGTTACAAGCATAGCCATTTTTTGTCAAACCAATATTCAGCGATGACTCTTACTTGGTTTCTTACAGTCAGTATGTCATGTTTGTATTGTGTAACAGAGGTGCATAGATTAGCATTTCCAATAATGATCATGCTTCACATTGTTGCAGCTGTTGAAAACTATGAAGTTTGTGCTGTCTGGAAGATAATTATCAGAAGGAGGAAACTTCCATTGATTAAGGAGGGATAATTCCTGAGGACTCCTGCCTCTTCTACCTCCCCCATCCCCCTCCCCTTTCACCCTCACATCCAAATTGTAAGTGATGTCTTTCATCATTGTCATAGAGGAGATGGTCTTGCTAGAGTTTCTCAAACCAGATATCACATTTGAATGAAATTCAGATGCTTTTGTTATTGGCAATGATAATCCTTTTTATATATATATTATTGTAGATTTCAGAGTATTTTGACTTTAATCAGATTTTAATATAATTTTCATTCAGCTGCAATGAAAGGAGACAAAAAGAAACTCATGTGAGACCAACTCCTCTGACTCAGCTTTGATTACCATGAGAGTGATATTCTCCCCCCCCCCCTTAACCCGATATTCTCCCCCCCCCCTTAACCCCCTTTCATATTATAACAGTCCTGGAAGTGACCTGCTAGTTTCTCAGACCCTTGCAGTCCCAAGATTAAGGGTGGTGCTGTCTTGTTAGTTGTCACCCATCAAAGGATAAGAAAAATTGTTACCATGGAAGGTAGAAGCAAGGAAGTGATCTGAGCTTTTATTCTCATCAGACTACCTTGTGCATGCCCTTGAATTCAGGAGAAAAATCTTACTTTAGGTAAACATAATGTTGGTGTCTTTCTACCGTGATTCATTTACAATGGTCAGAATACTGAAGTTTGTATATCCTTTTTAAGTCTTCTTCTTGTTAATTTGATGTTAATTTCAAAGTTTTGTAATCTTCCAGTGATATGTGATATGACTCTGATCAATTGTTTTCCTCCACACAAAGCCTTTCTGTAGTTGAATGATTGGCAGCTTTGAGAGAAAAGTGTATATGTTAGATGCAGATTGAATGCACTCCATCACAGCACCTCGTGTCATACTTGATTTCTTTGTCGGGCGGTTTTATGTGATTCATATTGTCTACGATGTTAGTTACAGTGTTAACACACCTGCATGCCACACCACACACACACACACAATTGAGATAAATTTACTAGCTTTAGGAAAGCTTTGTTTGCCAGATACAGACTTTGAGATGACTGCTACAATGCTATATGAGTAACCCCCTCCTTCCCTTCAGCTAATCTGGGCTGAGTTGTAAGAAGATTTAAAGCTATGCAAGAGCTGTAAGGGTTGTTGGACAGATCTAGGAATTCTCTCTACCTCATAATTGATTCTGTTTTATAGTGATACAGAACTTGAGGACATTGAAAGGAGTAAGAGAAGTAGTGACGAAATGTCCTTAACATTATATCAGTGGCAGTAGCAGTAGGGCAGTAGCAGTGGCATTAGGGGCTTCTAAGGGGATCTGGTGGGGGTGGGGTGGGGGGGGGGGTGGGGTTAAAAATGAACTTCATACAGGTTTACAAAGATCAGACAGGACATTCCATATGTAATTACCTTTACCTCTCTGGGCTCTCTTTTTAGTATATAGTTAAGGATGTTTGGACAATCATCAGACGATTTTGTACGTGATATTTTTCAGACATTTATATGAGAAATGAACAGGATCTTAACACTTAGAGACAGGACCTGCTGGCCTCTTATTTCTTGCCGGAGTCACTTGGGTTCCACCAAATGTCAAACTTCATTGCTGTAGAAGAACTAAGGTTGAAACAGACAGGTGTTTTAAAATGTGATAATATCTTCTACTAGAGTTTTCTGTTTTATTGAACAACCATGGACTTTATAGTTGTCAAATATAGGTCATTCCGGATGGATCTCTTGCAATAATATTGTTACGCATGAAAGATTATGACATGACAGGGGGATCATATATAGCTGAGGAGAATGAAGAAGTTTAATGTAACTTTTGTTTGTCACACCTGTTTGTTTCAACGTACTCTTTACTATAAAAGCAGTTATTTTTGGATACTATGGCATGAGTGTTGCTGTCAGTTTCTACTACTCTATAAGAAAGGATCATCAATTATGTTGGAACTGACTGATTGGATATCAAGAAGCAGCAGTTACATCATAAGTGTCTGATACAGTGTCAAGACATTCACAAACTTTATGAATACTTTGACAAATTGTCAAGGATGATCATCTAGATGGTAGGGGGTTAAGTGGGGTTGTGGGGGCTTAAACATAGCTAAGGGGAATCTCTTCAAGACTGTCTGAGTGGGACTTGAGATGTCTGATGTACATTTTGTGATCAAGAAGTCACATTTTTTTTATGGCGCATTACTTTACATATTCTTTATTGCTTAGGTCCCCCTCAGACAGTCAAAGGAGAAAGGAGGGGTGTTTTAGAGAGCTTTCTAATTGTGATGGGTGAGATTTGGTGAATGTGCTGTTATTGAGAGGTGCTTGTTTCGGGGAGAGGCTGAAAAGACTGGTTATTCTTATTTCTGTTATAAGGATCTCCTGTGTTTTAGTGACACCTCTGATATCACTTGTCTTAGACAACCCTGTAAACTTCTTTGTCAGGCTGGGATTGTGTGGGGTTTTCAGAAAGTCTTAACGAATTGTCCAGGACTGGTTATATATTATACAATGGAATGTGAGTGCATTTGCCTTTTGAGGGGGGTCACAGCCATCAGACTATGATCCTACAGGTTTCATTTTGTTTGAAAGATAACAGCATCATTCATTTTGCATAGTTATTGTAGAATCTTTTGGATTCGTGTTAAAGTGTCAGGAGAACCACATCCCTTTAATGGAATCTTATAAACTGAGAGAGTACTATTTGGTCTTAATGTTAGGCTTTTGGAATATAGCCTAGCTCCTTGCACTACCTTGGTTCTTCCTTATGAAGGAGAGAATGGACGAAGAGAATGGGGTTGATTTGTAGTTCCTTGCCTCCACTGGTTGGAGGACAAGACATGCAGCCTGGGTCCATGTCAGGAGAATAAAGTGTTTGCATTGGTCAATACTAAAATTTTATCTTTGTTTTGATTCATTACATTTGAATATTCTTGTTATCACATGTCCTGAATACCCTGCCCACACCCTTTCAAAATTGTTTTACCAGGATGCACCAGCCCCAGGGACAGTCTATGCCCCCAGTGTAGGCTACTTTTTACTCTTCATGTCCCCTTCACAATCCAAAGCATCTGCCATTGTCACACAATAATGTACTGCTCAGACAACATGGCCATATTGACAACATCATCAAAATGGGAGGGGCCTTTAAAGCTATTGTATAGAATCTTAAAGGGGGGGGGGGGGGATTTTCTGATATAAGCATATCAGAAAGGAGTAGTTGCCCAAACGTCATAGAAAGATGCACAGTACTAACCTACCAGCTCAGACCCAGTCTGATGAGAGTTACTATTGAGGTAAAGTTGCCAGATTGTTGTCATTGGAAAAGTAACTCAGATTTTGAGAAATAGTGTGGCAGCAGTAGCCTACGTCTTGAGCTGCATACCCTATATCCAAAG
This sequence comes from Holothuria leucospilota, assembly GCA_029531755.1. Lineage (NCBI taxonomy): Eukaryota > Metazoa > Echinodermata > Holothuroidea > Aspidochirotida > Holothuriidae > Holothuria > Holothuria leucospilota. Next base: position 54,330,434 of record CM055968.1, read on the forward strand.
GGGTAATTAAGAGCCCTACCCTTTAAAGTGACTATCATGATGTTATCTAGGAAAAGGGGTCTTATTGACAGGTGCTTACCCCATGGGGGGAGATCTTCCCCCACCTAATGTTTTCTATTATACGAATCATCTGATATGCAACGGCACTTAGCGTCCCTATAATAGGCCAGAACTTCTCAGACTTCTCCCGTAGGACGGCAATAATCCTGTTTTGATGTCCCCACCAAAAAAGAAAATGGTTTCTGTGGCTACGGGTCTGTCCGTGGACACCCGCTCGTCTTGTGGCTCTCACTATCTTCCAAAATATGCTGCAAGGTCATGCTCCAAATTGAGAATTTTTTTTATGGTTGCCGAACTATGCAAGGAAACGAGCTCAATTTACACTAGCCATACAGTATGCTGAGCCATTCTGAAAATAACTACCAGACTCTGGTATGCGACGCGTAAAAACGCGGAGGGAGGGGCGGGTGTAGGCTATTAGATGATGGTAGTAAACGAAACTGGTGCTCGTCCTGTTGGATCTACTGGGGCGTACCCTACTCTCACCGAATCATCGACAGTGGGCCGTGTAGCCGTGTATGTCAGTGTACTTTTTCGAGTGTATAATTAATGACCACATGGTGCGGGTAGGCTTATAAGTTGTAAGCAGGTGAACTGGGAATACACCTGTAACACTGACCCTATTTTTCTTCCAAAGACTCATTTGCGGTAATATTTGATCATGTTTGCCCCCACTGGCTGCGCCACGGGGGGTTAACAATAGAAGCGATATAAAATGTTTTTTTTTCACTGGTCACCATGGGCAGCGATCCTGGGGGACAAGGATATATCCCCATGGAAATGGATGGGGGATACTGTACACTATACCCCTCCCCCATGAAATCAACCCGGCAGATTCGGAAATCATGTAAAAAAGTTAAGTTCGTTATTTTTGTGCTGTGGGCCAATCGCTCCTGCGAAGGCTTGGTACGGGATCTTGGGGTGTAGCTCTTTAAAGAAACACGGCTGATTCACAAAATAATGTACTAGAACGAAGTTCATTTAATTTTAGTCCATTCGTATTGATTTTATTATTGATTTCTTTCCAAATCTCAACTCGGCAAAATTACAAGAAAATTAAAAGGCCGGCCATATTTCAGATGAGCAAGTATGTACAAGTGACAAGTGTTTCGTCTGAGAAGTGAGGAAGACGATAGGTAAGCTTGCGTGGCTTGGGCCTCTAAGCCTCGTGTCTGTATAGAAATCCTATGCCCCCTGATTGGTTAACAGATAGATTGGTAGATATCGTATGACCAATGAGGAGGCTTTAGAAAGTGAAGTTGACCGCACCTACCAAATAAAGATGGGATGGGGGCTTTCCGGCGTGGTATGAGGCATGGCAGCGAGCACGTACATCAAACACGAAAAGATTACCGGAAACCGGAAAGATTACCAGGTGTGGTAGATGCGTGAGAATAATTCTGAGACAAACAAAACTGCATGTCGTACTCTGCAACCTGCTTAAGAATAGATAGCATAGGCGGGATTACGGGGGGGGGGACAAGCGCGGGAAGAACTTGCCCCCCCCCCCCCACTTTTTCCAGAGCTTGAAATTAAAAATAGTTTAAAAAATGAGCGAAAGGAAGCGAGACTAGAGAAGATATGACAGAATTTTCAAAAGCATATTATGATTAAATTTTGCAACATTTAATGAAGGAATATATAAATATCAAATACCATAAAATTGCTAGGAAATTTTTTCTCGGCGCGCTTCGCGCGAACCTCCAGAAAAAACTGACTAATACAGTTGAAAATTTTGTCTAGCGCCGTAAAATTTCTTTCCTCCTAACCGCCACACTATTGTGACTTGAAGCTCTGAATTAATGGTCACTGAAAGTACTAATGCACGTCATAAAATGCACCATTGTCCTTGCAAACAAAGTCCCAGTCCCTACCCATGTATAGGGAATCGCAATTCTCGAAAAAATGGCGTGCTTCACATGAGTCTTATATAAAATCGATGTCTCATTAGTGCTGCTGTTCTGCTGTACGAAAACTTTGGTGGAATTGCCTCGTTATTACTTCCTATAGGGAAGCTTTACTAAATTACCATTTCCAAAACCCTCGCTACACATCTCGCTGTTCACTTTTCTTACCAACTACCACCATCCTCAGCAAATTGACTGACGGTTACTATCTTAAATTTGCGATCATCATATGAAAACTATTTTATTAGCATTTCAAATTACATCTGGGGGAAGCAGGATATTTTCTCAAGAAATGGACCAGAATGGCCGCAAAAGCCTTCAAATGTAAGAAAGATTTCTCTGGGAGGACCCTCAGTCCCCGCCTCCGCACCATCGGCGATCGCGGTTAAAGGCTTCGCCGGCGACAACTTCCCAAGATGCAATCTCCAATAAAAATTACTTCCCTGGCACTTTAACTGCAGATGCCCTTGACAATGTCCACGTAAAAGTACCCACAAAAGATTTCATTGACTTCTCTAAGTATCACAAAGTCTATAACCTTCAAAATTGAAACTGACCTTATTTTTCAACTAATAAAAAAGTTGAGGGGCACTTGTCCCAGACCATCGACAAAATGAAACACCAAAAGGAGCCTCCATAGAGCAGGATATAGGTTCCCATATCCTGCTCTATTGAAAGAAAAAGCACCTGGGGAAAGTAGGAAAATGTTTTATGCAATAAAAATACTACATTTTAAACTAAAGAAAAACAATAGGCTACATTTAAATGTCTCAACGCTGTTTCCTTCTGCGCGCTTCGCGCCCGCACCCATTTAAAATACTGCTTCGGGGTTTCGGGGTTACTTCCTGTAGAACATCCTGCTTGTCATAGCTTTGTACGAACTCTTTTATTATCATTGAAACCACCAATTCCCCCATGGCCGTCCGCCACCATGGCCGTACGCAGCGCAGTGGAAGTTCCCCCTGCCCCAGAAATTTTCAAAGCAAAATGTTTGTCACCATCAATCTGTGTAAATTTACCGAATATTCAAAGATCGTTTAGACGCAAGTTGTAATGCACGGGCAAACGGAAAGTGTTATTTTCGGTAACGTAATAATTATTAGGGACAGGCGCTTAGCGAAGGGGGGGGGGGGGAGAATAGCCCTCTCCTTGAGGATACTTTCTTTCTTAGCATTTCTGTTACTCATATCACTCAAAAGTGTGAAAATGAGATTTTTTTCAGCGCGCTTCGTGCGCACCCATTCTGAATACTACGTCTCCCATTATGAAAATTATTATTCCAAAGCCCCGGGAAACCCTCAAAATAATCCATTCTGCCCTACCTTTTCAGCCACTCAAGAGAATTATCGATCCCGTCGACTGTTAGTCATGTGGCGTAAGAATACGACTGTTAGTCATGTGGAGTAAGAATATTTAAAAGTCAAATTATGATTTTTGTGGTATGTTAATTACCCACCTTATGAATACTTGCCAACATTTGAAAGTGGCAAAGTGGTAGATTTTGCGAGGGAGCGACGAATCGAGCGCGCTTGTGCGGGAGGGGGAAGGGTGTGGGAGGGGTGTCTCCCTCGGCACGGTGTGAAGCTTTTTTGTTTCTTAATGAGAAAATATGTGATTTGGTACATACTTTATACGGTATTTTGTATGCATAATGATACATTATTATGTATTTTATGAACTATTTTTGTAGGAATAACCATATAAAAATCAAATACACACATATTGCTGGTGTACGGTATCTGCGGTAGGCCAGCTAGCACAAGACTGTATAAGGGCGGCAATAACTGCTGCGCTGCCTCCAGATCGATATTTGTATGTGTAGGTGATGGGGTTATTATCGGGCCGCGAGCCCCCGCACACTCTGATCGCAAAAGATATAAACAATCCACATGTACAGTACAGTCGGACTATCCATGCGCGCTTGTGCCATTCTTCACATACTACTGCAGAACACAGTACACACGTACGTATTGGTACGCGCACGGGTTTTGATCGATCCATATCTCCCAGCTCAAAGCTCGGTCGATGAATCGTATTTTTATCAACATTTTCTGAGCTGTTTTCGGGTGAATTACGCACAACACGCGCACTTAAACAGCAAAGTGTAACTTAAATCATACTTTCAATAAATTCTATGGCAGTTTTGATAAAAATCGGAAGATTAGAGTAAGAAACCGGTAGCCGGTTCAAATCTCTAAAATGAGCGGTTTCTACCACCCAAATCGGTAGAGTTGGCAAGTATGCCTTATGTCATTTGAAGTTGAAGCCAAAAAGGCATCATTTTAATGCCCACAATATTGTAACTACCCCTGAGCTTCCGGGGGCTTCGCCCCCTGGACCTCCACCGGGGCTCTGTCCCCTGGACCCCACAAGGGGCCATGAGGTGGGCCCCAGGACCCCATGCCGTTAGGGGAAGCGCTTCGCGCCCCTCGGGGCCTTCGGCGCCGTTTGACAGTCCACCCTTCTTTTCCCCCTCCCACTTTTAAACATCAAATCCCCCCCCCCCGATAGATAGTATGTACCTAAATACTATCCGACATTATTAAGAAAACTCCCTATAGGAAATACTCCTGACAGTTGTCATAGTACCACGTTGCAAAGCCTGAGCATATCCACATTTTTCAAACCCACCTTTGCATTATTAATTTTACGCCATGTGTTCCATATTCTAACTAACTCAATAGTTTTGATAGCTCTGACCATTTACCCTCTGCCCACCCCCTGCCCGCAAGATTTTTTTTTTTTCATTTATACCTGGAGGATTGCTAAAAGTACTTCTCATGTTGCCAGAAATGGCACTTTTCATTCCTTATAAACCATCATTTAAATCTTAGAAATTTATACATATGGATGTGATAAAAATTTTCTTTGAAACTTCTTGGAGGGGTAGGGCAACTACTCCTGCTGCCCCCCCCCCCCCCCGCTGCATCATATGGATATCAAACATCTCCTCAATGAAGCCTATTTTTTCAGAAAACATTTCAAACCTCTCAAACAAGGGCGTAAATCCATCTCCAAAGGTGGGGGACTTTTCATCATTTGCGAATCGCTGTCCTGGGGAGGGGGTGGGGAGGGGACCCTCTCCCCTTTGAAAAAAAGAAATTGGAAGGTGTCTATATGGCAAATGCGGGTGCTATATTTGGGGGCAATTAAGCTTTTAAAAAGTAGCGTCAATTCGTAATCTATGTTGTATTTTTTACACCTTTTAAGTAAAAAGTTGGGACCCTGTCATCGTCATGTTTCAATCCAAAATTAGAGATCGTATTGGCTGATGTTCAGTATCTTCAAAACGTACGATCATGAAAAATCCCATAAAAATCATCGTTTTTTGGCAATTTTTCAACCTAATAAATATTTTTTTCATATGCACTTAGATACTTTGCTGATCGAAAAACAGTTGTAAGTACTATCAAACTGTGCTTGAAAATATTGATTGGCGAGATCATTTAGCTCCAAGCCGTACGGGGGTACACAGAAATGCCACAATCCACTCCCTTTTCGCTACTCGTACTACGATCAACTCACTCCGGTTTTGTACCTATAAGCTTTTTGTTATTATCATACAAGTAATGCACTTGTTGAATCATTGTAAGTTGATTTCAAAATAATTATGGAAGTTTCACGCACACTGGAAGCCCATACTCGACTAACTATAAAAACGGTAATTACGCCAGTAGTGTAACTATTATTACACACAGAGTGATGCATGTAGTGATAGAAAAGACGTATTGCCACAATGTTGTAGTCGTGTAGGTATGCACAGTGGAGGAGCGTCCATATAGTCAGGGGGGTCGTTCGTACCCCTGACGGACTCAAATCGCCTGTCGGCGCCGTTTTTAGGTTTTTACCGTATTGAGGCATAGGGTATCTACCTACTTCAAAGAACCTCTTTAGGCCATTCTCGCCCAATCCGACCGAATTCTCTAGCTCCACCACTGGATATACACAGTTTTAGTTTTCATTATTTTTGAAAAAGTGGGGGTACTTATTGGAGATGTTCCCCCTTCCAAAAAGTGAGGGGAACGTTCCCCCATCCGCCCTCCATGATCCACGCCCATGTTTTCACAACGCACCTCTGATTGATCTAGTGGCAACTCTTAGTAATAAGGATTGTATCCTAAGGATACAATCACTCTAATGGTAGAATCAGGGAGGTGTTACCTTGTCAAGGTAACACCTCCCTCACCTCCCTGGTAAAATTAGGAGTGTTGATAATGAAAACTGCTGTATAACCTATTGCACATTAACTTCAACTCAATGGACAGTTTTGGAATGGTGATTAAATGACCCAGCCTGGACAATGCCACAGTAAACATACCGCTATTATGCATATGTCAGACCACTCCCCACCCCCACCCCACCCCCACCCCCACCATCAAAATAGTTTTCTTAAGGTCCAAAATATGAACAAAGCTGGGTTCTTAAAAGGTTCACATGCAGTAAATATGGACTTTCAACAGGCTTGATCTGGGAGGGTCATCTGTACCTGCAGGAGAAGACTAACCTGACATGTGAAAGTGCCCCTTTCAAGTGTCACGTGGTATAGGCTATCTACCTTTGCCAAGCTACCACCATCTGTGCAGCATGTACTATCTTTTTTGCAAAGTAAGTGGATCAATATTGTGTAACAAGGCATCAAAAATGACTCTCGAACTGCATGCAAACATGCATATGTTTTTGAAATCTACATTTATGAACAAATTCGGTTAAAATGAGATACAAATTTTACTTGGTAGAATCACTTGAGACTAAATTACTTTGTTTCAATAGTTCCTTATGATGATCACATTTTTGACAAGTAATTCATATGTAAGACCACATCCAGGATTCCATGGTTTGAATATGAGCGGCTAAAAGTAAATTACCTCCAAGAGGAAGCAATCATTAAAGAGGAACCCATAGATGTTTCTACAGTAAAGCCTCTGAGGGAACTACCAGTAGAAAATTTGAAGGGGCTAAAGCCTGTTTTGTGAATGTTGGGGCCTTACAGTAGTAATCAAACGTTTTCAACTCTTTAACCAAGCAGCAATTCCAGCTTTTTTATACTTCTACAAATATTGCAAACAGATCAAAGTTCTTCCAATGTTCAGGAAGATTACAAGGTAGAAAATTTAGGCACATATCAAAGTTGAAATTCTGCTATAGGTAGAAATTGGGGCAATTAATAACACTTGATAAGAAATAGGCTTTGCAAAGTCTTTCTTAGTGAAACAGGACTTTTTCAAATTTTCCCTACGGCAACAACTTTCAGAATTTGCCCTTAAATTTGAATCACTCCCCCATCCTGAGATTTGTATCTGCCAGAAAAGCTGCACATTTTACGTACACTATAGCTGTCACATGCAGGTTCATGGCCAGATATGTACAGAAGGGGGAAAGATGGCTTTTAGAGGGGCAGGGGATTTTCTCAGGAGTGAGTAAAGTGTACAAAAATGTGTTAAGCTAATGGCAACTTGAAATTTTCAAGTAGGCAAAACATTTTCGGGGGATGGCCCCCTCTTGGCTACATGCTTGTACACATGACTATTCAAATCATTCTGCTGGTCTGTCGTTGAAGTAGATACACCTGTAGGCTACTGATCTACCTTGCATTATTTCAAGGCATGTTCAGCTTTATACTGATACCCTGTATTATTACAAGGCGCATTCTGCTTTTCTGACTGCTTACTATCAATCCAAAAATAGACAAATTGCATTGCACTGCTTCGTACGAGCCTATTCTGTTGTTCTATTTAACTGCCTGGTATCATTGTTTCAAGACAACCTCATTATGATTGCCTCAAGTGCCTATCTCGGGTGCCCGTGCAAGGCACACGCTGCTATCCTGACTGACTTAAACTGTTACAAGGCCAATTTTGCTGTGCTGACCATCTCAAATTGATACAAGTCCCACCACACAGATTCTTACAAAGCCCATTCCTTTGGGGGCCCTCTGCTGACTGCCTTGCATTGTTAAAAGACACATCCCACCATAGTACTGTCAAACTCCTGAAGCTGCTGTATCTTGTTCAAATGTTGTTTTGTTACACACATACACTGCACCACCAAATATGATGTAGCCTATTATATTAAGGACCCTCTGATATTATTGATACAATTAAGGCCACGATATAATTAATGAAGCTTGGCAATTAATACAATTAATACAAAGTAAGGTCGGTTTTTCATCCAAGAGCAATCTACGGTTTTCCCATCTGAAATAGCTTTTCAAAAAACAAACAAACCAACAAATAAATTTGACCTAAATTATTGAATTGGTTAGCCAACCGACGTGAAATTGTAATTCACAAGCCATATAGGCTTCCCCCATATTGAGGTGGCTTACCGTCAAAAAACAACTGAACTACCCTCAAAGGCCTGCATTATTATAAAGGTTCAGTGGAACTGTGTTGTTAAAACTGCTTCATGACGGACGAAGTTTAATATGGCTACAAGAGAATTATTGCAATCTGCAACCGTTATATTAATGGGCTACAGCCCTTAAATTTGAATCAGAGCATATCGACCCAACGGGCCCTGTCCCCCCCCCCCCCCGTACCTTCGGTACTGTTCACGTGAGAGTCTTCCTTTCGAATAGTCCTCATTTCTGCAACCGTTTTCGCTCCTAAGGATGACTAGTACCGAGCACGTTGTGAAGAGGGGGCATTTGGGATACAATGTTGCCAACAAAACAATTGTGCCGACATCCTGACAACACATCAGTATGGGAAGCTCAAGGAGTGCGCTAGAAGTGAGCTTTCTGGCTACATCTTGGTCAAACTGAAGTCTATAGATTGACCTGTATGGACTACTGCAGTTGAAATTCTCTGACTTCAGACCCACCTTAAATTTCAGCTCCTACATAGGCCTACCATAGCCAATCCAGTGGCGTAGCTACTAGGGGGGGCCTGTGGGGCCTAGCCCCCAGATATTCGTCAGCCCCCCCCCCCCCAGATTTTTTGTGTCCTGATAAAATGTGTAAGAATTAAGAAAAATAAATGTTTGAACGGAAATACTTTGAAGTATTTCCTTAAAAAAATCAATAAAAAAAAAATAAAATGTGTAAGAATTAAGAAATGGTAAATGTGTGAAAAACACATTTTGCGCACGTATGAAATAAACTTATAACTTTAAAATGCCTACTTTCACTAAATTAAGTATGTAATCTGCACTGTCGTTTAATTCGCGTATAATTCACTTGGACGATGAAACGAACGTCCCGACGACAAATTCGGAAGTGACATTGTCAGGTTTAGACCCTTTCTGCCTTTCGGATGGCTGTTTGATTTACTGAAAACATGGCAACCATACACTGAAGACCATTCTTACACGACCACTCCTATACGGTATCATACACAAAATATGCCGTACGGTAAGGTACTGCGTTCGAATAATTCTTCTATCCTTAATAAGTATGTCGTGTCTCTCTCTCTCCTTGCTCATGACAAGTGCACTGTAGAACGATTGTTTTCGACAAAACCTCTTTTTACTAGTTCGCACTGGCGTCCGGACGGATTTGTAAAATTGCCAACAAGGTCCGGATTTCATGTGTTTCCCACATGATCCCTACTTCTGTTTTGCAGGTTAAATAGTTTGAAAGATTTACTGGTGGTATTATAGGTCTGACCAAGTAATATACCAATGACTTGAGTCCGTGAACAAATACAGCACCATTTTGCATCTAGAGACCATTGAAAACCGGAAAAATTTCCAAAGGGAAGGGGACACCCTTAGGCCCTACATTAGGACAGTATTCTATGTCCTCCTTGCTAGAAAATAAATATGGAAACCCTAGGTTGGAGACAAATGGTATGATCTAGGGGATATGTAATTGAGTAGTGGGCATGTAGCCTATGGATAAGGTGATGGACAAATGTAACAGAGATATACTAGAAGGTGAATATGGGAGAATTGCAGGCAGAATAAATGAAAAGGGATGCATAATTCAGTATGATTCTTGTATTATCTCAGCTCATATGATATCCACGGCCGTACACAGCGGGGACGGGCAATTACCCCCAGAAATTTTCAAAGTGCACCGTTTCCAACTCTGAGAATACCCAGAGAAAACGCAGTAAAACACAAGAAATAGCTGTGATCTTAATGATAGAACTTAAACAATTTCAAATAGGCAGATCAATATTTTCATGCCTATATCTGTACACATCACCAACCATTTACAGCTCTATTGATGTATTTCTAGCCTACTTTTCTAAAATTCTCGCGCTATACGCGCGATTATGCATAGCCACAATGTTGCTGCTGTTGCTATAGGTAGCTTCAATCATCAATGGCTTAAGTAATTTCTCAGTTAACACAAAACGTTTTATAACCAATAACACTCCCTCCTCTCCCTTAAAATCCTCCCCCACAACGGAGTTCAATGGCTTAGGTCATGCTTCACATCATATCCACCACGCTCTCAAAATTGACTTTTGTCGCACTTAGTCACAACTACTTTTCGGTCCCCTTTTAAAGCTGAAATCCCTCAAATATTGCACCATTTGCTATCTATACGTCCTCCTGACTCGGAAATTACAATTTTTCGCCAAGGGGGAGGGAGACACTCGTTCCCTTAAGTCCCCTCCCCCAGGCCACAGATCAGTAATGCCCACTTTTTGCCACCCTAGCAAAAAGTGTATATGCCGCCTTGTGTATTACCATTTTTCATGGATTGATTTTTTCCCATTATTTGAGAAATGGCAGACATGAGATTGGAATTTCAAGGCTGGGTACACGCAGCTTTAAACACGTGGGAAGTGCCGTTTCCGGCCATCTGGAGGGTTTGTAAAGCCAAAAATTTCCTTGCACTCTCCGCGCCAATCGATGGTGGCTCTCCGCTTAGATAGTATTGACAAGCCTAACCCTCGGCGGTGCCGGCCCCCTCATTTGTTACCTAGGCCTCCCTAAAAATTTCATGCTAGCTACGCCCGTGCGCCAGTCCCTCTGCTACATCGCTGTGTGCAAAGCGCACCATAATCCAATAATCTCCCACCCACTCACATGTCCACTGCAGTCAAACCGACGGGCCAGAAGTTTGTCGTATGTAATCCAGTGGTGGTGGTGAAGTGGAGCTAGGCGGGGCTAGTGGAAATGAACTTCCAAAATCTTAGGAGACCATATGCCCTTTGGTAGAAACAGATATCAGGACCGCAGAATGAGCGAAATCTCTAGGGGGCAGTTCATGACACTAGCTAAGCGGAGCACCAAGTGACTTGCCTACAAATTGTTGACATCCGGGAGGACCCTTCCTTTTGCACCTGTCTATGAGTGCATCCTGGGGGGAGGGTGCTGAGGAGAGGGTACATGTAAGGCCATAGGCGTAGGAAGCCTTTTGAGACTGGGGGACTGAATCTTGTGTCGGATCGCCGTCCTGGAGGAGGGGTCTAAGGAGAGGGGGTGTCCCCCTCCCCCTTTGGAAAATTTTTGGGTATTTGAGAGTCCTCAGATGCAATTTGGTGCAACATTTTGGACAAACTTTAAGGAAAATTACTGCAAATTTTTGACATTTTTTACAGAAGAGACAAATAAGGGGTTTTTGCCCTTGGATCTTGGGGGGGGCGAAAGCATACTTCAGCCCCCACATTTTTGACGGGGGCTAAACCAGCCCCCTAGCTTCCCCCGCCTCCTACGCCCTTGTGTAAGGTATGTCTTTGGTGCAAAGTTGTGGTATTGTTTGCAAAGCCTTGCCTATTTTGCCAATGCTGGGCGCGTAAGTCAAGAAATACTCTCTAAGAGAAAGATGACACGCTTTGTATGACAAACTATACTCTTTGAAAAATTTTTGTCTTTGTTAGGTGGCTTGAATGCCAAATGATGCTATCTTTGGTAAAGCTTTGTAAAGCGTTGAATTGATTAAATGTTGTGGAATCCTTATTATTTAGTTATTTTTTTCTAGTTTGGTAGGATGTAATTGAAGGGGATGTTGCCTCAGGGGAGGGACAACACATCTACTGTTTGAGAAATGTTTCTTGTTCTAAGTTTCCTATATCTTAAAGGCATATTCCAGTAGCCTTTTAATTCACAAGGTTCTCAATCATGTAAAAGAGAAAAAATGCCAGTTTATGCCCTCCAAACCCCGTAGCAATACTAATTTCCTAACTCGAGATATCTCATATTAAAGACTACTTATTTTTGTTAAAAATACCTCTAGTTCTCATCAAGGCCATAGAATGTTATACAAAGTTGGCATATTGCCTCAGATTCCTTTTGTTTTTCTTTGTAATTTAATGTTCTCTTCGTCCTTAAAAGGTTATACTGCTAGAATGTTTGAATATCTTTCCATTTAGATTAAGCATAAATCTACATCGTATGTTGAGCATAATAAACAAAGTTGCTAAATATTCCCTATAGTGGCGTCAGTATCATACAAAGATTCAATGCTATATCAAATAAATGTGCTGCGATGACATCACAGATTTTCCACAGTCTACTTTACCTCGAGAAGAGTTGCATTTCTTTGAAAGTTAGTTTCTTCCAAAAACTGCAAGCTATTTAGATGCAGTTTTCACCTCCCAAAACAGAAAAACTTTTCGCACTATTTGAAGTCACTGAATTTTGTCTCTGGCAAATTCCTCTAAATCGTGTTATCTTTGGTAAAGCTTTGGACTGATAACATGATCTCAAATTTTAATTATTTACTGAATTTTTCGGCTGTGGCATGGCATCCGTTCTAGGCTGGTACCCGACACGGGCTTTTCCCCTAGCGATCTTAGTACGTCACTTCACATTGGCGTAGTCGGGGGGGGGGCACGGGGGCCATGGCCCCCAATCGAATTCTGAAAAAAAAATTAGAATTGAAAGAATGGTCCGCTCTCCAGAACTCAGTGACGTGACTGAAGTGATGATATGTCGGGATATACAAGATACCTATAATGTATCCTAGAACCGTCAAATTGCCATGTTATGGCAACTAAAATAGGAAATCACGAAACCAGGGATGGGTTTGGGTTAAATCGTAAAGACTCTTACTTGGTAGTAAGCCATACCGTAGCTGGTATGCTATTGCTAGACGCGTTTTGACCGTGGAAGATAAGTACCGGGTCTCATCAGTGGCTGTATCGGGTATAAAGTCGGCGATAGAATACCAACGAGTTGTCACGTAGAAATTTCGTGAACCAATCTGCCAATCGTGAAATTTGAATTCTCGTATTTTTCGATAAGCTGGTGCATAGCTAGCAATAGTGGAAAACAAATCGGTTGCATGATAACAAGAAAACCCCTTCCCCAAAACAGTACTTCACTTGATGGAATGATTTATGAGTGCTACGATTCAATGCTTCTTTTCGGGTACTGTATGTCGAGTTTGTGCCAGTAACGGTTAGAAATATCACGGGTGAATGGATATTTACGTAGCACAAAACTGCGTCCATGAATGGTTTACAAAGGATGAAACTACGGTGAAAGAAGCAAGGATGTAACTGTATGGAAAATTATTTTTCCAAACTAAAGTAAAGCTAATTCGTTAGTAGGTGTAGAAAGTTTCCTGCATTTACAGAAGGATATGTTTCTGTTTTAGGAAGTTTCTCGAGTGCAGATAAACCTTGATAGGTTATCTCCCTGGTAAAGTGGAAAACATTTTTTGGTGTTTTTATATTAGCTTTTATAATACAAATGTCTCATCGGTATGACCAGAGAGGCGAAAAATACTCATGATGTGAGTTTCTTCAGGTAAACAAAGCACACCTCCGATACGACTGATGGTCTGATGAAAATATGGAACGCCGTTATTCAGTGTATTTGTAGTCGAAAGAAATTTGGTAAAGTTGCTGTGACACTTTAAATGAAATTGTTACAAACGCATAGTGTTCCGATGGGTTGGAAGCGTCGTGCGCGTAAGGACTTACAATTCTGTGTTGTAAAAAGGTAAAAACTTAAGCATTAGCACAATCTCTATAGCTTACTACTACGTATAGTCAACTAACTACATAAAACCAGACCCTACACTGGTTTCCTGAAAATTTTGACAGTTCAGGGCCGGATCCAGGGTGCGTACGCCCCATATTCTTTGCAGAGCATTTTTTTTTTTGTAATGGAACAAAAAATGATTTCAAATGATGCCAGTGGCGTAGCTAGACATTTTTTGTGGGGGGGCAAAAGCAAAAATTCCGACAGATTATTATCTGGGGACCTTACTTTTTTTTTTTGCTTTCCGGGCAATTTGAGACCGGATTCTGATTTTCACGTTCACATTTCGATGTGTAATTATCTGGGGACCTTTTTTTTTTTTTTTTTTGCTTTCCGGGCGATTTGAGACCGAATTTTGATTTTCACGTTGACATTTCGATGTCTAATTCTGCTTAAAAAACATAACAAGTGTTGTAAGTGTTTAAAATGAACTTTTTTAATTTATTTCCGACAGACACTAGAAATTTCCGACAGAGGCCTTCAAAGGCTTTGTGGGGGGCGACCGCCCCCCTGCCCCCCCCTCTAGCTACGCCACTGAATGATGCTAAATGTTGCACCAGATTACATCTGAGGGTACTTGAATTTTCAAAAATTTCTCAAAGGGGAGGGGGACACCCCCTGCCTTTGACCCCTCCTCCAGGCCGACGATTAGGTCCTGCGGTTAGCCACCCCAATAAAAAATCGTGGCTACGCCAATGTCACTTCAAGTTGGGGAACTGTCCACCATCGGTTGGAGCGTAGATGTAGTAGGCTTGCAAGAAAATGTTCGGTCGAAATGTCTCCCAGAGTCCCAGATGAGGAAATGACACATTTTAGGCCTTAAAAGTAGCGTCTAAACACTTTACGTTTAGATTTCATGCTTTAGAAACAAGTTGAGATTTCAAGAAGAAAAGTCAGATTTGATTTAAAGCGAACATGCAGTCACACACTCTTAATGCAAAAGAGTGAAATTCACTCCAAGAGAGACTGTAGTCTGGGACCACTCCTAGTAAGAGTGAATTTCACTCGGGGTGGAGTGAAAATTCACTCGAAGTAGAGCGATATATCATTCCATGCGAGTGAAGTATCGCTCTGTTTAGAGTGAATTTTCACTCCAACCCGAGTGAAATTCACTCTTACTTAGAGTGGTCCCAAACTACAGTCTCTTTTGGAGTGAATTTCACTCTTTTGCATTAAGAGTGCACCAATTTGATTGAGTGTACCCGGGCATCCTATTTCATAAATAACTTTTTAGGATCATGTTACAATATGTTTCTCACTAAGTTGTGAAATTCACATATAGAGTAACTTACCTTGAATATGCAATACCTACGTTCTAACATATCATGAAAGATACTTGAAGTGAAATAAGAGGACATTTGTGAAATTTAGCTGTTGTTTCAAAATAAGTTTGCGGCGACTGCTTATGACCTTTAATTAAGAGTTTCTTTACATGGTCATTGAGTTAGCTAATAATTAAAGACAATCATAGGCTATTTTATCTTTAGCCAGCGTATATGCTAGTGAATTCAAGCGATGTATCTTGTAGGAGGAAGATGGTTTATTCGTTTGGTTCATTCGTTAGGAGAAACCCGCATAGGAATGTATCCACGGTGTCCGGGAACCTCCCGGGAAAATTTGTGAAGAAAAGGAACCCCTATATGCGAAGGCCAGCTTTCGTTTACGATTTGGAAATCTTAGGGGGCAGTGGCCCCTCTGCCCCCACAGTCTTCTGAGCCATGGACGTCTGGAGGAGGGGACGAGGGGAAAACTTGCCCCCTGGAAAATCAAAAGTTTGAAGAAAAAATAACAAAATAACATCAACATTTTTTATGATATCGCTATAGAAAATTTCCAGAACATGAGCTTTCAAAATAGAAAATGATTAGATGCAACTCACAAGTCCTGGAAAGTGCCATTTTCAGCGATCTGGGAGGCATTTCGGCGAAAATTTTCTTGGGGATTCGCGTCAAACTTTGATAGCGCTACACTTAGATAGTCTGCCTACGGGTTTCACCCCCCACCCCAGGCAAATACCTGGTTACTACCCTTTGAAAGGCGCCAATTAACATTTAGCAATTAAAGCTCTTTTCTGGGAGTCAAAAATTGATCAATTAAAAGTTTTACCCCCCCCCCTAAAATCTTTTCTGCGGACGCCCATGGCTACGGCCCTGTATATAGGCGAAATATTATTTTCTTTCCTCTTATTTACCTTTTCTTATTTGAACTGTGTATCTCGAAATAATGATATTTCAGAATAAAGAATACGGTATCGAGATACAACTTTTGCAACCTGCACACTTGCTACTCAAGGCAATCTAGGGGGCTTTTTTGGCAAAACATATTTTTGTTACGCCATACAAGCCAACAGACAGTGACGCTTCTCTCAGATAAAGTCACACCAACCCCCTTCTCCCCAGCCATACACTTTTCAAATAAGATTTGCGCCACTTAATCTGACATGATCTTATTTATTACCCGCTCTGTCAGGCCTGGATTCGATCGAATGGTCAAATTGTGATATTTGTGATTATCAATTGAGTGCACATTCAATGAATAGGTAGGGTAGGGTAGGGTAGGGTACATAATTGTCCAGGGGTATGTGCACTATTTGGGTCGTCGAGTAGCAGAGTGGTTTATTCCAGCTGTTGTGCACTAATGTGTTTCACATGTGCGTGGGTTCGAATACCGCTCGATGTACGTGAATTTTTCTCCAGGTACTCCGGCTTTCCTCCCACTTGGCATAGGCTTGCCTCTAAAATCGGTTGCCCAGCCGACGAAGTCGGTTGCGTGCCGGATTGAAGCGCCTTCGAGTGGACCAGTAACTAGCCTACTTTGCATTGTTTTTGTCCACTATTTTGTAGGTATCCTCAGAGCTTAGGGCTACGCCCTTTTTTATTTCGTTTGGTGCGGCTCTGAACTCGGGGCCTTTCGACGGAACCCTAGACACCTCACATTCAGGTGAAACAAGTTAAATGAGGCCTTAAAGTGGACCTAAAGTCTAAAAATTCAAAAATATATATTTTAGAGGTTACAAAATTAATCTTATTGGTCCAACTCCCATTGCCATTGCTTATTCCATTGCTGAGATATTAAATGTTAAAATTTATTCACTTAAATCCAAACAGTTCATTGCGCAATAATTTTTGTCACATCTTGTTGTACAACTCACATTAAATGCTTTGTTTTCTTTTAAAATTAAAATGTTTATATGACCTTGACCGCTTCCTGTTTTCTTGCATGACATGCTGTACAGAGAGGGCTTATATAGTCAAGTCACCCCAAAGCAGTAAGAACGCGATCACATTTTGGCACAAGGGGCGGTGGCTTTCAGAAAAACAAAGAAATACAAAGATTGTAATTTGAGTAGTACAACAATGACATCACAAATTATTGCGCAATCTATCTTTTTAAATGGAGTGAATAAACTTCAACATTTTATATCTCAGCTTAAGAAAGTCCTGTGAAGATGGGAATTGGACCATTGGAATTCAGTTTTCATGCTCTGTAATATATATTTTTGAATTTTCAGACTTTAGGTACACTTTAATGCCCGTGAGATCTTCCCGATTAAACATGTGGGACACCAGCAAAAGTAATTAAGGACTCCATGTACTTTTTTTCGTAGGACTTAAGAATATCATTGACTCTATACAGCGCATATTGCAAGACGAAGAAACTGCAGAGGACCAGGTAAAGGTATGTGACGATGGATTAATTGTATAAAAGTTATTCCCAAATTTTGCCGGTCTATAGCCCGGTCTCGGTCACGAGTCCGGACTGTACGAGACGGAGTCTGAGTCCGAGCCTTCCGAGACCGGTCTCCAGTACTACAGCACTGATAAAAAATAAACATGTTGTAACAACTATGGCTTACAAGTTACAGCTCTTGTGAAAGCTCAAAATGGCTGCAATGTGCTGTGGACTCGACTTTTTGAAATAAAACTACAATTAAGTCAATGGAAATATGAAAAAAAAAAAACTTTTCCGTAACTAACTTTTTTCACCCTTTATACCTGTCACAAGATACCATCAAATATTAGCTTAATGTAAACACAATTTGTAAGCAACAACACCAAATACACCATCAGTTTTACACTTATTGCGGAAAAATCCACATGGTCCCCTTTCGTTGCAAGAAAATTGGTAAAATGTAACTACTACACAACTAGTACAATGAAGCGTCAAAGGTTATAGTTAAAATGAAAGTTAAGGGGTGCATGGCTAACGACTAACTCAGATGGAGGGACAATGTCTTTTCAGCATTCCCTAAATTATTTGATTTAAACAATATAAAATAACATGCTACAAATCATGAAATTCTTCCTATTAAAGACACAACTTGTGGGGTGGTGACTTGAACTAAACTGCCACGAGCAATGCACCTAAGAATATTGCCTTTGGCTTTGAAGCAATTATAGCAAACTTCCTAGATGTACCCTCTTCACCCCCATGCAGCCTTGCCAGAATTATCATGATACTACAGCAAGACACCCCTATCACCCTCCAGGGGCGGGATTTGATGTCTGGCAGTGGGGGGGGGGCAAATCTAGGTAGACTGTCAAACGGCGCCGAAGGTGGCGCGTTAGCGCGAAGCGCTTTCCCTAACTGCGTGGGGTCCAGGGGCAGAGTCCCGGTGGGGGTCCAGGGAAGCTCTAGGGTATTTATGAAATTGTAGGCATAAAATGATGCATTTTAGCTTCAACTTCAAATGACACAAGGTAGGCACTTAACAGACCACAAAAATCACAATTTGACTTTTGCAATCATATTCTTACTCCGTATGACTAACAGTCGGCCGGGATCGATAATGCATAGGGCTTGAAGAAGGAGAAAATGGATTATTTTGAGGGTTTCCCGAGGCATTGAAACAATAATTTCAAGAATGGGAGGCCTATAGTGGATGCGCGCCAAGCGCGCAGACAAAAATCACATTTTCAGACTTTTGGCACCATAAGTAATAGAAAAGGTAAGAAAATTAAGGAAAGTATCCTCAAGGAGGAGACTTTTGCTAAGCGTCTGTCCCTTGTTACGTTTCCACAGGTCGGTGGTGTAAAATTTTGCTTTGAAAATTTCTGCGTACGGCCATTGGTGGTTTCAATGATAATAGAAGAAGAGTTTGTATGAAGCTATGACAAGCAAGATGTTCTACAGGAAGTAACCCCGAATCCCGAAACAATATTTAAGACGGGTGCGCGCGAAGAGCACCAAAGAAAACGGCGTTGAGACATTAAATTGTAGCCTTGTTTTTTTTTTTTTAGTTTCAAAAACAGTATTTTTCATTGCAAAAGATTTTCCCACTTTCTCAAGGTGCCTCTGCTCTCTATAGAGCCATAGGAACCTATATCCTGCTCGATCTATGGTTCTTCCTTTCCTTTCTTTCTTTCTTTCTTTCTTTCTTTCTTTCTTTCTTTCTTTCTTTCTTTCTTTCTTTCTTTCTTTCTTTCTTTCTTTCTTTTCTTTTCTTGCTAGTGTGAAAAATAAGATGGAGTCGATTTTGAAGGTTATATACTATGTGATACTTAAAAAGTCAAATGTTTTACAAGTAGATTTTACATGGACATGGCCAATGGCATCGGCAGTTAAAGTGGCAGGGAAGTAATTTTTATTGGAAGCTGCATCTTCGGAAGTTGTACCCAGCGAAGCCTTTAACCACGAGCGCCGAAGACTGGAGACTGAGGGCCCTCCCTATTTTTTTTTTTTTTTTAATTCGATGACTTTTGAGGCCATTTTGGACCATTTCTTGAGAAAATCATGCTCCCCCAGGTGTAATTTGAAATGCTAAAGAAATAGTTTTCTTGTGATAATCGCAAATTAAAGATACTAACCGTCAGTCAATTTGCTGAGGATGGTGGTAGTTGGTGAGGACGGTGACAAAACAGCCAGAAGTGTAACGAGGGTTTTGGAAATAGTTATTTTCTCAAGGTGTCCTACAGGAAGTAATAACAGCTGCACAACAGTACAGCAGTGCTAATGAAACATCGATTTATATCAGGCCCATGCGAAACATGCCGTTTTTTGTTTTTGTTTTGTTTGTTGTTTGTTTGTTTGTTTGTTTTTGTTTTTGCGAGAATGGCGATTTTCCTATATATGGGTACGGTTTGGGAATTTGTTTGCAAGGACCATAATGTTGTGCATTAGTACTTTCAGTGAACCTTATTTCAGAGCTTCATATTCCAATAGTGTGGCGCGTAGGGAGAAAGGGAGAAAAGAAATTTTACGGTGCTAGACAAAATTTTATTAGTCAGTTTTCTCTGGGGGTGCGCGTGAAGAAAAAATCTTTCTAACATTTTTATGGTTTTGATATTAATTTTTTTGCTTTGCTTAACATTTCAAAATTAAACCATAATATTGAAAATTCTCTTGTAATTTCTCCGGTCTCGCTTCTTTTCGCTCATTTTTGTTTATTATTTTTAATTTTTAAGCTCTGGAAAAAGTAGGGGAAGTGCCTCCCGCCTATCCCCCCTCCTTCCTGCCTCCCTATCTAGATGTTATCCTCAGCACCTTTACTTAATCGTATACAACTTTACAAATACAAAATAACTATGGCGCAGTGCGGCTGACATCCCCAACCCACTACTTAAAATGTCTTTCAGTGGTCATTCATAAGTTCATACTGGTCTGGACTAAGGAAAACATTTTTCACTTTGTTTCATTAGGTTAGCTCATGGGCTACTGTAATCTAGGTAAGATCTGGGGTGGGGATATTGCAAGTGTCTGGTGCCCGCCAGCCCACCATTGAAAATGTCTGTCAATGGTCATCCACGATGGTCTGGAGTATGGAGAACATTTTTCACTTTGTTTCATTGGCTCACCTCATGGGCTGATCTTGCACAATTTCCAGGTTCCAGTTATTTCCGTCTGGGTGACTCACCCCCACTACTGGAAGTGTCTGGCAAATGGCCATTTATGTGATATGGGCTCATGCTGGATACTTATGAGTGAGTTTTGCTGGGGTAGCTCATGAGCTAATCTAGCCCAATTTTTGTTCCTTTCTTTGTAGTTTTCCTGATCATATTCACCAGAAGGGGCATGCCAGGCGCACATTTAATTGCATGGACCATGACATTGTTCATCGCTGTATGCATGAAAATTGGTTAGCCCTCTAGATAGGCTGATCCCTGTGGGCTCCAGCTTTATATTGAATCAGCAATTAACCATTAATTAATACATCATCACTGACAACTCTAAATTCATGCAATAGACAGAAGCACAGGATACACAATTCTTTCACATAGCTTGAAAGTGGAAACGAACAATAATATATGTAAAAAATGTTGACATTAGTTTACTGGTATATGCAGTATTTTGGTATACTTCATATATGTATTATCTCCTCACTGTAACTACACATGCATTTCCTATATGATATACAGACTAACTGTAGCCTACTACCATGCAATTGTTTGAAAGAAGTCAGTGAAGAATGAATCGGCCAGTGGCGTGGATCCATCTCCAAAGGTGGGGGGGGGGGACTTTTCACCATTTGCGAATTGCCGTCCTGGGGAGGGGTGTTCCCCTCCCCTTTGAAAAAATGGAAATTAGAAGGTGTCTTTATGGCAAATCATAATGGTGCCATATTTGGGCGCAGTTTAGCTTTTAAAATGTAGTGTCAGTTCGTAATCTATATTATAATACAATTCATCACAGTTTTAGTTTTCATCATTTTGAAAAAGTGGGGAAGGGGACTTTTTGGAGATGTCCCCTCTTCCAAAAATATGAGGGGACGCGTTCTCCCATCCCCCATGATCCACGCCCATGGAATCGGCCTTAATGAGGTAGGAATACAACGTTCCCAGTTCCTTCTTTTCTGGATAACCATAGGCGGAAATACTGGGGGATGGGGGATATATCCACCCACTTTTTGAAGGGGGGTGGCCTACACAAACATCCACCCAGATTTTCAAGAATATTACAAAACATCATGCTCTGTTTTATAATTTTTAGTTACCAGATTGATAACTTTGAACAGTATGATGTAAAGTAAACCATTAATTAACTTAAATTACTTAAAAGTTGCTATTTTTTCGTCGCGTTTCGCGCGCATCCATTGTACATTGTTGTTTTATTGTTACTACTCGATCTGTTTGTATGAAATACATAACCTATTTGTCATACGTACAGATCAGTGATTATCACATGTCAGCTTGAGCCAGTTTAGTATTTCCAAAGTTCTTGCGCAACTCCTACCGCAACCGATCCTTTCGAACCACAGACCGTAGCTTATCTGTCGGCAAAACCCGTGACGGTTTTGACATAGAATAGCTCAAATTACTAACAGCTGAAAGGGCGGAATGAATACGGAAAAGAAAGGGCTTGAATAACCTTTGTAATGTCGGATACAGGTAAAGCATAGCGTTCTGTACTGTCTTTAAAATGCTATTTTTTCGGCGCGTTTAGCACGCACCCATCATAGTTGCGTCATTGCTAATTCCTTTTGGACAGCTTGAGTTGTGGTATTTTAAAATGCAGCTCCCATAACAGCATTAACCTCTTCGACCAAAAATCCCAGTTCACCATCATATTCACCCGCCATTGGCACAAATTTAATTACAAAGAATAACAGTCAAATTCCAGTTTCGAGGTCTCTTTAGAGCTAATTCCATGCCATTTTCAGATGGTGAAATCATTCACCCCCCCCCCCCCAAGGAGAGCCCAACGCGTTCCCGCGGAGCCTTCTGAACCGTTGGCCTTATAAAGAAGATAAATTCCATGCATCGCCTCTGACCTTCACGTATTCGAACCTGGTCGGTTTAGTCTTCATCGGAAAACAAAACTTTTGGGGCCCTGAGAAGTGACCTTAGGTAAAGGCCTTCCACTGCCCACTCCCCTTTGAATAATCAAATTGACTGGCTTTAAGTACGTCTGGACCAGCGAGAGGTATGGTAAAGTTATCTTTTGTGGTCTTTTAATTACGCAATATCCTTTGGAAAAAGTTAAACTCTTCATTCTATTGCTCCGAATTTTGTAACTTCCGCCGGCTTTTCCACCTGTGCCCCATCGACAAAGTTGCCTCTCGACTACACTAACATAAGAAAATGGTCGAATTATCATTTCTATGTTCTTACTTAGTCCCATCCAATGTCCTTTAGAAGTAGTTAAAATGCTTCACTTCAGGCGCGGTTCTAGATCGAGACTTTGGGGGGGCTTAGGGGGGACTTGAAACGGAAGAATCATAAAATTTTCTCTCAAATATGTAAATCGGTTACGCGCTCGCTGAAACCAATGATAATAAAAACAGTACCATAACCATGGACGGCGTAAGGTTATTTTGATAGGACATGGGTTGAGTGATCGCCGTCGTGGGGGAGGGGTGTCCCCTTCCTCTGAGAATTTTTGCTAATTTAAGGTTGCTAAGATGCAAAATGGTGCGTTCTTTGGGTAATTTTTTGACTATATGACTGGAAAATGTTCAAAACTTTGTGAATTCTAATTTTTGGTTGGGGGAAAGAGGGCCTTCTTAGGGGAGAGGTCTAAACGGGAGGGTGTTCCCCTCCCTTTGAGAAATTTTTGCTAATTTAAGGTTGCTAAGATGCAAAATGGTGGGGTCTTACGGTTATTTTTTGACTGATATATATATATATGGCTGGAAAATGTTCATAATTTTGTGAATTCCAATTTTTGGTTGAGGGAAAGAGGGCGGTCCTAGGGGAGAGGTCTAAAGGGAGGGGTGTTCCCCTCTCCTGTGAGAAATTTTGGTTACTTTAAGGTTGCTAAGATGCAAAATGGTGCGGTCTTCGGGACAGTTTTGACTGAGATATGGCTGGAAAATGTTCATAACTTCGTGAATTCTAATTTTTGGTTGGGTAAAAGAGGGCTGTTCTAGGGGATAGGTCTAAGGGGAGGGGTCCCCCTCCCCTTTTGAGAAATTTTGGTTACATGAAGGTTGCTTAGATGCAAAAATGGTGTTGTCTTTGGGATATTTTTAGACCCGATCAAATGGGTTAAAAACATTCTTAATATTTTTGGTTAGGTGAAAGAGGAGCTTTTTTTGTATGTATCAACAAACTTCCTGAAGTCCCCTTTTGGACACATTACTGCCCTCCAGTAGGGGAAAGTTTTACGCAAAAATACCTGCGTGGAGTCAACAGAAATATTCTCTAACTATTAAGAAAATTTGCCTTGCTCCATTTGTGCATTATAAAATCGTATCTAAAGGCTGGTAGAAACCGGAATATGGCCTCTTGGAAGCCCTGAATTAACTATATGGATCAGATATAGCCCTACCCCGCCCTCCTCTTTTCTTCTCTTTTAAGTCTTCTTTTCCTACTCTTTTTCTCTTTTCCTGCAAATTACAGGGGGATAGGCCTCCCTTCCCCCTGAGTGGCACCGCCCCTGACCATGACATAGATGTAACGTATATACAGGCATATATATATTTTTTTATTTGGAAGAATGTAGCAAACGTTACTGAGAGATACGAGCAACTGGACCTGTTCACATTAATGGGAATAACGATTCGGTCTGTAGATTTGACTTAAAAGGACTGCTAGTTTAAATAGCTTGACGAGATCAGCGACGAAATGACTCGTTTTGAACTTCCAACAGATGATTAATCCGTTAACTTGATTTACATGTACGTACATACTATCATAGATGTTACTAATCTGACCCAACTTCCATTGTATGAAATCGTGAACCTAATATGTGATTTCGAGACACAGACGACAGTTTCCCGTGACAAACTAAATCCACTGGACCAAGATGTGCACAAGTGTATTAGGCAATTTTGTTTTTCTCAGTACACGCAAATATAGCATAACACAACCTCTGAAAATTTTTTTGGGGGGGGGCTTGAGCGAACTTTGGGGGGCTTGAGCCCCCAAAGCCCCCCGTAAAACCGCGCCTGCTTCACTTTAATGCTCACTTGCCCCCAGCAGGGACCAAGGAGAGGCCCTGACCCCACGCCGTCAGGGGAGCGCTTCCTGCTCCCGAGTCGCCTTCGGTGCTGTTGGCTTGCTCCATCCCCACAGGTTTCAGACTAAATCCCCTTCAATGAACAGGCACTGAACATCCCCTCCCGGACTGACAAGAGTGTTACCTTAATTAGATCAGTTATTCAGTTTAAATCGTGCAATTTTTCACTCGGTTAGAAGCAAAGATTCAATGTTTGTTTTATCCAGCCCTTACAATTCTTATAAGGTCAGCTTGTAAGTCTTTTTTGAGTACGGTACTTCAAGTTGGACGCTTTATTTTTTGTCCTGCATCTCTCTTTGCAGGTCCAAAGGGGCTTTCTATACAGTTTGTGTTGGACACAATTTTGTTCTGAAACAATGCTAGGGTTTCGGGGCTAAATAATAATGCGGCTCCTTGAAACCATGGCAAAGGCGGCCTCCGTCTTAATTCCCAGGACTGTTTATGGATGCTGACGTCAGGTGTTTCGTCAGTGTATCAACTACTTACTGCTGATACAATCAGTGTATTAGAACGACAAACTACTATATGCAACTTTTTTCAGAGTTGAAAGAATGAACATCCCAAATTTTGTGTACCTTCTCTTGAAATCATGAGCTTGTAATTAGTACACGATAACCTTCAGGGTACGCTACCATTTATGGTAATACTGCATTTACTCACTGGTGGGGATGTGGGGGGGGGGGGAATTAAAATCACGTTTTGAGTATTATTGGGATGTTATATTTCCCATATTTGAGATATGTACAACCGGAAAACTGCAAGTATTTTCCCCACGCTCAGCGGGCAATGAAGTTCCGTCAGTTTCCGAAGTGCGAAGCAAGCCGGATAGTATCCATTTTCTATTTCTACTGACGGCATTCTCACCACTCAGGCCCGCCAGTAGCCAGGAATTCAGATACAGGGAGCACCGGTACCGCATGGGGGCACCGAAGAACATTATGTTTGCAGTCAGTATTGCTACCATGTGATGAAAGTTTGCAGGAACCACATCCAGGGGATGATATCTCAAGCCTACCACAGAAGTAGCTTAAAGGTATCGGTTCCAGTTGTGCACATGAGGGCGAATACACTGTCAGAACAGTTAAGTAAAATACGAACTAAAGAAGTTTCAAGTAAAATTTTATACAAAATTAATACAAAAATT
The DNA here is from genome assembly GCA_029531755.1 of Holothuria leucospilota. Classification (NCBI taxonomy): domain Eukaryota; kingdom Metazoa; phylum Echinodermata; class Holothuroidea; order Aspidochirotida; family Holothuriidae; genus Holothuria; species Holothuria leucospilota. The sequence continues at coordinate 54,356,327 of CM055968.1, forward strand.
GCCTTTATTTTGTGTAATTTTCTAAGAAAAGGATACTTTTTACATTGTTTATTAGTAATTGTACTTCATTGCACAAGATCAGAGTAATTTTTACAACTATTTTGTGTAATGTCTTACTTAAAAGTTCTGGAGTTCTTATTTTACTTAAATTATGAAGCGTATTTCTCTGACTGTATACGTACGAAATTTTCGCTCTTTTGGTGGGATTCCATATACCTGGTTTACGTCTAATGAAATGGTCTTGAGCATGTTACATTGTGTATGCTAGGGCTTTTGTAATATAATATTGGAGTCAAGTAGTGTTAGGCTATTTCAGCTGCTTATTTTTGTAAAATATCAGGAAATGGTATAGGCAGGATAAACAGTGGAAGAAAAGATTATTAACAATTGCATTTGATGTGATTCTGAATTTACATTTATGGATTGCCTCGCAGGCCGGATCAAATGGTCTTGCGGGCCGGAGGTTCCCCACCCCTCGTCTATTGGAACCCCCTCTTGGAAAATCCTGCGCCTGATTTTTATTAGCGATACAACATTGATTGTGAGGACTGCACGAGAAGCGAGCCGAAATTTTGAAGAAAAATTGTTTTATTTTTTTATGGTAAAACCTGCATGCGGATTAAGCAAGGGATGGTAAAAGGCTAAGGGTTCCAGCAACCCGAAGCCCGCCAGAAGCGACGGATCGCCGAAAGGATATCTAACACGAAATTTTGGGCGGGCGAACGGAGCCGACAAATCTGGGTTTTTTGTAACAAAATGTGAAGAAACTTGTTTCTTGCCCAGGAAAGTTATAGAAATTTGGGGTTTCTGAAGAATGTGCCCCTTTCTCATCTCACAGTTCCAATTCTCCCACTGAACTAAGTTACTTCTAGAGTAACCCCTCCCCAAACTGTCCTGAGCCCCTCCCCTTTTGCAAACACAAACCTAGTTTATTGCTTAAGGTCATATCCTGGTGGGCATATAAGGCCATTCTATTTTATTAGAACTATGTGTATTCTGGGTACTGTGAGCTACTCTGCATCTTTTGACCTTGATGTCAACCAAACGGCACTCATCAATTGAGAATCTTTTCTTTCTTCCAACCAAAAATGTACTTGGGGTGATGAATGTCTGTCTTTAAGGGCAAAACCAGCACTTAGTCGCGGGGCATGCCCCTTCCACCACTCTATACTCAGGCCCGAGACCCTTTACGTTTCTTACAAAATATGTTTACCATTATGTTGCGTCTCAACTAAGAATCTTCCAAATCAGTGATTCTCAAACGCGGCCCCGGAGCTTTGTCAGTGCTGCCCCTGAATTGATTTCACTTTTTTTTTGCCTTAAGCAATAAAACAGGTTTATCCCTGTACAAGGAGTACCTTCATACAGTTATGGGAGGGGCTAGAAGTTGCATAGTTGGGAGAATTGGAACTGTCTGGGATGATGAAAATTCCCCTTTAAGGCCATGTCCTGGTGAGCATACAAGGCTATAAAATGTAATAAGAGCACTCTCTCTGCCTTGTGTGGAATGTGAGCTACTCTGCATATTTCAAATTTTCAAACTTTGATGTCAGTCAAAGAACAGTCACCAACTGAGAATTTTGATACCCCCACACTAAAAATATACTTTGGGGTGATGACTGTCTGTCTTTAAGTTACTTCGTGTGCGGTGTTGTTGAAAATCATGCTATGCACACAGCGGCATTTTGTTGTGTATACTAGTGGTGCATTGCGGAGTGGTTGTATTTGTAGTGACAAACCTTCCAGAACTAGAGCAAAAATAGTAGGTACATGCTAGATTTCATAGCTTACAAAATAGCTAATTCAATAAAATCAAGCTCGACAGTGGTGGAAACAGTCATGGATCAAACTGGTGGGAAAATGCCTCAGATTACACCTCAGATCTCCTGAAATCCATATTTGGAGCCCTTAAGCTGGCCCCGGATCCCTCGGTTGCTAGGGCTTCGCGATTTGCGCTTGAATTCTTTTCGCCCACCACTTTTGAAAAGCTGCTCACGCTCTTGCGTGTGTTGATTGGTTACTGAAATTAAAATTTCTGCAAGTTGTCCTTCGGTACCAACAATGTTTTTTCGACGTTTTATGTGAGCTCTCTCTTTCGACGGGTCTGTGAATGAAATAGAATCATTCAATCAACTCGAAGCTTTTTCGACTTTTAGCAATGCGGCCGTCATACTCAGCAGACTCAAGTTCTCTATCTGACTGCGTTTGAGAATAATTCAAGGGCGTCCTGACATAATGGCCAATAACGCAGGACAAATATGCAGAACTGTTTGACTTCATCAGTTTCAGAGAGGGGTTTTCGTTGGCAACCTACTTAGTTTGGAATGCCTATACCGCAACTGACTCATGATAAACATCAAAAAGACCATACTGGTGACTCATGCATGCTAGAAGAATTTTAGACAGGGGAAGCTACAAGTGGGGGAGACGGAGGAGGCCATGGCCCCTATCGTCGGGGAAACCCCATTTTGGTCGGGGAGCTTTAATTAACGGGTACGATAAAGTATGTAATTCGCCAACGACAACCAGCTGCCGCAACGAATTTCTTGATTTTACCCAGGCTAAGTAGGGCAGATTGCTCAATAAGAACCTCAAATTTTCATATTTCCTGTGAAAGTAACCCCAAAGATTTCGGAGCGCTTCCTTCAATAAGAACCCCAAAATTTTCGACGCGCTTCGCGCGCTAGAATTTCCCGTTTGCCATCCTATGAGAAAACCGGCCTTCTGCTCAGTCCTGAAGCTTGGCCGTCACCTGGTGCCACCCCTGATTGAAGAGGCAAATTTGTGGTAAAGAGTGCGGTTTCCTGCTATCTAGAGGGCCTGGAAAGCAAAATTTTCTGACCTCAGCCCCAACCATGGTGAGACGGAGGTCCAGTTGCTCTTGTTGACGCTGTTAAAATACAGACGACGCTCTTAAGGAGCCGCTTCCTATGAAAAATTCGTACCTCTTCCTCTGTTTGTCGTAGATACAGCCTCGAGTCCTCTTAAGTATGATTTCGCTCTCCAACTATTGTCCTCTCCCTAAGCCTGAGAGCCTCCCCTACGGCCCTCGGCCTCATTCCATCCTCTCCATTTGGCTGGCCTTCAAACTGAAAATGTTCGAGAATCACTGTTCCAAATGGTGAGAAAGAGAGCACAGAACTTCTAATCGATTCATTTTGTGTTTTTCAAGGATCACGCCTTATTGTAGAATCACGCCTTATTGTAGAATCCTTACCTTTATATAACCAACTTATCTGAAATGGGTGTTAAAGCAAATACAACTGAATAAAAAGCGAACGTAGAGCGTATTTTTTTTTTGTAATTTTAGGAGAAAAATATAACGTCACAGAAAACGAAATACGTTCATTATTAAATGCCTTTTGGGATCATTTTTGGTCAAAAATAGTCTGGAGTCATACCGTGGCCACCGTTTACAGGTAGTAAAATTTTATTTTTGATCGATCTTCCATATAGGGGGCTCATATTTGCATGCGTAATCGTTGGCCCCCTCAGTCAAGAATGAAGAGGTTAAATTTCAAATGCGCTTAAATTGGGTTTTACCCATTATTTGCATAACAGTATGTTACAGTATGAAACAGTATCAGATTTCTTTAACCTCACGGTATGTAGAGAATTTGGGGAGGTTAGATTTGCAACTCCATGGATTGCCCTCTTGTTTGTTCTTTTAGATCTCAAACCAGCTGCGATATAAAAAGGATTATTAGTCGGCCTTTCGATGATGCCCAGCGTCCCTTCCCACTATACTGACCAGCTGAATGGCCGCACATAAACTTCAGCGTCCTCCTAACCACATTTAAGTAAAAGCAATCATTGGTTTGAAAGGGATTATTATCACTCCGAACCCCACTCGTCCCGTACCCTGCCCGTACCCTAAAAATTTCATTACTTACAAGGTCGATTACAATTGTATTCCGCGCCTTAGAACCCTGGAAGTTCCATATAAAAGCTTCCTTTTTGGCAAATGTCCTCGCCCCCCGGGTTACGGACCACGACCATATTTGAGGTTGCAAAGATGGGTCACTTCAATCTAATCCGCTGGACTATCGCCAACGGCACACTGTTGCTTCCCTAGGAAAAGTTTTGCTCCCAAGAAATTAAAACTATTGCCCAAATGCATTTTAGCATATCTCTCCACCTGAAAACACATACCTCCCCCTGTAAGCTATCTCCCCTCCCCCTTCAGTGCATTGTCTAGCTACTCCTTGTTAATCCGCCAGTATACAGTGCTGACTACCAACTTGCAAGTTTTTCTTTCCACATTTCACACCGTTTGGCAACATTTTCTTTTAGCAATGCTGTTATTTAACACATGAATGTATACGATTTTCATTGCTATAGCCTATATGGGCCATGCATAGACCTCGGTTGATGTTCAGTGGCGTGTTTAAAAGGGGGCCGGGCACAGGGCCTCCTTGACCAGTCGGGGGATCTAACGTAAAGGGGAATAGAGAGAGACAGGGAGATTGAAGAGACAGGGAGGGATTGAAGAGATAGGAAAAACACCCAAAACTTAGAATTATCTAACCGAATCATATTATTTTGTCGTTAATTACTCTCAACTTTTCCGTACAACAAATAAAGTCCCTTGTCCCAACCCATAAACCTTCAGTTAGTATCGATATCCAGCCCATGACTCAAGTACTATTAATCACAAGTTTACCCTCCATCAGCACACGGCACAGGTAATATCTGTGGAAACTTTTTCTTGGAATTTTTCAAATTAGATTTACGCCTCCTATATTCAAAACACCCGGTGAAAGTTTTGCTCAAACATTCGGAAGAAATATTGGAAGAAAGAAGACAAAGGAAATTAAGTAGGAATATTTTAATGTAACCGATAACTTCTGCAGTGTAAAATGAAGACAGGGACCGCGGAGCCAATTTTGAAGTGGAGACTAATCTTCGAAGCCTTCCAATATGTTCAAGAAATGAAAGCCTTTTAAGGTGACCCAAAATGCCGTGCGGGGGCTAAAGCCCCGAGTTGGGGTGTAACAAAAGCAACGGTAAAATCGTGATTTTGTGGTAAATTCAGCACGCATTCAGTATCACTGGAAGATCTCATGCCCGAAATGTTGATAATATCCACAGGATTTGGGGGTGTGGGGGGGGGATTCGCCCTCGGAGCCTTCCAGATACCCTACGGTGCTGCCGCCGGAAACTCTGGAGTATTTACGAAATTGTGGACATTACAAAGACATTGGATGGACACTAAACAGGCCACAAAAATCCTAATTTCACTTTTTAGTTGTAGCCTTACTCCGACTTTACGACTAAAGCAACCGGAATTGATGATGCAGAGGGCATGACAGTGCAAGGGAGGATGGATGACAGGTTAAGTTTCCTGGGACTTTGGAATACAATATCACCCAAGCTGTCCTATACAGGAAGTAATACCTGTAATTTAAAATCTACGCTCATCCTGGGTGTGCATGAAGCGCGCCGGGGTTACACCTCTCTGTTCCGACGTCTCTATGTTCCGAAACCCGAACCCGTTACACTTTCACCCTAACCTAACCCTTCTCCTAACACTGACATTCATGTACACATTCGGAATATAGAGACGTCGGAGCGAAGAAACGTCGGAACAGGGAGCTGTCCCGCGCGCCGGAGAATTGCATTTTAAGGACATTTTGGAAATGTTCATTTTACATACAAAAGTTGTTGATCTACATACCAAAGTGTGAGTAATAGAAATAAAAAATGCTTAAGGGGTAGGGGGTAATTCTCCCCCTTCGTCCTCCCTCGTTCGCTACAGCGCGCCTTTTTATATCAAAGTTTTACCAGGTGAAGATCTCAGGCATAACCGTGTGGTCATAATGAACAATAAAAAATCATGATGATTAGCTAGCATTTTTCAATATTCCAGAAAGGTCACACTGCATAATGATAAACGATGTCACAAAATAACATTTGTGCATGTACGTTACATTTTGATTGGTATTGCCAGGAATCTGTGTTTAACTTGTCTTTAATTTAAAAAAAAAAATTGTTAGGGGAGGGCATCCAGTCCCCCCCCCCCTCCGGAGCTTCTTGCCTTTGGCTCTGGCAAATTTTAATCTTCACCCTCATAAAGTGAGTGGTATGAGATAACAACAACTTCACTCGGGTGAGGGAATCTAAGAGAAAATTTCGAAAAGCAGTGGCTTAGATACTGTCGAAATATTGTCTATCTACCTTCTACAAAGTGCCTCTAAACACAAGTCTTGCCCCCCTCCCCCTCCCCCTCCCCCTCGACTGAAACGATATACTCAGGCATTGATGGTAATGATAGATATTCAACCACCCCTCGGATTCACGTCGCAACATTTAAAAGATTTCACAACTACACAACGATAATATTTTTGACACAAACTAATTAAAGTATGGTCACTTAATATAAGTAAAAGAGTTGGTGTAAGAGTTAAACGAACAAGAAAAAAAATGCAACGAAAAACAGTGCTGACTACCAACTTGCAAGTTTTTCTTTCCACATTTCACACCGTTTGGCAACATTTTCTTTTAGCAATGCTGTTATTTAACACATGAATGTATACGATTTTCATTGCTATAGCCTATATGGGCCATGCATAGACCTCGGTTGATGTTCAGTGGCGTGTTTAAAAGGGGGCCGGGCACAGGGCCTCCTTGACCAGTCGGGGGATCTAACGTAAAGGGGAATAGAGAGAGACAGGGAGATTGAAGAGACAGGGAGGGATTGAAGAGATAGGAAAAACACCCAAAACTTAGAATTATCTAACCGAATCATATTATTTTGTCGTTAATTACTCTCAACTTTTCCGTACAACAAATAAAGTCCCTTGTCCCAACCCATAAACCTTCAGTTAGTATCGATATCCAGCCCATGACTCAAGTACTATTAATCACAAGTTTACCCTCCATCAGCACACGGCACAGGTAATATCTGTGGAAACTTTTTCTTGGAATTTTTCAAATTAGATTTACGCCTCCTATATTCAAAACACCCGGTGAAAGTTTTGCTCAAACATTCGGAAGAAATATTGGAAGAAAGAAGACAAAGGAAATTAAGTAGGAATATTTTAATGTAACCGATAACTTCTGCAGTGTAAAATGAAGACAGGGACCGCGGAGCCAATTTTGAAGTGGAGACTAATCTTCGAAGCCTTCCAATATGTTCAAGAAATGAAAGCCTTTTAAGGTGACCCAAAATGCCGTGCGGGGGCTAAAGCCCCGAGTTGGGGTGTAACAAAAGCAACGGTAAAATCGTGATTTTGTGGTAAATTCAGCACGCATTCAGTGTCACTGGAAGTTCTCATGCCCGAAATGTTGATAATATCCACAGGATTTGGGGGTGGGGGGGGGGGGGGGATTCGCCCTCGGAGCCTTCCAGATACCCTACGGTGCTGCCGCCGGAAACTCTGGAGTATTTACGAAATTGTGGACATTACAAAGACATTGGATGGACACTAAACAGGCCACAAAAATCCTAATTTCACTTTTTAGTTGTAGCCTTACTCCGACTTTACGACTAAAGCAACCGGAATTGATGATGCAGAGGGCATGACAGTGCAAGGGAGGATGGATGACAGGTTAAGTTTCCTGGGACTTTGGAATACAATATCACCCAAGCTGTCCTATACAGGAAGTAATACCTGTAATTTAAAATCTACGCTCATCCTGGGTGTGTATGAAGCGCGCCGGGGTTACACCTTTCTGTTCCGACGTCTCTTTGTTCCGAAACCCGAACCCGTTACACTTTCACCCTAACCTAACCCTTCTCCTAACACTGACATTCATGTACACATTCGGAATATAGAGACGTCGGAGCGAAGAAACGTCGGAACAGGGAGCTGTCCCCGCGCGCCGGAGAATTGCATTTTAAGGACATTTTGGAAATGTTCATTTTACATACAAAAGTTGTTGATCTACATACCAAAGTGTGAGTAATAGAAATAAAAAATGTTTAAGGGGTAGGGGGTAATTCTCCCCCTTCGTCCTCCCTCGTTTGTTACAGCGCGCCTTTTTATATCAAAGTTTTACCAGGTGAAGATCTCAGACATAACCGTGTGGTCATAATGAACAATAAAAAATCATGATGATTAGCTAGCATTTTTCAATATTTCAGAAAGGTCACACTGCATAATGATAAACGATGTCACAAAATAACATTTGTGCATGTACGTTACATTTTGATTGGTATTGCAAGGAATCTGTGTTTAACTTGTCTTTAATTTAAAAAAAAATTGTTAGGGGAGGGCATCCAGCCCCCCCCCTCCGGAGCTTCTTGCCTTTGGCTCTGGCAAATTTTAATCTTCACCCTCATAAAGTGATACCCCCTCCCCCCTCCCACGTCTGAGTGGTATGAGATAACAACAACTTCACTCGGGTGAGGGAATCTAAGAGAAAATTTCGAAAAGCAGTGGCTTAGATACTGTCGAAATATTGTCTATCTACCTTCTACAAAGTGCCTCTAAACACAAGTCTTGCCCCCCTCCCCCTCCCCCTCCCCCTCGACTGAAACGATATACTCAGGCATTGATGGTAATGATAGATATTTAACCACCATTCGGATTAACGTCGCAACATTTAAAAGATTTCACAACTACACAACGATAATATTTTTGTACTTTGGACCTATGACACAAACTAATTAAAGTATGGTCACTTAATATAAGTAAAAGAGTTGGTGTAAGAGTTAAACGAACAAGAAAAAAAAATGCAACGAAAAAGTGTTTGAACAACTCTTAACTATGTTATTTACATAAGGACTTCTGAGTTTCTTTCCCTCATGTTTCCTTCTTTTCTTTATTTCTTTTTCTTTCCTTTCTCTTTATTTTGGTTTTGTTTCTTGCCATTTTTTCTATTTCTTGATCTGATTTCAATTTGAACCATCTGACGTAAGGCAGAAATACGTGTTTATAGCCATAGCCTAAGTCTGTTGTACACTCGTTTTTGGAAATTGCGTCATAGATAAACACCTTGGTATAATTATCTATTTTGACATGCTCTATTTTGTTGTGCATGTCACCATTTCTTGTTACTCATGTAATGAATATTCAAATGGGGGTCTGTTTTGAATACAGGTTATATTTTCTGAAATTAACTTGAATACTTATTAAAGCGAATAAGTAGTCGCCCCAAAAATGTTTTGAAAAGTTAGCAAACTCTTGTAAATCTCTTATTTGCCTCACATGTACCTCTCATGATGTTTTTTAGCATAAATATAACAAATAAAAGGTACAGTAAGGAGATATTTTCCATGAATTTAACAATTCAGTTACAAAAAAATATGGAGTTAAATGATCAAAAAGAGCCAGTCATGAATTAGTATACCAGGGTACACTAATTCTAATTTGGTTGACTGCATTTTGCCTTAAATGATTAGTTACGATAACGTGTATATATTGTCTTCCACTGTTCTTCTTTCCACAGAGTACCGACAATCACGATAACAGGCTACAGCACTAGCCGTAATCCAGAAAGGGGGTTTCCCGGCTCCAGTTCCCGTCCGCCCTTTTCGGCAACACTTCCCTTTTTGAGACAGTCCCAAAGTTGCACTACAATGTTTATGCATTTGCTTATTTTGATTGCCAAATGTCAGGGACTGCCATTAACACTGTCTAAATTTCGAAGTTTCCCTAGACCCCTACTCACCGAGGCTTCTAACATCTGACACTCATAGGTTTGAACTTTCCCTCACGGAGTTAGCACTCCCCCCCCCCCCTTTCTTTGTAAAATTCTGGATCCGCCCCTGACTACCATTATTGCACCTTTGTTTATTTGAAGAGAAGCCGTCAATCTTCGATCTCGCACCAATCGAGGCTTTGCGATGGAGGTCCCGGCCCTAGTCTCGTTTGTAACCATAACTCTGAGCCAGTAGCGTCCAAAGAGGGTTGCGCCAGAGGTCGATAGGGGTCGCAGCTTCCCCCGCAGGGGAATTCAAGCTGAAGCTTCTAAGTTTTTATTACTTTTATTATCATTACAATGAAGAAAAATCTTAAACTGAACTCGTGGACAGTTTGTTACTGTTTTTTCTTAAAATTTTGACCTAGAGTAACAGTGGATAAGAAGTACGGTAATCCGCTGCTACAAGTTCCACAACAGTCAATCGCCCGACGGTTCACTGCTTTGGCTCTTAAGAGCCTTGGGGCTGTATTGAAGAGTTTGCTTTCCTTAAAGCAAACTTTTCAATACAGCCACAAGAATTTTCGGCGCGCTTCGCGCTTTATAATTTAGTTGTTTTTTTTTCATACATTAGTTACTTAAATAGCTTTATTCTTGAAAGAAACTTCCTGGCCAAGTTGCATACCATCACATAGGCCTGTATAGGTACCACAGTTTTCTGTAAAGGTCGGAAGTTCCATCCCCAATCGCAAAGTTATGGTTGCAAAGAAAAGTCCTATTGGCCTAACTCCCCCTGCAGGTGAAGATCTAAAAATACTTCCAAATGGAGTTACGACCCTAAGGTCGTAACTATAGTGTTAACAATTAAGAACTGCGCTGAAGGACTTCAGGAGGTTTTAGTTGTTCACACTGTTGAAGTTTTCACGATTAAACTTGTCGAACAGTAGCTTAGTAAATCGGGAAACCTATTCCTACGAGAGACGGATACGGTACAACCAGTTCGATTCCCTGTCTGAGGTCAGCCGCGCCCGGCATGCATGTAGTTCACCTCGGATATGTGGTTCTCAATGAGGGGCCAACAGAAATCACGCCCTCGCAACATGATCATGACTTAGTTTGTACTAGCAGTTCATCAGGGAAAATCCCAAATTCCTAAAATAAATGCAAGATGATAGCCCCGTTTGGTAATCGATAGATACTGAAGAGACACATTGACCTCAGAGTTAAATTTATGAGTAGACGGGATGGAGAATGCAGGGAGTTGCCACAGAATGCAACACAATTGAGGGAAAATCCAGAATTCCGAAATAAATGCTGGGTGGAAGCGGGCTAAGAAATTCGTAAATACTAAATGTCATTACATTATCTTGAAAGGTTGAATTAGGCCTATCTATGGGAAGCAGAAGTCAATTGAACGCCATGACGTCGAGAATCTGATCTGACTCAATACCGGCGTCATCTAACTTGCATGACCATGCATGCTTATACAAAGGAAAACAAGGAACTTGTGAGTTGTAATAAGAATGAGCTATACGCGTAGAAAGCAGCTTTTCACAAGGGTCCCTCGTGAAGGAGAAAATTTCAGTTCACACCCTCTAAACCGCGTAGCAATACTCTTTCCCCACCTCGAGATATCTAAAATACATATACTTTTGTCAAAAAATACCTCCAGTTCTCATCAAGGTCACAGAATGTTATGAAAGTGCGCACATTGCCTCAGTGGCGTCGCCAAGGGGGGGGGGGGCAGGGGGCACGTGCCCCTGAAAAACCTTGTGCCCCCGTGTGCCCCCCAACTGAGATTTGAGATTTTGAAAAAAATATAGATCTCCTGTAAGTTCTGTAGTCAGAATATTTGACTACCATGTTTCATATGATTTGATTCTTCTTAGGACAAGAAATGACAGCAATTTGTATTTTTTCGAATAAAAAAATTGCCCATCTCATAAAACACATGGTGTTCTCTGTGTCGGAGGCTGAGCATCGGTCTTGATGGTAATCTATCCATAATCCTTGCCGCCTCAGCAGGTGTGAATATACGTCTTAATAAAGTGTAGCGGAAATGTCTGCCTCGCGAATTCATTGACCAAAACAGTGAATGGTGTTGTTTCGTACGTGCCATGAAACTTGCCATTGCGAATTGTAATGCAAGCTCAGTGCCAGCAATGAGACTTTTCTGCATTTTCTTCTTCGAAAAAATAATTCCAATAAATTTTAAAAGGGAAATATATGATACAAAATTCTATGATCCCTTTAATTTAATCCCGTTAAGACTCCAATCACTCAGTTTGTGGATCATGAAAATTTCACGTTAATTAAAAAGTCCACAATGGAACGAATATTTGATCGTTGATTCGGCAATTACACATGCACGTTTGTTCACTTTCATGAGAATTTGCATGCATAATTTTTTTTTTAGTTCCTAAAAATTCGTTATTTTTTGACACAAATTTTACTTCATTCAAAAAGGTAGCGTATGTGGCACCAGATTGCATCTAAGGACACCTAATTTTTCAAAGGGGAGGGGCACACCCCCTCCCCTTAGACCCCCCCAGGCCGGCGTTCACACAATATAGGCCTACTGCATACGCCACTATCTATCTGTGCCCCCTCATCGAACTGTTGTGCCCCCCCTTGTGCCCCCCCAGAATGAAAAGTCTGGTGACGCCACTGCATTGCCTCAGATTTTCTTTTGTTTTCCTTTATAATTAAAGGATTGCAGGAAGGAGTTTTGATACGGGTAGTCGGTGACGCCTGCCAGGCGGTCGATGCCAATTAGTCTTGTGATTTGCCTGTACACTAGCTATGTGTACCAAATCACACCTGCTACGAAGGAGTAAGAAGTCAAAATGCTTTCCCACCATGAACATAGGAAAAAAAGGGGGAGCTAAAGCCATAGAGCAGGATATAATTATATCCTGCTCTATGGCTAAAGCCTAAACGTAATAAATTGACAAGATTGAGTAACTTCAGGACCTACACCATGATTATAGGCTAACATATGTCAGTCTGCCCATTTCCAGTGGGGCCCAAGGAACATAGAAACCATTGCCGTAAAAACTAGTAAAAAACGCAGCAGAAACCGGTAAATAACCGGTGCTGTGGCCGAGTAGATAAGGCGGTGGCATTTGAAGTGATGACGCTAGCTAACGGTGAGGGAGGTTCGGGATTCGATCCCCGGCCGGGTCAAATCATAGGTTGGTTTTTCATCCAAGAAGTACGGTTTTCTCATCTGAACTGGCCTAATTCAGATTCAAAAGACAGTTTTGTTGAGGGCCATCAGTTGTGGCCGGGGCCTGTCTCAATTTCCCCAACTCATTGAAGAATGAGAATTTTCTCCTGAGGGAGGGGCGACTTTGTGGAGGCCAGGGGTGCGCGAAAGCTTTTGGAGGGGCGACTTTGTCATGATCGGGGCGACTTTGTCATGAGGAAAGTTTGTAAGCGGCGACTTTGCTAAGGGGCGGGGGGGGGGTGGAACTTAATTGACTGGTTCCCATTCATTCCGTCACCGTACATATTACTGAAAAGAAATGCTGCTTCATGAGTGTACTTGTTCGCCAAGGGGGCGACTCAGTCAGGGGTATGGGCGGCGATCCGTCTTTGAAAGTTGGGCCGGGACATGGTCAGTGACACTATAGTATCAAAGATGGGTGCCACCATCGGTAATTGGCGCGGCGCAGAGGCGTAAATACCCCCGAGATTATCATGATCCGATCCAGACTTTGTAACGTTCGTGATACTGACAAACTGTCAGAATTATCTCCTGAAAAGGTAAATCGGCCTATTGTAAAAAGTCTAGAAAAAGGTACTGTTCGAGCAAAGGCGTAGGAAGCGGGGGGGGGGGGCTATAGGGGGAGCTTAACCCCCAGTCAAAAATGTGGGGGCTGCAGTATGCTTCCACCCCCAAGATCCAAGGGCAAAACCCCCTTATTTGTCTCTTGAGAAATGTCCAAAATTTGCAGTAATTTTCCTTAAAGTTTGTCCAAAATGTTGCACCACAAATAGCATCTGAGGACCCTCAAATACCCTAAAATTTTCCAAAGGGGAGGGATAAAGACCCCTCCCCTTAGACCCTTCCCCCACGACGGGGATCCGAAACAAGGTTCAGCCCGGCCCGTCTCGAAAAGCTTCCTACGTGTTCAAGAGTGAATTTATGTAATCTTTTAATTGTTATGTTCTATTTTAAGATTTCTTTACAACTTTTTTGCAATCGGATGGTTTCCGAATCTACCAGGTTGATTTCATGGGAAAGGGGAAATAGTGTACGTTGCCCCCATCCAATTCAATGAGGTGATATAAATTCCCCATCCCCCAGCCTGAGGATCGCAGCCCATGGTCATGATCGGACATAATTTACTATGGGCGACTTGACTGCATGGTGAATTCCTATTCATTTTACTGCCCATATTACCGAAAAGAAATGCGGAAGTATGTTTCATGAGTGTACGTGTCTTGTTCTAGCAAATTTACTCCTTCAACCTTTGTACTCTGCTTATTTACAAAGAGCCCAGTATTTCATATCATTGCTTCCCAGTCAAATTAGCCTACATCAATAGCGCATACAATAGAACAAATTTTCGAGTAACGGCAGAAGTATTCACGGTCTACAGATCTTTGAAAACTGTGTCAAAATTAAATTGTCTGTAGTCATAACCTTTTTGGAAACGCTAGATCGATCACCTTGAATTAAACCGGCGGGCATGCAAGCTAGGAGGTTAGACAGCTAGATTTTGTCAATTCTTTTCTTAGTAGGAAAACTCCGTGTGTCCATGTTGAAAACGTGCTAATAATGAATAGTGTGATATAGCAACACTCACCTACTGACCGACACCTGTTCTGTACGTACTGGGAAGCGTACAGTAAGTACTAGTCGCAGTTAAGTTGTAGTTATAGCGTACAGTTGTAGAACTTTGCAGTTGTACAACAGTAAACTTTGCAAACTTTTCGAACTCCAAAACATAACTTGAAGGTTGCAGCAAGTTGTAAAAGTTGCCGTGTCCAGAACGCGACAAAGTATTTAATTCAGTCTAAGATGACGTCGTACAAAAACAGGTTACTGGAATTAATGAAAAATGAAGACTTGGGGAATAATGTATGTGCGGATTGCAGAGTTGAGCTGAACACTGAAGGTAAGTTTTAATCATCTTTTTAAATGTTAGGCCTAGGCTAGCCTACGTGTAACTTCGAATTCAGTGGTATTATAAGCTAACTGTACCGTGTACCAGGCCTACTACTGTGTTTGCTATAAGCCTATGATATCATAGGTGTCCAGTGAAAACGTCCCCGCATTTTACCAAAACGTCCCAGTGTTGTTACATATACAAAAACGCCTATGATTCAGGTATGATAAAACCTCTTAGCCTAGGCCTAACTTTAATGAAGAGAAGTTTTAGGCCTAATTGTAATTAATTTATTGCAGGTAGGCCCTAGGCCTACTTGGGAAATCATTAATAGTTTTTGGGTTCGGAACAGTAGCTTAATATCAGGACACAAAAGACTACTTAGGCTAGGCCTAGGCTAGTTAGTGCCACGCTAACCGTATAGCTACCCACTGTCACTTACATTCTCACTGCTGTACCTGTAGACTACGTAGGCTATGCAGTATGCACAACACTTAAGTTAAAGTATTTAAAGTATTGTGGCAGTAGGCTAAGATGTAAAGTAAATTGCCAGTATTTCATTTTCCTTGAAGAAACAGAAAATAGCCGTCTAACTTTAATAAAAACCTTTACAAATAGTTGAAAAAATTATAAAACTAACAACGATTCAGTCCACAGATGTTTTGGTACGTGAACGTTTTGGTATGGGGACATTTTGGTAAAGGGACGCTTAAACTGATTTATAAGCATATCGCAGGGGGAAGTTACTGTATTTACCTGTATCCTCTATTTCTCAAGCCTTCAAGGAATAGGTAGGTGGAGGATGACAGAGCAGGGAACCAGTTCTCTGGCTCATATAAGCTCCCACAGTTTGACTCAAGAATTTGTTCATATTCATTGACAATGCCTTCTAACACAGATGAGGCTGGAAGACTGTTCCAAATATTGATAACTCTTTACAAAAAGAAATATTTTCTCAAATGCAGTCAACAGAACTGCTTGTAGACCTAATGAGGGTGATCACGAGTAACACTGTCACTAACAATTAAACGGCAGAAATATAGCCTACTAACTTAGGCCTCGGCTACTGTATACTGTTCCGTGACTTACCCCCCTGGTACTTACCAAGGAGTAATAATGGAATACCCTGCAGTTTTTGAACTAGGCCAAAAGTTTCTTCTTTTCAGTGGAGTCATTGAGTCACATTGGCTGTAGGGGCTGGTATTGAACTAAGCCTAGGCCTAATGTTGGTATAGCCTGGTCATCCAAGGGTTTGACTTGAACTCCAATCACTCCTTCTTATGTTAAGCCTAACTTAGGGCCTATGTTGATGTCCAACTTTGACTTGTGTTTTTTTTTTTAATTTTAATTTTTAAGTTTTGTTTCATAGCCTCTCTTCTTACAGCGTATAATGTAAGTGGTCTTCTGGTAGCCCAAGACTGGACAGAAGAAGTGTCAGGCAACCAAATATTGTCAAATCAAGTGAAACTGGTTGCCCATCCAACAACCAGAAACTTTGTAATTGGTTCCATCCATTTTGGTGTTAAAAAACTGCTAAATGGCCCAAAGTCAAAGGACCAGGGCTCTACTATTTCATAAAAGTTAGGAGTATTCTCAAAATTAAAGTTCCTAAACCGCTTAGGAACAATTCTTCGGAAATCATTCCTTTCTTCAAATATTTAGGGATAAATCAAAAGTGGCATTATTTTTATCTGTGAACTTCCTGCCAAATCAATTAAGAACATTTCTGAATCTACAAAAGATCATTCCTAATCCAAGGAAAAACTCCAGCATGAAGATAGGAATGAATTCTTTCTAGTCCAAGATAGGAATATACCTAACTTTTATGAAATAGAGCCCAGGTCACCAGAGGGATTTTTTATGAGTACCAGAATCCCAGAAAATAATGTTTTCTGCATATTTATTCAAGGTTCAAAGCAGCAATGTGACTGCTCAAAATATCATTTTTACACATTTTGTTTTCTGCATGAATACAAGGTCTATGGTTTTGGTAAACTGAGCTCTCAGGTCTCAGACATACAATGAGTTATGAGTAACTAACTTCTTGTTGCATGTAGGAAAACTGGTTGGGAGAGGGGCATTTTGACAAAATCTACAAAGCAGGCAGGGATGTAGCTAGCCAAATTTGAGTGCCGGGTAATTGTCTGATCGGGGGGAAAGCACCTCACTCCACCCCCATGGCATCGCCATCTACCCCATTTTTCAGCCATTAATTTTTCATTTTTTCCTCATTTTACTTTAGGGAGTAAATTTAGGGCTAGTTTTAGGTCTCGGTAGGCAGATTTGTGGTGGGCGGGGAGACCTGTGTTTGCCTGGACTGCCAGGTGGGAATATTGAGTGCTGGGTGTCACCGCCCAGTGCCGCCCACTGTAGCTACATCCCTGAAAGCAGGGCTGCAATACACAGTAAAGTTTTCAGTCTCGTATAATTATCTTTAGGGTTGGCAGTTTTTGCCACAGGCTGTTTTTACCAGTAAAAACCATCCCAGTAAAAACAGGTTTTTGCTCTAAAATGGAAAGAACAGTAAAAACCTATCCTGCTACATTGAGTGAATGTTGTTAACAAGGACTTTTTATGCTTTTTTTTCAGTCTGAGGGTGAAAGTCAATTTGTTACTTCAAGATTAATCATTAAGTCAACAGTATATACCATGTTAGAGTCTGAATGCAGTGATTTCACTGACTCGGGCACCCGGGTCAATGACACAACTTTTCATTTTGATGCACAGACACAAAACCTCTGGGGTCAAACTGACGCACAGCTTTTTTGCCCCAACAATCAGTTATGATAACGCAATTTTGCCAATACATTCATTGTGCAAATTAATTCACAAAATGTAGCACTTTCCAGTTCCCATATTGATTATCGACAGATTGAATATCATGTCTTACAAGAAAAAGATAGTGGAAAAGCATCACAAATATAGAAAATAAACAAAAAACAGGAATAAAGTTTGTTGTATTAACCTCAAATTTATTTTGACCCCTTCTCTTTTAAAGTTGACTCTTGTAAATTTATTTTGAAGGGTCTGTGACTCCTGAAAAGAAATGCTGAGTGAAAACCCTGTGAATGTGATTTTCTTTAGAGGTTTTGGCCACTTTTTGCCAGATTTACACTGTTTTTGTTTTATTAAGTACGCATATATTATGTAATGCAGAAAAATAGGAAGGAAACTCAACGAATAATTAAAGGGTTTATTTTCAGTTTGATGTGAAGCTTTCCTGAGAATACTAGCAAGTTGCTAACCCCACTCTTGCATAACCTTTCAGGGGAACCTGCAGGTCTGGTGTGTACTGTACAGAAGTACAATTACGCCTGCAAAAAGCTGGACGCAAAGACGCATTGCGTCTGCCAAAATCATGCTGCAGCTAGAAATTTTCATCTTAGTCCCAAATTAAGTAGACCAGGTGAGCTAGGAATTTTGGTTTTCAAAGTATGTGCGCCCGCAAAGTTTTGCAAGTTTTGCAAGTTTTGCAGCCATGAGTACAATCCTGTAATAAGTCAATGCTTTACATCAGGAGTGCCCAACCAGACGATCGTGGTCTACTGGTAGACCGTGGACTGATCCCAAGTTGACCGCAAGGGGTGTAGGAAAAAAGGAACAAATGTGTAACTGTATGACAGTGTATGTGTTTTTGCCATGTTGACACTGGACTGGTAGATCTTGGCAGGTCGGCTTCTTGAAAAGTAGATCTTGGGTCAAAAAAGGTTGGGCACCCCTGCCTTACAGTACATTGACCTCCATTTAAGGTGAGCTATAGCTCGGGAGTGCCAAAACTCACCTAAAATGAATTTGAGGCGAGTCATTCACTAAAAAGCTTGTCTACAAGAGCTTGACAAGCTTTCTGTTACATGTAACATGAGTAAAAAATTAGTAAACAGCTTGCCATAGCAGCTCTTAGGAGAGCTGTTATGTACTCTCCTTTAATTACAAATGTAAAGGCCTGAACTTTTAATGAATCTTTGACCCAGTGATGAATGGATACTGAGTTATAAATTGTGGGCAGGGAATCAGAGTCAGAGGTCATCTAGGGGTTACAGTACAGTACTTTGTCAAAGTCATTTTGTGAAAGAGAAAAAGTCTTCAACTTGAAGTCAGCAATAGTCTTGGGTGTTTATCATTGTGATATATGGAAATTGCATCATTGGACATGTTCAGAAACTGAAGACTAGTGGTCATGTTGTGGTCATTCTGAAACATAGTAGAGCTCCCTCATCACCTTGCATATTGCATAAATTTCCCAACATACATCTAAGAGTACCTGAATACTAAGGGACTGTTTGAAAGAGTGGGACCTTCTTTGAATTTACCTTCAACTCGCCCAAAGAAATTTGTGAGGGTCCTTGGTCTTTTTGGTTTTAATCTTAATGAAAACTGAAATATGCTACAGTACTTTTTTGTATTCATGTAGAGTGATAAAGGTTTGTAGGCCTCTTCTGTACACTTTAATACAGTACAGAAGCTTTAGGCCACTTGTGAAAAGTTGGTAAAGGTTGATGTGTATTACCAGAGTTCGAATTAGAAAAAAAAGTTACATGCACCTGTGCATGTAACCTTAAAATTTTACCTGCACAAATAAATTCTAACATGCACCATTGAAGTATGACAGTGAAAGATTAAAAAACTCAGGCCTAACATTACCCCTGTTTCCTCCCTTTTTTTAATAGCCTTGGCCCAAGTGGGAACAATCAGTGAGATGATGCATGCCACCTTGTAATGGCTAATTGGCTACACATGCACGTTGATACCATCATTACATCTAGAGCCCCCCCCCCCCCCCCAAAAAAAAAAAAAAAACAGAACTTTGACAATTCTCTGCGGAATTTTGCAAAAAATTATCCAGAAAAGATGAGCTATTATTCTCCAAAACCATAACAAATGAATGTCTTCATTTATGAAAGAGATACACAGACATTTTACCATCTATAATGATGGCAATTCACCCCTTAATTTTCAAAATCTATCCAAAATATGATCCAAAAAGGAGAAGCAACTTATTGAAAATCGTCAAAATTTTCTCGGTATAGGCTGCAATTTGCCTATTCAAGTGTGTTAGCATAGTTTGCTCATACACAGCCTAGGCTTCAAACGAAAATTTCGGAATTTGGCTATGCTTGAAACGGAATTTTACAGAATTTTACAAGGTAAAAACAAAATTTTGTGATTTTTCAAGGGGAAAATCTGTGGCTCTACCTTTAATACATTTCTCTTTAAACTACCATTAGGCCTGGCCTATAGGCCTAGGCCTACATGCATGCGTGCAGGTAAGCAACTCAAAGTTGCATGCACTGACAAAAAGTTACATGCATTGGTGCACGTGTGCATGCATTATTTCAAACCCTGTGTATTACTGTAGGTTGTACAAATATTCCCATTTTTCAAGATTCATATGGCTACTGTGGAACACTGTGTCAATATATGGCTGGTTAACATGTGTTAAGTAAACAGTACCACAAAACATTACATAGCTATGGGTTCAAGTTCAACTTGAAAATCACTCTGTTTACAGGAAGACCAAAATGTCAGCAGGGTAACCAAATATTAGAAAGTTGGTTGTCTCGTGGACAACTGTTTGAAATTTCTTAAAATTATACACTGTCTGGGGAAATATTGCTTTCTTGTATTTCTTTGGGGAAATGTTTTTATGGAGTCAAGAGTCACCTTGGGAAAGGATTGCTTTGGGAACGATGCATCATGAATGACTAGTACGTTTAGAGCAGAGTGGCAGTGAAGAAGTAGTTGCACTTGCTGCTGGAGTCAGAGTCATGGTGAGAGTGATTACTTTCTTTCTGAGTGGAGTGCATCCTGGGGTACAGTATCTCTTTTGAGAATGACACAGCTTTGGGTGGATCTGTATTTTTCAAGTGAAGATGCAGTTGAGGTGAAGAAAACTTGCACTCCCTTTTGAATGTGAGTGGAGTGTAGGCTGGCAGGAAGATAGTGTTGAATGCAGATTAAAAAATGAACAAATAAAACCCTGGCAAAGTGACCAGAGCCAAAGTTGAGATGTCTATACATAGAATCAAGAAAAACAGAATGTCATCATCCACAAAATGACTTTCTCTGTAGGAGAACTGCAGGGAGTCTTCATGTCATGTAATTAAGGGATATCATTTTGAAAGGACAAGTCATTCCAAAGTTTTCATCGGAATTGACATTAAGGCTACAGGTCTAAGGTTGTTCAACACAGTATTGGTAGGTTTGGTAGGAACAGGATTACAGGGCTGGAAAAAGTGCTTATTTCCATGGAAGCAGTTTAAATTTTCCACAATTCTCTTTATTTTGCCATGTATCAAAAAGGTAAATTTCCTTCCAAATGCCCAAATTTGCCAGGAAGGAGCCACCCACCTTTCACACTTTTTCCACCCATAAACAGGAACCAAGTGGAAAGTTTCCCATGAAACTAGAATATAATGAAAGAGCGGAGACATGTGAAAAATGTAATGATAAATACATGACAATGGTTTATTGCACAGTTTCAAATGGAATTGGAGTCAGGGTGGGAGAAAACTTGTGCTCTCTTTTGAATTTGAGTGGAGTGAAGTGATGGTTACATGTAAGTACTGTACCAGGGTGGTAACTACCTAGCCCTAGAGGTGTCTAGGTCTAGGCTATGAGAGTCTAGCTTACGGCCGGCTACACAATCATATATTTGTCCATAAACATCATCCTACAGATGTATGACAGTGTTTTACAGATTCCTGCATGGGGTACGTGCAACACCATGTACGTACTACATAAATGTGCAATGTTCAAGTGCCATACAAATTAGTCCCAAACTTCTTGGACTTGTCCTAAATTGATTTTCGCTGAATATCCTTATTACTGAGTAATATGGAAGTTAAGGGGATGATTTCTCTTCCTAGGACCATACATTATGTGCAGATTACTAGAGTAGACCAAAATGTTTTCAGATGTTTTGAACATTTGTTGGAAAGATGAAAGATGCAAGTAAAAGTTTGAATACCGTCAAACATTTTCATTTTTTTTTAGCTTATGAAGGATGAATTTTACCTTTGAAAATCAACTCTAAAGGGGGTAAACAACTTCACTTAGTGGTACAGTAAGATTAATGGTTCATGATTTAATTGTTTAGCAGTAATCTTTATCTGTTGAAGTCAGAGCAATCTCTAGTGAAAGGTAAATTAATCTGAAATTATTGTACTGAAGGTCCAGAATTGTAGGTCTAAAGAGGATTGTGGACAGGAAGTATTGTGCAGATTTGTTACATTACAATATACCTTTAA
The DNA here is from genome assembly GCA_029531755.1 of Holothuria leucospilota. Lineage (NCBI taxonomy): Eukaryota > Metazoa > Echinodermata > Holothuroidea > Aspidochirotida > Holothuriidae > Holothuria > Holothuria leucospilota. Next base: position 54,378,276 of record CM055968.1, read on the forward strand.
AGGAGAGTGTGCCCTCGGGTGCTTTTACACCAGACTAGCTTGATCTGATCTCAGGATTAGATCCTAGAGGTGCTGGTGTGGTGGTAATGTTGAAGGATTTGATGGACACTCTTGGGGTGATTAGAGTACTTACAAAATATTCAGTTGTTACAAATGAGACATTCATGATCAATGTATCATGTGATAAAATGATCTTTTGATGAGATCAGATCAGATGCTGCTCTAGTGTACTGTAATGAAGGGGTCGGCAAACTAGGGGTTGCAGCCCTTTTGAGGGTCGCAAAAAGGATTCGGGAGAGAAAAATAATTGCCAAATTTCTCATTAAAAATAATCAGTTGGAGTGATTCTAATCTAAGAACCAGTGATCTGCTTTATTTACATTGCATAACCAAGTCAAATCAAACTCCTCTCACCGACCCATCAATTTGTGGGCCACCAAGATTCCGGAGTAGAAAGTTGGGGCAACCAAACAAAAAAGTTTGGAGACCCCTGCTGTAATCTTTAATACAGTAAGTGTAAGCATGCCACTGCGTATACACATGGTAGCCTGCAGAACTTGTCAAATACCATACCATACCTTATACTCTGACAGAAGTAAGAAGGGGAAATCCCATTTTATCTCGAACTCATTTCATTGGTGTAGTAAGAGACCATTCATAAACAAAAGATCTTTACATTGTAAACATTGACTTTGTCCATCACCATTATCCTTTACTGCACAAAGTTTGTTTTATCTTGTCTTTAACTGGCATCACAGTGTCTACAGTGAAAAGAGGTTTTTCTTTCTTCCCACTTGCATACTTTTAATGGTGTGTGGACTACAGGATCATGGCCACTCTACATCAGCAGACTAGTTCAGTCCAATTCTTTAGGGACAATGAAGTTTTAAGACTCATTATTGTAACAAATAACAGTTATTAAGAGTGCCGTTCTCAAAATGCTAAATTGATTGTATTATATTACTAAATTTTTAAAAATTGTTTTAGAAAAGTTGCTTTGAGAAAAACACTTCATTTACCATAATAATGTGAAATTTAAGTTTGGAACTCCCCAAGATTTGCAATGGAATAGCCCAGCTAGGTGTATAGTGGCCATGATCTGGACTTCGTACTTTTTGGACTCTATCACAATAGTCTTCCTGTCAAACTGTAAATAGTCAGTAGATGTATTCTAAAGATGGTGAAATGACTGTAATGTCCCCCATTGGCAAGAGAGAGAATTCAAGGAAATTGAGAAGATAAAAGTTAACCACATCATGTTTGTTATTGCACAAAAACACGGAACAGTTAATTTTCCCAGGAGTAGGCTAACATCGCATTTTGCTACAACTAATCTGGCAAATCAAATTGTGTGCACTGGGCCAGCTATGGTTGTAATTTTGTGTTGTAATTGTAAAATTTTGAATTACCATTCTGAAAGGAATAATTTTGGCTAAGCAATTATCAGACATATATTGATATTGTAAAATGTTCCCTAAATGTATGTTTGAAAAGAAAATATGCCTAGTATCACTTTTTGGAAATATAAATGTTCCCTGATAAATGTGTTTTCCATTTCTTTAGACTCCAGATGTTGTTACAAGTATTTCTGGTTTTATTTTCTCACATTGTTCAGGCCAGGGCTGTACCCGTTCTCTAGACTTACACAACCTCCAATCATTTTTTTACAGTACGTACATTTATACATGTATGTATTTTTTCATAGAAGTTCATTTTGTCACTTCATACTGCATTTAGACGGTTTACAGTACTGATTTGATGTTCTTTATCTATGTAGTCCATACTATATGTTGAAGATTAATTTTTTACATTGGGTTTGTAATTCATACAAATATGAATCAATTGTACATTGTTTACGAAGCACAGTACTATACCATTCATAAATAAACTTGTTCACACCAGAGCGTCTTCCAGCTCCCTGTTCACAGAAACATAAATGCCCTACATAAACTTCGTTGAATCTAAAGGGAATGTGTCAAGCAAACACACTGTGTGACATGGACATATTACAGTAGTTTGTGAAGCCAAAGAACAACAGCTATCACTGTCACCCACAACTTCCCGCTATTAATATATCTTCAGTGCCATACTGCCTATTTTACCTAAGCATTCCAGGTAAACTGAATCAAGTGGAATAGGTCATTTCCTATTCTGAACTCACATGGTGGCTTCACTAAAGTGTGAAGGAAGTGACTTGTTGGTCACAACCAAACTCCTTGGTGCAGCACTGTGCCCTAGTAACTGGAAGTGATGTACAGTATAATCTCCTGGAGTCAAGGATACTGAGGACAAATGCAGTCCTCCCAGCATCCTTATTCATGAATGGCTCAGTTTAATCATGTGATACTATATTTTTGTTTCTGAAATGTTCAAATTATAATGCAGAATAACTACATGGTTTTAGTAGCATCAGTATGAAACATTTTGTTCAGACACATCATGCAATGTATTTGTTAGGGAAAAGAAGTGAACTTTGTAAGATGCAAGTGATGTTTCCAAATAAATTTGGGGTGACTGCTCTTTCTCTTTAAATGAAACTTTTAAGCAGACACACAAATGTAGGTTTGATACACCAGAGCTACTATATATTCTCCTATTTTCCTTAAAGGTCTGATGACATGAAAATGACATATAAAGTAGATATTTGATGAAATTTATTATTAAAAACCAAGAAAATAGCCATGATTGCCATAAAAATTCATGAGTATTGATCATTTTATGGGATAATTTGTATTTTACACTTATATCATGAATGAACATGAACTTAATATGCAAATTTGTGACATTGAGAGAGGAACTGGTAAAGTAGGTGTAATGTTATCTTTGTTTATTCAACCCTCTAATCAAGGACAGTTGTAACATATATAATTATGTCCTAATGGGTTTATGTTGAAAGTTAAAATTGTGTCCTTGAAAAATACCAAATATCACAGTCACTCACCAAAAGTGTCTGAGTATGTAAGAGATAGGTATTAAAGGGTTAACAAAAGAATTACCAACTCTGTGCAACACTGACATCGTTATTTTTCCGTAGGCAATGAGTTATGTCAGAAACAGTCAAACTTTGAAGAGATATATCTTGAGAATGTTTAAAGATATTGAAGTAATTTGAAAATAGAGAGAGCCTTTAAGGTTTTTTTGACATGCCACCAAATATGTCTGATTTTACTGGGCAAATTAGTCAGTTGTATATGGTAGCAATGGAATTAAAGGCTCTCTAATCTTTAATCTCACTACAGACAGTATCAATTTTCCAGGTTACTAAGTTAACTTCTAGCCCCTCCTCCAGTTTAAACCAAACCTATTGTCTAGTTTTCATTTACTCACCAGTAAATTGGCTGTCTTTTTATGATATGAGGGGTCGGGTATAGCATGCATAGCAACTCTCTGTGGCTGTAGCCCCCTTGTTCTGCAAGCATGCTCAGATGAATGAAGTTTGTTTGCTCCACAGGGGCAAAGCTGGTTTGGAAGTGCCCCAAACATTTTGTTAGTTAAAAGGAGGTTAGGCTGTTAGTATGTCCCAGTGCTATATTAGGCTGAAAGGGGTATACACAGCACTGTCTTAACATTGCATCAATATACAGTACTGTAGCATGGTAGAGACACAAAACTTTTTTAACTTTAGTAAACTGTTCAATCTCACTAGCAAACTCTGGCAATAGGCATACTGCCCAAAAATAATACACATTTCAAGAGTCATGAATGTTGTATCTTTTAAAAAGTTAGATGTCCTGGATGAACAAATTATCCATAAGCTGCAAGTGCCAAGTACTGTACACTAAAGTGAAGATATTTCTTAGGGAGCTTTAAAATTAATATTGAAGATAGTGCCACCCAGTTTCTTACTTTTGAATTGCGTTGATCATGTAAATCCTGATTTTTAAGGAATGAAACTTTTCTGTACTTAGAACTCAATAATTACTGTACCTTTAAGCTGTAGTGAAGTAAGGCTGCTGTTTACCATCTCATTTTATTACATACAATCCAAGACTGGATAAAGTGCCCTTGACAGAAAGCTCTGTAAAAAAAGGAGGTAGCTCTTGGAATTTCCCCAAATAGTTTGTGTTTTATCTTTGAACATTTATAGGGTCAGTTTTGTCAATGAAACAAGTTGCATTTTCTGGTGAATCAAGGAGGAAGAGCTGTACTTCATCAGGACTGGATAAAGTGTTAACCCTTTACATGCAAAAAAGTAGGATTCTAAACATGCAGCACATTATGGCAGAACTTGTCACTGGACCAAACCAACAATATGGACAGAGTCAACTCAATAATTGTAATGAAGTACCATAGGGAGAAAAAGTTGGGGAGCTGGGAGGCTCCTTCCCAGGAAATTTGGGTACTGGGAGAGAAATTTTGGCAAATGATGGGAATTTAACTTTTCCTACTGTACAGGACAATATAGAATGAACTGCAGAAAATTTAACTCCTTTCCTGGGAAATTAATTGCAAGTGGGCATGACTAACTTTGAGCCTGTACAGTTGGAACTACTTTACAATGTAAAGTACTGTTCTTTACCAGTGTTCTCCACTGATATATTTTTGTCTGGGTGCCCTGAAGGTTAAAGGTTAATAGCAATCGCTGTCTATAAAGAGAAGGGGTGTTCTCTTTGGAAAATGTTTGCTGAAAGATGATAAATTAAATTATGGCCTTCTTTGATGACTAAGTACTTTTCTGATTATCATTACTCAATGTTCACACTGAAATTATTGCTGTTTGCTCTGTTTTAAGGTTTTGAATTAATAATTTCTATCTGAGTGGTACATTTTTGTCTGGGTGCTGAGCACCCTCTGCAAATTTTGTCGGGGTGCCACACCCTAACAAAGCAGCAAGTGAAGAACACTGCCTTACCAAGTTGTTCTGCATTCATACTGTATCTTTTGTAAGTTGTGAAGCCCAACACAGATGTATCTCAGAAATATAAAATTTCGTGGAACAAGTCAGTCTTGTAATGTTACCTGTACACGGGTAATAAATTTTGGACTGGGTTGAAGGATTTGCAACTGAATTGTGAAACAGTATTTTCTGTTTTTTCCGATGCCATAGCCCATAGATGTCAGAAGGCTTAATTAAACATGACGCAAATACATTTGTGTTTTCGTGTTTTCTGGTGAACATGAGCACTGTGCAAATGTAACAGGGCAGGCATGTTTATAAATTATCGTAAAGTGAGACACTGTTAATTCAAGTTTTATTTATTATAATGTACTGTAGCATTGGCTTAGCCTAGGGCTACACTGTGTTACTAGGCCTAACGTTGGACTTGTTTGTATATACGTGCAGCAGATCACGTAGGACTAAGCTAACTTAACGTTAGTAACATTGGTACTTGCAATGTGATGCAGTTGGAAGATGGAATACTTGACTTTATTGTACAGTTGTACGTACTTACTATCTAGTAATTAATACCGTTATGACTTTAACGATACAATAATGCTGATATGTATTATTATGACACAGACAGCCAGCTATGATTATGAGCGCTCAATACTCTAGTAACTTTACAGTTCCTAACGAAACGATCTATTATTGTGTATTGCACGATGACTGGTGCATGCGTGCCTAGCCTAGATGCTCGTAGTTTCTACGCTAGCTAGCTGTCTACGACCTTGACATCACAATCGTTCCGTCCAGGAATCCCCTTATGTTTAGTTCAAACAAGGAACGCATAGAATTACATTGTTTTCTGCGCAGTATAAAGCTATTATTTCAAAGTAAGATTCATTGATTAATTGAGGGAGATCGAGAGAGGGTGGAAGGTTTAGCGAGGGTTGGTGCGGTTGCAACTGCAGAAAGTAAGTGTTGTGATAAACTGGCCAGATTAGGTAGTAGGCCTAGTAAATAAATAAGATTTAATTAAAGCACAAAGTTCTTAAACATTATATCACTTAGATTATTTTGTCTCTTTCATTGAGTCTCTCAGCCACATGACCTAGGGTTCAATCCTGGAGAAAGATCTTCATATCGCTCCAGGAGAAACAAGTTGCCAGTTTGAAAAACGTGCCGCCGACCCCTTTTACACATAGAAGAAGGTTCCAAACAGGTGGGCAACTGCATTGTGTGATTCCAGTGTGGTTTTGCTATAAAGTTATGAAATATTGTCACAAAACACTACCAAAAATCTGAAGTTGTGATTACAGGGTTGCCAGACTTCCGGCAATAGCCGGAATTCCGGCTTTCGTCCGACTTTCAGTATGGCTCCAGCCCCACACATTGCTTTCGTCCCCGATTGGAAGTAAAACCGAAGCCAATGTGCTGGCCAGGGTGGGACTTTCCCTGATGTAAAAAAAAAGAACAGACGGTCATACTACTGTATTTTGCAAGCCCTACGAGGTTTGTACATACGTGTTATATAAGTAATAAAAGCGACTGGTCAAATAAGGCTAGATTAGCAGTTACCTAGCTAAGTGTGTGTCCTAACACACTGCACTGTACTGTATTTACGCACAAGTTTAGTGTTTTGCTCATTCTACATGCATAGGTGTTGCACAGTGCACAGGCTAGGGCAGTGTACGTTAGTGTGCAACATACGGCAGCCTAACAGGGTGGTGGTGTGTGTAATGACTGTGTGTCAGTGCTAGCGCGATGTCAAATTTTCGTTAGGGACTTTAAAGTTGTTACTATACTACATGACGTACATGTATGCTACACGAGACTACCAGTGCAATCGTAATCGTTCGAAATGTATATAGAGAGAAAGTAATTGACATAGGAGTCAAGAATACCATTGCGTGTGCATTCCCGTTAGGGCTCTTTGTACGCAGTCATTGTATGCAGACATACTGAGTCTGGTCACGTGACACCCGAGTAAAACTGTTTTATTCGGGGATGATTATCAACAAAGCTAACGGGGTTGTACACGTAATGAGTAGATTTAGGACTTATTAGAAGTGGCTGGAAAACGAAGATTACCCGGGAGTTTATCTCTCTGAATATGTACAGAAAATAGATGTTACAGGAATAGCATAGGCCTAGCGTTAGGCCTTACTTTATAATACTAACGATTAATGGTAATAGAAACAGACGAAAAATAGCGAGTATTAGGTAGGAGCTAAATTTGACTCTTCCTACTCCATTATGTGTTCATACAGTCTTTGTATTTGTTTGTGTGTGTTGGTCCTTTCATCCTTTTGAAACTTCCTCCATAGCTTTAGGCCTAAGGCATAGGCTACGCTTACAGCCTTGGCCTACGTTACTAACCCATTAGTTGAGTTGAAGAATAGAACCCCTTATTTGTTCACCTTAAAAAACTCAAAAATGTTGCAGGGATTTCCTTAAAAATTTGCACAATAGTTGCACTAAATTGCATCTGAGGACCCTCAAATATTCAAAATTTTTCCAAAGGGGAGGGGGACACCCCCTCCTCTTAGAACCTTCCCCCAGGCTGACAGTCAATAAATTTTTCAGGCCCTGGAGGCAAACCCTACTGGCAATCCTGTTGTAAATTAGAAAAGACTTGTCAATAGCATTGATTGATAACTGCATTGTTTGTAAACCTTGTACAATTCTACCTGCAATTTGATGGTTATGTCTTGCAGTGTTAGTCTTTATAGGTTTATGTAAAATGAAAGTATGTTTTAATGTGTTATTCCTGGAACAAACCAGTTAAAATGGTACTGTAAACTTGAATAGTTATTGCGTACCGTACAGAAAATCCTCACAATATGATGCAATTTTGAGGATCAAATTTTACCTAAATACTGCAATGTGAAAGGACAAATGTTGTCATATCAAGTGGAGTAATCAACTAAATTGCTTTACTCCCACTTGATAACACATTTACTGTAGTCAAGATAATGCATTAGGTCACCAATGATACTGTATGCTGTATTTGTGTCGTAAACTATCTCGACTGATTTTACAGTTGGAGGGAATCAAGGCTTAAGCCAGAGAGCAGTCCAGGAGTCATTTGGACTCCCAAAATTTTGCATTGCCCCATGTGTATAATACATTTTAATACACAAACTTCACTAGAATTTACTGTTTGGACTCCCTGGTCTCACCATGCCCGCTAAGCCCTGGAGGGAATGATGGGACATTAGAGAGGCTCGACTAATGTTCCATAGAGTTTTGACATTTTCAGCAGGTGTGACAGTTTGATGCTAATGCCCCATACTGTAAAGGTTTTGTAATTCAATATTTGGTTTGTTAGGGATCTTTGGTGTTTCAAATTTTGACTGTAATGAAAATAAGAATGCTCTGAGGAAGGGTAAAGGAATCTCGTGTGTGATCATAGATTTGTAACAAAAGATTTTTAAAAAGTGTATGTACCTATTTTAAATTGTGGCATGTTGATCTTAAATATCCAGATTGGCTATTGATGTTCTGTTTCTGTATATGCTGTGTGGTTAGGGTTATTATGGTGTGGTTGTTTGTCCTATTTTTTTTTTTTTTATTGTGGGAGATATCCCATACAGGTGGAATGCTACACCAAGTGCTGTAAAAGTATTATACATGTGACTTTTTGGAACTTGTTGGTTCATACCTTAAAGGACAAGTGCAGAGACTACAGACCACCTGTCTTGAATTAACATACAGCATAGCACTGGTTAAGCATAAATACTAGATCAAGATTGGATTTATATATTCACATGACAAAAAAGATAAAATTTTAGACTTACCATACATGCAGTATTTGTAAAATGAAATTGTGAAGAAAAAAGATTTATTCGTGTGAGAGTAATAAAAGGAGATTTTTATAGTTTGGATGTTTTAAAGTAACTCAACAAAAAAGTTATCTTCAGAATGATGTCCTTAAACATACATACCAAACAGGTAAACAGTTTTTAACTACTGAAAAAGTGTACAGTAGTTCTTATCACCACCTATTGTTTTTTGATGACATACAGTTAAATGTAAACTTTGTTTTAAATATGGAAGGGTGCTAGACAAAGTGAAAATGTTGAGGCAGCCCTACAGTACATACCATGTTATAGAAGCTTGTTTGCTCTTAATTACTGGCAGAACATTGTATTATTTTATTTCTCACAAATAGATGACGGCAGACGAGGATGATTTGTTGTATATTACTCAGTGAAGGAATTTTGGGGGTAGGGGATAATGTTTGGGAAAAAAGTGTCCTGGGAAGGGGAATAGAAGATGGGGTCATGGGGAACCATCTATTTGTGACATATTTGTTTATAGTAGAAAGATGGCTTCTATGCAGAATGGTGCTGTCTTTGGCAAAGCTCTGAACTGTTGAAAATTTTTAAATTTCTGATTCAGCCATCCAAAACCCTATTTTGGTTGGGAAATTTCTGGGTTGTGTGGGGTATAAATCCATCAGGGAAAGGGAGATCTACCCAGGCTGTCCTTTGAAGAAAAACTTGTTGCAGAGCCTCATTCTTGGTGAAAGTAGAAGTCAGTAATTAGTGGAGACTACTGGAGCCCATTCTGCTTGAGTGGAATAGAATAATACAAGGGATAATAAAATATTGCAAAAAGTGAAAGAAAAAGGCTCATGTTACAGCCAACTGGAAAAGTAGGTGTAAGGTGTCAAGGGTAATTTGGAAAAGAGGAATTGTAGAATATTACTGACTGTGGTTGATACAGATTTGCACTTTGTTATCCCTTCCTTATTGACTTTGTGCAGTACATAGTTAAAGGCAGCATGAAAGTTTTGCATGTTACCTTCACTGTGTTCATCTCAAACTGGAGTTGAAAAATAATCAGAATAAATCATTAAAATAATTTCCAGCCCCCACCCCCACCCCACCCCCCACCGATTAAAAATATAAAAGAAAAACTTAAAGGGGAATTTTCATCATCCCAGACAGTTCCAATTCTCCCAACTATGCAACTTCTAGCTCCTCCCATAACTGTATGAAGCTACTCCTTGTGCAGGAATAAACCTGTTTTATTGCTTAAGGCTATGTCCTGGTGAGCATACAAGGCTATAAAATGTAATAAAAGCACCCTCTCTGCCTTGTGTGGAATGTGAGCTACTCTGCATCTTTCAAATTTTCAAACTTTGATGTCAATCAAAGAGCAGTCACCAACTGAGAATTTTCATACCCCTACACTAAAAATATAGTTTGGGGTGATGACTGTCTGTCTTTAAGTTGGGAGTAATTGGAGTAAAGTAGTTAGTATACATTGTAGCAGTGTGATATCCTACCCCTTACTGCAATTTTTTCAGGTTAATTTTGGCCTTGCTATTTAAAAGTGTATTAAATCTTGTAACATTCTAGAGCAAAATGCTGGATATTATTACTACAAGGTTGACTTCATGAAAGTTTGGAAGCAATGCCATCACCAGAAAGGAACTTATGTTACAGTAAGGGGAAGGACTAGACACTACCCTGTCTGTCATGAACATGACAGGGTGTTGTTTTATAACACGTACTTTATGTATACAGTAAAGATAAATATGAACAGAGCAGATGCAGTCAAGGAGTTTCTATTGTTAACATGATGATTGAACTTGGTTTCCATCATGATAGCCCCCCTTGCAACTAATATTTTAAGAATGATTTTAAATGCAGGATTAAGGTGCACATATTTGCAGCTTTACATCAATTGACAATGATTTTATACGTACTTCTTTCTCTATTAGAATATACTTACTGCTTAAAGGTCTGGTGAGATGAAAATAACATAGTTGGATATTTGATGTGAAAAGCATTAAAAATCCAGAAAAAGCTGCAATTCGCATTAAATCCATCAAATACTGACCATTTTATGGGGTAATTTCTATTTTGATCATGAATAAACATGAGCTACTGTACTATATGCAGATATGTGACATCAAAAGATGGATGTACCATATAATGTAAGCCTTTGTTTTTCAATCATAATTTGATTTCAAGGACACTGGTAGTATTATTATCCCCTGAGGGGCTTAGTATGAAAGTTAAAATTGTTCCCATGAGAAATATTGATATCACTCACCGAACTGTAAACTATCTGATCAGTAATTAAGAGATAATTTATACAGGGTTTACAAAAAAAATCTTAACACTGTGCAACACTCCACATCATTATTTTTGCATCTAGGCAATGAGTTACTTCAGAAACCGTTAAAGTTTGAAGACATGTATTTTAAGTACAGTATAAGATATTGAAATAATTCCAACAGATCTTTCATTGGAAGACTTAATTCTTTAGCTGACAAGTGAAACAGCTCTTTTTGGTGGCATGTCACACGACCTTTAAAGGTACTGTAGCAAGAATAATAGGTGAGTAATCAATAAGGGCCTGTATAAAGCAAGGGAAAAGACAAGAATACAGGGCTATGACAGTAATTAGTGAAATAAAAGTAGTAACAATAGATGTCACTGGGGGAGAACTCTGTAGTGCATGTGAAAGCTCAAGGCTACATTAGCTCTAATATATAATAGTGATGGCTAGTAAGCCTAAGCTCTGGGTACAATGAACCCACATAAGTGAAAAGCACTCCCCCCAAACCAAACCTCATGAAGAGAAGGAAGGGATCAAAGTGATAGATAATGCTATTCATACAAGGAAGTATTAGTTAACACTTAGCTTGATCCTGAGAATCAAAAGTCAAAGACATTCGGAGACCTATAAACCTCCAAGAAGCAGCTTGCAGTGGGAGGAGGATGAGGGCAGGGTACTAACCAAAATGGTAGACATTGGGGGCATGGTGCTAAAACTACTCCGATTTGCATGTAGCAAGCCATATTCATGCAATAAAGATGGAGCAAGAGGTATTAAGTAGAGCCGTTCATGAATACCCACCACCAGGAACTTGAATGGTGAAGGGGGAGGGGGGTGGGAGTATTGGTCAGTTAATGAACCCACGTGTGCATGTTCTGTTGAGTGACATACCAAAATAAAAATTTTTGAATCAGGATGTTTTTCGTGTACTGTATGACCATTCTGTTTACTGTTTGACCGTTCTGTTTATAGTCATACTGTAGCATGTTGAGATCATGAAATGTGGCCCAAGTGGCACTTATTCATGCAAAGAGGTCAAGTGGCACAGTTATTTCACATTGATAACCATCGATTGACAGTACTATTGGAGCACAATGCATTACGGTATGCATTCTTCTTTTGCAGTGTATGGAACACACAGAATATAACAGTTGCATGTGTCAACGGAAAAGTGCCATTTTGGCATAAATTTCAGTTTTTGCACTTCCGGAAACCATAGATTTGAGTGTACTTTTCAGTGTTTTGCACATGGTTGGATATTTACAGAACTTTCAGCAATGTGTTGTTTATATAGGTCTTGGGTCACATGATGTGTTCGCATTAGAGTTCCTTGCATTCTCTTACAATGAACTGAAACTGTTGAGGTGGCATGAAGGTTGAGGTTTTATACTGTTTTAAGTTATTGTGTTGTAATCTGCATGTATCCTACATTCCCATTGATCTGCAAGTTTCATTGTTTCTCCTCTTCAAGATCTAGGGACCTTATTTTTACTTAAAGGTCATGAATATAAGTACAAAGATGAAAGTGAAACCTCACATTATTAAAGAGTTCTGTAAACACTCTCCAAGTGATAAACTGTATGGTGCCTGTGACATTGTGACAGCATACAAAGTTAGTGCTTACATTGCATGATTCCATAGTGTACCACTTTTTTATAAAGGATACAGGACTTTCCGAGTGCTTGGTGCTGTTATAAGTAGATTGACTAGCTACATTGAGAGGGAAATTGGCAGACACTTTGAAAAAAAAAAACTTATTTAAGGGGGCATCAAGTGCTTTGCTTTCCAGTGTTTTTCCTGTGTTCTCATTGTTGATGTGGAGAAAAGGAACTGAGGCTGGATAGATTTGACCGATTTGGTGCCTAGTTTTCCCCTCTAGCTCTGTCTATCCTTTTTATATTCTTTAAGGTCAAAACTAATCCTTGTTTGTCTTGTAGGCAGTCAAATCCCTAGTCTGTAGGATGTAGGTATCAAATACTAGTGAGAAAATTGTGGCGCCAAGCTTTGATCATGAAAAACATTCAGAGAAACCCGTACATTGTTGACGATCCTACTTTAAATTCACATCACAGACATATACTTACCCCTTGCTACTAATTTGTGTTAATCTTGTGAGTTGCATGTAACTTGGAGTAGTTGAACACTGGGCCCCGTGTGTCCGCCATCTTCGCTGACAACTCGTCTTCATTCTCCTTCCACTGCAAAGCTCTTGCCTTGGAGGTTCTAGGCCTCTAAAGTCGTCAGCTTTACAAGTTCTTATGACTGAGGATTCACGTTAAGTGCATTTTCTATTATATTTGAGTTGTTGGCCAAGATGGTGGACATAGGAGGTGTGGTCTCAAAATTATGAGTTATGTGCATCACGCAATATTTATGCAAATTAGATGTAGCAAGGGGTAAGTATAGAGGCTTGTGATTACACCCACCAGGAAGGTGGGGGGGGGGGAACTATTTGAGTAAAATACATGTTTAATGCATGCAAACTCATAATTTATAGCAAATTCGGTTTTGTCTAGTTACTATTCCCTATAGCTAACACAAGTTTACTATGAATCTTAAAGGTATCCATCAGTCGAAAAAAGTGAAGAGGCTGGCTGGCTCTTCATGTTTGCAGATACATTTTAATACGCATTATAAAGTATGTTAATTGTTGCATTCAGGCCCCAAAGGCCCTGTTATTTGATACCTGAAATACTCTACAGGGCTGAAAGTAATATGCTTGCAGGGTTAAGGGGATACAAAAGTTTTTTTTTTAAAGCAGTGCTTTTCGAATGCTATGGAAGCAAATCTGAAATGGTGGCAAATTCACCTTACAATCATCAAAATATTTTGAAGTTACAATCAGAAAACCAGTAGGAACAGAAATTGGCAAAATTTTGATGGTACAGGCTCCAGTTTGGCTATGCTGTAGTGTGTTAGGCTAGGTCACTTGTGTGTAACTAGTGTTTGCTACCTTCAGGATTGCAATCAGACAAGTTTAGCACTTGTTTTCAACATAATTACTCCAGAATAAGATGAATCTGAGGGAGAAGGTTCTTTTTCAACCCAAAATGTTAAATTTATCGTTTAACTCTGAAGTGGGTGACACTATCAGGCTCAGCCCTAGGCTTTTTTGCTGATGCCAGGGCCCAGGTATCTCTTTCCTAAACTTATCCTACCTAAAGTTAGGCCTACAGTACTTCCTGTTTAGAACATGCCTTTGTTAGATGGGCTACATTAATATAGCCTTTTCATTTTCAATGTAGGACTACCAGTAGTGTGTAAGGTATGACATATATGTATGCACAGCTAACAGGCAACTTCTTCAAGTAACTGCATGCACAGTAGGCTGCCATTTCATCAAATCCGCAAATCCTAAAATGTGGTTATGCTCAGACCAGAATTTTCCAGAATTTTCAAAGTTGGAAACAGAATTTTGTAATTTGTGAAGCAGAAAATTGGTGGCGGTATACTTTTATCTTGTCATATTTATACTTAGTGTGATCACTGAGCTGTTAGGAAGGAGACACAACAACCAAATTTGTCAGACCATTAGTACTTGAAAATTTTTATCCCTTTCAGGTATCAAACTTTGAATGGCAGGTCTCTGTGTTCATATTGTTTAGCACTGTTTACTTCCCCTTCCTAATGATGGTCTGCCCCTTTCACACCCAAGCAATCCTGGAACGATTGCCTTTGGTGAGACATGCTTTGATATGAGGTTTGTTACAGGCAAGGGCCAAGCTTTAATAAACATTTTGAGCTAAACGACTGTGAATGAAAATTTAAATGAAGTATTTCCTGTGTGACCCTACGAATTTGATTCATCGTCTGCTTTAAGCACTGTTCAAGCCTAAACCTTTTTCCAATTTTGGCAGATTTCCTGACAGGGCAGGAAAAAGTGTATATTTCCCAGGCATGGAGTCATTGTTTTTACAAATTTCTTATATGGCCTTGTACCAAAAAGGTTTATTTCCCTCCAAATGCCCTAATTTCCCGGGAAGGAGCCTTCCAGCTTCCCGACTTTTTCCACCTATGTTTCCTGCTAACATACTCAAAATGTTAGTTTTGTGGAAATTTTCAATGAACGTAACAGAAATGGCATTTAGTGCAACCAGTAACAACAAAAGTGTTAAATTTCATATGTCTTAGCTGTAGATGCTCATGCACAAAGCTAAAGCAAATTTGGCCACAGAACAAACTTGCCACCAAAGTTAGCATGGTAGGGGCTGTTCATTGACAAAAGAAAGCAGTGAATTCATGTCTCGTATTTTACCTTAGCAGGCAGTCATTTCCCTTTCTTGTCCCTCACACAATATTTAATTATTTGATCAAGAAATCAGGTAGTACCACTATTTGGGCTCTGGATCTTCTTTAATACCATTTTCAGGAGCTTGGACTTGTACTTGCCTGCAAGTACTAATGTTTCTAGTCCAACTTGGAGCTACTCGTTTGTACAGTTATAATGTTCTTAAACCTCAAAGTATTGTGAAATACAGCCTAAAAGAGGACTTGCAAACAACCTTATCCTTTGTTTTTTCAACCTTCATTTCAAGGACAAATGTAACATTGTTATGTCCTGAGGGATTTATTTTGGAACTTAGGCTTGTCATCTTAAAAATACTAATATCACTCACCAAACTGTAGACTGTCTAATGATGTAAGGCAATAGTTCTTAACCAGGGGTTATTTACCTTCTGGGGGTAAGTTTGGTATCTCAGGTGGGTAAGTATTGATGGGCCGATCCTGTCCAGTATCTGTTTTTAATTATTCCAGTTCTGTAAGATTTCTCCCGAGTCCAACGATCTGACACTGTGGTGAATGTAAGTTATGGTAGCAGACCCATTGTGTACTCACATATTTGGGAGATGTTAAGCTAGAACCCATTAGGACTGCTTTATGGAAAAGTGAAGGATTATACATTGGAAAATTGTTTCCAAATTTAAGTTGGGGTACTTTAGGAAAACAGGTTAGGGGCTGTTTACCAGGGACATTGGGCATATTCTGTCAGCGTAGTCACGTTATTACCAGGTTGTGATCATAAAGCCATCCTAAAGGTCATTGTCATTGTCATTGTCCGCAGGCATTCTCTTTGCTGTGAATGTGAACTATGGACCACTTTTGATATATTTTAGGAGGGGGGAAACATAGGGTGGCTGATTGGAAAGTGGGGGAATGGGATGGTGGCTGATTGGAAAGGGGGGAATGGGAAGAAAAAGGTTGAGAACACTGATTTAAGGCATATTCCAGTGGCATTTCACTAGGGTCTTATGTGCAAAAGAAGAATAAAAGTCAATTAATTTCCTCCAAACACTGTAGCACTACTATTCCTAACTCAAGATATCCCACTTTAAAGATTGGTTATTTTTGTCAAACAATACCTCCTTTTCTCATCAAGGTCACAGAATGTGATGTTAAGTGGGTACATTTCCTCAGATTGCTTTTGTTTTTCTGTAGATTTGAATGTTTTGTTAGTCCTTGAATATTGATTCTGTTGGAACATTTGAATATCTTTCCATGTACATCTAGCATAATACTTTACCATATGTACAGTAGGTTTTGCAAACAGAGCTGTTAAAATCATTTCCTACAGCGGTGTTAGTATCATGAAGAAATACAATACTTTGTTTAATCAATGTGCCGCAACGACATTACAGATTTCCATAATGCACTGTATCTGTAAAAAAATTAACATTTGTTTGAAAAGTATTATCTTCCGAAAACTACATGCAACTGAGATGCGGTTTTCACCTCCTTAAACAGAAAAACTTTCTGCTTTTTTTTTTGAAGTCATTGAGTTTATTCCTTGGCAAACGACTATAAGACATTTACTTAAGGTTAGCAAGAGAACAACACTACAAATTATTAGTTTTGGCATAGACAATGAGTTAACTTCAGATACTGTATGTTGAAACTTTGGAGAGGTATATCTTTGAGAATGTTGAAAGATACTGAATTGATTCTAACAATATTTCCATTGGGATATATACTCTTTAACTGTCATGTAAAATCAGGTGTTTTTGGTGGCATGTCACCATAACTTTAACATAAAAGGCAGAATACCTGAAGGGAGTATTCAGTCACCCCCAATTTATTTTGAAACATGGGCTAATTCTTACAAATCTCTGCTTATTTCCATAATGGAAATCTTTCTTGATGTTGACAAAAAATAAATATAGCATATTTAAGGTGAATAAATGAGTTACTCTGCACAAATTTACTGATTTAGAGACAAACTTTTTGTCACATGATTTAAAAAAAGAGCTACTTGTGAATTGGTAGAGGAGGTATACTAATTCAAATAAGGTTGACTGCATTTTTCCTTTAAAATGGGAATAAATAACCATTAGAAAAAACCTCAGTGGAAGCCATATCTACCTGTTGAAGACAGCTGCACCTTAATTAGTGCAGAAGAACCCTTTTGTTTACCTTTGTTATGCAATACTTGCATAATGTTATAGAAAACACTTGTAAGGAAAATACTACAAGATCTGAAAGATTTAATTGCTGCTTCAAAATGAAGGCAGCAGACAACTAATTACTCCCTTTAATCAGTGAAATTGCTGGCTCTCTGTCTCTGCTTTTATATGATGTATGGTAAACCAACAGTTTTCACTTGCTGTCTGCACCACTTAAAATGTGAACAGGTTTAGTTGCATTTAAATTGTTGAAGTATGAGCTGGGTTGAGTGCTTTTGTCATTGTTATACTATTTACACTTGTTGTTGTTTTCATTTATTTTTGATTCCTTGCCAAAGGCAAAGGGAATCTGTGCAGTGGTGATGTCATGTGTGTATGGGTGTATGTATGTATGTGACACTGCTTGTAAACATGGTATCTCAAGAAGGGTAACCTTGAGTGAACTCACACTTGGTGTGTGGATGGAAATTATCGAGTAGATGATCCTATTGTTTTTGGTGGAGGTAAAAGATCATTTGGGGTCACCAGAGGTCAGAATGTGAAAGATATTATAAACAATATCTCAAGTAAGGAATTGACCTTCACCAAACTGGCTAACTCCATACATTCCTTCTAATTAATATGAGACACCCACATGCCAAGTACAGTATGCAATTCATCAGTTTCCCTTCTTGAGATATTGTGTTTAAAAGGTTTTCACAGCTTGATCTTTGGTTGACCCCTTGTAACTTTTGGCCTCCACCAAAAAATATGTACTTAATATGGCCCATCGGCATGCCAAGTATGAGATCACAGATTTCAAGGTTTACACCATTTGAACTACAGCCTACACATGATAAGGGGTCTCATAATGATTGTGAGATTTAGGACCCTCCAAAAGTTATTGAGTGTGCAAAAATTTCTTAAAATATTTATGAGGCTGTTTAAGTAACACTTACTGAGCTCTTTGCAATATTTCGAAGCTTTACATGCATAGTTTTGCATGATCTTTTTCTACAGGCTTTTACAAGCTCTTAGGGTACAGTAGCCCTACATACTATATATTGGCTTCTACTCCTACAAGATTTATTTTGTGATACTCTGTTACTTCTGCATGCATGTACAACTAGGCATCAGAGTGACACTATCATAAATGTTAAACCAACCAATCAGCATACTCCAAAGGATTTCAGTATGTGAAGTAAGTTAGCTTACATTATACATGTAAGTCAGTGCAATTTCCACATTGACATAGTGTGTACAGCATGTAAAATTGATGATTTTACATTTTACATTAGTTTTCATATATATATGTTGCTATTGCGAAAAGTTGCTCTAGATACATATCGTTGTCGCAATATAGTCCCAGTCAATGAGCAGGCTGTATATAAGTGTTTTCTGGTTTTTCACGAGCAAGAAAATGCATCTAGACAAGAACAGCACGTACAAGGATGTCAGGTAAATAAAATATTAGAAGCTTCCATTCGTATACGTTTTATTATTAAACTGAAACATTATTGTACAATGTAATGAAAAGAAATCTCTTTGCACAGTTCTTAAAAAAAAAAAAAAATAGCATACATGTCCAATTGAACGTGTTAAATAAGCACTCCTCAGTACATGATTTTCCTAGTACAGTATGAAATGCTTACCAAAGAGCAAACTGTTTAAAGCTGTTACAAGCACATTAATATTCCATTACTGATAATTGCATCTGCTGTACAATATTGTGCAAGGTGGAAAAGGCTTGTTGGAAGTTGTGGCACAACACATAGACCTGTAACGTTGAAATGTGCCCCATGACCTAAGTGCAAAGAAAAATTCCCCTAGATCACCAGCCTCTGGGAAAATATACTGCTTTGAAATCCTGCCCTCTGATGTATGGTCCTCATTACAAAGAAATGCCATGGGGCTGGCCCTTGGATCCCATATACATAGGGAGGGCTTTCCAGTCTGGCAGTTGCTTTCTCAGTGGACATGTATTACTCCTGTGCCTACATTGGCTGCAAACACAGTAACATTGTCTGCGAACGTTCTCAAAAATTTTTCATGAAGCAGCGTAAACACTATCCTATTTTAATGATAACAACAAACACAGATTAAAAATATTCTATGAAAAATTGACTATAAGCAAGTCTGATTACCATGCATTTCACATGACCAAAGTCACTGGGGTTTTAGTGTTTGATTTCTCTCGCTTAAAACTCATTCAGTGAAGAATTCCTGTTGGCTTAACTGTGTAAAGTGAGAAGGTCTTAACAACAACGTTACAGTTTTAGCTTGTCTTGCAGTATGAATATTTATATTTTTAAAACCAATTAACAGTCGAGAGATAACTTCAGATTAGGTTCGTGAACATAGTGAAATGGGATTATCTCTCTCCAGTGTTTCCACTCTTCCCAAAATTACCCTAAATTCGGAAAATTTGGGTGTTCTTTGGGAAATTTTTGGGAAGAGGGATTATTTCAGCAAATTTCGGGAAATCTGGAAATGGTGTATAGCCTATGGAAATGATGTATGGCTTGACAGGGTGAAATCCTGGATTAGCCATTAAAGTAGCATAAAAGAAGCATTATTGAAAATACCAGGAAATACCAAGCCGATTTCAGGAAATTTTAGATTCCATTTTAGGAAAAATAAATTCAGGGTGTGGAAGCACTGTCTCTGTCATTGTTTGCAGGTGTTGGAGTACATGTACGTATTCAGCACAGGTCTGCTAGGTAGGTAAGTCTGGCAGTGCCTCTGCTGTCATTATGCTAGTGTGGTCAGACCCCATCCTCACTATGTGTGTTGATTTAGTCTTTGTGGCTAGTGCTGTCTAAGATGTGCCAGTCTGGCTAATCTAGTATATGAACTGTTCTTGACAAAGTTTTGCATAGGGCAGATGTAGTCATCCTAGTTTGAATTGACAAATAGTTCACCTTGTGGAGCATGAAATAATGAAATTTACGATTTCTTCACAGAGTGGCTTGGTATTATGTGCACTGACAAAAGGCCACCCTCTGTACAAATGAAAGAGTCATAATTGCACTTTTTGCAGGGTGATTTTGTAGACTTCAGGGGTGAATCACCCATCCCCTATGCTTCATTCCAATAATTTGTCCTATTCTAGTTCATGTTTATTGTTAAATAGTTCTTGTGAACATGTGACAAAAGTTTTATAGCTGATATGCTTAAGTCATGTTTAGGTGACTTGTTGGTTTTGTGACATTTTGTGATTGTAAACTTTATGTAAAGCATTTGTAACACTGAACAAAAAGAGATGATTTGAAAGATCCAGCTGATGTTTCCAACCAATTAACAGTCTAGAGATAACTTCAGATTAGGTTCGTGAACATAGTGAAATGGGATTATCTCTCTCCAGTGTTTCCACTCTTCCCAAAATTACCCTAAATTCGGGAAATTTGGGTGTTCTTTGGGAAATTTTTGGGAAGAGGGATTATTTCAGCAAATTTCGGGAAATCTGGAAATGGTGTATAGCCTATGGAAATGATGTATGGCTTGACAGGGTGAAGTCCTGGATTAGCCATTAAAGTAGCATAAAAGAAGCATTGAAAATACCAGGAAATACCAAGCCGATTTCAGGAAATTTTAGATTCCATTTTAGGAAAAATAAATTCAGGGTGTGGAAGCACTGTCTCTGTCATTGTTTGCAGGTGTTGGAGTACATGTACGTATTCAGCACAGGTCTGCTAGGTAGGTAAGTCTGGCAGTGCCTCTGCTGTCATTATGCTAGTGTGGTCAGACCCCATCCTCACTATGTGTGTTGATTTAGTCTTTGTGGCTAGTGCTGTCTAAGATGTGCCAGTCTGGCTAATCTAGTATATGAACTGTTCTTGACAAAGTTTTGCATAGGGCAGATGTAGTCATCCTAGTTTGAATTGACAAATAGTTCACCTTGTGGAGCATGAAATAATGAAATTTACGATTTCTTCACAGAGTGGCTTGGTATTATGTGCACTGACAAAAGGCCACCCTCTGTACAAATGAAAGAGTCATAATTGCACTTTTTGCAGGGTGATTTTGTAGACTTCAGGGGTGAATCACCCATCCCCTATGCTTCATTCCAATAATTTGTCCTATTCTAGTTCATGTTTATTGTTAAATAGTTCTTGTGAACATGTGACAAAAGTTTTGTAGCTGATATGCTTAACTCATGTTTAGGTGACTTGTTGGTTTTGTGACATTTTGTGATTGTAAACTTTATGTAAAGCATTTGTAACACTGAACAAAAAGAGATGATTTGAAAGATCCAGCTGATGTTTCCAAAGAAGATTAGTGTGAATGCCTTCACATCCTAATGTCAGTATATCTGCAGTGAAAGTTAAGTTCTGTGCTTTATTATAAACTTTTCCTTTTTACTCAGGTAATGACAACTGGGCCTCCTACAATCTTGGTGTATTTCTGTGTGTGAACTGTGCGGCAATTCATCGTATGCTTGGGGCCCATCTTAGTAAAGTAAAAAGTATCCAACTGGACCAGTGGAACAAAGACCAAGTTGAGGTAGGTCATAAGGCTGGCTTGGCTTCATTAATCGCTTTTGTAGACTAAAGGAAGGCAGGAGAGAGGGGTGGGAGGGGTGGGAGTGGGGTTGGACAATCTGAATGAACAGGGCCAATGATTTTCTGCATCACAAATCAGAAAATTCGTTTTTAACTTTCCAATTCTGTAAAATTCCGTTTCAAGCATAACTCCTTTCCGTGATTTTCGGATTTTAGTGTAATTATGTTGAAAACAAGTTCTAAATTTGTCTGGTTACGATCCTGAAGGCAGCAAACACTTGTAGCACACACAAGTGACCTAGCCTAACACACTATAGCTTAGGCAAACTGAAGCCTTTACCAGTAAAATTTTGCCGATTATCGTAAATGGCCTACTTGTTTTCTAATCGTAACTTCAAGGGGTTTTGATGATTTTAAGGTGAATTTGCCACCATCTCAGATAGTGAAATATCTGTGTATGTCTTGGGTATAGACCGTTTTCCAAACAGCAGTTGCAATGGCTTGTGGGATAAGTTCTGGTATGCGATGTTTTTGTCAATGGCATTTTGCTATGGCAAAAAATGATGCACACCAAAAATCTTTCCCTTTGTAATTCCTATTTGGAAAAGAGTCTGTATGCAGGCATTCATTTGACATGGTTTTGAAGAAAAATAACTCAGTTTCTTGTCAAAACTGTACATGTATTTTGAGCCCGATAATTTTTGCTAAATTCCGTGAAATTCCGTACAGAAAAGTAAAAAATCCTTGGCACTAAATTAAGACTTTGCTGTAGCACAGCAGCCCATGTGTACCTGTTCACAGTGAGAGTATTCTTGCAAGGGGCATAGAGTTGCCACAGACACTTCTGCTGGGTGTAATGAGTTCTAAGTTTGAGAATTAGGCACTGGGCATCATGTAATACACTAGCTTACAGTATATCAGGTAGTTGTGAGAGGATATTATCACTCAGGTCATGCAGTAGGTCTGTGCTACAGTATTAACCCACTGTACAATGTAAAATAGGCTTGGGAAGGCTGTAAGCTTAGTCCTATATAGTGAACTGTAATGGCTATTGTGTAATCTGGAAGCAGTATGTTGCTGCAGCAGTCTGTTTCTATTCTGAGTGAATACAATAGATCAGACATGTTGAAGATCAAAGTGTAAAGTGAAGTGTTTGCGTGACATCGTTTCATTGATGTGCTTCTTAGAAAGACAACTGGCAAGACTTGTTCAGTCTTAAGTCAAATACGCAGTAAATATCCCTGTTGTAGCGTAAACAATACTCTGGATAGACAAGGAAGCTGTTCTTGTTGATCATTTTGAGTACCTGCTTGACCCAACTGAACATACATTTCCAACACAGTGGCTCACTTCATACTGCCTTGTACATATAACCACTTGAACAAACTTTTATGATTTTTCTTCAAACTGCAAAGGGTTTCAGGGACCTAAGGGCTTATTACCCAGGGGTCAAAATTCTGCTGTTCCGAGAACAGTGCTTTTAGTGCTGGAACAGTAACTTTTCAACTTTTCAAAAGCCACTGTTCCGTGGAACAGTGTTTTTCCAGGCACAAGAATCAAAGTACATATAAATATATGCACGTGCTAATCTCTGATAAAGTAATGACGCCGTGAATATAAAAAATCCCGTAAATTTTGGCTTAAGTATGAAATGCAAATACATATTTGCTGCGAGAAAATAACAACAGTATGTGCACTCATATGATGGAGAACCCACTCATTGCTTTGCTATAGCAATAAACCGCAATGCAAAAGATTAATCAAGGAAAAACATTTCTTTACCATGGAACTTTTTTGCTCTCACTCAAATCCCACTTGCCTTGCTTGCTGTGCTTTCCGCATCAATTTTGAGTGTATGTCATCCTACAGTAGGGTTTGGGACACTGCAATGCTAGGTCTCGGGACAATGCAAGATTATTGGCAATAAATTTGTGCTTAAAATGTGAAAACCAAAAGAAAATCAGGATATCCCACTGGCTAATCCCCGCTGCAGGCGAAAATTCACCCTCCCCACATTACGGTCAAGTCGTGCAGTCATACCACTTGAATACAGTAGACAACAATTTGCATCTTTACAGTTTGCACGTGTGCACGAACTGTACTTATGCCGAAGTACTGTGCTCCGGAACAGTAAAATCTGATCTGGAACAGTAATTTGGAAAAAGTGCTGTTCCCTGGAACAGCAGCAAAAAAAAAACTAAATTTCGACCCGTTACCAGCAGATAGCATCAAATATGTAGCTTGTACTGTAAGTTGGAGATCACCAGTAAGTGGTGTATTTACAAAAACACTTTTGTACAGTATCTTTTGGTCAAGGGTCAATTATGTAACCATTGGAATTAGAACCACACATACAGCAAATTATACGATACACAACAGAAGCATCGGCAGAATACCTTTGATGTAGTCAGCCTTGCCAAACAATCTTTTGTGTATACTTTTACTGTCCCTATGTCATAGTGACCTCTGTCTGAAGGGATTTCATTTGCTGTATTGACTCTCAGGATTACATACAGGTATAGTGGACTATGGGGACTAGAGTATAGGGCCAATGATTTTCCACAATTGCGGAAAAAAGCGGAGAAAAACGTAATTTACTTTTTCGCACGGAATTTCACGGAATTCAGCAAAAATTATCAGGCTCAAAATATGTGTAAATTTTTGACAAAAAACTGAGTTATCTTTCTTCAAAACTATGTCAAATAAATGCCTGCATATATCAAAGGCATCCACAGCCATTTTACCATCAGAGATGGTGACAAATTCACCTTAAAATCATCAAAACACTTTGAAGTTACAATCAGAAAACAAGTGGGATATTTACGAAAATTGGCAAAATTTTGCCGGTATAGGCTCCACTTTGCCTATGCTATAGTGTGTTAGGCTAAGTCGCTTGTGTGTTACAAGTGTTTGCTGCCTGTAGGATCATAACCAGACAAGTTTAAGACTTGTTTTCAACATAATTACTCCAAAATCCGAAAATCACGGAAAGGGGTTATGCCTGAAACGGAATTTTGAGGATTTTGTGATTTGTGAAGCAGAAAACCATTGGCCCAAAGAGTAGTTGGTGCTAGCACATTTTCTTCATGGTATGCATCTGTTTTGGCCCTTCCATAGCCTGAAGTTTTCATCTTCTTTTAGTACTGCATGTATATAGAGACTCTTACCTGAGGTTAGTATGGGTGTAGTTACCATTCTGTCAGTCAACTGCTATAAGGTACACGTTAAGGGTACAGGTACCCTAGATGCAATTGTGATACAGTAAACCCTTAACTGATGTCGAGATTTTCAACTTTTTAGAGATGTCCTGACACAGTGAAGTTGGTGAAGAACCACTATGGATACCATCCTGAGATTTACTGGACCATTATTTATTACAGTACTTACTACTTGCAGTAACTGGACCTACCTGTATTATTGGTATTCACTGGACCTAATATTGGTATTCAATATCGGTATTTGCCAGTATTTCTCATTTTTGTCTGTTGGTATTGGTAAAATTCACTTTAAATACCGATGCTCTACCATATTTCTCAGCCTTCAATTGTTTTTTCTTATAACAGTATATATTTGTGACTGTAAATCTACTTCACCCCTCCTTACCTCTTATTTACACTTTGTAATTCCCACTTACTCGCAGTAAGTCCCTGGCAACCTTACAATAGCACAGTGGCTCCAGGTGACCTCTTGGAGAGGTCCTCCTTCCTGTTTGCCTGTCCAAAAAGACTGATGCAGTTTGTACCTGGCTTTGTGAAACTCATAGAAAGGAGTTTTATTTACCAAAATCCAAGCTGTTTTGCAGCCATCCAAATTCCTATCATCGTTTTCTACCATCACAGTGGCCATGATGAGTATCCTTTTCCATTTTCAGACATTTTTCGCCTTATGCAAATTGGGGTGTTTGTCTCATTTTGGTCACCATGTTTTACCCATAGGCTTTAATGTGGGTACCGGTTCCACTACACTAGCCTTAACGATCGTATTGAACCGTATTTTACCTCATTTATATGAAGCAGTGAGTAGAAGTATAGAATATTACAGTTTACTGTATAATATGCTCATTTTTCAGATATTGGTGTCGACTGATAAAGAGAATTGAATATGTTTGTAATATCTGTGTTAATATTGGTACAACACTAACATATGTAGTATTCCTTCAACAGACTCATTTTTTCCGTCAAAGCCATGTGCAATGCATCTGAATGTTATTTGTGGTAATTTTTAAGTGCATGCACATTGATCGATTTCATCCATTGCCAGTATTTCCTGTGAAATAAAACATTAAAATAGGTCTCAAAAGAATTGCCTTGTTGTATACATTCTGACTCGGGGCCATTAATGTTATTTAGGGAATTTCCCAATTGAAGAATACTATATCAAGGCAGTGTCATATGTTTATCTTCTACACTAGTACATTAACAAGATTGCATACTGCCCTGTACTGTAAGTGTAGCCTCTCTGAATGCACTTTTTGAGGTGATACTGAGTCATTATGAATTGTTTTTATTGATCATCTCATTTATTCCTGAACCTTTCATTTTTCATACAAAAGTTATTGGCTGAATGGTTAATAGTTTACTTTAGAAAGTATTAAATTTACAAGTTTGTCACTCATTTCATGTACATAGGATGTCTTAAAATTAGCTCAAATAGTAGTTCAGAAGGTAGTTTGTGGGTTTTTTGAAGTCTGTATTAAAGATAAAATCTGTTTTGCAGGAAAGGTAAGTGTCAGAGTTACATAATATTGTCTTCCTGGTAATATGACACTTGAGGTATTGAATGATTCAGTTTGTTGTCCAGTGTCAATGTTTAGGACACAGGAGTCAGTAAGTTTTCTTTTTTGGATAAATTTAGTGGTTACCCCAAAGTGTATTACACATTATAAAAAGTCAAGAAATGTCTTTTAAATAGAGACTTTCCAAGCTAACTTTGTGAAGAGTAAATTGGACAGTATCATTCCTAAAGGTTAGGTCAAGTTCATGGTTTGAATTAATCATTGATTTTAAAGACAGATAGGCTATTATCAAATTTTTTGCAGCACACAGACATTTTATAGAAGACAAAGAACTTTGATGTTTTATTTAGATACTGTAAGCTCTCAATAGCCCCTTTATTATATTGCTGAAAGAAGCCCTCAATAGCCCCTGTATTATATTGTGATAACTTTCACTACATGTGAATTCTGATCAAAAGGAAGCATCAATGGATGTAAGAAACGGTGGGAAACCTAATTTAGTCCAATTTCAACAAAGAACAGAAAATGACAGAATGATCCAGCATTGCCCAATGTGAAGTGAAACTGTTTGAGTCATGTTTAATTTGTAACTCTATCCATATTCTGGACCCTTGGATATGTGTATAAATGATAGAGGTGAATATATGCAAGGATCCAGGTGTAGAGACATGTGAATAATATACTGTATGTACTCAAATGTAGCACTGGTTTATGTACAGTACTGTACATTTACCTTAATGATGTTAGGTTAATGATGTTTGAAATACTGTATTTACGTACTGCATGTATATTCAGATAGTATTGTATTAAAGTAAATGACTAGAAGCAAGAATGAGGGAGTTCTTTATTGACAAACAATTAACAACTCCCTCATCTTTCAAAATTAGTTTTCAGTAGATACAGTAAAACTAACCCTTGGTTCTTAGCAGACTGTAAAACACACTGTACAATTCCTATTCCTATTTGCTTCTCAAATTCCCATGCAGTTTAAACTGGCATGGCATTTTTTTTTTTAATTAAAATTTCATGTTATCAAGGTGATCTGACCATTTACATGAAGATTTTAGGATAACGTGAAAAAAAGCTATTTTAATGGTCTTGTTATGAAGCTGAGTTGTGCTTTTGATCCATAGAGTACATTTTGGTGACCAGTGCATTTGCATAGGATTTAATGATGGCCTGATAAGAAGTCATCATCTGATGACCATGTTCCATTGTGAATGCAGTGTTAAACTTTATAGTCCAGAGACCAGTTATATAACAGATCCTAATTGTTGTCTGACATTCACCTCATCAAAGTGTTTTGCAGAGCACAGCACTTAAAATTTTTTGATTTCATTTCATTTATTGTTTCTTTCACAACAATATACAATCATGACAGATGCTAGAAGTGTCAGGTTGACAGTACTTGTTGTGAAAAGGGAAGTTTGGTAAATAATCTTAAAGGGCTTGATGTGAATACACTCATTGAAAATGACAAAAACAAAAGAGATACATCTATAAAATCAGAAAAGTACACTGAACTGGATCTTGTAGTTTGACATTATTACTGTACTCTTGTCCAGACTGATTTTGAATATTTGATTATTGGAATTGACAAATATTTCTCATGTTTGTTCAATACTGGTGACCTTTAAGCGACAACTTAAATGCCAAAAGTACTCAGCTGGTGTTTTTAGTCAGCGTAGGCCTAGGTAGGAAGGTTTTAGAGTACTAGGCCTGGTATACGTCCTACTAGGTGGAGAGCAGGCTAGTTAGCTATAGGCCTAGGCCTAGTATTAATGTTACTCGCAGCTCTAACGTTTACGGTTTTAGGTTCGAGTCGACTTGCATAGAGTATCCTACATTTTAAGCATGTTTGCAGAGGAAAGAAGCCGCCCTTTCGGAAGAAATTAGTAGCCCTAAAAAGAGAGCTGTTTGGTTTGTATCAGGTTTTCTTTGCAGGTTACGCCAGGTCTTCGTCTTGGGCTTTCTGGTGCCTCAACTTGTCTTTACCCTTCAAGTTCATGAGTGATGACATGGGAAGTTTGTCTAATGGCCTCCTCCTTCCGAAATCAATTCTTTTCAATGTGTTCCTCAGGCTGACGCCAAACTTTGCAAACCCCCTTGCTCAAAGAATCTCAAAGTTGTAATGTTAAAACTCGATCAGTGAACTCCTTGGAGCAATTCTGAAAATTCGGAAGTCTGGCCAATGGTTGTGGCTTGAAGATAAATGATGGGCTATCAACAGCAAGTTGTAGGACCTTGAAATTTTCTTCTTTTAGAAGAATCACCACAAGTTACTTTCTCTTCTTCAGAGATGTGTGGTGACTTTTGGTATAAGGCAGGTTTTAGTAAGCATATCCAGGGATATCCAGTATTAAATCCATTCAGTCTGTGTGTTACGATACTACGCTGGTATGACTATGATAGGAGAATGACAGTTGACCTCGTGGCTTGTTTACTTTTAATTATATGCAACTATTTGGACGTGAAAGAGAATACCTACAATTCTAAGTGCTGATTGGCTGAATCTCAAATAGACAATGTCTTGGTAAATATTACACAGTATCTGTTCTAGATTGTTATTCTTTTTTACTGTTTTTAGGTATTTATAATCCGTTTTGGGAGGGGGGTGAAAGGATGTACGAGTATTTTCTTTCCATATCAATCAGCAATTTCTTCCAAAAATCTCAGTCCATCTAAGCGAAGTCTCTTTTCAGAAAAAAAGAAGCAAAATAAAGTGAAGGGAAGGTCAAGTTGGTGAATCACTCTATGACGTTTACCAACTAGTCGATGAACTGTTGTTTTTAAGGAAGAAAACCTGACCATTTATGTGATCCCCTACATGATATAGGCAAAAGCTTTAAAAACTTCATCGTATCTCTTTCAAGAAATATTTGTCTGTCAATTCTTCACTGGTTTGTGCTGAAAGTATGCTCATATATATGCCTATGACTATGTTTGTACTAGTTATTCCTATGCATGTCAACACGACTCCGGCCAGTGACGTCATAGGCTTGACCTTAGCCACGCCCCTGTTTTCATTCAGTCATTTGAAATCACGATTTTTAGCCATTTTATCGTAGTTTTAGAACGTATTTTCTCAGCAGTGCCAAGGGGTACTCTAAAAATTCGAGGTGTGTTGGGGTCAGGACAAACAGCAGTTTCTGCTCACTCCCAATGAAACGAAAATGCACTTTGCCTCTGAATAAGACCTTTAATATTTTCAACCAGCACTGATTTTAGATAACAGAGAAAACAAAAGAGTAGTTTCTTACTTTGTATGATATGAACCT
This sequence comes from Holothuria leucospilota, assembly GCA_029531755.1. NCBI lineage: Eukaryota > Metazoa > Echinodermata > Holothuroidea > Aspidochirotida > Holothuriidae > Holothuria > Holothuria leucospilota. The sequence goes on from CM055968.1 coordinate 54,408,068, forward strand.
TTTTTCAGCCTGCCTGTTTCCCATCTTGATAAACTTCTACTAAGACACTAATCATCAAAGCTTTGATGAAGGGCAGTGATGGGCACAAAAATGTTCACTCTAGTAACTTCGATTATTAGAAGTCTGGTGTATTTCCTTGTCTTTAATTAGAAGAAAATTTTTCATCTTTGGAAAGGTGTTCGCCTATTAGCATAAAATATTTGGTGTGCAGGAAAACCTGTGCAACTGCCAGTGCTGACAGTATATTTAGATGCTTGCTAGAGACTCAGGAAAAGACCTGCCACCACTGCAGGAATCCTGGGCAGAACCCTGGATGGCTTACGTCTACAAGGGTACAATTGCCAATGGTTTTGCATACAGAACACTCACTTCTAAAATATGGGTAGGGTATCCATACTGGCTCTTGTTTAGCAATTTTGGAACAGTGGTTATCAGATTTTATTGGTAATATCATTACAAACACATACTGTATATCACAACTCTACCAACCCATTAATTGCCTCATGGTTTGTGTTGACTCGACTTTTGATCTCGTCTCATAGTCTTCAAGCTACTGTATATGACAATTTCCATGCATGAAATGAATTCGTTGCCTGACCTAATATCAGCAAGGCCCACTTTTGGCTTTCAGCCTAGTTAAAACACATGAGCTTCAAAAGTGTCAGATTATGAATAAACTTTACATATTTTCTCCTGAACTTCAAATGGAATGTGCTTTCAATTAATAATCATCAGTCAAATATTTTAATAGACTATGAATAAACAACATATTTTTGCCCAAACTTGAATGTGCTTTCAATCAGTCATCAGTCAGACATTTTAATAGACTGTGCACACAGCTTGCATGGCATTGACTCTGGGCTGTTCTTGTTCTGTTTGCATTCTACCAAAATTGTTTGTCCATTGTGCTCATACAGAAATACAGAAAGGTCATAATGCAGTAGGTCAACTCCAATATGCCTGAGTTTGCAAGTCTTTTTCTACAAGTATATTTCCTCTGCATAATGTGTGTATCAGATGTAATCTTTTTTCTAAAGTAGTATGTGCCATGTCATGTGATAAATAATTGACAAGTTTCCTTTCATATGGTCAAGTTATGTCTGTGGTCAACCTTTTCCATACTCAGCAGTCAGCAACAGTTTGAAAAGCAATTATGTAAAATTTTAACTTTCAAAGAAAATCAATCAGTAAACTGAGCCTGAAATATGTCTAATATTCTCAATGTTTCTTCTTTAATGGCCTTTACTTTGGTCTTTATGGACAATTATTAAAAGGAAAAAATTAAACGATGTACTTTTTTAGTGGAATTAGATTCGAGAAGGGACATTAGACTAAATGTGGCCAACCCATCAGCCTTCAGGCTTAAATTGTATATGCTTGTCATAAGGTTAGTATGAGGTTGTTGGAACCGTTCTACAATTGCTGAAAAGGTACAATGGATCGGACTTGAAGCTTCTTGTGTGTATACTGTTAGTGTAAGCCTACTGTACATACTGCCTGCACTACATATGGTTCTTGTGGTTACAGCCGTATACTGTAGACCTACTCCAGCAAGGGTGGCCATACATTTGGCTTTTCCCTGGATTATCTGGCATTTGGACAGCCTGTCCTCTGTCCAGTGTTACTTGTCGCTGGATGTTGATTTGTCCTTCTTTTTGAAGGTCTGTGAGGTCAACAATGACAAACCTTACAAATTTTGAAACGAAAAATTAAACAAATTCATTCTGATGATGTACGATATTTTGACATGAAGAAAGAAAACTTAAGGATATATTCAAAATATAAGCTGTACCCATCACTCAGCCACATTTAAAGATGACTACAATATATTATATAATCATGCAAAAGCAGTCAGTTTACTTAGCTTAGAACGTAGGATGGGTCACCCTAATTCCAGCATCTCTTTATGTTCCAACACCTCCATGTTCAGACACTGTTTACTGCAGACATGTGGCTTTGATGGATACATATTTTTATTGTCCATTTCTCACAGATATGGATAATAAACAGCTTCAGAGGTTTCTGACAATAACCCCGTAATCTTACCCCTAATCCTAACTTAAAAAGTGCCAAGTCATTTGGAAGGGTTAGTGATTGTATTTAAAATAGCAATTATTGTCAAGCAAATATTTTGGCATTCCAGGTGACTTTTTTTTTTTTTTTTTTTGCAGTTGATTGTCTAGCTATGCCAAACTTTTCATTTGACCTTCATAACACAGTTTATGAAGAAAATCAGGAATAGCTATAGTTCCTAACTTTGCTAATGTTGTGTACAATATGGTCTTGAGTTAGAGATGGAATTAACTTTAGTACAGTAATCAGTCATTGATTACAAGATTTGTTATGTGAAGTTACCAACAACTTTTCACAGTTAGTTAAAGGTTTAGTGAAGCTTGGTCGAGTCTGGGTGCTACCTGTATGCATATTTTCTCTTCATGAAGAAAGCTGTTTGCTTAATTATACTGTACACAACTGTGATGGGGTTATTTGGTTTCTAAACCATTACCATTCAACATACTGGGAGCTGTGACTGGGTATTCCCACCCAAGATGATTTCCCCCAGACAATTCTCAAGCAATGGCATCTACTAAGCTTAGCATTTACCCCGTCAGACAACTGAAAATTGTTCGGGTGGAAATTGTCGGGGTTAGAATTACCGGGGGTGAATTGGCCTGAGGGAGAACCACCAAGAATGTAAGAAGTATGAAATAGAAGTTCTTTAGTGTGCAGAGAGAAGCTGTTAAAGTGTACCTTATTTTTAAATTCCAAGGTTAAATTTTAATTAAACATGATGTATGATTTCACATAGCTTTCACGCTAATGTTGTATCGTAGAGTATTGCAACATTTACTCAGGGGCTGCTTGATATCAGAAGATATAAAAATCATCCTGTGTGAAGGAGTGATCATCACCTTAGACAAAACAAGGCTTGCTGTAGTTTGCAAGTCTTCTGTACTTTTTTTTTTTTGCAATGATGTGTGTCATTTTGATCCTTTTTGTCTCCTGTTGGTATTTATGGAGAAAAAAAGAATTCCATTCCAAACATTGCTGTAGAACTCGTTACCACCCCTCTGTCTGGGCTTTTAATACCTGGAGTTTTTATGGATGGTCATATGGGCTGTCTGTCCAGGGAGTGTTAGAGTGGCAACTCCCTGGTCTGTCCGTCAGGCAAAAACATGGCATTGCACCAAAGGGGCATGACCCCAAATGGATGCAAACTTAACCAACTGTCAACATACAGCAAAGTAAGTTGCCTAAATGATGCGCACTGTACACACCACTGAATGACAATAATGTAAAATACTGCCAAGCTTACACACAGGCCACAATAGTTGTGAGCTTAGAAGTATACAATATAGTACTGTACACTATAATTTTACCACAGTGCATGGCTTTTTCTCCCCAACTGACTGTATTGCTTCAAGACAACCTATGTAGGCATTCATGCATGACCCATCCCATTGTCTTTTGGAATGTTTGCCCACTCAGGTTGGCCAATACCTTCTACTGTACCTAATTTACTAGTACTATAAATACCAAGAGGCTAGGTCAAGGAGGTAGGCAGGACGATTGATATACTTACACAGCCAGTAGTGAAACAGACATGTACAAAAGCCATACATATTGATGGATGGCCAGAGGTGAAGGCATTTTTGAGGAAATTTAATTTATTTGTGTCGTTGTCTTGAAACCTTAGAGCCTTGATGTTACTTTCATGTGAACAGTCTTGTTTGAAAAAGTTAAATCTTCTTCGCCCCTCATTACGTCCTATTTACACATGTAATCCCCTCTTACCCACAGTCAGACCCTGGCAAACCAATTGAGAGCACAGTTATGGTTGAGGACGCTGCTGGATGAGGGTGGCCCCCCTAGTCCTCTTCTTTTTTGCTGTCAGACAGTAAACATGCAAGTTTGGACCCTGGAATATTTCTTTTCCTTTGAGAGGTTTCCTTTTTGCAATGAGGAGTGTTTTTGATGTAACTAATAGCAGGCATTGTTTCTTGGATGGTTTTTGGATGAGTATCCTTTCTTTTTTAGGTTTTTCGGGAAGTGTTAGAATTCCTGCACTTTGGGTTCATGCTCAGTATTTCCCTTCCTACCTTCTATTTACATATACTGTAGGTAACCCTCATTTACTAGTGTTAACCCTGGAAAGCGAGAAAGTTATGTAAACTTGTATTACATTGGTGTTAAACATTGAGCTGTTCCGTAATTTTCATTTATAATTGACTTTCATATCAGTATTTTAAGTTTTTAAACAAGTACTTAAAATTCCATGTTTTTGAAAAATTCACCCTTGATAGTTCACAAACTTGACTGGGCCTATTGTAATGAAACTTGAAATACTAATAACATAAAAATAATGAACATAACACTCACATACAGCTGCATACACACAGCTGGCTCATTACAACAGTTAATAAAATGGTAAATTAGCTACTGGAATTGAATAACATTTACTTACGCTCTTTCATAATTTTGATATTATAAATCATATGTCATACTTAACACGTGGAAAATAAAAAAGTAGAACAAAGGTTCTACACTTCCAGCATTGGTGATGGTAAGGTAAAATATATCGACAGCAATGGAGTATTAAAGTACTGACATGGGAGTTTTTTTTCCAAGTTCTTCTGAAAAAATATATATTCTTTTAACTCTAGACGGTACACTTTCTAAAATGCAGTTCACATTTGAAATATAGACCCTGTTTACAAAATAATGACGAACTTTGGTATCTCATGTTTTAGAGTCAAGTACATCTTTAGTTTTTATCATGTTTTACATCACTGTATGCTTTACAGTATATAGAAATCACTGGCAGCCATTTTGAAAATTCCTAGTGACGTTTTTATTAGGTTAGTTTAATGCAATCGGTCGGCAGACTAATAAATGGAAAATACTGTTTACATGTATTTTTACTTACAAGTATGATTTGACTGAGTGCAATCACAATTAAATGACACATGTATGGCAAAGAAATACACGTCAGAATGTCAATTTTGGCTGCTATTTTTGATTTTTGCGTTTAATCAAAGTGCTCAACAGTTGTCAACTGGCACCAATTGCAGTTGGAATCAGCACCAAAAACTTGACTAGAAACAGTTGAAAAATATTACATATGTCACAGAACAAGGTTATGACTGCACAAGTGCATAGCCTATGTTTGCCTGGACTGCATAAGTGCTCCTATGTTTACCTGTTACATAACAGTCTCTAAGTGTTATTTTCTGGGTCATTCAAGCTCATTAAAATTATCAGCATTATTGCAAAGATAAGGAGCACCCTTAATGCAGAACTGACTGCATCTGTTTAACTAACCATGTGTTAATTAACTCTGTAGAGCAAGTTTTCTCGAAAATGAAAAGGGGATGTTGAGGCACCGATAGTTGGGCGATGCACACTCTATGATGTCACATGTACTTCTGAATAAAAATGGGAAATATTCTTAAAATATACTCCGCACTTCTGAGTATAATTCAATTCAGAATTTTCTCATACGTAACCTAGAGAGAAGATATATGTCAAACAATAGATTTTTGGTTTCTATGATAAGAGAAACCAATGCATTCGTGATAGCTTGTGTGTGTATTTATGTGTGTATGTGTGTGTGTACTGTATGTATGTGTGTGTATGAGTGTTTGTGACGCTTTGCTTGTTAACACGATATCTCAAGAAGGGAAACTCTGACGGTTCTCAAACTTGGTATTAGATGCCCCATATTAAGAGGAAGAACCCTGTTGTTTTGGTGGGGGTCAGAGGTCATCTGGGATTACCAGAGGTCAAACTCTGAAAACCTTGTTAACACGATATCTCAAGGTAGAAAGCTTGGATGAATTCCATATTTAGTATGTAGATGCATTATGGTGAGAGGAAGAACCCTGTTGTTTTGGTGAGGTCGAAGGTCATCTGGGGTCACTGAAGGTCAAACCCTGAAAACCTTTTTAACATGATATCTCAAGCTAGAAAGCTTGGATAGATTTCATACTTGGTATGTAGATGTGTTATGGTAAGGGAAAGAATCCTATTGTTTTTGGTAGAGGTCAAAGGTCATGTGGGGTCACCAGGTGTCAGACCTTGTTAACATGATATCTCAAGCTAGAAAGCTTGGATTGATTTCATACGTAGTATGTAGATGCTTTATGGTGAGACAATGAACCCTATCATTTTTGGTGGAGGTCAAAGGTCATCTGGTCTCACAGGGGGTCATACACTGAAAACCATGTTAATACTATATCTCCAGGTAGGAAGCTTGGCTAGATTTCATACGTAGTATGTAGATGGTGCGAAAATGTTCAAATATGAACCTAAAATTATTTTCCAACGTGTTAAGATAGCACTTGACCAGTGACTGAAAGATATGGGACATCATGGCATTATTTGGAACAGAACATATATCATCGAAACCTTAATGCATTTTTGCATTCTGGTTTATTTATTTTTTCATTTCAGCAAAATGCTCAATACTTTTGAACTGGCACCCACCACATTTAGAATCAGCATCTAAAACTTGACCAGAAACTGGCCAAAAACATATATGTCACAAAGCAAGGTTATGTGGTTTGTAGCCTGGACTAATAATGGTGGATGAAACATTACAGTAGTTCATTTTGGCTGCATGCATCACCATTCCCTCAGTACAATCAGTGATCTGAAACAGGTGTATCATCATCATTTGGGGTGACCTACAATCAGAAATCTCTGATAGTGTCACTATGCCTACTTACATATTTTAAGAGCCCTTTCACCTTGTTGCATCCCCAGCCCCCTTCTCGCAGTTCTTCCATTCTAATTCCTGCAGCTGACTTGTAAAACAAACGTGTCCTTGGTCTAGACCCACATACATGTAGTCACTGTGCTACGCAACCTAAGCACTTTGCCAACCTTTCACTCAACATTTCACAACAATTTTGGTTGGCATACATGTAACAAATATAGACAGCTAGTACTTTACCAGGAAACCCAGGTACCTGCACGGAGATGGTTATAATAGAAACTACGTAAACTAGATAACATCAGGGAGTGAGTGTGCTCTGCCTTACTGAAAAATCCTACTAAAACACAGTGATGTGTTTGTATACCAGGCATATAGGAAGGAACAGTACAGGAAATAGTTATATTTGTGTGCTAGGTATTATGTTTTATACTATATCCTGTACTAGGTCGACTGTGACCTGATGTACGTCAAGATCATAGGTGTTTCATTTTCCTTCAGATCCTGCTGTAGTTGGTGATGATTGCTGCACAGACATTTACACACCCAGTGGAATCTTTCTTTGGCGTAGTGGCCGGCCTGGCTTAAACCAGTTGGTTAGAAACTGAGTCGTAAAACCTCAACTAACCCTAACCCTTTGGCATAGTGATCTAAAGAAAGTTGTCTATGTCTTTTTGTTAATAAAATATACTGTACTGTATGCAGGGGTAAACTATTGAAGTTCAACTCTATACATGCTTTCAAGTGATAACAAATTGCATATCAAGAGTGCTTCATGGTTAACAAAGATGATACATGAAAGTTAGGGTATGAAATAAGTTTGTTGCTGACTTTACGTGCTCAGTATTTAGAACAACCTGTTTATATCTCTCAACTTCTGTCTCCTTATGCTCCTCTTTGTGGTCTTCGTTCCTCTAGCAAGGCCCTCCTGTCTTTTCCTAATCCACGATTAAAATCTTATGGATATCGATGCTTTGCATATGCTGCACCCTATTTGTGGAACCAGTTACCTGACCATATCAGGTTCTGCACTGATCTCTCTACATTTAAGTGTAACCTCAAGACTCTTTTCTTTACTTGTTCCTTTGAATGTAATTAATAAGTTGTCTGATTTTTTGTCAAGCGCCTAGAGCAGCTATGTTTTTGATTCCTTGCCGAAGGCAGGCAAGGAATCTATGCGATGGTGATGTCGGTGTATGTGTGTGCGTATGTATGTGTGTGTGTATGTCTGTGTGTGTGACAACAATCTCGTTAGCACTCTAGTTTTTGAAGGGAAAGGGCGAGACACTTCAAAGTTGGTGTGTGGGTAAAGCATATAAAGATCTCAGCTGGGATTGGTTTTGGTGTGGTTCAGAGGTCATCTGAGGTCATCAGCAGGTGAAATATGGACAAACCATGTTTGCGATATCTCAACAACTATATGTTGCCTGAACTTTGGACATGGTGGATCGAGAAGTACCTCTTGAGTTACGGAAATTTTTAGAGATTTATTGGAGGTCAAAGGTACGTCATACAGGGTCATAACAGGTCATAGAGTAAAAAGTTTGTAAGCGCTCTAATTTTTGAAAGAAACATGCAGGATACTTCGAACTTGGCACATTGATGTATTATGCAAAGATCTCTTTTGGGATTGTTGTTGGCATGGGTCAAAGGTCATTTGAGGTTACTGTGAAGCAGAAACTAGAAAAAGCACAGTGCTGAATATATCTTAGGAACTACATGTTGCATGAAATTCAGACTTGGTTGGAAGTTACAGTACTGCATTAAAATTTACTAATGTCTTCATTATTTCTTAATTGGAGGTCACAAAGGGCCAGGAACAGTCATATATGAAAGGTACATGAACACTCATAAAAAAATTGGTTGATAAATACTGCATTTAATGTTTAGTAATATTTTTTCTTTCCCTAGAGGTCATGGGGGGTGGGGGGCGTGTTTGGTCATGGAGCGAAAAGCTTGGTAACACTAATTTTTAAATGGAATATATCACTTACTCTTTTGTGGCTGGGGTTGTTTTTTGTGTGGGTCAATGATGATTTGCAGTTGTAGGTTACAGGTGTTATATTTTATTCAAACTTATATATTTTCTGCATTTCACTTGTTCCTATTATCTTATTGCTTTTGATAATCATTTTGAACAGCTCTATTTGTAGTTACCTGTTTTATATGGTTGAGAACTGGAGATGTTGCATTGATACAACTATTGCACTTTAACACAGATTTAATAACAATTCCCCTCTCTACTGACATAAAACTGTCACAACTCACAAGGACAAATCACCTTTGTAGACTGATGCTGCTAGCCTTTGACACCAAACTTGTTGGTGGTCTGTCAGAGTCAAAACCAAATTAGGACCCAAGAGAAAAATCCCTCAAAATTTGTCCAGTGCATTGTTGACAGCCCTAAAGTGTTTGGATTAATGTCAGTATAATGGACTAGTTTGTGAAGGGGAGGATATGGAGTAACTGTGTACAGCTATTGAAAATATAAATCAGGTGAATCTCTGCTGTCCCTATGCCAGCACCAATTACCTGGGTGCATCATTTAGGGTGAGTTGTGTACTTACTGTCATTGCTAATGATGGCAGTTGTTCTTTAGGGACTACAGTACACATTCCATTTCCCTGTCACCACCCTCATAAAATCACAGGGCTGTCAATTAATCATAGCTTTGACAGTGGGGCTTTTTCACTCTACTGAAAATATATTGAAACCTCAATATATTTTTGCATTCTGGTTCTTGTGAAGGAAGAGTGGCACACTTCAAAGTTAATGGGTAAGTTCAATGTGTGAAGATGTCACTTGGGAATGCTTTTAAGAGAGGTCAAAGGTCATTTGAGTTCACCAGCTGGCAAAATGTAAAATCTTTTGTAACCACATTGTCTCAATAAGGGATATATGAAGAAACTTCATGTCATACATTTACTTCATTGCTTACACAAGCCTACCAGAGTGTCCTTATTGGTTGCAAGGAAGATTTCTACTTATGCACTCAAACCTACTCCATCTCTTAACTTGGCAAGGAATCACTACGCCTCTTGGCGTTCTTGTTGTTCCTGATTTGGCGCTATATAAGTCCAATGTATTATTATTATTTAGTGTTTTAATGGTTAAGCAAACAATTGATGAGTAATTGACATACCTTCATATGAAATAATCCACATTGCTAGAAATTAGCGAACAGCTTTGTATACTGTCATTTTCAATATATTTTACTTTTTTATGCAGCATTTTCCACTAGTGATATTTTACAAATGTTTCCCAGGTCAGTGATACCCTATCTTAGAGATGATCATCCCTTGATACAACGGTAGTTATACTCTGCACCTAAAGACAGTGTACTACCTGGGGTACCTTAATCCCTCAGTGGAGAAAAGCAATTGAGATATTGCATCCTGCAGAGAATACAGCATTGTGAACTAGCTAGGTGTCAAACCCACAAGCTTTGGATCACAAGTCGATAGTCAACCGCATTCTCTTTATTCCAGTATTGAGTTTACAACAAATTGAAACATTTGTAAAGAAGTTCTCATTGACAAAATGTGTTCATTTTCTTCACTTTCTCACAGTTTATGGAATGCCATGGTAATGCACCATCATGGAACTTTTATGAGCAAAATGTGCCACCATGTTACCGAAGGCCATTGGAAAAAGACCCTCAGTAAGTAATGTCAAAAGCAGTGTTACGGTAGCAGATAAATTTTTTAATAGACCTTAATATGCATATGATGTCACAGAGCAGAAAGTGCTCCCTCGTTTGGAGGAAAATGGCGTATCATTGTAAGTCTACTAGACACGTGTGTGAAATATACAGTGAGTGCACATGTGCTGCATTGTTTTCCTCCAGAATGATGTCAGTGTGATGTCAATGCATAAGGTCTATTGAAGGACTTGTGTGCATCTTCTGGAATTGAGTAAAGAAATAATAAGAGAAATAATAAAAAGAAATAATATTAAAATAATAAAAAGAAATAATATTAAAATAATAAAAAGAAATAATATTATCCATCTTTTATTTTAACTAGCCTAAATAATGTAGGGAAAGCAAATCCCTGTTGCCCGGCTTTTGGGGCAAGCTGAAAGATCACCTCTGCTGTTTTTTAGACACTGTTGAAAAGGCAGAGGTTCCATTCACTTGTAGACACTCACTTACACAAGATCTTGACGTTGACTTCTCTAAGTGCATTTTCAGATTTTGGAAAGGACAGAGTCCTGTATGCCACCCTTTACTGCTTGCATGCTTCTCTTTCTTCCTCTCAGGGTTGAATTCTTGAGAATCAGTAAGATTTTATGAGTGTCATATGGTAAAAGTCAACTCAAGGTGCTGTGAATTGATGGCAACAAATAAAAACTGATGAATAATACATCAATAAAACACCAGAAAACACCAGAAAAAAAACTGGTGAAAACAATTCATAAGTTGATCAATTTACTATAGCCTAAAGTGAGACAGTTTAAAGATGATTATGTAAAATACTCTTGTAGTAACACATGTTGAAATCACTTAATTGTAGTTTTAATTTTAATTTTCTTATACCCTCTTTTATCTCATTTAAAAATTGTATCCCATTTCTTGGTTGCCTGAAACCTATGGAGTCCTGTAAGCCTGTGACCTTTGCCCAATGGAGATATACATACAACAGTACCATAACTTGATGCATCATCATGGGCTATGATATTCCAAACCTTATTAATCATACAGGAAAATTACCATTACAGCATTTACCAGTTTACACTAAAGACATAACCATGCATTTATAACAGGCTAAAGATAGCTTTTCAAGGAATTTTTGTCTCTTAGCTGTGATTCATTACATTATATACCTGTTCCTTATTCCAATCAATTGTACTTCCCACCTGTCAGGACTGTACTAAAAATAAACCTGATATGCGGGCACCTTCTCAATTGCTAAACAACTGTTTTCCTGTAACAGAATAATTGATACAATGTTCTACATAGAGGTACATGGTTAATATCAGGCTCTAAGTTCAACTTAACCCTTCCTATTGATAATTAAAGCTCATGGGGCTTCAGGTGTAAGTAATATAATTCATAAATGCTGACATGCACTTTTGTAAAGGGTGTCTGCATAGGCAGTTCCTTGTTATGATGACATGAACTTGTCGTGCTCGCCCTTTAGGTGTAGGACTTTTGTTGACACCGTTTCTTTATCATTTCCCTCTGACTGTTATGAGTAATCGATTTGTGAAGAAAGGATTCCCAAGATTGGGGTACCCTTGAAACAACATCCTGTACAGTAAATGTTTTCAGGCTGTTGTCTGTGTACTGTAAAAACCTGGTAGTTAAATAAATGTAGGGAATCTTTGTAATCTGATTTTACAATGCAAGCTGGTCAAATTGCTACTCAAATAAAGGAGTGTTTGGCAGTCCTTTTATTTGCATTTTTTTGTACCCTAAGATTTACATTTGATTTTCTTTACAGTAAAATGGTCTGTTAAACCTCAAAAATTGCTTATTGAAATTATTGAGTTCTTTATAATACCCTCAGGCTGGTAAAATACTAGACAGGAGTGACCTTCCCCTTGCTACATCTATTTGGTATTGTTCTGGTCCTTCACCAATACTGTGGGTGGGTACAGACAGTGAATAGAAATTAGTCCAATATTTGTGTTCAGATCATTTTCATTTTGTGTACAACTGAAGCATAGTTGCATTTACTTGTTTATTTACTCTATCCCTTACCCAGGGTTCTCAGAGAGCAGTGGATTCGGGCAAAATATGAACGTTTGGAATTTCAAGACATTGAAAAACAGACCTATCTGACAGGAAAGAAGAGTGGAATGATGTTCAAACGTGGAAAGGGGGACAGTAAATTCATGGCCAGGTTTTTTATACTTGATGAAGAAAAGAATAGTTTGGTATACTACACTAAACATGATGTACGTATGCTTTGTTTAACTTTAAAAAGCTTGCTTTTTATAGATAGAAAAAGTATGTTTTTTTTCCTTTTTTTATGAGAGAATTGTGTATGTTTTTATTTTCTTTTTTTTAATGAGAGAATTGTAATAGCTCAGATGGTCAATAATCATGACACTCTAGTCAGGACCTTGAAAAGCCCAGTCTCGGCAAAAGAAGAAAAAGAAGTATGAAACTGATTTTTACTTTTAAGTAGGTTTTTTAACAATAGGTGGAGAACATGATAAATTTCCGGAGAAAGCCAACCGAGATAATCCTCCCTAGCTTGTAAATTAAGATTAGTATTCCCCTTTTTGGGGGGTGGTGGGTAATATTTTCCCCATGGTAATGCAGATAGTTGTATGGGCATTTGGAGAGTGATATCTTTACACATCACATGAAATTAACAGGAACAAATTTGTTGTATGGACAGTGTCACTTGGAATCAAGTTTGTATGAAGAGGATGTTAACAATGGTCAGCCCGCATCTGATATGATTTTGTTTGGTAAACTCTCACAGAACAGAACAGTTATTCTCACAATTTCTGGGAAATTCAGTAGATCCTTCAAATACGTTCTGCGACATTCGTTAAGGTGGCAACTTGTAATTTGTAGACAACTCCCCCTAGAGCTGATATCTGATATCAAAATGACAGTGGAAGTTGTTCATAAGAATACTGGTCAACCTTTATACAACATTGTTGGACAGGTGCTCATATATTTGTAGAGCTGGACATGATTGGTATATATTGTTCAAGACTTAGAATTATTTAGACAACATAATTGCTCTACATGAATGAAGACCTGTAAAGAGTTGAAATTTAGGAAATGCACAGTGGTGTTATGCATTAGGGGCACAACAGAAGGGGGTGGGAGGGACAAAGGGGTAGATAGGAACAGCAAAGAGAAGGAAGTGAGGATTAAGAAGTTTGAAATTTATAATCAGTAAGTATCAGAGCTCGTAGATTCCCAATCCAGGGAGTTTTGGGGATTATGCAGCAAGGAATATATAAAAAGGTGTAATTATTCATGGATGCCAAGCAGGCTTTTGGTAAATGCCATTCTTAGTAGTAATTTAGGGAAGCTTTGGAAGGTGGCTCTCTTACAGAATGTCTCCCTCTATAGACAGTTTTGGGTAAAATAATTTGTAATGTGTTTTGAATGAGATGCCACCCGTATGCTATTTCTCTTTCTTGATGAGGGTATTCACTTTGCAGACATAATACTTATCCTTGCTACTCCCAACTTGCTTGTGAATACCCACACCAGTCCAGTGTATTATGTGTTGGGTATCAGAAATACCATCATAATCTATGTTTACAGTACCTGGACAATTGTCGCTTCACTTTTATTCAGTTGTCAAAGCTAGCACATCAGTTCCTGAAATGTGCACAGTAGTCATGTGAAAGTTACATTACATCTATTACGACTTTTTTCAGTTTTAGTCGTACTAAAATACCCTTGTGGCAAATGAAGAAGTATATAAATTGAGTTGTGAAACTCAGAGATACTACTCTGCAGAATTTAGGGGTTTGGGGATTGTTTTCTGTGAAAAACAAGATTACAAAAGTGCTTAATTCAATAACATTCAGTTTTATATTGGTAGTAGTTTCTGTGATTGCTGGACTACTTTTGTAAGCTGTTGGTTCAATGCTCTGCTTTTTGAAAATGTTGGGGAAACTTTGTCATAAGCATTTTACCAAAATAGTGTTGGCTTAAACATGCCATCTTATGGAAAGAACACTTATGATTCATATTTTGCTTTAAGAATAAAGAGGCTGTTTAATGAGAGACTAAAATTGTTTGCATATACAAATCAAAACATAGATTCAATTAGATGAGGAAGTAGGAGGGAGAATGATCGGATAAACAGAATATATGATCCATCATAAATTCATTCCTGGGATTCATTCTACTAAAGTGTTTATGTAGATAGTTCGCACAAAAATGAGGGTATGAACTTTTAGCTAAGAAATCCCTTTGTAGCTTAAAATAAGCCTTTGCATAGGCTTGCAATGGATGTAATGAAGAGTAGAAAGGACCTTACCATACTCAGCTTTAAAGTCCATTCTTGGATGCATGAAGATTTGAATGTAAATTGCATTGTCATGTAGATTGGACAAGTGTTCTGAAATAAGAAGGCATTGGTGTAAGAATGCACTTGCATTTATCCTACATTCTACCCATGAGACTTACCAGGGGGCACAAAGTTACCCCAGATAATCCAACATGGAGAAAAGCAAAAAATTTTTGGGTGTCCTTTTCGAAGATATGGTTTGCGCTGTCTTAAGTATTAAAGTAAAGTTTGTAAGGAATGGAAAAGAGAGATTACGGTTGTCTTTTACGGATACTGAAAGTATGACAAAGTGAGAAGTGGCAACTCTCATCCTTTCTTTGCCAGAACCTGTTAATATGTAGTTTCAGTTTGCATGTGGTATCCCCACCCTTACTTAGTGTGCACACTTTTATACCCCACCCGTTTTTGTCTTTGGAATGTCAAATGCTTTGATTTTCACTAAGGAAAGAATGAAGAAAAGAATATGAAGGAAAAATACACTACCAGTTAATTTATAGAAAAATAAAATGACATTTAATGTTTAATTATTAGGGAAACTTTGCCTCATGGTTGTATGTAGATTAAAAACAGAAGAAATGAAATGGGGGGGGGGGGGTTGTCTGCAGAGGGACTGGGGAAAGTGAGGAGATGGCAGTGGCATAAAGAGGTATTTAGGGAAATTCATTGATTATGTTTTTATGTTGCCTCACAGTACATACAGTGTTAAGGTGATGTTTCTATAAGGTGGACAACTTCCTACATGAATATGATCATATGTGGAATGTATCAATCATTGAATTCTCCAGAACATAGTTTGTAAGGGGAGGTATACTTGATCATTATTTGTTCAATTTTTTAACAGAATCTTCCACTTTTGAAAAAATTTGTCGTCGAAAAGTTAAAGGTTAGATTGCTGTGTGTGTGAGAGGCACTTGTTTGTTACACTCACTGCAAGAAATGAAAAACTCAGGAAGAAGTTAAATTTGGGGAATTTTGCCTGGTGCAAAAAAAATAGCTTCTTTTGGGCAGCTTAATAACGTTCAAAGAAAAATACATAATGCCCACACCTGCCAATACACAGGTGCTTTCATCTAAAGGAAAAATTTCACAAAAGTTACTAGTTGAAATCAAGAGCTAATGCACATGCTTGATGTTGCACATCTTTGATTGTGAAATATTTTTGCACCATAGTTTTAGTTCTGCACTTACAAGTTTAAAATTAATTTGTAACGGGTATGGTAGGTTATAATTCCTTCTTCAAACAAATCATTTAAGTTCACCCAGATTGAAAAATATGTGTACACCAAACTTGAGCAAACAAATGTAATCTACCTTCACACTGAAAACTTTTATCAACAAACAAAGGGGATAAAAAAATCCCCTTAAAATACTCTGATTGCAGTGTTTATTTTTGTGTGTTTGTCATCATTGATAAGGTTCTTTTTTTTTTAGAGTACAAGAGTTTTGTAAATACCTAGGTATAGTTTCATGGAAGACAGTAGAAGGTATTTTGTGGTGGTTTCTCTTTTGGTTGGCAGTGCACCACTTCCCAAATTATTTTCTTTATGAAAAGTTTTTCCTTGAAACAGAACCCCAAGATAGCTGAGGTTGACGGGGGGGGGGGGGGTTGTGTAATCAAGGGAGGAGGGAAGGAGGAGGGGTTTACAGTCAACTCCGACAGTGCGTGTTGTTTCTCACAAGCAGAATGATCCTGGAGCACTGCGCTGAAATATCTGTAGGTATATCAAAACTTAACAGGACATTTGCTGAATATTCATTGGATCCCCAGCTGTTTGTTCCGAAGTGGTCCTAGAGGAAGGGAATCCCTCTAGATATTGTGGTTTATACTAGAGTCAGGACGTGGAAATTTTACCATACTGTCATGCTTACCAACTTACAAGCTCCTTGTATGCTAGGCTCAGGCTGGTATTATTTAAAGGCATTGAAAACATCTACAATTGTTGTTATGCATTCTCTATGCCTCTTAACAAATCCCCAGGCCCTGACGGAATCCCCATTGAGTTCAAAAAAACTTTTTGGAATAAAGGCGGTGAGTTAGCACTCCATTCTTTCATCTATGAGTTCAAGGTCACATCAGCTTAAGTAGCGTCGCTGCTGTCGTTAACTTTGGGTGTGAATGTGGAGCATGAATAAAAAGGGTATGCAATAGACCAAGATGTTTATTGAATGTTGGCTATTTATACATTCCTACTTACCTCATCTGTTACAACTACTGAACAACCCTGTTAATCATGGAAATATCATCTGGCAATGTTTTAGTACCATATAGGTGGGGCTGTCCCTACCAAGCCACCTGCTAGCATATAGAATCAACCATACTTCCTTGCTACAGCAGCCAAGCTGGTAAGAGCTGTAATGAAGTTCGCAAACTGCTCCAGTGCAAAAGGAACACAGCAACTGCATAGACAGATTGGTTATAGGAACTCCAAGGTGTCCTATGTATCTGTCTGTCTGTATGTCTGCCTGTCTGTCTGTTTGTATGTCTGCCTGCTTGTCTGTTGACATCTTTGCAAAGAGTGCTTCTCTCAGTTGGTTCAGTGTACCTTGATGAAAACATGGACACAATGGGTTATGGGCTATCTACTGAGTGTAAGAATTAAGGTCAAAGGTAGTACAGGGGTCATGTAATATACATGGTGCTCAGTAATGTAAGTTCAGGGGTCATTCAGGTTTTGGGGGTCATTCAGGTTTTGGGGGTCATCTAGTGAATGTCTACATGTATTGCTTTTACCACAAATATTGATAGGTCTTCTTAAGAGTTGGTCACAATAATCATAAGTAGTGTTTTTCGTGGTGCACTCAGAGTTTTAAGGTCAAAAGTTATCTAGCTATCTTTAGGGTCACTTTGTGAAATACCACAGAAGTTCCTCTCACAAATGGCTATGTATCTGGTAACAAAAAGTTTTGGGAATTGACCCATTGTGAATGTTTAGGAATTTTAGGCTGAAGGTCATGCAGGGGTTGCTGCTTGAAAACACCTGAAAGGCTCCTCCCACGAATAGCAGTGTGTCTTCGTGAAAACTGGTCATGGCAATACTTGACTAGTGGCTCAGAGAGGGTATTTTATGAATTTTCATTTAGGCTTACCAAAACTGATCACTAATGACAGGTTTACCTCTTCCATATAGGCCTATATTATGTTTTTCCTTGTGGCAAACTTGAGAGATGTACTTTAACTGCAAGGGTGAAGGTAGGATGAACTAGGAACCATCCAATCATGGTAGAATCTGAGGCAAACTTGGATTTACAAAGAGGGTAGTAAATATTAATTACAAAATTGTGCATATAATAATATCATGTTCAGTGTGAGGGTGATTACATAAAGTTGGATGTATATTTTGTCACTGTGTTTTGGCAACATGTGTACAAGGAGTGGTCTCTGATTCTCTTACATAATGCAAAATACAGTCCCTTAATCGTCATCAGCGGAAGCAGCAGTCACAGAAGGTAAATATGTATAAGATTTCAGATCACCAGGGAACCAGGTGTCACCTGCTTCTCTGGTGTTTTGGTGGAACCTAAAGCCACCTTACAAAGAATACAGTCAACAATCACAAAAATTTGCACATAATATCATGTTTAAAATTCACATTCATTACATTACAATATATGTTGTATGCTTAGTATGTAAATGTATGCATAACATTGGCACGATACAGTTATAAGGGGTACAGGTCAGTGGTATCTGATTCTCTGAAGCACTTTCCTCTAACCTCATTTGGAAACATCAGTTAAATCTATATTCTTTCATGACCTTTCAGAACATCAGTAGTAGATGTTGGAGTTATACTGCACTATAATTTAACAGTCTTTGTATGTAACAAAATTTTATCACATGATTTATAATAACCTTACATGAATTTAGCAATTAAGATACTAGTGCATGCATTTGCCCCTCAAATCATGCAAAATCCTGTCCTTTGATCAGTGCTATCAATGGCAGCAGCATCCTTACAATTGATATATTGCGTAGTATGCCATCTTAAATAATCATCGTAAATCACTTGGTTTAAAGGTAAAATGCAGTCATCCCAATTTGAATTAGTCAAGTAGTCTATCCTATTTCATGATTGGCTCTTGAGAATCATGTGACAATATTTTTCTCACTGAATTCTAAAAATTATGGGGAGTAACTCATTGGTTTACCTTGGATATATGCAATATTAAAGTCCTAAATTATCATGAAAGGTACTTGAAAGAGTAATAAGAAGAAATTAGTGAAAATTTGCTATTGTTTCAGAATAAGTTTGGGGGGACTGCTCTTGCCCTTTAAAAAGAAAGACAGACTTACAAATAAAGGCAGAAAACCTATTGTGATCTTTTATGCAAAATAGAAATCTGGTGCACATTTTAATGTTGGTAAAAAAATCATGTTTTGACTGTCTGTTGATTGAATTACGTAAGTACCACTAATACAGGGAGTTACAGGCAGCTGTGTCAGCATTTCTTAGCTGTTTAAAACCTTATGTACAGTGAAGAAGTTATACTTATTGAAACTTGGAAATGAGCTCCTTTTGATGAAAGTAATTTGCCTTGTAAAGTGGCCCTTTGTAACAGGACTGCATGTGATGGCAAAACTTCAAATAAATAAAAGGTCAAGGTAGAGTTCATTTGTATTTAATGATAGGTGAAGTGTGGGGCTTTCAGTTGACAGATCTTCTATAGCTAGTGAGTAGACTAACTATGACATAAAGACATATAAATCCCCAGACAAAAACAGACTAGACTAAGTGCAATTGATACAATATTTTGGTGTGAGATAGGATTTTACTGAAAGGCCACTTCATTTTATCTTTTGTTCTTGCAGTATGTGTAATGCCATTGTTAACTTATTCATGTACTGTATGTTCCATGTTCCCATTGAATCTTCTTGGTGGTATAGCCAGAAAATTTTTCATGGGGAAGGGGGGGGGGGAGGGAGAGAGGGAGCAGGTGGAAAGGGCTCCATTTTGTAGAGGGTAGCTTCATATATGAAATTAGTATACTTTTTCAGTCCAGTTTTCCAGTAGAAGGCAACTGGGTGGTGGGGGGGGGGGAGACTACTATGTGGGGCTTGAGCTCCCAAACCCTCCTTTAAGTATGGCCCCGATTATTCCTGATGGCATGTGTCTTGTCTTTATTTACACTTACATTGTCAACCAATTTGCTCTAACAAACTACTTTTCTGCCTAACAAATTAGAAACGGTTAAAATAATACTTATTTTTGTGTTCTCATAATACATCATTACTTGTATATTAACTCACAACCCCCTCACTCAAACCCATAACAGTTTGGGAGACATTTCAGGGAATTAACCCCCTCCCCCCACACTATCTTTTGATTATCTTCCCCTTCCTTCATATTTTCCCTGCTTACTGCAAACCACTTTATTGTTTCATACATTGAAATGCCTGGCTCAAGCATAAGCCCTGCCAAGAAAATTCTGGGCAGCTGGCTTGGACCCTTCCCCCCCCCCCCCTAATCTACAGTAAAGTAAAGTTTGAGTTCCTATCTGCCAGCTGAACTGTGTTTTCAAAAAGATGAAAATTAAATGAATTTTTTGGAAAGTAATTGATCCATACCCATGATGAGCTTTGAGTCTGTAGTCTTGTATATGGTTAGCTTCATCTAATGGAGTGGTTGATTCTGCAGGAGAGAAAATCACGTTGGGTAAGAATTATCACTGAATGTTAGCATGTAGTCATGTGTCACACTCAGTTTAATTATTCCAACATTGTTTCCATGCATCCTCTTCCATCCATACCATTTCTTGGCCATATGTCACATGGCAGTGTACTTAGACAATGCTTAAAGGGAAGTAGTTGCAGTAAAGAAAACTTCTGCAGTAGGGTATCTGTTATCACAGGCAGGGTCCACCACACTTAAGGTCCACTAGACCAAAGATAAGCTTGTCTGATGTCTACCAGACCAGTTTCACATACAAAAATGTCCACTAAACGACCAGTCCATGCATTTGATCAAAAGGCCCTTTAAGTCTTCTGACACTTACCATAACCCTTGTAACCATAATTGATCAGTGATCTACAAAGTCAAAGTTTAAAAGGTTCAGCAGACCTTCAGCCTTGGGGACTTTTCATCTAGCAGACCTTAGCCCTGGTGGGCCTTTCCTCCCCCTCTAACAAAATGATGCTTGATTTGTGGGGGGTCATAATGCAATGAAATATTAATCACTGGTCAATGGCAGACACATGCTTACAAACTTATTTTTTGCTTATAAAATACTTTGCGTAAGACTGACTTTCTTCATTTGATCATTCCTTATTAGAGGAGCTTCACAACCATATCAATGCACTTAAAGTAAGGGGGAAAAAATCATGCATTTTTCCATTTTCAGTTATTTTTTGTATTTCCTTCATATTGCTATGTATATATGCCCAAAACATCCCAAAATGGAACCCCTGTGGTATCTGTATGGGTAATATTGTATGCAGTATCCATTAGTTACAAATAGGTTTTATTGGAGAGCACTTGGTAATTGTCCATTTTGCCTCATGGAATTATTTAATAGTTATGCAGGAAGTAGGGGAAAGATTTGAAGGCCAGATATCACTCACATTTTGTGCTACAAGGAAATGATACCATACTTCTCAAAATACTGTACAAATATGCCAAAGAAATTCCTGCTTGTGTGTCCTCCTTATGTACATGGCACAATTTGTAGTAAGTTTTGTCTCCAATTTTCAATGTTTGAAATAATGAAATAACTTCATATTTTGATGACCTTTACATGCCATACCACAACATAACTTACCACTTCATGCATTACACTGGTTAGGAGAAAAATAAAGATATATCTTCACATTATCTTCCAAAAAAAGGCTCATCCCATTAGAACAAACTATCACAATCCGATTCAAGAAGAAAAATAGCCAATTTTGGCTCCTGTGGCTATGAAATATTGTTAGGTTCCACTAGCTGTAGTAATTTGGAATATTTTTACAGGTGTGGATACCCTGTGTACATGCAAGGTGTGTTACAAATTAACAAATATTGTCGGAAACTATTGAAAAATATGGAAAGTTTAACATCTAGTCTATTGTGTGTGTTTCTTTGTGCTTGTTTTCCCATCTCATTTTCCATTTTTTTTTCTTTGATTGTTATTTCCTCAAAGTTTTGTTTGCAGACAGACCTATCTTTGATATGAATTCTGGATTTAATGCTGTGATTTGATACATTTAAGTATAATTCTTGCAAGTTTTGTGAACATGGACTTCTTATGTTACATTTTCTTATTAGAGACTGTGTGTAAGACAATATATTGCTATTTGCTTGCAGAATGGCAGAAGGGGCTATTGTTTTATCTGTAAAAGACAACCAAGCCAGTGAAATGTTTCAAGTTGAATGTTTGAGAGATTTGGTTATCATTAAGGAGAAGACAAGCTTTCTTGATTCCTTGCTGAAAGCAGAAGTAGTGTTTTGTGTATGTGTGTGTGTGTATGTGACACTTTGCTTTTATATATTACCATATATCTCAAGAAGGGTAACTCTGAGGGGGACTTCATACTCAGCAAGTAGATACCCCTTGTTGAGTAGATGATGCAATCATTTTTGGTGGAATTTTGGGGTCACCAGAGGTCTAAACTGTGAAAACGTTATAAACACCATCTCAAGGAGTGAAACTTCAATGAATTTCGTACTTGGAATGTGGGTGTCCCATATTAAGAAGGAACTTGTTGAGTTTGGTGAGGTCAAAGGTTCTTTGGGGTCATCAGTGGTCAAATGGTGTAAACATTGTAAACTGCCTGGAAACCTATTTCAAGGTGGGTAACCTTGAAAAATTTTATCCTTTGTTGATACTGGATAAGTAAATGATCCTTATTGTTTTTGGCAGAGGTCTTACAGTATATCATTTGGAGTCATCGGAGGTGAAAGTACAAAAATCTTGTGAACGTGATATCTGAAGAAGGAAAGCTCATAAATAGCATGAGGGTGTCTACCCCACATTGAGTAGATGAAGAGATCATAAGTGGAGGTCAAAGGCCACACCAGGTCACTAGAGGTTAATTTGTGAAAACTTTGCAAAGCATGATATCTCATACTTGGAATGTGGGTGCCATGTTGAAAGCCTTATCTTTTCTTTGATGGAGGTCAAAGGTCATTTTATGTTACCAGAGATCAAATGGTGTAAACCTTGAAAACTGCTTATAAAGACATTATCCCTAGATGGGTTGCAGCAAGTCATATGGAACATGTGGGAACTGTGTCCTGAACTATGACACTGATAATCTTTATCATCTTAAGTGAAGGTCATTTGAGTTCATTAGAGATGAAACTGCCAAAACCTTTTAAACATGATTTAGTTCTTTTATCTGGCTTGTAGTAGCCAAAATTTAAAGCAAGAATTTTAAATTACTATGTTAGCATAATACCAATTTCTGTGATCTATGCCAATGGATATTTAACTTTCTGCCCAGCATTTTAGCTCAGTAACTTTACAATGAAACAGTGTCAGCTTGAGACAACAGTACTCAAAGTATAACCAAGCTGTAAGGAATTACTAAAGTGTTGTGGCTTTCTGGTCTAATGTTAATGTAGCAGATTTAGAGTATATCCTCATGCAGTGTGTTTTCACATTCTTTGAAATATCTGCTAGACGGTTAAAGAAACAGCCTAAAATTTTATGTGGAAAGTAAAAGTTAGCACCTTCAATCATTGTCTTTTATATAGTCAGCACTGTGATTTAAATTGTGAGAGAAAGATGAAAGTCCAAATTTGTTAAAATATGCACTTTAGGAAGAACTGAAATGTAGGTGTTATGGCAAGATTTGCATTTAGTTCCTTCCTGTGCATTGTTTTAGAGATATTGACAGGTATAATACGTTATCACATTTTAATTGCAGGGTGAATTTGAGGCAAGAGGGGCTGAAAGCCTCATATTCATCAATGATCTTTGTTTTTCTTTCAACTTAACAACTAGACAATGAGGAATTTAATGTAGATTTCATCAGAATGACTTATGTTAATATTTTACACTTGAAAAATCAATTTTGACCAAATTTGGCTCAAACCATTGTCTGATGATGATATTGATGTTTGATAAATTATGAAAAAAACCTTTTTGTTACTTTTGGTGACATGGTTGATTGAGGAACAAAGAAGTACTCTAAAACTACGTAATATTCTTGTCCCATTGTCTTGTAGACTTTCCTAAGGCTTTTATTTGGGAAGCATTTTTATTTTGGATCTTATTTTTCTGGTAGGTCTATAATTTTCACAGAAAAGACCAAAGCTAGAAAGAAAAAAAACTGATTGCAGTAGTGGGGTTGATTAGTCTTCAAATTTTGTTATGTCTAAGAAAATTTAATATTTAAAGGTTTCTGTTAGGCTTGCAACTCAGAGTGAATTAACAATATGTATTTTAAGCATAGCCCAACGTAAGTTGGGGCGGAGCATCCCCGAAAATTGTTTGTTGCGGATTCCTCTCAGATGGTTGGATTTGGCACTACCAGGCAAAATTAGTTTTGTGAACACCTCCAAATGAAAGATTTAAAATAAAAATATTGGATAGAAACTTGGCATTTTTAAGGTTTGTGTGCTAAAAGCTCATGTTGTAGATACTAAATGAAGGTGATGTTTAGGATCTGACATGGGTTTATACATGTGAAAAAATGTCACAGTTGTGTAACATTTTTACACAAGAATTTATTTTGAGAGAATCTCTTCCTTTTTGAATCATTTAATACTGTACTAACAAACAGTTAAGGGGTTTTCTGCAAAGCTTGCCTAATTCATATTTATGTGTTCACTCCCTAACAAATCTCTGTTTTATCTTTGTACTCAACTTGGATCTTTCTTTGATACTTGATGGAAATATGAAGCAAACTTCACACTTCATTTACTAGCCACTCCTTTAACTTCTGCAACCCGTCCACTTTAGGGCAATGAAAAAAATATTCATGTTATCAAAATATATTTAAAATCCTGGAATGTAAAAATGACTGAGACAACTTAAAAAAGTATTTGCTGTATTTTTTACAAATTTTATGTTTTTATTGTTACTGAATGCAAGAAGTTGTTTTCTGTACTGCATTCATAACTGTAAAGGGTTACAATTTCTGAAATTAATACAAAATGACTTATCCATAGGAGTAATTGCATGATTTTTATGAAAATTCTATAGAATTTACTGACAAATGAGGTCGGTTTAGATTTTACAAGTTACATTAAAATGATAAAATCTGTGGAGGGTAACATTCCTGTTTGATGATAATATATGCTTTACATATGTGGTAAGATTTTCCCTATGACATGGATGGAAGTTTGTGACAAAGCCCTTGGCTTGGTTGAATACTGTCAATTCTGTAAAGAGTTGGCGAAATATTTTTCAGATGACAGTGGTAAATAAGTTGCGCCAATCTTACTACTTGTGATATGTTGTGCTAATTTTATTATTCATGTATTACCTTTTCCTTTTTTTTTTTTTTTGGTCACAGAAAAGGACACCTAAGGCAACAATTCCACTTTTTAAGCTGAAAGCTGTATTTGTACCAGAGAAAATTGGCAACCCTAATGGTCTGCAACTTACATACAAAGATAGTGAAAACTACACAAGGAATATTTATGTTTATTCAGACAGTGGAAAGGTAAGGCAAAGTAACCAAAATGGAAAAAAAAAAACTTGAAAGAGGAAACAAGTTCAGAAAAAATTTCAGATTATTTCAATGCAGGTTTTCTTTTGCCATGTTTTTCTGACTTCAGTTGTCTATAAGATGCAATGATTGCAGAAAACTGTTGGCTTAAAAATAGAAATTGATGAGTACTGAAACTGTTAAAGGTCATTCCTTTTTCAGCCCTCTGATTATTGATGGCTTTCCCGGTTGTGATTTCCTGAAAGGGAAGACTATGTAGTCACTCGGAGCTTTTGTCAGGCCTTGATTTGCTGCAGTTTATAGTGGCTCGGCTAATATGCTTGAGATGGAAAAATGTATCAGTTCAGACTAATTGATTTTTTTGAAACCATTTAATGGCTTGTGATTAGTTTGTGGCAGTTACTTTGCAAAATGCATTTTACAGCCACATTACAATCATTCCATTATGATGGCTAGTTTTAATGTATGCCACTTCTGCTTTCATTGGCTTAATCATACTTTCCATTTTATGTTTTAAAAGATGCACAAAAACATAAATATACTTTGAATATCTTTGTTCTGAAGTTTGTTCCAGTTAAGGTCTTTATGCTTTTGTTTGGTTGATGAGTTAGGACCATAAAACATTTTGGGCATGATTTTTTCATTCATATATTGTCCTTTTCTATGCAGGAAATTGTTGAATGGTATACTGCTATACGCAACGCTAACTACAACATGATGAAAGTGGCTTATCCAGATAAAACTGACAAAGAGGTAAGATGATCTCTCTTTGGTTTTCCATGGGCTACGTTTGATGAATCTACATTGCTCTTCCTTACTCTCTATTGACATGCATACTTCACTTACCTGCAATAAGTTCCTTGCAAGTCAATAGCCTAATGGAGGAGAGCACCCTTCTGTGAGGATGGCACCTTGAACCAGTATTGTTGATACTACCACATCCAAGACCGAGACCCCAGCCCTTGAGACTAGGACCAAGACCAGAACCTTTCAGTGATACCTAGAAGGTCCTTGACTGAAACCTTTCATAAATTTTAAGTAAATATTGTTGTACAATTTTTGAAACACCTTTAAAAGGAGGGTTGAAGCAAAAATTTGCTTTTCATGTGTGAAAGAAGAACTAAATCTATGCATTTTGGTGAAACTTTCATTCAAATCGGACTTGTATTACTCGAGATATCAGCAAAAGAAGTTACAACATTTGTGACCCAAAGGCAAGTGGAAGTTATATTAGTAGGCAGCTCCCTGATATCACTTCCTCACATTGATAAGGAATGCTTTGTTTCCTTTGTTTATTCAGTCTCTTGTGTTGACCTTGCAATTAAAAGGGATAGGACCTCCCCATGGGGAATGTGAGGTTTGTAATTTTCTCATGCTTCTGATGCAACCACATTGCAATAATATTCGATTGTTCGGGAGAAAATTGGTGCTAAAATTTAAAGAAAAACAAAAGACTATTCATTAATGTGAGGGTATGAATATCATAATTGCTTGCTTCAAGTTCACCTTGTGTCAGGCTTCAAAGTGATCCTATATTTCCTATAATTTCCTGTAAATTTCAAAAATCCTATATTTCCTATATTTGTATGATTTTAGGCTTGTTTTCCTATATTCTCCTATATTTTTCTGATCTTGTCAAAAAATGATTTTTTATATGGTGTTTTGGGGTGCAAATTTCAGATGGATTCTTTTTCCAAGATAAGTTTTGTAGACTCAGAGTGGTTTATTCAGACAGTGGGTAGCAGGGTATAGATGCCAAGTATCTTAATTAGATGCAAGTACACAATGGCCAGTTATAGGATTCAGAAATATTATCATTTGAAACAGCATTGGGCACTAATGAACAATTATTTCATCACCCATAAATGTTCCACTCTCACACCTGTGATTTTAAGTACTCTATGATTTCATCTCTTTGAAGGAATTTTAGTGGTATTGTAAGGGATGGATTAGAGCCTTTTGCCTGGCATCCCCTGTAATCATGCAGTCTCTCACATTTTAAAACCCATACCTATGCTTTGTATGCACAGATAGCTGGTCTGCTATATAACTGATTCTTTCATTCAAAATATTGTAGTACAATGGTTTGAAATACCAATATTTTACCTATCATCTGCCATCTTTCCTCAAACTTTGTTAACCATTAGATCAGTTGATTGTCCAAAGAGTTGTGCAATTAAAATTTTCCACTAAAGAATGAGAACTTAGTGCTTTGAGAAAATGAAGAATCTCACTGTAATGTTTACAAGTTTACAATGTGCAGATCTCTAAGGAGGTTTTCCGTAAACTCCACTAGAAGCTCTGTGGTAGGTTTCTGGATACTACATCAATTTGTCCAACAGACCAAAGTGGAGAATATAATCCATGTATGGGTCTGGTGCTGCAGTGCCCATCATTGGTGACAAGTAGGGGCACTTGCCAAGTTGCCCTTTCCTTAAATTTGTCATGTTATTTCCTCAACTGAGATTTTAGATGTTAAGTATGTTAATGCACAGACAGTTTTGCACACTGTAGGCATCTTGACATATGTGGACTACACTGTTCTGCCAAGTTGTATAGATTCAAAGTGAGCAGTGGCATTTTCAGGTTGAGGGACCATTGGGCCATGCCCACTTTCCTTCCCTAATGCTGATTTTTGTCTTTTAATTTAGTAACCTAAAATGTGATTTTGAAAATAAATTTTACTTCAGAAAGATAACATATTTAGCACCAGATTGCATGTACGTACACCCAATCATTCAACAATTTTTTAAAGGGGAGGGGGACACCCCCTCCTTTTAGGCCCCTCACCATGTTGGTAATTACAGAATAAACTGCATGGCCCCAATGAGAAAGTTCTGGCTATGCCACTGGGAAAGTGAGTTGGAAGGTATTCATAGCAACCATACAGTTGTCTTAGGCCTGTGATCTTGGTCTGACTATCATCATCCATGTGTCACACCTTATATCAATATTGACTAGAAGTACAGTGTATAGTTATAGCGAAATATTGTATTGAGAGACCATTTCCTGTTATTTAAGCAGCAAAAAATTCAAAAATTTCCTCATCTCAACCTCATTATTATTGAAGCTGAGGTGAATTCTGTCTGTGTACTTTAGGACATAAGCAACAGTTTATTGTCCACATTAACTACAGTACCCATCCATTCAAAACACCATCATGGACACATTCTGTGTTCTCACCTTCTGATATTGCAAATTTTGGCGCCTTTTTGGTATGCACAAAAAATAAGATTTATGGATACTTTATTCCGGGGTCAAAATATGCAAATACACCACCTTCAGGGGATTTACCCTTTCCCTTCCACCAAAATATTTAGGTGGTTTTCTTAATTCCATGTTGATGGTAGAACCACACTTTTCTGCCACATAGCCCATACTTGTAATACTGTTTATCACATTTGTATAGTAGTATCACATCAGTATAGTTCATTAGTTGCTAAGGTACCATGTTTTCCTCATGCACAACTTTGAGAAATTTTGAAGATAATTAGAGTGGCTAGTGTATAACATTTACTCAATATTTTCCTGGAAAAATCCTATAAAACCCCATATATTCATCAGTATCCTTCCTATAAAACCTCCTATATTTCTGTGATGGACCACTTTGAAGAGTGCCTTGTGTTGAAAATGTGACAACTTTATCTGCTGATATCTTGAGAACTACACATCGAATTTCAATGGAAATTTTGCCAGATTGCTTAGAATACATACCCCTCTAATATATTAAAGCTTGATTTGAGCTTAGACCCTTCTTTTAACCGTCACTATATGACCTACAGAGGTTAGACTGTAGCGCAACAATACTGTACTGTTTTCTTCTGTTGACATTATGTTTTCCTAACATTTGAGACACATTTTTGGTGACATTCCTGCAGGCAGGGTGTGGGTACATAATTATACCTATAGCCTTTATTCCCCATATTTATTACTGAGTTAGTAGACATTTTAGTAATACCTGTACTACAATGCTGTCAAGTTAGTGGAACACTGGCTTGTACATCAATTTATTCATTCTTTAAGTAGACCTTTTATTTATGCTTTATATTCCCAAAGATTGTTTATTAAAAGATGGAAAGAGCACCATCACTTCCTTGGCTAATTTAATCTCCTTAGTATATCCCATACAGACAGTGTAGTAGCATTTCTTTGTTAAGTGGCAGTAGCTAGCAAGTATGATGAAGTATATCAAAAGCACAGAATAATTAATGTAATTAAGGTGTGTGTGATTTCATTTTAAATTGCAATTAAAGGCTTTTTAGTTGTCAAAAAGTAGTGTGTAAAAATGTGAAAATTAGTAAGGATAGTTGCCAACAAGTAGTTGCAATACATCCCCCCATCTCTGTGTGCGTTTGTTTGTCTGTATCTTATTGCCACTGATTGCTCAAACCCTAGAGTTCACCTTCACAAATAATGTTATATGTGTATAGGAAAGTGAAACAAAAAAAGTGTGTTGAAAACTTGCGTTCTTTGCTAATGGCTTCTGATTCATACATAGTGTTTTTCACTACTGCAGCATGTGTCAATTTGTTGTACATACTGATTGGCATTAAAAGATTAATCCCGTCATAGCTTCATGTATTCTTGCTGTGCACCTCTTCTATTGGGTGTGAGCTATGACCAGCAGCACACCTATTTGGAAAGATGCTGAAATCAGGTGTAAAATTTGTGTAATCTCATGACACAGTTCTCTATTAAGTGTGTATCATGTGAATTATCTGCTTTTCCACTACACTTCAAGTTGGAATAGTTTGGGACAGGATTAGCAATCTACTAAGTAGCTGTCATAAGGCTGTACTTCTAAACTTAAATAATTAGTTATTTCTGCACTTTTGATTAACATGATTTTTTTTTTTTTTTTGTCCCTGCAGCTTCAAAAAGGCTTGTTGAATGATTTTTCAAGGGAAGGCTACCTCTGTAAGACAGGCCCCAAAGGCAGTGAAGGGTACAGGAGGAGATGGTTTACACTTGACAAACGTAACTTACACTATTATAATGACCCACTGGTAAGTAAAATATAGGTATTTTAAACCATAAAGCCATGGCTAGTGTTCCCTTGGGTGGTGCATTGTCACATCATATCTTCAAAAACTTTAAAAGACCAAGAAAACACTGGCAATACTCTCTGTCTCAGAAAAAGTCAGTGTAAGCAGTGGCCAATGGCAGGGAGAGGGGGAGTTATTGCACCTCCAACTGAAGTCTTTTCAACCCGATTATTCTCCCAAAATAAAAAAGTATGAACGTGACATGCTTTTTGCCCCCCAATTCTTTCGTCTACCTCTTATCTCTTGGTTCTATCAAAATGTCATTAATTCAACATGGAGGATCAGATGTTACCTTTAATGTGTTCTTCAAGAGAAGAGATCG
Source organism: Holothuria leucospilota (assembly GCA_029531755.1). Taxonomy (NCBI): domain Eukaryota; kingdom Metazoa; phylum Echinodermata; class Holothuroidea; order Aspidochirotida; family Holothuriidae; genus Holothuria; species Holothuria leucospilota. Next base: position 54,438,735 of record CM055968.1, read on the forward strand.
CAAAAGAAATAAAGTAAGATAAGAACACTTTAGAAGGAATTCATGATAACACATGCTACAAATGTTGAACAGTAAACAGGAGTATCAGTAGTTAGCTCGTTATAAGTGTAGTTCAAAGGTCTGTGGTGTTAAAATTATAGCCCTAATTAACATTTAAGTGTGGGAAGGTGTACACCATAACATATTGACACGTGCAATTGTTCACAGTGTTGTATATTTCAAAAATATGTTTTCCTCAGAATTGAGCACCTTTGTGGTGGATGTGTATGTATACTGTAACTGATCACAACTATTTTGTTAGTATTAACATACTTATTATAAGTATCAAGTTTACATTATTTCCAGACTTTTTTAAAGTCTTTGTGTTGTACTTTGTTGTTTTTAGCCAGTGAATCATAGCAAGTTGATATCATTTTTTGTTTCTTACTGTCCTATTTAAGGATGCCCATCCTATAAAAACAGTTGTCATAGGAAGCAAAAGGGATCATTATATATTATATCATTTTTTGTTTCTTTTCTGTGCCAAAGGATGCCCATCCTTTAAAAACAGTTTTCATAGGAAGCAAAAGTGATCGCTTTGCCTGCCGAGAGGGAGTTCCACCAGGTACACTGGACCAGGGGTTCAGTTTTACCTTGGCTACCCCAGATAGGGAATATTACCTGAGTGCAGAGACAGAGACCGACAGGGAGAAGTGGATGAAAGCATTGCTAGCTCTTGTCAACAATCCTGTCAACCCACAGGACTACGATAAGCCTAACTGAGTTGTTTGTTTGTAAATTTCATTCAAATTTTTTAACTTGTCTTCATGAATGGCTCTTACATTAATGTTTCATGTATTTTGAAGTGACCATGTGACATGAGTGACTGAAGCAACTGCCTGCGAATATGTAGTTGGGGAAGTTCAGTGATGTAGCTTGTGTAAAGTTTAGTGGTGTTGCTGAATTGAGCTGGAGAAGTGCAGTACATTTGCTAGTTAAAAGGTGACCTGTTTTCAAAATTGACATTTCTTGAGGGAAGATACTTTTCCTTCTCCTAGTCTTTTGCCTCCGTAGTTTTCAAAATAGCATTATTTCATGTGAAAGTAAAACTTAATTTAGTAAATAGGATATGCATTTTAATCTTTGAGGTTAATACTTTGTGTACTTTGTTTGTATCTACTATGCAATCAGGAGCACTAACTTGATTGTCTTCTGTTGTAAGGCAAGGTGATAAAAGAAATTGTGTCCATCCAGAGAAGTGATCCCCTCATTCTTTTTTGTTGTACTTAAATTCTCTCCACTTGAGTCTTTCTCTCGATAGTATTGTAAAAAACTAGGGTACCATGTTGAAACTTTTCTTTGGCTTTGTGTTAGTCTATTTATAAACTGGGAAATAATAGTCATGGAGTTCTTAAAGTATTTATTCGTTGAAGAATGCTTTGCCAGACAAGTTTGAGACAAATACTCATGAAATGAGGCTTGTGTATACGTCATGTCTGTAGATGTAAAGTGTTTATAATTACGTTTATATACAATTGCAAGGAAAATGCCAACCTGTTTAATTCTGTTGTTGGTTTCCATTTCTATCAAAATATTGCAAACTGTATCAAATTTAAACAAAGTGTTACACCTACATTTTATTCGTAACAACAATCAAGCAACCCTGTAGGTGTGGGAAAGAATCACTGGCCATTAAGTTACATTATGTCCAGGTGATGCCATCTAGTGTGTATTAGTATTTGTTTTTCCAGGTAAGAAAAAATACCCATTTCCTGTTTCTTTCTCAGAGCATGGAAAATATGTAGGAAGTGGCATACTGAGGTCTTTGTTGATATTATCTGTACTATGGAGGGGACAAAAAAAAAAAAAAACAATTCTTTGCCATTATGCTGCGAGATTCAGCTTTTCTTTGTGACAGTCTTGCTTTTAGTGATATTGGCACTGACCTATTGTCTGCTAACTTAACAGATCTTTGTGACTCATTAAAAATTCTCCTTTTTTTGAAGTGAAGCTCAGCTGTTCTTCATAAATTTGCCCAGTATGAGGCTACTAACGATGAGGTACAGCTATTGAGAGATATGTGTTGTGTGGAGAATTTGAAAGGGTTGGGCAGGACATGTGTACATGATTTTATGTTTTTACCATTATTAAAAAAGTGAATATTTTTTACCAGGTAGTGTGAGTGTGGCATTATGTCTTAATTTGGTGAATTATAGTCAACACCTGTTTACTTTTAAATGGAGATACTGAAACTAAATGTCTGATCAATATCAGAAAGCAAGAGTGATGAATAACTGAAGGATTTACTTTTTTTCCATGTTTTGGCACTTTTAATGTGGCATTGATTTTCACTCTGAATTTTTCTCATCATATACGGCTTACATGATGTGTATTCAATTGTATACATGTACTTAAGCATACTATTAGACAAAAATGCTTCAAAATAGCCTATGCAAAAATTGTCAGTGACAGCTTTATGTTCTGACATCTTTTTATTCCGACTAGTCTGCATGAAGGTCAGTGTAATGATAAGGGTTAGGCTATGGTGAGAGTAGCATATAAGGGTCATGTGTCAGAACATAGAAATGTTGGAACACAGAAGTGTGACCAAAGTTTTTCAAATTTTTAAGTTTTCCAGTTTATGAAAGAGTGGCAGTTACCTTTTGCCAGATGCCGCATAATATTGCAGGGGGGAGGGGACATTGAGATTCACCATTGTGGGCCCCCTCCTTTGAAAGTCCCTGGATCTGCCCCTGGCTAGCAGCTCAGAATTCAAAATTAATATTACTACTGTACCTTGATAGGTCTGATATTTCCTGATATAGTTGACTGCAAGTCTGAAAGAACACTACAAAGGAACCCAATAATGGAAACAGATATTTCCCTCATTTGTGGCAAAAAGAAAAATTGTCTGGGTGGGGGGATTTACTGGACCGAAGATCCCCTTGGATGAAAATCCACTCCAGGGAAGGAGTAGGGTTAAGATTCCGGTTAGATACAGAATAAGGTTCAAGATTAGGCTTAGGATTATCCTCAAGTAGGATTAGGGTTTGGGTAAGGATTATGGTTAGGGTTAGAATTAAGTTTAGAGTTAGGATCTCGGTCTAGTGAACTTTCGATGTAGTGAACCCTGCCAGTCCAGAGTAGGAAGTGAGAACTAAAGAATTGAGTTTTCCCAACTTTTTTGTAATAAGAATTTTGACCCCATTTAGTACTGTCTTTAAAAGACAGTGGTTTCCTGAATTTGTTGATGAGACAGTACCAATCTCTAAAGAGAGGAATGAAGTCAAATTGTAATATTAAATACACTTTCCTGTGTGATGTGAACACTATGTAAGAACACAACAAAATCTGAAGTCGTTCATATATCATATTACATGCCATGGAATTCTTAACTGTGTGCTTGTGCTATGCAGATGTGTATGTATGAGTTTTGAGAGTATTTACCAGAATGATACATAGTAGGTCAAGTCGGAAAGAAGAGAGCATAGCTTATTCTTAGTCAAAGCCAGTAGTAATAATTGGTTTACTTTAGAATTTTATGTCATGTAAACAATTTGTATGGCATGTATATAATTAATGTAACTGTTTGTATGTTAGTATCATTATAGAGTAACATCCTGTTTATTTGAAACTTGTTCTTTATTTCCACTTACCTAGTAAATGCTTACACAGGCTGTTGTTACAAGTATGGTTTACTTTATCATTTTGTAAGTGGACATACTTTAATTTGTAAAGTTATTAATATCAGTTATATCATAGCAGCAAGGATTACTCTTTAAGTGATATCATATTACCACTCATACTAATGAATGTAAATCAGGTGACTAATTCAACTTTTGCTTGTTTGTTTGTTTGTTTGTTTGTTTGTTGTGTAATGAAGTTATGTTAGGAGTGCTTCATTTTAGGACCTATCAGATGTGTAACTAACAGTTATTCTGTGTCATCTAACATCCATCACAGTGATAGGAATTACCCTTATCTATGGGAACATGGTTTTATGGCTTTCAAAGTGGTGTGTATTGTAGAGTATGTGAAACAGGTGACCCCATTATTATGTTAAAAAATACTGAAGTAAGCAGACTTGGTTTCAGGTAGTAGAGACCTCTTGACAAGCAAGCCAGACAAGGTACTGAAGGGGCACAAAAGCTGGGGGAGGGGTGGGGTAGGAGTATTTTACTTGGGTGGGGGCAAATCTCCAATTGCATTAAGGCAATGGTAATTTTGAATTTTCTAGGGGGTGAAAATTTTTTACAGGTGGTGCTGCCCCCTCTCCATCCTGGCTGTGGGCTTGCTTGCCTCTTGATGGTAGGGAAGGTACCTTAAGCTGAAGGGTAGATGTTACCTAGGTAACCATGATTGTTCCTTTCTATGAGTATCTTCATGTTAATATACTTGTGGTGGAACTCTAGGTAGATTCTGCTTGCTTCAAATGTAGTAGGTACTTGTAACGTTAATTGAATCCAGTTTTTGTGTCCCTAAGATGGGTACATTCCAAATCATCTCAATTGTTTACAGATTTTTATGGTTAACCTTTTCATTATGCTTTCTCATTATGCTATGCAATATTGAATGTTTGTGAATGTTACATCCATGTGGTAGTAAGGCCATGTATGGCAAAGAATCATGCTCAAACAAAGGAGTCAAACTTTTTAAACAAAGAAGATGGAAGTTAACCCATAATACACTTGTACTTAGATGAAATCAACCAATAACACACTTACCAGTCACATCTTAAAAGCTTCAGGTACTTAAAGAGTTCCTAGGTACTCTATTTCAGGGTACTTAAGGTACTTCAAAGATGCGTGTGGTCAGTTTGTACCACATTTATCTCCTGAGAGAAATCCATTTTTGATGTCTCTCATAAAAAAAAAAGGAAAAGAAAAAAGAAAGGTAGACCCAGTCTTCCTTAGTATTGTGACAGACCTTTAGGAATGGTGCAGGGGTGTTTAATTTTTCATGCTTGTGATAGGACAGTTAATGGTAGATAGGTTAGATTAGGAGCTCTACCTCAATTTGATCATGACAGTTGTCAAAATCAGTCTTATTATTATGACCTATGTAGAATCAATTATTAATATATTTGTGGAAATAATTCTGATCATAACATTTGCAGGTGTAGTGAAAGGTGCATTAAATAAGTCCCTGTTATGGTTTCTTTGTCTTGTCAAAATAGTTTTTAAGAATGAGGTTAAGGAAATTGATGCCTTTTGGTTCCAATAAGCTAATAGATTTGTATATGAACAAGAGCCATGTCAGATCAATGGTTAGGTCATCAAATGTTCTTACATGACATACCACAAGCACAAAGTTGTATGCTTTATTTCTCAGTGGAGTCCGTCAACGAGGCATCTTTTTATCAGGCATGTTACACAGATGCTTCAGAGTTTTATTCTGATTGTTTAAAATGGTTTGCGTCATAATACAAACTCCCTGTTTAACACGCCCTGTAGTTGTACATGGCAGGTTATCCTGTAAGATGATAAAAATATTCTTTCTTCATGTAATGTTGTTATTAACATCATTACAGTAAAGCTCAGTACAAGTAGGATCATGTGAAGTGTGATTTTACTTGCCATAGGTCCTTAATATTATTATCTTTAATAAACAAGAGGTATCTTCTTGCATGTGACTCCTGTCAGATGGGAATGACACTGTTTAAATTTGACATTGGTCCTGTCCCATTTTTGAAAGATGTCAGTTTTAATCATCTTAACTCATATCCCACATCTTTTTGTAAAGCCCTCTGGAGGATGTTTTAATTAAGATGTGTCTAATCTACTTACATGGGTGGGACTCTGACTAGGGGTTGAGTAAATTTATGAACGTAATGATTCAAGTTCTACAGATATCACAATTGTCTGGTATGCGTTGTTTCATTTTTCATACTTTGTTCTGTATTCTTTCTCCAAATATTTGTATGTCTACTGTTGGACTGGACAAAATATTCTAAAAGAATATGCTCATTTAACAAACCATTTGTAAAAACCAAAATTCTTGGTGTGCTATTAAAACCAAGTGCCTTAAATTGTAAGTATCCCACTGTTTGTACTACTGTATTACTGCGGTGTATGATAAATGTCATCTAGGCAGGGCTGCCAAGTTTGAGTGAGCATGTGGAGTGAGACTTATCTGGGAGACTATCTAAGCGGAGAGCCATCATCGGTTGGCGTGTAGCGTACCAGAAAATTTTGGTGAAACGAACCACTCAGATCCCTGGAAATAGCCCTTCCCAGCACCTGAAATGACATTAATGCTTTGTATTTTGGTATCTAATTATCTGAAAATTGATTCATCTCATTTTCACAAATCATTATGTACACTGAGGAATTATACGGTAACATGCAGTTGCCTGATAACCTGTGTGGGTCACAGGACCGATGTACAGGTGGGGGACAGGTGAAGGAATACACTGATTGGACTGTCATCGATTGTGTTTTCAATAGACTGATCACCCTTTTGCAGAATTTATTTTATCCTCGCATCCTGTGCTTTGCGTGAGAAATCCAAATGCTGGCGTGAGAGCGTGAGATTGACCTCAAATGCTGAGTCTCACACCTTTGAGACTTGGCAGCCCAGTCTAGGTGCCTTCCAGTAAGGAAAAACTATCTTGAAACATTTGGATTGGTTTTGTAGGTAGAAGGGGAATTCTTTAGTGGTGTCTATTTCCAAGCAAAGCAAATGCATCAAAACCATGTAAACATCAGACTTTAGTAACACTGTAGATCTTAGTTGGAATTTATTTTTGTATGTGGTGATTTTTCTACCATATAATGCAGGAACCTCTTGTCTTCCATGCCAAAAGTGCTAGCCTTATTCTAGCCATTACCCTTCTGTGAAAGCATGTTGTGACAACTAAATAAAGTGGGATATTGTAGTGTATATCCTGATACTATCTGAAAACAGAGGATTGGAAAGTTCTGCCCAGGTATTGTGCAAAGGGTCAAGGTGGTAATGTTTTATTTCACAGGGAAGAGAGTAGGAAATGACAAGCTTTGCTTCTGTCCAAGAAGGTTTTTCCTCCACCGTCACCATGCATTGCTAACCTGATAGACATTTATGCAGGATGTGCAAGTTGCTAGGCCTGTGGCTTTTGGAAGAATTATTTGAGTCTTTCAAGGTTTTTCTGTTCCAAAAGGTGTAAATATAGAATATATTATCTCTAATCTGGGAAGTAACATGGTCAGTTGAAAGTGATGCCTCTGAAAGGTTTGAGCTGAAGCTAGAATGAATATTTTGAAAAGTTCTGGCTGATTGCAGCACATTCCTTAAGTACAAAGGCTGTTGACAGTGTAAAATGATTTTTAAGCTTTTTAGTATCATTGTAATGTCTGTTCACTTCTGCAGAGACTTAAAATTTTATTTCTGTTAAATAATTATGAATTTTAGATGTAATAATGATTTATGTAATGACTGGAATGAAAATATTTTTTTTTTCTGGAACTAATATATATTTTTGTTTTTGGTGGTGGGTTTTAATTGTGCTCCTAAGTAAGTACTGGGAGACTTGAAGAAATAAATAACTATGACTTTGGTAAATCATTGTTTCCAAATCTTTTTATTTCTCTGTCAAGGTTAACAAGGTAATTTTATCTCATAAAGTTAAATTTCTGAAGATACAGACAATCAGAATTATTTTAGGCCTTAACTCAAAACATGTGTGATTACCTAACTCTCACCTGGAAGTTCCACATGTACAAAAAGATCCATTACATGTTTTACATGCCGTCTGTATAGTCACATGATTATATTCTATGTCACAATAATTTCAGACTTTTTGCCGTGCTACTACTTACGTCACCTATTACTTTTACTGGACTTTTTTGTGGATCATACAACTGCAGATGGTATGCTACCTATTTTGATAAATGCTAACCCTTATTTGTCGCTCTTACTTCATTGCCAACAGAACCACAAATACACCATTAATATCACTCTTCATTTTGTCTTTCTTTTTCTAAGACGACTAAGGTTTTGGTAACTTCCAGTGAAAAACCAAGAATTTTAACTCTTGTGCTTAAAGTGGACCTAAAGTCTAAAAATTCAAAAATATATATTTTAGATGTTACAAAATTAATCTTATTGGTCCAACTCCCACTGTCATAGCTTATTCCATTGCTGAGATATTAAATGTTAAAATTTATTCACTTAAATGCAAACAGTTCATTGCGCAATAATTTTTGACATTCTTGTTGTACAACTCACATTAAATGCTTTGTTTTCTTTTAAAATTAAAAATGTCTATATGACCTTGACCGCTTCCTGTTTTCTTGCATGACATGCTGTACAGAGAGGGCTTATATAGTCAAGTCACCCCAAAGCAGTAAGAACGCGATCACATTTTGGCACAAGGTGCGGTGGCTTTCAGAAAAACAAAGAAATACAAAGATTGTAATTTGAGTAGTACAACAATGACATCACAAATTATTGTGCAATCTTCCTTTTTAAATCGAGTGAATAAACTTCAACATTTTATATCTCAGCTTAAGAAAGTCCTATGAAGATGGGAATTGGACCATTGGAATTCAGTTTTCATGCTCTGTAATATATATTTTTGAATTTTCAGACTTTAGGTACACTTTAACCCTGGTGAAGTGTGTTACAACTGTCCACTGATTAAACTTCCAACCATTTGTATGTGTATTTGACTGATACCTTTTCTTCTTTGTAAAGCCCCAGTAAATACACTTGCAGTATTGAATACTCTAGTAAATTCAATTAACTTGATGTAAGAATTCTTTCTTTAAGGGTTGGTCCTAGTATAGATGTTTTTAATGGTCGCTTAGGCCTTAGGATCCTTCAGTAGTGAATAAAATCCACATGCAGTTTTAACTGAGCTGAGCTGATCACAGAGAAAACTGAAGCTTTACTGAACACCACTGGACATTGTTAACAACTTTGAAAGTCACTGAACATTACTAAGCTTAAAGTTCTGATACATTAGAGGTTTAAGTTATGTAAGCATTGTGGTGGAATTTGCATTCAATCCTGTTTTTAGGTATTTGAGATGTTAGCACATTTTCAAGCAAAACTGGACTTAGAGCAAGCACAGGCGGCATTATAACCTCACTTTGTATCAGCAATATGTTTCCTTTTCTTCAAAGATTTCTCCTGTATAATCTTACATTTTCATTTTGTGAATGGAACAGAAACATGTTAATTCTGTAGACTTTCATATCTATACCTACTTCAAGATTGAAAACTTTTAACAAAGCACTGATGGTATGATTTGAGGAGATGAACCACGTATTCAAATCAAGTGGAAATTTGACCAGTCTGCACAACAGGTAAAGGTCCTTTCACTCACTCGCAAGAGGAAACGTTCACTCTGTCCTTTAAACTACATGTCCTATAACTTACAGAAAATTTTATTTCCATTTAAATGGTTCATTCTCTGCCAGCAGTGTTGATAAAACCTTAAAATGAGAGGTATATAGACATTTTTCTAATATATCAGTAGAAGTCAATTTCCATGCAATGGTTTAATTAATGTTCAAAATATGCATAACATATAGTAACTTGCAAGTATAAATTTGACTTAAAATGGCTCACATAATATAACAGCTAGTAGGCTATCCATTCAACAGACAATATCATTATCACAAAATATTTACTTCATTTGACATGAAATTTGGAAACAAAAAGGATAACTAGCATACATTGGATTGCATGTAATTGGCTTCTAGCAAAGATAACCATCACAGTAGAGGGCATCCTCATGTGATGCAAACCATGCCTTTCTCCCTTCTTCGTCAATCTTAGTGTTTTTGATGGGTAAATTCTCCTTACAAAACAAAAACTCTGTGTCAATTAGTTCCAAATTCTCAGGTTTTCACATGTGTCTACCATGGGTAGCCACAGGTATCTTGTGTGAAAAACCCTTTTTGCCAAGACATTGACATGGGTTGTCCAGTAATCTGAAGTTTGCTGCAGGTTTTCACAGGTTTTACATGAAAAAAGTGTGGCAATTAAACCCAGTTTAATGAAAAAACTCTGAAACAAAACCTTTTGCTCAAAACTGAAGGCAAGAAAAAGTGTCAACCCGTGTCAAAGCTGTGCCTAGAGGGTTCCAAATACCCAGGTTTGCTGCCCAAGAATGTGTGATTTCTTTCCTTTTTCACGAGTCATCCTGTACGTGTGCATGCTTAGGTTGACACATCCTTTTTTTGTAAAGGTCATGGCAGCTAGGTATCTTCAGATCCTGTGACATTAGCCAGAAATTCTTAAGCTTTCAAGGAGTTATAAACCTCTTTTCTCCCTTATACCATCCTTGAGCAAACCAGACACACTGAAATCCATTTTAAGCACCAAACACAAAATACAAGATACCTTAAACAAACAGATTTACAGGTAGATCCAAAGGGCTATACCTCTATGTTCCAACATCTCTATGTTCGGACACATGCAAGAGTAGCATCCTCCTAACATGATTCAGACTCTGCTGAACAAATTTTTCCAACTATAAATATCTTCATTCAACTCTTCACTCCCCACTCATACTGTGCCTCCTGTGTACAGACTGACACTTATTATGTACAATTCTCTAATTGTGCACAAAACTTTATTATTTGCTCTATATAACCTAGGGACTGCTGCTAAAACATGAGTACAGTTGAAATAAACCAAAATACTGTTTAAAACAACATTTTGAGCAAGGGAAGTCACTCCTAAGCCTACTGAAAGCTGCATAACAATATAAACCCTTTTGAAGAAGAGATCTACTTGTAGTACTGTAACTCTTACCCCACTCAGTGTTTACACTAGCTAATAAAACTGTCTTATTAGCTCATTCTATCATAAGAGCATTGAAGCCACTAGTCCAGAAGCTTCCTACCTGGAGTCTTTCCTTTACTCCAAATCCAGCTGGCAGGATGATATAAATAAATGCATAGGCAATGCACAGCAGCTGTCCAAAGTCTTTGGGCTACATGGTCGAAGGAGGTATACAGGGTACAGATATGCACAGTATCAGAATCTGTGCTTGAGAAAAAGGCTGTAGCTAATGCAGACAGATGAGATCCACATCTCAGCCTCCAAGTTAGATCTTGGCTCAAGCAAACACCAGTGGAGAGGGGTGTTTTACGTAACTAACATGGAAGAGAGGTGTGTTGATTGTTCGAAGCCACTTTGATAATTTGGAGGATATGAGAAATCATGTACAATGGGAGCATGACTGTATTATGCATGAATGCTACTGTACTAGTCCCAGAAAGGCAGACATGATCAAACATGAGCAGAGATTTGAAAGAAGAAAAGAAATGAGTCAAGGCATATAGCAAGGGACCTAGAGAACACCATCTCAGGAGAAGAGTCAGACCAGTGGTAATTGCAACTAGTTACAAAGAGAAGCAAAAATACTGATTTGCTGAAGAGACAAAACAACTTGATGAAAACAACAAAACATGGAAGTACAGCACTCTTCCACACCACACCACCTCACATGCTCCATGCTAAATCATCCTTGCAACTCCCAACCATTGTATTCTGGCTAGTGGCTACATTAATGTATTGGCCAAAGAAGATGATCCAATCTTCAGTAGGAGATCACATTTGCAGTGCCCAAATATATTTACGTGCTCTGGAATCAATAGTGTAGAGGTCAGGGTAATGAAATGTGAGTGGGGGGGGATTCCATACTTCCAAATAACACCCATCCCTTACTGTGGTTCTGGCTCAGGATGCATCTCTTGATATCACACTGGCAACTGCTAAAAGGGAAACTGAGTGGAGGGAGAGGAAACAACTGGAAAGATAGTGTGAAACAACTAATTTGAGGAAACTACCCTTCAGGCAACTATACCAGGTTCTAGCATCACTCACAAAGTGTATGCCTAACCAGCTGCGAGCAAAAGATCATTATCAGGAAGGTAACTGTTATACATCGTTCTTCTAGTTTTCTCTAACAGTCACTCTCAGTGTGTGTTTACCATAAAAGTAACCTGATGATTTCTTTTTCTATGCTCCTCTGGTAAGTGTATAAGGTTTCCCATTTTCTAGGTGAATCTTTTCTGTCTTGAAGTAAGTGATACTATGTAAGGAATCCAAGATAAAAACTGGGAAAAATGAGATGCCGAAGACAGTGGGTTCAGTGGTTAACATCCAATTCTAGTCTGCCCACACTTTTCTTTTATTTACATTCTGCTGACGTGAGAAGTAGAGAGAATGCGCACGGTGCTTTACTTTGCACACACATCATAAAATAACTTTAAAATATACTACAAATCAAATGAAGGGAATTGCTGTATGCCACCCATTTTATCTATGGTAACAATAGTCTAGGCTACTACTTCTATAGCTCTGCAAGATTTAGCACCAGAGACTGTACAGGCGCAGTCCTTACATTCTTATGCTTTATATATACAAATCCAGCACCTTGTTTTCCTTCTGCACTACTCTATTAATGCCCAGCCTATTCTGTTCAATCACATTATTGTGGTGCTGAAGAAGCTAATGACAATCAATTTCTTCCTTTTCACATTACAACACATCATCACATCAGATTTTATGTTATTGGCCAAAGGCCATTCACCACTCTTGTAATACTAACTAGAGTCTCTTTTGCAGGAAGAGGTACCATAAAAGAAAACAGGCCCACAAGACAGGCACTAGCACCCTCCTATTCATCTTTCACTTTCAATATGTCACATCCAGTTCAACCACAAGGCAGGGAAATGCATGAATGCCCAACTGGAAGCAGAACTACAAGCAGTACCTTTATACAACTGTGGCAAAAATGTATCATACTCGCTTGGTTTTGATTGCTAGACAGCGCCATCTATTTTGTAAAGTTCAGGAATGTTGCTTTGTCTGGACCCCCTGGACGCGTATTATTCAGTTGAGCTCATGCGATCTTCTGCAGGTGCTTCATTTCACTTTTAAATGTTTATGACCTAAGCTTGGGTCATGATGGGCACATGGTCAGTGACCAGGGGTCATGTGTCCAGAAACCTGGGAATGAGGAAAACATGTAATAAAAGTAGACCTTTGACCAAAATTGTAACCCCTTCAACCAATCAGGGATGGACAGGCTTCCCTTGCTGGGGGAATTTGAAATAAAAGCCTGTGTTTTCAGAAAATCAGCTGTTGCTACTGTCTGGCTGTTGCCATAGCTCGTAATATACTCTATTCCAAAGTTGTTAATTTTCGGAAGTTGCAACTACTAGAGCTTTTGAGGCAGAAGTTGCTCCTCCAAGAAACTGTGAATTACTTTTCGTATTCATATGTGTTCAAAATCTTGAGGAGTAAGAAGTCGGTCCAGTATTCCAAATGGATAGGCACAATAATTCAGTAAGTTATTTCACTTTTTAATGTCACTGCATGTCACTCATGTTACTGCATGACGAAAGCGCTCCCAAGACAAAACTAACTTCCCACGCTGTATATAACAATGTTATGTGAAGAAGAGAGTCACAAGAGTAAGAAGAAACAGATTATTTTCAAATTCAATTTAAATTGATGTTTTGCATTGTTTTTGCCATGTATCTTGTCTCGTAATTGTTAAGTCGGACAAGCTTGGACAGCTGTAATGGTCCACATTAAGCAATTTTAAAATGTTTTTCCTCAACCCGGGTCCGGTAGCATAACTGAAAGGGGGCAAGGGGCGGTTGCCCCCTCACTTGTTTTCCTGGGACAGTCTGTCAGTACATTTGCTGATCTTGTCGGTACATCTGCCTGGTATGGACTGTGGAAAAATACTCAATGGGCATATCCCATATTTAATGATCATTCTACAGATTTTTAACTGACCTAAATTTAACCGTTCCTTTACCACCAAAGTTCTTTCTTTCGGAACCCTGATGCCAGCGATTCCAGCTCCAGTTGTTCGTCATATGAGAAAGCAATATATCTTTTGATGAAGTATCCATAAAGCTCCATATGCCAGTGACACTTTGCAACTTTACCATGTTTTTTGCCTGGCAAACACTCCTAAAAACGTACTGCATTGTTGTATGTTAACAACAATGCAGAACGCCCTTACGTCAAATATTACAGCTTTGGTATATAAGCTGGTCAGACATCCGTGTTGTTCGACAAGTGTTTAGGTGAGACAAAAATGTATTAAGTTTGCTTCTCATCGGTAAAAAAACAGCCTTAGTTCATATTATCAGCAATAATTACAGTGTACTTTACTTATCGCAGTGATGATACAGTATATGACATTTCTGTTCAATTCAGACAGTGGAATTATTCCCACCTGGCTCAGGGGTCTAGTGTTACATAGGCTATCGACATTGTTTATTTAGTCGGGCGAGCTGTTGTTAGGTGTGATGTCATTGCCTGTCCTCAAACCAGGGGATTCCCCACTGTGTCATCAATTGGCGAGGGAGTAGGGGATTCCCCAAATTGAAAGAGCCTTTGAAAACCCTATTTGTAAGCTAGAAAGTTTGGTTTTATTGATATTTATAATCTCTTTAATTATTTTATATATTATTATAATTTTTTTCCACAATTTGGAAATAATTTCTGTTTATGTAGAGGAATAGTACACTGAGCAGCAGCTGAAAAGGATGGCTGTCTCTTCTTAATATCAGATGGCTAGCAGACAGAGGAAGTAGCATACTAAACTGAAGTGCTTGCCATGCGGAATGGTATAATAACGATGACTATAGGCATGAACACAACACAGCAAATACCACGCAGATATGCTGTCCTGGAATGAGCATATTCCTTTCCAGCAAGCAGACGCACCAGCAAATCTGTTTGTAGCATCGAAAAAGAGGAGAGAGGATGATTACCTGGCTGGACCTCACTCAAAAAGTACCACCCTAAGAGAACCAGCTGAAGATGAAATGATGCAAATCACTGAGCCAGAACACACTGTGTGAACCCCAAAGCGCTTTATGAGAACTGTGGAAACCACTGCCTTAACCTCATCCTGAAAGATGCTTGTAAATCATCCTGTGAATGAAGGGTATTTCTGGGGGTTTGTTGAACGACTTTACTCATTTATTGAAGCAAGTCCTAAGTGCCATGCCATCTTTCAACACAACCAACAAGAGTGAGGAAGTGTAAAGCCAATAACTCTTAAAAAGCATTCCAAAACTCGGTGGGCATGATGATGTGATGTATTGTGAGCAGTGAAGAAAACATTACCAGAAGTAATTGATACCCTCGAGGAGATTCAAGAATCAGAAACAGATGCTCAAATTTCATCGACTGCTGCTGGACTCCTAAACTGTGTTCAAAAGTTTGAGTTTTCAGCAATACTCTGCTTAATCCTGGACTTGCTCGAGACAACCCGTGTGGCATCTGATGCTTTGCAAGCTAGGGGAATAACGCTTGACAGAGCGACGCAACTCATTGATGACACCATAACTGGAGTCAGGGAAAAGAGAACAGATGCATACTTCGAGAAGATGATCAACAGTACTGTGGAACTAGCTGATGGAGCAGGTGCGTCAACAGATTTTGAAAGACTGCGACCTCACCATCGCAAAGTTCTTCCAGGAGAATTAGCACAGGATGAAGTAATGAGTGCCTGCGATCGTTTGAAAGCAAATGTATTCCATATGGCTATGGACACTTTCCTTGTTCAACTTGAAGAGTGTTTTGTAGAGAATCGCAAAATTCTATCATCCTTCAAAATTCTCACACCTTTGTTGATCGTGGAGAGATCCATACCTAAGGAAAAGATCAACTCTCTTGTGGAATGCGAAAAGATCTTGGGGACTGTAAAGCAGATGTAAATGGAGTCATGGAGGAAACACGTTCAGCAGAACAGAGAAGATGTGTTACCAAACAGCCCAAAAAGTTCCAGCCTACAACAATTGTTAGCATATATTTATAAAACAGGACTTGCTAACATTATGCAGAATGTGAATGAAATGTACAAACTAGCCTGCACGATTCCTTATACATCCGTAGAGGCAGAGAGGAGCTTCTCCTCATTACGGAACATCAAAAGCTGTCGTTAGTCCCAGCTTTCAGGGCTAGCCAAATTGTCCATTGAACAAAACTGGCTGAAGACCTCGATTTTGATCAAGTCATCAATGTATTTGCTATGATGCAGTCAGGGAAAATACAGCTGTAGACATGTGATTTGCCTACCTACCAGCCTGTACTGGTATATAGAGACTGGGTGAGAAATTTTTTTTTTCTTTTGGCTTTTATTTAATACGTCATCCGTTAGAATTGTTTACGCACTTGACATGAAGTATTTGTATATTATGACTGGAAGACATGACTGTATACGCAGGATACAGTGTTTTTTTATTGTCCAAATTCAGGATCAAGGTTATAGTTATTTGACTGAATAATGTCACTGTATACGCATTGTTTTGAGTCAGCATGGTCAGGATACAGTTTATGTTGTTGACAAATTCAGCATCAAGTGTATGACTATTTAACTGGCATACATGCCTCTATACGAATTGTTTTCAATCAGGAAACAGCTTTATTATTTTTTAAATTATACTACTTCATATGGAAGCGTTATTGGTATTTTGTACTTTTATGAACTATGAAGGTACAAGAAAATAATGCAAGATGTGGGGTGGATGGAGGGGGTCACGGGGGTGACTTGTTAAGTGATGATCCTTTGACAAAGTGTCGGTACATTGACTATATGCTGTCGGTACATTCACCTTATTTTCATCCCCCCCCCCCTTCTTTCACCCCAGTTATGCTACTGCTCCCATTGCAAAACATCTGTGTAAAACTGTGGCATGGTCACACCATTTGCAAAAACAAATTTAAGTCTCACCAATCACAGCAACCAAAAAATGTTATAGTGAACCTGGAGGTTGACATATTCTAAGAAAACCACTAGTTGAAATCTACCAATTTAACTGACAGTAAGAGACATTCAATGAATTGCACAAACTCTTCCAAACAGATGTACACCACCATGGCTTACAAATGATGGAGTTACAAAAGATTAGTGGCTCCAGCCGATCAATCATCTCAAACAATTACATATTCTCAGGGATACCAGCATGCCAGTCCTTAATTTACAAGATGCTTTCCCTTTTTTGAGGGAAGTGAAAACCATGTACTGCATCAAAGACAGCCATATCATGAGTCTGCTGTTTATAGTGAAATGGACAGAACCCTTTGGCACTTTGACCTTTTTATCTCTCCAGCGTATCATGAAAATATAGTTTCAATCACATATTGTTAAGGCAATTACATTAAATGAAACCAGTGCCAAGTTTAAGCCTAGACATTCTTTTTTTTTTCTTTTGATCAGCAAGATAACATAAATACCTTTGAAAAGTTCTGTACAAAGTCAAACAATTGATGAATAGGACATCATCTAAATCCTGATGACATGACCACAATTCTCAATAACAATTCTGTGAATGAAGAAGATTCAAGACAGTCACCATATTTTTACTTTAAAACTAGGATAGGTGCTTAAAAAAAGAGGCAGTCTCCCTGAACTTTCCATCGATGAAAATTGGCAAACTGTCCAACAAATTGCTTTGCCAAAGTCGTACTGCTCCAAAATAATGAAAAGTTCTCCTGGGTACCAATACCTGGTTGCAATCGTACATTGTGAAACAAACCATGTTCTCACAAACAGCACTCAACAGGTTTTAGACCTTACATCTCAACTCAGTAACAACATAAAGGCACTTGTTTCTAGAGTGCAAGTGGCTTTCTCAAGACTTGTTGACAACAGAAACTGCCTGCAGATGGACATTCTCACATGCCATATTAATGTCTGTATCCAACAGTTTTGTGAGGATCATGATTCCTCTTTCATTGACAATTACGCTATTCCTTACCCTATCTTGATGGTATTCACCTCAATAAATGGGGTATTAAAGAACTAGCTTTGAACTTTAAATCCTACCTATGCTAAAGACCTATACCGTAAAATGGAGCTTTGACACATCGGGGTAACTTTGACAGGACAGCATTCACATTTTCTGACAGCTGGTACTGCCAAATGGGAAGAGGTATTTCTTGAAACTGGGATTTATTTCATTAAGGAGAAGTTATAGTACAACAAAATGATTTGAAAGAGTCAATTAACTATTAATTACCTAGCTTATGATTACCCGGAAGTGATGTCATACTTTGTTCAGTAAATTTTCATCTTAAAAATTAAAAAAAAAAACTGAGCCAGTTTTGAAGGTTAGTTTGGTTACTCACAGAGTGTATAGTCATTGTAACAACTCCATGCACCCAACGCTGAAACGCGATTATTCGAACATCGAAATCTGAAGATGAATTTGACACCAAATAAATGCAGAATTCCATCAGACTTGGCAGGTAGGTAAATATCTTGTCCCTTAAACTTAATTTAACTTCATCAAACTAGCAAATTTGGTTAGCATTAATGAGAAAACACCTTTAGCCTAGTTTATATAAAGTTGTTTTCACATTAGCCTCCTCCTCATCACTAGCACAGTGTTAATGTGGTACGAGACCGTAGTCCTTGTGTTAAAACTTGCTCTGGTGTTGTCAAAATTGAGTGTTTGTTGCAATTTGACAGCTTGTCATGACCTTTTCATCCCTGTATGACATATAATTTACATAAATTAATATTCTTCACATTAATACTGTTTATTGCCTTCATTTGCATGATAAGTTCCCGAAAATAAACAGTTTTCATGAAAGTTTCCTCATTTCGTGAACCCAGAAGTGTGTTTCGCGAAACTAGGCCATGTAGTAATATAGCTGACACAATGTAAACAAAAGCGAAGAATGCAGCCTAGCAGCACGTCTGGTAGGGTCCAGTGAGTTATCTAGGCTATGTAGCCCTAATGGCTTCTGTATAAAATTGAAGTCATTGCTATTTTAGCCAGGGGGCCATTCACAGGGTCACATCAGGGCTGAACCAAGGTAAGCTGAGTACATGCGATCTTTAATAATAACCTCAGTGTGCTTGATTGGGTTGGAAATAGTTGGGGAATATTGATGGCTTGCAGGTCCATGGTACATGTCTCTAGTTGCTTGTAGTTTACCTGTAGTCAGAAGTTTAATTCCCTTCCTTTATGCCTTTCCACAGGACAGGATGGTTTGATCCTACATTATAAGAGGTAAGAGGGCATACAAGGCCTACAATCTGCAGGACCTTCAACGAGCAATTAAAGCTATGCAGGATGGTATGTCAGTTGCAAAAGTAAGCCAGTTGTACAGGTTAACAGAACTACATTGCGATACAAAATAAATGGTGGACACAAGAATGCTGTAGGGAGGCCTCCTGCGTTGAGCAGTCAAGAAGAGAGAGTCATCTCAGAAACACTTAAAGCGAATAACCGAATGGAGGTTTCCCCTTGAACAAAACGACTTGCGGGTAGTAATTAAATCGTACCTGGACCAGAACAACCGGACTGCTGCCCAGTTTAAGGAGAACATGCCTGGATACGACTTTATCCAGTCATTCATTAGGAGAAATAACCTCAGTCTGCGGTATGCAGGTAACATTAAAAGAGCAAGAGCCAGAGTTACTGCAGAGCAGGTTAATGAATATTTTGCTAATCTGGAAAATGTTCTTAAAGAAGCTAAACTCAAGTCCATTTTCAACTACGGCGAAACAAATGTAACTGATGACCCAGGTTCTAAGGAAGTCATTGTCCCAGGGGTATGTGAACTGAGAGAGTTCAGGAACACTTGAAGATGGCAATATCACTGATGGTGTGTGGCAATGCAGCAGGTGAATTGTTGCTACCCTTTGTCATTTACAAAGCATTGAACTGCTATGAAAACTGGACCAAAAATGGTCCAGTTGGTGCTTGGTATGATGCTACTAAGAGTGGCTGGTTCGACTCTCGCACATTCCAGAGCTGGTTTTTTAATGTGTTCCTCCCCAATTTGTCACCTGAGGTCATGGAGGCAGCTATTGCCAATGACATATACTTCACCTCCTTACCCTCTAACTCCACACACATGACACAACCTTTGAATGTGGCAGTTTTCAGGCCAATGAAAGTTATCTGGAGGGGGCTGTTGGATGACTGGAGAAAGTTGGCAAGATGCCAAGGCACCATCCCTAAAGAAATCTTCCCACAGTTACTGAACAAGCTGTGGGAGAAGATGCAGTTAAATATCAAGGAGAATTTACAAGCTGGCTTCCGTGTTTACAAGGTTGTACTCATTCAATCCTATGGAAGTGTTAAAGAATCTCCCTGATGGCAACACAGAAGACATGATAGGCAGGAAACTTGATGCATCACTCATAAAACTTCTACAGGAGAATAGAGGACAAAAGGATGCTCCTAAGCAACCTCGTGGGAGGAAAATAAATCCAGGTGGGCAGATAACCTCCAAGGACCTCTCACTCCCAGGAAGTGACTGTGCAGGCCCACCAGGAATCCAGCAACAGGCCAGATCATGTGATGACAACAAATGCAGCGTGTGCAATGTCTTGTATGACAATTACAAAGGCCCAGAGTGGCTCCAATGTGTTTATTGTTTGGCTTGGGTGTGTGGGAGGTGTACTGGGGGTGTCTATGATGGAGCTTACTCATGCCCAGATTGTGACTGAACAGTGGGGGTCAGTGAATTGCCATTGATGTATATATGGTTTAATGTACAGAAATCCTGTTAAACTTTTTAAATCTTTACTCATGTAACCTGGGGGGTGGGGGTGGGTGGTGGGTGGGGGAAGATTGGGTAGTATGTTTTAATTTTAGGTTAAGCAGTATGTTTTTATGAGTAGTATTTCTATTTTAGCACATACCAGGTTTCAATACCTAAAAATCATTTCATTTTCATTTGGATACCAGTATATCTCCCATATATTCAAGTGTTTGGTGGGGAGGGGAGGGGGTAGCAACCCCTCCCACCAACTGACTACTAATAAAATGAATACTTGGAATTCAGTATAGTTCATGTATCTTTAATGTTTCATGATATTTTATTGAACTGTCTTCTTTATGTAGGAATTTCAATGACAACTGCTGATATGTCAAAGTTACCCCAAACACTGGGGTACTTTGCCTTTTTTCTTGTAGTCCGCAGTCACTCAAAATGGTTGGATGTTATTTTAAAACCTCACAGGGTGTGATTTTCAGCCAGTTCAGATTTTGAATTGCACTCTTCAACAGTCATGTCATCACCGTGTATGAAGACACAAAATTTCTTACGATCAACTCACCAAAACTCGCTGGTTTGGGAGTCTATGAGCTCCGATACTTACCTTCTATTTACATATGTACCCCTGCAATCCAAGAAGAAATCCACTCCAAGTTGTACCCCGGCGATTTCTACAGTTGAGGTCACTGAGGCTTTGGAGATCTGTACTTGCACTGCTAACCCAGGCTTACCGAGTCTCCCACAGAACAGTCACGATAATCACGATAAGAGGTAAGGAGGAGCGAAATAGACTCTTTATTATACAAAGTTTCACTACTTTTCTGTTGGAAATTGTTATTGAACTTTCATCCACGATTCTGGTTTCATCAAACCTTTTTTCGTAATCTGGCTGAGAATTAACAGTCCTGTGAATGTCTAGGTTAGTTTCGCCCACCCATTCTTCAATTTTTGACTAAATGCTTTCAAGCTATTCCCAGTACGTACTACCATTTCTGCTGTGCCTGGCCCGAAGTTTAGACACATTAACTTTGTTCGTTTGGATTTCGCATTTACTACTTTGGAGTGGAACTCTAATCTATTAATGGACTGCAAAAGTATTTCCATTATTTAGCTTGTTTTCTGTTGCTGGATATCTACAGAAATTCAACTTGAACACAAACCTTTGAACTTACCAAGGTTAGTACTTTCAGTACCATTTTGTGGCTTGTGGCTATAACCAAAAATTCCATTCTACTCGAGCTTATTACAGTGTTTTTACTGGCATTGCATAGGAATCTTTGGTATATACTTTAATAATGTAATAAAGTGAAATTTGGTACTTTGGGCTTTCCTTGGTCATCCCTGGTTTAAATGGCCTGGTGGCTTTCCATAGGCAGTCACAAGGAGAGAGCTACCTTGCTTTCCAGGGCAGCAGGATGTAGAGTATAAGGTTTCTTCGAGGTGCCTTGCCTCCCAGGGTGACACAGGATGTAGAAACTTTCTCAAGGTGAGGTACCTTGCTCTCCATTGGTGCCAGAGGATGGTATGCAAATTTAGCCCTCTTTAGGCTGGTGTTGTACCTCCAGAGTAAAAGTAACACTGAGAGAAATGAAATTGTTTTATCAGAATGCTGGCATAATTGGTATTGTTGAGGATGCTCTTGCCATTGGTTAATGTTGTTCTCCAAGTTCAGTAAATTTGGGGATCTGCCAGTTTGGAATTTTGGGGTTGGGAAGAGTTAGTACTCTATGTGAGTCGACTGGGTCTCTGTACCATGCCTGCACCCTTCCCACACTTCTCATCAGACACTCGAGAGAAGCAGAACTGCTGCCTGGCAGCTGGCTGTCAGAGGGTCCGTTTTCCTCTTTGGGGTTGGTTTTTATCAGAAATATGGGAAAAGTGGGTCAAGGTCACATTTGAATTGATGTGCTGCACTTGTCAGAATGGACAGTCCATAGCCCTGGATCCATTGGTTTAGTTGTTTATTGGGCCGAGGCTGTTTGGTGAGGCTGTTTGTTGGGGTCAAAAGATTGAGAAATATACGTACCAGTCACTGATAACAGAACATCTACCGTGGTCATTTATTTGGCTAGTATCCACTTATCCTACTCATCGTTCCCTGTCGGGCTCGATCATCTGTCATCCTCCCCCCCTCCCCTTACTTCAATAACAACACCAGGTATCAACATCAAAACAACACAAACAGACAGTCCTGTCGCCTCTGTCAGTATCAAACTACCTCCTTACTGGCCAATGATCCTTTCATATGGTTCAGCAAGTAGAAGTGAATTTTCAACCCAAGGTACAACCAATGACAAGACAAAATATTCTCACTTCATCGTCTCGCTTTCCCCAGAAGTAGCCCAAGAAGTGCACCAAATTGATGGTCCACACATTAACCTTTACAACCTGCCCTGGCCTGTGGTCCAACTTGAAATCGTGTTAGATGCTACTGCATTGCTAGAGCAATATTTGATAAAATTTGTGAAACTTAGTTACTTCTTATGACCATGCTAACTGGCCAACAGTCTGGTGAATAGAACAAATACTGTTGTCCTACACCCAGTGATCATATGGGTCTTTCTGACCAATAACGTGAAGGCAATGACTGCAATAACAGTTTTGATTAATGGTACTTTGGTCTCGAAAGCTGCCCTGGATACAGAAAGTTTGCTAAGCAAACTAATGGACATCCTAGCTTTGTTGGGAACTGTCAACATGGACTTGAATCAATTCAGTCGAGATTTAGTAAGACCGGATGTAAAGCCTGAGTTTCAAAATCTGTGCAACAAGGCCAACCCAGGTACGACGCTGCTATTTCGAGATGACGTCTCAAAGCAGTGGAACAAGTTGTCAGACGCAAGACAAGTTTCTAGATGTCTTAACACTGGTTATCGTAGTAGAGGTAGACCAACGGGATCCAGGCCCTTCAGAGGGAGGGGCCGAGCCAACTACAGAGGTGGACAGAGGCCTTTTTTAAGCCAAGGCAAGGGCTCTGAAAGACAGAGCCCAAACAAGAACAAGCAGTTCAAGAAATAGTACGTAACACTTTAATTTCACCTTCATTTGCTGATAGGCCAAAAGAAGCCACTGCCGGTAGGATCAGAAAATTCTTACCAAATTGGAGGCAAATAACTTCAGACCCAATAATTTTAATTTTACTTCATGTATTCACTCATTCTACATCAGAAAAAGAAGGTTGTTGATGTATTGCCAGGGACTGCAATACCAAGAGGAAGGGAATGTGAAACAGGGCATTTACATGATCAGAGCCGTATATTTAGAGAGTTTGGCCAACTTGCGATTTGTGACGTCATACGTAAACACTGGGCGCCATTTTAGGTCCATTTGAAGTGCATACCAATTGCGCGACATGTACAAAGCAGTGTATGGATGTCATTTTCAGTAAAAGGAAGACAAGCGTGGGCTAGTGGATGCTTAATTAATAGGGATAGCTACTCGTAAATTTTGCTACTCGGTGGTTGTTAATACACAGAAGATTATATAATACTGCGGATTGGTCCCGATGTCCAGGCCGTATGAAGAGAAAAGTCCATTCAAATGAACGTAAGTGTTGCTAACGTGAGTACTGTAGGCAGGTCATAGGCTAAAGACATAGGGCCTAGCCTATGTCTTAGCCAAATTAAACCAACCTTATTGCAATACAAACGTTATGGGGTAGGCTACAGACCTTCACGTCTAAGGTAGACGTAGCCTAACCTGTGTAGTACATGCGTAGGAATGCAAGTTAAAAATGTCATTTATGGAGATATTTGAATGCTGTTTTCTACCCAGGTTAAAAGGAGAATGCAGTCACCCCAATAAAGAATTGTACACTAGCATAGTAGTAGTAGACTATCTTATTTCCAGAATGGATCTTGAGAATCATGTGACAGTATTTTTTCACTCAATTGTAAAATTTACATAGAGCAACTGCTTGGTTTACCTTGAATATGCAATATTTAGGCCTATGTCCTAAAATATTATGAAAGATACTTGGAAGAGAAATATGAAGAAATTTGTGACATTTAGCTATTGTTTCAAAATAAGTTTGGGGCGACTGCTTTTGACCAGTGCATATGTCAGCCTGTCAGTCACTAATTTTTTTTTCTGTTGAAATTTTGTCTTGTCATCCCTTATAAACCAAGGACTGGGGCCCAATAAGGGTGCATTCCAAAAAGCTATTGCTGAAGTTTGCCATGTCAGCATTTCACATGCAGGGTTTCCGCCAAAGGGGGGAAAGGGGGGGATTTGTCCCTCCCTTTCCAGAAGAAGGTGGGTAAAATCCCCCCCCCCTTTTCATTTCCATAAAAATTAAAAAATGGTCCATATCTTGGTTTCTTACTTAAGAAGAGGGCTTCTTTGCAGCAATGTTTGGACTTTCATAAGTAAAAGGCCTTTAAAACCCTTCAAAATGCACCTTATAGGGGTCTTGAAGCAAGCTTTTGTCCCCCTGAACCCACTTGTAACTTTAGCCAGGGACAGCATCAATTTGGACTAGGGATTTAGGAGCAATTAATCCCCCCCCCCCCCCCCTTTTTTGCATTTCTGGCGGAATCCCTGACATGCCAGCACAAAACAGGTGTGAATTACAGCATAACATAAAAATTATTTTGCAAATTTACTTTGCCTGCTGTACATCTGATTATTATTCATCTTCTCAATCTCAATTACTGGCATGGCTCATCATATTGGAAGCAAAAAGTTAACACACATTTAGTGACATTCATGTCATATTTGGCAGGAAACATTTTTGTGAGATTAAATGTGAATTGTCCAGAAAGGCATTGCATCAGTAAGTTCTGTAGCTATGGTAGCTTAGGCTTTGTATTGCAGACTTACATATAAAATACACTGGGCTTAGATTAATAGTCTTACATCAAGTCAAGTGATGCCTCATGCTGCCATGCAAGACTGAGGTTCTTGCAGTTCCTTTCTGAAGGTCTTCTGAATTTTGCAAGTGCATGCAATGCACCCACTGCAGGCATAGGCCTAGCCTTTGAACAGTGCTGTATGTTTCCCCATTCTCCATCATTGCCCTTCACTGCACAGAACATTAAGTTTTATGTCCTGGTCTTAATGTCAGACTTCCCGGCACCCTCTCAGATAAGGCTGGCCTACTGTAGCTACAATGCTTTCTCAGGCTGAACTTGGTCATCAAGTTCCTTGCACGTGTTAATTTTGTTGCTAAGCCTAGACATAATTCTGAAATTGTTTCCCAGCCTTAACCTTAACAACTAAATACCTCTGATGCCACCTTCTGCGGGCTTTGTCACAATTGTGAATATAATTGTAAGAGATCTATGTGATATCAGAAATGTGATGTGTCATACAGTAGTAGAAGCCACCATGTTTAGTAGCATCAAAGAGCCTGTGTGTAGCACTTCTGATACAGCCCTTGCCCCCATACAATGTTACACCTGTATTGGAAACACTGGCTGTTTAGGGGCTAGGACCAGAAAGGCATAGACTGCTGCTGTACATTTGCAGATGAGACCAATAGTCTTTGACTCATATAACATACAGGCTGTACACAGTGTTATTCTGTCTTCAGTAGTTTCTGAACTGAGGTTGTAAATGTACAAGTTCAGCAAGTGTAGCCACTGACAAGCTACCTGGGGACTGAAAGGGTGGGGGCAATTTTCATTGACCATCTAGTAATAAGGAGTCACCATCAACCTCAAAAGTGTCACAAATCTGTGCCCTCCTCCTTCAGAAAAATGTGGAAATTCATATGAAAACTGAAGGTTGCTGAGCCTAGGGTTGGATTAGTTACACTGTAGACTGTTGTCTATGACAGGGTTTCTCATAACAAGGCCCTGTAACTCACCCAGAGACGGTAGCAATTCACCCAACTAGCCTAACTCCTAGCCCCGCCTCCAATTTAAACATAAACAACTGTCCAGTTGTAGAACACTTCCAAGACATAGCCACTGTAGCCTGCCTGCACTGAGTTTCAATTGCTCAAGGCAATATTGAAAAACAAACTGTGTGTGACTGTGAGCCTAATTAGGAACACAACTGACTAAGTCATCATTACCAACCAGAGTGGTGCTATTATTGTCTGCATGAATGCCGATCAAAATACAGTCACCAGCTGGATTTAGAACAATGGGGATATGCCTAAATATATTTGGGGGATGCCATAGCTCCTTTAAAGGCTACATAATGTCCAAAGATTACTTGCAGAAAGTGGCATCTGTTGAAAGGAATTGGTCCTTGGGGATGTCAGACCATGTACAACAACCAAAAGATGCCAGAGGTATGTACTGCCAGACTTCAAGGCCAATCTCATGGGCATATAGGGTCTATATAAAGGGATCCAACCCAGAGCTGCCTTGTGCTATAGATGCCAAAAGTGAAAATCAATAGGATTTCAGTGCAACATTCTATCAACCGCAGAATTATTTGTTTTGCAAAAACAAAATAAATAGCTGTGTTATGTTTCAAAACTTTTGGTTGCATGAATTTAACAGTTTGAGCACAGTATCTTAAACAGTATTGTTAAATGGTTGTAAAGAAGCTTGCAGGAATAATGACACAGTTACACAGCCACTGAAGTGTGGTTGACTGCACATTTCCCCTTGAAAGTTATGTTTGTTACGATAAGCACTTGAATGTAGATGCTGGAGCAAGTTAGATCTCCATTGGGAAGGAACATTAGCAAAATTTAAATCTGCATTTTCATATTTTCTGTTTTGTATGCCAATCCTTTCTGTACCATTGCCATACACTTGTATCCTACTTCTCCACCTGACTTCTCTCTTTTTTTCTTTTCTTTATTTCAGCCAATAAGAAGGAAGAGCCAAATCAAATATTTAAAGGTAGTTAACTGTGAATACTGGACATTGACAGAAAACTTTGTGTAAGACATGCAATGTTAGTGGTGAGACAGTTCTTAGCTCTGCATCTGAATGTTACTTCAACAGAGTAATGTTATTCCTTCAGAAGGGTGGGGGAAAGGAATTCCATGTGACAGCCACTCAATTAAAACTTAGTGCTGCAGTCTCTTCTCAGAAAAGTAGAAAACCCTCATCGATCTCTTTGCAACGGATGAAACCCTGGTGTGGGTGCTTTGCCTGTGGTTGTCAACAACTTGTTTCATTCATCATGGTGGGTTCTACAATGAGGCCAGGGGTAAGAGTGACTGATGCTAAAACCATTCAAGATTGTGATAATGTTTGGAGAAATTGTCAACTGCTGCCTGTAACCTCAAATAGGATCTACTTTGCAAGGAACCAAGATTACTAGTATGACGTTTAGTGTGCAACTGAACTGTGGTGTAACTGTCCTGGAAGTACATTTTGATTCAGTCTCTTTATTCTACCAAGTTGCTCAGCAGATTCATGGAATAAGTTCAATTACTATGACAACAGTAGGGGCTAAAGACAAGCAGTCATCACCCCAAAGTATATTTTGGTGTGGGGTATCAAAATTCTCAGTTGGTTCCTACTCTTTGATTGACATCAAGGTTTGAAAATTGAAATGATGCAGAGTAACTCACATTCCACACAATGCAGAGAGGATACATGTTTGGATTACCTTACAACCTTATGTGCTCGCCAGGACATGTCCTGAAGCAATAAAATATGTTTGTGTCTGCACAAGGAGGAGATTTATACAGTTATGAAAGGAGCTACTATTTGCTTAGTTTCGAGAATTGGGACTGTCTGGGATGAAGGGGGGAGGGGGGGGGGGGTTGGTCAGTGAACTCTAACAGAGTTTGAGGCAAGAGGTACAAAAATTTGCTGTTAGTTTGAGCTTGTCTCTTCCAGTCAGTAAACCCTTTTTATCTCTCCAAAGTGAATTTTAATTTGGATAAATCTAGTTCGTCAGTGACCCTATTCCTTCATACAGTATTTGATTTTGATTTTAACATTGCTTGCAAATTTCCAAAAAGCAAACTGTCAGCCTAAACTGTCTTGTTGGAGATGATTCACACTATCGTTTTGAGTAATTCCAATGCTATCATTTGATGCCACATCACAATCATGTAAAAGGTACAGACAGTATTCTATATGGATGACCAGGGAAACTGTGTTTACTTATTTCATTGTTTACTCAAACCTCATGTGGCTTTTAATCCAGTGACTTTTCAACTGAAATAGCCATTGTCTGCAAGAACACTTAAAGCTACAACTAGAACCTTTGGTCAGTAAGAATGATATTAATCTGGTTTTAAGTAATTTATCAGATGTAAATTGTAGAAAGTAATAGTTTTAGAAAAAAACTTATTCATATGGAGCATTTCATCTTGTTATGTCAACATAATGAAAAGCCAGTTTTTAATTATTTTTTCCAGCTGAAATTTATTCTCCAGGTTGAGATGAATATAAATGAATTCAAAAAAATTTGTAGCTCTTCCAAAACTGCATGCTTCTCTGTTGAATATTACTTTGATTACTTTGCCATAGTAAATGGTACACTAAGATCCCTAAGTTTCATGTTATAAGAGTAAGTGATAAGAAATGGTTTAAGAGATCGTGATATGAGTTTTGTCTTGTCTTGTTACTTTCACATTGTGCATGGTATTTCTAACAAATGAACTTTCCAACAGTGTGTTTTTATGCAGATACCCTTTCTACATTAAAGATTTTCTTTGAAGTGTATGATCTATATGTTGTTACATTCTAAGTGGGATGATCTCAAATGCGTTGAATAAAGATGGATTAAAAAAAAAGTCCCACAAAGAGACACAAGTGTCTTGGAAAGTGTAAAACAGTAAGAGGTTTAACAAACCCATGGTTTCATACACAGTGAGGAATCTTAACGGTATGAGGATACGACATGTAACAAGTAGGGGCTGTGTTTCTTCAGCAATTATATAGATTCCACAGTTTTAATGCCTTATCCTTTGAAATAGTTAGATTTATTGTATCTACTCAAGAGAAAACTTTTAAGGCATTTTTAAGTCAACTCATTAGCTCTGCAAAAGTGTCATGTTTTGCACAGGGTTAGATTTAATAAAAGTGTTAATATAAAATAACCTTTTCAGTACCTGTCATTTAGTATGCAGTTTGGTTTTGTATGGTTGACATACTTCAGGTTGTTAACAGTGACTTCCGAAGTTATCATCAAGGCTTCAACAAACAAGTGTCCTTCGAAAATGATGTGATGTATCATTACCATGTGTTTAAACCAATTGCAAGTGAGTGCAGATTGTCTGAATAGCCACCAACACTCTGCCTGCATTTGATCAAAACTCTGGTTAAGTTTCCATCAGTTGATGTGGTTTCACAGTAAGAGTAGAGAAAGCGATGGTGCCACTCTTTTATCATATGACTCTGAAACTTAAGAATACATGCCACAAGAAGAAAAACTAATTTAGTCCTCCACTGAGTTGGTTGAAGACACCAAGTTCAATGGGGTGTTGTAGGGACAATAAAGTGCATGTTGGTGACTGGCTATACTCTTGCCTTTACTGAAATCTTGGTCTTCCTTGGCCCTGTATACTAGTTTTCATTGTTTTTTTTTTCAGGCCTGTGCTTCAAAATGGAAAGTACGGCAATTGCACCTGAATTTTTTCAGTTTCTAAATAGCCAGTTCGATATTCTGATTCACTCTCTGCCAGGGAGTGGTGCACTGATAACTACAGAGTGATATCCTGACTACCATATATTCAATTTGCTGCAACGGGGCTTTTTAGATTAGCACTAAAATCTCTCAATTATTCTTAATTTTACAATTATATTTTTATGGACTCACTTTTGTTTTCCTTTGAAATGTCTGTGTGTGCACCTAGGATGGTGGCACACTGTAGACTACAAAATTTACCTGTGGACACCCAAGATCTTGGCAAAAATATTGTCCTTCCCACACTGGCCTGTGCTGTAGGCCTATGCATTTTTCACAAGGGTCTTGAGTTACTTTTCTAATATCAGTAAGGCAAGATTAACAGTTTTTCTGAGCATAAATGCTACACAGGCTTAGCTTTATGAATGTTACATAGGCCTAGCTTTATGACTTATTAGCCTAGGGCCCAGGCTTACTAATGCTGCAGTGTGTAGTAATGTGATCATCATTCAGTCTACTGTTGCTTTAGCCTAGGGTACCTAGGCCTAGTTCTCACGTACACTTTGCTCCCTGAACTAGGCCTAGGCTATTGCAACACAAAGTTTTTCCCGCGTTATTACTGTGAGAGTAACATCGTCTGCGTGCGATTCTGCAATGATTGTTGCTACATACGCGTATGTGCGTACATGAACGTAACCATAGCTATGAACTATGTCACAATTGAACAGCAGTGCGTGCTATATAGCATACAATAGTGTGAACGTCCTAGTAACAAGATTTAGAATGTTTTAAAAAACAAAACAGGATCGTTTGTATAAATCAAAATTTTTGGTCTGTTTTTGGAGACTGAATGCTAGTATCCTTAAAATGTTGGGTCTTAAACATATAAATGACCCATAGAGGTCATTTACCTAGGAGTATATGTTAATTTGAGAAAGATTGAGACCATTCAAAATTTTTGAAGGTGCGGTAGCCCAATTTTGACAATGGGTATATTGCTGACCTAGTATGGGAATCCCCATACTAGGTCAGCAGACTGCGGACTACTGTTGCTTATAAACTCAGTCATGCCCATGTTGATTGGCCACCACTTTTAGTTTTAGGTAACTAGCTTTTTGTACTGTAATAGCTTATATCATTATCGGGTAGGCTAGTACTGGTGGGTGTTGCTTTCCAGTCCTGCACCCATAGCCTGACCATGAACAAAACTGGCCTCATTATGTTAGGCCTAAAGTAAAGTGGGTGGTCTAAAGTTTACACAGGGTCCAAGTTCAAACACCTCTTACAAATGCCCCATTATTCACTGAGTAAAAGTGAAGTAGGCCTTATATAGCCAATTTGCAGGAAAATAAAAAGCAACTAACGTTAGGCCTAGGCCTAGAGTAATATTTAACAGTGAAATTAACTTGTAGGCCTAGGCCTATTTGACCAAATATGGGGCCTAGGCTAGGTCTACTACAAATTTACTGGTAGATAAGCAACATAAAATTGGCTGCAATTCAATTTTTATGTGTTCCAGCTTTGCTTGGAGCCTAGTCTAGGCCTACCACCATATCCAGTCGTCTTTTCCTAACTGATGGATGCTCCCCATGTTTTTCTTTGCCTGAATTTGTTTTGTCTCATTTGCTTCCACATGCCATTCCCTGCATTTCTTTTCCTTACCTTACATCCCCTGCCTTCAGCTTCTCCTGCCTTGCCTTGCTTCCATTTGAAGTGGTAGGCCTAGGCTAGGCCTATGGAGTAACTTAATGAGTCATGTAGGCTATATATAATGGCAGGCTAGCTGTAACATTACCAAATTATGAAAGCCATCTAGCCTAGCCTAACTTTAGGCCTAACTTAGGCTAACATAACAATAACTTATGTTATAGGCCCTACCCTAGTATAGCAGTAAAAGATCTTCACCGAAGCCCCATGACTCACACGGGTAGGATATAACATGGGGGCCTGGCTACATTCCATTCAGATGGGCCAAAATGAATATTACTACATTGGCCTAGGCCCTACTAGTCTTTACGAGTATGATTTGTCTGGGACTTATGTTAAGGTTACTGTGTAGGCGTATACTACTACACTGTGTGGCCTAACAATTACACTTGTGCTACTCCGAGCTGTTTTCTGATCTTGATGTCCCATCAGCACCTTCAAATTTAGCTTTTACTGATTTTCTTCCACAAAAGATCCAGCGAATATGGCACCCACGATTTTTCGGCCGTTATACAACAACCTCCGTTACTACACCAACGTATTTTCATTAAAATAAACTGTTTATTCTGAATCCTAAGTGGCAAAACGTACGATGTACATCGTTCGACGATGACTCGCTTGTTTGTGCTGCAATTGGACCTAAAATGGCGCCCTGTGAGGTGTGTCAGCAATTGACCAATCAGAATTGGTCCCCCATTGGCCAAACTCTCTAAATATACGGCTCTGTACATGATTTGAGAATACTGCCCTCTATTTCATGCTGAGTTGAATGTGTTGCTGAAATCTGTAGGAACTTGCTAAAAGTTTACCATTTACAGCCAACAAGGTGTGAATTTACGTTAAGTTTTCAGTGTATTATATCCACGTAATACTGCTACCCTGAGGTCAGCAAATGCCATAAGCAGTGATAAATAAGTCATTAATCTTAGCTGAAGGCTCAAATGGGCTTAAGGTTTAAGGATTGATGCAAAAACGAAGAGGAATGTTTTGGGGTTTACAGAAACAAGCAGAGCACTACATTAAAGTAACCAGACTCCACGGATGGTGTCATACTCCTTTTATTAATCCTTCTCTGTTACACTTGAATGTTGGATGGTTCTTAAAAATGTGGGTTAGGGTGCACATTTGTTTTAGTGTCATCTCATAAAAGCTTTTACCCTGTATGTTAAGAAATGAATCTTTGGAAAGTGAGTCATTATCAGAGGTGAAGAAATCTTATATCCTTATTCATGCAATAATTGTTACCTATGTAATATTGGTACATCTCACGCCAAGTATTATGGTGATTGAGTTTGGTCAGAATTGTGAAAAGGGATGGCCTATGAAAACAAATGAAAATCTCAAAACCTCCTCTTCACAATCACTTGTATCTTGGACAATGGTCACAGTACCAGTAGTCTTTCCAGGATAGAACAGTATGGACCCACATTGACAAGGTGGGGGCCCTCTTCTACACTTGTGGTATCAGAGGTCCTATGCTGCAAGACTGTAAAGAGTCAGCCAATGGTGAGTTGGTACTAAGGCGAGGCCTCTTAGAACATTTTCAGATGGGAAACGAGAGGCACCATCAAGGGGGCAGACAGGTGCCTTCACAGTAGTTAGCTCCCTTGTTGGAATGGGCAGGAGGATATACCAGTCAAGGATCCCAGATGGCTAAATAGGAGATGCGCCCAGTGTGTCAGTGATTTTCTGTGGGGTCAAGTGCAAGGGTTTAAACCACAATGGATCGCAGTTCACATGTATCTAAAACACTCCACTGGTTTTGGAAAGCTCCCATATGGCTCTTACAGCCCTATAACCATAGTCTGAGGTTGGAAAAGTTACTGAACAGTATTAGAAACAAAATGGCACCATCAATTTCTTAGTTTTATGAAAATGTGACACAAAGGCTTTGAAAATGGGAATAAAGCGAACACATTTCACAACAGTGATGGCACATTTGGAGCTGTTGTGACAGATAGTCACGGTGGAGATGAAGGTCTAGACCTGTGAGAGGATATGAGGGAATTGAAGAGGAGTTTGAAGGCCCAGATGAGTATGATAGTGACCATGATATTCCACTTGTGGGACTCACAAAAAGGCCTACCCCTAATGCTGAGCCTAGGTAGAGCCTTAACATTAGGTCTAATGTTACTCAGCCAAAAAAAAAGTAGTACTGGTAGCATTGCCAGTGGAACTCAAGTGACTGTGGATGAATTTGATTAAGAGGAAGCTGGTCCCAGTGATGATATAGCCAAGAGGATGACCCAGGGCCTAGTCACAGCCCCTTTCCAACATCAAATATTGACAATGATAATTCAGATGATCATCATGATGAATGAGATGATGGTATTCCTTTTATAGGTTCCTTTAGGCAGAATAATGCAGGATGCCACAGAAGCAAATAGGATCCTGGCACAAATGCTGACCCTCCCCAGGCAAACAGACCTGTTCATTTCAAATGGACATGGATTCTTTTATACCAAAAGACATCCCATGTACTTTTAAAGAGAAAATCAATGCTCAACATCTTGGAGACACTCCATATGATTTTTTAAAGAAAAAAATTAATAGATTTTTTGCTGAACAGTACCTTGCTAAGACAGAACTGGCCCTTCATCAAATGCCCAGGCATCCCACCATTTACGCAGAAATCAGGGTATTCTTCCGCCTATTGATACTGTTGGGTATAGTGCACAAACCACGAATTCATATGTACTGGTCTACTGATGATTTGTACTACACACCCATATTTTCACATGCTATGCCACAAGACAGGTTTTTGCTCATTCTGAAGCTTTTGCATTTTGCAAATAATGACAAGTTAGACAAAAATGATCCTTATTGGGATAGACTGTACAAAATAAGAGAATTTGTGAATACGATCAGGACACGTTGTAAAACAGTGCACACGCCCGCTAAGAAACTAAAGCGTGTTGGTGAGTCACTTGTATTATTCAAAGGTCGACTAGTTTTCAAACAATACATAAAGACAAAGCATTCAAGATTTGGAATAAAGTTCTATCAGGCATGCACTACAAATGGCATTTTACTGGACTTCGTGATTTATTACGGTGGCATGAATGAAGAACTGAAAGATCAGGGGGACATAGCCATAACTCTGATTGCCAGTTATCTCAACAAAGGATGAAGGCTGTTTGTGAACAATTTTTACACAACTCAGAACCTAGTGAAACATCTGATAAAACACGGGACATTTCACTGACACTGTGCCCCAACAGGAAGTATTTTCCCGAAGAGTTGAGGGCAGATCCTATTCAGAAGGGAGAAACAATTTTCTATGGGTGCAAAGATCATCACATGATGGCACTGAAATACAGATCGATAAAATACAAAGCACAGAAAAAGCCGAAAGTTCTTCATCTCCTATCGACAGTGAACAATGCAAACATTGTGAACACAACAAAAAAGAGAAAGAAGGCAACTTCATACGGAAACCACAGACAATATTGGACTACAACCATCTGATGGGAGGAGTTGATCAGGTGCTTCACCAGTTCCAAGTGTTTTAGGTGGACATACAAATGGTACAAAAAAGTTGCACTTCCTCCACTCCTTCAATGTACGCTGAAGAGATGAAGGTCGATGGACCAAAAGTGGGAGCAGCTATGGCTGATAAATGGGGTCAAGTGTATTTAAGCTGTCAGAGTACTGGCAGAGTGGTATATTCCAGTCCATATATATTAAAGATTTTTCTTAGGAATGCGGGTTGGTTCTTTGGTATGTTAATTATAGCAGAGGTGGTGAAGGGGAGAGGTGGTGGGTGCCAGAATAAGAACAATAAGAATGTAGCCTTCCAGAGAGTGTGATACAAGAGAACCATGACTACTGTGTATTATCAAACTTACAGAGGGAAATTTTTATTAAGTCAGGGTGTAACAAAAACAAGTGTGTTTTGGTCTTTTATTGGAGTGCCGGAAATCCAAAATGGTAGCAGAGCCTGGTTGAAACAGTGGACATAAAACTCTTGTAAAGTTAAGGGAAGCCAGCGAATATTCCTTTATCCCAACTGGAAGGCAATAAACTGCTGCAGAGCAACAATCAAGAACATGCAACTAAAATAACTTAAACTGCGACGGTGTAAGTTACAAAAGAAGGGATACGAGCAAACAATCACTGTAAAATTGTTTCAAAGTGGACAAAAAGGTGGAAAATGCAGCAAGTAACATAACCAAAGATAATCGTTTAAACACAGTGAGTTAAAATGTGTTCAAAAAGTGTGAACCTGGACAGAGTAAATGTTTGATATTGACAACAGGGTGTCAAAAATAAGGAGTAGTGTTGATTGTGTGATATTATCACAGTTCAGTGCATTCAACAAATTTTGCTTTTTGTGAGTTGAAAGTAAATAATGGTGGAGAATTTTAATCTCTTGCTAGCACTGAATTGAAAACACAAAAAACAAAATGGCAGAAAAAATGAACATCTTAAAAGACAAAGGAGAAATACCATGGGGCAATTGATGAGAACAATTAAGTCCCTGAGGACAGAGTGTGGAAGTGAGCACAAGGATATGCAACTTCTTAAAACTTTGTTGAGTAAGTCAGGTAGAAGAGGTCCACCAGATGCTGGTTGATGTCATCAAGAAGACGACGAGTTTAATGCACAGGAGAACCAGATGGAGGCTTGTCAGGCGGAATTCAGAGAGGCGCACTGATCAGTCAAAAGAGTAATAGAACAGTGCAAGCAACAGACGAAAACAAATGTAGAGGGAGGCCAAGTCCGTCCAACGGAATCAGGAGGGACCTCAAGACCAACAAGCATATCAAAATAGTACCTTAATAAACAATCAACAGGGGGAGGAAATCGAATTGAGGGGAGAATGCAGTAGCAGTTTAAGTGATATGTTAGCCTTGAAATTAGCTCTTGAATTGCCAAAAGCAGAGGTGCAGGAATGTTGTGGAGATCCTGGGGACTACTGGACCTTCATATCAAATTTTCAAACAAATGTAGGGTCAAAGTTAACAAGTGATAAAGGTAGGTTACGATACCTCTTGCAATTTTGTAAAGGGAAAGCACGGTCATGTATAGAAAGCGCTGTACCTTACTGGGTGCTGAGGGTTACAAACAAGCCCTAAACATCTTGAAAAAGCTTAATTCACTAATGGGAAATTTGCTTTGTCAGGGGACATGGTTATCCTTCCTATATCTCAAGTCTGGTTACTACTAGATTGAAAAGGAGGAGAGGGACAAACTACCCCTCAGACATCTTCCCCTATCAAAATCTTTGAAACTGTCTTGAGTGGGAATTGCTTGCCTCAAAGACTTTGGACACTGCTGTAAATTATGTAAATATGACCATTCAAAATTATACATCAATGCTATGCTGGCACCTATTTAGCAAACATGTCAGCCACAATATTTTCATCAGCATTTCAGACTTCAAAAGAAAGACAAGAGAAATGGTCCAGAATAGCCACATAAGTCATTGAAAAAACCTTTACCCGTAGAGGTCCCGTTTCTGGCTTGACCCATTCAGCACTTCGTAAAACTTCCTTCACACCTTACAAAAATGCAGCCTCCATTGAAAATCCTTTACAGATAGCGTTATGCTTCTACAGACAACCAATACATGGCTTTGCGCATTTTTAAACTACCCACAAGAACACCATTCCATTTATTTAGTATACCTGACTCTCAAATAGTAACAAGAAATGTCTTTTTAAAACCCTAATTTTTTTTCTTAAAAATCTCCAAAGGGGGAGGGGTCCCCTCCCCTTCCTTAAACCCCTCCCAAGAAAGCATTGAGGGTATAAAGCAAACTCCAAAAACATTTCCAAAGCAAAAACAAAGACCCCTGTTACAACTGAGGTAGTAGCAAAATGGTTATTTGAAGACAGTAATTTTCCAGAAAATTTTGATCTTTGCCCTCTTTGCCCCTGCATAAAAAATGGCCAGCTACACCACAAGACACCATCCAACAGCACTGAACGGTCACACAGATGTTGTGTACTGATTGGTCAAACATTGCAGTGACCATGAACATACCACATTCTGGACCACTGTTGTAAAAGTTTCATCCCCTTCCGCTTCGACAGGAAAGCTACCACATCTCTATCGGGCAAAAACGCACACCTAATTGGGCTATAGGCTATAACAAACTGTAATGGATAGGCTGGGGCCTTTGCATTGTAAGATACAGTAGGCTGGCCTCGGGCCTCAGCCTTAGAGTGTGGCATCGGCCTTGGAGAGTGTGACCGTGGCCTTAGCTGCAGAGTTGTGGCCTTGGCCCTCGAGACCTGTAGCCTCAACTACAACACTAATGATTATTTCATGATAAATAGACACATTTGATGGGACATCATCTTTTACATCACCATATTGGAAGAACATGTACAGAGCTTGTAATATACCGAGTATGCTACACCTAAATGCATGAAGTAGTACATACAGTGTGTGTTATATGCCTAACTTTGATTCTTCGATCTATCAATTTACAATTGCACATCCCACAATATTGCAACATGATGACTCTTCTGCATAACTATTGCAATCATGATGGAGGTGTATGGTTCAATAGGGTCCTCAGTGCACACAAATGTGGACTACATTTAGATATTCAGTAAATAATATTGCACTTTACTGCATAATGATTACCAAGACCACAATCTTAAAAACATGATGGGTCTTTGTTGAATGTTGCCATGGGAAACTGTCCCTTCTTTTTCAGCAGTTCTTCAAATTTCTTCCATCTATATCCATCTGAATGGCTCCATGGTTCTCCACAATGATGCCACCACTGACAACAAGAAACTCTCCTTACTTCAGTTTTTCAAGACAATTATGAATAATGCATCAATATTACCTCTTTGGTTTGTATTCTATAATCTGAGAGCCAGCTGTCTCTTGAGATATGACTTCCCTGATGTCAGAGGTCAAGGGAAGAGATAATGTAACCTCTTGAAATACTTCACTCCTTGAGACCTAGAGAAGACAAAACAAAAACTAATGTATTAATAACTTAGGCTTATTATGTACTTTTTAATTATGGTAATGGCATAATCCATCTCAGGTACCTTTAAGGAAATGTTATCAAACAGTTTCATATTTACTGCAAAAGATGCACTACATACAGAACTTAGAAATGCTTCTTCTCAAAATTTTCCTACTTAATGTTCTCATTTTATAAGAACTAACAGAATAATTTAAGTAATTGTTAAATCATGATCTATAACCCTGTTTCTCAGCCTCTGGCATGAGACCTAAATGAAGGTCACACAGAAATTGTTATGGTTGCCAGACTTAATGCGAAAAAAAACTTATTGTTAATAAAATGTCATCACCAACCCTTTAAATGAAGTAGCATAGGGGCCTACTATTAGTTTGCATTGTTGTGGGATAAGGTCTTCGAAATGTGGGTCACAGTTGAGAAATGTTTGAGAACCAAAGTTTTACAGTGTGAAGTCTGAATACCAAACTGGAATAAGATAAAGTCCCAAGAATGAGTCAGAGTTTAATTACCTCAGTAAACCCAAGCTCCTCGAAAAGTGTAAGGCTCTTCACATTCTTGAAACCGATTTTTGCAGTTA
This sequence comes from Holothuria leucospilota, assembly GCA_029531755.1. Lineage (NCBI taxonomy): Eukaryota > Metazoa > Echinodermata > Holothuroidea > Aspidochirotida > Holothuriidae > Holothuria > Holothuria leucospilota. The sequence continues at coordinate 54,477,929 of CM055968.1, forward strand.
TTTTTTCTAAATTCAAGTGACTCACTCCTAGAAGAGATAAATAAGGAAACAGTGATTTATTAGAAAGCCATATTCCCTGTCTCCCTAAATATCTCTAGTCATACTCTTCCAAAATTTCACTGTGTATTCATACTACTTGGAAGTCATTTTTTGCACTTTAGTGTTCGACCGATTATGCCATAATCGGTAATCACCGATTACCAATTATTCAATTACACAATCGGGCCGATGCCGATTACCGATCACCGATTATTTACATGTATAGGAAGGTCATGTTTTCTCGCCGTCTGCCGCATATTTCTAACTTTGCACACACACCATAACATAACCTTCACACTGGAGATGAACGTTTAAGAACAGTTCCCAACGTTCCACGAATAGAATATTAAATGTTTTTGAAGGATTTCCTCTCCAAATACTATGATAAAAAGCAACTATAAATACATGCTTTCGTACGATGCCACAGGCTTAACGTTAGCCAAAGAGTCTGTCGGCTTACATACGGCTCTACCTACAACAGTTCTATCCACCGATCATGTCGGAAGATTCTGTGCAAAGGTCTGTACTGGACTGTAGTAGTGCTATATAGTAGCCTATCCACCCAGATTTAGGCAAAAATATCTAACTACCTTGGCACTTCAGGGCCACTAAACATTCCACTCGATTTGCCTGATTTACTCATCCCATGCTCCCTTAACAATATGGATATATTTTTTGTAAAGCGTCTTGCCCAACACTTACGTCTTATGTAAAAGATTCTCCAAATGAAACGTAAAACTAATTCCCGATAAAGTCCCGTAATCGAAAAACTGTTGCCGTTCCAGCGTGAATTTAACACGGGGCCCGTTTCCCTTGGTTCATCAGTTAGGAGCACGGACGGAGTTCATGACCAACATGCTACGTAAATGCGCAGGCAATGCACTTAACCTTGCATTGCGTATTACACACTGTACTGGTGTGTTTTCGTAGGTGAACTTCAACTTCGCAAGGACTGTACGGCAGTTACGTGTGCGCATGTGCAGGTCATAGGTAATTAAAAACTTAAAGAAAAGAATGTGGGAAGTGGCATAATTTATGCAGGATAATAAGCCTCGAGTTTCCAAAGTTGCTACAGTACAGTACGTGCACCTAATGTGTACAGATGATGTGGTTTGCACTGAAACTTGAAAAAACGTAGCGCGAGGCCATTTCTTCCTGTAGTACAATTTGTATGCAGATGTGCAGCATAGTCCATGGCATGCACACCTTGTAGGTAATACTGTGTGCCCTTTCACGCACCTGAACTGTGCTGCACTGAGAGTTACGGCAACAATTACGATGATTGCTATGATTTGGAGAGCTTAAAATATTGCAAGTTTTGTGAGTATCAGTTCTGATATTTTGGGCGGAAACTTAAAGAAATGAGTGTTTTGGAGAATTATAAAGATTTTTGCAGAAACTTTGAAGTGTATTTTAGCCCTGTTTCTAGTTTTCAAATAATCGGTGGTGGTAATCGGTTGAAGGACAAAATTTTACCGATGCCGATTATTTACCGATTGTGCGATAATCGGCCCAATGCCGATTATCTAACAGATGATCGGTCGAACACTACTTTAAATACACATACTGCATAGTACTGTAGGGTGTTTCTGAAACCCACTCTATTGCAAATTCTTTGTGGTATTTATTTTAAGCCTCTGACATGACTCAAGTTAGCCTAATGCATAACATACAAAATCAACTTGACTTTTCAAACATTTGATCGCAAAATGACAAAATGTGAGCAACTCCTTTGAGAGGAGCACAAGAAAAACTTTCTGTTCAACTTTTTAACAATGCAGTGCAGAGTTTTTGACTCCTTGACTCCCTACAAAACTTCATCTTACAAGATAACAAATTTTTATGTATATCATGAAAATACAATAGCTAAATATTTAAATCTGTATAGGGACTACTCCCAAAATATAAAAGATAACAAAAAAACCCTGTTGTGATGTATGTTTTCATTATGCCCATTTTCGTTTAAAGCTACCCAGCACTTTCAAGTCAATTTAGAAGATGAATACACAAATCTTGTAAAGAAACACGTTTACCATAATTCATCATTAGAAAAATTGCTTCTGTTCCATAACCTTTTCCTCGACATGATGGTTCTGTGAAGAGAAGGAGCTACTCAAAATGGATACTGAAGCACCATTTCCTAACAATGAATATGAAATCTAATGGAAATTTTGTTCTTATATTTTCACTATGACTAAAAATAGCTTTGGGGTTTTGGCTGACCCGTTCTGCCTCCCCAAGACAAATTGGGATTTGGGAGCTGGTTGACTGGTACTCAGTTCAAATTATTATTGCATTACCAACCGGCACATAAACTAAGTAAATAATTACTTGACTTAAAACGATGAAAAAGCGTCAACAGTTCAGTCGTTTCTTACTCATCACAGGCTACAAACCTTGGTCACCATGTGTCACTGTTAAGTTTGCTTGAATCTACTTAATAGGGTAAGCCTGCACTCAAATTATCAAGCAAGAGCCCTGCACAGTACCTTTGAAAAAGTACACAAAAACCACTTCTGTTGTAGAAGTAAACAAGGAAAGGGTAAAACTTTAAGCTCCATAATAAAATCACCTCTGCAAATTTTTTAGAATCAACTGAGTCTATGCCCCACAAATTTAATTGGTAAAAGTCCTATCCTATGGAATGACTGACAGTATTACCACAGTGTTGAAAAGCCGAACCAGGTGGACACTCAAGCTGTTTCCATGTAAATATATTTTTAAGACATAACTATCTATTCTTTGAAAGGGACAATAAAAAAAAAGTTGTGTCCAAGAAAGGGCACTACAAGTCAATTGCAACAACTGTCTAATTCAGGTTTGTATCTAAAGGGCATGATTGCAAAGCAAAGACACAGAGTGCAAACACCTAGCTTGCAAATTAAGGAGGTTCTTCATCTTTCGTCAACTTATCTCCAACTGCGACATCAGCTGTCTTAGCCTAAGCAACAGAAGGAGTGTTAATGATATATACGCACACAGCAGGACCTGAGGTACTATTGTAAGCCAGAATGTTCCACAAACAGAGAAATACATGTTGCAGTTACATTAAGAATGAACTGTGAGAACCTTGATAGAGACAAATGATTAGAAATAAAGCATATTCCTTCATCTGACCTGCAATCATTATTTCAATTTCAGCCTCAGAGTTGTCTTCAGTGTTGTTGAAAAAGAGATTAACATCCCCACACATGCAATCTGTAGATTGACAAAGAGAATGAAGAAATTAGGGAATTATCACAACTAATTCAAGGTTTTAATACGAACAACTGATAGAACATGATTTTTCATCTAATAGTAGTTTTGCAACTGAGCTGTGGAAAAAGAATTTTTTCAAATACATTCTTCAATATAAATAATGAAAGTAGCCCCAATAAGCAGTTTACATTGAAGTTCATTTTGGTTACATGCTGTACATTTCTTGTTATGGGAAACATGGGCGTAGGAGCCCAAGCTGATTTGGGGGACTGTAAGGACTTGCCCAAAAAATTTGCCCCCCAAAGACTGTGTGCTCCACGTGCGTTCAAATTGTTAATGTATATATTACATAGGTATGCGTCGTTTTCATCACACCACTTGCCAGTTACATACAATTATTTCCCATGTTTCTACCCTTTCCATATTGATAAAAATTTTGATTTTTCTCATGGGGGTGGGGAGGATTGCATTGTGTTGTGTGATCCCCAGCCTGGGGAGGGGTCTAAGGGGAAGGGGTGTCCCCCTCCCCTTTGAAAATTTTTGAAAAATAAGGTCCTTACATGCAATCCGGTGCCACATATATGCTACCTTTGAAGTACAATTTGGGTTAAAAAAATACATATTTAGGTACTAAAAAAAAAATCGGCATCAATGAGGGAGGAAAGGCCCAATGTCCCCCATAAATACACCGTTGATAATCATAATATAAGTTTAATCATTAGGTGTCCTTACATGCAATCTGGTGCCACATGCTACCTTTGAAGAAAAATTTGTGTTAAAAAATTATATATTTATGTACTACAAAGAAAAAGAAATCAGCATCATTGAGGGAAGCATGGCCCAATGGCCCCCCATAAATACACCATATATATAAGTTAAGTCATTAAAAAACACACTGTTGAATTAATACCGAATATATAGGTGCTGGTGTAATTCAAATCAAAACTTAATTTTAATTACCAAGGAAGTTTTTTAACTATTGGTTACCTTTAGCTACATCATTGCATTATTTTTCTTTCAGTAGGTGCCCCAAAAAAATCTCAGTATAGTGCCCAAATTTTTACAAAAATATTTGGTTGGGGGGGGCTGCAGTCCCCTCCCAGCCCTCCCCCCCCCCCCCTCCACCTCCTATGCCTATGATGGGAAAGCATGTATACAGGTTAATGTTCAGCTTGTCCATGAGTGAAGGAAGTGCTATCCTTTGTGCAGATGCCTCTTTTATCTGACAAATTGACAATGCAACTATATTAAAGATTCCCATGGTCTATTTCTGCAAGACATTCCTCAACAACATTCACATAATAACAATCATTTCATTCATGGTTTATCAATAGGACAGAGCCAATAAGTCTGCCTGGAATGTCACACATATAATATTATAGATATCTGCAGAAGGTGAAGGGACACAAGTACATCTGCCTGACACATTTGAACACTGAAGTAAATGCATTTATCTTATCAACTGATTGAGGCTGGAATTTTCTTACACTATTCTTTGAAAGAAACTTTTGAAGGTATAAAATATCTGACTTCTCTGAAAGTCTTTCAACTGTCTAGATCTATCTGTAGTTTAAATTTGCAACTAATCATCAACACACAAAATAAATGCAAACTGATACCTGTACATTATCTTAATTTTTGCAAACTAGTCTAATCCCAGACCAGTGTAGGTTTTGACATCCTTTATGAGCTACTGCAAAGGACTGTGAGAACTCACAGCCATCCACAGCTTAAACACAGATTAAAAACAGTAGCAATTTTCTTTTGTTTACAAAAAATAGCCCAGGTAGTGATGAGCTATCAGCAAATGTTATAAGCATTTCAAAAGTCAAATTATTCGGAACAAACTCTATATTAAAGTAAATAGGAAAATGATATTGTCCATAACAGAATTAGATGTATTAGATATTATTGACGAAAACCATCACTTTTTATCCTTCTCAGATTTCAGAGAGAAGTTTCTTATTAGTCTTTTCACTGTTTATAATGGTGTAACTTAAGAGATTCCAGGTTGTTGGAGAGGGCCACTGAATCAGTTTCACAATGGCACTGATATTTCACCATTAGAAACTATTTATGACACCAGACAGTTTTCAAGATTCATCTATAAGCAACTTATTTCGCAAGTGGTTACAAAGCCTAAGTGCATAGTTAAATGGAATGTTACTTTTGAACTAAGTTATGATCAATGGGCAAGTGATTTTGAATATCCCATTCAAATCCTTACATTAAAAGAAGATTTATTTCCAATAATGCTTTCTCCACCATATTTTAGGTACTAATTAAATGTTAACCCACATGAGCAAAACAGACATCCCTCATTGTTATTTGTGTGGACTCAGAGAAGAAACAATAGAGCATCTCTTCTAGGAATGCAATATACCTCATTTTTATTTTAAATGTCGAGCAAGTGATTTGCTACAAACAGTTTGTTTTTTTGAAAATGATGTTTTCTTCGGATGTGAACTTTCACCAAAGCAACCTTTGAACTTTCTTATCGTTCATTTTAAATACATTTTTCAGAAGAAGTTACAAAAAGATCAGTTAATTGTACATGAGTTTCTGTATAAATTTAAATTTGGGTTAAGTAAGCAAGTACAATCTGGGGCTTATTTTTACAGTACTTAAGTCAGTCTTTAGTGAGTGCCGGTAAAATATTATTTGAGCAGAAGTTTTTCTGTTACTGTATTATGATTTTTCTTTGTTTGTTTCAAGCAACTGTAGTGTTTTACATGTTACTTTTGTAAATTTTGTAACTCTTTGTTATTTGAGAAGCAAGAAATATTTTTAATCATTATTAAAATAAATGATGACAAAAAAGAAAAAAGAATAGCATTGGTTAGTAAAGTTTTTAATGACCTTTACCATTGTTTTTTTTTTTTTTTGGAATGTAATGGAATTTCTTCAGATATTGATTTCATTTTAACAAATGTATCGCAGGGGCCTTAACCCCCTCTTTGTCGCGACGTCGAATCCGACGTCAAATTAGAGACCTTTTTTAAAAAATTATAACTTTGTCATTTTACACTCCTGAGCCTTCATTCAACCACCAAAGTGAAGCTAACAAAAAGATGTGTCCAATTCTACTATTTTTGGGGTGGGTTGCTATTGACAAGTTTGTCTAAAAATTGAGTTGAATTTGTTATTATTCAAAAAAAATCGCAAAAATTCGGGAATTTTCCGTTATAATTTCAAAAAAATTATTTTCAGCAATATAACATGGGCCAACACCCCCATCCCTTTTCTGAAGTATCCCAGGGCATCAAAAACACGCTGAGAAAAGCCCCAGTATGAGGGGTACAGGATTTAGAGTATATCCTACAATTTAGGTCAAAAACTGGTTCAAAATTGTCGAAAATTACCCCAAAAATCGGCCCGACAAAAATAATCATAGCTCCGCAACGGCAAGTCCGATTTTTTTCATTCAAACACCAAAATGGTCTTTAGAAGATTCCTTAGATTTTTCAGGCGATACTCAGCAGTATAGCGCCATCATTCCTGGTCAAAACAAGAGTCTTTCACATGTACACACACTGTACTGGTAACGTTACTTCGTATGCTGATTTTGTGATCGATAACAACGTACAACAACCACACAAGACACAAAAGACAGTCAAAATGGACGACAAAGGGAGGCCATAACCATAATTTCAAGGTCTCCAAGTCAAGTGACTCTCCAAATCGGTGGAATTAGCTCTGTTTTATCGATCCCAAGCAGGTATGTGGTGCATGTAGTGTGCACACACTGTGTGCAGTTAGGCTACATACAGTATGTATGTACGAGTGCAGGCCTAGGCTACTACGTATCATAGCGTTAGCCACCTACCTTGACTAAAATTGTTCTATCTTTGTCATTTTACCATCTATATTCTAAAATTTGGTATGAAATGAATGAGGAAAGTGTGGCCAACATGCCCCTACACCATGAAACAAAACAAGGATGATTTGCATATGGTTTCTATGGAAACAAAACGACTTGTTTATACTGAGCTAATTTGCATAATTTTGCACCATTATTGAGACAAATTGTGAAAAAATAGTATGCTACATCGAATCCTCAAACTCTGACCTTTCCAATGATATAAAGGTCTCTGTACAAATTTTTTCAAAATATCAACTAAAGTAAGAATCTGTGGCATAAGTCAAGAGGTCTGTTGCAAAGGTCAAGAGGCCAGCTTAATTCAGCTTTATATGTCAGGCTGACTCTAAGATGGAAGTTCCAGCAGGGTTTACACAGGCAGAAGCACAACTTCCAAAACTGCTGACATATTTTTGTGGAAATTACATAGTACTTCAAAAAGAATATTAAGGTATTAAGGACTGTTGTACTGTTGTAGTAGAAAAACCTTTACTGACCCTCTTCTGTGAAAGACTCATTCCTCCATTTTGCCAGATCCATGATTATGAATGTCAGTTCTACAAAAAAAGAAAACATAATAAATTAGCATTTTTACCAAATTCATATAAACTTGAACAAGGTTTCCAGAAAATAACTTCCTCTCTCCCAAAGCTTGTTTTAAACATTAACAACAGTCATGGAGGTAGGTACGCTCACATGATCTGAAGTAATTTTCAGTATCACTTGTGGCAGAACATTTTCAAAAGTATTTCTTATATAAGGGTTGAGCATGATTTCCTGCTTTAGCTAGTATCCCTTACAGTAGTTTGTGCTTTAGTTTTGATCATTCTGGCAGTTAATACACATGTAGGAAAGGAGTTAACTTTTGATAGGTGCAGCTGACCACCATAATGTTATGAAACATGATGCCATCATGAAATTTAATTCTATGGATTTGAATACTAATGAACCTTTCAATTTTCATACATGCATAGTTCTAACCACTCATCACTTTTATTACTGCAAAGATTGAATCTTTTAAACAGTACCTGTCGCTGTCACAAGTTCTTGGTCATTTTCCCATGCTTTACAAGAAAAATCACAATTCTTTCTTTGATTTTAGTAACAAGGAGCTTTGCAAATATCAACTCCCACTCCAGTTTTGAGATGAGAATTCTCATCTCAATCCATCAATATAAAGTCATGTACTCCACATGATAACATACTACACAGATGGTTCTCTGACAACTCACCCCATCCCCTTCCCCCTCCCGACACAAGGCAACAAACAGACAAATCCTCCCTGTAAAAAAATTGGAATCGTATGGGGCAAGAATTGATAAATTAGTGCATACAGAGTAACAATCAACATTTTCTCACGAAATGTGAAATATACCTAATTTTATGTTGAACAAAATATCCATTAATCTAGACTATAACAAATGCCCTACCTCGTTGTTACTAACATGTGAATGATATGAGCAATTACCATACTGTGATGATTGTGCCTTTTGTTACTATGCCTTTTCTAAAAGCTATGGCACATGTCATCATCCCCTTTTTGGCATATCGACGAATCGCCAAAACCAGATTTCACGAATCTGTGGTGTTTACATTTCACATAGTGACCAATGTTATCTCAGTTGGAGGCTTTTTGCTTAATTAATCATTTATATGTCTTAAATTGTAGAAAATAAAATATATTACAATGTCATTTCAGTTTTCAATGCTAAGATATACAGATTCAGGCAAAAATTGCATTCGTCACTACGCCAAAATTACCAAATATACAGATTCATCACTATGCCGATTTGCGATTCGTCAGTACACCAAAAAGGGGACGACATGTACCAAACAAATGTAAAAAGACACATTATTCATGCCACCTTGAACAAATAGGTTAGGATAATGCTCTTTACCAGAATGAACAATACTCTGCTTACTTTCTTCATCTTCATGCCAGCTTATTTGCATTTCATATTCTTGGTCTAATGTCAGAGGCTCCGAGGCTGTCAGTTCTTGTAATTCTGCTGACTTCATCCATTCGTGGTACCTGCAAGTGACCAATATACAGACTGTTGTCTTTGCCCAAATATGACACAGGGAAAGCCTAACAATAAATCAGTACACTGACTACGACAAGTGGAGAACAGACAGTGGCATTTAAGACTGAGAGATCCACCCACAAAGAAATAATTTATTTCAAACCTGACCAGGATGGGTAGGATTCCCTAGATCAAAGATCTTAACTCACCCAAACCCTAATTCTACAATAGGTTAATCCTTATCCTACTCCTAAATCTGATTCTGTATCTAACCTGAATCCTGCCCCTACAGTACCTCTAACTAGAAGCATAATTTCAGTCAAGCTCATCTTCAAAGTAAACCTCCAGTCTAGTGGGTATCCCCCACCGAGGCAAGTACACTTAGAACCTAAACCAGAAGTAATCCATTAATATTCTCTCCACTGATAAAGAATCCTTGCCTTGCAAAATGTTTCACTGTTAAACAGCTGCTTTTCTGTCAAACAGTGATGAGCTTCTCTCAGATTGTTAAGTCACTTGTTAAAGCATTAAAATCCTACCCTTAAAAAAAAAATTCCTACTGACTATAAGGTAAATTTCAGTTATACCTGACTAAAGCAATTTTGTGTATTTCGATGGGTTTATGGCATGCACAAATCATGAAATCTATGAATTGCTGATCAATTTACAATCACAGATCATATCTATCTCAGTGACATTTGGCAATGTTATGACAGTCTGCCATGGTTGGCTGGCGAGGTGGCTGGTGGGTGGGCCTGGAGGTAATTCTACCGATGCTGTGCCCAAGAGGATAAAGGCAGAGGCATTTGAAGCGATGAAGCTTGGCAACCAGGAGGTTCAGGGTTCGATCCCCGGCTGGGTCAAAGTATGATGGGTTTTTCATCCAAGGGCAATCTATGGTTTTCCCATTTGAACTGGCTTTTCAAATTCAAAAGAAACCAAATTTGACCTAAATTGTTGAGTTGGTTAGCTACCCGACATGAAGTTGTAATTAATAAGCCATTTGAGCTGTTTCCACACTTGTGGTCACTTAGCATCGTAAAACGCCTACCCCTCAAGGCTTCAACCTTTGTAAGTACTGCCCAAATAGCAATCTCGAAAGCTATTCTTCTATCACAAACAAAATATTTACTTTCACAGCTCATGCTTAACAGACATAAAGGGATGCACAAATTTTCAGAATCACACACTGTAAGATTGTGCTGTGCATACTCCATTTTGGATAGATATCAATGCTAAATCAAACTTTTGTGAATGTATGACAATGAAGGAAAGTCATTCTCCTACCTTAAAACATGATGTCTTTTGTAAGGTACCAAAATCACCCTCTTTCCAGTTATGGAACAATTTTCATTAATCTTCATCCTTTCAATGTCCACCCTTTCAGTTTTTTTTTTTCACATAAACAGATTAAAAGCTGTAACATATGGTACCTGAATCCTGAAAAGGAAACAGAAAACCTCCAGTAAGTGAATCATTTATCTCATTTTAATCCAATTGATACCTACTATGACATCTTGCAGACTTCACTCAAATTTTTCAACGGCAATCAAGTACTGCCTGAACCTACCGAAAATTCAATTGTGCTTTTGGATACTAAGTATAAATGACTTTGTAAGCATACATCTTTAACACTTACTGTAAACAAGGTGTGCAGTATAATTGAAATAGTTTGACCAACCCTCCAAACTTTAGATCATGACTTAGTACGTACAGCAGCTAGCTATAACAGTTTTCTCTAATGTGGCAGTACAGCCTGGGCCAAGTATGGTCACTTCAATCATTTCAAATTTGTGGAACTGCATATTTCAGATGTATGTATTGTAGACTACTTTAATTCTAACCGCATACTGTCTTCATGAAAAGAAACTTGTATTAGCATCAAATACTAATTTGTAAGTAAATTGTCACTTAAAATAGTTATTTCTGTTATCATTTTAATGACACTGCTATGTCACATATACAGAAAATTTTGTAAAAAATGAGCGTTGTTTTAAAAAGATAACCAATGAAAACATGTCATGATTATATATTGTAAATTTTGTAAATGATGAAGAACAGGTATCTTTAATTCTTGATTTTTGAAAACTTTGTGAGTAATTAGGAGACATCATTTTGTAAATATTGTACATGATCTGTACAAAAATTCAAGAATAATGAATGATTCCATGAAATGGAACAAAAAGGTTGCACTAAAAGAGATGGAGGGGAAAAAATAGTGATACTGTGGTAATTAGTTTATCCACTTTAATAAGCCTAGGCCTATCAACTGAATCACTCTCACTCCACCAACCCCAGGTACAGTCACAGTCATCGAACATATGTTAAATGTGCATAGTAGGATATTAATAAGTGAATCAGTATCTTAAGATGATCCAATATACTATGTGGACGGTACAACTGAGTTTGACTCATGGTTGCATTGACAAACCCCTCAGTCACTTCTGAAACTAATATTGTAAGTACAGTGACACACACCTCAGCAATGGAAGTGATGAGCAGTTGGTATTTTTGACATATATACTGTATTAAAGTCACTGAATATCTCACAAATTTTTGTACTCTGCTGTACCAACCAGTGATAAATCAAAAGGAGTCACCTAATGTTAGGGTTAGCAATTATATAAGTGGCTGACAAATGAAGTTTCAGTGAAGTGACTCATACCATAGTCACTTTGGTTTCTGAGAATATAGATAGCAATACATATGATCTACCACAAGTCTACAGTTGTGGCCGTGGTTGCTAGTAAAGGTGCACGTCGGTCTGGGTTTTGATGCCCAAACTGCCCAATCCTCCGTTTGGCCACAAACAGGACCACCTGAAACGGTTGAAGCATCGTACTCAGCCCACCCGAGACCAAAACTGATATCTGTTTAGAGGTTAGTCAAACCACTCAAACCAATGAAGCTCTCAGACAATCCAGACCAACCCCCAAAAGCCAGAGGCAAGCTTTCATGGACCAAGTATAGGGTCTATACAGCAGGGATGTAGCTAGCCAAATTTGAGTGCCGGGTAATTGTCTGATCTGGGGAAAGCACCTCACACCCATGGCATCTACTCCATTTTTCAGCCAATAATTTTTTATTTTTCCCTCATTTTACTTTAGGGAGTAAATTTAGGGCTAGTTTTAAGTCTCGGTTGGCAGATTTGTGGTGGGCGGAGAGATGTGTGTTTTACCCTGGAATGCCGGGTGGGAATACTGAGTGCTGCGTGTCACCCCCCAGTGCCACCCACCTTAGCTACATCCCTGTTATACAGTAGTTGATAAGAGCTTCTTTATTTTAACAGTGGTATGCACATTAGAAAAGTACAAAATAAATAGAGAAATAATTGGGAAATTTACATGAACATCATAGAGTGTTCAATCTAATGCACAGAGACAATAACCTACAAGGTTTGGTCAGTTTTGTTCAGTGGAGGATATAGCTGTGCCTTGGGAGAAGGCATTAAATTTACATACACCAATTAAATCAACGTTTTTCCGTTTTCCTTGGGATGGGTCCAAAACAGACAGACCACCCACAACCAAAATTACAGTATGCTGGTTTCATTACAGGTCAGACAACCAATCCTTGGTCCAAGATCACCAACACCACCCACAACCACCTTCAGTTTTGGGTGATTTTGATTTGGTCTTGGATTTGGTTTCTCTGTACACATCTTTGGTTGCCAGTCAAGTTGCCCTTAGGAAATTTTCCCCTAACAAACTCGCACATTTATTAAACACAAAGTCACCTACTGAGCAAACAGAGTTAATTTTCCCTTAAGAAGTATACCCCTTACAAAGTCACCTCCTAACAAAGTTATCCCCTGAGTTTAACAAAGTTGCAACCTCGTGTCAAATGTGAAACTGCCCGAAGTCTTCAACCAATAAGATTCTTCTAGAACATTCCTTGCTTTAACAATGATGAAAAGTGAAATTTAGGGTCTAGTAATGTCAGTTTCTGTCAAGTGGACAAAAGTGAACGAGTGTTGTGAAGTTATTGACACAATTTGCTGCTGCGCATATGTAAACCTGTAAGCCTAGATACATGTTCGCTGCATCACTGCAGTGGCATAGCTATAATGGTGTAAAAGTTTGCCAACCAGCCAGCAGCATCCCTTTAGTTCTACATTTGTAATTAGAAGAAACCTTGGGCAAAAGTTGAAAGTGGCCTCATAATATATAAGCTATACCCAATCTGTTGAGAATATTGGCTATACTGGCGATGTGGCCATCGTGCACTGGGCAGCTTAGGTTACCAAAATTATGTAATAATCATGTCTTACAACCAGGAAGTTGATGCAACCATGACTCCCTGATACAACTATGCCTTCTGAGGCTTAATTCTGCACTAATCCTGAAAGTTGCAACAGTATGGAAACCTCAAATTCACATAGTGACAAGTTTTCAATTCCTTCAAAGAGTGTCGAAAGTTCTTCCAATTCCTCTCAGTGTTAAATGTGATACCACTCAGGGGACAACTTTGTTGAACTTACGGGGCAACATTTTTAGGGGCCAGACTGGCAGGTATGTGTAGTACACTGAACCTCTTCCTCCTGGACTAATGACCTTACACGCTAATTTGAGACATACTTTTCCTACATTTTGTGTACACACTGTGCTTAATTTAATTCTACATTGTGTAAATTTGGCATGACATGGAAATGAAGGAAAGAGGTATATATAGTACTATTAATGGCACAAAGCTAGTACAGTTGATCAGATATGAACTTTCCAGCACAGGTTAGGGGGCACGTTATCATGGTGGTTGAGTAAACTCCTTGCATGCTAAGGGGCACCACATCAGAGATCCCAGTGGAACCACTTGGAACTTTGCTTGGGACTTGAATACATACAGTATGCTTGTTCAGCATAACTGTTCACAGTAAAGCTAAGGGGGTTTAAAATGCTGAATTAAAATTAGGTTGGGTATCTGGTTGTCTGTCTCAGGAGTCAAATTAACATGTGTTTTACTTAAAAAGCACCCACCATTACCTCCGCAAACTGTGAGGTACGGTAACAACTTGAAATTTAGCAGTTACAGCAGCGATCAAAAAAATACTGTACTCCCCATACCATGCCCAATGTTCTTGCAATTAGATGTATACCTGTCAACTTCTCAACAGGGGAAGGTGTTTAGTCCTATTAATGTATGGTTGTTAGAATACAATTACAGTCTTACACATACACTGACTTTACTGTGCTTTCATTGTGCATTTCACTTGAACCTTTGTACAGAACACAGACATGGTCAAAGATATTGGTGTTTGGGAACATTTTGTCCCTATGCCAAATGTACTAACAGTACTATTAATGACTGTGAATTCGACATTCAGTTTCGTGCACTGATAATTTTGGGTGAATTAAAACAAAAATCTGTGAAATGATTGCTAGATCTCCACGTAGGGTACAGGCAGGGTTGTTCCCGTTACGCTTTGAAAGTAACTCGTTATAGTTACAGTTAATTCCGTAAAATTGTAACTCGTTACAGTTACTAGTTACAATGTTGAAAAAGTAACTAGTTACAGTTACTTTTGACTAAAAAGTAACTAGCTACATTTCAAAAGTAACTCGTTACTTCAAGGTGAATATACGGTACCTCGGTACCTGAAATGGAGGGGGGGGGGGCATAATTAGATAGTAAGACGGGGGCACATGAGACGACCGACACCTCATTTGTGCCGGTTATCCTTAGGTGTTCCCCAAAGAAAGTCAATGAAGCTAGCTGATCTTCAATGGGCATTGTCGCAGAGGCTCCTAATGCTCAACATGAAGCAGTGAATCATGATACTGTGTCGGAGCTTACGCAAACTATTTGTTAGAGGAATATGGTTATAACCAAAACTTTTCCAGTTACCAAAGTACTTCTTTGAGGGTTGAAATCTTTATACTCCCATCACACAGTCGGCTAATTTAGAGAGGTTAGCGGCTATGCCGGAAAGGGGAAGAGCGTTGTTTCAGCAGTAGTCTTCACCCCTCAAGAGCATAAATATGGTATAATAAGAGGATGAATACATTTGTTAGCAGTAAAATTTTAAAACCTCACCGCTAAGGTTGGGCTAAGTGATATTTCCCCATAAATTTCAAGTTTCACATTGTGTCAATATAAAACAGTGCATAGAAATGGTGATACTATGCAGTTTATACATGCAGATCATGTGCACATAATTCACTTTCCCTTTACAATAGGTAAAGCTTTAAGTCGGACACTTCTCTTTCCAATTAGCTTTGTTAGGATACTTTTAACGCCATTGACCATTTCAATATTCTGCTGTTTTTTTATATTAACCGTACTATTATTCCAGTGTAAGGAGTTACGGACATTGAAAAGAATATGATATAGCCTAAATTCATACGTTTGATTCATCAAATAAAGATACCTTACATGTTAAATTAGATGCATAAATGGATGCACGGTGTTTACCAACGCTTGGCACCGTATAGATTTACTGGGCTCCAACGCAAGAGTCCAGATTCGGTTAGCTTAATGCCGGTCTCAAGAGCGTTTTTCTAGATTAGGAATTTGCCCGGGATAGAAGGTTCCGGAATCGAAATTTTTACGGAATGTGATGTAACTGGACTCGGACTCGGAGTTCATTCCAGCCGAGTTCTCAAATATGAAAGTTACATTAAAAGTGTTTAAAGTTCCATTTGTGCACAATGTACAGATCTAAGGTATTGTCACATACAATCAACTAAATTACTCAGGAGGCCAGGCTATGGAAGTGAGTACAAACGATGACTTTGTTAATTAATGGTGGACATGTACGATAGAATTAAAACATCTGTATGTGTGATATGATATACATTGGCAAAAAGACTGGTCTCGGAATTGGTGCCATTGGAATCAAAACTGGCAGAAATTTGAGGATCCTGAGTAGTACCATGCTCGGAAAGATTCGGGAATCTAGAATCGCAGTTAGCTCCGACTCGGATAGGGTGAACACGGGTCCAGCCCTAACGTCTCAAGAGGCATTGATTAAACTTTCAAAGTAAGCTGGTATTTGAATGCCCATGGGCCAACCCGTTTCTCATGGTACACTGTCTCCACTGTGTCCTCTGAAGGACAATATGAGTAAACCAAGGCCCAGCTGACTTTACTTAGAATACATAAAGTCAGCTGAGCCTTAGAGGACCGTTCAGTATTTTTCAAATAATCGCACAAATCGGTCTCATGGATAATAAGCATTGATCTGTCTAATAAGTATTTTGACATACAGATCAATTTTAAACTTATTTCAATCAGGGAGTTGCTATTTGACAACTCCCTGGTTCAATAGACAAATCAAGTGGCCCGGCCTGTAAGCCTGCAGCGTGTGCATCTAATATCAACTTCTGATTCTAATCGTGAATAAAATTTGATGTCGGTGAGGGCGACGTCGATAATAGCGATGAATGATAAATAGCCTATATCGAAAATAATTTTACATTTTACTACCAAAGTGTCATCAATTTGAAAATTTTCTGTTATTCTGTTATTAGCTCAAAGAAAATGCAATTTGTGGTCATTTTGACTATTTGTAACGGGAAAGTAACGGGACCCAAATGTAACGCCGTTACAGTTACTTTTACACAGAATTGTAACTAGTTACTTGCTCCGTTACTGAAATGCAAATGTAACTCGTTACAGGGTTCCGTTACACAAAATGTAACTCGTTACAGTAACGGCGTTACTTGTAACTCGTTACTTCCCAACCCTGGGTACAGGTTTTAATCAGTTACCTGCATATGACGGATATGTCTGTCATGTCCTAACTTCACGCTAACTGCGTATGACAGATACGTATATGCGTTGTGTAATATATGGACTCAACTAGGTCAAATAAAGCCCAGACACTCAATGATACCAACTCGAGAGATCATTCACTGTGCACAGAGAACATTCTCGCCCTATTACTTGTTTGCTAACGTATAGGATGGATATGTCTGTCTTTAAAGTGAGTCGTTGATCAAGCAAGTGTTCTTGGACGTGCTGGGCTGTTTACAGCCTCTCACAGGCTGCCAATACAGGTGTAAGACCACATGGGTGTATTTTCTTTCTGATTTCACTGTTACAATGGCTGAGTCTACATCAAAGAACAGGCGATTGTCTACCAAATACGGAAGGGTTAACATGCCACCGAAGAAGCTTTGCTGAGATTTGATTTGCATATCGATTCAGATAGTGACTCAGAAAATGAGGAAAAAGAAGAGTATTTGGGTGGGGTAAGTGACTAGACACCAAAAATAAGTTAAAAACACTGTCATTTGCTTGTATTTGCTTAAAAAAATGAAGAAAAAGCAGATGACGCATTTTTGTGCTAAATATTTACAGTGTATTATTTTTCCAATTTGTAAAGTTGAAATTTGTGAAAACCAACATTTTTGCAAAAATTAATTCCACAGTAGTATGAAAGTTACAATATATTAATTCCTCAGACAACATGGTTAAGGACTTGCACATATTGAGAACATCGTTGTACATGGTCAATTGAACCAGTAATGTATTAAACCATTAGCCTAATACGAAATATAGACACCATTTAAACTGTAAAGGAACCTTTATTCTGACCATTTAAACCTTTAGGAGATTAAATGGAAACTGACGGCCCTAGCAGAACCAACATAGTTAACTGCTTCAGGTCATCATGGTGAGAATGGAAAACCGCCCAAGGTGAAATCAAAAATCAAAACACTCTGTGAATGCTGTGTAAGAGTTAGGCCTACTCTGCATCTTTTGAATTTTGTAACTCTGATGTCAATCAAAGTACAGTCACTAGTTGAGACTTTTGCATACCATGGTACCCCCAAGTTACAGTCAGTAAGTCATACTTGGAGTGAGTACCCTTGAATTTGAACAGGACTCAGCATTGCCATAGACTAGGCCTAGGCCTAAGAACTTCTATAGCCTACTGTAGACTCCATTTGACTTGGCCCTTGCCCCGCACACACAAAATTTCAACTCATTTGCCATCTCGGCAGGGATCGTCACCTCTCAAGTCCCCGAACAGTTATCTTTCTCACCAAACTTTCCACAGTTTCTTTAGCACCACATTCACCTACCACACAAGTCTCTTCCTAAAAGAATTCTCAAAAGTGGTGAATTTCAGCTCAATAACTCTGCTTGCAACGTAGACAGTAGGCCTACTTTCAAAAACTCATCTGAGAAGTCAACTACACATATAGCTCTTCCACATTCTAAAGCCATTTTTCCTGAAATGGGATCTAAAATTTCCTGAAATCGGCTTGGTATTTCCTAATATTTTCAATAACGCTTCTTTTATACTACTTTAATGACTGATCCAGGATTTCACCCTGTCAAGTCATACATTATTTCCGTACGCCATACGCAATTTCCAGATTTCCCGAATTTCCCGAAATAAAATCCATCTCCCGAAAATTTCCCGAGGAGCACCCGTATTTCTCAAATTTCAGGTAATTTCGGGAAGAGTGGAAACACTGTACACAAGTGATCTTGTTTTGGGTCTCAAGTCCAGCTACTTCGGCCTCTCTATATAGGAACTCTACTTCGGCCTATCCTGGGGAGCGGACTCTGTTTGCTCAGCTCCTCAGCTTCCCAAACCAGGATATTAGTCATATTACTAAACAAGGAATATGCCTTAACACCTCCCTGGTACAGCCTACTACGTAGGCAATCTTTGTCCCGGATGGCTATTTTTTTTCCCACGAGGTTATGGGCAAATTTGATTTTCAAAAGTTTTCAAATTTGTTTCAAAATCATGGTTAGTGTTAACTTGAGAATCCAACTCCAGGGTGGTAAGCCCAAGATGCTTAAGTCTAATATGATAAGGTAGGTGTCTCACCTCGGGTATAAGGCGAGTGGCTCTCCTCTGAACTTGCTCTAAAAGAAGCTTGTCCTTTTCATAGAAGGGACTCCAAGCCTGGGCTGCATAGTCTAGGTGGGGTCTTACCAACTGCTTATACAGATTTAGTACAATTTCTTTACTAAAACTACTGAAATTCCTCTTGATCAATCCAAGCACCCTATTAGCCCTAGCAGCAGCAGCTGCACACTGTCTAGATGGCTTTAAATCACCTGTAATAACTACACCCAGATCCTTCTCAAAAGTCACATCACTCAGAATACTACCATTCATGTTATAATCATAGCTGAAATTTTTAGGACCAAAGTGAAGGACTTTGCACTTATCTGCATTAAAAGACATTTGCCAAGTCTGAGACCATGAAAATAACCTATCCAAGTCTTTTTGCAGTAATGAGGCATCATCCTTATCACTAACCTTCCTATAGAGCTTAGTATCATCAGCGAACTTACTAATACTAGATGTGAGAGAGCTATCAATATCATTGATGAAAATTAAGAAAAGAAGTGGGCCAAGAACAGAACCCTGTGGAACTCCACTTGTAACTTCTTTCCAAGAAGAGAAATTACCATTAACAACAACTCTCTGAGATCTACCATTGAGCCATGAATTTATCCAGTCAGCACAACTGCCCTTGATGCCTAACCTATGCAGTTTAACCATAAGTCTACCTAATGGAACTTTGTCAAAGGCGTTTGAAAAATCAAGGTAAATGACATCAACACTGTGACCACAGTCAAGAGATAAGGAAACATCCTCAAGAAAGCTTAGTAAATTAGTAACACAAGATCTACTCGGTAAAAAACCATGCTGTGACAGATTGAGTAACCCATTATCTAAAAGATATTTAAGCAAACAATCCTTGATTACAGATTCCATAACTTTGCACACAACACTGGTTAAACTGACCGGCCTATAATTGGAAGAATCATGTCAATGGACGAATCACACCCCTAATTCCAAAATAACAACTTTTCGACTAATTTTTGGTAATTCTGACGCCAGATTATGAAAGAACGAGTCAAATATTCCACGCTAACCATAATTTTGAAACAAATTTAAAAATTTTCGAAAAACCGATTTTTCCATCGCCATCAAAAAAAAAAAAAAAAAAACTAGCGGCCCGGATCGATGCCTTTGAGATTGCTTACCGTAATAGGGGAAGCTTGTGCATTCTATTGCACTCCTATTACCATTGTCAACTGGCTGCTTTCCGGTCCGCATTCGCAAAGTCGCATGTTGACGAGAGAGAAAACTTCAAGTTTGGTTTACAGCAACGAATTTAGATGCATTTTGCCTAATTTATTTTCATTGAAACTGGTCGTTTTTTAAAACTAAGGTAAATAAATATGATTCCTACCTTGAGTCACCTGTTACTGACTCAATATTTATTACTCCTACAACAAATGATGAAATTTTGACACTGGCCTTATCCCTCACAATTTCTGCAGCTGGGTCGGATGGCATTTCTCCAAAAGTGGTAAAACATGCTGCTCCCTATATTTGTGAACTTTTTTTGTGTTTAATCTCTCTCTTGAGCAAGGCACGGTCCCTGAGGCTCTCAAGGCTGTTCGTGTAGTAGTCCAATATTACCACCACTCACCACTAATTGCAACAGTGACAGAATTGATTCCACCGCAATGCGTTTCAGTGACGTTCTCAAAACACCATATTGAACCCTGGCCAATGAGAAAACACGGTGGATATAAGTGCCTAAGGCAGGATGAGTGGTTTGATTTTGGCATTAGGCCCGTGGACTGCAACATCTGTTTGTATATTTCATAAGCGTTTCGGGGTTTTCATTGAGTGGGCTGAGCAACTAGATAAATGACGGCCATTTTGATCTGATACTCCATCTTGGATTTCAGTTTAGGTTATGGGAAGAATACTTTAGGGGTATAAATGGTGTAGGCTACCTAATTTGACAAGCCATAGCAGACTGGGCACTGGTTTGTTGATTTGGCCTAATTTGTACAGTAAGTCAATAGAAGAATGCGTTTTTACCTGTATAATTGGGTCACCAATTTCAAAGGTCAAAACTTCAAAAGTACATAAGCTAGCTCTTTGTAATTTGCAGGCCATATGCATAACATTTGATTTTCAAAATTTTTCAAATTTGTTTCAAAATCATGGTTAGGGTTTTTTAGGGTTAAGGGAAAATGAAGTGGGGTTATTTGGCCTGTTCTTTCATAATACGGGTGTCAGAATTACAAGAAAAGGGTCGAAAAGCTGTCATTTTTGAATTAGGGGTGTGGCCTATTTCCAAGAAGCTGATTGGTCCATTGGCAAAAAAATTGGGAAAAAATTGCGCGCGCGGCACCATTTTAGAAGGCGGGGGTCGGGCCGGCTGGCTGCATGACAAATGGAACGAGCGGCGGAACGTACACTATATTCAGACATTCACACTTTCAACCTGTCAATTGGGCGAACTTATACATGTATCCCGGTAGCTACAGTTACTGTAGGTATCAGGTTGGGAAGCCCCTGTAATGCAAGCCTCACAGTTGCAAGCTTGCAAATTTTGCTAACTGGGTATTACCACTCCTTCTGAAATGTTAATAAAATTCACCGTTGAACATAGGCGTGGGATATATCCACCCCGCTTTTTGACAAGGGGATGGCCTACACAATACAGCCCCAAGGTTTTCAAACATATTACAAAATAATATGCTATTTACTACTATATTTGTTTATCAGATTGATAACTATTGAATGTTGTGAAATAAAGTAAACCATTCACAAACTTAAAACACTTCAAAAAATGTTATTTTTTCGGAGCGCATTCATCTTGCATTGTTGTCTTTCAACAAAAGAAAACAGTGGCACCGGCACGGGGGAATGGGGGAGTGTGCCACCCCCAAACATTTTCAAATTTTTTCGATTGCTTTTAAAATGAGCCGAAAATAGGTGCTTAAGCTGTAGAATTTTGTAGAGGATATATGGTGAAGTGTGTTTTTTACTGAGTGATGGATCTATTTTAATTATTTTCTTTCTAAAATTCTTCCCAACTATCAAAACTTCACTTCTTTTTCTTCTCTCTCCATCCTCCCAAACGTAGGCCTATTTGTTCAAAGGTACGGGTAACGGGTTTTACATCCATTCTAATGCAGTATTTCGGAGCCCTTCACGTACAACTTCCACTGTTTACACCCCATGCCTGATGACAATTATTAGAACGATAATCCACCGAATTGTTCTGGCGAGAACTATTTTTCGAAAACTTTTTGGTACAACCTCAGGCTTGCATCAAGAGGCTATTACGTGGCATATGTTATTATGGGCAAATGATTTGAAGTAAATAGACCTTATGCAGTGACGTCACACGTGGTCGTTTCAGAGAAATCCTAAGCTTTAGCTGGGAGGAGCGTGTCAATGCAAAGACGCGCGTTAAACCGTGTGCTGCAGGAGGGTCACGTGCCGCGGGAATGTAGTTGTATGGGAGCTGTAATATTTTTATTCACCCAGATTCTGTGTATGCGAACGGAGCGTTGTTTTTCCTTGGCGTACGTGGGAACGTTGTGGATGTTATTGCAAATGAATGCTGGTCAAGCCTGACGGCAGAACTACAATCTTGGACAAAACTGTTGGGACGCTTTGTCATAATATTCTTGAATCTCCGTTCCCAGGTTTACATGAAGCCCCCGCTCCCCCTTCCAAAGTTGCGCAGAGAGAATGACTGCATGCCGTGAAAATGGTCAACTTTGTGAAGGGGAGCGGGGGTGTCCCAACGAGTTTTGTCCAAGATTGTAGAGTCAAGTAGTTTGGGATTTTACAAAAGCGTTCTCTCTGCTAACTTCCGACTTTACTTACCTGAAGCATATGAAGAAGTACGCGGCCCAAACATCAGTTTGTTCACAAAACCGCAGAGACGATACAACAAAATTTGTGTTTGTTACTGGACATAAAATGGTGAGGATGAAGGTCAAAAGGGGAGGTTAATCAATCATTATGACCAACTAAACAGGTTGCTTACGGTACATCCGCATGAGGTAGGCCGGGTTCCCTTCCCGCGCACAAAATGGTATATGACTGAGCGAAAATTTCCTTCATTTGGACAAATTTAAATAGGCCTATAAAGAACTTTTGTAACGGTCTATGGGACACATGATAAAATCAGGACTCAGCTTTACAATATTGTGTTACGGTTTAAGGGCATGTTCTGCATCTTGCAATAAAGATGAAAGCTGTTCAAGTGCCTATTCAAAGCAGTGGCGTATAGCTACGGGGGGCGGGGGAAGCTCGGGGCGCCCCTATGAAAATGAATGGAAAATTATTTTCCCAAAATAAACTAAAGTAAGTTAGTAGGTGTGGAAAGGTTTCTCAATTAACAAGAAGAATATGTTTCTGTTTGAGGATGTTTCTCGAGTGCCCCCGCCTTGACACTGTATTTTCCCTGGTAAAGTGAAAAACATTCTTTGCCGCTTTTTATATTAGCTTTGATAATGCAAATGTCTGACTGAGTGACCATTTCCTCTAATTATGCAAGTGCTCAACCCCATGGCTTTCTGAAGCCGAAACTATTGGCCATGTTCAGTTATAACGCTAATGACTTTAAGTAATTTGTTTGACATTTTCTTATGACTGAGTTTATACACCAACACCCCTGGAAAAAATCTGTATAGGCTAATGGCTACCGCTCGAAAAAGGTCTAACTACACACAACTACACCAATGTACCGACAACCTTTGATTTGCTTAACAAAATTTTTCTTATTACAGTTCAGGACCGAATCCAGGGTGCATTATGACTTGAAACGGCCAAAAAATAACTCTCGAAGTATCATAATACAAGCATCGCGAGACAATTCGCCGCTAGTTTAACTTGAAAGTTGATCTTGTGGTCGCCCTGGCAGTACGCGGTCTCCCCGCTGATCGTGGGTTAGTTTCCATGAACGCTCACTTGAAAACAACGCGTTACTCATTCAGGAGAATATACATAGTCGGCTACGCAAGCAGCTCTGTGGGTGTATAAGACTAATACTTGAACCATACAATTACATTCCCGCGGCACGTGACCCTCCAGTGCGCTGCATTTGTTACTGTGGGACGCGCCTTCCAGCTAAAGCTTAGGATTTCTCTGGGTCGTTTAAGGTGATTGGTCGTCTTAAAATATTATTTGTGACGTCAGCCATTTCTTGACATGTTTTTGCAGTCGTCACTGTTCAACGAATACATCGTACAAGTAGCTATGATGACATCGGTATAGCTAGTCGGTATACTGCTTATACCATCAAATTGAAGTTAGCGAACAATAGCAGCGACCAATAGTAGCGAACATTAAGATTTCCCAGCGAACAATAACAGCGAACGATAAGCGTGAATCATACTACGGAGTTGTGTAATGGCCGTTGTGGTGAGCAATGTGCAAAACATGCCACGATTATTGAAATCAAAATAAACAACCACGTCGTCGATTAAGGATTTAGTGGGTAAATCTGTTACTCAGTTTCATGGGGTGCTTGTTGTTGATAACATGGTCCTCTATCACCTCATACGAACTTATCTCGAGAGGCGATGTTGTGAAGGAGAATTATCCCCCAGACCAGGCTTAACACAAACCTTGAATATGCATTCATTCCGATTTTCGACACTTGCTTTGGCCAACAAACTATATCTGTGACCAGGAGCGTCGCCAGACTGAGAGTATTTATCATGGGGGGGGGGGTGGTGCCGTATTTGCCGACTGAAAAGAAGCAAATGCCGACTGAAAGTGTTGATAAGCGATGCAGTTAGAGCTGAGAACCGATAATCCGACCGGTAGTGGTCCAGCAGGGGTGGCGCCAGGATTTGCCCACGGGGGTCAACGATCCGAAGCCTTGACAGCCCCGATGCCGTCGAGGGGTTGGTTAGGGGAGATTTGAAGAAAACCTGTGAACTATACCATGCTATTGCGGGACATATATTACATAAAATTTTGTATATACTGCAACCCTCGGGCAAATTGTGACAGAGGGCGCTGTCACTCAAAAAAGTCCGCTTTTAAGCGATGATCGGAGATAATTTTCCAACTTTCAAAGGCCATTTTGGCAAACATTTCCAAAATGTCAGTGGATATAATGGGGGTGTTTCATGAAGAGGAGGGTCTCTTCTATTACCATACTTCTGCTACCCTCGGGGCAAATTGTCACAGAGGGCGCTGTCACTCAAAAAAGTCCGCTTTTAAGCGATGATCGGAGATAATTTTCCAACTTTCAAAGGCCATTTTGGCAAACATTTCCAAAATGTCAGTGGATATAATGGGGGTGTTTCATGAAGAGGAGGGTCTCTTCTATTACCATACTTCTGCTACCCTCGGGGCAAATTGTCACAGAGGGCGCTGTCACTCAAAAAAAGTCCGCTTTTAAGCGATGATCGGAGATAATTTTCCAACTTTCAAAGGCCATTTTGGCAAACATTTCCAAAATGTCAGTGGATATAATGGGGGTGTTTCATGAAGAGGAGGGTCTCTTCTATTACCATACTTCTGCTACCCTCGGGGCAAATTGTCACAGAGGGCGCTGTCACTCAAAAAAAGTCCGCTTTTAAGCGATGATCGGAGATAATTTTCCAACTTTCAAAGGCCATTTTGGCAAACATTTCCAAAATGTCAGTGGATATAATGGGGGTGTTTCATGAAGAGGAGGGTCTCTTCTATTACCATACTTCTGCTACCCTCGGGCAAATTGTCACAGAGGGCGCTGTCACTCAAAAAAAGTCCGCTTTTAAGCGATGATCGGAGATAATTTTCCAACTTTCAAAGGCCATTTTGGCAAACATTTCCAAAATGTCAGTGGATATAATGGGGGTGTTTCATGAAGAGGAGGGTCTCTTCTATTACCATACTTCTGCTACCCTCGGGCAAATTGTCACAGAGGGCGCTGTCACTCAAAAAAGTCCGCTTTTAAGCGATGATCGGAGATAATTTTCCAACTTTCAAAGGCCATTTTGGCAAACATTTCCAAAATGTCAGTGGATATAATGGGGGTGTTTCATGAAGAGGAGGGTCTCTTCTATTACC
The DNA here is from genome assembly GCA_029531755.1 of Holothuria leucospilota. Taxonomy (NCBI): domain Eukaryota; kingdom Metazoa; phylum Echinodermata; class Holothuroidea; order Aspidochirotida; family Holothuriidae; genus Holothuria; species Holothuria leucospilota. The sequence continues at coordinate 54,503,853 of CM055968.1, forward strand.
ATACTTCTGCTACCCTCGGGGCAAATTGTCACAGAGGGCGCTGTCACTCAAAAAAAGTCCGCTTTTAAGCGATGATCGGAGATAATTTTCCAACTTTCAAAGGCCATTTTGGCAAACATTTCCAAAATGTCAGTGGATATAATGGGGTGTTTCATGAAGAGGAGGGTCTCTTCTATTACCATACTTCTGCTACCCTCGGGGCAAATTGTCACAGAGGGCGCTGTCACTCAAAAAAAGTCCGCTTTTAAGCGATGATCGGAGATAATTTTCCAACTTTCAAAGGCCATTTTGGCAAACATTTCCAAAATGTCAGTGGATATAATGGGGGTGTTTCATGAAGAGGAGGGTCTCTTCTATTACCATACTTCTGCTACCCTCGGGGCAAATTGTCACAGAGGGCGCTGTCACTCAAAAAAAGTCCGCTTTTAAGCGATGATCGGAGATAATTTTCCAACTTTCAAAGGCCATTTTGGCAAACATTTCCAAAATGTCAGTGGATATAATGGGGGTGTTTCATGAAGAGGAGGGTCTCTTCTATTACCATACTTCTGCTACCCTCGGGGCAAATTGTCACAGAGGGCGCTGTCACTCAAAAAAGTCCGCTTTTAAGCGATGATCGGAGATAATTTTCCAACTTTCAAAGGCCATTTTGGCAAACATTTCCAAAATGTCAGTGGATATAATGGGGGTGTTTCATGAAGAGGGTCTCTTCTATTACCATACTTCTGCTACCCTCGGGGCAAATTGTCACAGAGGGCGCTGTCACTCAAAAAAAGTCCGCTTTTAAGCGATGATCGGAGATAATTTTCCAACTTTCAAAGGCCATTTTGGCAAACATTTCCAAAATGTCAGTGGATATAATGGGGGTGTTTCATGAAGAGGAGGGTCTCTTCTATTACCATACTTCTGCTACCCTCGGGGCAAATTGTCACAGAGGGCGCTGTCACTCAAAAAAAGTCCGCTTTTAAGCGATGATCGGAGATAATTTTCCAACTTTCAAAGGCCATTTTGGCAAACATTTCCAAAATGTCAGTGGATATAATGGGGGTGTTTCATGAAGAGGAGGGTCTCTTCTATTACCATACTTCTGCTACCCTCGGGGCAAATTGTGACAGAGGGCGCTGTCACTCAAAAAAAGTCCGCTTTTAAGCGATGATCGGAGATAATTTTCCAACTTTCAAAGGCCATTTTGGCAAACATTTCCAAAATGTCAGTGGATATAATGGGGGTGTTTCATGAAGAGGAGGGTCTCTTCTATTACCATACTTCTGCTACCCTCGGGGCAAATTGTCACAGAGGGCACTGTAGCCGAAGAAGGGTCCGCTTTTAAGCGATAATCGGGGATAATTTTTTCAACTTTTAAAGGCCATTTTGGCAAACCTTTCGATAATGTCATAGAATATCATGGGGGGTGTTTCATGAAGAGGAGGGTCTCTTCTATTACCATACTTCTGCTACCCTCGGGGCAAATTGTCACAGAGGGCGCTGTCACTCAAAAAAAGTCCGCTTTTAAGCGATGATCGGAGATAATTTTCCAACTTTCAAAGGCCATTTTGGCAAACATTTCCAAAATGTCAGTGGATATAATGGGGGTGTTTCATGAAGAGGAGGGTCTCTTCTATTACCATACTTCTGCTACCCTCGGGGCAAATTGTCACAGAGGGCGCTGTCACTCAAAAAAGTCCGCTTTTAAGCGATGATCGGAGATAATTTTCCAACTTTCAAAGGCCATTTTGGCAAACATTTCCAAAATGTCAGTGGATATAATGGGGGTGTTTCATGAAGAGGAGGGTCTCTTCTATTACCATACTTCTGCTACCCTCGGGGCAAATTGTCACAGAGGGCGCTGTCACTCAAAAAAAGTCCGCTTTTAAGCGATGATCGGAGATAATTTTCCAACTTTCAAAGGCCATTTTGGCAAACATTTCCAAAATGTCAGTGGATATAATGGGGGTGTTTCATGAAGAGGAGGGTCTCTTCTATTACCATACTTCTGCTACCCTCGGGGCAAATTGTCACAGAGGGCGCTGTCACTCAAAAAAAGTCCGCTTTTAAGCGATGATCGGAGATAATTTTCCAACTTTCAAAGGCCATTTTGGCAAACATTTCCAAAATGTCAGTGGATATAATGGGGGTGTTTCATGAAGAGGAGGGTCTCTTCTATTACCATACTTCTGCTACCCTCGGGGCAAATTGTCACAGAGGGCGCTGTCACTCAAAAAAAGTCCGCTTTTAAGCGATGATCGGAGATAATTTTCCAACTTTCAAAGGCCATTTTGGCAAACATTTCCAAAATGTCAGTGGATATAATGGGGGTGTTTCATGAAGAGGAGGGTCTCTTCTATTACCATACTTCTGCTACCCTCGGGGCAAATTGTCACAGAGGGCGCTGTCACTCAAAAAAAGTCCGCTTTTAAGCGATGATCGGAGATAATTTTTCAACTTTCAAAGGCCATTTTGGCAAACATTTCCAAAATGTCAGTGGATATAATGGGGGTGTTTCATGAAGAGGAGGGTCTCTTCTATTACCATACTTCTGCTACCCTCGGGGCAAATTGTCACAGAGGGCGCTGTCACTCAAAAAAAGTCCGCTTTTAAGCGATGATCGGAGATAATTTTCCAACTTTCAAAGGCCATTTTGGCAAACATTTCCAAAATGTCAGTGGATATAATGGGGGTGTTTCATGAAGAGGAGGGTCTCTTCTATTACCATACTTCTGCTACCCTCGGGGCAAATTGTCACAGAGGGCGCTGTCACTCAAAAAAAGTCCGCTTTTAAGCGATGATCGGAGATAATTTTCCAACTTTCAAAGGCCATTTTGGCAAACATTTCCAAAATGTCAGTGGATATAATGGGGGTGTTTCATGAAGAGGAGGGTCTCTTCTATTACCATACTTCTGCTACCCTCGGGGCAAATTGTCACAGAGGGCGCTGTCACTCAAAAAAGTCCGCTTTTAAGCGATGATCGGAGATAATTTTCCAACTTTCAAAGGCCATTTTGGCAAACATTTCCAAAATGTCAGTGGATATAATGGGGGTGTTTCATGAAGAGGAGGGTCTCTTCTACTACCATACTTCTGCTACCCTCGGGGCAAATTGTCACAGAGGGCGCTGTCACTCAAAAAAAGTCCGCTTTTAAGCGATGATCGGAGATAATTTTCCAACTTTCAAAGGCCATTTTGGCAAACATTTCCAAAATGTCAGTGGATATAATGGGGGTGTTTCATGAAGAGGAGGGTCTCTTCTATTACCATACTTCTGCTACCCTCGGGGCAAATTGTCACAGAGGGCGCTGTCACTCAAAAAAAGTCCGCTTTTAAGCGATGATCGGAGATAATTTTCCAACTTTCAAAGGCCATTTTGGCAAACATTTCCAAAATGTCAGTGGATATAATGGGGGTGTTTCATGAAGAGGAGGGTCTCTTCTATTACCATACTTCTGCTACCCTCGGGGCAAATTGTCACAGAGGGCGCTGTCACTCAAAAAAGTCCGCTTTTAAGCGATGATCGGAGATAATTTTCCAACTTTCAAAGGCCATTTTGGCAAACATTTCCAAAATGTCAGTGGATATAATGGGGGTGTTTCATGAAGAGGAGCGTCTCTTCTACTACCATACTTCTGCTACCCTCGGGGCAAATTGTGACAGAGGGCGCTGTCACTCAAAAAAGTCCGCTTTTAAGCGATGATCGGAGATAATTTTCCAACTTTCAAAGGCCATTTTGGTAAGCAATTCAGTGTTAGAAATCCTCTTTGGCTCATCCAGGACTTTGTACTCATGCATCTTGGTTGGATGGAATGATGACGTGAGCACCTGCAATTACCAATCAATGTTTGCACTGTTCTTCTCAAGAACTTCAGAATTTCCTGACCCGCTCAACTAATTTTCTATTGGTTGAAGTGATGTTCTCAACTCTTTTTGAGTTGACCATTATTTTGCCTGCGCAGCGGCTCCCTTCGGCGTTCGGAACATGGGATGCCGAACAGGAAGAAAAGATTCGTCCGTTTTGCGGATACCCGGCATTGTTACTGAGTAATGGCAGAGTTTGGTACGAATAGAAAGGGTACTTTTATTGTACGTGGATGAATGAACCATGCTTGAGACAACACGATTCTGCTTTCGGTATTCGTTTCAGAAAGCATTTGTAACATCAATTTTTTTCACCAAATATGAAGTTATAGGTTACAACACGGACGATCACATTTCCTAACCCTCTATACCTTTTGTCTTCGTGTTGTAGTTGTGTTGGATTGCGTAGCCTGACGGAGGAGATTGCATGGATTTAGTGCTCCTCCGTTTATTTTTCCCGGTACTGACGTCTCCACACCGCTTGGACTCAGAAGTTTTTTTTTAATACGGGAATGTCGAATCATAGGCAAAGCCATGTTTTAAAACCCACTTTGGGAATTCTTACTACGTCCTGATATAATTTGACAACAATTTAAACTGCAATAAAAGTAATAGGCGATGGTATTCATTTTGAAAAATTCTCTATATCGATCAGAAATAAGTGAAATACATGTATCTCGCATAAAACAACTGATAGTATCACATACCAGCAAACGTTGAATAAGTAGGTTAGTGGTTAAAATATTAAACTGCAATATCTTTGTAATATTATCTTGAGACAGACAACTTTTATTTCCAAAATAAACCCCTCAGGACATATCAATATTACAACTGTCATTGAAATGAAGGTTGAGAAAACAAAGGATAACATAAGATATACTCTCTAAATTCCAAAGAGTGAAATTAAGGATGACTCCAAAATTAAGATTGACTATTCACTCTAAAAGAGTGATAATGGCTCTTCTTCGATTGAAATTTTTCACTCCCGGCCAAATTTAGAGTGAGCCTTAATTTCACTCCAAAGATTTTAGAGAGTATCTTTGCGAGGCCCTCATTCTATGTAAGAAATCTGCATATTTAGCTAATGTTTATTCATGATGTAAGTCTAAATATAAACTGCCTTGTAAAATGATCAATATTGTCACAAAAGTTCATTTCTAGGGAAACGAGAATATGTTCCACGTCACAAAACACCTAGAAAACTGTGAAGGTATATAATACACACATACTTATTGTCAAGGAGTCGAATTGTGTGTCGTTGCCTCGTACATAACACCACGAAACTCCTAGCGTAAGATGGTAAAAGAACAGAAGAAATGTAAATAAAGATCATAGTATCGAATGTCTTGTTTTCAATTCATAAATTGCACGGTAACCTCTTTTGATTTTGATTTTTTTCTTCAGAACAACAATTCGTTTGATTCCAATGTAACTTAAATGATTTATCCGTTCGAAATTCATGTGTACTCCGATTTTTCAAAATGCACGTATACCTTATCGTCCTCCATGAAATAATTGCTGGGATCGTACATTACACCACATTTAAAATGACAGAGTAACTTATATTAAGAGCAGGCTGGAGATCGCAAGAATTTGGACAATCAACATGGTAAAAAAGCAGCCCCCCCCCCCCAGCGATACGTCCGGAACCCTTAGACATAATAAGAGCAACAATCATGATTACGGGGGGGGGGGATAAAGTCTACTTTGCATAAAAGACTAATCGTTAGACTTACAGTTGACTACTGTTAAGAATGGTCAACTTGTAATCTATGCTGTATTTAATGCACAGCCATTTACATTGAATATATTCGAATGCTTAATTCCAACGCACACAATGTTTAAATACCCCACGTCTTCCAGGCGTCTCCCACCTGGTCCCCACATCTCGTAAAGTCCAATCCAATACAGTACAAAATGACAAAATAGATTTTACAGCAAGCATAAATGTACAGAACCAGGAAGGATTACGTCTTAAACTACCAATTGAAATGCTCTTTATGGGCCCTTCTGAGGAAACAATCTACCATGCCACTTGTTTCAACAATTTACCCCCTAAAAATGACGAGTGAATATGTTCGTCCCTGGGGGTTTCGTTTTCTTTATTGGTTTGATGACAATGACGTTTTTCTCCTTTTGTATAACTCTTTTAGAATGAAATATCTGTAATTCTTGACGGCTACGGCATCAAGCTGTTTTATTGGGTCCGAACGGACAATACACCTAGCGAAGTATAGAAGAAATACACCACAGTTTTTACCGTCCATTTGTTGTGGACATGGGATGTTTGAAACCGTCCAATCTTTGAATTTCATTTGTTCACCAAAAGCAGATAGATAGTGGACTGCCGCTACTAACAGTACATCATTCACTCTTTGTTCCATATATTTACCATAATTACTCATCGAGTCAAGAATATCTATGTGTTTTTTAGTAGGATGCAAAACTATTAAGTTCCAATGATTTCCGTGACAATTATTTGGAATTAACACCATATCATAATCAATGAACCAGTTATGTCTCTTCAGACCTGTAAGCAAAGCTTCCCTCGTAATGACCTCTTGTGTAACTTTCAAACTCCGACTCATTATCACTCCCACGTGACTAGAGCAGAATCCAATTTTCTGCCTATCTAACAACAAAACTCCTAGCATGAATGATTCAATGATGGTATCAGACAGCCACTCGTCATTAAGTAATCTTTGCCTGTCAGAAACAGTGACTGTTACACCCTCAATAATCCAGTCAACTGTGCAAAGCTTTATACCCTCTTGATTGCAGTGACGAAACTCTTCACACGTTTGAAACTGCTGAGTGGATGGTAGCAAGTGTGATAAGGGAGAACATTGTGCCGTCTGCGCACCCCCTGATATGGAGTCATATGTTAACATTTTGTATGCAATCTTTCTAAATACTACAACTGACGGTGAAGTAACTTTTGTATCTTCGTTGAATGAAATCTTAATCTTACTAGCAGAACTGTCATTCATATTTATCATATATACAGGCATATAGAACTGAGTTTTGCTGAGAATTTGTACCACTGGTGAACTCTCTACGAGTGATATGGTTTTAGGTAAAATTTGGCCTGTGTCGCCACCACATTGTACCAGCACAATTTCAGGAGATAAAAATACATTGCACGAACTATTCGACTTCCCGCATGGACAACCTTTCAATCGATTGGGGTTGTCTGAATAGGAAAATATACTGCTTATATCAGATTTCTTAAGAAACATATAAATGTGTCGAAGAGTAAAAACACATTTCACCTTTTGAAGATATCCTTGAATTGTTTTACAAGACCTGCAGTTATTCGTTCTTGTCAAAGTACATGAAATACGATCACCGAATTCCGAGAGTATTCGGGATGGTATGGGTTCTTGCGTTCTTTGCTGCCTCTCTTCGGATGAAATCGGATTCAGATTTGCTGATTCTTCTCGGAGTGTCGGTGACGTGGATGAATCTACCTCTGGATTTGCAATGTTGCTATAGCTACTTTCGATATCAGCATCATCTCTTGGATCAGGTATATTATGGGATGGACGAGACTGCTCTCCTGTGTATTCTTCATGTAAGTTGTGTGGTGCAAGTTTGCATGCTGGTTTTAAATTTTTGTGCACTATTTCTTCTGGTGGTGTTATGGATGGTTCTGGAGTCTTTTTTGGTGAATGCAATTTCTCTTGTTCTTGCTTAATATAAAAGAGAAGATAAGCATTCTTCTCCGTCAAAGATCTATCCCATGTATGCACGCGAGTGTCGTCTATAACAACGAAATTGTTATTCTTCTGTCTACAAACTGCAGTAAAATGACCTCCGTGGGTGGACGGACCTATGTGCTGCACGACTGATTGTAAATTGTATTTCAAGAATAAACCGGTTGTAGAAGGACCTTGCTTCAGACGGACTTCATCGTTTATTGGCACGTGATGAGTATTTTTAACATTTTGTCCATACTGATCATATCGAGCAAGGCATATAATCAACAAATCAGGTAGGCATAGAGCAGTCTTTTGGTTTACAAAGCTTCTGTTTGAATTTTGACAATGCTCACTATAACAGGGCATTTCTGCAACCGTCTCGTCAGCGAAATATCCTTCAAGGCGTGATGATATTGAGCGTAGTTGTGTGTCCCATATGTCCATATGAAGATTGATGATCGACAAGCAGTCAGTATGTGTAACAGATCTTTGACAGGTCTGGCAAGTATATGTATTTTTCAATGTAAGTTGCATGGGGTTATTATCGCCGGCTCGGAACAAGGGATTTATGACTTTCTGTATAAATTCTAGTGGGTCACATTGGGAGTTGTATCGTAATCCAGCGAACTGATCACAAAGTCGAAGTACACTTGCTAGTTTTGCGGATGTGAGTTTCGTCTTTCCATTGATAAGATTGAACGCGGTATCAATCAGTCTACTTTGCAAGCGAGATAGTACTTCGTTATAGTTAGTCGGCAAATTCGTCACAAATCGTACGAATGGTTCACATGTCACCATGCATTGCATCGTTGAATTAAACCAACAGTTATTATGAGCGTTCTCCATTTTGGTGAAACGAATGCTATGATCTTGTGATATAAAAAGGGGTGATGACGACGATGGAAAAGACTTGACATACGATGACTTCTTTGGTTCTTTTTGTGGATGCTCACTCTTTGACTGTGATTTTTCATGAGCTTTTTTCGGAACTTGCGATGTTTTCAGCGTCGACCTGATTAGAATAGGATCATGATTGACACTGTCAGACTTTAGCTCTTTCATGTTTGCATCGGCAGGATCAGCGCTGTCGTTTAGTTTCCTCTTCCGAAATACACTATTTTTCGGTGGGGTCTGGAATGGTGCTTTTTGTTTCCGGGGGGTTCTTTTTGCCCATTCCTCCTGGATGGTAACGAGGCGTTTATTACTCTTGTTCCTTGATCTTTTGATAGGATCCAGACTGCTCTGCCGTTTTAAAATTACTGTGTCACGGAATTTCCTCTCCAGTCCTATGATGTCATTCGCAAACACAGCAAAAAATTCATCTAGACGGTTATAGCGTTTTCCCGACAATTGATTATTTTTCAACACCCCCATTCGTTGTTCAGATATACCTATTGTCCGTGATGTCATATTGGGCTGTGTATTTGTATGTGTAACGGATTTATGACGGGAGAGGTCTCCTAGAAGTAGTCCTGACCAAAATGGAGACGTTGGCAACAAGTTGCGAACAATCTGGTGAAAAAAGCTAATACAGAAATGACTATTTTTTTCCTGATTTCCATTGTTCCTTCCAGTCTCTTCATCAATGATCTTATTCACATCCGCAATTATAGCCTTAAAGTGACTAGTGAAACGAGAACCTTTGCCAGTTAAGTATTCATCTTCAGTCTTGTTTAGAGATTGTGCCTCCTCTTCTATAGTTTCTTCGATATTTTCGTCGTCCACCACAACTTCTTCTTTACCGATAGTTTTCATTCTGGCTTCAAGTGTCTCAATGGCTTCCGTGTAGGCCTTGGTAATAGTTGGCGACAGCAAAACAATCGCTATGTCTCTAAATGCGGACGAAAAATATGTCAACGTCGAACTATTAAGAAGGATGCTGACTAAATACATACCGAGTCTGTAATATTTCTTGTAATGCTTTTTAACTATGCGCTTGGCGTTATTCATTAAATGACTAGCACAGGTATGTGGTATTGTTTTACGTAAGTCCTCTTCAGTGGCCGCACCTGTAACAATCCGCCATGCCCTGGCGTAAAATTTGACTAGATCTTCTTGATTGAATACATCAAGAGCGGCAATCAAGAAAACCCAAGCTCTATCACTGTTTATCTGCTTTGGAACGCTGATTCTGTTATGTCCAAATGTGGTCTTCTCTGCGCTTCTGAAAACGGTCAGCCAATTTTTAATAGTAGATACAGAATGGTCATCACTCACTAACATAGTTACAGGAAGCGTTGTTTGCCCTGATGAAATACTTCGTAAGGATAATTCGTAGTACAACATTCTCTTGTTTGTTAAAGTTGAACGAATGCAGCTCCCAGTTGCATCCCAGAATACTACATCTTTGGGACAAATATCGTGCCATGCGTGCAGCCCGCCATCAGTAAAAGAGATAACATACAATGGCCTGAGGGAAATATGTTGAATAAATCCAGGATTTCGTGTTCCTTCGTTAATTTCTTTTTTTTTGTGTATCACGTAGAACCGCTAAACTTATCAGCTCGTTCGGGTCCATTCTGTGAACAGCAGTAGACTCGCTGGATATCTTTTGATACACATGCTTTGTCTTCCCCGTGCTATCCCTATTGCCAGATGCGTAGATATCCCCCCTCATACCTGCTAGATTGTGTATTTGTAGCTTCATTGGTTTTAGCGACCCTAACGAAAACTGCTTATGGAAGTCCCTTCTTTCGGATAACCGAATAGGACGTGCTCGAATATCGTCCTGTGCGTGTCTGACGTCGCCATAATAGGATATGATTCCTGCCATAGATTTTCTTACAATAAACTTGAAGCTACAAATACAGTCAGTGAATTGACATCTCGCTGTTAGCCAAAAAACCGGATCGTTTCTTTTCCGAATGGTGGCGGTGCTGACCCTGTGAAAATTAAATTTGAAAGAACAGAATGGATTTGACTTTTTGACGATGTTCAATACGGACTTCTGCCATTCCCCTCTACCAAAGCACCTTCCTTTCTGTGTTTTCTTCAGTCGAGTCCATTCTGTCGAAGGGAAGATAAATTTAACATGTTTGGGGAGACGTCGAATGAACAGATCGTCATCGTGATACGCCGTTTCACCCACAGAAGATAACGAATTTAAAGTATCGGAGGTGACGCAGTAAGATTGATCATTAAAAATGCTCTCATTGCATTTAGATAGATGTATCCGATACTCCTTGGGAGTGTTTACACTAACTTTTGAATCGATGGCATGAGATACGTCAGAAAACGTAGATGAAGTACCTCCTGCATCAAGATCAACATTCACGGAAGTTGGATCACAGCACTCATCTCCGACTGGTGTGTTGTCAAGAGAATCAGTCTCGAATTTATAGTAATCATCTCCGTTGGTTATGTGGGTTGTGCTTACGCCCATTTGTTCATCGTTTTCTGTACACGCGCCTTCTCTGATACAATAATCGTCATGATCGCCATCGTCAGTCTCATCTTCTTGTGGATCTGTTGGTGTTTTTTTCTTGAGCATCAGTCTCTCTTTTGTAATTATGTTTATCAGGTGTTGTGCCGTTTTTGTGGCCATCGCCTACTGTACATTTGTCTCCTGTGGTACCATAATATGAAAAATGATCGCGTTTACAATATTCTGTGTAACTTTTGTGTTGATCTATCGGTGTTGTTTCTCGAGAATAGTCCTTGTTACTTGTGGGGGATTCACTGAATTCTTCGTGTTCGTTTACTGGACATCTGTCTTCACTGATACCATGATATGAAACATCATCGTGTTCACCATCTTGATTAATATTTTCTTGCAGATCTGTTGGTGTTCTGGGTATACTTAGAGTTGCTTCTTGGGAGGAGTTTCTAGTAGCGTCAGTGTTGGCGCTTTTTCTATCGCATTCCGGTATCTTTGGAGCTGCTGTATTTTTTGAAACGTCGAATCTTCTGGCATTGTTGTAATCAGGAACGTGTGAATGGATGTCTTCAGCGGGCCGAAGAAGGGATTCACCCACTCTCTCAGAGGTGGAAAATTCCATCTGTGACTTGTGAACTCCTCTATCAACATGAATATCTGATGTGATCTCTTCTGAGTCAGTTGCTGGCACTTTGCCATGGAGCCATAATTCCTTTACATTTTTATTGCAGCCGTTAATACCACAAACATAATGCACTTCATCATCACTAACTACATGAGATGGAATACCAACACATTTGTAATGATACCAGCACTTACATTTTTCGCATTCTACATACTGTAAAGATTTGTTATATTTTGTGGCACATATACAATACAATGTCTGGGATATCCAATTGTTGGAAAAACGTTTAATCTTTCTTTTTCGTTTCGACATCCTCACCTCATTTGTAGCTGCTCGGTCTGCCTTGGGAATCACACTCCGCACGTTACCTCTGTTTTCGGTCCATATGGTACGCAACCGAAATATCGAATTTGCATTTCGACTAACAGGCCAGGAGAGTGTTTTTGCAACTTGCTTCCAGAAATTCATGTCAAAAAGGCGATCCGAGCTATCCCTTTCTGAAATTACCGTTGCAATAGCACATCGCACGTCATCGTAGTTTATCTTCTGTTTGGCCATTTTCTTTCGATGACTTCTCTTCGTTCTCTGGCGCCGGTCTTCGCATTTCTCTGGTGCTCCACCCTTTAAAGAGTGTTCATTTCTTGGATCTCTGACAGGTGATTGGTAGGCAGTTCCAAAATTCTCCCCAAGTTCCAGTAATATCTAAATAACGATCAAAATCATTAAACAACATTACGGACTGCTTATAGAGAAGTTGACATCTTCCGAATTACAAACGTGTATTTCAGTACTCATGGTGTACTCTGGGGGCATCTCTTCGCATTCATAATACTGATGCATTTGTCCCAGTAGACTCTCGCTCCTCCCCAGTAGTGAAGATAAAAATCAGGATTTTTGCCTCAGTAGTCATGGGGCCCTTTATCGTCAATTTAAATGGGAAAGGGCACGGGCGGCGATCATAATGCGGTTAGAGCGGACTTGGTCAACGACTGATATTTGAGTCAGTATGTGAAGACTCTTAGATTGAATTAATCATGGAAAACCTGTTCTTCAGTATGGGGCATCATGTGTCCACCATTTGTTCAAATGAAGTGAAAAAAGGCCCAACCTTCTTTAATCTCCCTTCAGAATTTGGTAAAGTACAAAATTGCCAAAGGATCACGTTCCACCACTAAAATGTCTTAAAATGCATTTTTACCATAACATGTACTTTCCCGATATTTATCCGAATACTCGTAGGTCAACTTATACCGAATTGTTGTTCTTTTGATCCCCCAAGGATTTTTTTGAACCATCCACTTCCCCTCTCTTTCAAAATCGTGGTGCCGCCACTGCTGGAAGTACTGTATTCTGGCACTATTTCATTCCAAGAGGAGGGCCGACTTAGAGTCGTCTTTGCCCCATTTGGCCCACAAGGCTAGTTACGCATCTTTTATAAGAGTATTAAAAATGGAAATGTTATCATTCTGCTTTGGTTAGATTCAGTTGACCCCTAAGTTTCCCGTTTCCCTTGTTCATTATCTCCTCTTTTCGTCTGTCCTCATCTAACAAAATTTGAAAACTTACGTAGGTCAAATATTTGTAAAGCTGCAATCATTGTGGCTATGTATATAGCACATCTATACTTCCCACCTGAGATCCCTCCCACAGGACGGCGATCCGAAACATCGTTCACCCCACCCCCCCCCCCCACCCCGCCGAGAATAGCTTCCTACGCCTATGCATGTAATAACTCGTCATTTTTCCTCCTTTTCCACTACTGGAATTGCTTGAAGAGAATGATTTGCATTCCTCCGGTGCCGCGTAGACCTCCATCTCAGAATATACCCATTTCATGTTGGAAGCCCTCATTTGATCGATCCACTTCTAAAGTAAACCCATCGTTATTTCACCATTTCAAATATTTGACATCTTTTGCCGTGGAACGCCATTATTTTCCCTGTTTTTGACACTATTGTTTTGTTGACGCTGACTCTAAACTAAGTTAAATCAACGGAAAATCAAAACTATTTTGATGTATTTTGATTCACGACTGCAAATACATCAGACTTGCAAAGTACATTTTGGACCAAAGATGAACAAATCTGTGCTTTCTGTTTAATTATATCAAAGTGGAATGCACATCTAAAGTTTTAAAATAAACTTTATTGCAGTGGTAAAGGTATTATCACGTGTAATGAGTCTATTGCATACTGTTCTTGTACCTGGTTCAAACGATTTCCCATGTTGGAAATATTCATGTATCATAATACAATATTTTGAGCTGTTTGGTATCTTTAATTGAAGAATTTCGTGATGTCCTTTTTTTAGAATCTTATTATGTTAATACCGACCAAATCAACTAAAACTTATGTTTTTCTGATAATACATTACTCAACCTATGAAATGCATCAATTTAGCATAAACCACATTTACCACCAAAATGGGCCAAAATTGAAAACAAAAATCATTTTTCTTGACACCACGCACCCTCAGGTAAATGATAACTACGTGTAGACTTGTTCCAGCTGGGTGACTGTTTGTACTTAAAATGCCCAGATAACTTTTTGAAGCCTTTGTGTGCCCATTGCTTGCCATCTGATAGGTCAACCATTACTACCCCGGCCAAACTCAAAATTAGTGTGCATGTTTTTCATTAGCGGTACGAAATTGCTATTGATTTAAGAGATGGTTCAAATCGCTCATTCCTATTGATTACGAGAGCGATCATAAGTCACCAGGGGTCAGCGGACGTTAGACAACTAAACATACTAATTTGATCGTACCATGTCCAATCAGGCTTGGTTTTAGTCTATTTTTTATGGTTATGTTTACAATTATTCTCACAGTTACGATTATGATTAAAGGTATTTCTGAGATTATGATCATTCTTTGCTTACTTTATTATTCTTAATCTTTTGTCTTATGTCGTTGTTCCTGTCCTTGTTTTATGTCGTCGTCTTATGTATCATGTCTTGTATATCACGTCTTATGTCGGCACTTTTTAGCATTCACACTACTGAGGCATATGCCCCTGTAGGCTGTTCCTGCCCCAGTATAGTTAAGACAAATTTAACGGTTTTATCCCAGTAGTCACGGGATCCTTTTCGTCTATTTAGAGAGGAAATGGGCACTGGCGGCGATCATAATTCGGATGTGGCGGAATTCTTTTCACCCCCCCCCCCCCATACTTGGTCAACGACTGTAATATTTCATGATATTTGTTTCTGAGAGGACTCCGCAACGATTACACTGGTCACGAGAAACCATTTCTTTGGTGCGCTTAGAGCAAAGATGGGTGCCAGGCACCCATCTTTGCCAGATTGGTGCCTGGCATTAGTAGACACTCTCATACAGACAGGTCCTTTCAACATTAGATGACCATAAGGTATTAAAAGTAGAAATGTTATCCCTCTGTTTTGATTAGACTTCTTTGACCCCAGGTTGTCCATTTCCTCATTCTATTATCTCTTCTTTCATCTTCCATCAGCTTGCAAAATCTGAAAACTGCTAAGTTACATGTAGCTCATAACTAAGACACTACAACTCTTGCATGTAGCACTCCCTTAATAGGTTCACGTAGCCCAAACCCCCTCCACCCCCTTCCAAAATGCAAATTAAAATATTATTTTAGGGGAACAAAATCATTTTTTTTTTTAAATACATGGTGTGGGTACACCACAGTGTTAATTTTGTACACATAATATTTCCTTTCCTCCCTTCATCACAACGTTGGGACACAAAATCAACGCTGTGAGTAAAATGAAGTAAACCATTACTTCGCATGTCTTTAATGTGTTTTTTCCGTGCAATTTTTGCTAACTCATTAAAGGTCACTGTTCGTCCTGTAGGACGGCCATGAGTGAAATGATTAATACATAGCCATATACAACCACTAACATGATCTATCCTCCCATCCTACAAGCTTCTTACATGATCAAAATCAGCCGTTCCTCTTATGGATTAAGGCTCTATAGCAAGATGGTCAGCTTATTCAGTGATCTGCTTGGTGCGGTGTGCAGTGCATTCAAATTTATTTGAAGGTAGTTTTCGGGAAAGGATTTCGCCGTACCACAGCCTCTCTTGTACCGTTGGTCATTCCGACTTGTCACAGATTACCTGCCCCCTTTCGACCCCCCCCCCAACACATTTCCTGAACTTCTCACACCACTGAATTACGCTGATAAATGAATCCCCAATTATGTGAGTAGCCCCCTCAAATTTTCCTTTCTGGCTAAGATCCCGGAAATCACTGGAGAAAACCAAAATTTTGTAGCGCCACCCCATGTTCCCTACCGACCCAATTAACATTCTGGGGATAAATATGCCTCTAGATATGAGGACCGTACAGAATTTTCACTAATATAGCTTGTACACTGTTTGCGCAAGATTGCTTAAAAATGCACTTTTCAGCGCGCTCAGCACCCGATCTTTGTAAATGCATGACATCATTATTGAGGAAATCAGAGCCCCGCATACCGTGTCGTTGCTCTGTTGTGTCATTGTCATGAACTGCATCTGAAATTAATGTTCTATTAACTATTTGTTCTTTATAATTACCGGTTATCAGTCCTCCTTGTACACTTCCGAGATAGATTGGGAATGAGTTGTGTTCTGCCTGCGCCGATAACTATATCTCAGCCCATAAAACCCGCATTACACGTTGGCAGCGCATATTAGATCGATCCCTTTCGTTTGATTTCTGCCCCCCCCCCCCACGGTACTTGATTACATAAAAAGGCTATATGTGCATGTATGTCTACTTATATATATATATATATATATATATATATATATATATATATATATATATATATATATATATATATATATATATATAAATCATTGCCTCTCTTCCATGTGCAATACAAATCGCCGCCCTCAGAAACGGGCCCATTAAAAGACATTTCCCCAGTAGTGAGATTTACTACAAAATGCCACGTCTTATGTCGTTATCTCGTTGCTGTCGACATAGCTATTACTACTAGTACCATTATTACTTTAAAACAACTGACCATGTCAATATTTTCAGTATCTTCAGCATTGGGTGGTTTGTTTTGTTTTCTGGATGTTTTCCTCTTGGGGTTCTTTCGCGTAAACTTGATTGATCTAGCAGTTTCCATGTGTCTCGTAACTTTCGTGGTAAACCAAGATGGTTGAACGCTGTATTCGATAAGTTCCTCCTTATCAGCAGTTGGTCCAGTTACCCTCTCTCCTCTGAAATTAACATGAAATTAGACTTACAGAATGAATCACAATGTGCCATCTTGCCTAAATGCCATTCAGTGCCATTTAACATTAGGTGTGACGCGACACGCAATGGAACTGCGCAATGAAAAAAGTCAAGAAGAATAATATTCCATAAATCTTTTCATATCCTCTCAAATGGAAAAAGCGAAGATTTTTTTCTTTCTTTTTCTTTTCCTTTTTCCTTTTTTTTTTTCTTAAGTCGATTGTATGAAAGCAATTTTTATCGTTCATTGATGTATCGCACAGCGTACCCATGCCGTGTTTTTGTACACTACAAAAAAACCACAAAGCTAGATAAGACTTCATCACTTCCCTACTCTGCACATCTTGTGTAAACGAACTCTCTCAAGCGTAAATAGACTACTTTGTAGAAATACAATGACTACAAACATCTGCTGCAAGACAGTTTCATGGTCATGTGCGCAGTTTGCTGACCAGACAGGATTAACTGACAGTTAGTTTATACTTGATTTAACAGAAGTGCAGAGACAAGCAAAAGGTGCCAACATAGTTCCCTTCGGCAGAAACACCTCTTGCGTAAAGCGTGGTGTAAAAAAAGGTTAAAAGATGGAAAATACGGTTGACACGTTGGTATCAAACGTTCATTGACATCAAGGGCGTCGTGCCCCTCCCCCATAAAAACAATGAGGCGTGAAATTGAACCATTATTTCGTCCTATTCAGTGACTTTCCTCTGTAGTTCGATGTCATTAACACGAGATCCTTGACAAAATCTGGGTGCCACCGTCCCCCATTGTCACGACGAATCTGATTGGAACCAAACATAACAAATGATAGAGGGTGTATCACTTATTTCTGATACATCTGCGGTGTTTCTGAAAATGTATTGATGCCAAATGGAGTTATCAGTTTTGTCCCTTGAATTAAATTTTGGTATAATAGCGTCATTTGTTTCAGCAGAAAATTACCAATATAGGGACACACACCTTGTACGTGCCATGCATCCGCCACCGCAACATGACACTGCTTCCTTTTTAATATACTAGGTATATTCCTGGTATTAGGCTATTTACCTTCTCAGTTGGGAATTGTCTCTGTTCACTGGAAAAGACCGTCGTGGTTGAATCCAGCATGTATCTCGAGAGTTGATCAATACGTTTCCATCGCAATGGTGGTCATGGATCCGACTAGTACTGATTGTATGAACTGTTAAAGGAAAATTGACGTAGGATATGTTAGAAAGCCCTGTTCGTGAAATGTCTGTATAACGAGCCAGCTTTGGAACAGAATGTTTGGGTATCTTGCGTTACCACACACAGACTCTAGTCATCCAGATGGCTCATTGAAACGGATATACACTGACATGCTCGTAAGATCGCTCGTATTGGCGTGCAATATGAGGGGACACTTCAATTACTTCAATTCCTCACTGTAAATATTATTGGAATTCAGACTCATAAAAAATATCTGCCAAAACAAACCCTGCCGGTAATTTACGCTCGTTTTCGTTTTCCTAGAGTTCTGAAATGGAAACATGCACCTACAGATGGGATAACATCGATGGGTCCATCGTAATCCTTGCAGCGTTCCGAGAACAAAATATTTTTTGAGGCCCAACGGTAAAGGCCGAACTTGGCGAAAGCAGTCTCATAGGAGTAATCGGGGTGAACGCACCGTCTCGGCCAAGAGACAGGGAAGCATCAATACAACACTTACCATCAGATTTACGTCTTTCATCACTTGATGACGGTAGCACGAGCGATGGAAATGAAGGTGTGTCATCATCTCTTCTCATGACAGAGTCTGTTGTGAAAATGTGTAACTTTGAATAGTTTTAAGAAGTGACAATGTCTGGGACATTCATACACTCCACATTCTGGACAAATAATTGTCTGTTGCCACATTGATGTAGAAACTTTAACATTCGTAGATCACATTTTAAGAAGAATTGAAAAATATTTCCATTTGTTATCTGGTAACTTTCCCAAATTATTATAATAACGAATATTCCACGATCTCACGATTTTACCTAGATTAGAGGGGTTAGTGCAGTTTCTCACCCTAATGTCGAAAGTTTCACCCCACCATACACCAATTCTGTAAAAGTGATTTTGCTCTCAGTAATAGAAACATCATACACTCCACATTCTGGACAAATAATTGTCTGTTGCCACATTGATGTAGAAACTTTAACATTCGTAGATCACATTTTAAGAAGAATTGAAAAATATTTCCATTTGTTATCTGGTAACTTTCCCAAATTATTATAATAACGAATATTCCACGATCTCACGATTTTACCTAGATTAGAGGGGTTAGTGCAGTTTCTCACCCTAATGTCGAAAGTTTCACCCCACCATACACCAATTCTGTAAAAGTGATTTTGCTCTCAGTAATAAAAACATCAGCAATATAACCATGCCTTATTATTCATTTGCATAAGTCCATACAACAAAGACAGGGGCGGATTTAGGGGGGCCAGGGGGCCCGGGCCCCCCTTCCAAAAATTTTTGAAGTTTTTTTCAACTTCATAAAACAAATGGCTGTACCCTATTCCAATTAAATAGGCCTTTGTGATGTGTCAGAGTGAAATTCAAATTTGTTCATTATTTAAATTTCTACCTCAGAAAATAAGTCTTATGTTAATAATTCTGTTACTGACCTCCGGCTGATAACATTTTGGCTTATATTGGTCACAGTAACTATTTCCGGGCATTGCAAGGGGTTACCCATGAGCGCTGTATTGGATTGCTAACTTCAGTCTATTACCGGCCGGGCCCACAACATTGGGAACACTGCTTCTACTTTCAAGGGAATTTCAGAATTCTTTAATATTTAGAGGAATATTTTCAACAACCTCGGGCCTTTAACTATAACTTGCTGCAACATTAGCGTCTTCTTTAAGCATTGTAATTTACTTTAATGAAATTTACTTCGAATTTAGGGTAATATAAGGAAAACAAGACTTCAATTCGGGAAACTGCCATCCTAATATGTGGACAAAAAGGCTACTCTCCTCTTTCATCAACCAAAATTTAAATTTCACTAAATTATGAGTATTTTCCAGCCATATATGATCAGTTTCAAGAATATACTAAAGACATCCCCATTTTGCATTTAAGCAATCTTAAATAAACAAAAATTTTCTTAAAGGGGAGGGGACGACCCCTCCCCCTTAGACCCCTCCCCAGAGAAGCATGTTTCACCCAACCAAAAATTTAAATTTCACTAAATTATGAGCATTTTCCAGCTATATATGATCAGTTTCAAAAATATACCAGACATCACCATTTTGCATCCGAGCAATCTTAAATAAACAAAAATGTTCTCAGAGGGGAGGGCCCCAGGACGGCGATCAATCATCACATACTTTACTCCCTATCAAAATACCCTGCCACCACCCCTGGTGCTCCGCCTCTCCCTTAGATGCCTCCCCTTAGATCCCTCCCCCAGATCGGACTTTTATACAATCCACTTTGACCAGCCCCCCCCCCCTTCTGCCAAATCCTGGATCCGCCACTGAAAGACCTCCTTCAGTATACCTAGCAAATGGTGCACGATATGCACTCATACAGGACCATACCTATCCTTGAACTTTGTGAGTTCAATCGCTAGAATAACTGGTGCTATTCCATTTTTAATATAGAAGGGTAGACCTACGGTTTTCTAGGAAATGAGATGCAAAAAATATGGCAATCAGGGTTGGTTTGAAGATCTGAAAATTTTCACCAAATTAAAGTTTGCCCAGTTTTCGAGTAAACCGGACTTTGCATGTTCGTTTAATATTCCCAACCCCTAAATAAATATAGTTGTTGGTCTCTTAATAAAGTTATTAGACGTCGGGAAATGTCTGGAAAAGGTAAAGATAAATTTTGTAAAGAGAGAGAGGGGGATGGGTGTGATTTTTCGAGATCAAAATCACATACAGTTCAAATAACGTCATTCCATATGAAAAAAAATCACGGGTTTGGTTTGCTTTGATCATGGTTTGTGGTGGATATCTGTGGATTTCGAACCCCCCCCCCCCCACCCATAGTATGAATTGCAAAGTAAAGCTTTGGTCTTTAACCTTCTCTACTGGTATTTGCCTAATCCTATGCACCCCTCTACAGGAATATTCAGCCGTGATTCATCTCAACGTGTTTGAAACTCCACTATCATGTAAGGTTTCACACATGCTGCACATTCAAGACATTTTGAATACGGTAACACATGAATCACGGTTCGACTTTGTCCTACAACTTACTAAAAAATGGCGGGGTGTCGTGTCTGTCTTTCTCATTGATCCGGAATGTTTCAACAATCAGTTCATCAAGAATCCTCATAAGAGCAGCATCACTGAGATGAACGGCGTCCCCACGTGCCCAGTTGTTCTTCTGGGACTTGCAAATTAACATGGAGACATCCAGAAAACCCACTTCATGTTCCTTGCATGCTCTCCTGCAAGATATGGGATGCAAAAATAGTAGAAATCTCAAAACTTGCGTATAAGATTACATGCCATTACCGACCACACCGGGTGTATGCCAACTACCTACTAATCTTGGTTAGAAACTGAGCCGTAAAACCTCATATAACTCTAACCTACTAATCCAGAAAAGTGAGCATGTTGGTATTTTTTCTGGTGAACGTTGAAATGTTTGATGTTTCATTAAAATTGAAGTTAAGATAGCATTTCAGACACAAGAAGGAAGTACACACATGGCCGAAACTATTTGACCATTCTTTGTTCGGATGACATCACATGAGGTAGCCTAATCTCATACATGAAGTATATTACTTCTCTCCAGAAGTCCAGTAAAAAGAAAATTAAATTAGCCAAAATAATTGTTTGCGAGTATCGAGTTATGTTCGCAGGCACCACTTGCCGTGGAAACGCCCTGTTGGACGCAACGAATTTAAGCACTTGTTACACTGTTTTGCATGAAACAATGTAAATGTTATTTAGTAAGACTCAATTTTAATATAACTTACAGATAAGGTACATCTAATTATTAATACAAAAGTTCTAACCTAAAAATCAAACTGTAACTGGTTTCTTAATATACAATATTGTTCATGACTATTATGGCTTTTTAGATACCATCGTACCAGATGACCAATATTGGCAATATATATTTGACTGGTGATGAACTTGTTAATACAACTTTTTTAGTACTACAACATCTTCTTTTCAGGCTGAAAATACTCAGAATTCAATCTGTTTTGCATAATCTAGAACACTGACTGTGGAAAATTGTTTTCATACGAAAAAGTTTGTGGAAACGTTAGCAATTTTTAATCAAAACAAGTCATGCTCAGGCATGTTTTGGAGGATTATGCATATGATCTGCAAGTTACCTCTTTTGGCATTTTATTTGGTGGTTTGCTTTGAATTGCTATAATAGCACTTTTATGTGAGTTGGAAAAATGATTAATATGCTGTATTCTAATATTTCCCAATATTCTCCACATGTGGATAATATGTATTTCCTGGACGGGAAGTAATGGCTATATTTCCCCTGGCGGTATTTACCGATCCACCATGCATTTACAAGTAGCTTCATGGCGACAGTGACTTTAAATTATTTCTTAGGGCAAAATATGCCCAATTTTAAAATTTTGCTAGAGTATATATTGTTATTTTTAGCCCGTCTTCATTTGCCGTAATTGTAATTTTAAAATTAATACCTGAATTCATTGTTGTATGCTTCGACCTTCATATCTTCTTCGTCTAGTCTTGGGAAGATGCCGATAACAACCACCTGAAAAACAACATTGCAGTTGTACTGTGAATCATACTTATTGTGGGTAGTCAATGATATAATGCAGGCAGTTCTCCGCCCCGTACATCGTTGACACTTCAAAACTAGACTGACAGCCCATCTTAAATGAACTCCTGATTATACATTTGACTCAGCGCAGCTTCGCAACTCATATAGCACAAAATTCGTCTGATATGTTTACTGCCTTCTGATCGACCATTCAATATTAAGGTAATCTGATAGGGACATGTAAGAGAAAAAAACTATACTTAGTTCTCAAATAGTCAAAGCTTTAACTTTCAAAGTCAAAATTTTGGGTTTCAATCTGACTTTTAAAAAATCTTGACTTTAAAAAAGTTACAATTGTGACTGTTAGTCTCAAAATGTAGACACGGGCCTCGTGCCAAAACACTCTCAAATTGTAATGAGTAAACTGCAAAAGTTTATACAGCGGCGACGGACCATTACATGAAGATGTAATGGGAGATGGACCATATGTTTTTGTTGTTTATATCATAATTCTGCCTAGATTACAACGTGGTAAAGCAAAATCTTATCGTAACACAATAGTCTCAGAGAAGAAGAAAACTCCCGTAGAATGCATTTATAAGAATACAGTACAGAACAGCAATGTGACACTCACTTTGGACATGGGGAATTTAATCTTAGCCGTGGTGATCAAGCTGTGAATGTCTTTCACATCTTGAGTCAGTGTCGTGTTTGAAGTGCTTCCAAATTTATACGAAAGATTGTTGGTCCCTGCTTCAAGAAAGACAACATCTGGTGCTAGTGTCGGAGGATCAGACGACGCTACGTCAGACGCCACATCACGAATTCGACCCCCTGGTGTTGAACTGACTCCCAAAATCACCGGAAAGTCATCTGGTCGAATCGGTCCATCGATAAGTCCCCTCAGTTGGGAATCACCGTACAGGTATATAACCTTGAACATAAGAAAAGTAACACTAAGTGCATAATGCATAGCTGATAAGCACTATGGACCCAATGGAGGCTTATCTGACCAAGTGAAATTTCAAAACAAAAGTGTTTTGTAGATCCCCCTCCTCGTTAGACGCGTTATAGTATGTGATGGGAAATGCTGTAGCGGTATTTTTCGACATTACATCACACTAGACATACATAATAACCGTGGGTTTATTTGTTCTTTATATATATAACAGTCAACTAATATCAATCAAACATGACGATATATTTTTACATGTTATACTGAAAGCATCTTGCTCCTGTTATGAGAGTGCAACCCATACAGAAGGAAACAAAGCGTCTTGAAAACATCCTACAATATCCAGTATAACTATACATAGCATAACTATACACACGGGGGGGGGCAAGAGAGGACACTTGTCCATCCCCCACCCACATTTTTTTCAAGAGCTTAAAAACTAAAAATAATTAAAAAAAATGGGCGAAAGTAAGCGAGACCAGAGAAATTACAAGAGAATTTTCAATAGTGTATTATGATTAAATTTTGCAATGTTAATGAAGGAAAATATCAATATCAGAAACCATAAAACTGCTACAAAGATTTTTCTCTGCGCGCTTCGCGCGCACCTCCAGAGAGGACACTGACTAATACGATTGAAAATTTTGTCTAGCATCGTAAAATTTCTTTCCCACTACCCGCCACACTGTTGTGACTTGAAGCTTGGAAATAAGGGTCATTGAAAGTACTAATGTACGTCATAAAATGTACCATGGGCCTTGCGAACAAAGTCCCAAGCCCTACCCATGTATAGGGAACCGCAATTCTCGAGAAAAAATCGGCGTGCTTCGCATGAGCCTTATATAAATCGATGTCTCATTAGTACTGCTGCGGTACTGCTGTGCGTAGGAAAACTTTGGTGGAATTGCCTCGTTATTACTTCCTGTAATAGCTTCCTGTTAGCTTAACTAAATTACCATTTCTAAAACCCTCGCTACACCTCTCGCTGTTCACTTTCCTCACCAACTACCGCCATCCTCAGCAAATTGACTGACGGTTACTATCTTAAATTTACGATCATCATATCAAAACTATTTCCTTAGCATTTCAAATTTCACGTGGGGGAAGCATGATTTTCTCAAGAAATGGTCCAGAATGGCCGCAAAAGCCATCAGATTTAACAAAGATTTCTCTGGGAGGACCCTCAGTCCCCAGCCTTCGGCGATCGCGGTTAAAGGCTTCGCCGGCCACCATTTTCCAAGATGCAGTCTCCAATAAAAATTACTTCCTTGACACTTTTACTGCCGATACCATTGACAATGTCCATGTAAAAACTACCCACAAAAGATTTCATTGACTTTTTTAAGTACCACATAGAATATAACCTTCAAAATCGACACTAATCTCATTTTTCACACTAATAAAAAAGTTGAGAGGGCACTTGTCCCAGGTCATCGACAAAACGAAACATGAGAGAGAGAGCCTCCGTAGAGCAGGATATAGGTTCTCATATCCTGATCTATGGAAAGAACAGGCACCTATATAAAAAATTTTATGCAATGAAAATACTGCATTTAAAACTAAAGAAAAGCAATAAGCTACCGTTAAATGTCTCAACGCTGTTTTCTTCTGCGCGCTTCGCGCGCAACCGTTTTAAAGCTTCGGGTTACTTTCTATAGAACATCTTGCTTGTCATAGCTTCGTTCAAACTCTTCTATTACCATTGAAACCACCAATGCCCCATAGCGGGACTCAGCGTAGGGGAAGTTTCCCCTCCCTCAGAAATTTTCAAAGCAGAATTTTTATCACCATCGATCTGTGTAAATTTACCGACTCTTTAAATATTGTTTAGATGCAAGTTGTAAGGCACGGAGTGTCATTTCAGGTACTGTAGTGAGGGACAGGTGCTCAGCGAAGGGGGGGGGGCGGGGCAAGCGCCCTCTCCTTGATGATACTTTTCTTTCTTAGCATTTATATTAAGGGCGGGTCACACTACAGCGATTTTCAATCCAAAATCCGATCCGAATTTCTCTAAATCGGACCAATAGTTTTTATTCAGACTTTGTTCTAAGGATGGTCACGCTATATCGATAACCGATCCTTGTTTGTCTCACGATAAACCGTTCTGTTACCATTATATAACTTATACCGCTCAACAGAGCGGTATTTGTTCCAAAAAAAAATCCGATTTTGCACGCGTGTCCGATAAACGCTGTCTGCACATGTGACGTCACGAAATAATTAGTTTACATTTCATTTTCGTAGTCCTCTGATCCAAATCATATATATTTACACAGGATGGCAAATTTTTGGCTCTTCTGACCAGGTATGGAAGAGATTTTAAATAAAACTCTCAAAAATCGGACCATAATCTTATCCAAAATCGTTCTAGTGTGAGCTGCGCTTTACTTATATCACTAAAAAGTATGAAAAATGCAATTTTTTCAGCTGAGGGTCCTGAATACTAGATCTCCCATTCTTAAATTTTTTTCCAAAGCCCCTGGAAAGCCTCAAAATGATCCATTCTCATATACTCCCTCAAGCCCTCAGCATTATCGATCCCATCTGACTGTAAGTCTCATGGAGTAAGGATATTATTGAAAAAATGAAAAAAATCAAATTGTGATATTTGTGGTACCGTATACTGACTGACCACCTTACGCTGTTTCAAATTGAAGCTAAAATGCATCATTTTAATGCCTACAATTTCGTAAATACCCTAGAGCCTACGGGGCTTCGCCCCCTGGACCACTCCCGGGTCTCTGCCCCTGGACCCCAAACAGGGGCCCTGAGGTGGGCTCCTGGACCCCACGCCGTTAGGGGAGCGCTTCGCGCCCGCGGCACCTTCGGCACCATTTGACAGTCCACCCGGCTTTGCCCCCACCTTCAGACATCGAATCCCGCCCCTGTAAGTATACCTTTAGCCGAAGCGACATTTAGTAGGACCGGTGTTGAGCCCGTCTTTATCGATTTGAGCCCTTCTTATGCTGAAATGCCGGCGCCATATTTCCTTAAGATATATCTTGTAATCAGTGATGTTTGTGGTTATGAGATTATTAAAACATCAATTATATCTTTGCTTTCGAACGTGTGGATAAGCCGCCATAAGGACCAACCCTTACTGGACCCTTTTTTTAAAATTCCACACTTAGCAAGTGTAGACCTCAGCCAATCAACGACCTGCAAAGCTATATGGCTATGCCGGCTACTTCTGATTGACCTGTGGCTACATAGTACCAAGGCTAATTATAAGGGCCCTCTGAATTTTTGTATAGGGCACAGGTGGACCCAAAAATAGAGTAAAAAAATGGATTCCGGAAGTGTAAATTTGCAGTTTTAAGGACCCGTATTTTCAAACTTAAGATAGCTACTGCTATCTTGACACCAGATTCGGTTTGTATGTCTATGAATCACTCCACACACAATTTTCAACTTTGTATCTTATTTGTATTTCATTTAAGTGAAAAGTTGTTAGCCTTCAAAATCGGTAGAAATGGCAATTTGACCGGTTTTAGGCCCTTCTATGTCCATATGAACCCTTCTTGAACTCAAATGCCCCGGTCAATTCATTCTTAAGTTATGCTTTTGTGACCGTCTTATGATATTGCAGAGTAAATTGCAGCTTCTTTTTCGAAAGTGTAATTGAGACCCATTTTGGGTCCCATTTTGAGCCCTTCTTTAATAGTGAAGGCCCTCCATCTTTCTTAAGTAATATTTTCACTAATGACCCTCGTGATTTCCACTCAGGCATTTTGATTATGGATATTTCTGACCACTTTCCTGTCTTTAGCATTTCAAAATTTGCATAGACCGTGGCCCTCCGAAACCCTCTAAAACTCGTAGTTTTAAATCTTCTCAGATTGACGCTTTTAGTACTTCCTTAACAAATGAAGATTGGCATGATGTATTTCATTGCAATGATCCTAATAGAGCCCATGATATTTTTGTTGATAAATTTCTCCCACACTACAACAATTCGTTTCCTTTGATGAATAATAGAGAGGTTTCTACCCATCGTAAAGATTGGATGACTGACGGTATTTTAAACTCGTGTAAAACCAAGAACAAACTCTATCGTAAATATTTGAAGCATCCAACCTATCAGAATTACAAAGAATACGCAAGCTTTCGAAACATCCTGACTCGTATTATAAAAAATCAAAAGAAACATTTTTACTACAACGAATGTTCGAAATTAAGAGGAAGCATGAAAGAAACTTGGAATTTTATCAATACCATGTTAGGGAAAGATTGTACTCCTACAATGGTTGATGAGATCTCCGTGGATGGAGCACATATATCAGATCCAAATTTAATTTGTGCTCACTTTAATGACTTTTTCATCAATAGTGACCAGCAACTTCAATCTGAAATTTTAACGTCATCTAATGATGCTAATGCTTACCGTCGTTATCTTCCTCCTACCTCCTTACTCTCTATTTTTCTAGACCCCTCTTCCGAGGAAGAAATTGTTAACATTATTTCAACCCTAAAATCCTCGGCACCTGGTTATGACGATATTTCTCCAAAAGGAGTTAAATGTATTCCTCATTTAATAAGTAAGCCTCTTTGCCATATTTTTAATTTGTCTATGTCTCAAGGGATCGTGCCACCCCGCATGAAAGTTGGTCGTGTTATTCCCGTTTTTAAGTCAGGTGACCCTCTTGTTATTTCAAATTATAGACATATCTCTGTATTACCATGTTTCTCAAAAATACTTGAAAAGATCATATTTACTAGAATGCTAGAATTTTTTAATAAAAACAATGCTATTTTCGATGGTCAATTGGGCTTCATGCCTGGAAAATCAGTTTCTCAAGCTCTTGTTTACCTTCCTCACTCACTGATGCATTTGAAAGGGGGCATTACGGAGTTGGTACTTTCTTAGATCTATCTAAGGCTTTCGACACTTCGGACCACGAAGTTCTATTAAGTAAACTAAACAATTACGGTATTAGGGGGGTTGCTCATACAGGGCTACGTAATTATCTTTGTAATCGATATCAATTTGTCAGTAACAATAATCACTATTCAATGCGTAAAAAAGTTCTGTGTGGGGTTCCCCAGGGTTCCATTCTTGGTCCTCTTCTGTTTTTAATGTATGTTAATGATCTTCATCGTTCTAGCCAGAAACTCACAATGATTTCTTATGCTGATGACATAAATCTATTTTATTCTGATGACAATTCGGCTAATATTACTTCTACGGTTGTGCATGAGTTAAAAAAATATTTGTCTGTGGTTTCAGGTTAATAAGCTTTTCCTTAATGTAACAAAAGCCTGTTCAGTGATGTTTTCTTCCCGTGGTAAAAATGTGCCCCCAGAGTGTCAAGGTGTTGTAATTAAGAACGATTTCATTCCATTTTCATTGCATGCTAAGTTTTTAGGCATTCTTATAGATAAGCATTTAAGCTGGGAACATCATGTTGATTACATTTCAAGTAAGATATCCCGAGGAGAAGGTATATTGAACAAACTAAGACACTACCTCTCTTGTAACATACTGCTTTCGATCTATAACGCTATTATTTTACTGTATTTTACTTATAGTAACGTTGTCTGGGGAAATAATTACTCATCACGCCTACAGATACTCGTGTCGCTTCAAAAAAAGAGCCATTCGCTTTATTGCCCATTCAAATAGTAACACCAGAAGCAACCAAATCTTTTCTTCTCTGAATACCTTGAAAGTCTCTGACATCAACAAACTCCAAATAGCTCTTTTTTTTTGTTTATCATTACAACAATAGGCTCCTTCCTAACTGTTTTGATCATCTTTTCACAGTCCGTAACTCTATTCATAGCTATAACACCGACGAATGACCATTTAATCTACCTCTCAAGCGCTTGACATCTTCTCACTGTTGTATCTGCTTTGCAGGCCCAAAAATTGGAATTCACTTAATGAAAATTTGAAAGGGACATCCTCTTATACCCGCTTTAAGAACCACTTCAAAAGGAAACTAATTTCTAAATATATGTAAAGTTATCTCAGTTCTGGACTTCCCTGTGGGTGTGGTGGGGGTGGGGGTTGTTTTTGTTTAGCAGAGTAGGGGATCAGGTGTTTGGTGTTTTATCGTATCTTGTTGTGTAATTTGTGTTTTCTCTGTTTGATGTAAATTTTGGCTGTGGTTTGTTATCATTTCTATTTAATTATTATAGGGGTTCCCTCCCCCCCCCCCCAAGTTTTGTTTTTAAACTTTCATTGGGAACTCCTAAATCAATGCTCTTGTATATTTCTTATGTCATACTTACCATATATGTTATCCGAATTTTATGTGCATTGATTGGAATAAAGTGAATTGAATTGAATAATTTGTAGCATGATGTGGAAGGTTGAAAGTACGTATTTGCTGTCATACATTTTTCAAAAATTTTTAACGGTATAGATGTGATTGTTAATACACTTACGACGAAAAAAAATGTATAGTTTGAATTAGTGATATAAAAGGTGAAATTGCGAATACCATCTTCGTTCCCAACAGTGGAAATGAAGTTCCATTTTTAGGTGGTTTGGACCCTCCATCCCCTTAAGGCACACGATGCCACACTGAAGAAATGTGTTTTATTCATTATCGAGGTACCCTTGATAGAATGAGACCACCAAACCTTTCGTTCTCAAAAGTGTAAATAAAACGGGTCCAGCTCCCGAAGTACGCCGGGAATGAGTCAACGAGCTTGTTTCGCCTGCTTAATCACCAAAACGATAGTCAAAAGGCTAGTGAGTCAGTACGACGTAAAAACTGGCCGTAGCTCATGCTTCAGTACCGGTACATAGTTAGCATACCATACCAGGGATTTCCTAGGAGGTAGTAACTCTATGTCCATAGCAGGTAGATGATCAATAAATGTTGGTTAATTCTGATATTTTAACAGTCTGTTTCACCAACGTTTGAGAACATACCGACCCCAATCTACTGATAAATAGTTGCAGTTTTCCATCAGTATAATGGAAGTATTGCTTTAGAAAATCAGCAATGAACACACGGCGCCTATAATTGCAGTATAATCCATTCCCATGCACGAAGTTGTGAACGAAAATCATGTAACCCACAATATGCATGCGTGTATGGGTATCGGTTTCACCACCATACGCACGATCTCTTCAGTATCTGTCGACAGTAAAATGTTAAAGTTGCTATGCGGTGATTAGAGAGCTTTAGATATGTACCCGTCCCTCAGCCCCTCCCCCGGATGGCACTCATGCACGGGTGAAAAAGGAAAGTCCCTCCCCGGTGTCAACTATCTGTATGCAGGCCACTTGATGCTCCGTTTAGCTCCGTTTAGTATCATCAACTGCCCCCCCCCCATAGGGATTTCGCCCACGCTACGCCCTGGTGGCTTTGTGGATTTAATGGTTTACCGTGGAGGCAGTGGCGTGTTGAGGGTGGAGGGCATTGGGCTATGGCCCCTACCTCACGAATGCCAAAAAAAAAAATAATAAAGAAAAAATAATTTTTTTTAAATTAAATAATTTTAAATTAGTTTCACTGCACGAGGTTTATTGTACGTATACAACACAGTGTTCTATGACCTGTCACACGTAGCTGGTAGGTATGCACGTCGTTCGTCCGTACGCACGTAGCACAGCAGTCTTTCAGTTTAGGTAGGCTATACAATTAGGCTATACGAGGAAACGCGTGAGGCCTACGTGTACTAAGTCTTTGATCACTTCAGTACATATATCGCTATACGCAATGGCGCCGGAACGGGGGGCACGGGGGCGCGTGCCTCCCAATCGATTTCAGAATTTTTGTTTTGTTCTGAAAATTTGAAAATTTGAAAATGATCCCAACAGGCTTTTAAGCTATAGATTTCTGTAGGGGTAGGGTGAGGTGTGTTTTAGACCGAATGATGGATCTGTTGTAACCATTTTCTATCACAATTCGTTCCCAAACTATCAAAATTTTCGCGCGCTTCAAACCATACCTCAATATTGTTTTTATTACCAATAATTCCTAGTAGCTATTCCCGCAGAAGCACAGCAACAAAAGTTGAAAGCTGCTAAAAAAATGCTCAGGTAAAAGACTGGCTTTGTGATTCAGGCAAATAGGTTTGTTGGGGAATTGGAAGTGTCTCGATGCAGAGCATGAATGCAAGTTTTGTCACGGTTATCTAATTTAATGAAAAATTTCGGCGCGATTCGGGCCCATTCGTTACGGTTTTCACTTCATCTCATGACCATTATTAAGGTTATAACACATGCAACTATTCTGATCACAACACTTTTCCGAAAAAAAAAAAACCACAAGTACATCTCCAACGTCTGCACGGGCCTATGGGATCTTCCAATCTGAATTGTTGCATTATGTAGAAGGCTGAAAGTACATATTTGCCGTTATACGTTTTTCAAAAATTTTTACCGAGCGCTTCGAGCGCAGCCATTACCGGTATAGATGCTGGTAATTGTTAATACCCTTACGACAAAAAAAAAGCATTCTGAAACGCACTTTTTAGTCCTTAACCCCCTTTGCTTTACCTATCAGGGAGTCTAATATCACCTCCCTGCAGTAGCGTAGCCAGGCTTCCTTTGAGCAGGGGGGCACTGTGGGTAACAAACCTTTCCTGGGAGGGCACAATTTCTGAATTTTCTCCATCTCTATAGGACTAATATATTAAACTGTACATTCCGAAATATTCCGTAGGGGGGCACCTTGGTGGCACGGCTTTGTCGTGGGAGTAGGGCACGTGCCCCCTCATTCCCCCCGTAGCTACGCCACTGCCTCCCTGCACCTGTACTCTCCCTCCCATTCCCCATTGCTGGAAGCTATTCGTCTGGATTTTCGTTCAAACTTAGTAAAAATACGATAGTTGTAAAGTTCTCGTCATCATACTCTATAGTAACATTTGGATGTCAGGTAATAATCATCATATCAGTGCTCCCATTTTATATAATTGATCCAGCGCTTCCAGGAGGTACTATACCAGTGTCTGCCAGCCTTAGGTACCCTTTTATAATGCACAATGAAGCAAAGGAAAATTTTCGTAATAATCCAAGAATCTTTCTATGGTCTCCACGCACGTATTTTAACGTAAAAACTTTTACCGAATAGAAGACATTAAAGTAGCCATAAGGGGGCGGGGCTTCAGGAGGTTTGTTGACAGTATATCCTTCTCTAAGACAACATACTATCCTCTTTCACCTAACAAAAAATTAGATTTCACTAAATTATGGATATTTTCCAGCCATATATGATCAGTTCCAAAATACCCCAAGGATAGCACCATTTTGCAAATAAGCAACCTTAAATTAACAAAAAAATTCTCAAAGGGGAGTGGGACATCCCCTCCCCTTAGACTCCTCCCCCAGGACGGCAACTTTATGTAATGACAAAGTAAGGATCCAACACTGCTGTATACAATCGCAGGGACGCACACCCTTCCCTTTCACGTAACCAAAAATAAAAATTCTCCAGCCATATATGATAAAAAAATACCCCAAAGATAGCATTATTTTGCATCTAGGCAACCTTAAATTAACAAAAATTTTTCATAGGGGATGGGACACCCCCTCCCCTTAGATCCCACTCCCGGGAAGGCACCTTTATGTAGTGACAAAACGGATTCTACACTGCTGTATACAACCGCAGGGACGCACCAAAGGTGCAATTAACGCAGACTTGGGGGGGGGGGGAGGAAATGAGGTTGCATTACGGCGTCATCTGTTCTGCCTCCCCCCCCCCAATCACCAAACTTGGTGGCGCCACTGGCTATACGTTCTATTGTGCAGTACATGTAACTTGTAAGCCGTGCATCGCGGCAGACACTAATATGCATTGCGGTTTGAGTTGGACACTATAGTAAGGCTCTATTTAACACGCTCATACTCTCCAACGCATCGTTGAAAAAGCATCATATGACAAAGGTATTCTGGAATATTCTCATTGAGTTATGATAATTACAGGATGGTGTGATACAGAATCGTTGAGAAATGACACCTCAAAATGGAGTAAACACCAAAGTGCCACTTTGTTGTTGATTCGTGAAAATTCCCCAAAATGGTAAATCTTTCAATATTGACTCAATGAAGCTAAAACTTTCAGAGCTTGCTTCAGTCGTATATTCTGTAAATAAAAAAAAAATATTTAAAAATATTCTGGAAACGGTCGAGCAACACATTTCTCCAATTTTGGGTAATTTGAAATTAAATGGACCTTAAATAAGATCATGACCATGTCATCGATGAATTTGAACGGATCAACAGACGACTAGTGTTCATCTAGGTAAGGCATGTTTTTTTTTCAAAATTTAATGACATAAAAAAAACCGTAAGTTTTTGAACACGAATTTTACTTCAAAATATAACAAATGTAGCACCAGATTGCATGTAAGGACACCTAATTATTCAAAACAACCCCTCCCCTTGGACCCCCTATGCCGGCGATCACAGAACATAGGTACTGCATGCCCCGCCCCACCCTTTTCAGAAAAATCCTAGCTACGCCACAGCGTGGAGGGTTTGTGGTTTAATGAAACTGCACAATATCTAATCGGCAACCTTACTCAAGACAAGTCATGAACTTTCAAGAGAGTTTCTGATTTTCTTTTTTCGATAAAAAGCCCGAATCTTCCATGAACCAATCGGAATAACTTTTATGTTTATAAGATATCTATATATTTTATTTCAGGTTCAGTTCAAGTCACACAGATAGGCGAAAACTTTTGAAAGACCTTAATATAATTGTTCTGCAATGAAAACTTTAAAAATTGGGATATTTTATAGACTCGCCGTTGGGATTGCCATGTCAACGATTTATTTTAGCGAAAAGAAAAAAAAAAGAAAAACTGCACGAAAAAAAGGAAAACTGCACAAAACGGCTGTAAGATTTTTAATCCTCCATCCCATTTGTCGCGGGCACATGTTGGCGGGATAATTTGGGGAGTCACATGCAAGCAGACTCCCATTGGCTACGCCACTGCTTTACGCCAGTATATGTCTTAATCAAGTACCTACAGCGCACAGAAATGTGCATAGTGTTGAATATAGGGGTGCAGTAAATAATATCTCAAAAATCATTTGAGACATTCAGAAATGTACGGGACTTAATCTGCTTTGGCAACAACACTAAAGATTCTTTAGGAACTCAAAGATGTTGTAAAAGACACTAATTACAAGGTGACAGAATCAGAGTTACCTAAGACCTGACGAACACCTTGCCGACTTAATCAAGGACCAACGCCCACAGACCAGCCTTGATAGCATTGTTGGAGAAATAGCGAACAGATTCCAACGCTGTCAGTGAAGTCCTTTGCTCGTTGGTGAATGTTATAAATGATCTGAGACATGTGATGACCAATCTTTGGAAACTGTGAGTTCAGTCTCTGACGCTGATCTAACCATTTTGAAACCTGAAAGACACATTCATGCATCGGCAATTCAATGCGAACTCCCAAAGACCTATGCTGCGATCCAATTTCAATTTTCTCTTCATTTATTCGGCGACAGGAGTGGCGTAGCCAGGGGGAGGCAGGGGGGGCGAGTTGCCCCCTCTGGAAAAATCTTGGGGGAAATTTTGAAAGTGAATACATGGTGAAATTTACGCATGATCTGGTCAAATTTTAAATTTCTCAACCAGTACACTTTACTTATTTAAAAGGATATGCCACACTGGCACAACCAGTCCTCATTAAGGTTTTCAGAGATGAAATGATGACACCATGCTTATATTTGTACTAGTTATGTTTTACTATCTGTTTTATACAACATGGGATCTCTGGACCTCTGACAAGGGACTCTGTCCTTTTACTGTATACTTCCAATGTTTCTTGATAATTAAAGCAGCAGCATTGTGGTATATGCAGTTTGTTAAAATGAAACAAGGGCAGGTCCTCGTAAAATTTGGACTGATTTTGGTGAATGTGGTGAACGGATGAAGGGAAAGGTGTACCAGGGTTCATTTAATTACTGTACTTCACCCATTGTGATTCTGATCTACCAGTAGGACTCAAGAAAAATTCACCAAGACATGAGGACAAGCAAGATAAAAAAAAAAGCTTCCTTAAAAAATAGGAATTCTTGGTGATGTATTCAGTTTACATTTAGCACCAAATGTGGCACCATTTTGCATCTAGCCCATCTTATATGAGCAAAAATTTTCCAAAGGGGAGGGGGGCACCCCTCCCTTAGACCCCTCCCCAGGACGGCGATCAGTCACATCAGCCAGGTCAGAGGAAAGCACCCCGACAAAATTTTGACCCGGAGAACAGTCATTATTAGGAAGCAGATCACTAATTGGGGGAAATCTTGGTGCTCTTGCCCCCCCCCCTGACAAAAAAAGCCTGGCTACGCCAATGGCGACCAGCTTATATTATACGTGACAACATATACAGTTTGATATTGGTACCAAAAGAACGGTTTTTCTTATAGTGAATATGAAAACAGCAATAAGCAATATCAACATAATAGAAAAAAAAAATAAGAGCATTAATGGGGAGAAGTACAAGAAAGCTACTGAAAGCTTGTGGTAGTGATTCCCTGGAGCAAAAGCACACATATACATGTACATAACTTAACAATGACAGAAAAGAAAACATGACCATCGACAGAAAAGACGAACTTAAATTACCAAAATGAATAGGGATGTACGTAAATCAATAGAGACAGCGAGAAAACAAAAGACTAATCACATCCAGATAATAGATAGGTTTTAAAGTGACGGTTGAAAGAAGAAACAGAGGAGGAATTTTTAATATGGATTGGGATGCCATTCCAAGTAACAGGCCCTAAGAACCTGTTATGTCATGGCTGTATTAGAAAGAATGTTGCGTCATCTTCCCCCAACTTTTCCATGCGTGCAGCGGTTTCTTGAATGTAGTTCGACAGAACGCTCGTTCAACCATTAAAAGACTCAAAACATACTTGAGGGACACCACGTGGCAACAAAGACTTAGTCTTTGTCTGTAGGTGCCATTGAGAGGGAGATAACAGATCAAGTCATTGCTAATTACCCGGACATCATCACTGACAGATTTGTGGAGGGAGGAAACGACCGACAAAAGTATTCATTTAAGAGTTCATCATTATAGGTATAAGTATCAAAATTAATTCTTTGTTTTAAAATAAATCATTTTTTTAAAATCAGTCCAACCCCACCCCCCACCCCTCAGTATTTCTACATATTACGACAATGAATCATCAAACCCAACATATGTTGTATCAGAATTAGTAGCTCAATAAAGTTATATCAGTGTCGTACTGGGGAGGCGGCCTGCCCCGGGTACCAGCCTTAGGAGGGCGCCATGCCACAGCCAAGAAATAATTAACTAAACATGATTTTTTTTCAACATATGATCAGTTCAAAGCTTTGAAAAAGAAATTAACATTTCGTATCAAAGCACTCTAACATAAATCAGTTCAAAGTTTGCCAAACATAGTACCATTTTACACCCAAGCCACCTTGTATTATCAAAATTTGCGTCACCCCTTCCCACTCACCTCCAATTAGACCCATCACAAAGAAAAGAAACATTCAACTTAATGAAAATGATGAGAATTTTCAATTTGTTAGGTTCAAATCTTTGCCAGAGATAACACTATTTTCCATCCAAGCCACCTAAAATTAACAAGAACTTCTCAAAACCTATGGGGAACCTTCTCCCCTTAGGCCCCTCCCCGGCCGTTACCCTTGATGGGATGGCAAAAGGATTCGAACCGGATGCAAGTTATCCTAAGTGCAATAATGAGTTATATAAAAATCATTGACCTTAAATTTAATCCCTTGTCCATTTTTAAGATGGAATGTCCCCATTTCTGGTTTACGTGCCTTGTTTTGCCAACTAGCATACCCCATTCGATCCCATTCCACCCCGCCAATAAAAAAAATACATTCCGCACTCACGGGTCGTGGATCACCATCTCTGGCCTCTATCCATGATGTCTTGTGCTGCTTCCCTCTTTTGCCGATCGGCCACTTTTTAGGACGGGTTCGAAATCCAGTACCATAGCAATCTCTTCTTCTGGAAACTATGTAGTCCCATTCGAACCAGCAAGCTTTACTTCCAAGTCGTTGGGCCATGTTTTAAGTTTCTGATCATGCACTGTCCATTTCCACAAATGAGTTGGACTCGGAGCTGCATATGATGATTTGTATGTGTTAGTAGGGCACAACGAGTGCCCGGTTTTCTTCTGTTCTCATTTCGTCACTAACTGAGTCATACATATTTATACAATTATTTTGATCGGACTACTTGTGTTGCTTTAAATTTTCCACTTGTTTAAGGTAGGACGCTTACTTGTATCAACTTGTATTTTATCAGTGATGACAAATTCAAAGACGATATTTTTTACGCAACGAGGCAAGGGTTAAAACATTTCCTCAAGAGGTCGGGCCCGAACCTATAGCCAGGTCACCCTAAATGTCTGTATTAGTTGGATTGAAAGGATCAGGTGCATGGTGTAAAACAAACTGCAAAATAACATGGATCACAAATGGGGTACATGCATATACCCCAAAGCTTGTTGTCATCAAGCAACTTACTTTTAGCCGCCATATGTTAAGGCAAAGAAATGGCAGGAAGGGAGTTGACACAGATTCCAGAGGGACTTGTTATTATCACAA
Organism: Holothuria leucospilota; assembly: GCA_029531755.1. Classification (NCBI taxonomy): domain Eukaryota; kingdom Metazoa; phylum Echinodermata; class Holothuroidea; order Aspidochirotida; family Holothuriidae; genus Holothuria; species Holothuria leucospilota. Next base: position 54,541,838 of record CM055968.1, read on the forward strand.
TTAGTACTAAGATGGTTTTACAAAAGTGACAAAGTCATGGGCCTACATTGGTCATGACTATATATTTTAAACTGTTTTCTATATTTCTTCAACTTGAATGGGCGAGGCCAGAGTTTAAAGGCACTATGGCCTCACCCCAGACAGTTAAAATTCTTCCGGCCTATATACTTCAAGCCCTTCCCCCACTTTAAATACTGCCTTGGCAATCTATGCAGTCATGATTGCGTGTGTGTTCGTGTATAAGGAATTCCCACAATTGAACAGAGAACTATTTTACAATGTGATACTACGATAGGCCTATCTTTATACCTACCCACTAATACTAGGGACTGATATGTCCCCAAATTTTTCAGGAACGGCACGTTTTTACACACTTATCATTCCCTTGTGAGTAAATCAGAAAACTTGCCTTTTGCAACCTTTTTTCTTCCATTGAATTTGGGACTGAGTTCATTCTATGACAGTTCAAACAACTGCTTGTCAGTAAAGGAATTCTTTGTTCTTTATATACAAAAATGATGAAATGTTCAGAACTGGTAATTTATCAAGTATAGTGTATGGCTAGTGGTAAGTATCTCTCGACAGGTCTCGGAAAAAGTATGAAGTAATTACGGCTGATGTCACACCTATAGGCCTATCTCTTTGACATTGGTGCTCTATATTACATCTAGTCAAGGTAATCCTGTCTAGAGGGAAGCGCTTTCCTTTGGTCTTTTCATTAAGGGGCGCCGCCAGATTTCGTGATGGGGCGGTGCAGAACAGATGACGTCGTAATGTCACCTCAGTTCCCCCCAGTCTGGGTAAATTGTACCTTTTTGTGTACTCTTAAAAAGTTGGGTAAAATTTTTTGGGCAATGTAAAGGTTGGTTAAAGTTTTCCTAATGTTGGGCAAAAGAACCAAGAACTTATTTATGTGAATTCCTTTACCCAACGCTGGTTAAACGTACCGCCAACTAATTCTTTTAATAACAGGTATTTCTAAATTTATACATTCACAATAATTTTTTTTTTTGCAAAACGTTCACTTATACTGTGGGAATTTTTACTAAGACAATTTGAGAAAAGTACCCGTTTTTATGCTGTGAAATTCTATTGGAACACCGGGTAAGGTTTACATACCGGTATACCTTTCATAACAATGGCGCATTCCAAATTTTTCAAAGAAAATTTGTGATTTTCAAAAAATGCAGGTCTATTTAAAATAAATTGAAGCTAGCAATGGTGAATTCTTGCAGCAAATCATGTTTTTTTCAGTTGCACAATACAACATAAAGAAGGAAAAATTGAAATATAATGAAGAAAATTGCATTATTAATTGTTAATAATAACAAACAAGTGTCACTGGACATATGTAATAGCCAAACCAAACTAATCAACTATAAATGAACTCCCAATTAAAATCCTTATACGTACCTGGCACAGGAGATCAGGAGTATTGTTTGGTTTTCGCCCCTGGCTCTTCGCCAGAGAGTCAGGGGACTTTTGGAAAAAAAAAGGAGTATCCCTGATCACGACGGCGGAGCTCCCAGGTGGGACCTGTTCTATTCAGCCAGTCTAGAACGGGACCACTGTCGGGTGGTGTCAGTTAAGTCAAAGTTTGTCCATTGGGGACGTTGTTACTCCTTCGGGGAGCAGAACTCCTTCGGGAGTATTGTTTAGTTTTCGCCCCTGGCTCTTCGCCAGAGAGTCAGGGGACTTTTGAAAAAAAAAGTTAAACTGCATCCGGTTGTGGAGCTTGGTAAAGCGTGGGGATAATGAGGTTACCCTTTGCCACAACTGCCTCCGGGACACCCTTGGGCAAGGTGCGCCTGTATTTTTGGCCCAGTTTTGTTCAGTTTGGAGTCCCGGGGATAGTGGACGTTCCCGAACCCTCAGCGGGCTCGTTCGATCTCTTCGGGACTGGTTTTGTTTTTGTGTAAATAGTGAATATAGTGTAATACTGTAAATATAGCAAGTTGACTATGCCCCGGACTCCTCCTGGCAGGTGGACCCCGCCCGGACCCCTCGTGGCCCCTTGGGGCAGTTTGTGATGATTGTTTGGTCTGGTGTTTTGGTTTTTTGGTTGTTGTTGGGTGGTGGTGGTTTGGTCTGGTGTTGTCTTTCGTTGGCGGTATGTAGTAATATTGGTTTAGGGTGGCCGGGGGGAGGTTGGTTTGTGGGGTATTTGGGTTGTCAGTGTGTGTGTGGTTCTATTGTTGTAATGAACATAATTTTCTGTTTGATTTGGTGGTGTGTGGATAGTTTTGCCTTATGTTCCTGTCCGATCCGGTTTGAGTTTTTGTTTTTTGTTTGTATGTGCCGTTTCGATGCACTTAAAAAGCAGTGGCCAGCCTTGGGGCGTGTTGTTGCCTTCGGGTGTGTTTTTTGCCTTTGGGCGTGTGTTGTTTTGAGATTGTGTTGTTGGGTCGTTGGTGGTGGGTGTGGTGGTGGTTTCTGTTGGTGGTAACAAAGACTCCAAGAAGTCGTACCGGAGCTGGAGTGTTCTCGCTGGTCGAGGGATTCGGTCTGGTGTTCTGGGCGATTTTGGTGTTTTTTTGTGTTATTGGTGTTCGGTTTTTTGGTTGTTGGCCATACGTAGTGATCCTTTCGCCGGTCTGGCCGTGTCCGTTTTTAGCACGTAAAAAGCACACCGAAAGTGGCCAGCATTAGCAATGCCGGTAGCTTTCAAAACTTTTATTAGAAGGTAACTTCTCTGAAATATTCCAGTGTGGGCCCTTAAAATAAGAAGCTAATTATTCATCAATAGGTAAATTATTGAAAAAAGTACCCATCTTTTGGGGATAATTTAACCAATAAATGGTAATACTTTGCCCAAGTAGCCAGTTGGGTAATTTTCAGATTACTACGTATTGGGTAAAATAAATGGCCAACAGTTGGTAAAGCATTTACCCAAACGAAGTTGGTCAATATTTGACCAACAGTTGGTTGGACACATAACTGCCCAGTGTTGGTCAAAAGTTGGTCAAAAAAATTACCCAATTTTTTTAGAGTGTACGAGCCGACGAGTGAGCTCTTCTCATCACTGCATTTGTTAAAGCTCCATGATATAGTTAACTTGAAAGTTGCGTTATTTACGTACAGTTCCATTCACCATTATCTTCCTGTTAGTCTTGATAATGTTTTCAATTAGTTTTTAGACATCCACACACATAATACGAGAGAAGCTAGTAATACCCATATCCCAAGTTGCAATACATCCTTTTCTAAGAACAGCTTGTATCGAGCAAGCATGACCTGGAAGAACTTGTCCCTGAAAATCAGATATTTTCCTACTATCAAGTCCTTCAAACGTAACTTAACTAATTACTATTTAAATAACTTTTTCATTAACGAACTTGTTGATTGCTGCTATGTGTTCTTGTTCTTCGTATTTTTTTCTTTGCCTTTCGATGTACTCAGGGAGTGTTAATACTATAGTCAAACCTACAAAAGTTTTTTTAGAGCACTTCCTTTCGCAGTATTATTGAAGATTTAAATCTGTAAAGTAATGAACTCTAAGATCATTGATACATTGTGAAGAAACAAAAATAAATGAAATTAAATGAATGAATGAATGAATGAATGAATGAATGAATGAATGAATGAACGAACGAACGAATGAATGAATGAATGAGTGAAATGGAGGCCCTTTTTGTGGGAGCGGCTCAAGACACATTTTACTGCTTATTCCACGTTACCAATGCTTTTGTTTCCAGATACGCTTAGCCTGCACTACTTTCTTCGACTAATAAATGAGAGACGCAATACACTGTAGCTGAGGTTTATGGCCCAAGGGTTAAGCGGTTGATCACGCAGTCTGGTGACCAATATGAGGTCGTAAACATAGGCGTACGGGGGTCAACATTTCTGAGGGGCAGGGATAATTTTTGCCAGAATTTTAGAATTTTGGAACAAGTTGCCCGAATTTTGATACCGCTGTGTCGGTTGCAAAAGGGCGTAATTTATTTTCTTGGCTGTCTCATTTGCCCGAATGGATCCATTATTTTTGCCCGAATTGGGAGGGCATGTGTCCCCCCTGCCCCCCCCCCCCGCCTCGTACGCTTATGGTCGTAAAGCTCTTTCGGGGGAGCAGTTCATATGTTTTTTTTTCCTACCGTCATCTAGCCAAGGGATGTTTGAAAAACAGTACTTTTTTCGACCAGTAATTATTTCTATATACTCTACAAGCCCCACCTTCAACACGATTGAGATTAAGCGCAGAATGCTCCCTGACGTCGAGGGGTAAGTGACAAGCCGAAAGGAAGCACAGCCCGAGCGTCAGGATCATCCTGAATGACTGTTTACCAAAGTACGAATAATATCGTACCTTTAACACACTTATGCCTACCGTATCTTTGATCTGACAAGTAAAAATCAGTTCAATGATTATTACGTAAGATAAGACAGATGAACACACCTTACGCTGCAAAAGGTTGTCTACTGATTACTGAATAAACTGCTACATCTCAAATTCCCTATTTGTGTCCAGTGTTTAAGAAAATGAAGAATAAAAAATGGTAAACAAACCTAGGCTCGGCGATTCAGCTTAGTCCTGCCTAGATGACACTTTCATTTACTTATGTACGGTAGCGTACGTAACCTAACGTACTTACTTGCCGTTCATGCATTCAGATCAACGTGCTGCGTCGAAGTGTATCGATCGCACGTGGTTGGTACCACGGACTTCTCATATATATGGACAGAAGATATCGTGACCAATACGGTCGTCACCGTTCGAACAAATTTAGGCTTACCAAGATGGCCGCCGGGTTGCCACCATTTGCCCAATTTGACGATGAATATGCAACATTTTAGACAAAATATAAACATGAATGGAAGAACAATATCACAGTCCTTCATTCTATTTGTTGAATTTGACCTGAGCTTGCATTCTTTCGAAAATATTACAAGTTTCTCACACGATCTGTCGATACTGAGCCACTTGAGCAAGTCCAAGCTTTTACACACAAGGCTAGAGCAGGCAGTCATATTGGTAAGCATACTACTCGTGTACGTACCTGTGGCGACAATTTACGCATGGGACGTTAGTGCAGTATACTCTGTCCATATATATAAGAAGTCCGTGGTTGTTACATATAAAATATATACGTACGCTGTGCCAACACAGACTGACCTTGACGTGTGACAGGGTGGTGAGATTTTGAAAAATACAATAAAGGACACCAGCATGAGGTTCATAATGAGTGGGTCCAGTGGCCCGCCGTAGGGCCCCTGTTGAGGTCCAGGGGCAAAGCTCTAGCGGGCAGGTGGGGTCAGGGAAACGAAGCCCGGCAGCTTTAGCGTTTTGTGTTTTCAAAGCCCATTGAACTTATCAAGACAGCCTGAAGGGGTAACTTTCAAGAGGTGCCGTACATAATATGTCATCACTTAATATTTTTTTTTGTCTAGAGGAATAGGCTATGACATGTTGATAGGCCCTGTGTTAGAAATATACGTACAGAACAACAGAAGTTTGCTGATTTAAAAGTTGTAAAAGGAAAGTAAATTAATATGATAAGAGAATGGAGTGAGTGATAATTTGTTAGCCAATGTTGAAGTGAAAACTGATATTTAGTTCCATTTGTAAACATTAAAGGGCATGAGCAGTCGTCCAAACTTAGTTTGAAACATCTAGCAAATCTTACAAGTTTCCTTTTATTTTCCTTAATGGTAGGCTATCTTCTATGTTGTTTCAGCATGAAAACAAAATAAAGCATTTTGACGGTAAACTAATGAATTGTTCTGCACGAATCTATAACAAATATATTGTCACATGATTAAATTAAACAGCTGTTCATGAATAGTGATACCGGGTTATTCTAATTCAATTTTGGGGGAATGTATTTGTCATTTAGGAGTAGGCGATTTTTGAATTTATGCAGTCAGTGAATTCTGTAGACGAATATCACCGGTGCTTTGATTTTTTCTAATCTTTCTGTAACGGTGTTGTTTCAGTAAGTAACTCATTAAGTGAGATGGCGTTAGAACATTCAATTTTCCACACACAAGGTGCTAATGCAATTCACAGATGTTTGATGTGCAATGTCAAGTAAAGAAAAATACAACTTGTATGGAGCACCACCAGCGTTACCAGGTAGAGAGTTCTTATATATACGGATGCGATCTGCTTTTGGATGTAATCCGATTCGCGCAAAAATTTTGACCTGCTATGGCCATGACTAATTTACACAGTATATGTACGCAAGGAAAGCGAAAAGCTGCACAACGTAGATACTTCTATGACGAGTGGAACGTCTTTGCGACAAAATGCAAGAACGGCTTATTCATTTGAATGAAGAATATGACATATTTGAAACAAGTGTAGCATTGCAAGGCAAGCACTATACGACTTGGACGCAGTGGGTACGAGTCAGGCGCCCCGGCACGGAAAAGATATGCGGGGAGGGGGTGGGGGATTTCATGCAGAATAAATGAAATGAAATGCTCCCATATTCACCTTCCATATATCTCTGTTACGTTTGTCCATCACTCCATCAATACATGTCCAAGTTCAAAACGTGTAGACTAGTAGCCTACACTGTTCAACCTCCCGAAAAACGATCGGTAAAACCCATGCGATGCACTGTGGGTGAAATTACGCAATAATATACCGTACTGCTTCAACCAGTGCTTTCACTTTTCAGGGACCGCGGAGACGGGGTTGGGGGATGATGAATGGCTTTAGCGCCCTCAGTATTTTTTTCAAGGTTGAGGCACTCTTTCCCCCAAAATTATTAGTATATTGTGCATTGGACCGATCAAGAATATGTTCAGCACCCACTTTTAAATCCTCCCCCGGTCCCCACTTCTTGAAGCAATTGGCAAATATTGGAGGGCTAAACATATCTTTAGCTCCTCCACTTTTTTTCATTGGGGGCTGAGCTCCCCAACCCCCCCCCCTTTTCCGCCGACACTGGTAAGAGGCGTTCAACATTGTTGGAGGTACAGAGGCCAGGCCTTGCCTCGGTTCTAAAAAAAAAGAAAGTACATAAAATTTACATAGGTGCCAATAGCATGGCCTTCGGAAAGTTTGTAAAAAGGGGGTGTCTGCATCATTCAGCCTCTGGATTTTTTCCCTATAACACAGCTAACATTAATTTTTGGACGAAAATCTGAAACTGCTCCCTGCATTCCCACCCTCCGACGGCTCTGCAACTAGGCTAGCCTATGCAATAAGCGCCCCCTGTGGGCTGGGGTTGTAGAATATGCCCACGGTATTCCCCGCCTGTCGTAAGAGGCGACTAAAGGGGAGGACTTGAAACGAATTTATCTAGGTGACACTGTGTAACACGTTCGTGTTGGTGTGTCGTTAAATATTATCTAACTAACTAACTGCATTAGAGTCCACCTACCATATGTTTACCTTGCCTAATTTACCATGGAAGAGAGAACTGAAAAAAATGCATTGGGTTGAATGTTTACCATACAGCATAGCTGGTTCACTAGCCCACCTGTTACCTAAGTAATCCACAGGAAAATTGAAGCTGAAAACCTTTTTTAATAATGTAATGCATTTTACGGTATATCACGGTTCCAGTGGCGTAGCTACGTGGGGCCAGGGGGTGTTACAATCGACAATGTAGCAATTGACCGATAATGTATCATTAACCGATAATGTAGTAAATATTGAATGACGATATATCACTAACCGATAATGTAGTAAAAATTGACCGTTAATGTAGTAACCTTTTTAACAGATAATGTATCAACCCCAAACCAACAATGTAGTAGGCCTAAAAAAATGTAACCGATAATGTATTACCATTTGACCTATCATGTAGAAATTTTAGTTAACCGATAATATATCATCACATTAACGAATAATGTAGTAATCAGTGGCGGATCCAGGATTTGGCAGAAGGGGGGGCCCAGGTCATAGTGGTTTGTATAATAGTCCGATCTGGGGGAGGGATCTAAGGGGGGGGCGGTGCGCCAGGGTATTTTGATAGGAGGTAAAGTATGTGATGAGTGATCACCGTCCTGGGGAGGGGTCAAAGGGGAGGGGTGTCCCCTCCCCTTTGAGAAATTTTTGTTAATTTAAGGTTGCTCAGATGCAAAATGGTGATGACTTTGGTATATTTTTTGGACTGATCATACATGGCTGGAAAGTGTTCATAATTGAGGCAATTTTAATTTTTAGGTTGGGTGGAAGATACTTTTCTGGGGAGGGGTCTAAGGGGAGGGGTGTCCCCTCCCATTTAAGAAAATTTTTGTTAACTTAAGATTGCTTAGATGCAAAATGGTGATGTCTTTAGTATATTTTTGAAACTGATCATATATGGCTGAAAAATGCTCATAATTTAGTGAAATTAAAATTTTTGGTTGGGTGAAACATGCTTCTCTGCGGAGGGGTCTAAGGGGAGGGGTGTCCCCTCCCCTTTGAGAAAATTTTTCGTTAATTTAAGATTGCTTAGATGCAAAATGGTGATGTCTTTAGTATATTTTTGAGACTGATCATATATGGCTGGAAAATGCTCATAATTTAGTGAAATTTAAATTTTGGTTGATTGAAAGAGGAGAGTAAGTAGCCTTTGTTGCCTTTGAAAATATTCCTCTAAATATTAAAGAAATTCCCTTGAAAGTAGAAGCAGTGTTCCCAATGATGTGGGCCCGGCCGGTAATAGAATAGCAGTCCAATGCAGCGCCCATTGGTAACCCCTTGCAATGCCCGGGAGAAGTTATTGTGACCAATATAAGCCAAAATGTTATCAGCCGGAGGTCAGTAACAGAATTATTAACATAAGACTGAGTTTCTGAGGTAGAAATTTAATGAACAAATTTGAATTTCATTCTGACACATCACAAAGGCCTATTTAATTGGAATAGGGCCTAGTCATTTGTTTTATGACGTTGAAAAAAACGTCAAAATTTTTTGGAAGGGGGGGCCCGGGCCCCCTGGGCCCCCCCCCCTAAATCCGCCTATGGTAATGATGCACTATTTGGCTATATCATTTTAAGGACACATCAATACGCACGCGCTATACAGTGTCTTTAAGATGATGTAAGGCTTGCATGTGCAGGCACTCTTTTAGTCGACTCTTACGGAGAATTTCCCGTACCTGTTGTGCCACTTCCTTATGAAAAGATAGGGTTGGCACTTAGAGGAGCAGTTAAGAGACAGAGTATCAACGTATTCGGGCGAGGTGAAATTAGACGCCACAGCCGCCTCGTCAAAAAGATGAGGTAGGTTGGTAGGTAGATGAAGTCTAACGAAACACCAAGGCATATATGTTATGTAGTTTAAGTGTCTAAAGTCGAAATAGTAAAAAGTCCTCCCCTTCAGTCCCCTCTTACCTTCTTAGAACAGGCAGGGAATACATTGGGCCTATCCTACTGTATGTATGCATCCTACTGTATGTATGTACGTACGTACGTACGTATGTATGTATGTATGTATGTATGTATGTATGTATGTATGTATGTATGTATGTATGTATGCATGCATGCATGCATGTATGTATGTATGTATGTATGTATGTATGTATGTATGTATGTATGTATGTATGTATGTATGTATGTATGTATGTATGTATGTATGTATGTATGTATGTATGTATGTATGTATGTATGTATGTATGTATGTATGTATGTATGTATGTATGTATGTATGTATGTATGTATGTATGTATGTGTGTATGTATGTATGTATGTATATATTTGTGTATGTATGTATGTATGTATGTGTGTATGTATGTGTGTATGTGTGTATGTATGTATGTATGTGTGTGTATGTATGTATCTATGTGTATGTATGTATGTGTATGTATGTGATGCTACCCACATGGAGATCGAACTAGATAAATACTTTTTATAAGACGTGGTTTCTGCCAGAAGAGGTCTTTTAGAAGTGGGCGCTCTTGTCATAGGGTAACAGTCTGTTCATAGCCAATGACGGTACCCCTGGCTAAGCGTCTTTAGAGTCACATGACATATGGCAGACTGTCTTTGAACTTGCGCTGATAACAGAAGGATATGTCAAAACCATGCATTTACTTAAAATTTGGATTTTCGAATACGGTATCTTGCTTTGTTTAGTTATCAAAACTTACTACTAGGATATCCCCAATCTTGGCGTCACATCGGGGGTGGATGAAGCAAAAGACCGCTAATATACTAGCCTATACAGAATAAATGCTGCCTGTTTGTACCTCGATAGAAGAAAATGCCAGTTAAGTTGTACAAGCAAAGTTTGTGAATTTCGTATTGTTTCTGAACTCTCCAAATTAGACTGGGATCGACTTAACTCCTAGAAATGTACAGTAGTAAATGCATGGAATTGTCACTATAAACCAGTTATCGAATCAGTAATACGGTAGCATTGTATCAAAATGAGAGTTGTAAAGCAACTCTAATTTATGGCTTCAAGGGTTCACTTGTCTTGAAAAGTGGTGCTGTGAGGTCAATGAACGGAAACAGGGAAGGTATCATTAGCGCCTGGCTAATTTCGAGCCATGTTAGAACTATGGGTTTACACACGGTATACAATAGGAAGACGTCATCTAGCTTACAGATTTCTGCGTCTCTCAGAATGTTACTGCATACGGCGACCGAGGACATTAGTCGGTCGATAAGGAGGACTTGTTACTGTTTCAACTTGCCTGACGCTTTTTAACACAGATGTTCTGTTGTTTCGTGAAACTTTATCTATCTGCCTACTTACCTACAGATTGATAATTAATAATTACGTCAGCTGAGCGAATAAATGACATCGCGAAATTTTGTAGGTTTTATTAGGTATTTTGTATTATGGACCCTTTACGGCTTTCAATTGGGGTAATAAAATGACTTAGTAATTAGATGTCTGTCACAAAACGGGCAGTGGGGCATTTGATTTCTTCTGGGTATTTGTGATGTTCGCAAATCTGAATGTGGTAGGTAGAAGAAAACCTATATTAATGCATAACAAAAGGTAAAGCGGTATCATATAAGCGGAGCGGTACCATCGGTTGGCGTGCAAAGATATTTTAAGAAAGCGTTACTCCCAGGACGATGAAATTACCAATTACAATTCCCCTGATAGGTGGTGGTTAACTCTGGATATCCAACCCCCTCCCTATGATATAAGTCAGTATAGTTGTTTCGGTGGTCAAGTGGGCGTGTGGGTCATTTCTTTTGAACTTCTCTCAACGAGGCCAGTGATTTATTGTATCTCTACCGAGAAACGAATCGTATATAAACGTATGCGCAAACAGGCAGCATGTTTGTTTCTGTACTCGTCAATATGCCTAAAAACTTTCACTCCACATTTCACAAATGTAATCGAAATCATATTCCTAAATTTTAATTAGTAACCATCTAGTATGAAAACTGGGTGTTTTGGAATGCCTAAAATCTGCTCTTGGGATAACTGACCCTAAAACTTGCATTTTTACGGCCCGCACATCCCACTACGACCGAGAGACGGGATGACTGACTTCGGATCTGTGATCAGCGTGGTCGATAACCTCTAGGACCAATTCTTATCAGGCGTGAGTAGCTTCGATTTCATCCCTTCTTCCCCTGGGGTGGGGAATGGGTGAGAGGGATGACCTTCCTTCAACGATAATAACACTCCTGGGATTTCGGACATGCTCATTTCAAAAATATAATCTTCAGTTCTTTAGTTTTTGAAATATCTGGTTTTATTAGAGGGCGCCCTCTATTGAGCCATAGACCTATGCAAATAAGCTGTGCCATCAATATGACCCACCTTTATGCTATAAAATATGTTGTAGTGCTTTCATGGTATTTTTTATCGTAGACATGTTCTTTTTGGTGAGCTTGCGGAACAACGGAGGAGTGAGGGCGCTTTAAGCATATGAAGGAGAAATATGATTGCATTATGTATTTGGCCTAGACAATTGAGAAAAAGTGACCTTTAATTCTTCTGCTGTCTTTCAATGAACCTTTTTATGGGAAATATACCTGAAAGAGGGCGCTGTGAAATAGGGGTGAGAGCCCCTTGCCCTGGGGTATGACCTAAAACCTTTCTGAATTAACGTATGACTTCTTTGATAAAATTCCACGTTTCCAATTCCATATGAAGACGTCCTTAGAACAGTTTTTACATTATCGGTAAATTTTTTTTACATTATCGGTAGATGAACTTTTTTACATTATCGGTAATTTTTTTTTACATTATCGGTAATTTTTTTTTACATTATCGGTTCAAAGAGTTTTTTTTACATTATCGGTAAATTTGTTTTACATTATCGGTCGTTTTTACATTATCGGTTGATTTTTACATTATCGGTTGTAACACCTGCTCTCCTGCTGCCAGTGCCAATTGCAGATAAAAGGAAAGGAACTCCCGTTGTATTATCACCTGTAAAGACAAAATTGTTGGCAGGGGGCCAAAGTCATCTTAGTGGAAAGAGGTCTGAAGGTTTCAGAATCCGAGATGATAGGACACGTACGTTTTTAGCTCTACGAGAGTAATGTTATTTTTATTTCGAGAGGTGCACCCAAAATTTCGTTTTTCTGAAGTTAAGTTTTCTCTGTTCGAGACGGGGTAGACCAGTCGTTGCTAAAGACGTACTGTTAGAATAAAACTCAGTACATTTTTGCAATCGCCTTGTTCCCTGTGCACGTATGCTGTGGTGTTACTGGCAGGAGACCTGTAGAAAGGGATGCATTTTTGTGTGATGTTTGTATTTTCTACCGACGTTTAGCTGTTGGAGCGAAGCCTCGGACTGGTCACCTAACTACATGTGTCTGTATCTATCCGTGTTGTGTGTCATCATGAAAGATGGTAAGCCGTAATTTATATTCTTTAACGTAACTTTTTAAATTTGGTATGTAAGAAAATGATAGGTCCAATTTGTTAAAGTGGAAGTATTGTCTGAGAAGTTATTCATATCAGTTGTGAAAATTAAAATGTCTCAATGTGTAAAATGGGGATGTCCATGATTGGAAATGAGGAGTTACTATTTGTATATCTGTCAGGGCAGTAGCTTGGTTAAGGATACAATGCCTGGAGACATAAAACTGGGACGAATGAGGATAAGAAAATATGGGGAGGAAAAGCCTTTTAAGTATTTATGCACTTTTTACATCAGGTGTATGGATTTGTTTGTCCATATACAGGCTTTTGGGGAATGACTGGACATGTCGTTTGATCCTATAGGGCCTAGCTTTTGACGGCATCGCTACTGTTTAACTGTCTTCTATTTTCGAGTCTGAGCCACGTGCTGTCCGGACCACCGTACTGCCTGTTGACGACCCGTGATTCTGCTGAACTTGGACCCCTATCGGTTATTCTATTCAGCGTCAAACCACGTGACTTGTAGTTAATCGTGTGCCTAACCACACTGAACTGTTTTTGTTTTGGGGGATAAAATTCTGATATGCATGTAGCTACAAGGTCTTGCTTATACTATATGGGAATATGGGAAGGGTGTTTATTGAAGTAATTTAATTAGTTATTGAAAGCGAATTACAAGCTGCTTTCTTCTAATTAATTTCTGTATAGTGGAATGAGAGTTTTTGTGATTTAGTTTATCCCGGAGAAAAGGGGGATCATTTACTCTAAAAGAGTTTGTCCGTAAAAGAGACTATTTTCAATTTCGTTTGTCCTTATTAATTCAATATATTATTTTACTCTTAGTAAACTTAAAACCGAACGAGTCTGTACTTTTTGGTGTGGTCGGTCATTCAGGTTTATGCGAGTGAAACCGAACCTGGGGTATGTCAGTTATCCTGAGGGAGCTTTTTTTTCTGAGGGATTTTGTGACAGCCTACAGCAACCCCTGTAGGTTGGGGTGGCATAGTATGTACGGGGCACTCCCCGTCTGTAGTACTAGGCGGCTAAAGGGGAATGCTGGTACAGCCTTACATATTGAAGACACTGCATAGCACGTCCTTAAAATGATCTAACCAACTCTAAACCAAATACTGCAACATTACTACTATTATCTGTTATTGTGATGATACTGTAACGTCCGGCATAGTGCTGCTGGTGTAGGAATAACTTGAAAATAAAAGACAACCGGCTCCAAAACAATATAAGAGGACAAGAAAAATCGACAAACAGGATTTGTAAAGTTTACTACCTATAATTCAAATGCCACAAATAAAACATATTTACATAACAAGGGCGTATACTAGTTCTCAACTATTTACACTAATAGACCTTATGCATATGACGTCACAATGCAGAAAGTGCTTCCTCGTTTGGAGAAAAATGGCGTATCATTGCAAGTTACACCAACAACTGCAGACAGGTGATTTGTCAACCAATCGCATACGCACGTAAATCTACTACACGTGGGTACACGTGTGCTTATTGTTTTCCTCCAAAATGATGTCAGTGTGACGTCAATGCATAAGGTCTATAGATACAAACGATGAACTGCGGGGAAGATGACGCACTGCGTAAAGGGTGACGCACTGCGTAGGGGCCAACGCAATGCGTAGGGGTGACGCACTGCGTAAAGGGCGACTCACTGCGAAAAGGGTTACGCACTGCGTAAAGGCTGACGCACTGCGTAAAGGCTGACGCACTGCGTAATTTTTAACAAGTGCTTAATTCATCAATTTTCTGCAAAATGTTGAATTGATGACATTTGGTAAGTGAGAAAATCACCATTTTTTCTGAAAAATGTTGAATTGATGATGATGACATTGGTAAGTGAGTAATTCATCAATTTTCTGCAAAATGTTGAATTGATGACATTTGGTAAGTGAGAAAATCACCATTTTTCTGAAAAATGTTGAATTGATGATGATGACATTGGTAAGTGAGTAATTCATCATTTTTCTGCAAAAATGTTAAGTTGTTGAGTTCTGATAAATGAGTAATTCATCAATTTTCTGCGAAATGTTGAATGGATTACTTTTGGTAAGTAAGTAATTCATCTTTTTTCTGAAAAATGGTGAATTGATGACATTTGGTAAGTGAGTAATTCATCATTTTCTGCAAAAAATGTTAAATTGTTGAGTTCCGATAAATGAGTATTTTATCATTTTGTTGCAAAATAAAAAAATTGATGAGATTTTCTAAGTGCGTAATTCATCAATTTTCTGCAAAATGTTGAACTGATGACAGCTGGTAAGTGAGTAATTCATCATTTTTCTGCAAAATGTTAAATTGTTGAGATCCGATAAATAAGTAACTTTTGTTAAAAAAATTTTTGTTGAAAAATAAAGAATTGATGAGATCTTTTAAATGCGTAGTTCATCAATTTTCTGCGAAATGCCAATTTGTTGAGTTTCAATAAGTGAGTAATTCATCATTTTTTCTGCAAAATGTTGAATTGTTGAAATAGAATTAGTTTGTAATTCATCATTTAACTGCAAAATGTTACAATAATGAGTGAACATTTCATCATTTTGATGCAAAATGTACGTGTAAGATAAGATAGAGACTAAGTTTGTAATTTTACGGCACCTTATCGTTTCCATACATTCCTCTGCAAAATGTTGAATTGATAAGATGCAATAACTTCACAACTCGTAAATTTTCTGTTCAATGTTGAATTGATTATTTCTGATAACTGCACAATTTATCATTGCTCTGCAAAATGTTTCTTGATATAAGATTCTATAACTTCGCAATTCATCATTTCTCTGCAAAATGTTCAATTGTTAAAATGTAATAACTTCGTAATTCGCCGTTTTTCTGCAAAATGTTGAGTCGACTTGTTCTGGTAAATGAGTAATTCATCTTTTTTTCTTTTGTAAAATGGGAGATAATTTGTGATAAAATCATCACTTCTTGGATTACTAAGCATTTATGTTAACATTTTGACGGCACCTTAATGCTTCCGTAGCAAACACAATGTTGCTGATATCTTTCAATGCTGGTCCTTATTCAAAACAAGAAGTAATAGTTGCACTCACGATGAAGCTGCCCATCGTACTGGCATCGTTGTCAATATTTCATTCGACGATCACAACACATACTATTAACTGTACTTTCCATGACAAGGTGCATTGTTCATCCATTTATGTCAGATTAATGCAAATCATCTTCATTACCGGTTTGAAGTAACAAGGTTATCCGTCAATCGTAATCAGGTAATGATGGGTATGATTTCCTCATTCTGGTCTCAGACGATGCCAACATGGTTTTCAATCAGAACAGAAACTCCGTGTCATTTTATTCGACATAAGAAAATATTTTCCGGTTGTCTATATTTTCGGACTTTTCCCGGGAAATAATTTACAACGAGCGTAGAGGTGTGCTAATAAATCTTAACCCTTCTACCAAAATATCTCCATACAGTCACCGGTTTAATCGAGCCCTTCTGATGGCTACATCTCCCTCTCAGTTACAATTTGCCGAGAGGGAATACAAGTCTGGTATTAGAAGAGACCCTTAGTTAACAAACACCCAGATAATATCCGATGGCATTTTCAAACTATTTGCCAAAACGGATTTTGAAATTTTGGGAAGTACACCCGTTCATCGACGATAGCGATCCTTCCTCGGGGTTACAGTGCCCACTGTGACAATTTGCCCCTAGGGTAGAGGAATTTTGATTATCTTAGAGACCAGACGATCGCTTAAAAGTGGAAGTTCTTGGCCAACAGCTCATTCTGTAACAATTTGTTCCGAGGGCAGCGAAAGCATGGTAATCATGAGGAGATCCTCCTTTACAAGAAACACCCCAATATATCCATTGACATTTTCGAAATGTTCCCTCCGATCATCGCTTATAAGCGGACCTTTCTTTGGCTACAGCGCCCTTTGAAACAATTTGCCACGTGAGTAGCGAAAGTATAGTAATAGAAGAGAGCCTCGTTTACATGAAACATCCTCATTATATCCATTGACATTTTCGAAATGTTTGCCAAAATGGCCTTTGAAAGTTGGAAAATTATCTCCGATCATCGCTTAAAAGCGGACTTTTTTGGAGTGACAGCGCCCTCTGTGACAATTTGCCCCGAGGGTAGCAGAAGTATGGTAATAGAAGAGACCCTCCTCTTCATGAAACACCCCCATTATATCCACTGACATTTTGGAAATGTTTGCCAAAATCGCCTTTGAAAGTTGGAAAATTATCTCCGATCATCGCTTAAAAGCGGACTTTTTTGGAGTGACAGCGCCCTCTGTGACAATTTGCCCCGAGGGTAGCAGAAGTATGGTAATAGAAGAGACCCTCCTCTTCATGAAACACCCCCATTATATCCACTGACATTTTGGAAATGTTTGCCAAAATCGCCTTTGAAAGTTGGAAAATTATCTCCGATCATCGCTTAAAAGCGGACTTTTTTGAGTGACAGCGCCCTCTGTGACAATTTGCCCCGAGGGTAGCAGAAGTATGGTAATAGAAGAGACCCTCCTCTTCATGAAACACCCCCATTATATCCACTGACATTTTGGAAATGTTTGCCAAAATGGCCTTTGAAAGTTGGAAAATTATCTCCGATCATCGCTTAAAAGCGGACTTTTTTGGAGTGACAGCGCCCTCTGTGACAATTTGCCCCGAGGGTAGCAGAAGTATGGTAATAGAAGAGACCCTCCTCTTCATGAAACACCACCATTATATCCACTGACATTTTGGAAATGTTTGCCAAAATGGCCTTTGAAAGTTGGAAATTTATCTCCGATCATCGCTTAAAAGCGGACTTTTTTGGAGTGACAGCGCCCTCTGTGACAATTTGCCCCGAGGGTAGCAGAAGTATGGTAATAGAAGAGACCCTCCTCTTCATGAAACACCCCCATTATATCCACTGACATTTTGGAAATGTTTGCCAAAATGGCCTTTGAAAGTTGGAAAATTATCTCCGATCATCGCTTAAAAGCGGACTTTTTTGGAGTGACAGCGCCCTCTGTGACAATTTGCCTCGAGGGTAGCAGAAGTATGGTAATAGAAGAGACCCTCCTCTTCATGAAACACCCCCATTATATCCACTGACATTTTGGAAATGTTTGCCAAAATGGCCTTTGAAAGTTGGAAAATTATCTCCGATCATCGCTTAAAAGCGGACTTTTTTGGAGTGACAGCGCCCTCTGTGACAATTTGCCCCGAGGGTAGCAGAAGTATGGTAATAGAAGAGACCCTCCTCTTCATGAAACACCCCCATTATATCCACTGACATTTTGGAAATGTTTGCCAAAATGGCCTTTGAAAGTTGGAAATTTATCTCCGATCATCGCTTAAAAGCGGACTTTTTTGGAGTGACAGCGCCCTCTGTGACAATTTGCCCCGAGGGTAGCAGAAGTATGGTAATAGAAGAGACCCTCCTCTTCATGAAACACCCCCATTATATCCACTGACATTTTGGAAATGTTTGCCAAAATGGCCTTTGAAAGTTGGAAAATTATCTCCGATCATCGCTTAAAAGCGGACTTTTTTGGAGTGACAGCGCCCTCTGTGACAATTTGCCCCGAGGGTAGCAGAAGTATGGTAATAGAAGAGACCCTCCTCTTCATGAAACACCCCCATTATATCCACTGACATTTTGGAAATGTTTGCCAAAATGGCCTTTGAAAGTTGGAAAATTATCTCCGATCATCGCTTAAAAGCGGACTTTTTGGAGTGACAGCGCCCTCTGTGACAATTTGCCCCGAGGGTAGCAGAAGTATGGTAATAGAAGAGACCCTCCTCTTCATGAAACACCCCCATTATATCCACTGACATTTTGGAAATGTTTGCCAAAATGGCCTTTGAAAGTTGGAAAATTATCTCCGATCATCGCTTAAAAGCGGACTTTTTTGGAGTGACAGCGCCCTCTGTGACAATTTGCCCCGAGGGTAGCAGAAGTATGGTAATAGAAGAGACCCTCCTCTTCATGAAACACCCCCATTATATCCACTGACATTTTGGAAATGTTTGCCAAAATGGCCTTTGAAAGTTGGAAAATTATCTCCGATCATCGCTTAAAAGCGGACTTTTTTGGAGTGACAGCGCCCTCTGTGACAATTTGCCCCGAGGGTAGCAGAAGTATGGTAATAGAAGAGACCCTCCTCTTCATGAAACACCCCCATTATATCCACTGACATTTTGGAAATGTTTGCCAAAATGGCCTTTGAAAGTTGGAAAATTATCTCCGATCATCGCTTAAAAGCGGACTTTTTTGGAGTGACAGCGCCCTCTGTGACAATTTGCCCCGAGGGTAGCAGAAGTATGGTAATAGAAGAGACCCTCCTCTTCATGAAACACCCCCATTATATCCACTGACATTTTGGAAATGTTTGCCAAAATGGCCTTTTGAAAGTTGGAAATTTATCTCCGATCATCGCTTAAAAGCGGACTTTTTTGGAGTGACAGCGCCCTCTGTGACAATTTGCCCCGAGGGTAGCAGAAGTATGGTAATAGAAGAGACCCTCCTCTTCATGAAACACCCCCATTATATCCACTGACATTTTGGAAATGTTTGCCAAAATGGCCTTTGAATTTTTTTAGGGACACGGGTTAGGGGGAATCAACCAGGCCAAAACCAGCGTTACAATTGTTTTGTTCTATGGGGGCCCACTTTTCTTCAATCTTCCGTACACCGGATGATTTTCAATTTACCACAGGGCAGTAGGGGCATTACTGTTCGCCACATAATCGGATGCATTAGAAGTTTCAGATTGAAAATTAGAAATCGATACATGGATGGAAAAAATTCATCCGGAAAAAAAGGGGAATCGCAATAGTAGAAAAAAGGCCCAGGGAAAAAAGGGGAAAAATTTTCAAAAACACAAATATTTGTCATTCCACGAGGAACCCTTTACGTAAGAAATGGGCTCATCAACAAGGAAAAAAAAAAGTATGGAAGGAGCAATCCCCCCCCCCCCCCCCCCCCCCGTGGAAGGGGCGGTTTTCGTTTTGGTTCGGTTTCAGGTATGACAAAAGCTCCAGGGATTTTCGCGAAAACCACAAAACAAGCTCCCCCCATGGAGATTTTTGCAAAAAGCACACCTCCTTTGAGAGGGGGTCACAGTCGGTTTTTTGTGGAATTTTGCCCCCCCCCCCCCGGTGTACAAGGATCATTGGGTGTGAACTTTTTCTGGGACCAAACACTTATTTTAAAAAATCTGTCTTTTTTTTCGGGGAATTTCCGGTTTGCAAGGGCACATTCATTTGGCTGTTTATTATACTGTTTTCAAAGGGGGCCATTTTTTAAACCTGCGGAAATGAACGACAGGGGTAAACAGGGTCCAACAAAACAATTCCCCCAAACCCATAGGGGCATATCCATTTTGGCCATACTATTAGGGGGGCCCCTATTAGGGGCCTATTTAATGTTAAACAAAACACTAAAAAACCAAAACGCTTAGGGGGAGTTTACGGGGGAAGCAATCAAAAAAATTTGTGTTGGGGGATTTTACCCCCCCCCCTCCCCCGCCCAAACTCACAAAGGGGGCTATATTCAAAGGCCTATTAGTATAAAGTTCAGGGCCTAAGATTAAAGAAACTTGTGATAGGGGCCTTACCACAAAAATTTCCAAGTTACGGCCTAGGCCTGTCTGGTGGGAGAGTTAAACCCTCGACAAAACACCTCTTTTGGCCCATGGATGCAATGTGCACTTAATGTAAACTGTAGTTAATACTAAGCTGTGAACCATTACTATGGGTGATGTTCCCTGCTGGGGTTTCGCAAAGGGCACCTGGAGGTCAAAGGGGGAGGGGAGGGGAAGGGGATGGGAGGGAGGGGGGGAGGGGTGGTATATTTGTTATTGTTTAACCAAAACAGGGTAAATATTGGGTACCTCACATTCAGAATTATTTTTTTGTGTGCTAAACCTGGCTCCGTATTGGGGCACTGTATAAAAAGCACCATGTCTAGTTACTTTGTTTACTTATGGCCTGTAGTAGTTTTGAACCCAAACATTAAGGTGATGACAAAAAAACTGGGGGGGGTTAGAGTGTCTGGAAAAGCGCATCTTCTCACTGGTTTTCAATCACCTAATTTTAATCTTTTTGATAGGTCCTTCCAAAGTTGTTTGTGCCATGGGCTGATTAACCAAGTGTTTGGGCCTGGTTTCCTCAGTTTGGAGAGGACAGCCCCGGGGTGGAACCCACCAAGATACAAGCTTTTTGATTGCCTTTGTTTTCCAGGTGCCACTCTGCCATTTTAAGGCAAGGGGGGACCACGTGATAGCCGTGACCCCAAAAAACACCGGGGCCAAGGCACAAACAAAAATCAATTAGGCCACGCTCAAGGGGAATTTCTACAGGATTCGGAGTCACCAAAGGGATTAAAAAAAACTTCCCCGAATTTTTTATAACCAAAAAAAATGGTTATTTTACTGTAAACAAAACACAACAAAAAAAAAAAAAAACCGGGGGGGGACGGGGGCTGTCCAGGACTTTCCCTAAAACGGGGACGTGTTTTGCGATATGGTGTGGATGTATGGTCTTGAAGGCCAATTTGTAGCCCAGTAGGTGTGCCTACTTGCATGGTTACGTCAGGTCTAGCGGCTCTAGCTAGGGGGGTGGGGGGGGGACTTTATGTAAAGGTGTTTGGGGGAGAGGCTTATTAAAGGAATTATTAAGAGGAAAGGCTTAGTTAAAACTAGGGGATGTAGGGAGAAATTGGGGCCTACAGAAATGGTTTGTTTACTGGTCTGGAGTACCCGATGCTTTTAATTTTCACCTTTCAAACCACCTGTTCTTACCTGGTCCAGGGGCCTTAGGGGTCATCTTTGTACAAGTATTCCTTGCCCCAAGGTTATGCTTGACTGGCTTAAAAACAATTCTAGCTTTCTTTTAAGGAAGCCAAGATTGCATTACTTACACCACCACCCCCACCCCTTAGAAGGGTTCTTTCAGGCGTACCCTTCAGAAACCCCTTGTCTGGGATGGCATGGAAGGGGGGGGGACCTGGGCCTGAATATAGGCGCTAACAATCACCCCCCCCCCCCCAAAAAAAAAAAAAAAACAAAAGAAAAAACTTGCCTAAAATTTAGTTAAAATAAAAAGTTAAGGTTTACCCATGCAAAAAAAATCACTGGGGAAAAAAGGGGATGGGTCAATGTTTATTCAAAGTTCATGGGGAGTTCCTTTAAAGGGAAAAATGTGGGGTGGATTACAAAAAAAAAAACCATGAATTTTATAAACCAACCAAAAAAAACTTTGTAAAACCTTTATATGGTTTACATAAAAGGGGGGCAAGGTTGGCATCCCCCCAAAAATATGTTTCTAGAAAATAAAGCCCCCCCATTAGGTTCTTTTAATTAAATTGGTAGTCTGCACTTTTTTGGGATTGACCATTCATTCAAATTTTCACATTGGTGCAAACATTAATGGGGAACCCATGTTACTGTATGTTGTGGCCATGGTTTTTACTGCTTGGTAAACTGTGTTCCCATTTTTAGCTCAACCACCCAGTTGTTGTTGGTCAAATATGGACACCTTCAGCCAATTAAGTGGTTGGTAGTGAAGATGGGGGGGGGACTGGCATAACATGTTGGGGCTTCTGGTTTTTGGAAGTGTACCATTTTACCCCCCCCCCACTTAACTACACAAGTTTTTTTTTTTTTGTTTCAAATTGGACAGGGTGGGCTAGGAAGTAAACTTCGTGGGGAGGGGAAAACATTTTTTTTTAAAAAAAAAACCCAGGATAGCAACAAAATGTCGTTGGGCCAAAACGGTTCGCCCAGGATGCGGGGCTGGGCCAAAACGGGGTTGGGGTGGCTCGGGTTGGGCTATGTTGGTTGGGGGGCCAAAACACTATATGACCAGCAATTTTTTTTTCATTTGTTGGGGGAAAAACTGGGTAGTGCCCCAAACGGCGGGCAACTAACGAAAAACACAAAAAAAACCTTGTCGCCAAAACCATTGGCGAAAGGTTTGTGTTCTTTTAGCCAGCGGTTGGGGCCCAACATTTTTTTTTTTCCCCCAAAACCATTGGAAATGGCTGGTCATATTATGGTTGGGTGCACCCCAACCGAATAGGCCAACGGGGGGAAGCAACCCAAAAAAAAAAAAGCGTTGCCAGCCCCATTTGGCCAAAAACGGTTGGGGGGCCAACGACTGTGTGCTATTCTGGGAAAAACAAAACACAAAAAAAAACTTTTTGCCTGAGGTGGAGGGGATATATATTCCTTTACAGCCTGGCACAAGTATGTTATCTTTGCCACCATATGTTTGTTTAACCAATAATCCAATGTTTAGGGTTGCCTTTCAAGGCGCCTTTACGAAATCCACTAAATGTTTTAGAACATTTTTTTGGCGGGGCCATTATTGTCCAACAGGATTCCCTTTTTCTGCCTGTTTTTGTTTTATTCTCTAGGGGGTGAAGAATGCCAAAAAACCTGGGGACACCAACAGAAAACATTTCCCAATTTCCCAGGACCAAACCTCCAAGCTTTTTCCATGACCCACTGATTTTTTGTTACTGATGCCCTGTTACCCACCAGACTGAAAGCTTGAGGTCAACCTGATGATGGGATGGGCCACTGCTGATTTGCAATCCCAAGGTATTGGGTTCTAATAGGTCTACCAACTTCTGAAAACAAAAATATTAGCCAAAGCTGTTGTAGGGCAAAATTAGGGCATCACCCTTCTCTCAAAAAACATTCCCTCGCGCCTAGGAAATGAAAAACAACCAAAAAACTCAATTTACCATGCCTTAAAAAGCACTTTTTTTTTGAGGATGCCCTTCCCCCCTAAAAAAAAACATTTTTCACCCCCTATGGAAAACAAGGCTATCGTACCCCTTTATTCTCCTTGGGGCCCCTATTTCTGGAATATGCCACAAAAATATATTTTTAATTTTTTTCCCCATTTTTCCATCGCCAAAATTGTTACCAAGAAGGGCTTAGTTACCTAGGCAAGGGGGCAAAATTTTACCGGGTAAGGGGAAAACATAAATGTTTACCACAATGCAACCCACACAAGGGGGGCCGTTAAATTTAAAAGGCAAAAAAAAAATTTTTAAAGGGTTAAGTATTTATCCCACTAAAATTTTTGGGAGATTGGGCTCACCTTTGCTGGGGAAACTTTTTCCAACATTTTCACCACAAAGTACTTTTCGCATTTCAAAGCTTATTGATTAATGGAGGTTGGTCTAGGAACAACCACACTTTTCCATTAATCAGTTCCTCCTGCCCTTTCACGTCTTTTTCAACAACAACACACAATTTTCTGGCCCATTTGTTTTATGAGTGGGCCATGCATGCTTGCAGTATGCACCAGTGATAATGCACTGGTTTCTCCCACAAGGATCCCCTCTTTGTAGAGAGGGGGGCGGGGGCCACGGCGAGAAAAGCGGCAATAACACCAATTTGCGGAATTCTCGTTTGCCTAGTTCGTGAGGGGGCACACACGACCGCTGACTAAGCGGGCACTGTCTTTTTGGGGGGACAAGATCCTACCACCACAGTACCATTTTACACCCCCCCCCCCCCCAAACTTATGGGGGGACTTTTTCAATTTGTTTTACAAATAATGTTGGGCGAGGATCCAGCCGACATTTGAAAAATAGGCAGTAAACCTTATTTTCCCACCCTTTTTTTTTTGGGAGGGCGAAGCGGGAGCTAATTTTTGTAGGGAGGCCAGGGATTTTTTTTATGGGGCTTGTTTGCGATTTTTCTAGGGGGGGCAATTTGTCCACTCGGGGGGGGGCCCACCCAAGCCTTAAAACCCCCTCTTTGAAGAAACCCACTGGAGGACCTGGGATATCTGTTTGATAAAATCCCCCACAGTTAAATGGGCCATTTACATGTTAAGGGGGCCCAATTGCATATATATACAAAAATGATGTTGACAAATTTGTCCCATAAACTTGAAAGCCGCCATTATTTGGGACAGGTTTTAGACCCAACCAAAATTGAATTTTTTCCTGGTCCTGGTAAAAATAAATATCTTTGAAGTGGCAAGGGAGTCTTCAGGGGTTTTGGCAGTGATGGGCAATGGGAAAAAAAAACTAAGGATTAATTGTAAGGACCTTTTGCTTAAGTCTTCAACATATTTTGCATTAGGGTCTCAAAAAAAAAAAGTTTTGGCACATTGTTTACTGCCCCATGTAAAAATCTTTCTCACAAAATTTTCCACGGGGAAAATGTAGGATACCGTTATAAATAATTTGGGCTTTGTTAAAATTTCCTCATAAGAAAGTTTTGATTCCCTGCCTTTTGTTAGGGCCAAGCATTAAGGCCAAGTCCCAAAAATTATTGGAAAATTTTTAAAAACCCATTACCTTAAGCTAAAAAACTGGGCTTATTTTAAAGTTCCCCACTGGGGGGACACAATTTCACAGCTAAAAGGCATGCCCCCCGGGGGGGGGTTTTTCCTTTTTTTTTTTTTCCCCTCCAAGGAAAACTAACCGAGCAGGGTTTGGGGGGATTTGGGCATTTTCCAAAAAACATTTCCAAATTAAACATCAGATAACTAAAGTTGAGAAGGATTTTTTTATTTTAAAAACCGGTCTTTTAAAATTTTTTAAACTACCATTAAAATTTTAAAATTGGGAAACTTAAATTTCCCCCACTGGGAAAACCTGGGGGGACCTTGGGGGGGGGGGGGGGGCCCCCCCCGCCCCCCCCCCCCCCCAAACCCCTAAAAAGGAAAAATTTTAAAAAAAATTTTTGAACGAATAAATTTTTTAAAAAAATTTTAAAAAAAAAAAATAAATGGGTAAAATAGGTAAATTAAAAACCCAATTTTGCCATAGAAAAAATTTTATAACAAAACCTTTTTTCCTAATTAAAAAAAGCATGTTTTAATTTTCCCTTTATTCACGGGGACGAAAAAACCGCCCCAAAAATTGAAGTGAAGGGGTTTGGGCCCCCTTTCGTTTCGGGGGGGGGGTTTTGGGAAAACGGGCCCAAATGAAGCCATTTTAACCCCCTTCGAATTTAAAAAAAATTCGGGTGGGTTTTTTTTAAAAAACCAAACCCCAAATTTTTGTTTTTTCCCCCCTTGCTCAAAACAATGATTTGGATTGTTTTAAAAAAACCCCTTTTTGACCCCCGGGGGCGGTTTTCCGATTATTTGTTTGTTTTGGGGGTTTTTATTTTGTAAAATTTGTATTTTTTGGAGCCTTTTAATGGGCCTTTTTGGGGTTTGGGAAAAAATTTTTTTAAAAATTTTTTTAAATTTTAAGGAAGAAATTTTTTTATCAAGGGGTCAGGGGGCCCCCAAAAAGGTTTTGAAAATTGAATGCTTATTCAAAAGGGGATGCCGACATTTTAAATTTGGAAAGGGGCCTGAAGGGGCCCCCCATGTTTTGGAATCAAGGTTCGGGGCCCGGGGAAAAAACCGAAAACCGAATGGTTTCTCGAGATGCATCCCAATTTTCATTTTGGTTATATTTTGGGTTTTAAAGAAAAACCCTTTTTTTTGGGGAGGAAAGGCATTTAAATACCAAGGTAAAACCAAAATTTTATCCTATTCAAAAGGAAGGGTTTTTTTTTTAAAAAAGTTTGCGGGGGGGGGGAAAACAGTTTTTTAATCAAGTTTTGGGGTCCCCAAATAAAAACCCAAAAACCTAAACCCTTTCTAAAAAGGGATCCTTTTTTTTGTTAAAAAGGGAATTTTAATTTTTTGGGAAAATTTCCCGATCAAAGGAAAAAAACCCAAAGAACCTTGTAAGGGGAAAGTGGGATGACCAATTTTAAATTTTGGAGTGATTCATTTAAAAGGAACTAGTTTTTGGGAATAAAGGTAAAGGGGGTCCCCAGAAAAAGGAAAGCTTCTCCCCAATTGTGGGAATGCAAAATTTTCTTTTTATTAACTTGATGTTAAAAAAATTATTTTTTTTGGGGATTTAAATCTTTTGAAAAAGGGAGGGGAAAAAAGGGAACGAATGCGGGGGAAGGGTAATTTTCGGGGGGAAGAATCCTATTGTTTTCCGGTAAGAGGTCAAAGGTCATCTGAGGTCACAGAGGTTAAAAACACTGCGAAACTCGTAACTGGCTTGTAAACACGATATCTCCAGATAGCAGTGACCGACATTCTCTTAGTTGGTACATAGATTTGTCATGGTTGACAGTGAAGGAAGTCTTTTGTTTTTGTGGGAGGTCAAAGGTAATTTGAGGTCACTGGGAGATACAAAGCTGAAACGTTTTCATAATTCACGATATCTCTAAGATAGGAATGACCGACACTTTCGCGTTTCATATTTGGTATATAGATTTTTCTATGATGTAAGGAAGATACCATATTTGTTTGTGGTGGAGGTCAAAGGTCATCTTGGGTACCCAAAAGGTCAAAAAACAAAATTTCCCAAGAATCTCCCAAGGATACTGTATACTGGCAATCCACTGTGGTCAAAAAAGCAAGCATTTTCCAAGAATTCCCAAGGATTGTTATAATGGGGCGTCACCAGAGATCAAAAAGCAAAATTTCCAAAAATTCCCAAGATTGTTATATATGGGGTCCACCAGAGGTCAAAAAAGCAAAATATCCCAAGAATAGCCAAGATTGTAATCTGTCTGGCATCGACTGGCGTCAAAAAATCAACATTTCCAAGAATTCCAAGATCATCATCGGAGTTTATCAGAGGCCAAAAAGCAAAAGCAAAAATTTTCCAAGAATTCCGAAGATTGTTATATGGGGTCACCAGAGGTCACGAAAGCAAAATATCCAAGAATTTTCCAAGATTCATGCTATGGGGTCACATCAGAGGTTCAAACAGCAAAATATCCCAAGTATTCCTAAGATCAGCTCATGTAGGGTCACCAGAGGTCCATCTAAGCAAAATTTTCCAAGAATTTTCAAGATCCAAGATCCATTGGAGTGGAATACCTTTTAGACACTTCAGATTTTCTTTTTGTTATATTTGTGTGGGGTTTGAAAAGGTCATGTGAGGTCAGCAGAGGTCCAAATTGTTTAAAACATGAAAATGATGTAGTCAAGAAGAAAGATAAATTTGGAGGGATAAACCTAGTGCAACAAAGCATCCCATTTCGGCAAGGAATCATCTAAGACCTTTGGGCTTTCGCTGGTTACTAGTTCGCACTGGCGGTCCGCTGGACGGATTTGTTAAAATCCAACAAGGTCCGGATTCATGTGGTTTCCACATGATCCCTAATTGTCTGTTTTGCAGGTTAAATAGTTTGAAAGATTTACTGGTGGTATTATAGGTCTGACCAAGTAATATACCAATGACTTGAGTCCGTGAACAAATACAGCACCATTTGCATTCTAAGAGACCATTGATAGAACCGGAAAATTTTTCAAAGGGAAGGGGGTACACCCTTAGGCCCTACATTAGGACAGTATTCTACTGTCCTCCTTGCTAGAAAATAAATTATGGAAACCTAGGTTGGAGACAAAATGGTATGATCTAGGGTGATATGTAATTAAGTAGTGGCATGTAGCACCTAATGGATAAGGTGATGGACAAATGTAACAGAGATATACCTAGAAGGTGAATTATGGGAGAATTGCAGGCAGAATAAAATGAAAATGGATGCATAATTCAGTATGATTCTTGTATCTATCTCAGCTCATATGATATCCACGGCCGTACAACAGCGGGGACGCGGCAATACCCCCAGAAACTTTTCAAAGTGCACAAAAACCGTTTCCAACTCTGAGAATACCAGAGAAAACGCAGTAAAACAACAAAGAAATTAGCTGTGATTCGTAATGATAGAACTTAAAAGAATTGCAAAAAATAGGCAGATCCAATATTTTTCCTGCATATATCTGTACACATCACCAACCATTTGACAGCTCTATTGATGTATTTCTAGCCTACTTTGCTAAAATCTCGCGCTATACGCGCGATTATGCATAGCCACAATGTGCTGCTGTTGCTATAGGTAGCTTCAGAGCATTCAATGGCTTAAGTAATTTATTTTCTCAGTTAACACAAAACACGTTTTATAACCAATAACACTCCCTCCTCTCTCCTTAAAATTCCTCCCCCAAACCGGAGTTCAATGGCTTAGGTCATGCTTCACATCATATGCCAGCCACGCTCTCCAAAATTTGACTTTTGTCGCACTTAGTCACAACTGACTTTTCGGTCTCCTTTACAAGCTGAAATTCCTCAAATATTAGCAACCATTTTGCCTATCTATAATTACCCGTCCTCGCTGACTCGGAAATTACAATTTTTTTGCCAAGGGGGAGGGAGACACTCGTTCCCTTAAGTCCCACTCCCCCAGGCCACAGATTCAGTAATACCCACTTTTTTTGCCACCCTAGCAAAAGTGTATATGCCGCCTTGTGTATTAACCATTTCATGGATTGAATTTTTTCCCATTATATGAGAAACTGGCCAGACATGAGAGTTGGGGGGGAATTTCAAGGTGGGTGAACAAGCAGCTTATAAACAATACGTGGGAAAGTGCCGTTTCTCCATTCTGGAGGGTTTGTAAAGCCAAAAATTTCCTTGCACTCTCCTCGCCAATCGATGGTGGCTTCTCCGCTTAGATCGATTGACAAGCCTAACCCTCGGCGTGTGCCGGCCACCCTCATTTGTTACCTAGGCCTCCCTAAAAATTTCATGCCTAGCTACGCCCTGTGCGCCAGTTCACTCTTGCTACATCGCTGTGGGCAAAGCGCACGCATAATCCAATAATCTCCCACCCACTCACATGTCCACTGCAGCAAACCGACGGGCAGAAAGTTTGTCGTATGTAATCCCAGTGGTGGTGGTGAAGTGGAGCTAGGGGCGGGGCTAGTGGAAATGAACTTCCAAAATCTTAGGAGACCATGTGCCCTTTTGGTAGAAACAGATATCAGGACCGCAGAATGAGCCTTCAGATTGCTTTTTTTTTTTTTTTGAGACGAAATCTCTAGGGAGGCCAGTTTCATGAACTAGCTAAGCGTGAAGCACCAAGGTTTTGGGAAACTTACCTACCAAAATTGTTTGACTATCCGGGAGGACCCTACCTTTTGCACCTGTCTATGAGTGCATCCTGGGGGGAGGGTGCTGAGGAGAAGGGTACATGTAAGGCCATAGGCGTAGGAAAGCCTTTTTGAGACTGGGGGAATGAATCTTGTGTCGGGATCGCCCGTCCTGGAGGAGGGGTCTAAGGAGGAGGGGGTGTCCCCCTCCCCCTTTGCGAAAAATTTTGGGTAGTTGAGAGTCCTCAGATGCAATTTTTGGTGAACATTTTGGACAAACTTTAGTGAAAAATTACTGCCCAAATTTTTGAACATTTTTTTACAGAATAGACAAAATAAGGGGTTTTTTTGCCCCTTGGAATCTTGGGGGGGGCGGGGCGAAAGCATACTTCAGCCCCCACATTTTTGACGGGGACTAAACCAGCCCCCTAGGCTTCCCCCGCCTCCTACGCCCTGTGTAAGTATGTCTTTGGTGCAAAGTTTGTGGGTATTGTTTGCAAAGACTTGTCCTATTTTGCCAATTTGCTGGCGCGCTAAAGTCAAGAAAATACTCTCTAAGAGAAAAGATGACACGCTTTGTATGACAAACTATACTCTTGAAAAATTTTGTCTTGTTAGGGGGGCTGAGAATGCCAAATGATGCTAACTTTGGTAAAGCTTTGTAAAGCGTGTCATCTTTCTCTTAGAGAGTATTCTTGACTTACGCGCCCAGCATTGGCAAAATAGGGCAAGGCTTTGCAAACAATACCACAACTTTGCACCTAAAGACATACCTTACACAACGGGCCGTAGGAGGCGGGGGAAAGCTAGGGGGCTGGTTTAGTCCCCGTCAAAAATGTGGGGGATGAAGTATGCTTTCGCCCCCCCCCCCCCAAGATCCAAGGGCAAAAAACCCTTATTTGTCTCTTCTGTAAAAAAATGTCAAAAATTTGCAGTAATGTTTCCTTAAAGTTTGTCCAAACAAATGTATGCACCCAAATTGCATTCTGAGGGACTCTCTCAA
The DNA here is from genome assembly GCA_029531755.1 of Holothuria leucospilota. Taxonomy (NCBI): domain Eukaryota; kingdom Metazoa; phylum Echinodermata; class Holothuroidea; order Aspidochirotida; family Holothuriidae; genus Holothuria; species Holothuria leucospilota. The sequence goes on from CM055968.1 coordinate 54,572,480, forward strand.
TACCCAAAAAATTTTCCAAAGGGGGAGGGGGACACCCCCTCTTCCTTAGACCCCATCCTCCCAGGACGGCGATCCGACACAGATTCAGTCCCCCAGTCTCAAAAGGCTTCCTACGCCTATGGCCTTTACATGTACCCTCTCCTCAGCACCCTCCCCCCCAGGATGGCCACTCATAGACAGGTGCAAAAGGTAGGGTTCCTCCCGGATGTCAAACAATTTGTAGGTAAGTCACTTGGTGCTCCGACATTAGCATAGTGTCCATGAACTGCCCCCTAGAGATTTCGCTCATTCTGCGGTTCCTGATATCTGTTTCTACCAAAGGGGGCCATATGGTCTACCTAAGATTTTGGAAGTTCATTTCCACTAGCCCGCCTAGCCTCCACTTCACCACCACCACTGGATTACATACGACAAAACTTCTGGCCGGTCGGTTTTGACTTGCAGTGGACATGTGCTAGTGGGTGGGAGGATTATTGGATTATGGTGCGCTTTGCCCACAGCGATCTGTAGCAGAGGGACTGGCGCACGGGCGTAGCTAGCATGGAAATTTTTTAGGAGGCCTAGGTAAACAAATGAGGGGGCCGGCACCGCCGAGGGTTAGGCTTGTCAATACTATCTAAGCGGGAGAGCCACCATCGATTGGCGCGGAGAGTGCAAGGGGAAATTTTTTGGCTTTTTACAAACCTCTCCAGATGGCCGGAAAAAAAAATGACGCGGCACTTACCACGGTTCTGTGTGTAAAGCTGCGTGTACCCAGCCTTGAAATTCCAATCTCATGGTCTTGCCATTCTCAAATAATGGGAAAAAGAAAATCAATCCATGAAAAATGGTAATACACAAGGCGGCATATACACTTTTTGCTAGTGTGGCAAAAAGTGGGTATTACTGATCTGTGGCCTGGGGGAGGGGACTTAAGGGGAACGATCGTGTCTACCTCCCCCTTGGCCCAAAAAATTGTAATTTCCGAGTCAGGAGGACGTATAGATAGCAAAATGGTGCAATATGTGAGGAAATTTCAGCTTTAAAAGGAGGACCGAAAAGCTAGTGTGAACTAAGGGTGCGACAAAAAAGTCAATTTTGAGAGCGTGGTGGATATGATGTGAAGCATGACCTAAAGCCATTGAACTCCGTTGTGGGGGAAGGATTTTTAAGGGAGAGGAGGGAGGAGTAGTGTTATTTGGTTATAAAACGTTTTGTGTTAACTTGAGGCAAATTACTTAAGCCATTGATGATTGAAGCTAACCTATAGCAACAGCAGCAACATTGTGGCTATGCATAATCGCGCGTTATAGCGCGAGAATTTTAGAAAAAAGTAGGCTAGAAATACATCAATAGAGCTGTAAAATGGTTGGTGATGTGTACAGATATAGGCATGAAAATAGCTGATCTGCCTATTTGAAATTTTTTAAGTTCTATCATTACGATCACAGCTATTTCTTGTGTTTTACTGCGTTTTCTCTGGTATTCTCAGAGTTGGAAACCGGTTGGTTGCACTTTGAAAATTTCTGGGTTGGTAATTCGCCCGTCCCGCTGTAGTACGGCCGTGCGATATCATATTGAGCTGAGATAATACAAGAATCATACTGAATTATGCATCCCAATTTTCATTTATTCTGCCTGCCAATTCTCCCATATTCACCTTCTAGTATATCTCTGGTTACATTGTCCATCACCTTAATCCATAGGCTACATGCCCACTACTTAATTACATTATCCCCTAGATCATACCATTGTCTCCAACCTAGGGTTTCCATATTTATTTTCTAGCAAGGAGGACATAGAATACTGTCCTAATGTAGGGCCTAAGGGTGTCCCCTTTCCCTTCGGAAATTGTTTTCCGGGTTCAATGGTCTCTAGATGCAAAATGGTGCTGTATTTGTTCACGGACTCAAAGTCATTGGTTATATTACTTGGTCAGACCTATAATACCACCAGAACATCTTTCAACTATTTAACCTGCAAACAGAAGTAGGGATCATGTGTGGAAACACATGAAATCGGACCTTGTTGGCAATTTTACAAATCCGTCCGGACGCCAGTGCGAAACTAGTAACCCAGAAAGCCCAAAGCTTAGTGATCCTTGCCGAATGGGATGCTTTGTTGCACTGAGGGTTTATCCCTCAAATTATCTTTCTTGGGACTACAACATTTTATGTTTTAACAATTTGACCTCTGCTGACCTCACATTGACCTTTCAACCCCACCAAATATAAACAAAAAGAAAATCTGAAGTGTCTTAAAAGGGGATTCAAAACTCCCAATGGATCTTGGATCTTGAAAATTCTTGGAAAATTTTGCTAGATGACCTCTTGGTGACCCTACATGACGATCTTAGGAATACTTGGGATTATTTTGCTGTTTGACCTCTGGTGGTGACCCCATATCAATGATCTTGGAAATTCTTGGGATATTTTGCCTTTTGACCTCTGGGAGATGACCCAATATAACAATCTTGGGAATTCTTGGGAAAATTTTGCTTTTGCTTTTTGGCCTCTGATAACTCCAGATGATGATCTTGGAATTCTTGGGGAAATGTTGATTTTTGACCCCAGTGATGCCAGATTACAATCTTGGGAATTCTTCGGGATATTTTGCTTTTTGACCTCTGGTGACCCCCATATAACAATCTTGGGAATTTTTGGGAAATTTTGCTTTTTGCATATCTGGTGACCCCATATAACAATCTTGGGAATTCTTGAAAATGTTGCTTTTTTGACCACGTGATGCCAGAATTACAATCTTGGGAATTCCTTGGGAAATTTTGTTTTTTTTGACTTTGGTAACCCAGATGACCTTTGACCCTCCACCAACAAACAATAGGGTTCTTCCTTACATCATGAAAAAATCTATATACCAAATATGAAAAGTGTCGGTCATTCCTATCTTGAGATTATCGTGATTATGAACTTTTCAGCTTTTTATCTCCAGTGACCTCAAATGACCTTTGACCTTCACCAAAAACAAAAGACTTCTCCTGTCAACATGACAAATCTATGTACCAAATAAGAAGTGTCGGTCATTGCTATCTCGAGATATTGTGTTTACAAGCCGTTTACCAGGTTTTCGCAGTTTAACCTCTGTGACCTCGATGACCTTTTACCTCTACCAAAGAATAGCATTCTTCCTCTCAATATGACAAATCTATATCGGCAATTCCTATCTTGACGTATCGCGATTATAAGGTTTTCGGTCTTTTGACCTCTGGTGACCTCAAATGACCTTTGACCTCCACCAAAAACAATAGGGTTCTTTCTCTCAACATGACAAATCTATATACCAAATATGAAAAGTTTCTATCATTTTTATCTTGTGATATCGTGATTTCAAGCTTTTCAGCTTTTTACCTCCGGTGACCCCAATTGACCTTTGGACCTTCACCAAAAACAATAGGCCTCTTCTTCTCAACATGACAATTCTACATACCAAATATGAGAAGTGTCGGTCATCCCTATCTCAAGATATCGCGAGTACAAGGTTCTTTGGTTTTTGAGCCTCTTGGTGGACCCTCAGATGACCTTTGACCTCATACCAAAAAACTATACAGTTCGTCCTTTGTCAACATGACAAATCCATACAGGCCACTCCTATCTGGAGATAATCATGATTTCAAGAGGGTTTTGGTCTTTGACCTCTGGTGACCTCAAAGGAACCTCTCGACCTGTACCAAAAACAATAGCATTTCTTTCTCTCAAAATGACAAACCTATATATCAAATATGAAAAGTGTCCGTCATTCCTATCTTGAGATATCGCGATTACAAGCTTTTCGGCTTGTTTACCCTCTTTGTGACCTCAAATGACCTTTGACCTTCACCAAAAACAATAGGGTTCTTCCTCTCAACATGACAAATCTATATACCCAAATATGAAAAGTGTCGGTCATCGCTATCTCGAGATAACGCGATTACAAGGTTTTCGGTTTTTGACCTCTGGTTTGACCTCAGATGACCTCGACCTCCTCCAAAAACCAATAGGCGTTCTTCCTCTCAACATGGCAAAGCTATATACCAAAATATGAAAAGTGTCGGTCCGCCCTATCTCGAGATAACGCGATTACAAGGTTTTCGGTTTTTGACCTCTGGTGACCTTCCGATGCACCTTCCGACATCCTCCAAAAATACAATAAGGGTTCTTTTCCTCTCAATATGACAAATCTATAACTCCAACAAATATGAAAAGTGTCGGTCAATCCTATCTTGAGATATCGCGATTACAAGCGGCGTCACAAACACACATACACACACCCATACACACACACATACACACACACACATACACACACACACACGACATCACCATCGCATAGATTCCTTGCCTGCCTACGGCAAGGAATCAAAAAGAGGTTTTGTCGAAAACAATCGTTCTACAGTGCACTTGTCATGAGCAAGGAGAGAGAGACACGACATACTTATTAAGGATAGAAGAATTATTCGAACGCAGTACCTTACCGTACGGCATATTTTGTGTATGATACCGTATAGGTATCGTGTAAGAAAGGTCTTCAGTGTATTGTCTTTGCCAGGTTTTTTCACAGGTAATCAAACAGCCATCCGAAAGGCAGAAAGGGTCTAAACCTGACAATGTCACTTCCGAATTTGTCGTCGGGACGTTCGTTTCATCGTCCAAGTGAATTATACGCGAATTAAACGACAGTGCAGATTATATACTTAATTTAGTGAAAGTAGGCATTTTAAAGTTATAAGTTTATTTCATACGTGCGCAAAATGTGTTTTTCACACATTTACTTTTTCCTAATTCTTACACATTTTATTTTTTTTTATTAATTTTTTTAAGGAAATACTTCAAAGTATTTCCGTTCAAACATTTATTTTTTCTTAATTCTTACACATTTTATCAGGACACAAAAAATCTGGGGGGGGGGGGATGACGAATATCAGGGGGCTAGGCCACACAGGCCCCCCCCCCCCCTAGTAGCTACGCCACTGATTGGCTATGGGTAAGGCCTATGTAGGAGCTGAAATTTAAGGTGGTCTGAAGTCAGAGAATTTCAACTGCAGTAGTCCATACAGGTCAATCTATAGACTTCAGTTTGACCAAGATTGTAGCCAGAAAGCTCACTTCTAGCGCACTCCTTTGAGCTTCCGATACTGATGTGTTGTCAGGATGTCGGCACAATTGTTTTGTGGCAAACATTGTATCCCAAATGCCCCTCTTTCACAACGTGCTCGGTACTAGTCATCCTTAGGAGCGAAAACGGTTGCAGAAATGAGGACTATTCGAAAGGAAGACTCTCACGTGAACAGTACCGAAGGTACGGGGGGGGGGGGACAGGGCCTGTTGGGTCGATATGCTCTGATTCAAATGAAGCAGTTTTAACAACACAGTTCCACTGAACCTTTATAATAATGCAGGCCTTTGAGGGTAGTTCAGTTGTTTTTTGACGGTAAGCCACCTCAATATGGGGGAAGCCTATATGGCTTGTGAATTACAATTTCACGTCGGTTGGCTAACCAATTCAACAATTTAGGTCAAATTTGTTTGTTGGTTTGTTTGTTTTTTGAAAAGCTATTTCAGATGGGAAAACCGTAGATTGCTCTTGGATGAAAAACCGACCTTACTTTGTATTAATTGTATTAATTGCCAAGCTTCATTAATTATATCGTGGCCTTAATTGTATCAATAATATCAGAGGGTCCTTAATATAATAGGCTACATCATATTTGGTGGTGCCTGGTGCAGTGTATGGTTGTGTAAAAAAACAACATTTTTGAACAAGATATACAGCAGCTTCAGGAGTTGACAGTACTTATGGTGTGGCAAGATGTGTCTTTTAAACAATGCAAGCTAAAGTCAGCAGATGGGCCCCCAAAGGGAATGGGCTTTGTAAGAATCTGTGTGGTGGGACTTGGTATCAATTTGAGATGGTCAGCACAGCAAAATTGGCCTTGTAACAGTTTAAGTCATTACAGGATGAGAGGCGTGTGCCTTGCACGGGCACCCGAGATAGGCACTTGAGGCAATCAATAATGAGGTTGTACTTTGAAACAATGATACCAGGCAGTTTTAATAGAACAACAGAATAGGCTCGTACGAAGCAGTGCAATGCAATTTGTCTATTTTTGGATTGATAGTAAGCAAGTCAGAAAAGCAGAATGCGCCTTGTAATAATACAGGGTCATCAGTATAAAGCTGAAATGCGCTTGAAATAATGCAAGGTAGATCAGTAGCCTACAGGTGTATCTACTTCAACGACAGACCAGCAGAATGATTTGAATAGTCATTGTGTACAAGCATGTAGCCAAGAGGGGGCCCATCCCCCGAAAATGTTTTTTCGCCTATTTGAAAATTTCATGTTGCCATTAGCTTAAACACATTTTTGTACACTTTTACTCACCACAGTCCCTGAGAAAACCCTCTGCCCCTCCTTAAAAAGCCATCTTTCCCCCTTCTGTACATATATGGCCATGAACCTGTATGTGACAGCTATAGTGTTGACGTAAAAAAGCGTGCAGCTTTTCTGGACAGATACAAAATCTCGAGGATGGGGGAGTGATTCAAATTTAAGGGCAAATTCTGAAAGTTGTTGCCGTAGGGAAAATTTGAAAAAGTCCTGTTTCACTAAGAAAGACTTTGCAAAGCCTATTTCTTACCAAGTGTTATTAATTGCCCCAATTTCTACCTATAGCACAATTTCAACTTTGATATGTGCCTAAATTTTCTAACTTGTAATCTTCCTGCACATTGGAAGACCTTTGATCTGTTTGCAATATTTGTAGAAGTTATAAAAAAAAGCTGGAATTGCTGCTTGGTCTAATTAAAGAGTTTGAAAAACGTTGTTCCCCCCCCACTTTGATTACTACTGTAAGGCCCCAACATTCACAAATCAAAACAGGCTGTTAGCTCCCTTCAAATTTTCTACTGGTAGTTCCCTCAGAGGCTTTACTGTAGAAACATCTATGGGCTCCTCTGTTGTAATGATTGCTTCCTCTCTAGTACTTTGTAGCCAACGGTCATATTCAAACCATGGATATCCTGGATGTGGTCTTACATACGAATTATTGTCAAAATGTGAGATTCATCATACAGGAACTATTGAACACAAAGTAACTACCTGTATCTCAAGTGATTCTGCTTGCCTGACACCAAATGTAAAATTTGGGCTCCTCATTTCTTTAACCGAATTTGTTCATAAATGTGAGATTTCAAAACAAACATATGCACAGTTTGCATTGGACAGATGCAGAGTCTTAGATGAGTCATTTTGAGCGCCTTGTTATACAACTATTGATCCACTTTTGTCACTTTGCCCAAAAAAGTCGATAGTACATGGGCTGCGAAGAGATGGTGGTAGATTGGACAAGGTAGATATACCACGTGACACTTAGAAGGGGAATACTTTCACATGTCAGGTTAAGTCTTCTCCTTGCAGGTACAGATGGAACCTCCCATTGATCTAATGCAAGCCTGGGTGAAAGTCCATATTTACTGCATGTGAACCTTTTAAGAACCCAGCTTTGTTCATATTTTAGACCTTATGAAAAATATTTTGATGGTGGGGGTGGGGAGTGGGCTGACATATACATAATAGTGGTATGTTTACTGTGGCATTGTCCAGGCTGGGTCATTTAATCACCATTCCGAAAACTGTCCATTGAGTTGAAGTTCATGTGCAATAGGTTATACAGCAGTATACATTATCAACACTCCCAATTCTACCAGGGAGGTGTTACCTTGACAAGGTAACACCTCCCTGATTCTACCATCAGAGTGATTGTATCCTTAGGATACAATCCTTATTACTAAGAGTTGCCACTAGATCAATCAGAGGTGCGTTGTGAGAGTATGGGCGTGGATCATGGAGGGGGGGGGGGATTGGGAACGTTCCCCTCACTTTTTGGAAGGGGGAACATCTCCAATAAGTACCCCCACTTTTTCAAAAATATTGAAAACTAAAACTGTATATACCCAGTGGCGGAGCTAGAGAATTCGGTCGGATTGGGCGAGAATGGCCTAAAGAGGTTCTTTGAAGTAGGTAGATACCCTTTGCCTCAATACGGTAAAAACCTAAAAATGGCGCCGACAGGCGATTTGAGTCCGTCAGGGGTACGAACGACCCCCTGACTATATGGAAGCTCCGCCACTGACTGCCGCTGTGGCAATACTTTCTATCACTACATGCATCATTCTCTGTGTAATCATACTTAATCTACTGGCGTAATTACCGTATTTATAGTTCGTCGAGTATGGGCTTCCAGTGTGCATGAAACTTCCATAATTATTTTGAGATCAATTTACAATGATTCAACAAGTATACTACTTGTCATGGCGTCAATCCTGGGGGGACAGGGGGACACGTCCCCCCCACATTTTGGGAAAACGCCCATTGACTTAAGATTTTTACACAGTAAATTTTTTACAGAAGTGGCCATGTCCCCCCCCCCCCCCCCACATTCGAGTAAAGATTGACGCCCATGCTACTTGTATGATAATAACAAAAGCTTATAGGTACAAAACTGGAGCGATTTGATCGTAGTACAAGTAGCGAAAAGGGAATGGATCGTGGTATTTCTGTGCACCCCCGTACGGCTTGGAGCTAAATGATCTCGCCAATCAATATTTTCAAGAACAGTGTGATATACTCACAACTGTTTTTCGATCAGCAAATTTGCTGATCGAAAAACAGTTGTAGTACTATCTAAGTGCATATGAAAAAAATAACGTGGTATTTATTAGGTTGAAACATCGCCAAAAAACGATGATTTTTACTGATGGGATTTTTCATGATCGTACGTTCTGAAGATACTGAACATCAGCCAATACGATCTCTGATTTTGGATTGAGACATGGCGATGACAGGGTCCCAACTTTTTACGTAAAAGGTGTAAAAAGTACAACATAGATTACGAATTGACGCTACTTTTTAAAAGCTTAATTGCGCCCAAATTAGGCACCATTTGCCATACAGACACCTTCCAATTTTATTTTTTTTTTAAGGGGGAGGGTCCCCCTCCCCAGGACGGCGATTCGCAAATGGTGAAAAGTCCCCCACCTTTGGAGATGGATTCACGCCCTTTTTTGAGAGTTTTGAAATGTTTTCTGAAAAAAAGGCTACATTGGGGAGATGTTTGATATCCATATGATGCGGGGGGGGGGGGCAGGAGCAGTTGCCCTCCCCCTCCAAGAAGTTTCAAAGAAAATTTTTATCACATGCATATGTATAAATTTCTAAGATTTAAATGATGGTTTATAAGGAATGAAAAGTGCCATTTCTGGCAACATGAGAAGTTCTTTTAGCAATCCTCCAAGTAAAAATGAAAAAAAAAAAACCTTGAGGGCAGGGGGTGGTCAGGGGGTAAATGGTCAGAGCTATCAAAACTATTGGGTTAGCTAGAATATGGAACACATGGCGTAAAATTAATAATGCAAAGGTGAGTTTGAAAAATCTGGATATGCTCAGGCTTTGCAACGTGACACTATGACAACTGTCAGGAGTATTTCCTATAGGGAGTTTTCCTAATAATGTCGGATAGTATTTAAGTACATAATATCTATCAGGGGCGGGATTTGATGTTTAAAAGTGGGAGGGGGAAAAGAAGGGTGGACTGTCAAACGGCGCCGAAGGCCCCGAGGGGCGCGAAGCGCTTCCCCTAACGGCATGGGATCCTGGGGCCCGCCTCAGGGCCCCTTGTGGGGTCCAGGGGACACAGCCCCGATGGAGGTCCAGGGAGCGAAGCCCCCGGAAGCTCAGGGGTAGTTACAATATTGTGGGCATTAAAATGATGCCTTTTTGGCTTCAACTTCAAATGACATAAGGCATACTTGCCAACTCTACCGATTTGGGCGGTAGAAACCGCTCATTTTAGAGATTTGAACCGGCTACCGGTTTCTTACTCTAATCTACCGATTTTTATCAAACCTGCCATAGAATTTATTGAAAGTATGATTTAAGTTACACTTTGCTGTTTAAGCGCGCGTGTTGTGCGTAATTCACCCGAAAACAGCTCAGAAAATGTTGATAAAAATACGATTAATCGACCGAGCTTGAGCTGGGAGATATGGATCGATCAAAAACCGTGCGCGTACGTATACGTACGTAAGTACTGTCTTCTGCAGTATTATGTGAAGTATGGCACAAGCGCGCATGGATAGTCCGACTGTACTGTACTGGATTGTTTATATCTTTTGCGATCAGAGTGTGCGGGGACTCGCGGCCTGACAATAACCCATCACCTACACATACAAATATCGATCTGGAGGCAGTACAGCAGTTATTGCCGCCGTTATACAGTCTTGTGCTAGCTAGCCTACCGTAGATACCGTACACCAGCAATATGTGTGTATTTGATTTTTATATGGTTATTCCTACAAAAATAGTTCATAAATAAAATACACAATAATGTATCATTATGCATACAAAATACCGTATAAAGTATGTACCAAATCACATATTTTCACATTAAGAAACAAAACAGCTTCACACCGTGGGAGGGAGACACCCCTCCCACACCCTTCCTCCTCCCGCACAAGCGCGCTCGGTCACTTCGCTCCCTCGCAAAATCTACCACTTTGCCACTTTCAAATGTTGGCAAGTATTCATAAGGTGGGTAATTAACATACCACAAAAATCATAATTTGACTTTTAAATATTCTTACTCCACATGACTAACAGTCGTATTCTTACGCCACATGACTAACAGTCGACGGGATCGATAATTCTCTTGAGGGGCTGAAAAAGTAGGGCAGAATGGATTATTTTGAGGGTTTCCCGGTGCTTTGGAATAATAATTTTTATAATGGGAGACGTGGTATTCAGAATGGGTGCGCTCGAAGCGCGCTGAAAAAAATCGCATTTTCATAAGTGACATGAGTAACAGAAATGCTAAGAAAGAAAGTATTCTCAAGGAGAGGGCTCTTGCCCCCCCCCCCCCTTCGCTAAGCGCCTGTCCCTTATTACGTTTCCGAAAATAACACTTTCCGTTTGCCCGTGCATTACAACTTGCGTCTAAACGATCTCTGAAGATTTAGTAAATTTACACAGATTGATGGTGACAAACATTTCGCTTTGAAAATTTCTGGGGCAGGGGGAACTTCCACTGCGCTGCGTACTGCGTACGGAGCTTCAAGTCACAATAGTGTGGCGGTTAGGAGGAAAGAAATTTTACGGCGCTGGAAAAAATTTTCAACTGTATTAGTCAGTTTTTTCTGGAGGTTCGCGCGAAGCGCGCCGAGAAAAAATTTCCTAGCAATTTTATGGTATTTGATATTTATACATTCCTTCATTAAATGTTGCAAAATTTAATCATAATATGCTTTTGAAAATTCTCTTGTATTTTCTCTGGTCTCGCTTCCTTTCGCTCATTTTTTTAAAACTATTTTTAATTTCAAGCTCTGGAAAAATGGGAGGGGGGGAGGGGGCAAGAAGCAGTTGTTCCCGCGCTTGCCCCCCCCCCCCGTAATCCCGCCTACGCTATCTATTCTTAAGCAGGTCGCAGAGTACGACATGCAGTTTTGTTTGTCTCAGAATTATTCTCACGCATCTACCACACCTGGTAATCTTTCCGGTTTCCGGTAATCTTTTCGTGTTTGATGTACGTGCTCGGAGAGCCCCCATCCCATCTGGTAGGTGCGGTCAACTTCACTTTCTACAGCCTCCTCATTGGTCATACGATATCTACCAATCTATCTATTAACCAATCAGTGGACTGCATAGGATTTCTATACAGACACGAGGCTTAGAAGCCCAAGCCACGCAAGCTTACCTATCGTCTTCCTCACTTCTCAGACGAAACACTTGTCACTTGTACATACTTGCTCATCTGAAATATGGCCGGCCTTTTAATTTTCTTGTAATTTTGCGGAGTTGAGATTTGGAAAGAAATCAATAATAAAATCAATACGAATGGACTAAAATTAAATGAACTTCGTTTTTCTAGTACATTATTTTGTGAATCAGCCGTGTTGTCCTTAAAGCAGGCTACACCCCAAGATCCCGTTACCACTCAGCACCTCGTCCACTTCGCCAGGGTATAGTGCTTGAACGGGCTATCTGGCTCGCACAAGCACCAACAATAAAAATAACGAACTTAAACTTTTTTTACATTTCCGAATCTAGCAAGCGAGGTTTGATTTACATGGAGGGTGAAATAACCAGGGGGCAAATAGTGATACAGATATTCACGCCCATCCATTTACCATGGGGATTATATCCTTGTTCCCCCACAAGGGATCACGCTGCCCATGGTGACCAGTAGAGAAACAAAAAACACAAGCTTTTATATCGCTTCTATTGTTTAACTCAACCCCAGGTGGCGCAGCCTAGGAACCACCCATAGTGGGGAGCAAAACATGAGCAAAATTATTACCGCAAATGAGACTTTGGGAAAATAAGAACAAACATGGGTCAGTTGTTACAGGTGAGGATTCCTGCATATTTTGGAAAGGATAGTGAGAGCCACAAGACGAACGCATGGGCGTGTCCACGGGACAGACCCGTAGCCACAGAAAACCCACCATTTTCTTTTTTTGGTGGGGACATCAAAACAGGATAACCACCTTATTTGCCGTCCTACGGGAGGAGTCTGAGGAGGACAAGGATAGATATATCCATTCGCTTCGTAGATAGCAAGAATTCCTGGGGCACCTATACCTTATAAAGGGACGACTAAGTGCCGTTGCATATCAGTAGTGATCGTTACTAAGTGACAATAGAAAATGGGATACGACCAGTATTCCTTTTAAAATACTGCTGTTGAAGAGTTTAAAAGTCGGGTAAGCTCTGGCCCCAACCATGGGTGTCATGAGCGCACCTGTCAACCTAGATTAGACCTCATTCTGTGTGATTCGTTAGCTTGTGGAATAACAATCATTTGTATGATGTCATCTCGTCACAAAGCGGAATTAATGGCGCTAGGCCTTAATTACCCGGCTGTGGAGAAACGTAAGTCAAAGGGCGTAATGCAGGAAAAACTCAAAAGATCGTTAGAAAGAGCACCTACGTGCAGCCGCTCAGTTGTGCGCCCGTCCACAACTAAATTTCTCAAAATGCTGTTTCAGGTAGTAGTGTTTGTTACTTTTCAGTGTGAATTGGACGAGAGACAAAAGTAGTCAATGTTAAAGGCAACTTGTCTACCTCGAAGTTATTAGTTCTTCAATAGACTGGGTGAGAACAGTCTGAGAAAACCTGACACCAGGGCTGAAGTAAATGGGTAGCGTTTGAGATAAGGAGATGAAGAATCTTTCTCTCAAGTATGTGTGTTATGATACGGTAGTTATGTTTTTAAATGTGAATTGGGCCCAACTACTCCTTCCCTGATCACAATGCTCTAAATATCAGAAAACAGCATCCCCCCACCACAATCGGTCTGCCCGTCGCTCTCAATCATCGCTTATTAAAATAATTCTGCTATATTAACCACAATAGCTTTTAAAGGCGCTGAACCTCTCCCATTGTTTGATCCGAAAGATAGTTTGTCCAGGCACAAGTTGCAATACTGGGATCGATTCCAAATGTTTTTTGGATAATCAAAACTGACAGAAACGCTCAGGTCAACTCATATATTCACTTTGTGTGTGAACAATGGCAGCATGCTTTTGGATTGTGATGTGCTCCTGATATAAAGAGAGGAGGACATGGAAGAGTAAAAAGTAGCCTACACTGGGGCATAGATCTGGTGTCCATCGTAGGGGTGGTGCATCCTGGTTAAAACAATTTTGAAAAGGGTAGAGAGGTAAGGGTCTATTTGTCAGGACATGTGATAACAGTAAGAGCATTATGAGGTTCAAAAGGTAAAGTGATGATAATCCACAGACACACACAAAAAAATGATTTGTAAAATTTCTGTCTTATGTATAATAATTCTTGGGTGAGACCCACAAATAGTACGAGAGACACTATAATTCTTCATCGGTCTGCCATGGAACCCAGGCTGCAGTCTGTCCTCCTAACCGAGTGCCGCGATGGCATAACAAATGGATAACTAGACCAAGATGTCAACCCCAATGAATCTATCTCGGCCGAATGTCTCTATATCCTTCAACTAAGGGGGTCCATAAAGCACCAAGGGGTGATAAGTGCAAGGGCACGTATATAGGTGCTCTTACAGATATAGACCAAACAATAAGCCATGTAACATATACAGAGACCCAAATGGCAGTAAACTCTAACTATGTTCTTACTACAGGATGTCCATTAATAATGACTGGTGGTTCTCCTGACACTTTAAACACGAAACCAAAAAGATGTTCGTAACACACACTCACTAATTAACTTTAGTGCACACAGCAAATATCGGAAGAAAATAGATTTGCTTGTTAGTGAATCTTTCAAACAAAATGAAACCTGTAGGAATTTCAATAGTGGGCGGGAATTGACTAAAAATGGGGATCGGAGCGACCATTTCATTTGTTGATACGCCCGACAGCTACTCATATAGTTAAGGGCCGAAAAAGAAGGGGCACCACTCACATTCCAATTGTTCAAATATATAAACCGGGAAGATCACAAGCTCTAGAGAAACACGCAATTTCGGGTTTTAAGTAACTTTCATAGATTATATAGCAACCACCACACGATTTAATCCCAGCCCTTTGTTCTTCGACATATTTATCAAAAAAAAGAGTTCATTTTAAGTTTTTGTATCAAGGAAAACCCTTCAAAGATTTATGTTCGAGACAATGCACTAAGAAAAAGACAAATTTCCGAGACATTTATTGATAGAGCGGAAAAAAATTCTAGATGATTTTATAACAAATGTCTGATGAAACTTTTTTTGTGGTGTGACTAGACACGGGGTAATTTTCGAGAAAAATAGCAAACAATAGAGCAGTTGGTTTTATGGGATGTACTCTCGAGCACTTTTGATCAACGGAGTCATAAAGGGTTATAGCATAGTATGAACCACAGAAAGAAATTAAAGAATAGTATTATGACCCAAGAGTCTATTTCTGAGCCAAAGCGCTATCTCCGCCGAACAAGTCAGACCTCTCAAATTTTATCCGCACCATTCACCCAAATCTCACCGAACATACAATTAGAAAGCTCTCCTCAAAACAGCGTCCCTCCTTTCTCCTTTAAAGAGAACTGTAGAAACGTGTTTTTTGACTCTCAATAGAGGGGGGAACTAAGCAATAAAGAATATGTAAAGTATCATGGTCACCTTAGACCATAATAGAAAAAACATGTGTTGATCTAAACCCATAGCTTAGATCACATAAATGGAGTACAGTCAGAACATCTCAAATGGTTCCCCCACTCAGGACGGAGGGTTCTTTGTACACTTCTCGAGTATTTCCCTTTAACGCTCGGATAGCGTTATGTTTGAAATTGTCACCACACGCAGAAAAACCCCACTTAAAACCGTCACCTAATTACCGCATACTAGGTTATGGATGCATGATCGATCTGTATCCACTATAAATTAGTTTCACAATTTAGTATTCATAAAATCAGATATTAAAGGAGTAAGTCTATGTTATGTTTAACCTTGAGCACTTTTCTAGATATACACCAGACCATCTTATGACTAGTAAAAACTGACAATATTTGTTGCTTCTTCGAGATAGAAATCACCTAATACAATGAAAGTCAAAGTATGGTGTCCCACGAAAATAAATATCGAATGTGAGATGCAATTTATTGGATTAGAAGATGACTGAATGTTTACAGATAGGGGATAAGAAAAATGGTACCCGAACGAAAAACACGTCATGCAAGTATCCAAAAATAGCCGTGAGGATTCTTTTTATTTTAGTGTATAAGATGTCATTCTTTTGTTATTTAGGTAATCTATAAAATGGTGGTAGAACAAACAATAGAAAGTTGACGATATAAAACTTGTCTTTCATCTCTACCGACTCAAGCGCTTAATAATAAATGACATCCCCCGTCAGTTCATGTACAGTAGAAAATGCTTTCATGTGTCCCCCCCCCCCCCCTCATATATAACACGAACAAAAATACGCAATTTCGAGGACCTGTGGCGAGTATGGAAGCAATTTCCGAAAACATGTTTGAAGATGTAATTTTCAAATGGAGACACGTTTTAACAAGAATGTCGTAACATTTTTTTTTTAAGAACGATTTCTCATACTTGGGAAAAGCAGAATACAGCAGTTTGTGTTCTCCATTATTTATTAAACAGATCTTCATGAAGTTTACAAACGCCCCGCCAATATTTTTTCGGAACCCTTATTGTGTGTACACAACATAAACATCATTTGTTTTGAAGGTAAGACATCGATTAAGTGCATATCGTGACTGTATAGGACAGCCGCACATAGCAGCGCTGGGCTACACGCCCCCCCGAGACGTGGGGCCCGCTTTCCTTTATTTTGCGACAGCGCCACCATTTGGGCTAGATACGGACACACAAATAACGCAGCTATCGCAAGTGCGCTCACAACGTTGATGTACCGGTTTCGATGTTATGTGAAAAATGCCGATGCAATTGCGTGTACCATGTTTCTTCTAACGGCAATTAACACGTTGGATAGGATCGTTAACTGGAGAGGTAAGACCTGCACGTGCGGAAAGGCATAACGCTAGCAACTCTGATGCGACTAGCACGGTGGTAACGAAGTATTCGATGGGGGTGGGGGGCTGTTACTTCCACAGGGTTATGTGCTAACGCAAAACTATCGTTAGAAAACGGGAATTTTCTAACGCTTAACGCTACTAACGTCCATTTTTTATTTCTGAGCTTGTACCGGTAGTGATCTTAGAACCTTTCGTACCTCAGGGTTTTCACGATTAAGTTTTTGGGGAACTTGCATTTTTTTTCTCTCGTGAATAAAAACAAAAACAGGACAAAACCTCCTCTGTTGATGGCCTTTTCTATGGACAAACATCCCACTTGGGACCACTTGCCTGGTTTTTCAGGGCTTTCAATTAGGTTGTAAATAGCTTCACGTGTTCACTCAGCGATGAATTCTTTGAAGGATGAGGAAGGTGGCTGCGGATGAGTCAAAAACTTCTCTGTGATCTGAGAGGAAAAACAAATAAAGGTTTCCAATTTTCTCGACAATTTGTTTCCTCACACCAAATGTGTGAACATAATCCCTGTTCAAAAAGTATGGAAAACACAAAACCACTGTTGGTTCTGTATGAAGTCCACAGCGGTTTCTTTTGCGTGTCTTTTTCTCTGTCTTGACAGTTCAAGAGTCAAAGAAGTAAAAACAATCACACATTCTACCAACCAGTTTCCTATAGGACCAACCAACATTTATCACAAGAATAAAAACTGAGAATGCCCACTGAGGGGCAACTTAAAGTTCCTTTTTTGGAAACAAAATTACATTTTTCCTTCTAGACAAATAAAAACCAAAAAAACAAAGGCATCAATAATTGCTGTTTACTCAAACTACATTTCTCTAGTCACACACAGTTTTTTTTTGACACTGTTGTGAGAAAGTTTTCATGATAGGGAATCCACAAACAACCAGAGTAAAGCCATGGGACAGGTCAATGATTCTAGCACCTTCACAGGCTATTAAAAAGTAAATGGAGGTCACAGCAGTGGGCTTCTCACGAGGTCTGTAGCAACGTTGCGAACTATTGTTTGTGTAATGTTTGTGTGCACAATAACCGTAGTGTAAAAGTCGTATGACAAAAAACGAAAGCCTGCTACTTGGTTACCCCAATTTGGTCAGGCCGATCAAACAAAAATGACTCCTCGGGCAATATATATCACCCCCCCCCACACAAACCAAAACTCTATATGGGAAAAAAGTATTGGCAATGGATTAAACCATCTGACCCCTTTGTTTTCCCCCAATGGCATTTAAACATCAAACACAAAGAACTGGCCATTGATAAAACCATCATCTTCACTGCCCACACTCTGCCCCCAAACTTTGACAAGATTCCACTCACGTGTTTGGGTCTAGTGGTTAGAGGCAATTCGCCTCTCACGGCCGCGGAAAAAGGCCGGGTTTTCGATTCCGCCGGTCGCAATTGCATACCAAAGAACTTTAAAAAAATGGAACCTACTACTGTTTGTGCGTGATGCCTCTGCATAAGCAATGGAGAGTAAGGAACGGAAAACAAAGCCAGTGGAGCCACAACTGGAAAAAGGGCCATGGCGGCCTTGGACTTGAAAGCAATTGTGGTTGGTGGGACTGGGCCATCAAAACAGTCAGTCATACCTAACCTAAACTTGTTGACAAGATTTCCAAACAATAAGTCCTGAGTTGGTTTTTGCTTATTCCACTTGTCTGGAACCTTGCTTTGACCTCAATACCCAAACCTTGTGGACGTGCTTCACAAAAAAGCCTAACAACTTGCATGACCTCATCCACCTAACTGGATTACTCCTGGCCAAACTTTGATAATAACAATCAGATACAACCCACCAGGTCCATTTGCAGTGTCATTGTTTCACTCTGTGACTCTCCCCAAATGCACCTTTGACCTACTTTCAAAAACGTTCAAACGTGCATGACTTAAATATACTGAAAGAACTTTGGGACCACTATTGGTCACAACTTGAAGAGAGGTTTTGGAATTATAAACCCCTATGGGAGTTGACAAATGGTTTTTTGACGTGACTTTCACTGGTTTGTACCACTTGGGTCACGATCATCATCTACTTGGAAAGTGGTCACATTTGATAGAACATCACCAGATAACCCCTAGGAGTTGAAGGCGTTTGAGTAGAGTTGTCACTGGTTGACCGCCCCTGGTAATTACCCCCAAATTGACCAAGGGCTCAAAAATTCTGAAGTTTTTACTACTAAGCCATTGGGGCAACTGGACAAAATTTATTTCACTAGCCCAGAAGGAACATTTGAAAACTAGCCTCCAAAAGGCATAAGCTTATGGTCCTTACTACCACACCTGTACAGCACTTTGCACTTAGCCCCAGTTGGGGCTATATGTGGTTGGTTCTGTCCATCTAGGCCACACGCATCGTGGTTTGAGCTATAACCCCGATGCGGACGCGGGACTTATGTATTTATGTCGAGCCCTGAAATGACCTCTGACCTTCTTTAAACACGTACAAAACTTTGATGACCCAATCATCTACTGAAACCTTTTGGCCAAAATTTCGATTAAATTCAGACATAACCCCTAAGAGTGTGAATGCTTTTGGCATGATTACCACTGTTTGGCCTCCTTTTAGACTGACCTCTCTTTGAGCCTTCAAATGATCTTAAACCTCCATTCAAAAAGTACAAGTTGAGGACTCACCATTCAACTGAACACTCCTGTCAAATTGTGACAAGATTCTGAGATGGACGACTAGGGGATGGGACAGTTTTTTTTACACGAATTTTTCACCTTTGACCTCCTCATGGACCCCAGAAATGGACCTTTAACTTAGTTTCCTGTTATGATATATTAGTAAAACTAGCCCCTCTGATATGGTGGTACATCACCTTAAATTAATTTTGACAAGGAACAGTCAAAAGAACCTGCAGACAGCAGTCTGGTAAACCAAATACTAGATGGAGGCATGAATAAGACGGGAGAACAGGGAGGGGACAGGACAGGTACAGCAGGACTCAGACTTTGACAGGACATCACACTTTGCCGTGACAGTTAATTCATTCATTGACTGAAGCTATTGACAAAGGAGGTCTTATGAATGGAAAAAAAAACACAATGAAATTTTTCTCAAAATCAAGGCCTCTTGAAACAAGCTCAGTACTATTTAGACTTTGAAATCGTTGCTCCATTCTTAGAATTGGCTGAAAAGAAACAACACGACTTTTTTTGAAATACTCACCAGCCATATGTGAAGTGAATTCGGACAAAGAGTGCACGATATAGCATGAAGTGTGTCCTTAAACGCTAACTTTTTACATCTGTCAGCTCCCCCCCCCCCCCCCAAAAGTTCAGGAAAGGGGGGGGGGGGGGGGCCCAACAGGATCAATCTACTGATCGATCTATCTACAGTCAATCCAATGCAATAAAAGTTCAATCAATCAACATGACATAAAGAAAAGTACTCAGAGGGTGAAAACCATCCCTGCTTGCCCACAATGTTCGTCACCACAATCAATGGACATCCATGGGCAGCTGACTTGAGGATCAATAAAAGTTAGGTATGTTGTACTGCTAGGGGTACAACAGTTTTTGAGAGATCCCAGATTTAAGAAATTTGCATACTCTTCACCACCCTTAAAAAGTATCTGTGGTCCTTTTCCCACACAAAATCCCCCTGGGCATTTTTCCCACCCATAGATCAATTCCCATACAACTGTCCCCAGGACAATTCGGCCACCCACCTGCCCTCCCCCGAATTCCCCACCCACACAATTCCCACCCAGGTCCAATTTCAAAATTTTATGGCAAGGTGGAAAAGTTTTCCTGAGAAGGTGTCTGCATATTATGTCTATCGGGTGTGTGTAATGGTAATTGGTCTAGGTCGGGAATTGTCCAAGAGAAATCTGTCTGGCGTCGGCAATTTTCCAAGGGAAAATTGGCCCCAGGAGAGAAATCATGGTGTGTGGAAATTTGTCTCTGGGGAGGGGGGGGGGGGGGGGGTTGGTCTGATCATCACTGTGGTCAACAGAATGACTTGCATACCAAAACATAATTGCTCCTGCTACAGGAAGAAGACATACAGATCTCTCCCAAGAAGAATTCTTTTCTAAGGGGTAAGCTTGGCTCAAATGGTCCATCTTTATATAATTCCTTGCACAAATGCAATGGTTGTACAGTGGACCCATACTTTAGTTGGGGGAAAAACATCATGAAATGGTTCTCAAGGCCTTCATTCTCCATTGAATTAACCACTAAAATTCCCCCACACACCACAACTTTTAGCGAGATTTGGGGAAAAAAAACCCATCATTATGGACAAAACAGAATTTTTCGTTGCACAAGGCATGTGACCACATAGTTTTGCCCATGTTGTAACCTGAAGTTTACTCACTGGTTTGTCCTGCTGATATTATCATGCATGAAGCTCATGTGCTTATAATGTCAAATACATGGCCACTGAATTGATAAAAAACTGGTCTAAACTATTATTTTCACTGGAAGGGCCCTTACGGGGGGAGCTCATTCATTATATGTGGGAAATTCATTGTTAAGGGTAAAAACAAACCATACTAACTTAGTACTTGCTGTCCCACCATTAGATATAAATATAAATTCTAAAAGTGTTCTTGTTAATTAATCGTGCTATGAACTTTAAATAATATGCCCCCCGATGAATATTTTAAAATAGACCAATGTCCGGATACTTACCCGTCTCATTGGCCCCATGCAAACAATTTCCTTATCTTTGGATAGGTGTTTTTTATCTTGCAGTAAAGTTCTGGTGTAAGTATCTTCAGTGAATGTGCTCTCATGCAAACTTTGCCATACCAGAGCTGAGGTGTAAGCAAGGGATAATTTAGTGTTCAAAAAAATTTGCATAGTCAATTTTGAGCGTTTTTCTGAGCTTCTCTATCGACAATAATCAATTAAAAGCCCTACTGTCATAATCGTGTACAAAATCTGCTTACACAACGTTTTTTGCATTTGGTGATTTAAGCAAGTTTGGCCTAATCTTTGTGTAGCAAAGATTGTGATAGCGTATACTGTGATAAAAATTATTCCCTGGTAAGGATACAGAAAAAGAATGTCACAAAACTACACAATGTGTGAGTTGAACAGTCAAAACAAATCTGTATTTGTAACCACTTTATTTAGGAAAGTTCTAGTTTGTGTTCAACCTGACTGCATCTTGCTGGGTTGAAGATGCCTAGCAGTTAATGTTTTTTAGTCAGTTTTAATGTTTTTTTGGTCACTTATGCTATGGAAATAAAAAACATGTCACACAGCCACTTAAAGCCAACTATCAACAATTTCCATTTCCTTCAAGAAAAAGTGACGAAAATGTCCTGATTTACATATATTCAAATGGCCCAGTGAGCTATGATTAAGGGCTGTTAAATAATTTATGCAGGGGCTTGAAGCATGCGAGGGGATCGTCTGTGTAACAAATACCACTTCATTTAGTTACTTCCCCTGTTTTTAGCTCAAGTGCAATTTATAACCTACACACAATTGCATTAACCACATAAACAGGCTTTGCGAAGATGCGTTACGCCCTGATTAGAGAAGGGGAGAAGGGGGGGGGGGGAGTTTCGCCCTGTTGGCAGGTCCCCCCCCCCCAAAGCCAAAGAACCAAAAAAAAACTTCCACAAAAGCTTTAATTCACACCCCCATCTTCACCACATGGGGAAGACAAAATAGACACAAATGTGGTCTCCTTATTAAGGGCTGAAAAATCCATTCTCCAACTGTCACGAGTGATATAGTAGAAGTATCACCTGTGGCCGTGATTGTAGGGTTTTTGCACTCGCGCAAAGAGGGGATAACTAATTACGACGTTGATAGGAAGAAGTAATCACCTGATGGCGTGACGTAGTTTTTGCACTTCGCGGCAAAGGCGTGGATAAAATAATTAAGCATACCAATGCAGAGTACACATGCCAAAGCAGCCCATATCTCGCATTCCTTACTTGGGTTGGGATGGGTTGGTTCAATTGGTCTAGAAGAAAACAATTCTTTAGGGCAGTAAACAGATCAAGACTCCAAAAAGGGTGAGCTCAGGCCCAGAAAGCTTTTCGGGTGTTGTGTGCGTGGATGTGTTGACGATTGATTCTGCGCAGTATCCGGCCTTCGGGCGTCCTGGTCGGAGAAACTTCCCTAAAAACAAGTGAGGAAGGGTCTTCTTTGCCATAGCCTTGTTTAGGAAAGGAGTGCATTCGCACCACTGAACGCGCCATGGAGCCGGGAGCGTGAGGGCCAGCTACCGCTGTACTCAAGCCGTCGAACGCCCATTGTATATGGTTAAGAGAAACATTATTTAATTTTTTGTTAATAACCCCCCCTTTATCTCCGCCCCCGTTGAGGAAAAGGAAATCTAGGCTATGCTGTTATGAATCCGCATCTGGGGGAGAAAAAAACCCGATCAGAATGTAAAGTATCGCTGAAGACAAAAAGTTTAACGGATTACTAAACTTAAAATAGTAATAGGCGAAATTCCAATGGAGGAGTTCAAAGTATTGTTGTTGCCACCTAAATGCGGGACACCACATTGGTCAATAAGAAAATCAAAAATGTGTAATATAAGTCATGTAATTATAGTTCCTTGCATGCTTAAGAGCACATAGTTTTTTATTTTTAAATGTTTATGTGTAATATTAAGGACAAAAAATCACGCCTCGCATAAAAATCGGTTTTCAAATTCCGAAAGCCTTTCACTAGCGAGAAAGGGCCGTTTATTATTTACAGGAGAGTGCCACTGGCATAACATTTTTTCATAAGCTAAAGCTTATACAGTGAAATTCGCTGGACTTTTTGCTCGCAGAATTGTTATCTTTCCATGTATTGTACCGTAATGAGAGTTATTTCTATTTATTTTTTTTAAAACAGAAAAGCTAAAAGTTTCAAACTGAATGAAGAAGGGTTTTTTCAAAGTCAGACAATTTTTAAAGATTTCTAAGATTCTACGAGGAATGCAGTAATTGAAATAAATTGTGTGTTTTGTTTGGGGAAATGTTTAAAAGGTACCAGATTTTTAGTGCTGCTTGCTACTTGATCCATTATATGTAAACTGATGAATTGGTTCAACTCGAGGAGTTCGTGACTTTTGTGTCATCGTATGGAAAACTGGTACTTGCGGGAACATTTGGGTATGTAAGGTAAACCGATAGTTTTCGGTAAAATTTGTACGGACTTACACCTACAGGCGTCGGTCTGATCAGAACCGCCATATTGAACCAGCGGCCAGACTTGCAACCGCCAATGTTCCTAAGCCGAAGTGACCTGTTCTCCGCCGAGACTCAAGCCTTGGCCTGACCTTTGCGGGAGTTGTGACGGAAAGCTTTGAGCCACGGACGTTTTCTACCTGCGCTAAAATAATTTTGCCGAGCATTTTACTTTAATATTTGGAATAATACTTTATTGAAGTTCAATCCACAAAAACTGGGAGAAGTTTAAATTAATTTGGGGATTGACCTTGGTCCTTTACACTTTTGGGTTTGCTGTTGAAAAAGGCTCAAACAGAAACAAGGAATTTTGGTTGGCCTGCATATATCCTGTATTATTTTCTTATTTATTAAGGAAATTTTAGCACATTAGCAGTCAGTTTCGATTCTTCATTTCGTGTGTTTTGCGTACAAATCCCTAGGTACTGGATGCACTCTTCGCGACATGTCCCCGGAAATTGGTGACTTCCACCGACTTGGGTCCTTCTTTACCTGGAGACAAACGGAAGCAGCGCAACCTCTTCCACTTTCTTGAGGTCTGGTTCCCACAAACGTAAACTCTTCACTAATGGGAGTCGACTTGAACGAATTACCAATACAATCTAAAGGGCATATTTTGTGAGATACCATTGTGACGTAATGTCCAAGGTTTAATTCTACAATGGTCGTATAATATAAGGTGTCTGTTTGACCTTCATCAATTTCAGGCCATACTTTTTTTAAATCAGTTTTCTTCTTAAGCCCCAGTGACAACACACCACACATCAAACCGAACAAGCACATTTGGTATAGGGTCTCACAAGTCCAAGTGGCTTCCTGGACCATTAGGCTGTGGGACCGTGTAGCGATTCAATCGCTAAATCCCATGTGGGAATAACGTTTAGTACAAAGCTCTAGCTGTTTAATCGCAAACCGCTGGGTTTTCCCCGACTCGTTTTTTATCCATCTCATACTAAGCTGCAGAGGTTGCGGTTTATCCGTACGCCTCTACAAGCACGAGTCAATAGCATGCATGTTTCTGTTGATTTATGGCATCAATCGCCACTTTCAAGTCTTTCTGTTGATAGTAAGCCGATTATCTCTAAATGATCGCAATTTTTGCGTTTAAAAAAAACTTTACGCATTGTTTTGCTAGAGTTAAACACCCTGCTGACCAACAAACATAAAGGTTAAGCAAAACTATTTTTATATGTGGAGGGACTGATCTACACAATTTGTTGAAACTTCCCGATTTAGATTGATATTGATGCGAAGCAGGATTGTATCACTTCCTCAATGATAAGGAAGTCTATGTTTTCCTTGTTTTTTCAGTCTGTTTGTGCTGACCTTGATGTTAAATGGATAGGACACTCATGTGGAATGCGATTTTGTAAAATTCTCATACTCTTCCCTCACTCTTCTTTCAACTTAACCCCCATCCAAACAACCAAAGCTCACATTACAACACAACCTGCTCAGTTGGACAACTTTGACTTCCTTTTACAAAATGTTAATTAACCTTTCAAACCATCCACCCACATAATAAAGCTGAGCTGCAACCACTTCAACCCCCAACCATGGTATTGGTGTGGTCTGTAAACTTTTTGATGAGATTGTATATGATGCCCTGCCACAGACGGTTAGTAACAGTGGTGTAATGTAACAAATGCCACTGGGAAAAAAATCATCCTACCGATTTTTATGTGACACTCCCGGCCCATGGCCGATGTAACGGCCCCAAGATCATTTTGAATCCGTCCTGTTAGACAGTCCAAAATGCATTTTCTTCACTTGTGAATATTTCTTTTCATCTACCATCGCCCCGCTTTTTATGTTCCAAATATTCTACGTATGTAATTGCATATAATACAATTTAAGGAGCACATCACACAACCAAAACACAGGGATCTTCTGGCATTTAGATACTCGTTTGGCCAACTGATTTTGTACTATAAAATGACCCTTTCATGAAAAGGTTTCGCCTAAAAGTGACCCTTCATGGGACAACATTCCCCACCCCCCTGTCCTACAAACTCTTGAGTCACATACAGTTGTACTAACATTCTGTCTGCCATCACATGAAGCACATGCAAGTTTGATACTCCCCATATAGTTGTCATCCTTCCTGGATTCCCCCCCCCACCAAATCCCCCCCCCCTCCCCCAACTGAACTAGTACCATTCCAGCTGTGGACTAGAACAGGATTACGTACTTCTCAAAGACATACACTGCAACCCAGAGGAGCAACTCACAATCCTTCAATCCCCAGTCACAAGACTACACTCAGGCTTTGCATCTCCTTGTGAACAGAGATGTAACCAGTGGGACTAGTCAATCTTTTGCAACCCTGCCAGGACCCAAGATCAATGAGCAAGTTTTTCTCAACTTTTCATATTAATGAACTCCTCTTGCATTTAGGACGCTACCTTTTACATTTGTCGTCCCCCCTTCCCCTTAGATCCCTATAAATAGGTCAGATATTAAGAATTTTCACACTGCAAACATCAACCTGCTAAATCACTGGATGTAGGGTAGGTTATCGCCGTTCACATAAAATTAGTGACGCCGAGTCTAAGAGGTATGACAATACTCACCTAATGTAACGGGTCCCTGAGTCCTATTGTGAAATACTTCTCCCCATTCCAACACGAAATTTCCTTATGTCGGTTCTAAACAGGCATAGTTTGGCAGGTTTTTCAGTTCTTCTCTACCACCCATCTGTTTGCATGGAGGTTTGTGACTTTACTCCAGTTTAACGATACCAGGCTGAGTCATTGTCTCCACTGAAATATGAAGTATTGGCATTTAGACATTACATTAAATTTACATACACACGCTGGTCATGTACTCCAGCTGAAAAATATTTAAGTTATTACATTTTAACATTACATTAAATTTACAATCCAGGCTGATCATGTCACTCCCCTGAAACTATTTAAGTATTAACAAATAGACATTACATTAAATTTACAATACCAGGTTGGTACATTTCCTCCACTGAAATATTTAAGTATTCAATAGACATTACCTTAAAATTTACAATACAAGTTGGATCAGTTTCCTCACTGAAAATATTCAAGGATTTACAAATAGATATTACATTACATTTACTTTAAATGCAGGCTGGATAAGTCTTCCACTGAAACAAATATTTAAATATATCTAATATACCGTAACCTACAGCTCTACAAATTTTACTATAGACCTTATACAATGACGTGGTAATTCTGAGGGACATAATGAGGCCACACTTACCCATGATTATACTTCGTAAGCTTGTAGGAGACTACACACGTGTCTGACACCAAATCATCTGACTGCTGTTTGCGTAGTTGTATATACAAACCTTCTTCTAGCCCTATTCTGTCCCCTAATGCTGTAGTGAAAATAATGTATCCAGCATGAACAAAAACTAACTGGGGTCTTCCTCAGTTTGTAATGCTTGAGAAGTAAGAGTCCCCCATATCGACTTTCCTCAACAAGAACATATGAGTAAGGATAGTCTATTTTTCTCATTTTTAGCAGAGTACAAAATTTATGTTGGGGAAGACGGTTAAAGAAGCATGTACTTTTCAAAATTCCTACCTGTGATATTTTCAAACTTCCCAACCTCCACAGGGGGGGGGGGGGGGGGGGGGGGGAGGAGGTCATATAAAGAAAAAGTATTTTTGTACTCTATCAAGCTGGCAGGGGTGGGGGTCGAAGAGATGTGAGAGCATATGCCTGAAAGGATGGAAGGACAGAATTCAGTTTGCATGAACAACCATCATTATGTTGACAGGGCAAAGGAATCAACCTGCCCAACAGCAGAAGGGACTGCCTTCACACAAAACTGTACCTCGCAAAATTTCCTGAATGGGAATATGGGGGCCCCCATACTTGACGCTCATCATGGACTCCAAGAAGAAAATCCTGAAACTATTGCCGATATGGGGCAAACGTTGTCTGTTCTTGTATCAACGCATGTTTAGTTCTATGGATTTGGTCCCTGTATGAGTAGTATGAGGGATCAGGTGCCCTCCATAAATAGGAGGGGGGGGAGTGTCATATCCACTTTGCTATGCAACTTCTTGCCAGTTATAATTGTGAGTATATGAAGGTTACCCTTTAACAAGGAGGAGCCCCATGTGTTACGACAAACTCACCTTGCAGAAGAAATTAAACCAGGTATCCAAGTCATATGTAGAGATCATGGACGCCCTGGGGTGACACCAAGTGAATTCATCCAGTTACGGATGCTGAAAAAAAAGCAGGTCATTTTTACTTGATGGAAATAATGCTATAATCACGATTTTCGAGGGTAGCAATTTTTGATACACAACAATAAGAAACAGGGATGAGATGGGACCTGGGATTTTACAGACAAATGCATTGCTGTCAATACAGAGAAACAGGGCCTGCTTTCCAGGCTCGACGTCAGCACATCCCCCCTAGTGGGGTTTCGTAGGGCCGGTTTAGCACATCTTGGGGAGGGCATGGTAGGGCAAATAGTAAGTGCATTGGTTCCTCTTAAAAATGGGCAAGGCACCTAATAAAGCTTCTCCCACATTTTACATGGGTGCACGTAATACTATATTTTTATAGCGCAGACCCAAAGGAATATTGTGGGAGGGCGTGTAAAAAGGAACAGGGAACTAAAAACAAAAACTTACAAAACACAGCATGGACAAAGTTATGTAAAGGGGAGGAATTATAACCATTCTTGAAATACCAGCTACGTAGCTTCTATGTTTTTGGATATACCAGCTGATTGATTTTTTAAAGATGATGAAAAGCAGGAAATGTGGCTATAGCCAAACTCTTACATCCCTAATATATTAGTAAGCGAGCATGTAAAGACCAAACGAAATAAGATCAGATCAATCAAGATCAATTGAATCCTAAAAGCCTACTCTCTCGAGTCCCTTGTCTCCTCTATCGGATCAAATTCCTCATCTGTTGTATCGAGAGCAGGATAATGATTGAACAATTGGCAACACAAGCCGGTTTTAGTTTTTTTGATTTCCTTTGACGATATCCTAAAAGAGAAGTATACAACGTATGTCTTAAACAATGAAGCAAAGCTGTGGGTAAAGAATTAAACTTACCATTCTTTTTCACGATGTTAATTATGACATACTGATGGTAAAGGCAAGGGCCTGTTGTGCATAAGTTGCGTCACGGTATGTATGTCAACATAATACAACTACAGAACTAAGTAATGATAGGGGGCTGCAAACTGTTTTTTGGTTCAAGGGACATAGTGAAAAAGAGAGGAAGGAAGTACTGTAGGGTCACAATTCTCATAGAACAGCAGGTTTTTGGGGGAGGCAATACAGGACAAATCGATTTTTTTAGGCTTATATGAATTTTTTTCATCTAGCAAACCATCTTGCATGTTTTGACTTCTTTCAGGTCCTTGTTTAATGATCACACGATGGGCCACCTATTTTACACTTATAAACGACATTCACGCTCTCATTAAGCATGGTTCCTCCATGGCATTATATACTCACATTGGGAGTCCTCGAAGGCAACGGCAGCCATAACGTCGGCATTCTGTAAAACACTTTCAGCTCTTTCATGGTGATCTTAATAAAACAAAACCAAACAGTGCTAGGAAACTTTGACCTACAAACCCAATTGGATATGTGAGTATCTTACTTAACAGCATTGAGATACCCAGTTTTTACGTCTAATACGGTCTTTTTATCACACTGACGAAAGGGCTTTGTTTCTATCCTGAACAATAACATACTCATAACATTTTTTATGTTATCTTTGAAATATGCAGCGTGGAATTTTACCCTACATGTAAATTATTATCACACTACACATGATAATTTTATATTACTTTTTGGTAACAGATTTTTGTACAACTTTACGCATACAACTTCAGCACAGTAACAACTTTCCAATAGGATCCCAAGACTTTCTCTGTTCACATCACATTTTTGTCAGCAAATTAATAAGATCTTTTGTACAAAATAACAGAAAAAAATTGAGAGGAATTGAAGCCAGACTCCCCATATAATTCTTTCAACTTTTGAACGAGTCCAGTTGTGATCGCTGACAGATGGTAGACTGAAACACACTCAGCCAAGAAATACATTACACTACGACTATCATTGTTTTCATATTTCATTTGCAAGAGAAATTTTCAGCTAATCTTTGACTTGTTTCAGACCTTTTCATACTAGAGTCATCAATCAAAGGGGAAACTACTCATGTTGCTTCTTTGCATTTTCAAAACAAAACTTAAGGATCATTCTACATGCATTATAGAAAAAAAAAACAAATTGAAACCCTTTCAGGTTCTAAATTGAGTATTTCCAATTAAAGCACTTATAAAGGTTCTCACAGCAGCATACAAACACATGTTTTCATTCCCTAAGTTGTGACAAGTACCTGATGCAGCTTCACAAATTCCCTGCCACTAACAGTCAGCCACAAGACATCACCTAGCAAGTGCACATTCTCAATCTCATATCTGCTGGTCAAGTACTTAAGCGCATGTCTCCTCCACAATAGGCTATTAGCAGATTAATATAATACTGACAGTAGGCTTAGAGAACGCTACCCAATGACAAGCATGAAAAAAATAATTTTTGTTTTAATGCTGGTCTCAATGTGGGCCAAATGATAGCAAACTTGAAACAAAGTTGAAGATATTGTGGCTAAGAAAAGCTTGAAACTTTTCTATTTTAAAGTGTTAAGCCTTCAAGTTTCGAAGACTGCACCAACCCTGTGAGAGGGTCGACAAAAATGCGAGTGACAATTTTAATACAATCAAAGCCATTTTGAGTGTGGCCAAGGAGAGGGGCCCTTTCCCCACACTTCTTTCTTGTAATTCATTGCATAACTTTGAAGAAATTTTGATAACCAAAAGCAAAGCTTCGTGATTCCTTGCCGAAAAGGGGTGCTTTGTTACACTGAGTTCTACATCAATTTATACTTCTCCCTTCATAATTTTATGATGGTGGTCACAATTTCTCCCTTCACCCCGCTCAACTCAGCTCTGCCACGACCATGACACTTTGCACCAATCGTGATATTTTGAAGTGGAATGACCGACACTTTTCATAGTTGGTATTTAGATTCGTCATGTCAAGGGAGAACCCTATTATTTTGGCAGAGTCAAAGGTCATTCACGGGCCTAAAAAGAGGTTGAACGTCCAGAACTTTTTTTTTTGCATTTTTTGGTTATTCAAGTTTTGGTTCAAAGTCTGTTGTGGCATGAGCTGATGTAGCGTGGTAATTGTGACCACATCATAAAAAATGAATGAAGAGAGAAGTATAAATTTGATGGATGAACCTCAGTGAACAAGCCCCCCCTTTCGGCAAGGAATCACTAAGCCTTTGGCTTTCTGGTTACTCGAAATTTCTTCAAATTTATGTAACGAATACCCGAAAGAAATGGGGAAAATGGCCCTCGTCCCTTGGCACCTCAACTGCCTTTTGATTGTATGAAATTGGTCACCTCGCATTTTTTGTCGCCCTCTCACAGGTTGGTGCGTCTTCGAAACTTGAAATGGCTTTACACTTAAATAAAAAGTTTCCATCAGCTTTTTTAGGCACATTATCTTTCACTTTTGTTTTCCAAGTTGCTATCCTATTGCAACATGAGACCACCTTAACAAATTATTTTTTCATTGCTTGTCCATTGGGCTAGCTGTTCTCTAAGACTACTTGTCATATTATTATTTCATCTGCTAATTAGCCTATTTGTGGTGGAGGAGACATGGCTTAAGTACTTGCCCATCGGCTATGATATTGAAATTGCCTTGCTTAGGTGATTTTTTTCTTGTGGCTGACTTAGGGCATGGGAATTTTTGAAGCCTGTCATCAGGTAACTTGTCACACTTGGTGATATGAAACATGGTGTTTGTATGCTGCTGTGAGACCTTAAAGTGCTTTAATTGGAACTACTCAATTTAGACTTGAAAGGGTTTTCAATTTTGTTTTTTTTTTTTATTAATGCATGGAGAATATCCTTAAGTTTTTGGTTT
Source organism: Holothuria leucospilota (assembly GCA_029531755.1). NCBI lineage: Eukaryota > Metazoa > Echinodermata > Holothuroidea > Aspidochirotida > Holothuriidae > Holothuria > Holothuria leucospilota. The sequence goes on from CM055968.1 coordinate 54,604,113, forward strand.
TGAGGAAAATGCAAGAAGACATGATAGTTCCCTTTGAATTGCTGACTCTAGTATTGAAAGGCTGACCGTCAAGATTAGGCTGAAAATTTCTCTTGCAATGAAATGAAACATGAGTCGTATTGTGTATTTGTATCTGTCCTTGGCGTGATGTTTTTCAGTAACTACCAATCTGTCAGCGATCACAACTATGATCGTCAAAGTAACAGAATTCTATGGAATTCTGGCTTCATCCTCTCAATTTTTTTCGTTATCTGGGTACAAAAGATCCTTATTAATTTTGCCATGAATCAAAATGTGATGTGCACAGAGAAAGTCTTTGCTCCTTTGAAGTTTGTTACATTGCTTGAAGTTGTATGCTGTAAAAGTGTACAAAATCTGTTTACAAAAATTTACAATATTAAATTATCATTTTTAGTGTGAGAATTAAATTACATTTGGTACTTCCAAGCGGCATATTGCAAAGATACATAAAAATGTATGATGTATTGTTTATTGTTCAGAGATAGAAGCACGCCCTTTCTGTCCCGTGTTTTGATAAAAACTTTGTATTAGACGTTCCAAACTTTGTATTCATGCGTTAAGTAAGTATCCACCTACCAATTGGGTTTGTATTGGTCAAATTTTCCGTAAGCACTGTTTTTTTTGTTTATTAAGGCTTCACCATGCAAGAGCTGAAAGTGTTTTACAGACTGCCGACGTTCTCGCTGCCGTGCTTCGTGACTCCCAATGTGAGTTATATGAACTGCATGGGGAACCATGCTTAAGAAGGTTCGTGCAATATCCGTTATAAGTTTAAATATGTGGCTAGTGATCATAACCGAAGGACTCTAAAGAGTCAAACATTGCCAGATGGTGTTGCTATGATAAAACTATTCCTATATAGCCTAAACAAATCGAATTTTGGCCTAGTATTGCTCACAACCTGCTGTTTTATTGGAGAATTGTGGCCTACAGTAATTTTTATTTTTTGTTTTTTTTCTTCATTCCTCTCTTTTTTCCACCCTGGTCCCGCCTTGAAACCAACAGTTTTGCATTCCCTCCTATCCTTACTTATGTTCTTTATTTATTATTTGACGCATACATACCGAGGACTGCAACTTTTGCACAACAGCTCCTGCTTTACCATCAGTATGTCTAATTAACATCGTGAACTAAGAATGGTAAAGTTTTAATTTCTTACCCAAGCTTTGCTTCATTTGTGTCAGACATAGCGTTTATACTTCTCTTTTTAGGATATCGTCACAAAGTAATCAAAAACTAAACATGGCTTTTGTTTGCCAATCCTGTTTCAATCATTATCCTGCTCTCGAACCACCAGAGGAGGATTTTGAGTACGTAGAGGAACAAGGAGGAGAAAAGTATGTCTTTTAGTCTTCAATGGCTTGATTTGTCTTGAATCTTATTTAATTGGTCTTTACATGCCGTCTTACTATATTCTAGGGATGTAAGATTTTGGCCCATACACATTTCCGCTTTTCATCTTCTTTAAAAAAATCCATAGCTGGTAATCTCCCAACATAGAGCTACAGTGCTTGTATTTCAAAGAATGTTTATAATTCCCCTCCCCTTTTAAATTAATTTGTCCATTCTTGTTGTGGTAATGTTTTTTTTTTATTTCACCCTGTTTTTTACAGCTCCCACAATGATTTCCTTTTGTCTGTGCGATAAAAAATATAATTATTTACGTTGCCATGTAACAATGTGGGAGAATATTTCATAGTGCCTGCCATTTTAAGAAAAGCCAATCCTTTAACTATTTTGCCCTACCCCTCCTCCCCCAAGATGTGCTTAACCTGCCCTACTACCCCCCACTAGGGGAGCTGCTGCCTTGACGTAGAGCCTGGAAGTCTGCCTGCTTCTCGTGTAATCCTGACAGCAATTCATTTCTTGTAAAATTCCCCTGTCCCATCTCATCCTGTTTATTATTGTTTGTTGTATCAAAATTGCATCCCTCTGAAATCTTTTGAGTAGAAATTGCATTATTTCCGATCCATGTAATTAAATGACCTGCTTCTTCTTTTCAGCATTCCGTAAACTGGATGAATTCACTTGGTGTCACCCCCAGGGTTCCCATTATCTCTACAATGACCTGGATACTGGGTTAATTCTTCTGCAGGTGAGTTGTCCCTTAATCTACATTGCTCCTCCTTTGTACAAGTGTCCCTTCATCTACTCACATTATTACCTGGCCGAAAAGTTATAGGCAAAGTGGTGACCCCTCCCCCCCTCTTCCTGGAGGCACCTTCCCTCACCTACTTCATCTACCAAATCTTAACTAACATGCGTTTTGCTACGCTGGACTTTTTGTCTTCCATATGTGTTCGGATTTTCTTCTGGAGTTCCAGATGAGAGTCATGTATGGGGGCCCATATTCCATTCCAGTGAATTTTGGATGTACAGTTTTGTGTTGAAGGCATTCCCCTTCTCTGTTGGCATTTGATTCTTTGCATGTCACATAATGCTGGTTGTCTGCAAACTTGAATGCTGTACCCTTCCATCCTTTGCACATATGCTCTCACTCTTTGCTTCTGACCCCCACCCCCCGCCATGGCCTTGCACTAGAGGAACAAACTTACTTTTTCTCTGACCCCCTCCGCCCCCCCCCCCCCCCCCCTTTGAGGTTTGTAAGTTGAAAATATCACATGTATATAGTTTGTGAAATGTCTTGCTCTTTACTCTTCCCAACGATACATTTTGTACTCTTTGCTAATGATGACAAATAGATTGCATCCCTTACTATCATTATGTGTCTGTTGTAGATTCGAATATGGGACTTATACTTCTTCAGCAGTTACACTGAGGAAAGAAATCCTCAGTTCGTTCTTTGTCATGTGTATACATTAGTTTTCACTATAGCTTAGTGTCACAGACTAAGGGCGAAGTAAGTTTTATCATTAAACTTACGCCAACAACTGCAGTCCGCTGATTTTGTATCAGAACCGTGTGTAAGTCCTCCTACACGCTTACGAAGTATACATCATGGGTACAGTGTGCCTCATTATTTTGCTCCTCCAATTACCACGTCATTGCATAAGGTCTTAGTAATTTTTCGAGTCTTATGTTACGTCTATTCATATTTTAAATATTGTTTTCAGTTGGAATACATTATTCCAGCCTTGGCATTTTGTAGTAAATGTTAATGTAATATCCTATTGTAATACTTGATATTTTTCAGTTGGAGAATGATCCACCTGGTATTGTAATTTAATTCATGTCTATTGTATACTTAATATTTGTCATGTTGGATGAAATGATCCAACCTGGTATTGTAAATTTATTGTAATGTCTATTGTATACTGTAAATATGTTTCAGTTGGCGACATGATCCAGGCCTGGTATTGTAATTTAATGTAATGTCTAAATTGTAATACTTTAATATGTTTCAGCTGGAGACTGATCCCGCCTGGTATTGTAAATTATGTCTGTCTAATGCAATACTTTAATATTTTTTCAGTGGAGACAGGATGCCAGCCTGTAATTGTATTACCTGGGATAAAGTCAACAAACCTCCATTTCAACAGATGGTGGTAAGGATAAGAAATAGAAAACTGCAACTATGCTGTAGAACTCGGACATAAGATGAATTCTCTTGGTTGGAATTGGTGGAGAGATATTCAACAATAGGGACCCAGACCCTTACCATAGGTGAGCTATTGTCAACCTTTCTTAGCTCGGTTCACTTAATTTTAGTGAACGGCGATAACCTTACCTACTCCGTGATGTTAGCAAGGTTGATTTTGCAGTGTGAATTCTTAATATCTGGACCTCTTCTCGGGATCTAAGGGGAGGGACTGACAATGTAAAATGTAGCTGTACTAAATTGAACATAGGAGTTTCATTTAATATGAAAATGTGAGCAAAACCTTGCATCATTTGATCTTGGTCCTGCAGTTTTGCACAAAGATTGGCATATCACTGGTTACATCTCTGTCACACGGAGATCAAAGGCTAGTTGTAGTTTCTTGTGAACCTTTGGATTGAAGGATGTGAGTTTGATTCCTTCCTGGGTTGCAGTTTTTATTTCTTTGAGAAGGTAATTCATTCCTTTCTAGTCCACATCAGCTGGAATGTGTACTAGCTTCAGTTGGGGAGGGGGAGGGGGATTTTGGGGGGGGGGGATCCAGTGAAGGATTTGACATACTATCATTGGGGAGTATCAACTCTCATGTGCTTCATGTGATGCAGACAGATGTTCGTAACAACTTTATGTGACCTCAAAGTCCCTGTAGGCAGGGTGGGACGTCTTTTTCCCATAAGGTCTTTTTATGGGAACGCTTTTTTCCCATGTAAGGGTCATTTTTATATGGACAAGATCATTCGTGGCCAAACATAGTTCTCACATGCCAGACGCTTCCGCTGTGGTTTTGTGTGTGATGTGCTCCTTACTTTTAGTATTATGCAATTCTAAGTAGAATTTGGAAAATAAAAAAGCAGTTAGATGGTAGATTAAAATAAATATTTCACAAGTTTAAGAAATTGCCATTTTTGGAACTGTCTCACAGGCCGGAATCAAATGATCTTGAGGGCCGTACATGGCCCATGGGCACGGGATTTTCACCCTACTGCTGTAGATTATTTCTTTTCCCCAGTGGCTATTTGTTACCTTACCCAACTGTTACTTAACTGTTGTGGGCAGGGCATCTCTACAATCTCATCCAAAAGTTTCACAGACCACCCCAAAATACCATGTTTGTGGTTGATATTTGTGTTGCAGACCATCCTTATACTGTGGTGGATGGTTTTGACAGGTTTATCTTAATTTTGTAAAGTGAAGTTTCAACGTGTACAACTCAGCAGTTGTGTTGGTAATTGTTGGCTTTGTGTGTTTGGCTATGTGGTTAAGTTTGAATATATAGTACGAGGGGTGAGAGGTATGTAGAATTTTACAACTTCGCTTCACCATGGTGTCCTATCCCTATTAACATCAAGTCACACAACAGACTGAAAACAAGGAAACAAAGACTTCCTATCGTGTGAGGAGATGATACAATTCCTGCTTGCTCATATCTAATCTAAATGGAAGTTTCACCAAAGTGTTAGTTTAGTTCCTCTTTTCACATATATAAAAATTAGTTTTTGCTTAAACCCTTTAATGTTTGATTTCGCCGGGCTTGTGAACTCTAGTCAACAAAAACGAGTAACGTTTAAACGCCAAATTTTGCGATCATTTAGAAGATTATCGCGTTACCTTTCATAGAAGACTTGAGTGTGCTTTATGATTCCATAAATACGAAAAAACATGCATTGCTATTGTTACTCGTGCGCTGTAAAGGCGTCGTGATAACTCGCAATCTCTGCAGCTTAGTATTTTATATGATAAAAACGGTCGGAAACAGGTTTTGCGATTAACAGCTAGTACTTTGTTACTAAACGTTTATTCCACATGGGTTATTTAGCGATTTAATCGCTACACGTTCCACAGCCCTAATGGTTCAGAGAAGCCCTTGGCATAGCTTGATCAACCCTAACCAAATGTGCTTGTCTGTTGATATGTGGTGTGGTGTCACTTGGCTTAACAGAAACTGATTAAATTATGGCCTGAATCATCGACATGAGGTCAAACCGACCCCTTATATTATACACATTTGTAGATTCCCTTGGCATTACGTCCAATGTATCTCAACAGAATTAGACCTCCTTATATTGTATTAGCTGAATTCTGTTCAATTCGCTCCCTATTGTGAAGATTTTAGTGTTGTTGAAACCAGACCTCAGAAATTGGAGAGTGTTTGCTCTGCTTCCTTTTTTGTCTCCAGGTAAAGACAGACCCACGTCGTGGATGTCCCAATTTTCGGACATTTGTCCCCCACCCCCCCCCCCCCCCACCCCCCCCCCCCCCCACCCCCCCCCCCCCCCACCCCCCCCCCCCCCCACCCCCCCCCCCCCCCACCCCCCCCCCCCCCCACCCCCCCCCCCCCCCACCCCCCCCCCCCCCCACCCCCCCCCCCCCCCACCCATATGCTGGGACAATGCTTCATTTGGGCAGCCAGAGATTCTCCTTGGTACCATACCAGGTTAGTATATTTTGTTATTACATTTTTTTTAATTCCTTTTACCAGTTTTTTTGTTTTCATTTTCTATAGATTTCTCATTTGCTATTCATTCAGCAATCGCGATTTGTATTTACACAGGTGGTACTTTATTGTTACATTTTGTCCCCGATGTTCTTTTGGGGTTTGGGGGTGGGGGTTAGGAGACAGGAGAGAAGATCAAGATCTTGAAAATGTGAGAACCTAACTGTCAGTTGGAATGCATAGTTTATGTGTTTAACTGCTACATTTGAGCAAGAATTTTTCTCTCTTATCTCCAACTTTCTTCAAACTAGATGATTAAATAAGGTTGATATGCAATGCTAGTGTGGGAATGTTAGAACCGTAGTCAAAGTAAAGTAGAACAAAACTTAAATTTTCTTTCTTTCACAGGAATTAGGGTTTCAAAAGAAGATTTATAAAATGATTAGTCTTGTGGATGTTTGAATGTATTGAAAGAAGCTTGGCATGTTGACTGACTTCATTTTTTTGTTATGTCAGGAATATTGTAGTAGGTAAATAAATCTTCAGCCCAGGTCATAACTTTCAACAAACAATAAATTGAAGAAATTATCATTTCTTGGTATCTACAGACTGTGTATTGTAAAAGATGGGATCTACACATAGCAAAATTCCTTACAGCCATGTAGAGAAACACAGTGGTAAAGGAGAGGTTGCCTACCACTGCTAGCATGCCTGAATTTTAAGAAAATTTCCTGGTTGTCCATCCATCTAGGGCCAAATTTTGGTTGTCCAAAATATTTGTTGTAGTCCAAATGAAAGTGACAAACAAATGATGAACAATTGCATTTCATGTCACTGCCATAGTAACAACAAGAGAAAAAGTGGTTGTCTGATGCAATTTTTACTCATCTCGGACGACAGGATGAGTGTTAAATTTCAGCACAGGAAGTTGTTTTTCGGAAAGGTAATAAGTTTCAGTCTCAAGTGCAGATCTGTAGTGTTTGCACTAGAACTGCATTCAAAGTAAAGTAGAACAAAACTTAATTTTTATCTGTGCGGGAAGTATGGTGATTGCTATTGAATAATTAGCTGATTTACAAGGTTTTCAGCCATACTGGAAATCAGGGATAACAAAGAAAACATTTGTCCATTCTTCAGTAGGAGGAAAATAAGGAAATTTAGGAAAAATGCCTCAAATCAGGAAAAAGTTTGAAAATTTGATTGGCCCAACAAGGAAATGGTTAGTCTGTTACACGATATCTTATTTACACACAGGGTATCCACGGAATGATTGGCTGGAAGGGAATTTTAGAGGTTATCAAACCAGAAAAATTTAAAAAAGTTCTTGTAGAATTTTGAAAATTGAGCAGGGAAGCATCAGGGTAAATTAGAGAATTATTTCTTGAAATGCCAGGGACTATGATTGTACAGGATGTAGATCTACAGTCATTTTGTAGATGTTGGGAGCAGGCAGGTTAGGTTTATTGTGTGGGATTCAGAAGACATCATTGTGTTTGTGGCATAGAACATTTATATCATCCTTTAAGAGCAATTATTTCGTGTATAGATGATAGCTACAGTAATTCAAAATTAGTTAGCTGGGTATTAAACTTTGTTTTCATGAAAAGAGGCTCTCACAGAAAGAAATTAACTGCTGTTTAGCTAATGAATAAATATTTCACTCATACTTTTGAATTTTCAAATGGCACATCATTCATCATTACCCTTGTGATGTGTAAATTTTGGTGTAGGCAAAGCAATGGCCAGAGTTTGGTAGTGAGACTCAATGGTTATGTGATGGTAAAGGATGTGCTCTGCCTGTGCCATGTTGATTCGATGTAAAATGCAAAGTAATAAATATTCCTTTAAAGGGAACAAGCAGTAACCATAAACTTTTTTTGACACATGAACTAAATGTTAAAAATCTCCTCTTTTTTCTGTTGCAAGTATCTTTCATAATGTTTCAGAACAGAAAGGTGGCATTCTCAAGGTAATAAACAAAGATGTTATTTTGCATAAATTTAAAATTTCAGTACAAAATTGTTGTCACATGATTTAAGAGAGCCATTCATGAATTAGGATACCCAGGTATAATAATGCAATTTGGGTTGACTGCATTTTCCCTTTAAACTTGTTGCAGGAATTGTAATTCCATATCATCCATTGTGATAGAAATTCAGCTCTCAATATGGACTATAAGTGTGTACAGTAGTTCATGGCTGTTTACAGATTATGCCATGCTTATTGAATTACTGTTCCTTATTTCAGGGTTTACTTGGAGACTTATGGGAAAAATCTGGAAAAGTTGTTGGCTTTTGGGTGGTTGGTGTTGAAAACTGCTTTATGGTCTTAGAAACTGGTTTATACTTACTGTACTTGAGATGGCGTTACTATGTGTATCCACAATGCTTAATTGTGTAAACAACGTAATAATTTATTTCTTCTTAATTGTTGAAAACAGGCTGTTTTGTTTAAGAATCGAATTCTATTTTCTGAAAAGAAAGGAAACTGTATTTGTTGATAGTCTTCTTTGCTACCATTGATTGTTAAGCTTTTTTCGTTGTCACTCAAACAGGTGCTGGTGGAACTCAAAGGCTCCCTAAAGCTATTGGTAAATCTAAAGCAATGGAGATGGTATTAACAGGAGACAGACTTTCTGCTCAGGATGCTCAGACAGCAGGTGGGAGCTTGATTCTTTCTATAGACTTTCCTTCTCATTTGAATATTTAGAAGATAATAAGATGTTATCTTAAATGTGCTGGCAATTGGAAGAAGACATTAAATGCTTTCAAATTTCTCCCAAAACAGTAGCAGGTCTCCCTACTTTAATTTCTAGCCCCTCCTCCAATTTAAACCAAACCTCCTGTCTAGTACACCTCTAAGACAGAGCCACAGTAACCTGCACTGAGTTTATTAAAATTGCTCGAGGCAATATTGACAAACACAATGTGTGAGCTTAATTGGGAACACAACTACTGTACGAGTCATTGTTGACCAATCAGAGTATGAGTCCAATCAGAGTCTGTATTGTTTGAATGAATGTCAACCAGAGTGCAGTTATCAACTATTTAGAATATGAGGGCTATTCCTAAATATGTTTGGGCAGAGATTTGCTAGCAACTCCCTAGTTTGGGGGAATGCCGTATCCCCTTTAACCTTTATTATGCTCATAACAACATACATTGCCATGAGGGAGTAGTATAATATAAAAATGGAAAATGCTCTGATTTTACTGCAATAACACCATGTATTTTATGGTGGTTAATCAGAATGGCATTTCTTTTAGTCTGGAGAATTACCATGACCACCTCTGGAGCTTAAAGGGGCTACAGCATCACTCCATACATATTTAGCAGTGTGATCATATCTCTAAGTGCCATTGGTGACTGCACTTTGATGGACTTAAATTCAAAACAGTAGCTTCACTGGTATGTCAATGAGGATTTGTCCTGTCATTTATGTTCCCAATTAAACTCACATACAGTATTGTGTTGATAGGGCCTTGCGGACTTAAAACTCAGTGCAGGTATACTCTAGCATGGACAGGGAAGTGCACTAGACAGGTATTTTTGGTTTGAACTGTAGGAATTGTAATAGGAAATGAAAAAATGCATCTCCATAGCATGTTGCATTTGGAAGTTGCTGATTTTTAAAGAAATGTAATTTTTTTTCCACGGATACAGTGAATGATAGGAAACCTGTGATGTCATTGCAGCACATCTATTTCATTTCTTTAATATATTGACACCGCTGTATATTTAATAACTTGGTTTGCTTTGCCCTACATATGGCAAAGTTTTATGCTAGATTTACATGGAAAGATATTCAAACATTCCATCAGTTTCAAATTCCAAGGACCAAGAGGACATTTAATTCTTAAGAATTTCCAAAGGATTCTGAGGCATTGTGCCCACTTAACTTTAAGTGGGCATGAGATGACCAAACTAAGTTTCTCAATTAATAATCTTTGGATACAGACCAATGTTTTCCAGTCTAAAATAAGTTCAAATATACCGGAATATGACCATATGAATTTCCAAATACAGGCCAGGGGCAGCTCATCTGAAACTCCACAGTGAAAACATATGATGAGTGCGTCTCACAATGTGAGGTCATTGGCGGTACGGTTAGTAGCATGCTGATACCATGAGTGGGTCACTTAAGAGAAGTTTGGCATGGTGTATGTGCCATACATGTTGTACACAGTGACCAACTCAAGGTACCGACCGACTCAAAGTACACTCACTATTATATATAACACTGCTAGGCTGCACACACCTCTGCCATGCCATGATACTAGAGCAGGGCATGTGACCACATTGTGAATGGTGTGTCGGTGTGCGGTGACTGCTTAGCATTTGTGATAACACCGTCACTGAACAATGCACATGCAGAGTATAGATACGCTTGTTATTGACTGTCCATACAAGTGCACAGTTGTTCTGCACAGTGCGCCGAACGCGTCCTTCTTTTGCAATACACATGCAGAGTATAGACATGCTTGTTAGTGACTGTCCATGCAAGTGCACAGTTGTTCTGTACAGCATGCTGAACGCATCCTTTTTTTGCACAAACAAACCCGAGACTTATGTAAGGAAGCTCAGACATGCATGCACAAATGGACACATGCATATTGGCCAATGATGTGTATCGAAGCCCCCAACACAGTCCATGCTTGGTGCTTTGTATGTTGTACAGTTATTGTGATGTAAGCCTTTTCATGAAGTTGCTGAGATAACTTATCTCAGCGTTACATTAGTCCCACTTATGTGCGTCCTCCAATTAGATCTGTGTTTGTGCAACCAATTGCATCATAAATTCAGGTGACCAGGTGTGGCATTTTTTGAAATTGGATGTTTTGACATTTTTCTTCAAATCATATTTGTGCCAAATTGCAACAGTTGAAACTGTTTGTGAGTTGTTATGTATATATTATTGTTTCCAATCTTGCATTATGCAAATTTTTTTTAGGTTGTGTCATGCCCACTTTAAGATTCTGTGACCTTGAGAAGAACTGTAGATATTTCTTCACAAAAGTAAGCAGTGTTTAAAGGGAGATATCATGAGTAAGGAATGGAGTATCGCTACATGGTTGAAGTACAAATCCTGGAATGTGTTTTCTCTTTCACACAGGGCCCTTGTGAAATGCCAAATTGAAAATGCATTTAAGTACAGGAAATACATTACCTGCTTGTTTTGAAAAAGTAAATAGTAGTAGCTGTATGTATCAGGTGCCAAGAATTCCACAAACATGATGATACTTGCAGTGAGGAGGTGTTCATAATTATCAAAATATGTGAAATGAGATAAAACTTAAAAAAGTAAGACTGCCAGATAAATTAACAATTAGAATAGGATAAAATGAAAAATTTCAGAATCACACAGGTATGTCTTATGATGATATATGATTATCAATACAGTGGATGGGTAAGGGAAAGGCATGTCATTTGAAGACATGTGGTAACATTAAGGGAAAATTTGTGAAAGCCATGGGCAACTTAAAACCAAGAATCTCTGGATGATTTTGATTGCACTGATTTACATCATTTTCAAATCAGGTCTTGTTAGCAAGGTGTATCCAAAAGAAGAAGTTATGGACAAAGCAATTGAGCTAGCAGAGAAAATCAGTCGGAATTCCAGATTAATCAACACTATGGCAAAAGAGGCTGTTAATAAATCATTTGAACATAGCTTGTCTGAGGGACTTCATCTCGAGAAGCGATTGTTTCATGCCAGTTTTGCCACGGTAAGCAAGAAATTTACAGATTGATGTTTCAGTCGTTCTTTTATTGTTAAAACAAATTTGTCAGACCTTCATTTTGGAAAAAGGAAGATGGCTGCTCAATGTCTTGTGTGAAAAAACATTGCATTTTAGATATATGAAGTCCTTCAATTTTGCTCTCCTGGAGATGACAGGGAGAGCAATTTGCTATCTTGGACATTTATATACAGTGATATGCTACAATTGTCACTTGTGTGGTTCTTGTGAATGTCTGGAAATAAGTACAGTACTTAGTGTAAGGCTTGTGAGTATTGCAAGCATAACTAAATTGATTATAAAGTCATTTAAACTTTATTTCTATACAGTGGTTAATTATAATTTCCAATCTTTGTTATGTTGGAAATGAAGGAAAGCACTTGGATTATGCTTAGACCCTGCAAAATTGTGACAATATTTGAAAATTTCCAAGAATTTTCTGAAGAGTGCCCATGTATGTATTTGGAAAATGAATTGAAGTTATGTTGATACTTTTTGAGAAGCATGATGAACTGCTCTCATAGGACTTTTCTTGCAAAATTGATTTTGAGTTATGGTGCTTGGTGGTGTTTAAGGAATTTCCACTCGTTCCTTATATCACCCCTCCCCCCCCCCCTTCCTCCATTTATAGCAGTTACAAACCCTTATGATCCTTCTATGCAAGTGTCCCTCCAATCTCTGCCCGTCTGAACATGAGAAGCTAGCTATTGGTAGCGATGCTTCAGATACCCTGTCCAGCAAAGTTTTAAAAAAATCTGGTCCTGGTTCCCATAGGATCTTCACAGAAATCAGTCTGGATAATTGTCAAATTTTGGTTGAAATCACCTCTTTCAATTAATATTGTTGATAATTTTATATCCAACAGCACTAATTCATACTAGATCATAAACCAGGTATAATCACGTGGTGACCCTAGCCAACCATCAACTCTCCTTGATACCCTTCCCTGCCCCCACCTCCTTCCCCTTTTGCTGCCCCTCATTGACCATGGCAAGATGTGTTGGTGATTTTTCTCTAGAAGTAAAAATTCTGACCCATTGATACACTATCTGACCTTATTTCCAGTAATTAGTATCCAGCAAAATCTGATTTCACATGTACCTCAAATTTTGGATCTGGTGCATTCTTAGCCACTAGCCCATCCTACTTTTGGTCATCAGTTTGGTAATTTCTTCAAGTGCTGTTAGAATGCTCTTAGTATGTAACTTTGTCATATGCTAAAAACATGCATCCAGTGGTAACCCTGGTAAATGATGTGTCCATTGAATTACAGACAACATTGTTTATACTTGCAGCAGTTAAACCTTATCTTGACATCTTTAATTCCTTTTTTTTTTCTTCAGCACGATCGGAAAGAAGGTATGGATGCTTTTGTTGAAAAAAGGAAAGCCAACTTCAAGAATAAGTAAGGAGGAGTTTTAAGAAGAGGAAAGCCTGTAAATTCACACATCCTGCCCTTATATATCAACCTCAACTTATTTCAAAAAGAGTGGACCTAATTTTGAAATTCATCTCTTCTCAAGTTCACCAACAACATTGAGGCCATCTATCGAGTTGGAATGTAGCCTGGTGCCTTGAAGTAAACACCGCAGTGGTCAGAATTGCTATTAACTACCCAAGTAATAGTTGCAGTGACTGTTGGGGTTCCACTCACAATCAATGTTTTCCAATATCGCTACCAGTTGCAGAATTCACACTTTCATAGTTTATGTTTGCCTCATAATGCTGCAAAGTCACCTCATATTCTGTGGAATAAAAGCATTCATACATATCATGTAAGGAACTTTCTTCTAGAAATTTTATTAGTGCCATATTAAGGAGTATAATTAAAGAGTGTATGATTATAATTTGATAAAAATAAAAACTTTGTCCCATTTCCTACCTGTAATATCAGTGTACTGCAGTACTTCTTGCTTGTAGTTCAGAAAATTTGTGATAAGTAAAGCTGTTCTTTTCTTTCTGGTGGAGACAGTGGAGGGGTTGTTAGTTTTAAAATGATGTAAAAAATGATTTGAATGTGAGACCCTCACAGTCTTAATATATCTTAGTCAGTATTCACAAAGTATTTGTGTCAGTTCCTCCTCTCCAGGTGAAATTGTTCTTTATAAAGGATATTCTCAAGTAAGTTTTGTTTTGCACATGCTGTCCAACTTTACTCCCCATTTGGTGACCATTATGAAATTATTTGTACTGCACTGAATTAAGGGGAGGGGGATGGGGGTGGGGCAAAGTGTGTAAATACCCATTTCCAAGCAGAAATGAAAAAGTGAATGCTTTTAAAAAGTCAAATGTCAAATGCATAAACTGTGCTTAAAATATAAATAAAAACCACCAAAATGAAAAATTAAAAACCTGTGTACTTATTTCTCAGATGTAATGAAATATTATTGTGTAAATTAACTGTGTTGGGTATTGCTTCCATACACTTTAGTTCCAAATTTTGGAATCATTTTTGTGCACAATGAACCAATTTATCTATTAGTTCACCAATGTTTACTGTGCAAATTGGCGGAATCATTTGTTACGTTATCACTTAACTTTCCCAAAGATGACAAAAGCCGGTGTTACCATGCAAGAGATGATTGCACAACAGAGAACAAGAAAAAAAATTCATAATGGTTTTGTTACCTGGAGCATAATTCATAACAAGTGCAGATGTACCCATGCTGGGTAGCCCCACCCAGTGCCAAAATTTCCACCAGCTACTATTAAAGAAAAGGGGGAGAAACCAATTTCCACTTGGCACAGGCAAACCTCTAATGCACTGGTGAAGTGAATGATGCATGCTACTAACCTCCACATGGTCATTCAAATGTGGGTCATTGACCAATAAGTGTGTGATGCACATGCCTGTCATTACACCAGTATTGTAAGCCACCAGAATGACATAGATGGGAGTCTCATTTTACTTCAATTGTCATCAATGTGGGTCAATTGCTACACTTTGTACATTGGTCCCAACAAGTATCATTGTCCTTATTTGCTAGTCAATTTGGTGACCCCATGTCAATCAAAATTGCAAACCGCTTTTGTGACTGAGGGATATGTCATTTGCACATGTTTGGTCAACAACATTGTGGACAATGACTGACCATGCTCCAGGGGTAGTTGGGTCATTCAGTTGATAAGTACATAATACATTTAGTCCCCTTGGACATCATTGCACCCTGCAATAAGATCATGGGGACATCTCTGACAAGATATATCATCCCAAATTGTCATTTAAACTGTTGTTTTTTCTTGTTTAATACTTTGACATCTTTGAAAGTGAAAAGTGACAACAGAAAAAAGAGGTTTCACAATTTCAAAAGTTTTTTTTTCCTTTATTGAAACAAGCAGAATTTCAAGGAACAGTGCATTGATAATTATTTATTTCTCAAACTTTCTTTAATAATTCATAAATATTTATAATTTGAACTCTAATAATGTATAAGCACCTAAAAACAAGCAGAAAAGCGAGTGCCTATTGTCTGTCTCAGGCAATAGGAAAATACAATTAATTATTCAGCTTTTTTGTACTAAAGATGAGTAAATGTGGTGTTCAATACCAAAACATTTAAACTGTATGTCAAGCTATGTCTTTATAAATACTTTGTGAAAAAAAAAAGATCGGTAAAGAATTGGCACAAATGTACAATATAATTATCAGAGATAAATTCAGGCATAAGAGTACCTGGATTACCCATCTAAAAATGCTCAAGTGAAACACTTGGGTAGTTCCACCCAAGCTGTGGGTCTGAGTCCTCATGGCTGTCAAAATTGGAACTCTACATAAAAATTTGTCATAAGCAGCACAAGAGGCATTAAAGCAGACAAAATATGTACATGATTCCCATCACAAATGAATTCCTTGTTTCTGGAGTCTGGACCCACAAAAGGTTCCTCCCAAGCTTAACTAAAAAATAAATCAGCTGTGTTGTACCAAACCATTCAAAAGAGGAATGTCTGCTCAAAGTCATGCAGTCTGATAGTTTTCACTTGAGTGCAACTTTTTAACAAACTTCGACTAAAATGTTTTCCATTTGATACTCATGGAATAAAGCCTTGGCAACATCCTGCAAAGGTAAAGAAAGGTATTTTCTTCTTAATTTAAAGAATACACAAATAAAACATGAAACTCTTCTGATGTTGAAAACAAAAAGAATATGGCATCCCCCAAACCTGGGAGTTGCTTGCAACTCCCTGCACAACATTAAGGAATAGTCCTAGAGTTCTAAATACAGTTGATGACTGCACTTTTATTGACATTCATTCAAACAGCATAGCTCTGCTCTGGTCAACAATGACTTCTACAGTCAGTTGTGTTCCCAAGTATAAAGCTCACACACACTTCTGTGACAATACTGCCCTCAACAAGTTTAAACTCAGTGCAGGCTCTGTCTTGCACATGGACAGGTGGTGGGCTTGAAGTAAACTTAGTAGGGAAAATCACTACTGTCTAGGGTGAGATAAGAGAGCCTTCAAAAAAGCTCACATAGACAGTAGACCAATGCTGATTGTGTATCAAGATTTTGATATTTTAGAATAACCTTCAAAGGACTTAAATCTATGATGTCATGACAGGCACAATTGGCAAAAGCCTATGCATTGTCTTTCATTACTCCACATTAATATCACTAAAATAATCTGTAAAAGTAACTCTACAATTCTTCTGATTGTTGTAAAATGTTTCAAATATAATAAATAGCAAACCACTGTAACAGTGATAACTTTGCTCACTTCCTGCAGACATCCTATCTTTTGGTTAGAATGGCAGCCCCCAGTCATAACTAATAAACTGACCCCTTTCTACCTTAGTGACAGATAGGCAAAACCTATTGCATAGTGAAAACATCTTGTGTTTTTTCACAGCTAACATGTCAATTGACACTACACCAAACATGGGTTTTGCATTTTTGTCAAATACCAAATGGGATGAAATGCTTAAATTGCAAAAACAATCACAGACATGCCAAATGTAAGGCAATCACTATAACACTCTAGTATGTGCATATCACATATTTTGTATGTTGTGCTTTTTGCACTTAATTACTTTTGACATAACAGTTGAAGTATAAAAGTGATATAATACACACAAAATTGTGAACCTCAATCTAGAAAGTCAAATGTCTGGAGATCAGCTGCCACTTTTAACAGGATGTGTTGTCCCATTGCCCCCAACTGATATTATCTGTTTACAATTTTCTGCAAGGGGAGCATGATGCCCCGTACCCATCTAAAAGTTGGTGCTGCTGTTGCAGCTGATGGTCATGATGAGGATGGAACCTGTCTTTGGCATCTATGAGAACAGCATATTGTGGTACTGTATGCTGTAAGTTGTTTACAAACTGTTTCTCCACACGAGGAATTCACGTTACCCACAAGTTAAGGTTTGTTGTCAATACACCAACTGAAATGATTACACCTCTATGTTCTGACATCTCTGTCTTGACTTCTTTTTATTCTGACTCTACATATACATATAGACATGGCTATTTAGTGGCAAATCCACACTGCTTTCACTTCAAAGAGATATTGAGATAAACAGCTTCTGTGTTTAACCCTATCCTGTCCCTGGCACAAACACAATTCCTTAAAGGTCGTGTGACATGCCACCAAAAAGAGCTATTTCACTTGTTAGCTAAAGAATTAAGTCTTCCAATGAAAGATCCTTTGGAATTGTTTCAATATCTTTTACCGTTCTCAAAATACATGTCTTCATTGTTTGATGGTTTCTGAAGTAACTCATTGCCTATGCAAAAAGAATGATGTGGAGTGTAGCAAAGTGTTAAGATTTCTTTTGTTAACCCTATACAAATTATCTCTTAATTACTGATCAGATAGTTGACAGTTTGTTGAGTTATATCAATATTTTTCAAGGAAACAATTTTAACTTTCATACTTAATCCCTCAGGGGGTGAATACGACCAGTGTCCTTGAAATTAAGGTTGAAAAAACAAAGGCTAACATTAGCCATATATAGTATGTCCATCTTTCAATGTCACATATTTGCATATTGTAGCTCATGTTTATTCATGATACAAGTGTGAAATAGAAGTGACCCTGTAAAATAGTCAACATTTAATGGATTTAATGGGAATTGCAGCTTTTTCGGGATTTTTAATGCTTTTTACATCAAATATCTAACTATGTAATTTTCATGTCACCAGACCTTTAACCTACTTCATCCCTAACCTTTTAATGTTACCTCCTTAAGTGTTAGAATATAGAGACATCAAAACAAAGAGATGCTGTTACAGATAGCAGTCACCATCAAAATAGTTGAAATCCTCTCCTAAAAGACAACAACCATTAAAATCTTCCTGCAAACACAAATTCCCACTATTTGTTCTCCAGCATGAGGAAGCCTCCATCAAGAAAGTATTTCACTATACACAGTTGTGTAGCAGCTATGTACACAAATATAATAAGAGCCACCACACACTGGAAAAAGAGCATAAAAACATAACACAAGTATATAAAATTTTCCTTCACAACCTATTGTGGCACAGACCTGATGTTACTGAATAAATGATGAAGCTTTATAACTCAAAGGTTGATTTGTGTACCAATTCATGAATCATGATAGAATTAATGACTCATGATTGTGATTAGTTCCAATTTCTTCATTCACAAAATATTTGAAAAATGTAAAGAAAACCTGTCACTTGCTGTACTTCAGCTGATAAAGCCACATAAACTAGAGCAACAATGCTGCAGTAGCTCATACTACAACGTGTAGGCATGTAGGCGATAACTTTTTCCAAGATTTAAGCAGATCCAATGCTATATATACAATGTAAATATTTCTAAAGCAACAGGAATGCATTGAGGTTTCACTAACCTCATTACACCCAATGTCTTGTTCCTTAAAAAAGTGGCCCTAATGTTTAGGCATATTTTTCCAGATCCACTTTGATGCCGTACTGAAAAAACCATGGCATCACCTCTGTTGACTCTGATGACTTTCAAGATTGGCACGTAAACTTCCACCGCAAGAGAAGAGACATGAAGATGTCAAATATGACTGCTATCAGTTTTACCTATATGAAAATATCATATCTATGATAAAAAAAAACAGATCTGTGTCACTGCTTATAATCAAAGCATGTAAATCTGTTATGTGAAAGGAGGGACATGAAACTTAGTTCCTATCAACTTTTGTTTATGTTCAATGTTCATTTCAAGAAAAGTTGTAATGTAGGCAAATGCTGATGGGTTTTGGGAGTAATGGTTGCTTACCTGAATTTCCTGAAATATGACAGTAATCAAAATCTTCTGATCTTTCCAACTGCAAAGTACTGTTTCAGTCAAGAAAATTTGACAACAAACTACTTACTCGGCAAAATTTCATATCCTTTTTTCAAAACTGATTTGAGTTCTCCCTGAAATAGGCTTACATGATAATTTTTGGTCACAGAGGGGTATGACCCTGCAGTGCCCAAGGAAAACCTGTTTAACCAAGACGGTTGCCTGAATTTTGCTAGGAATCTGCTCAAGCAATTAGTTTTGCCACAATATCCTGGAGAGTAAGCCCCCCCCCCCCAGCCAACTGGAGTTGGAGTTGTTTCCAATTAATGTTAATTTGAAATGATTAGTTTTGTTACTGTGGAGGTCCACTATGTGTTTACATACTGCACTAACATAAATACTCAATCTGTAAGTGCAACATAGTTCATTACAGGAAATGACCTCCAGCCAGCTTACAAAACTGTACTCTCTGTAGTCTGTGTTTTCTTCAAGCATTATTCAAGCCCAAGAGCTATTTCCGGTTGCAGGGTATACTTCCTATCAGTTTAAACCATGGACCATGAAAGTCTTCAGGTACTTAACAGGCTTACAGTACTCTCCATCAGAATCTTCCTACAGCCAATATACTATTACAATTTGTAAACATTAAGAGGCAATATTCAATAAGTCAATTACAATTCATGCTCAAGCATAAATATGATCCAGGAGAGTGACATACAATCAACCATTGTTGTGGATAAAAGCTGACAACAGGTGATACAGTTCAATGTGTCAGTTCCAATTGATGCATGCTAAATTACCTCTGATCCAAGACAGTGACAGGTACAGTCTACTGTTGCAAAAAAGTCTCACTTCCTGATTTGGTGTTGCTTTCATGATTTTTGAAGATGTTTATCATAGTAAGGACAAATTTATGTCCAAATAAAAAATTCCTAGATACCATACTTACACCAGTATTTACACTAGCTTATTTCCACGAAGGTCCATAAAATACTAAATATGCACAGAGGAGCCTTCTGCTTATTTTCAAACTATGACCAGAAAGGACCCTCTCATGACTTTGGCCTAAAATGTTCCAGACAGGGCAAAAGACCTACTCTTTCACAATGACTCTAACCAAGTTTTAAAAAAATCTTTTAATATTAGAGGTAAAAGCAGATTTACATGTCTTTTTTACATTCTTCTGACAAAGGATACTGAAATGACCTTTGACCTTAAATTCCTGAACACCACATGCTTAATGGCAGCCCAACTTCAAAAAGATTCTGCTCAAAGAAAAGGCAAGCTCTCCCAACCTGTCAAAACTGAATGACCACATGCTAATAAAACAAGTAAGTTTTTAATATTATCCAAGAGTGAGCTTAAAGGGAAATATTGCAATTAAAATGCACAAACAAAGCACACAAAGAAAAAAGATTTAATCATTATTAAACCACTCAGTCTCACCAATTAACTCCAGCAATAGCTTTATCTCCTCAAAACATTTTGCATTTCAAGAGTAATGGATGCTGCATCATTTGAATTTTTGAAAGTTTGGGCCGACAAGTCCTTCTTGAGCAACAAATAAGTGAATTTCTTTCTATGACAACCTTCTTTCTTCAAAAGAACTTAGCTACCATGCTGCCTTATTTTGAATTCTCTATCATTCTTTATCTATAAATATTGGTTTTAAAAATACAAAAATTTATGAAAAGAAATGCAATATTTCCCTTTAAGTTTGAACTTAAGTAGATTTCAAGTTAAGAGGGTAAATGAAACCCAATAGAGTATTTATGGATGCAAGAGATACACCATGCTCCAAATAAACTTTTTCAAGTGGTCAGAGTACAGTATCTTGCCACTAATTATAACAAATGTGATTGAACAGAACTGAAGAACAACATTTTATGTATGTATCACTGCATAAGAAGATTACAATCCCAATACTATACCACAGATAAGGAAAATTCCATTCTCCCTTTTCCCTGCCTATAAAATAGGCGGAGCAAATGAACCACAACAATCAGCAAAAGCTGAGGTAAAACATGTTCTTTGTTCCATACTCAGTGATGAATGCTTCCTCAGCAAGCAGGCACGAAAACTTGAGAACCATCAGTTGGTAGGACCATTTCAGATATAAGCTGCCATAACTCACTCCATCAACTATTACCATGCCCTCCGGAGTGCCTTCGATGAGATGACTTTCTTTGATGCCTGGAACGTCTACGCCTGTCATCTGATGATGATGAAGACGAAGACGATGACGATGATGACCTTCGCCTCTTTCTTCTTCTCTCTTCTCTGTGATTAGAACTCCTCCTAGAATCCTCGTGGCTATCTCTCCTACTATCCCTACGTGACTGGTAGCCATTACTGTTTGATTTGTAATGAGTTGCTTGGGGCAGATTTTTGACTTCCCATTCCTCAAGTCTTGGGGCATCAGGAAAAACTCTGAAATGCAGAAATGAAAATTTTTTGTTTCTGAAATGCAACTGTTTTTTTCTTCATCTTACTATAATTATTACATTCTTGTGTGTCTTCAATCCCAAGTATTTACCAGCTCAGTACCAAAAGAGTAAGTCTTCTGAGAAAAGGAATCCTTCAAGCTCATAAGGCTGGTGCTTATGCAAGAGTTTCCATGCTGTGAAGCAGATTAATGGGCAGGTCACACTACAGCAATTTTCAATCCAAAATCTGAACCAAATTTTTCTAAATCGGACCAACAGTTTTTCATTCAGACTTTGTTCTAAGGATGCTCATGCTATATCGGTAACTGATCCTAGTTTGTCCCACAGTAAACTGTTCTGCTACCATTTTGTAACTTATTCCACTCAACAGAGGGGTATTTGTTCGAAAATCAATCCAAACTTGTTCAAGTGTCCAATAAACGCTGTCTGCCGATGTGACGTCACGAAATAATCAGTTTACATTTCATTTTTGTAGCCCTCTGATGCAAATCATGTATTTACACATGGTAGCAAATTTTTGGCTCTTTCTGACCAGGGATGGAGAAGATTTAAACTAAAACTCACAAAAATTGGACTGTAATCCTATGAGAAATCGCTCTGCTGTGACGTGCGCTTGAGAGTCAGTGCTTTAGGCCTCAAGACGGTCTTAGACTCAAGAGTGGTCTGGAGTCACAATTTTACGTACTCTGACTCATGACTTGGACTTGGAAGGCAAAGATGCAGACTCAGTCTCATACAGTCCAGACTTGTAATTCAGCTATAAAATTCCTGAGACCAGGCTCGAGACCTGCTGAATTTGTGTCACTTTTATGCACTTAATCTGAAATCACACAGCAGTTAACTTCTTCTCTGGGGTTCCTGTACAACTCCACACGGTATCTATGTCTTTGCAATATGTGTTGTTCAGTGCAGATGATATTCCTAAAAGCAAATATCATAATTAGGGTTGTGCATTTCTGGTTAATTCACTATCCGTTTAACCGTTTTTATTAACCGAATGGTTAACGGTTAACCAAAAATAAAAACAAGTCAAGGAATATAAACAAAATAAATATTTCGGAAGAGCACCACCACTTTAAATACCAAGTTTCAACACTTAAAATGGCGCCGATAGTGATGATTGTCGAAGTAGAGTGGAAGTTAAAACGTTTGCATTATTTGCGATGTTTTGGCAAGCAGTCCGTACACAAGGCGAATCGCGCATTTATTCAAACTTTTCACAAACATGCATACTTTTTGTTATGCCACTGATTACCGTTTTCAAGATTTTTGCGGTCTAACATAGCACCGTAAGATGAGAAGCCTATGGATATCACTGGCATTATCCCCGTTCAAGACACACTTCCTCGGCTTACAGCGATACAGTATCACACATGTCTAGAGCAGTGTCAAGTACAAACATACCACATACAGTGTACTATAGTGTGCCTTGCGACCTTGCTGCAATTCATACATAATATACGTGTGTCTGCTAAGAATTCCAGCACCGTTATGTCATTAAGGTGTGAAAATTTTTACCCATATGTATTACTGCATGCTCCGTAAAAAAGTGTAACATTGAGTTTTAACTTGTCTTCCATTGCATGGCTTTTTACCTAATACCTACTGAAAATACCAGTTTCTTTGTAATTACGAATGGCGAAACTTTTCGATGACGGCAGCTACCCTCATACTATATGTTATAACAGGACTCGTACGTAGTAGTCTCGTACAGAATACTGTACGGTACAATGTACATACGGTGTGTCATGAACGATCATTCATGCAACGTGCGGAAAGAATTTCACTCATCTTAGCGCATTTTGGGGGTTGAAACTTTTCCAGGAATTATACTAACATTGAAAAAATTATAAAAAATGTTTAATCATCTTTTGTTAAAATTATTAAGTCAGCTTAAATGGGGAGGCTTAGTTAAAAATATTTTAGTTGCACCTACAAGGCTTGCAAGCCAG
This sequence comes from Holothuria leucospilota, assembly GCA_029531755.1. NCBI lineage: Eukaryota > Metazoa > Echinodermata > Holothuroidea > Aspidochirotida > Holothuriidae > Holothuria > Holothuria leucospilota. Next base: position 54,627,493 of record CM055968.1, read on the forward strand.
AGTTCCATAATTATGCCCAGAACTACATAGCTTGGTCACTATTTTGTGCAGATGGCATAGTTTTGAGACTGATGAACTGTAAACACATAACCTTGGAACTTACGCTCGTCCCGAAGTGCATTTATCATGAATGATATTAAGCATATATTTTTCTGCCGTCTAGAAGTAACTTTTTAGTCTTATCTATCAAGTTTACGGTGCTCCACAATTAAAAAGGTATGTTGGACTGTATAACATAACATAACATAACAGGTTAAAGGGCAAAGGAGGGCTAAGGCCCCATAAGATGCCCTGAAGTCCACACAACCTCAACTGAAAACAAACAACCAACCAACACCAAACGAGCCCAGCACAATTAGATCCTACCACAGTTATGGAAAAACTTGTCAATGTTAACCTTAAAGCAGTGCACAGATGTAGAGTTAACTACCCACTCAGGCAGACTATTCCACTCATTAACAACTCTATGAGAGAAGCTGAACTTCCTAATGTCGAGCCTTGCAAAACACTTAACTAGCTTCTTACAATGGACTCGAACCCGAGAATTACTTTGAACACTTAAATAATTGCAAGATGACAAAGGATTCCTTTCAGAGAGAAATTTGTACACCTGAAGCATGTCCTCCCAATCATTCTCAACTCCAGGGTGGTAAGCCCAAGATGCTTAAGTCTAACATGATAAGGTAGGTGTTTCACCTCGGGTATAAGGCAAGTGGCTCTCCTCTGAACCTGCTCTAAAAGAAACTTGTCCTTCTCACAGAAGGGGCTCCAAGCCTGGGCTGCATAGTCGAAGTGGGGTCTTACCAACTGCTTATACAGATTTAGTACAATTTCTTTACTAAAACTACTGAAATTCCTCTTGATCAACCCAAGCATCCTCTTAGCCCTAGCAGCAGCAGCTGCACACTGTCTAGATGGCTTTAAATCGCCTGTAATAACTACACCCAGATCCTTCTCAAAAGTCACATCACTCAGAATACTACCATTCATGTTATGTTATAATCAAAGCTGAAATTTTTAGGACCAAAGTGAAGGACTTTGCACTTATCTGCATTAAAAGACATTTGCCAAGTCTGACACCAAGAATATAACCTATCCAAGTCTTTTTGCAGTAAGGGGGCATCATCCTTAGCACTAACCTTCCTACAGAGCTTCGTATCATCAGCGAACTTACTAATACTAGATGTTGGAGAGCTATCAATATCATTGATGAAAATCAAGAAAAGAAGCAGGCCAAGAACAAAACCCTGTGGATCTCCACTTGTAACTTCTTTCCAAGAAGAGAAATTACCATTAACAACAACTCTCTGAGATCTACCATTGAGCCATGAATTTATCCAGTCAGCACAACTGCCCTTGATGCCTAACCTATGCAGTTTAACCATAAGTCTACCTAATGGAACTTTATCAAAAGCTTTTTGAAAATCAAGGTAAATGACATCAACACTGTGACCAGAATCAAGAGATATAGTTTAATCCTGGCACCTTTGATAATTTTAATCCTCTTCAAAAGTTGCGTGAAAGAGTTTATTGTCACATTACTTCGGCATAACACTCCCAGATCATGGGGCAAACGGATCGGTATACCAGCCAAAGCTGTGCAACGCAGACTGTGCAACTGGCATTATAAAGGCCTTTTTAAAACCTTTTGTAATTTTTCATCCAAAGTTTACCCATTGTTACGTGGTTTGGGGCAAACAACCTCTGCAGTTTACTGCATAAATGAGTTTAGGTATAAAGGTGAACTGTGGCGACAGATTTATTAGGATACAAAAACTGTTAAACGAAACAACATTTGGCGGTCATTTAACCGATCAATCGCTCGGTAAACTGGTTAACCATCACAGCCCTAATTATAATACATAACAAGACTGAATAAAGGCAGTGTACAAATTGATCATTTGTTAATTCTTCTTCTATGTGTGTATTTTTACATATACATGGGGACTCAGACTCAGAAGGTGGGGACTTGAGTCTGACAGGGTCAAGAAGTTGGTCAGTAAGTAGGTTTGTTGTCCCTTGGTGATGCAGATCCTGTGGGGAGCAGAACTAGTAATGTTTGGTTTTGTCCCTTGGCTCTTCGCCAGAGAGTCAAGGGGACTTTTGAAAAAGTACTTGGGTCTGAAACTCTCCCAAAATGGGACCTCATTCTTCTCTTGATAACCCTTAGCCAAAACTAGTACCCACTTCCAGCTGTGTGGACTGGGGCAGGTGGAGTATCTCACTAAACAACACACAGCAGTAACCTGGTATTTTACCTCTCCTCAGACCACTTTAATTTTAGATGTAAGCATTCCTAACTGTTGATTTTTCATGGAAAATCCTGAGGGCTTAGTCTTTCACTCAGTCAAAAACCTGAAAATACATCCAAGGAGCAACTGTGTGACCAAAGGGACATCAAAGGGTACAAAGCTCAACTTCAGGAAGATTAATACCAACTTCTCTTACATTTGTATGTCTGGTTCTATCACACATGGCTTCAGCGTGTTATCCTGAGAAATCATAATGGCCTTCTCAGGTTTGTCCCTCTTTGCAAGATCACAGTTGCAATCAAATAGAGCAGCAAAAAGTGATCATGGTAACACATGCAACATGAAATTGTATGTGAACTCCCACTGACATTTGTTTACAAAAGTAAGACAGTACAGGAATTGTATGTTTCTGAATCAGTTAACATGATGACCTATGTGTTAACATGAAGAATCTCATCAGCCCAATAACAAGCTAATTATCTGATGAATGTTCCCATTTTCACATGTGAATGCAGTGTCAATAAAGACAGCTAAATACCTGCGAAGGATTATGACAGCTCTTCTTGAAGTTACATCTTGCGGACGAATGCAGTGAGTGACCTCATCAGCAGCATATCCACTGTAATAAGAAACAAAATAAAAACATTCTTGAAATGTCAACGCAATTAAAGACTTGTCAACTCTCATGATTTCACCGTGAGTCTCACAGTTTCACCATAAGTCTCACAGTTTCAGGCACTGTTACGAGCTGAAAATGCCAGATATGGGTTTTTCTGAAAATTAGGGTACCAATTGTGTGATATGAGGGTCAAAATTTAAAAATCATTTTTACTGATTGAAATTTATACTCATTATAGAGTATTATCAGCATTTTTAAAAACATACAACTATTTTTACATACAACACGGTGTAAGCATGAGGGGACTCATTCAATCATATACATGCCAGTAAATTGACCAACATAACAGGGACACCAAAGCATTCTTTAAGGTCCTCTTGGAAGAATGAGGAAAATCCTTCTTGGTTGAAAATTCACACTGAGTGTGATTTAGTACCCTTTGTAAAAAGAGCATGGAAAAAGTTTGAAAGAATTTTCCAAAACTTAAAAAAAGTCAGTTTCATTTTTCTCAACACTTTCAAATGCCAAAAGGTCCCCATTTTGGCATTTTTACATATTTTGTACAAATTTGACTGTTTTTAACTAGCAAATGGTATTTAACTATTCAAATTTTCCTCTTCCTTAGATTGTTAGACTTTCTATTTAATTGGTATCTTATTTTCCATCACTTTATAGACATGTGTGATATTTGCACGATATTTACTCCATTCAGCCTGTTGCGTGTAACAGGGACACCAAGAATTGGTGTCCCCATTACATCTAACAAGTAAATTGTCAAGTGATATCGGTTTAATTTTTAAATGTTGAGTTGACCTGGAAACTTTCAATTGCAGTAGATACCACTGTTTGCAGTAATAAGATACTATCAAAAGCCCCAGTTTCATTGAATTTTTGTTGTCCATACATCAAGAATGACCAACATAACTATGGTAGCAAGGGGGACACCAAAAAAATCAATGTGCATCAATAAGAAATAGTTGGTTCAAGGACATGAGATCATGTTTTCTGGTAACATTCCAATATCTTCTTTTCATGTCACTTAAAGGGATTTGCCAGTGACAAAAATCAATGACTTCAAAAATTACTAAAAAAATTTTGTGGTTTGTGCAAATGGTGGTGAAGCATCAGAGTTTACCAACATAACTCACTGAGGGGGACACCAAAATTCTGTCGATTATTAATGATGCCTTGAATAATGTTTGTTTTGATTATTCCTTTCCAAATGTGTTACTATTTAAAAGAGTTTGACCTAATTCTTATATCAAATGAACTTTTGCCACATGAAAATGACTATATTTGTAAAAATGATGCCAAAATTCATTAGAAAGCCAACATAACTAGGGGGACACCAAAAAGTTATGTAGGTCAGGTAGTTTTCTATGGTCCTGTTTGGAAAATTGGGTGAAGCATCTATACTGATATTGTGGAAATATTGACTATTGGTGATATCCTAACCATGATAAATGAACAAAGCAATTCAGTCCACAAAAATATGCCAAATGCAGATAAATCAAATTTGTGTACTTGTTTGTCACAGCCATTTCCCCAAAATCAAGGGGGACATGAAACCGAAGTACTTTTCTAAAAAATATTAAATATTGAAAATTCAATTTATATATCATAAGGTAGCCATGTTGGTAAGGTGTAATAAAATACGTAACTGATATGTTGGCTTGTGGTATTCCATGTCTTTGAAATTTTGCAATATACTGACAAAGTCAGTGAAAATGCCTATGGTACCTTAATTTTCAGAATGACCCATATCACAGTGAAAATCAGTTGAGGCAATGCCAGATAAGTTTCCCTATTTAGACCAAGATCAGTGCTTTCCATCGCTGGTTAAGATTTTCTACAGTAGACAATATTTTCTCGCATTTGTCAGATTCTTCTAGCTTTAAGTCAGTAACCTTAGCAACCATTGATATAACTTTTACAGCCATATCTTGTGTGTGCAATGTGTTTGGTCGTTCACACTGTTGTACGCTCGCTACAACCAGTGCCAACACTCATGTTAGACTACTGTTAAGTGTCAACTGTTTCAATGCATCATACAACTTGCAGTCGCCATTTGTTTTACTTCACAAAGTGAAAGTGTGACAGCCCTTCTGTATTTGTCCAACTAAACCTTCCACAATTTTCAAACAGTCTGCTTTGTGGATGGCATCTTAACTTTATTAAAAGGGTGAACTAAAAAATCAAAAATTTTCCTAGTTTAGAAAACACTTTTCATAATAACGCATGGGACTTGTTTGAAATCTCCAGGTCTGAGATGTGATTTCCAAGTTTTCTTGCAAGAACCTCAAAATTTGCCATTTTTGAGGTTGGCAAGTCTGCAGTTATAAAGCACCTATAAAGCAAAATCTCACACATAGTTTTGGCAGTATATTCACTTCCGCAGGTCATGCATGAAAGAAAGGTGCCCCACATACAAAAAAAAAATCTTTTGATAAACAGCCATCTCCACTTATAAGTATGATACCACAAGTTACTGTGCATCGCTATCACAACCCTATAATCATCTCATTGTCATTTTTTTCCTTCAATAACATGTTTCCATTCCAAGTGCATTGCATTCTGTCTTGAGAAGAGGTCCATTTTTTTTTTCATTGAAATGCCAGCTTGGCAACCCTGGGGTGCGATCTGAATCATATTCCCAGATACAGCCATCCCTGTCTAAACAGTCCTGTAATCATGTGTCTTCTCTTACTAATGTTAACTTCTAAATTATTGTATTGGGTACTGTGTAAGAGTTGTTAGTCTGTGCACACATAACACTGTACACATTAAACTAAGTGAGTCACTAAAGGCATATGTACAAATGTTTTGGTTATGTATGTAAATGTGTGTTACAATGCACACACATACTGTACCTACAGTGTAGCTGTATAAACAGCATACAACAACAGTAACAAGAGGGTTTCATTACATCAAAAGGTTAATTAGATTTAGAGACTAACCTATAGCAGGCATGATCCACCCAAAATCATCTTCCCCTGTGTGTAAGCATGTAAAGATACAACACTGCTTACTTGAATCAACTAGGAAGTAGGTACTGCTAGTGAAATCTAAAACAATTGTGTTTTGAATGTGCCAATTAATCCCTCCCTAAACTGTGAAGTCTACATTCATCTTTGTATGAGCAGGCTACATGTGCATGTTCCTTGTCTCCAAGATACATGTACAAGTGAGTACCATTCTTAGCCTCCACACATCTCTCCTCCCATCAGTTTTGTGGGAAAAAATCCCATGCCCACATGCATAGATCTCTACCTTATCAGGTACAGTGCTGTATTTTTATACTCAGTTTTGCTGATCGGTGATGCTTCGAGTAAATCTTAAATATGTGAAAGATAGATGACCAACCTGAGCAATGTGACACAGCCCTTAGACAGTGGCAAGGAGACAAGCGGCTTTGATACTCTGATTGGCTTGAAGGAGAATTTACACCCAAAGCTGAGGGCAGAATCACTCATGAAGGAAATAGAGACAATAGGTCTGTCAAAGATGTGGATTGGATCAATATGTGAAACAATGCAGCCACCTGGGAGGTAGTCATTGATCACAGCACTGTTTACAAAGTCTGTAAGAGAAAAATTATACAACAGTGATATCAAATTATGTAAAATGAACACAGACATCAACACCATGACCAGAATCAAGAAATAAAGGTACAGGAAACCATGTCGTGACACACTGAGCAGTAATGTACCCATTATCTAAAAGATACTTTCTATGATGAAAGATTCCATAATTTTGTACACAACATCAGTTAAACTGACCGGCCTATAATTGCAAGACAAGCTCTGATCCCCCTTTTTAAAACGTTGTGGCTATTTGCCCGACAGTCGGGCAAATTGGAAGTTTAGTTTTCTTATTTTCCCGACAGCAATCGACCAATCATATCACCCAAACGAGCTTGTGACGTAAGAAATGTTAGTTGGCGCGGTGCGGTGTGCGTGTGTAGGCCTACCACAGAACAAATATATAATTCTGTGGTGTGTACATACGTACAGTATGTGTGGTACTACTAACAGATCAGCACACTCAGTGGACTTCCATAGCTTCAATGACTTATCAGAGTACAGTACTCGGGAGAAAATTCCAGACAATTCCCATTGAGTCCCATCGGATTATTTTAAAAACTATCAGAAGAAACGTTTTCTGTGTTTTAGCATAGTTGTTTGTAGAACAGTAGAAACAGCAAACAAGGCAACTAAAGGAAGGAAACAATTAAGAAATGCAATCTGAAGGAGTTTTGCGCTCAATAGTTGTATGCATGTTGCAAATTTAACAAAATGCTGAAGTCGACTCGGAATAGGCTTCAAACTGTTATTTGGTGGCACCATTTTTCTTCTAGCGAACTTCTCATTTTCAAAAAAAAAAAAAAAAAAAAAAAAAAAAAACTTGCACACGCCACTGCTCCCTAAGCTCGCCGGTAGGACAAATAAGGACCATTAGTTTCCCGACATACAATTCAAATATTTACTGAGGCTACAGACTTAGAATAGCCCCGTCACTTTCGTCCACAGTCGGGAAAATAAAGTTGTCCAATAATTTTCCCGACTGTCGGGAAAATAAAGTTAACCTTATTTTCCCGACATACTATTCAAGTATTTTTAGAGGCTACACATTTAGGATAGCGCCATCACTTTGGCCAATCGTCAGGAAAATAAGGAAGGAAAGTCTTGTTATTTTCCCGACTGTCGGGTAAATAGCTTCCACCTTTTTAAAATCTGGAGTGACATGAGCTATCTGCCAATCTAGCAGGAACTAAGTTTGAACCCAAACACTTCCAAAAAGTAATTCAATGAGGAACCCCCCAAAAAACCTTAGAGCATTCACAAACAATGGCAGGACGGATCCCATTTGGCCCGGGGGCCTTGCTAACTTTTAAAATCTTTAATTTATTACAAACCAGTTCCTCACAAAAACAAACTTTCACCAACTGAAGATGAGCTACTGTATCAGAACCCCTACAAGTAGGACCTACCCAAAATAGATGATTCCTTGGTAAACAGATAAAAAAAATAATCATATAAATTAGCCACATCCTGATGTTCACCGTGAGCCTTAACTATCTGCTTAGACCTGACATAAGGATAAAAAGATTTAGGATTCACCTTAACCTCCCAAGGCTGAGTCTTCTTTTTACAGTTCCAGCCAGGGTTAGGATTGTCGTTTGATATAGAATTGGGTTTGTACAGCACTTACGATAAAGATTGTATAGTAGTCTAGGGTGGGTTATGGGTTAGAATTTTGCAGAGGGCCCATCTGGAAAATATGTATGTTACGCCGAAGATCTTTGGGGTGCAGTAAAGCCCTTACACACCAATTTGATGGCGTGATTTTCTTGTCTTTTACATACACACTGTACTTAAAACACAGTAGGGCCTACAACAATTTGGTGTGGCGTAAAACTTGAGAAAGGAGGTGACTGGCGTAAAAATTCGGTGTTGCAGATATGAACTTTCCAGACTGGGCACAGGGTTATGCATTTAAAAGATAGGCTTCTCAAGTTATCTAAACACAACTTGGGCTATAAAAGTTACAAACCCTTTGGTATAATTTTTTCTTCTTCCAGACGTTTTATGACGAGTTCCTTCACCCACTTTGGAATTTCATCAACATGCCCTTTGGGATACAAACGCTCTTGACCTGGGCCCCTCTTCGCAAGCTGGGCCCCATACGTGTACCCTTCACCGAAAAAGTACTTGCTTCGAAGTGGTGCCCTATCCACTGTCTGTTTTCTGTACAAACCCCGCTTCGAGTTCTTCACAATTTCGTCAATTTCCTCTTCAATTTTTCTACATTCTGATTCACCAAAAATGTCGTGTATTTGCCTAATTCCGGCATTTATTTTTTTAATTTCTTCCAGGTTTCTCTCACTCTCTGGACTTGAGCTGCCACGGCGCCTTTTCTTTTTATGGTCGTTCCCTGGGTAGGGATGGCTTCGCTTCTCATGCCTGGAGTTACTGCTGCCGGAGGGAGATCTCCTGCGACGAGATGAATGGCGACCTGAGCTCGTTTCTTCGATACCATGCCTACTACTTCGCTTTGGAGACGAGTCCTTGGTAGAAGTTTTGTCACTCATTCTGCCCTCGATTCATCAACGAAAACGTTTCCTCTGTCAACCAGGTATCCAAACGAATTCTACTCTAAATTTAACAGTTGACATTGACAAGGTTGATAGGGGCATAGCCTACATGCGACTCCTTAACGATTGGTTACGTTAGGTACAGGAAAAAAATGATGGATAGTGTTGCTCATGCTAACTTAGTTGGGATATCGCAGCCTTTAGTACTGTTGCATGACCAATGTATAGTGTGCATAGACTAGTGAGCGGTGTTGCGCACCACACAGAAACCAAAAGCAATCCCGTTAGCTGAACCAGGAAAAACAAGTAATCAGGTGATGTATCAGGTGCAATTCGCGCACGTTGTCCACAAGCGCAACATCGTGAGCAGAGGGCGAAGACAGCGCGACGCGTAACTCTTCAAGAAACAACAATTGGTTCGTGAGTTCGAGGGTTGACTCATGAATAGAAACTTTAGTGGGGACAGTGAGTGACGCCGGGAGATGGTAATGGGGGGGGGGGGGGGTGCACAATATAAGATTATGTTGTAATCTCACCCCAGATGTCCCCCACAAGTCAATGTAACTTGTCCATATAATTATGCGTACCGCCTGCGATGATTTGCACCCGCGGCGGATCTTTCGATTGTCCCTCCGTGTGTACGTGCAGGTGCCATCCTGGGGGAGTGTTCTAAGGGGAGGGCGACAACAAGGGAGGGGGAACAGGGGGTCCCCACCTGTTGAGAATTTTTTGGTTCATTGCAAAATGGTGCTATTTTGGCAAATTTCGAACTGATCATTATGGTGAGATTTTTATAGGCCTAATTCAGTGAATTCTTACTTTGGTTGGTGGCAATAGAGGAATTTCATGTGACGTCACGCGCAATGGATTCCCAGGCACTGAAGGGCAAAACACACACGCAGTAAGCGAATTTACGACTCACGCGCACGGCATAACCATAGATACTACTTTGACACAATGGACGCGTGCTCGTCAAAACAAAAAAGACGCGCGATCTTGCCCTTCAAAATTGCGTCTAGTTGGTTAAAGTCACGTGACTGAAATACCTTTATAGGGTGTTGTCTAAGTGGATGGGTGACAACTCCTTCCCTGAGAAGCTATTGTTTATGTTAGGTGACTTGGATGCAAAATGGTGTTACCTTTGGCAAATGCTTGAACTAATTACAATATCCTTAGAAATTCTCACTATTTAATAATATTTTGGCCGCGGCATGGCACCCTTTATACAACTTAATTGTGTAACGACGGCATACTTCCAACAACATGCTACAATGCTACTGTATAGACTTCACACACGATTCAAGTTTGCTCTATAGGATCCTCCTTTGATGCGGGGTTCCTACAGAGGTTGGAGACGTATATCTGTTTTTTCATAAGAGCGTACGGGCCCGAATATTACTACCCGATAGTGGTCATTAGATGCGGAGTGCGAACCCTGACTAATGCGCACATAAGTGCGCCGAAATTTTGCATTAGAAATCATTTCCATGACAAAAATCCTATACACCAGGACACTTTCAATTTCCTAACAAAATTGTTATTTCAATTAGACGGCGAGTCTTATGGTAATTCTTAAAGCTTTCAATTTTCATGTGTCTCTCATAGAGTTGTTAATGAGTGGAATAGTCTGCCTGAGTGGGCAGTTAACTCCACATCGGTGCACTGCTTTAAGGTTAACATTGACAAGTTCTTCCATAACTGTGGTAGAATCTAGTTGGGCTGGGCTCGTTTGGTGTTGGTTGGTTGTTTGTTTTCAGTTAAGGTTGTATGGACTTCAGGGCATCTTATGGGGCCTTAGCCCTCCTTTGCCCTTTAACCTGTTATGTTATGCCCTTTAATTCTCCCGTTTCGTATAGGCTACTGGCAATGTTGTGCTCCTCCTTGTAGGCTACTACGGACACGAAAAATCGGCCCAAAAACCCTAACCGACGAATAGTCAGTGTGAGATGTTATCGATAATAAGCAAAGCGATGAGGTTTTGCTGGGAGGGCGCGAAAATTTGATAGTTTGCGAAGGTAAATTTTATGAAAATTTTGATAGTTTTTAGAACGACTTGTGATAGGAATTGATTAAAACAGAACCATTATTCAGTCGAAAACACCTCACCCACACCCTACAGAAATCTATAGCTTAAACGCCTCTTGGGCTCATTTTAAAAATGTTCAGAAATTTTCAGAAATCGATGAGGAGGGGGGGGGGGGGTGCACATATGTCAAATGGCTGGATTCGGAATTGGGATCACTGGGATCGGAAGATGGCTCGGACTAGTGACTAGACTAGTGACTTGGATGAAGTGGTCCTGTTTTATGGAACAGAAATATGGAAGAAATTAAAATAAATGTATAGCGTTCAAAGCGGGGGAAAATTTTTGAGTTCCTGTTGAAATAAATGGCACTCTGTTAACCGTCGGAGCGACTGCCATACCCCCTTCCCTCACCTGGCGCCGCCCCTACCCAGTTACACCATCCATCCTTGGCCATCAAAAGTAGTTTTCGAAGTTTGAAGCCAAAGTTTGAAATACATCTCGTACCCCACCCTCTTCCTTGCTAAGACATACATTTTCAACTGAGATGAAAGAAATCTCAAAAGTGGTGTGATAAGACTTCCCTCCTTACTTTCTGAAACTACTATTCGTTTAAGTGGTGCGTTTTTATTCGGAGGGTCTTTAAAGTGATTCAGAAAATGGTCCTATATTTTTACAGTGATTTACCTTTCACAACAGAAGCTGATACACATACTCCAACCTTTTCTCTCAGAAGTATAGCTTCAACCAGGGCCACCGACGGGGGGGGGGGACAAATGTCCCGGGGCCCGGAGTAATTTGGCGGGCCCGGGAAAATTGGTCATAAAATATATCATTATATCATATCGAATTATTTCCTCGATCTTCACGCCTAGCTACAGGGAAATACGGAGGAATTATGGGGATTTGAAAATCACAGGACTACAGTCAAACTTATTATTAGGCCAAACTAGGCCGATTTTACGAAAAATTTGGAAGATAACATGGTGGTACCATGAGTCGGTCACTTAATATGCGTTTCGTGTAATGGATGTGCCGTACGTTTTGTACGTGTGACCGACTCAAGGTACCGACCGACTCAACGAACACTCACCAGGGAGGTGTTCCCTGCACTCACTTATACGCGTTCACACAAACTGACGTCAGCGCTCATTCATGAACTGTTGTCACGATTCACGACGCTGTGGCGCACTGTTAAGTATGCTTCACAGCTGGTGTGTGGTGGAAGGAAATAAGTGAGCGATTTACGAGAACAAATTCAATAGAAAAATGGTTAATTGTCCGAGCAGCTGTATTCAGTACACTTTTTCGGAGGCTTATAGGCCAAATGAAAGTATAATTTAAAATTGTTTTAATGTGTTGTTTTGTTTATTTGTTTATACTGATTTATTGTTGGTTGGCGAGATCATAATGGATAGACTGTTTCAGGTATTCGCAGGGAATGCCAGGCAGAAATGTTTACGTTCCGTAACGACGTCTATGGTAGCCATATGCGTTGCATTTTTTAGCCAATTAAAAGGAGGATGACAACTCTTCTTAAGTTGTAAGACGGAAAACAAAACAATTTCTTTTATGTATGGATAGATCGAAGAGTCTCACTGCTATTGCAAACCAGTGGTAAGAAGGCAAGATTTTAACTGAAAGAGCGCCACGATCTACCATGAAATGTTAAAAGCAGAACTGTAAGCCAAGCTTTTTATTATAACGATGGTAGATCGTTAATTAGAGCTGGTTTTAGACATATTTTGAAGCGAATTTGATGCCTATGACAACATTTTTTCATGTTACATGAAGCTGATGACGTATCTATTATGCCTTCTTTTAGCCGACTCAATTTCTTTACATTTTGCTTCAAATTTGCTCTCAAAACAAATGGTAGACCGTTTGGTTAACTCAGCCTTCACCCCCGGTCTCGTCAAATGAGCATGTATGGCATATTTTCTGTATAGTTTCGGCTACTCAAATGAAAGTTACTGCGTTATAAAGGTGAAATGAATATACATTCAAGTAACTTATTTCTGGTAAATTACTTTAATATAAAGTAATAGGCAGGATAAAACACGTACTTCTGCTGAATGTTCTTTTTATTTGGTACCTGTTCAGACAGTGTGAGCCCAAAATACGTGACTATTGAAAATGTCTTCATGAACGAGAGGACGCTTTGAACTTGTTTAGCTACCTTCCCAATGCTTTTAGCTTCAATAGTATTATATTAACAAGAACTTCAATATGGACTCAGAATATGCTGATTATTCTCGGTTACTGTTCTCTTATACCTAAAGAAAAGACACCTACCCTTTTGCGAATCAACGCAACGCAAAGAAACACTTTCTACCGTGGGCCGCGAGCAGTTCTAACTTCTCGAATTTCTCAGACAATCTTGGACAAAACTGTTGGGACGCTTTGTCATAATATTCTTGAATCTCCGTTCCCAGGTTTACATGAAGCCCCCGCTCCCCCTTCCAAAGTTGCGCAGAGAGAATGCCTGTATGCCGTGAAAATGGTCAACTTTGCGAAGGGGAGCGGGGGTGTCCCAACGAGTTTTGTCCAAGATTGTAGTCTTGGGCAAGACTAGATCGGGCGGGACAATACACGGCTGAAATTCGGTAATGCCCATGGGCGTCCGCAGAAAAAAATTCAGGGGGGCAAAATTTTTTAGGGGGCCAACTTTTTTCATGGGAAATAGTTTACTCCCAGAGAAGAGTTTAGATGCTACTTCCCACAGTGTTGACAAAGGCGTAGCCAGGAATTTATCAAGGGGAGGGGGGAACCCATAGACAGACTCTAAGCGCTTCGCGCAACGTGGGTTGGCGCGGAGCGCAAGAAGATTTTGGCCCAAAATGCTTCCCAGGTCGCTGGAAATGGCACTTCTAAGGCCTATTACCGCATTTAAAAAGGGGAAACACTGGCAATATCGTAAATATAAACTTTAAAAATACCAACAATATGCTCGGGGGAGGAGGCTGCTGGGGCCTGAGTATTGATATTGTTATTCAAATCCTGTTTTGAGCATTAGCGGCTCGCCATAGGGACACGGGGCACTTGCCCCCCCCCCCCAAAAAAAAAAAAGTTTGCAAAGTATGGTCTTCAATTTTCCAAAAAAAAATAATAATAATAATAAATAAATAAAACATGTAATTCGAGATGGGTAAGGTCCTCCCTTTTCCTTGACTCGGTTTAAAATTAAAGAAGTGAATAATTTCCAATGCAATGAGAAGGGTTAACATTAATAAAGTGCTTTCAAAACGACATTTTTCTCGGCGCGCTTCGCTCGCGTTTTCTTAGTTGCTTGTTTGCTACTATACTTACTTCAGACATCACAAATGGGCCTACCATTGTGCGAAGCTAAGGTAATCAAACCAAATGATGACGCTGTGATATGTGTAATCTGATTAGCTTAGGCATCACAATGTCATTTACAGAGGGTAACGGTAATGCTGGAGTTAAATGCCCATAATTTTGCGGACACTTTAGAACTTTCGGGGTCATTAGATACACAACCCATTAGCCGTATTGATTATCATCCACGACTAAAAGCAGTTTTGCCCCGGTGTCACCTGGCCAGATTAGCATAGGTACCTGTCTACTAAAAGTTGTAACAGGTAGCCAAACGTATTGTACTTCCCATAGAAGGAGACGTTTCCCCCTCTCTTGTCCAAATTGACAGCGCCGTTGGCCCACGAGCGGTCTTATGACTGTCAAATGGCATGTTATAAGCAAAAGGTTCTCCACCTCTGTGCTAAAGTATATACCGTTTCAGTTAATTTAAAATAAACACAGCAAAGAGTCAATCTAAGTTCAGTGTAGTGGTACTTTCTTAGCCGCTTTGTACAGTTTATAGGATGAGACGCCGTTCTGAGTGAGGGAGATTCCCCTCCCCTTTTAAAAAAATTTCGTTTCGGAACGGTACTGAGATCCAAATAGTGCTATCATTACATCGTTTTCAAGTGTCTTCAGTGCTCGAAATTTTCGTTAGCTTAAGAGAACAATCCAGAAAACCAACATTTTATGGCTTCTTGGCAAAGCTGAAACATATTGTGACACAATGAAAGAAACAAAATATTTAAAGGTGAGGCTTATTTTATACAAATGAATCAAGCCCCTTTGCCCATTTCACCTGCCTCTTACTCCCCCCTATGGAGTAGCGATCGGCTGATATGGTTGTATTTTTATTTTTAAAGTAGTCTGCTCATGACTGAATGTCTGAAATAGTTTCTGAAGAACTCGTGAAAACTACATGGGGCATCGCTGTAATACATAATAATAACCATACTCCTATTGTACTATCCGGAGCTGACCATTAATATTGCCGGGGGGTCTCCGAACCTCCCTAAATTAAATACGGATTTGAGTTTGCCCCCCCCCCCAAAAAAAAAACAAAATTTCTTAGAGCCGTCCATGGTTTTGAGAGTAGAAATTCACACTGAGTGAACTGTTAAGTAATGTTGATGTTATATTTTCTTCGTTTTTCTTTTCTTAATTTTTCCTTCGTTTTTTCAAGTTTTTGATTTTCGGGGAGGAGGCAAGTGCCCCCCTCCGGGCGCCCATGGTAATGCCTACGAATAGAGGTAAGCTGGTTCACGGTTCAAGAACTCTCACATGTCAATACGTTGGATATCCGTGAGTTTTCAACAACCACATCTAACCGTAGGTATTGGCCTGATGTGTACCGATTACGTCTTGAATGTATAGTGGGGGTATTCCACCTCTACGCCACACGGTTTGGGTTGGTATAAGTACTTACGGTGGCGGAGGGACAGTGTAAATACCCGGCAGGTATTTTAGAAAAAATCCTGTATGAAAAGTTGCTACTCGTGGTAGCGCTCTAGTGTCAATGGTTATTCAGGTGAACGACCACACTTACTTTGGTGAGAGGGGGCCCGCAATGAAATTTTGTACCGGGGCCCGGATCGGCTGTCGGCGGCCCTGGTTTCAACTGACACGAAAATTCTCAAACCTGGCGTTTTACACCCCTACCCCCTAATTCCGCTGAATGACACGAATATAATACGGTAGACTGGTATGTTTCCATCCATAAGGCCCGGAAAGTACATTTCAGCATGTCGGATTTACCTTTCGCTGAATCCAGTAGCGTACACTACTTTCGTTAACGGTTTTCAAAGCATTCCATTGTCATACTGAGCCGTAGCCCATGCTCTGGTCAAGCCCATAGTCAAGGGGGGGGGACCAAGGGGGGATGAGGGAGCGGAGATCCCTTAAAATTTTCCCCTAAAAAAATCAGAATTATCATTGCCTTAAAGTATTTTAGTATGTCTCGCCCCTAAGAAAATATCTCGCCCCTGAAGCTATTTCGCCCGCTTTCGTACCTTGTCTGGATACGGGACTGGTTCTAGTCATAGCGAGATGAGAGGTATGGTAATAAATCTTCCTTTGATGCCATTTATAATCCCTCAGACCAGTGTCACATTCCAAACTGCAGCTTAAGGTAAAAATTTTATTCTTCACATAGACGATGAAGGGGGGGGGGGGGTGGTAAGTGGGATGCCTTTCCAAATAATATGGAAAATTATCACTCTCTTTAAAACTGTATGGGGGCTGTTTTGTGGTTCATAGCCCGGCTGTTTTTATTACTTTTGATTACTTTTGTTGAATATTATATTGGAGGGGAGGAAAACGATTTTTGTAACTTTAAGCATTTTCGCCCTCCTTAACATCTTTCTGGGATGATTGCGCTGTTGCCAGGATCCGGACGAGTCACCTGTTTATCCGTGTATTCTGCAATGCTGTTGAGTTAAAAAATGAGGATCCAATTTAGTACATCAGATATCATACACTTTCTTTTTGAAATGAGGTTATTTCATGACTCATTTTTTTGTTCGAGGTAATGGGGAGAAGTGGTCGCCCCACTCAGGTTCGCCCTTGTCATTTGAGGGTTCTAAACAGTGGGTTTTTTTATTGTTTTTAGTCCAAAGATAGATATTCCTACCTCGCTTGATGTTATTCTCTGTAGATATTGCAAAAGTTTTCATGGCAGATTTTCCCTTCAAACTGTTCGTCAATTTAGGAACCACTCAAGACAGGAATTTTTAGCTAACGTTGCATTCTTTAGAGTATCTGTATCGTAAAGCTTGGTGGTGAGTCTGCAGGCTAATTTATGATGTTCTATTTTTTGAGAAAATTAGGGCCAGATAAATCATACCTGATGAAGGGAAAAATCTAACTAAATTTTACTTTCACATTCCTTTAACGAAAAATAAAAATGGAAAAGAAGAGAAAAAAGAAATAAAAAATGTGAAAGGAAGAAAAGCGAAAAATTAACAAAATTGCCTAAAACGTATTCAAAATATATCTTACTGTAGGGATTGGGTGGAACTTCCAAGTTGAAATCCTCTCTCATTACGAATCCATTTAATTGGTTGACGACAATTAGATGAGGGCTACAACGTGCGAAAACAGCGGAATGGCTGAGCAATAATTTACTGTAAAAAGACTTGGATAGGTTATATTCTTGGTCTCAGACCTGGCAAATGTCTTTTAATGCAGATAAGTGCAAAGTCCTTCACTTTGGTCCTAAAAATTTCAGCCTCCTTTGCCCTTTAACCTGTTATGTTATGTTAATGCTAGTTTACAGATCTATGGAGACGAAATTAATGGTATAGGCAGCAGGGGAGTCTGGGGGCAGGGCTTGCTGCTTTGAAATGTAGTAACAAATTTGTGTTAAAGAATGAAAATTTGTGTAATCTATAGAGGGATTGATGTGCCAAATTTTCTCCTGCAGGCCTTCTCGGATTACAGACGCCCCTCTAGCTGGCAAGGGGACGTGCTGTGGTGCGCAGTGGCGCAGACAGGGGAACTACATGGGCGAGCGTGCCCTCAATCCATTTCCCAAAGTTTCCGAAATTTTTAAACTGAACCCCAAATTCTTTAAGTCATAGATTTCTACAAGGAGTAGAGAAAGAGGTGTGTTTTCAACTAAGTGATGGATTTATTTTAATCATTTCCTATTACAAATCGTTGACAAACTATCAAGACTTTCGCAAATCCTTCGCAATGTATCAAAATTTTGCTCACCCCGCGCTCTTTTAGCCTCATTGCTGTGCTTATTATCTATACGGTCTCAAACGTATTCACATGATTCATCGGTTCTACAATGAGGCCACTTTTCGGGAGTATATAGATGTTATTACAGGGGAGCACTACAACATCTTAAGAAAGCGGGAAAAGGGGTTTCTTTTCTATTCACCTTCCCCTACATTTGGGAAGACATAATTATGAAAAATGAAGTCTTTAACGCATTACCAGGCGGCTGACTCGAATTATAATTGGCACAAACATTTTCGGGTAAATTGGTAGTGTTTCAGTACAGAGTTTGTGTGCAGCTTTGTCATATAGAAATGATTTTAATGCAAAATGTCGGCGCCCTTTGCGTGCATTCGTCATGGCTTGAGCTCTATATCTTATGACCATTATCTTATAATCATTATTAGGGCAATGACCCCGGGGAATCTTATTCAGGCAAAACCACTTTTCCGAAAATTGGGGACACATCTCCAACCTCAAGGTCGTAGCCTGCGGTAGGGGGCAAGGCGGTTCCCCTTGAGATTTCCAAATTGTTAATGAAACGTTTGGTACTTGAGAAAAAAATACTGAAATGCTGGAAATTTCATTGTCCTTATTATGATTTGAAGGCCTTAAGAACCTGGGAAATCACATATAAGGGGTTTTCCCTCAAATTTTCCGGGGGCTCCCCGGACCCCCACCGTGGACACGTTCGTATGTGGGTTACTCTTCCTGACGAATGAACTCTCTTCCTTCTACATGATACACAGCTTGAATACATCTGCGTTTACGCAGACTAAAGATCTAATTAAGTATTATTTCCAATACCGTGTCACAGTATGGCAGGCTTTGCTAAAATAGCCTGTGCATGATTACCTTTAATTATATGTTAAACTCTATGAGCTTGTTAGGTAATATTTAATGTTAATCAAATGTACCGTTTCTCCTTCTTCTTGAAACATTATTTTCTAAATCATGAAATCTAAAAATAGAGATCCTTTAGATGCAGCTTACAAGGTCTAAAATCTGCCATTTTCCCCCATCTGAGAGGAATTCGACCAAACATTTTCTTGCATGGCCTGTGCCTCAGCTACGCGTCAATCGGCTCCCCAGTGGCGCACTAAGAAGAGATAGTCAGCACCGGGTGGAAGCTTTGTAGGGTTCCATGCCACAGCCGAGAAATTTACTAAATAAGTAGGATTTTAAAACATATAATCAGTTCAAAGCTTTACCAAAACTAGCACGATTTTTGGATCTAGCAAACATTAGAACAGTTTTTTTTCAAAGAGTAGGGGTGTCACCCTTCCCCCTTAAGTGACATCCTCTTCAATTACACCCCATCAAGAATAGAAAACATCCCTAAATAATAAAATTTCGTAAAAATTTAATAGTTAAACGCTTTTCCAAATGTTATCAAAGATAGCACTGTTTTGCATCTAAGTCACCTCACATAGACAAACATTTCTCAAAGAGCAGGGGTATCATATTCTACTCTACCCTTGGACAGCACCTATTGCCTTTCGTCCGCCAAACATAGGATAAAATCACTTAAGACACTTCTAAACATATAATCAGTTTAAAGCTTTGTCAAAGATATCACCATTTGACATCTTAACCAGCCTGGTCTTACATGTCTTCCCTCTCTTCAGCACCTTCCCCCAGGATGCTACCCATACACAGGTGAAAAAGAAGGGTCTGCTCGGGTGTCAACACTCTATAGGCATGCCTGTTTGGATTGTTTCATGAACTGCCCCAAAATTTCGTCCAGGGTACGGCCCTGACCTCTGTAGGGACCGCGTAACAAGGGGGGACCATATAGGAATCTTATACATCATGAGTAGCCTATGGTGACATTTGTCAGGTTTGTAACATGATGTGAAACATTGGAAGTATGTATTTGTCGTTAGACATTTTAGAAGCATTTTCACGGCGAGGTTCGCGCGAACCCATTATTGGTAGATGGCGAATACGGTTAATATATTTACATACTCCGTTTATAGTCCACGACCTTCCAGTTATACCTCCTCCCTTCTAGCTCACTCCCTACTGCACGTTAATTATCTGAATTTTCATTGCTCATGTTAGCGTAACCCCTTTGCCGGTTTCATGGTGAAGGGCTGCCATATCCATCCAAAGTATCAAAACTTATAATTTCTATAAGGATGTTATCAGTTCAAAGCTTTTCCAAAGGTAGCGCCATTTTGTATCTAAACCAAGTTACATAAAAAAAAATTAAAGGGAAAAGAGGGGATTTGACACACCCTCCACTAAGACCCACACATCCTTCCCTTACATCCAACCAAAATATAAGGCCAATTCACTAAATTATGAGAATATTTCTACATATGATCAGCTCGAAACTTTGCCAAATATAGCACGATTCTGCATGAAAGCCACCTGAAATAAAGAAAATATTTCTCAAAGGGGAGGGAAACTTTCCCCTACCCCTTAGACCCATCACCCATGACGCACTTCTGCACGAGGTGGCAGAGGAGAGAGCTGCGTCTGGTGCAGAATATTGTAGATACGATATGCCAACTTTACACCGTCTTTCTAGGCTTATTACGACGTCTTCTATGATGCCCCATAGGTGTAGGAAGCGGGGGGCTGGGGGGCTTTATCCCCCAGTCAAAAATTTGAGGGGGCTGAAGTATGCTTCCGCCCCCCAAGATCCAAGGGCAAAATCCCCTTTTTTGTCTCTTCTGTAAGAAATGTCAAAAATTTGCAGTAATTTTCCTTAAAGTTTGTCCAAAATGTTGCACCAAATTGCACCTGAGGACTCTCAAATACCCAAAAATTTTCCAAAAGGGGAGGGGGACACCCCCCTTAGACCCCTCCCCAGGACGGCGATACGAAACAAGGTTCAGCCCCCCAGTCTCGAAAAGCTCCGTACGACTATAGGATGCCCCCTCCTTCATCACGAAAAACCTGGCGGGGTTTGTTTTCCAATGGAAAGTCAGAATGATCCAAAAGCAGTTTGAGCAAAAAATGTCTACAGGAGGTGGAGGTATAATGTCTTTAAGGATAAATGATTGGCGTATTTTGATTTTTGCTACAATTCTTTCACAAAGTACCTAAGTTTTTACGCCTTCATCTTCAGTTCAATCTTTTCCATTTTCTTCTTCAATACCATCTCAAACGTTTTCCCTTCATTTAGCGGTCAATGAGTCAATGTGTTACATTTATGCTCTTCTGCAGAGGAATGATTATGCAAGAACAAAGTTTGTAACTAACTTATGAAAAATGGGAGTTCTTTCCGCCTTCTACTAGTTATGAAAAGATAAACATATAAAGGAAACTTTTACTATATTCTCTAGTCACAAAGCATTGATAAACCAGACTTATCTTCCTAACAGAACCATTTTGGTTATGAAATTGAATTATATCGAAGTACTACCTGAATGCTAATTTTACCAAAAATGAAAACATATCTTAAATGGAAAAATTTCGCCTCGCTTTACGCCCAATTGTCGCCGTTTCACCCCCCCCCCCCTTCCATACCGGACTAAACTTATAACGAAAATAAAACACTCCTCATGGTAAAAATTTCTAAATTAACTTATAATGTATAAATCACGCATAATGCTAACGTTCAACTTTGAAATAACGTCAGATTCGCCCTGGATTCACCAGGTACCCTTACAATGACATGTACCGTACTCAACCATTAACATCGAATTTTATAAACCATGAAATAATATGAAATCTACCTAACGAAGTTACTGGAGCCGATTTCTGCCTTCTTGATATGTAATTTTGAGAGAGCTTCCGGTAGCTACGCCCCTGAACCCCACCAGGGCTCAGCCCCTGGATCCCGCTGGAGGTCCTAACGCGGACCCCTGGACCCACTCGTGCAAATTCACACTTCGCTGTCGTGGTGCACCTTCGGTGCACTGGAGATTACCCACCGTGCCCCCACCGAAATTTCTGGATCCGAGCCTGGGAAGACATCAACCTGCATGCAGGTACTATTGTTCCCTTTTGCTTTCAGTGTAGTGCAGAAATTAACTCTTTAGCAAATACGACAAAATGTTAGATGAATGACCCTCTTTTAATAATAAAAATGTCAGAATTTAATGAAAAAATATGTAAGTTATTGTTTTTGAACTAAGTCGTAATAGTCCTCTACTTATTTTGCACTACGATCTAGTTTTCACGTAAATTCAGTAATGACCGTAGGTGAGTGACGGAATGTGTAGGATATGTGTACGTTTTGTCAAAAAAAAAACGAACTGCGTTCATAATTGTCGATAGGGCTATATTGCAGCACGAATGAAGACTTACAGTTCATTTCAGTAAAATGTATTTTTTAGATGTGAAAATATGTGAACTATATCATGCTGTCAAGTCATGTTCATGTAATATACATCCTCTAATACAGCAGAAGTATACGCAGAGTATCGTCAGTGAGCATTGGTTAAATTCAAATTCACCTAACTGCCTAACCTGTTAACATATTTCTGCAGAAGGTTTCGGGCCTTCACTCCACAATGGCGTAAAGGGAACAATTTTAGAAAAGGGTTTTTCATATGGTATTCAGGAATTTACTGGTAAGACTTTTTTGGAATCGCGAGGTAGGACTGACAGATAGAGGATTAGGTGCAAGTAAGGTTCGCTGGATAGACTTAATGGAATTAAGACAGGATTGTGAATGTGGTTGAGGAAGATTAATGATACTTTTAGAGAATCAGCACAATGTTTCCAAAGATGGGATGATTAATTGAATAGATTCAATCAAGTAATCTGGACTGTTGCATTAAACAATCCCACTGGACAAAGTGAAACAACAGTGCACGGTATTAACCTGTTCAAGATGCTAAGGACGCAGTAGCTGGTACGGTACCTCGTAACCGTCGCATCCGTATGGACGTCAATCCTGAAGGACACGTCACCCACTTTCAGGCCCAGGTGAGGAAACAATATCAAATTTCCCCAGATTACGGAGTAGGATGCAATGTAAATGAACTAAGGTAAACATTACTGAAATGTTATTTGAGAATTCCACAGAATTCTGTTAATTGTAGACAGAGTCGTTCCAGTGATACAAACTTTGCATGGTTTCAGCCATCTTGACTCCAGTAATCAGAAACAGGAAATACAAAAGAGTTGTAGTTTCATCTTGTATTCTTCAAAAAATATTTTCGATCCTCATCTAGATCATCCTCAGTTAGACTGACAGTCTAAGTATGGTGGAGGTGCCACCACCGATGGGTGCAGACGGCTGAGAAATGAGTTAAAAACATTTCAGTAATGTTTAATTCCCCCTCCCCCAGGTAACTACCAAACTTGAAAATGAACCCAAATGATATCTAAGCTGCAGATTTCGTTAGTAGTTCGTACGAGGTGAGGTGTATTTTGGAAATTCAATGAAGGATTAATTTATTTTAATTTTCTTTTCTAGGACAAAATTTTTCATCAAATACCAAAATTTTCCCGCGCTCAACGCACGGTCACTTTCGCTTGTATTTTTTTTTTTTTCAAAACCTCGCAAACGCATTCGTGTTCGCATTATTTAGTGGTAAGTCTTTACAATTGGTCTTTCTGTGTATAGACGTTTTTATACGGAGGTACACAGGATTGCAAGGATGAGAAAAAAGGAAGGCAGTGTCTTTTCTCCTTCCTCGATCTTTGATATGATACATAGGCCTACATATTTAAAGCAACTTGGAAAGCTATAGCAGATCTAATTGGGCGTTTCTAATTTAGATTTGTTCTCATTTCGGACAAATATCTTCAGGCGCAGAGTCAGGGGATAGACTTAAAGCGCGTACTCTATGTGCCTCTCCGGTCCAAGTTGCACTCTTTTTCACCGTCTGTTTCTTTTCTGAGACAATCCTTGTGATAAAAATAGTATCTTAAATCCTCCAGATATTGCAGGAAACTGAAGTCTAAATCACAATTTTGTCACGATGGTAGTTCTACATCAACCATGAGTAAGTTGCCAGCTAGGGAGGATACATGTCGATATCCCAGACGTTCTGCATGGAAAAAAAAAATAAAAAGGTATATCATAGCGGCTATCAATCCACTAAAGTACCCAGGAATCATGTCAACATGCCTACATGGGTCCACGTGGGTAATTTGTAGGTATTATGGCTAAGCATTACCGGAGCCCATATGCAGGGACTGGATTTGATGTCTGAAAGTGTGGGGCAATCCCGGGCCGAGTAGCCGACAGGGACCGCGGCTGAAAGGCGTGGGATCCAGGAGCCCGCCGTAGGGCCCCTGGTTGGGTTTAGGGGCAACACCCCGTTGGGGGTCCAGGGGGCAATCCTCTTGAAGCGCTGTGGTATTTAAGAATCAAAACCATTGTAATGAAGCATTTGGCCATCTTGAAATTCCTCGGATGTGCACTAAACAGATCACTTAATTACATTTTGACCATTCCTTGAGGTAAACACGATATCTCAAGATAGCAATGATGGATCATAATTTTCGTACTTGGGATACAGAATTATTACATTAAGAGGAAGATTCCTATCGCATTTGGTGGAGGTCAAAGGTCATGTAAGTCACCAGAGGTTCAATAACCGAAAACCTTGCAAACACGATCTCTAGGTAGGAAGCATGGATGCTTTTTATACTTGGACACATGGAATGCGGTATAGTCAAAAGATAAACCCCATTGATTTTGGTAAAGGTCAAAGGTTATCTGAGGCCAATGGAGGTAAAAATACGAAGTTCTTAAAAACTGCTTGTAAACACTATATCTCAAGATAGCAAATGGGCAATCTACTTGGTATATAACCTTATCATATTAAAAAGAGGCCTATTGTTTTCAGTGGAGGTCAAATGTCATTTGAGGTCATCAGAGGTCAAAAACCGAAAACCTTGAAAAACACGATATTTCATGACAGGGATGATGGATCCTTTTCACACTTGTTATATAGATGTGTTACTTTAAGACACAGGGAATCCTATGATTAGGGATTAGGTTAGTTGGAGGTCGAGGTCGTAAAATTGATATAGTCAAGAAGTACGATATAAATTTGAGGAATGAGCCTCAGTGCAACCAATCACCCCCTTTCAGCACGGAAGAATCACTAAGTCTTTACGCTTTATGGTTATAACAGCCTTACTCAGAATAACAGGTCATATTTATGATGGAGGGGATTTGGCTTGTGGATGGTGACAATAATAATGGAACAGCTTGTACAAAGCTTTGGAGCACGAAAGATGTTCTGTGGGAGATAACCACCAGCAGTACAGTACTTTAAACGAATGCACGCGAAGCTCGCAGAGGAAACTGCGTTATTTGAAACATTTTATGGTATCCTATTGTTTTCTTTATTTTTCAAATGCAACATTGTCCATTACAAAAAAAGATTCTACTATGCTTTCGCCAGCCACCTATTCTTTCCTTTATGTTTCATTTTTGTCAATGGTCAGGGACAACGTGCCCCTCAAGTTTTTTATTACTGTGAAAAATAAGTATAATATTGTAAGGATGATCAAAGTATGAGGGTTATATGTATGTAATATTCTCCAAATTCAGTGAAATGTTGCCATATCTGTAGGCCTATGTGTAGTTCTCACAGAGAAGTCCGCAGTACACGTTCCAGGGAAGCAATTTTCATTAGAGGCTGTATCTTCGTAAAGTGTGGCCGGCGAAGCCTCTAAGCGCGAGCGCCGAAGGCACGAAACCAGAGACTGGGGACCTAAAGTCCTTCCTGAGAATTTTCGGTAAATTTGATGGCTTTTACTGCACTGTTAAAAACGCCTGTAAAATTTACAGTAAAAAAACAAAGAAATACATGTGAAACTCTGCTGCAGATGCAGCAGAGTTTCACATGTATTTCTTTGTTTTGTTACTGTAAATTTTACAGGCGTTTTTAACAGTGTGGACCATTTCTAGCGAAAATTCTGCGTCCCCCATGTATAATTTTACATGCTGATGAAAATATTTTTCTTATGATGATTGCAAATTTAAAATAGTGACCGTCGGTCAATTTGATGAGGATGGTGGTAGTTGGTGAACAGTGGGAGGATTTGGAAATAGTAATTAACTCAAGCTATTCTACACTGTAGAATCTACAGGATGTAATAACGATACAATTGCACATAGGCTTTCCTTCAGACAACAGTACTAACGTGATACCTATTTATATTCAGTTCACGCAAAGCACCGAAAAAATATTGAGAATTGCGATTGGTACGGTATACACGAGTAGGTTTCTGAATTGTGTATGCAGGGCCATGGTGTGTGTAATAACGTACTGTCAGTAACGCTTATGTCAGGGCTTCAAGTTACAAAATGTAACTTCTGGGGGAAACCGACGCCCATGCTTTGAAAGGAATTGTAACAGGCCCGTAACCAAGGGGGCATTTGGTAGCCACTAGGCCCCCTTTTCCTTGGCTTGACCCCTTGCTCTGCCGGCATAGCCAGGCCCCTGTGCAATAACATATTCGCACCCCCTCTGAGCTTGGTCTGGCCCTCCTCCTCTCCAAGTCCGGTTACGGGCCGAATTGTAATTCAGGTATGGAACAAAATTTTTCAACAAAAAATTGCCCCTTGTGAAATGTTTGATATAAATACAGATTTTGTTACTTACTTTGGGATCATTCATTCCATCCCTTTTGAGTGGAAAATGCTAGTCACCAAATGAGTAACAATACAACTCTCTTTAATGATATAAAACATACATTCGAGACCTCCAAACAGCCTCCTAAATTGTTTTATAAAAATGTGATATCCTCTTTTACTATTTCGCTTAGTAATAACAAGTTAATACAGAAATGGAAAACTGATTGCAATTTAGATAGTCCAATTACCACTCTCCAGAAAGCCTTTAATACTTCTTTTAGATGCACTCTAAATCCTCTGCTAAGGAATTTTAATTTCAAATGTTTACACCGAATTTCTCCTACAAACTCTTATCTTTACAAAGCAAATTTGATTCACTCCCCAGTATGTTACTTTTGTAATGAGGGCGAACAAACTATTATTCATATGTATTCGACTTGTAAAGTAACCAGTGCTTTTTGGAAGGAAGTCCTCTCGTGGCTAAAACAAAAGAATGTTTTTAATAGGGCCCATCAACTTCCGAGACGCTATTATTGTATGATGATAAAAAGAATTTTCTCTTGTTAAATACCGTCTTTGTTCTATGTAAATATTTTATTTTTTCCAGTAAATATCAGGGAAATGCTTTACAATTTCAAGCCTTCCAAAACAAACTTCGCTCCTTATATGAAATGGAATGTCAAGTCTCTCTCCTTAGGAATAAGTCTGCTGCCAATCGTAAGAAATGTTCCCCTCTCTTTGTTGTTTTTCCAGTACCCCCCACTTAGCTCGATAATTATACCATCTGTTACAGTGTATGCCACATGTTATAGTCACTGGGTTGTTTCATAGGTACAACTGCGTTGTAATTTGGATGTTCCTTCTGCACCCTTCTTTCCACCTTTACTTTTCACCTTCCATTAAAAAAATATCCCTTGAGTATGATCTGTATATATTTCTTCGTATTTTTCTATATATAGACCTATGCATAATATTTTTGATCGATATATATATATATATATATATATATATATATATATACACATAGGTATATGTGTGTGTGGATATGTATGTGTGTACGCTTATATATGAACCGTATATATTTATATATGTATATGTGTATGTGTGTTTATATGTATATATATATATATATATATATATATATATATATATATATATATATCAAATTACCATATGAAAGTGTACATGTCTTGAGGGAAGGTCCCTATAGCCTTCAAGGCATAAGCATGACGGGATAAATAAAAGACAAAAAAATGCCCCTTGCCTCCCCATCTTTGAGTTCCGTGTGTGCATTAATAAGTTTTCATTGCTTTCATTGGTAGGTGAGGAAAGTGCGCCGAGAAAAATTTGGTATTTATGATATATGGTATTAATGTTTCGTTTAATTTACATTGCAAAATCAAACATAATATTAAAAATTCCCTCATAATTTCTCAGGTCTCGCTTCCTTTCGTTTACTTTTTGTATTTTTATTATGTTTCAAAGTCTTGAAGAAAGGGGGAAATTGCCCCTTTGGCCCCCGTCGTCCTGCCTATGCCCTTATGGCCTTATGGTGCATTGTCAATGGGCAAGTTCGCTCATGCTGGGCCCACAAGGGCGCTGAGGTCTTACATCTTCATGGGGCTCATATGGGCAAGTTCTCCCTTTGTGGGGCCCACAAGGGCCTCGTGTCCCATGGTGCACCCATTTGTTTGCCCATGAGGGCCCAGGTGGGCACTGAGTGTTGACAGGGATGGGGCGTGCCGCGGCAGTTGTTGGGACGGCATTTTTGGTCTGATTGACCGCTCCTGCTCCTATAGATTTTTTAGGATGAATGTGGGCAACTACATTTTGTACTCAAAACCCTAACATTGTCAGGCGCGGATCCAGAAATTTCCAGAAATATTCTCCTAGATTAACATTATGCTAATTTTCACGTATTTGTTATTGTTGATGTGGCGAAAAAGGGGGGCTGAGGCCGGGAAAGCCCCCCCCCCTTCGATCCGCGCCTGATTGTTTTCAATCTTTCATAATTTCTATGGAGCTTTCTGAACATTGGGGCATTCCTAATTGCTTTAATCAGCTCCTTCTGTATCCCTTTGATTTTTTACCTCTCCACCTAAACCCCCAAACGTTCCCCGTAGTGACTTGAGGATTTAGGCACTTGAGCTTCCAATGGTTTCTGCATAAGCTTTTAAATGCTTGGAGCAGGGAGGTTTGCTCCCTGCTTGGAATATTCGACGAAAACAGGTAGGTCTGTTGCCAACGACCGTGTTTAAAACAGGGAGATGGTATTCGCTAATATCACCTCCCTCCGTAAAACCAGTCTCGACAGCTCCGATGCCGTCGAGGGGTTGGTGAGGGGAGATTTGAAGAAAACCTGTGTAGTATACCATGCAATTACGGGGCATACATTGCATAAAATTTTGTATATACTAGAGGAAAATAATTCCGCCCGATTTAAGGTTTTTCCGGAAATCTATTAACTGTGAAACTGCACGAAGCGCGCGAAATTTTTTGGGTAAGCTTACACTAAAAAGAATCTGTACTTATTTAAAGCTTATATAGGTCAACCAGTGGCGTACCCAGGATTTCTCTCAAGGGGGAGGGGGAATGCAATATGTTGTGTGATCGCCGGCCTGGGGGAGGGGTGTAAGGGGAGGGAGTGTCCCCCTCCCCTCTGAAAATTTTTGAAAAATTAGGTGTCCTTACATGCAATCTGGTGCCACATATGCCACCTTTGGAAGTAAAATTTGTGTTAAAACATTTACGTTTTTTAGGGACCAGAAAAAAATTGGCATCCGTGAGGTAGATATGGCCCAATGGCCTCCCCCCTGTGTACGCCACTGAGGTCAACTGTCCAGGCAGTTGGGCCCAATCGGGCACAACTTACATTGTACTTCCCTCTTCGAGTCACTAGCCGTACCGAAAGACAGACTCAAGAGAACATTATTACTAACTTAGTTTAGCGAAATGAGATGAGATTCCCGGCATTTACATAAAACGATAAATTCTACTTAAGTTACTTGAAAAGATGGAAAGGGTTTGTTCTATATTCAGGTATTAGTAACGAAACTGAGGAAGAGCGGGCAAAGCATACCGAAAATTTGGGGTTTTATCGCAGAAATGAAAGCTAAAATAAGTAAACTAACCATGGGTGGCGACAGAATTTTCCCAACATGGGGCCGGTCCATGCCAGCGACCCCAAGTTCCGACAGCATGTCGATGGGGTGAGAAAGGGATATGAAGGAGCCTAACTATCCCATGGCATTGCAGGGTACCTTATATATTTAACATAATATCACTTAATATGTCAAGAGCCGAGTTGGGCACTGATACTGTTCTTTTGAGTATGAATCGTGAAATTGCAAAGGGCGCGAAAATTTTTGATAGGCTGACACAAAAGGCATGTTATCATTAAGAACAAAGAAAAACAGTAAAAACATGAAAACTGTAAGGGTTGTAGGCTGTATCAGAGACAACATGCATTGTGTCGAAACCACCTGGACTAGCCAAACTTTACTCCGTGAGTCGCTCACCAACTGACCGTATACCGCATGACACAGACTAGAGAACGGCAACTAGGCTTTGCGATATGGGGTGAAATTTACATAACCTGTGTACCCTGCCTACATGTTACTTGGTAAGGTTGACAGGACTTATGCTATCTAGCTATGTGGATTGGAGCTACTGAAGAAACCGGGGTGACATTACAGCGCGCGTAGTGCGTCGAAAATTTTGGGTTCTGATTACAGAAATGTCCTCTTTCTTTCACTAAGTTTGCCTTTCCTTTCGTCATGTTTCCTTCATTTTGCCGACTGTTGCAGAATTTACCTACTCAATGCCAGAAACCACATGAACCGCGATGAACTCCTTATACAATGATACTGAAAAGCCCTACGTAGCTTTTTTGCCGACAGAATATGTTTTAAGTTTCAAAAAGTCTTGCTTACGGGCTTTGAAAACATTGTAATAAACGTTGTTTACAAATGCATTCCAATCTCCTGTCTTCCATCTGCACCAGCCCCTTTCTCTTGCCCTGCTTTGTCCCTCCCTCCTCTCTCCTTTTCTCTGTTCGCTCGGTCTTTCTCTCTCCCTCTTCTCTCTCCTCTTTTTTCTCTTTTTTCCCCTCTTTCTTCTTTCCTCTTACTTTCCTTCGTTTGCACCTCCCTTTTTCCTTCATTTGCGACTAGTGCAGGATTTTGCCGATTGCACCCCCACACCTTCCTCTAGCGTCGTCCCTGTCTGGACCTTTGACAAGGGACTCTGTCCTTTTACTGTATACTTCCAATGTTTCTTGATAATTAAAGGAGCAGCATTGTGGTATATGCAGTTTGTTAGAATAGGTCAGTGGTCAAGTGCTATACTCTGATACCAGGGCAGGTCCTCGTTAAATTCACTGATTGTGGTGAATGTGGTGAACTGATGAAGGGAAAGGTGTACCAGGGTTCACTAAATTACTGTAATTCACCCACTGTGATTCTGAAGTACCAGTAGGACTCAAGAAAAATTCACCAAGACAAGCAAGATAAAAAAAAAAGCTTCCTAAAAAAATAGAAATTCTTGGTGGGAATTCAATTTTCATTTTGCACCAAATGTGGCACCATTTTGCATCTAGTCCACCTTACATGAGGGGTTTTCCCCTCCCCTAGACCCCTCCCCCAGGACGGCGATCAGTCACATCAGCCAGGTCAGAAGAAATCACCCGGACAAAATTTGGACCTGCGAAGAGCACTGATTATTACGAAGCAGATTACTAATTGGGGGAAATCTTGGTGCTCTTGTCCCCCCTGACAAAAACCTGGCTACGCCACTGGTAAAAACAGTTTGGCAGGCATCCCTTTAGACTCTACGGACCACTTTGTGTCCATCATCTTGGGTTTTAGTAGGGAGGTGACATAATACTGAACAATAGGCCTATATTTTGTTATCAGTCGGAGAATCAGTTTATGGCCTGCTTTTCCAAGATAAGCCTATACATTTGAATCGGAGAGAGCAATAACTACACCAGGAGTCGCCGCCAATAGAGGCAACTCTCTGGATTATACATTCCAGAAGAAGGGCTCTTATTAGCATTCCTGTACTCTTCAAAATCCATGGACGACAATGTACTTAAGTACGTGCAACACCGTCGAGTATATAGTAAATCTCCTTTAACTTCTCGGGAATCACTGTCATTACTTAACAAAACGTTTGAGGAAAAATATACTCAAGTGTTACACAAGAGAGAATTCGTGGAGGGAATAGCTCAAGAGTCGTAACTCGAAGACTGAAGCAAAGTATTGAAGCACTGCAAGGAACCTTTATACGAGTGAGGCGTAACATGTTTAGTGGAGTATTTTATGCTACCTGAGTGCTTCAGTGAGAAAGGATCAATGACCCACTCTGTCAATTTTATTTTTGCAAGTAGATCGGACTGAAGACAGTGAAAGACCCGTACCGATAATTATCAGCGAAAAGAAATGATGGTATATTATTGTGCAGTTCTCCTAGTAACTCGGAGTCATAATTGCAGGTAGGTGAGGAAAACTTATCAAACCAAACGCTACATTTGATACCAAAGATAGGCCTACCGTCAAATAGCTATTGCAGTATCTTCGAACACTATTTTAATCAAGGTAGCCTCCATGATATTGCCCGCGATAGAAGATGTACAGTTTCAACAAGGCTGAGACTACAACCTCATCTACGATACAAGTTACCACTGAAAGTAGCTTCCCAGATGACGATTGCGATAATTATACCATTGATTTCGACTATTATGGGGAAGAGTTTCTTTTGTCATATACTCGCTCTTTTGACGTTTTTGAAATGGTAATTCTACCTGTGATCGCATTAGTGGGATTAAGTGCTAATTCAAGCTTCCTCTTTGTAATTTGGAGAATACGCTCTATGCGCACAAACCTAAACAAATATCTCATCGCATTAGCTATGGTAGATATCTCTCTCTTTGTGTTTGGACTCTCGGAACGATACTTAAGGTATGCATCTCCTATTATTTTTGATTACCATTCGATGATTCTTGGTTTGGCAGGCTGTCCGTTCAACCTTTCGATTGAAGTTCCCTATTATTCCTCTCTAATGCTGGTGACATTAATATCATTTGAACGTTACTATGCTGTCTGTAAACCTTTGTCTCATCGGACGTTGATCGGCGGTAAAAGAACCAGAAGACAGATCATAGGAGCCTGCGCACTGGCTGTGTTTTTTGTTCTGCTTCTTGTTCCCTATCGTGGTGTATCGACTTGGGTTTGCGTTACTTATCCGCAAAATGGCAAGTACGACCATTTCCCGCGTAAAGTGATTTTATGTAATTCTGATAACAGATATGTAGTCACTATAAGCCAAGTCATACAAGCACTTCCATTTTATACCACGCTGGTGGCTAGCAGTTACTTTTATATTCGTATCGTGTACGTGTTGATGCATTGGGAAAAGAGCAAGCCTGCTGAAATGAGCAATGGAATAGTCAATGAAACATACCAAAACGAAACATTGACATCATCCTCTTCCGCAACTATGACGTATTGTGCAAGCAACGAAATGGTATCTTCGGTTCCGTCAATTTCTTCCACGTTAGTCTCTGAAGATTTTAGTTCCAAAGACAACATTCTTTCCGACATATCAAAGGGAAATGATATTTCGATTGCTAGTCAGCAACTAAGGAAAAAATCTCGAGCTAACCAAAGAGCTGTAACGAAAATGCTTGTGATTAATGGATGTGTCTTTTTCTTTTGCAATTCCCCAATTCAGTTTTATTTCACTTTGTCATCTATCTTAAAACTCTTTGAAGTGAATTTAATTGCAAGCGACGCCGTCCTAACCATCCTTCAGGTTCTTCTCTACGCGAATTCTGCCATCAATCCGTTCATTTACGGTGTGACAAATGCATCTTACAGGGCGGCATTCAAGAAGGCGTTACTTCCATGGCTGAATAAGAACTGAACAAAGTTTTATTATACACTTACAGTTAATATTACTTGCGTAGAAAGAAGGTTCTTAGATGCATTTCCTTGAACAAATTTAGCACTCTCAGGTATCCAATTAATTGCTGACTTCACTTTGATTGGTGTAAGTTCAAAAATAGCTTCAAACGGGTATACATAACGGTTACGGTCGTTTCGCCCCCTTGCCAGTTCGCCCCCTAAACCTTATCGCCCCCAAGCGATGATCAGTTCCCCCTCTAATTTATTGGTACTATACCTTTGTTTTTTTGAGCAATTTTGTGCCTTTTCATCTTTTATGTTTGCGCCCTTTGCACTATACTTGCTGCAAAGGCTCATATATATTTTTTTGTGTGGAAGTACAGATTTTTTTATTTTTCGTTCATGTTTTGCCTAAAGAACGCATTTTTGTGCAGCAACTCTCCCTTGTGGAGTCACATTTTCTCTTGTCTCTTATTACTCGGCATCCTTTTTTCTTTATGTTGCGTCCTTTGCAATAAACTACCTGCAAAAGTTCATATATTTATTTTTTGTGTGAAAATACCAATTTTTTTAATTTGCATTCATACTTTCCTTAAAGAACGTTTTTGTTTTTGTGCAGTAACTCTCTTTTTGAGTCACATTTTCCTTCTTCTCTTTTATTATGGGCATCCTTTCTTTTTCTTCTTTCGAAATACCAAGTTTGTTTTCGTTTTCGTTAATATTTTTTTTAAAAGAACGCCATTTCATTCATTCATTCATTCGTTCGTTCGTCCGTCCGTCCGTCCGTCCGTCCATCCATCCATCCATCCATTCATTCATTCATTCATTCATTTTTGTGCAGGAACTCTGTTTTAGAGTCACATTTTCCCTCTTCTCTTTTATTATCGACATCCATCCTTTTTTTTTTATCAATATCAAATTTGAAATGTTAGTAAGATCGAGGGGGTGAGCTGGTAGGTACTGGGGGGGGGACAACTTCCTCTTTGGGGAGAACTGGCAAGGGGACGAAACGACCGGGTTCGGACTCAGACTAAGTTCTGAACTCGAGTCCATTTTTACACTGGACTCGGAACTTGCCCTGAATGAACAGAATCTGGAATCGAAGTCGGAGCCAGTTTCATCAGGTTCCAAAGAAAGAAAGTACCATATATATGTCACTTAAGGCAATTTTGTTATTGGTGCAAAGCTTTGACACATGAATGGTCACATACAGTCAACCAATGTACAGGGTCGGCAAGACTCGTCTCCTGAAAATGACCTTTTAGGTAATTGTCCTTGAAAGATGATGATATGCTAAATTGTCAAAGGGCTGGGGCCCTGATTTGGGGACACTGGAATCGAAATCTGCACGGAATCTGAGGTTAGTGGACAAGGTCCATAGCCACACAAGGTACTGCCTGTGGGAGTTTTTAGCCCCCTCCCCTTTAATTAAAATAATTAAAAAAAATAAAAATTTTTGAAAAATTAGGTGCCCTTACATGCAATCTGGTGCCACATATGCTACCTTTGCAGTAAAATTTGTGTTAAAAAATTACGTATTTTAGGTACTAAAAAATCGGCATCAGTAACTGGGGCATAGCCCAACTGCCCTTTAATACATCACTGATAATCGTAATATAAGTTTCACCACTATAAAACAAACTGGTGAATTAATACCGAATATATAGGTGCTGGTGCAATTCAAATCAGAAGTTTATTTTGATTACCAGAGAAGTTTTTTAAACTATTGATTACCTTTAGCTACATCATTGCATTATTTTTCTTCAGTAGGTGCTAGAAAAATTCTCAGCATATTGCCCGAATTTTCACAAAAATGTTTGGTTGGGGGGCTGCAGCTCTCAGCCCCCCGCCCCCTACGCCTATGAAGTTAGTGAACCTGATTGGTCAACGAATGCTTGTGTAGATTAGTGAAAAGTGATATCAAGTAGACCATTGCAAAGACAGGCCATTAACATTAAATTAATGCACATCAGTGTACTCAGCGGATTATGTCATTAAGTAATTCAGTGCAGGCTATTGAGGCCTTGTCTGACAGGTGCAGTAGACATGTAAATTTGTTCCGCGTCAAAGTGAGTGAAGGCGCCAGAAGTAAACCTAGTTGGGAGAATTGTAACTCTCTAGGAGGAGGTAATTGTCCCTTTTAGCTTACTCTTTTATGTTTCTGTAAATCTTTAACACATATTCTAACATGGTTATGCATCTGGGCCTGGGGGAAATCTCTAGGGAGCAGTTCATGACACTATCTAAGCGAAGCACTCAAAGTGGCGTGCCTACAGATAGTTTACACCCAGGCGGACCCTTCCTTTTTCAAATGTGCATGAGTGCCATCGGGGGAGGGGGTGCTGAGAGGAGGGGCACATGTAAGGCCTGGCTCAGGTTCAAAATTGTGCTATCGTTGGCAATGCTTTGAACTGATTATATCTTTACAAATTGTCATTATTTAGTGATATTCTTCATATTTTTTTTGACTCAGCGTAAGGCAAAAGGTGCTGTCTGAGAGAATGGGACGACGGGAGTCTACACTCTTTGAAAATTTTTTGTCTTTTTGAGGTGGCTTGGATGCAAAATGGTGTTATCTTTAGTAAAACTTCATAAAGCATTGAACTGATTATATGTTTAGCAATCCTCATTATCTAGTGATTTTTTTTTATTTTGGTAGGGTGTAATGGAAGTGGATGTTGCTTCAGAGGGATGACACGTCTACTCTTTGAAATTTTTTTTCTTGTTCTAAGATTTCCTAAGTATAAAATTACATTATCTTTGGCAAAGCTTTGGACTGATAACATAATGTGAAACGTTAATTATTTACTGAAGTTTTCGGCTGTACCACTGGGACTCCTACAAGGCTGGTGGGGGCTTCTCCCTAGCGCTTTTATTACGCCACTGGGGGAACCACCATCGGTTGGCAAATAGCCGTAGCGTAGGTATTGCAAGAAATGTTTGGTCGAAATGTCTCCCGAATGGAGGAGGAGGGGGGGGGGGTGACACATGATAGTCCTTAAAGTTGCATCTAAACATCCTCTACTTTTAGATTTCATGCTTAAGAAACAAGTTTAGATTTCAAGAAGGAAAGTTAAATTTTATTTAAAGGGAAAATGCATTCACCCCATTTTGAGTTAATGCACCCGGGTATCCTATTTCATAATGGCTGTTGAGAATCATGTTACAATGATTTTCTAACTGAGTTATGAAATTCAAGTAGAGAGTAACTCCTTGGTTTACCTTGAACATGCAATATTTATCTTCTAACATATCATGAAAGATATTTGACGGAACATAAGAGGATATTTGCGAGATTTAGCTGTAGTTTCAAAATATGTTTGCTCATGCTAATGCCCTTTAATTTGAAAAGTCTCTATACCAGCTCATTGAGTTTAGCTAATAATTAAAGGTAAACATGGGCTATTTAACCTTATCCAGCGTATATGCTAGTGTATTCAGACGGTGTATCTTGTAGGAGGAAGATGGTTTATTCGCCAGGAAGAGTAGCCCGCATAAGAGGACGTCCACGGCGGGGTTACTGGGGCCTCCGAGGAAAAATGCGAGGAAAAAAAGGAGCTCGT
Organism: Holothuria leucospilota; assembly: GCA_029531755.1. Lineage (NCBI taxonomy): Eukaryota > Metazoa > Echinodermata > Holothuroidea > Aspidochirotida > Holothuriidae > Holothuria > Holothuria leucospilota. The sequence continues at coordinate 54,664,493 of CM055968.1, forward strand.
AGGGTATATGCGATTTCCCAGGCTTTGGGAGCACTGTAAAAAAAATTTCTGTTTTTTTACAGATTTTTTCTGGCAGCAGAGTTTCCAAGCTTTTTCTGTAATTTTATATTACCGAAATCCTCGGTAAAATTTTACAGGAAAAAAATGTTATTTTACAGATTTTTTCTGGCAGCAGAGTTTCCAAGCTTTCTCTGTAATTTCACATTACATATCATGCTGTTAAAAACAGTGTTTGCCTGTAAAATTTTGAATTGAAGCTGCCGCTGTATACGTGGTATACAAGCATGTATGGGACTTTTCCATAGTCCGTGCTGCATAACTACCCTTTGAAGCATCCCCCTTTCTCTCGTGCTTTTTTTCCCAAAAGTCCCCTGACTCTCTGGCGAAGAGCCAGGGGCGAAAACCAAACAATACTCCCGAAGGAGTTCTGCTCCCCGAAGGAGTAACAACGTCCCCAAGGGACAAACTTTGACTTAACTGACACCACCTGACAGTGGTCCCGTTCGAGACTGGCTGAATAGAACAGGTCCCACCCTGGGAGCTCCGCCGTCGTGATCACGGATACTCCTGTACCAGGGAGCTCCGCCGTCGTGACCAGGGGTACTCCTGTACCAGGTAAGAGCCAGAGGCGGTAACGGTCCATAATCGTTAACATATGCTGTGTGCGAAATGCGGAATGTCTTATATTAATTTGACCGGTTAGTTACAGTGAAAAATGTTACTACATATTTTTTACAGAAGTAAGGTTCACTGATCTTATTATTTTCTATTGGTGTTAATAAACAACTTATCTTTTCACCAAAAAAAGTGTCTTTTGTTACAGATCTGATTAGTGTAGGACTGTTATTAGCGTCAATTTACAAATTTTATTTCAAAATTTGGCCACGCCCACTTTATTAATTAACTTCCCCTAAAAAGGGCTTTAATTAAGTCTACACACAATTCAAGGTTATCCAATGCTTTATTATGATATTTTTAATAAACTACACCCGCAAAGTCTTTACAGTGTTATCTCTTAACCAGTTAGATCTATTTTTAATTTGCATTTTCAAAACAGATTTTTTCAGTAAACTACTGGAAATACGTGAAACCTCTGTTAAATTTACAGAATATTCTCGTAAATATGAAAAAACAGATATTTTCGGCAAAATTTTACAGAAATTATCTGCAAATTTTTATTCGTATAAAAATACAAACTTATTCCGTAAAAGATGTGATATACGGAAGACTTTTGTAAAAATTACAGGAATTATATGTAAAATAAGAAATACAGAAAAAATCTTGAAAATTCTACAGAACTTTACTGTTAATTTGGAGAAATTTTTTACAGTGAGCCTGAAATAATTATGACATTGAAATTGGCAGCATTTCAGTATTTTTTCTCAAAAAGGCCAGCTTTTATTTACGATTTGGAAATCTTGAGTAGGCAACTGCCTCTTCCCCTCCCCCGCCTGCTACGGCCTTTTGCATAGGAAATAATACCGACAGGTAGCGGCCTGTTATAAACAGGCTATTGTGCTTTGCAAATCCAAACTTTGGCAAGATGGGTCTCTGATAACTGTCTGTCCAGTGTGTACTCTTTATTGAGGATAGCGCCATCTATACGAAGTGGAATTCAGCAGAGAGTGCATCGCAATCGAGCAGTTGGCCAAGTATAGTCTAAGTGGTATCCACAATCATAACGAAGAGCTCAGAATTTACACAGCCAAATACTGTGTTACTCGGCAAAATACCGAGAACTATTTTGTGCAGTCAAGCAGAATAGAGCTCTTATGCAACAGTCAAATACTGTGGCACTCGGCAAAAACCTCTGATTTAACTATCCGTAGAGCCTCAACACACAGCCAAATACTGTGTCAACTCGGCAAATACCAAATTTGGCGCTGTTCCAATTTCCAACTTCTTAAAAAAAAACTAAAGGAACGTCAAACAACTCACTCTCAATTTTTTTTCAGCGGACGCTCCTCTGTCTCAGGTTGGAATGCACACTGAAGCTTTGAACGAGTAATAAGCCTATGCAAGAATGCGCTTGCAACTGTGCAAGGCACTTGGGTCATTCAAGCATCATGAGGAGAGGCACGCCAAATCAAATACGTCCTCTCCTCACGAGAACAAGTTGTGCACTGAAAGCTACTCAATTGTGCAATCTCATGGAATGCCGACCGAAGTGGAGCGTGGAGGAGAGGTAGAATCGGGTACAATAGTTGGCTGGCCAATAAGTGGCCAACTCCTGCAGTGGCGGATCCAGGCGGGGCGCAACAGGCGCGCCTCCCTATATTGTCCGTCATGCGTGAAGAAAAGTTGAGGCAAAAAAGAAAATGCTTCAAAATGTGTCAAATATTAGCACCATTTTGCATCTCAGCCCTCTTCCAACAGAAAAAATTTTTCAAAGTGAAGGGTAACCCCTCCCCTTTACCCCTACCCCAGGACAGCGATCAATCAAACCTTGCCCCCACCCCTCTATTGAAAATTCCTGGATACGCTCCTGACTCGCTGGATAAGTGTTGTATACTTTGGTGGTTTCAGTACTGTATATGTATGGTGTGAACTTCCATAAGTCAAGGGCCTATATAACTTTCTAATAAAACTGTCATAGATAAAACCGTAAAAGTTGCGTCAGCTATGCTGGGAAAGGCAAATGCGGTATAATCATGTCAATCGAGGCATAATCATGTGAACCAGTTTCAATTTATTTGTTTATATAGCGTTTATATAGCATCAGCGTTTTCCCTTTTCTAGGTAGTTTCATCGGCGTTGAATGCTGGTATTAGCTGGGGAGGAGGAGGGTTTAGAGTACCATCCTGGAGGAGATTTCTAAGGAAAGGGCGTGCCCCTGTTGATAACTGAGCGTCTTTACAACCAATTTGATGCTATTTTTTTGTAATTTGTGATGCGTGCACATTTATGAAAACAATTGATATTGTATTGATGACATTAGATATAAATGATTACAAACTGGGGAGAAAAAGATTTTCGTCCTTCAAAAGTTAGGGCGAAAGTATGCTTCAGTTCTCGACATTTTGACTTAGGGGCTCCGCCCCCTCCCCTTTCTCTGCTTGTTAGACCTATGGTATTTTTAAGAGCTTATGCAGGTACCTCAGTTTTAAATAAGCAGCCCTTGACGCCATAAGTTATGAATTTAGTGTTGTTTTTAATCATGTGACAATATTTTTGTTTTAAGTTAATATGCCTCCCACATAAAGATAATTCCTAGTTTTATGTTAACATACAACATTTATTATATTATGTTCTGAAACACCATGAAAAGTATTTTAACGAAAACAAGATGCAATTTGTATATAAGGTCTTGTTGATGTTTTACAGTAATGTTGCGGTGACCAGTTATTACCTTATTTTATTCGTTTTAAACTTGCTCACAATAGAATCATAATGAAATCAGCCATATGTTATTGATGCCATTCAATTTATGTACATACAAAATGATTAATAGCACTTATACCGTTTCAAGATATGAACATTTTACGTTTTGTCGTTTACTATGTATTTATAAACACCTGCAATTAATCGATGTGCCAGTGTTACATATTTTATTCATTGCAACACCCAATCCGCAACATGATATCAGGCAAATAAGAAGTCTCTATCCTTCTAACCCTATACCTTTCCTGATTGCTTTAACCCTAACCTAACCTGGAGACATGCATGTCTTGAGACACAAATGTGTCGCCTTACAAAACAAAACGTCCAGGTTTGGTGCATTGCAATTGCATACGAATACATTTTATAGTGTTGTGGATATTTGAAACAGTTTATTCCCAGGATGAAATATCTGCATAACGTTTTCCTACTAGTCTTGCTAATGATATTCTCATATCTGTCACTGCCAAAATGCATGTTATATTGCATTATGCGAGCATTCTCTGCCTATCTTTAAGTAGTTAAGTTGTTAATTCACCCGATCCTCGTGGCTTGTACAGTTATAACTGATCTATGCTATAATTTCTTAGCATGTGCTACAGAAACTGTTAATGGTAAGGCACAGTTCTAACTGTACATGGTATGAGAATTGGTTGGTTAATTATAGTCTTGTCCAAAACTGAAGCCCATCTGACGTCAATGTAATAAAACGAAGGAAAGTGGTGTGCTTAAAAGATAAAAAATTACTGAACATGATCCCATGTAGTAGATAATTGTGCCGTGTTGCTAAGGTCTTTTGACAGTTTGTAGTATGTATCTTTGTATCTTTAAAACTTGAAAAATTGTCAATATTTCATTGGTATCAAACCAAGTATATCACAGGGTGTTTCATTTACCTAATACTTTGACCATAAATTAAAATGACAGTGAAATGATTTAAATACTGTCAGTTTAAAACACATTACATAGTACGGGCAGCTTTACATGGGAAATTTAGTCACCCCAAATTGAATTAGTTTACACGGGTATTTCACATTGACTCTTTTAAATCATATGACAAAAATTTTGTAACCGAAATTTTAAATTTATGCAAAAAACCCCTTTATTTTATTACCGTGAGAATACCACTTTATGTTCTGAAACATTATGAAAGATAGAAATAAGACGAGATTTGTACAATTAATTCATGTGTCAATTAGTTACTTCGGGGTGACTGCTTATCCCCTTTAACGATCCTTCCCTGTAGGACGCATCAAGGGTAAACAGTTAATTTGCATTAGTGGACACGATAAAACAGATAACCACTTTTAAAGTGAGGACAGGGCAATCGGGCATCAAAAAAGAAAACAACAGCTAGTTGCTTAATTAGGCGGCAATCAGAAACAATTGTGTGAACGAAAAAAGGGGTGATGATTATTTTGAGGATTTCTGAAAGAGGTTGCGAAGGGACCATGGCCCCTGATTGCTTATCTATGATTGATGTCAAAGCTAGTTTTAAATTAATCAGAAATGAAAGATTAAATAGAGGGCCATGATAACATTCAAGTTTACCATTGGGGTACTGCAAATGGGTTTTTCACTAAAGTCGAGTAGAAAACTGAGAAACATTTTGTCTTAAGTCCCAACAACCGTATAGCTTAGGGCAAAACCAAATGAATTACTCCCCCAAAAGTTATATTTATCGGCACCGCCGAAGTGGAGGGGGATGAGGGGACATTTGCCCCGGTCAATGCCTTTACCCCGAATTGACCTCCCAGTTTGCTCCTGTGCGAAAGTACGCAGTTAACAGGAGCAAGTGCAAGAACAACTTTTTTTTGCCCCGTCATTTCTTCTGCTACTTCCCCCTCTTGCCTCCCCCACTTTTAAAATTCTGGTTATATTCCGGAAGGGACACTCAACTGAAGGTGACAAAATATCCCAGTTTTCACGATGCACACACTTAAAAGTACCGGACTCGTATTACCACCATTTGCCTTAAATTGCAAGTTGAAGTATCTCACCACCGATTGAAGTAACACTAAAGAGGATGTACTGTGTAGCAATAACAATGATCAAGTGTCCTTGAGATCTTTCACAGATGACGCATTCTACAAATTCGTGTTTGCTTGCATTTGGAAGACATAAAGTGTTCAAAATTTTTTTCTCGGTGACATTGGCTGCAGCTATACTGTGCGCTCTTTACGAGATCGCAGTTTTATCACCTTTGAGGATTCAAATCCGCCGAGTATGGTTGAGTTTAGGGCGTGGTCAAAATAACAGCTATGGCTAAGATCCCACCAAAAGAGGTGGGACCGTGCGTCATGCCCCCTCCCCATCTCTGCCTGCTGACGCACATGCAAACAGTCAAAACTTTTCCTTTTTAATCTCAATTGTCTTAAAATGCCGTAGAAAACGTTCGTCTAGGGAAGAAAAAATAAAAATAAAAGCTCGGCTTTTGCGATGTTAGAAGTAGGCTAAGATATCACAGTATACAGGTATAGGCTCACCAGCTCACGAGAACAAGTCACCTGTGCTTGAATACGTAACATGTTTCGTGAAGTATTTTGTAGCACCTGCTTGAAACAGATGAGATCACTAATTCACTGTCAATGAAAAAATGAAGCACCAATTGTACAGTTGTTGGTAAATAAAAGAATGGTAGCTATTTTGTGTATTTTCTCTGTATTTATACTTTCGGGATGACTTCAATGCAGTTTAGGGTTGAGCGAACCGATACCTACATGAGAAACAAACGGAGTGTTAAAAACATTGCAACAGATAGTCTGCTTAAAGCTTATCTGTTTTTACACTGTCTCAATTATTGCTGCAAAAGCAACTTGACAGGTCCAGAAATGGCTGACATGACAACCTCATCTATGACACAAGTTATTACCAGGGGTAATAGTTTCCTAGAAGATGATTGCAATAATTCTACCATTGATTTCAACTATTATGGAGAGGAAGTTCTGTTGTTATACATCCATTCCTTTGACTTTTTTGAACTAGTGATTCTACCCATCATTGCATTGGTGGGTCTCCTTGCTAATTCATGCTTCCTGTTTGTAATTTGGAGAATACGCACAATGCGCACAAACCTGAACAAATACCTTAGCGCATTAGCCGTAGTTGACATTTCCCTCTTCGTGTTTGGACTCTCTGATCGTTATTTAAAACGTTTTTCACCGATAATATTCGATAACCATTCGAAGATTTTCGGTTTGGCAGGCTGTCCGTTCAACCTTTCAATAGAACTCACTTACTATTCATCCCTAATGATGGTCACGCTAATTTCATTGGAGCGTTATTACGCTGTCTGTAAGCCTTTGTCGCATCGGACCTTCGTCGGCGGTAACAGAACCAGACGACAGATCATAGGAGCCTTCGCACTGGCTATGTTTTTTGTTCTGCTTTTGATTCCATATCGTGGGATCTCGAGATGGAGTTGCGTTACTTATCCTCAAAATGGCAAGTATGATCATTTCCCGCGCAAAGTTATCTTATGCTTTACTGATAACGAGTATATTATAACAGTTAGTCAGGTCATACAAGCACTTCCATTTTATACAGCGTTGGTAGCTAGCAGTTTCTTTTATATTCGTATCACGCACGTGCTGATACAATGGGAAAAGAAACATCCTGTTAAAGTGAGCAATGATGTCTCATATGAAAACGAAACTTTTGCTTCAGCTTCTTCTACAGCTATGACGTATTGTGCAAGCAACGACATGGTATCGTCCGTTCCGTCAATTTCTTCCATGGCTGCTGCTGAAGATTTTGGCTCCAAGAGCAGCTTGTATTCAAAATCTTCCACGAGAAGCGAGATGTCGATTACAAGTCAGCGAATGAGAAAAAAGTCTCGAGCCAACCAAAGAGCCGTAACGAAAATGCTTTTGATAAATGCCCCGCTAGCACAAAACGTTTTTAAAACGTGTCAAGTGGTGTTATAAAGCCTTCTATAACACCACATTACACGTTTTAAAAACGTTTTGTGTTAGCAGGGTGGTTTTGTCTTTTTCATTTGCAATTCCCCAATTCAGTTTTATTTCACTTTGTCGTCTATCTTAAGACTCTTTGAAGTATACATTTCTGTAAGTGGACCTATTTTTACCCTCTTTCAAGTTCTTCTCTACGCGAATTCTGCCATCAATCCGTTCATTTACGGTGTAACAAATGCATCTTACAGAGCGGCATTCAAGAAGGCGTTACTGCCATGGCTCAAAAAGGCGTGAATTAGAATACAATGCTCATGTAACAGCTCAATTATTGTATGTATGAAAGCAATGGAACAAATTATGATTAAAGTGAGCGTGGTTACCATTACCGACGTAAAGTCCTCAATGCAAGTCATAAAAGGATAGGTTTTGATCTTTCCGGTCTTCAGGCTGCCATCCATATAGGAGAAACTGCGAAATAAATTGTTTTTACAACTGTCACGGACTATGTCAGGATTTCTTAGATCTCGCTTTGTTTTCTACTGGAGCTAGTCGCCTGTACTCGACACCGGCGAAATGAGATCAAACGCAGACTGAACATTCACACAAGCTATCAAGGAAGATAATGACAGTTTTGGAGACCACTGTACAGCATAAAGAAAACTGAAATAAACTGGAGTCTTCCTAAGCAATCGAAAATAACCTGGTGGGCTAGGAAAACACCTTACAGAGTAAATTAGTTCTATAACATCATGGGAAAACAGAAGAAAAGGATTCTCAGAATTTACAACACTATGTAACTCAGCAAGAATGGAGAAACAGGGACAATCAACTAGCCTACAGCTGACGAAACCAGTAGAATATATATTATACATAGTGTGTATATAGTGTATATAGCATATATATATATATATATATATAGATACATATATATATATATATATATATATATATATATATATATATATATAGTTAGACAAATAGAAAACACTGACTAAATATATTCACCAGAAAACTTTGATCAAAAAAGTAGAAAGTACAACGTTTCGAACGGATCAACTGCCCTTCGTCAGGTACACTGTGAGGCGAAAGCTACCCCAAGTAAAGATACCTAAAAGGTCCAAGCCAAATGAAGAGTTATGGTCTGTTGCTTTTTGGAATGTTAATCTTTTCGGTGCAAAAGTGTGGAGTTGATGTATCCTAAAGAAGTTCTTTTTTTTCCTCTGTGTTTTGTTAAGGCCCTAGACCGCTTGAATGGCGATCAAATTGAAATACTTGCAGCCCGTGTTGAAATGTTTCACTAGAGGGGTGTTAGCTTTTTTTCATTTCCTGCCTATGGCCCGGTGTCTCTGTCGTAATTGGCGTGAGGCTGGCTCCCCGTCTCTCCTATACTGTTTCCCACAGTCGTTACATTTAATAAGATAAATGACCCCAATTGACATGCCAAAAGTCCCGAGTATTTTAAAAACTTTTCCCGAACTTCTAAATGAATCCGTTTAACTAACATGGTCTCACACCTAACGCAGTTTTTACCGTGTAACCTGTAATTACCCAAATTTGTAGGTGTGTTTCTCTGCAATCTACCTCTTACAAACAAATCTTTTAAATTGGGAGGTTGCATGTTAATGGCTTTTGGTGGCCACTTAAAAATCTTGCTCATTTTATCAGATAATGAAAAAATATGGAAATGTTTATTAATTACTTCTTGTAAGGGCGGTAAGCGAGCCTTTCGAGTAACAACAAAAAGGGGAGACGATCTTACTTATGTTAATTTTCAGTAAAGAATTACGGGAGAATGCTTTAGTTTTCTCAATTTTAATCTTGATAACATTGGTAGGATAACCTCTTTTACTTAAATTGTTTTCTTAAGTTTTAAAGTTTCCGTTACAATCATTCTCATTGGAACAAAATGTTTTCATACGGAGAACCTGACAGAAAGGAATATTGTCTTTAACTGACTTCTTATGAAACGATGAACAGCAGGTCCGTAGTCAAGGGGGCGCCCCCCTAGAAGATCAAAAATTACCATTGCCGCAATGCATTTTAGTATGTTTTGCCCCCTCTGAAAAATTTTTCGCCCCCTTAGAAGCTTTTTCGCCCCCCTTCAGCACATTGTCTGGCTACGTGCCTGATGAACAGTGTCAATATTAAGGATCATTACAAGACGGTTCGGTAAAGAGTTTAGTACTAACACGACCTCCTGTAAGGAGGTCTAAATATAGGTGGAGAAATTGAACTCATAGGTAAAACATTATTTCATTTGGAAACACTGCATTAAGTTCTTTCATAAAATTCAAAAAGGACTGTTCTCCTTTACCTCAAAGGACCCAGATATCATCAATATACCTTTTCCAAATAAAAGGTTTCCCTGTGATTTTTTTCTTTCATCATTTCTTCAAATAGAGCCATTTCCAGGCACACGTAACTTGGGGCCATTTTTGGTCCAACAGAGGTGCCGTGAGATTGAATGACCATTAAATTCGAAAATATTGTTGTCCAGACATAGTTTTAAACGCTCACTGATTTCAAGAGCCTTTCTAGCGCCTTCAGTTTATAGGATACGCGGCATGCTTGGGTACATGGCTGATATGTCAATTGTAAACATACTTATTTGCTTGTTATTCGTGTGTATCTATATCTACATATATGTGTGTGTGTTGGTCAATAAAAATAATGACCTTTCATTACTTTTATTGACCTTTATATATATTACAAAAGTACAACGAACCCAAACAATGAACTACCAGCAAAAGGATCCAGACTGAATGCAAAGGTTCTTCTCCCTGTATAATATAAGTATGATGGAAAAACAAGAAACACAACTTTTGCTGCTCCACTTTAATTAAATTCAAATGTTCCGATCTGGCCCTCCAAAGATCAAAAAAATTTTGATTTTTGAAAAATCAAATGCGCCACTAATCGCATTTAGTCGTAGGGCATTCTGCTGTAGGCTGACGTATTACCTTTGCAATAAAAATTGAAGTAAATAACAAATAAAATGAAAGGAAAACCCATTTTTGGCGCGCTTGGTGCTTGGCGAGCACCTATTAATGCCAGTCATCTCACTATTACTTTGATAGAGAAAGACGACTTTGGTGCGGTTATTGTTAATTCTCAAGCGTCATGCAAGGAGGGATGTCACTTACCCCCTCCCCATCCGATGGTAAATTTTACAGTAGACTTAGGCCTATTTTAAAAGTCAGAGTGCGAAAGTCTAAATAAGTTACTGCCGTACTCGAAATTTCCAACTGCTGGCTTTCTGGTGGTGGTATACTCCTGTAACTGAAAAAACAAAAACGAAATCGGGACAGTGAAATCATAGAAAAACTTTCGGTTTCTCTTTCGGTGTTATTTTGCTTCTTGCGTTAGTCTTGTGATGTTATGGTATCTGTGCCAAACGTGAACGTACGTAGATGGGGACAGTTGTGACGTAGCCGATCATATCGATGTAGGCCACCTGTACTGTTTCCCCTAAAAAGGTGAAACGATACTGCTTTTTTATCCTCTCCTACTTTTATATGAGAAGAAATCATTAGAAAATTGGTGTAGACAGGACTGGTGCTTTGACTGGAAGTAGCGTGAGGGTATCTTTTCGAATGATCGATTTTTAATATTTTCTGTCATGATTTGTCTCAATGAACAAAAAATTTCACGCGCTCCGTGCGTTTTTCATTGACCTTGGCAGGTTGTATAACGAGAGTCAAGCCTGAATCTAGACAGGGGCATAACCTGCCCGAATCCATTCGTCCTATCTTTCGTGGACCGTTTTGCGTAGATGAAAAGGATTCAGCTTTCATTGTTTCGATTATAAATGCAAGGCCCTCAGAACCTTGGAAATTGCACACAGGGACTCTTCAGATCCAGAGGAGAGCTTTTCCGTTTCTACTCACCTTTGTCGGCACCACTTTTCTTTGCGACGGTTCCAAAGCTGCTGCACAATATATATGCTTATGATTGCCAAAAAAACAGGAAATACCACCGAAGAGTCTTAATTTCAAGTTTTTACCTTAGACCTTCCGCCCGTACGCAGGTGCTCGTTTGAGAGGACCTATGCCCTTTGAGAGAATTGTTCGCCTCTTTCTTTTCTTTTTTTTTTGAAGTGCAGATTTCAATACTGTGATATTTAAAAGAAAAATTCGTGTTCGTTTTTGAAACACGCTTTCAAAAACGAACACGTTCACAGTACGGTTCAACGGGCACGGACGTATTCAACATTGTTGACACCATTCTGCATCAGGCTTCTGAAGAGTGAGGACTTGTTCAAATTGGCCCTTACGAAACAGTTCTGTAAAGCTGTCTTGTAGTAACCCACTTACAACCTTTCAATATTTTAGCTCCCTTTACAGGTTGAGTACTTTACCATTGACTGGTTAACACCTTTTACGATTATATATATATATATATATATATATATATATATATATATATATATATATATATATATATATATATATATATATATATATATATATATATATATATATATATATATATATATATATATATATATACACATACATAATTTATGGTGTCTTTTACAGCAGTGGTATCCTATGTTTTACCTTTCGACCTTTAAATTTTGCAATCATTTCGCAACCCGTGCAATCTCGTACAATGTACTGGTATATTTTAACCCTTTTTTGCTAGTTCCTTAATGGAAACCTTACTTACTTTTTTGTATCAAAGCTTTAAGAGCCTTTTACAGTTGAACTGAGATCCTATTTTCCATTTTAAAATCGTTGGAGCCATCGAATACTACTTGCGTTGAGATAACCTTAAAGTCACGACAATGTAGAACCGAGAACTGGAAAACTATGCTGGTATTATTTTTTCACTTCTAATGAATTCTTTCAGAGTCCAAACAAAGGATTACAAGTGGCTGCTTGAGAAATTTCGAGAGCACTATACAGGTCAAGTGACCTGACTACGCATTTTAGAAGACAGTTTAACACGCCATCAAACCCTGTGTTACATCAAACGAGTAGTTCATGATTATTACAAAATCCTGGAGAGCTGTCGAAAAAGAGGTGGCCCCGGCGAAGTAATCGACCCTAGATCAAACTTTACCTCAGACGACTACCTTAGCCTATTGCCAACTTGTAAAAAAAATAGACAGTTAAAACATATTGCGCCCCTTTAGCGTAGTAGCCGACATTTGTGCCCCAAAACGCCTTTTCCCCTTTACCACACTTCCGAGGTCAGGTAAAGTTTGGACGGTATATAGAACTGGCACACGATCTAGAGCTTACGTCTAAACTAATATCTGAATATAACATGGAAATGCTGGTGGGGGTCACCTGATGATGGTGACCGTGCAGGAAATTGTGCAGTATGTAGCACCCTAAGAAGTAAATTAAAAAGGACCCTGTCAGAAAGTTTTACCAAGTTCGGAAACATAAAGATGCATCTATGATTACACATGCGCCGTTGGATCGTGGAGCACTCCCTAATGGGATGGGGTCCAGTGGTAACATCTTACCAAAGGTCCAAGGGAAAAGTCCCGAAATCGCTGTGAGTAATATCAAAAAGAGAACACTCGCATGAAGTATGTATAGCAGATCCACGAAACACTCCACTCACTACATACAAATATCGACATAATGTTGCATTCAGACAGGCGTGCTTTTTAGGAGAGGATGATGTAACCGAAGGACGAAGAATAAACCATGTTCCTTTTTTGTAAATGTATTAATGAAGCACCGCCTACCAATAACGATGTCTGAACCAGAAAGCCAAAAGGCTTAGTGACTCCTTATCTCTGAAAATATTTAGGCCCTAACTAAATTTCACTTTCTGAGGTTTCAAAACAAAAGCTCTCTCCTACTGCAGGCAAAAACCTGAAACTACTCCAAAACGGTGTGACAACCCCATATGATAAGTATAGCTCCATCAATGCAGCCCCTCTTTAGAAATCATGTTTGTAAGCAGTTTACAAGGTTTTCATCATCTGACCTTCAACTTCCTCAGGCAGGCTTTGCCCTCGACGAAAAACACTAGGGTTAATACAATGACTATAACGTATCCACACACAAGTAAAGTATATATGGTTTCAACAACCTTGAGATATCAAATTTACACAGTTTTCAATTTTTGACCTCTGGTCACCTCTGAACTCCTCTCCAAAAACAATAGGATTCTTTCTCTCAATGAAAAAACCTTTTTATTAAGTATCAATGGTATCCATCTTTCGCATCTTGAGCTGTTGCGTTTACTAGCAATTTGCACCGTTTTCGCTGTTTCACATTCCGTGACCTCAGGTAACCTTTGACCTCGATCAAAAACAATAGTGGCCATCTTCTGACAATAACGCAACCACATGACAACTTTGAAAGTATACATGCTTCCTACCTTGAGATATCGTTTTCTCTGGTTTCGGTGTTTACCTATGGTGAGCTCACATTACCTCTGACCTCCACAAAACTATACTATTCTTCCTCTTAATATGGTAAGTTTGTGTACCAAGTATGCATATTATCCACTAGTCCTTTCTTGAGATATCGTGTTTACACAAGGTTTTAGTTTTTGTCCTCTTGTTATACCTCTGATGACTTCCAACATCGTCCCAAAATAAGAATGGGTGTTCCTCACAATACGATAAATTTCTGTAACAAATATGACAAATGTCCATCATTTCTATGAGGTATCGTGTTTAAAAGCAATTTCCAAGGTTTTCAAAGTTTTACCGCCGGTGACCTCAGATAACCTTTGCCCTCTGCCAAAAACAATAGGGTTCAGTTTGTGACTTTAATTAACTGCGCATCCACATTCTAAGTATGAAAATTACCCAGACTTCCTACCTAGAAATATCATGTTTACAAGGTTTTGACCTCTGGTGACCTGATATGACCCCTGGCCTCCACCAAAAACAATAGGGTCCTTTCTCTCAATATGATAAATCCATATACCAAGTATGAATAGTGTCCATCTTTCCTATCTTGAGAAAAGAGTTACATTTTAAACCATATGCATGATGTTTCAGTTATTCCCGATCCCCTCCTCTGCCTGGTCAGTAGGCGAATCTTTTACCTTTAGTTGTCGAACAAAGTGTTTCCGCTTATTGTCAGGCATGGGGTGCGAGCCGTGCATCTGAAATTTGTATTAAAATCAGTCTACGTGATAAAAATTGCATGTAGGCTTTGCAAAATGTCGCTTTTGGTTTTCTAACAGACACAATGGCAAGTCTGGCCGGTTACAGGCCAAGGATTTCAGTTTTCGTTGACATGTCTTTCCAAAAGAAAGGAAACACCGAAAAGACCCGCCCTTCTTTGCTTCCTTCAACTGAGTGCGCATTCAATGACATTTACAGATACCGTAGATAACTATTCAGGTTTATGTCCACTATTTGTAAATACCTTCTGAGCTTCCAGGCTACGCTCTTTTTATTCCATTTGGTGCTGCTCTCAGGCTGAATCCGGAGCCTTTCGACGGACCTAGACACCACACATTCAGGTACGAACGCTAACCATTTCAAAATGAGGCCTAAAGGCTAAATCATGGCTACGCTTCTGACTGTGAGCCGTGAGATCTTCCCATAGAAATTAAGTTTTATTTCTATGGATCTTCCAAATTAAACATGTGGGCCACCAGGAAAATTACGTACGTTTTTACCATAGGACTTCGAAGAATATAATATACACTACACAGCGCACATTGCAAAGTTGTAGATTCCGTGTGGTGATGTATAGAAACCGCAGAGGACAAGGTAAAGCTGTGTGACGACGGATTAATTTAATAAAAGTGATTCCCAAATTCTGCCGGTCTGGACAGTGGCGCCGCCAGAATTTGGTGATTGGGGGGAGGGGGCACCACAGGTGACGTCGTAATGCCACCTCAGTTAAACCCCCAAGTCTGCGTAAATTGTACCCTTTTATGCGTCCCTGCGATTGTATACAGCAGTGAAGGCTCCTGCCTTTGTCAATTCATAAAGGTGCCGTCCTGGTAGATGGTTCTACGGGGCTGTCCCCCTCCCCTTCGAGAAAATTGTGTTAATTTAAGGTTGCTTAGATCCAAAATGGTGCATTTTGGAATATGTTTGGAACTGATCATATATAGCTGGAAGATGTCCACAATTTAGTGAATTCTAATTTTTGTAAGGTGAAAGAGGAGAGTACGTTGTCGAAGAGAAGGGTATGTTGTCAACAAACCTCCTGAAGCTACCCTTTTGGCTACTTCACTGCCTTCTATTCGGGGGAAGTTTTCACGCAAAAATATGTGCGTGTAGTCCACAGAAACATTCTGTACTATTACGAAAATTTTCCTTTGCTTCATTGTGCATTATAAAAAGGCTGCCTAGGGCTGGCAGACACCGGTATAGGGCCTTCTAGAAGCTCTGGATTAATTACATACAATGCGGACATTTACATGATGCTTATTACACAACATATGTTACTTTACAGTATGACGCCGAGCAAGTCAGACGAACAACTTCCAGTAATGGGGAATGGGAGGCAGGGAGAGTACAGGTGCGGGGAGGTGGTATTAGACATAACAGACACCCCTGATAGGTATAGAAAAAGGGGTGGAGGACTAACAAGCGCGTTTCCGAGTCAGAATGCTTTTTCGTCGTGAGTGTATAAACAATCCCCATCTATACCGACAATGGTGGGAAGCTCCCGGTAAAAAAATTTGAAAAATGTTTAACGGCAAATACGTACTTTCAACCTTGCACATCATGCCACAAATTAGATTGAACGATCCCATATCGATGCGAGGCCCCTACAGAGGTTGGAGACGGTACCTCTGATTTCCGGAACAGTGTTGTGATCAGAATAGTTCCATGTGTTATTACCTTAATAATGGTCATGAGATGGCTTGTAAACCGTGACGAATGCCTGCGAAGCGTGGCTAAATTTTTCTTTAAAATAAGATTTCCATGACAAATCTGCATTCAGGTTCTGAATCGAGACACTTTGAATTCCCCAACAAACCTACATGCCAATCAAAAAAAAAAAAAAAAAAAACAGTCTTTTGTAAGAATTCGTAAACAGCCTTCAACTTTTGCTGCTGTGCATCTCCGGGAGTTGCTACGAGAATATTGATAATAAGAACAATATTGGGGTAAGATTTGAAGCGAGCGGAGCGCGCGAAAGTTTTGATAGTTTACGAAAGATTTGCGAAAATTCTGATTGTTTGAGAACCATATGTGATAGAAAATGATTACAATAGATCCATCACTCGATCAAAAACACACCTCATCCTACCTTCTACAGAAATCTATAGCGTAAACGCCTTTGGGGATCATTTTAACATTTTCAATTTTTCCGAAATCGATTGAGGGACACCCCCATGCCCCCAGTTCTGCAGGAACCATTCATGACATGGCTGCTTGCCAATTAAGGGAAATTTCAAGGCGTCCTCCTGATAGAATGTCTCATGCAGTATGCCTATATGGTTACAAACATCATGAGTAACCTACATGGCCTACAACACAGAAACCCATGTTATAATCTCCTAACAGTATCTCCTCAGGCTGCCTAATGTTTGCTTAACATGCTAGCCAGCCCAGCATGTAATGAGATCATCAATTTCTAGGCTTATGAAATGTTCCTACCCAACCAGTCCCATATATATGGCAGGTTGCAACATACTGTATGAGCATCTGGGTAGGAGAACCTTACATATTGTATAACTTGGGAATTTTGCATTACCTATATGCAGATGAATGACACCATTCTATTTGTTGTTTCTTTCAGATTTATTGGGGTTTTAGTATTTGTGTCAACAAATAGATCTTATAGGACATTTCCATGAATCTACTCATGGTACGCTTTGATTAACTTTCATTTTGTTGACTAAATTCCAAGTCTGGAGTTGCCAGCTTGATACTTAACACATAAAGTTTAACATTTGCGAAATAAAATTAGTAAAACTCAAATTTTATGCATCATCAGTGCTTCCAATCATAGAAGTACAATAATTAAACGATAATGGTCAATTGAGAATAAATTAAACACATGATTATTCCAAAATATTGTCTTGGTGTTTTTGCAACTGCTACATTCTAAAAGGGTCAAATGTCAGTCACTCGGCACCAAGTTGTTGCCTAACTTAGCACCTTATTTGGCGAGTGTGTCACAGTCATAACAGGTGATCCTGTCCCAATCTGCTTTTCAGCAGTTTTGTTTCGCTTACTTACAAAACTGTTTCCACGGATGTAAAAGCGCAGTGGTTTTTCCTGAGATTCCTTGGGTGCAGATTCTAGACCAATCCTTGGACAGCATACAATGTCATCATCAGAAACCAAAGGGGCGTCTTCAACCCAAATTTCAGAATTTGTTACAAGACTCTCCTTATCAAATAATGCCTTTGTGATTTGTAAGGCATCCGTCAGTTTTCCAGGTCCACTGCAAAGAGCTTTTTGGTTCAATTGCTTTTTTGATTTTTGTTTCTTGGATCTTAACTTCTGCATCATATTTTCTCCATCAAGAGGTTCTAGGCCTCTCAACAAGACAACACTTCCATCCTCTGAAACAAAGTAAGTGATCACACACTGAAAAAAAATGTATTTTGTATTTCAAATCAATTACAGCAAATTACCTGGATATGAAAAGATGGGGCCACTTTCAGGAAAGCATCAATATAAGACTTTTTGCAGGGAAATGAAAATGGCAAAGCTCTAAGATTAACTGCTTTTAAAAAATCAGTTATCACTGAGAAATGGAAGAAAAGGAATATTCACTGGACACTGCCAAACTCAGAGCAAGTGAAAGGGCTGTCAGCTTACTAGGGGGAAGTCTAAATACAGTTTTATTCATACATCTGGCTGGACTTCAAAGAGGTATTTCAATTAATTATTCTTACTGTTCCCATAGTGATTCCTTTCTTCATCTGTCTAGATCACTTATAATGGATATGCTTATACCAGATCTGTTCATACTAGATACTGTATGTTTGTACCAGACCTGCTGACAGGGGCATAGCTAGGGTGAAATTTTTAAGGGGGCCTGGGTATCAAAAGGGGGTTCCCGGCATTGATTGCCATCCTTAATTCTTACCAATTTTATTAGGACACACACAATTTCTGGGGGTCTAGCAAACACCTGAGGGCCAGGCCCCCAGGTCCCCCCTCCCATAGTTATGCACCTACCTGCTGATGCCATAGATATTCTTACCAGGGCAGTTCACACTAAAGCTGTTCGCACAAAATCTGTCCATGTTGAATCTGTTCACATGGGAGATGTTCATACTAGATCTGTTCACCTTGGATCTGCTCATACCTGATCTGTTCACACCACACCTTTTCATACCAGATCTGTTCATACCAACGTAGTACCCAAACCGGTACTCAAATACATGTTTCCGCACTTGTACCTGTACTTGTGATCTGATACCCATACTTGTATCTGTACTCATGAGCTGGTAAATACCCGTGCTCATGATAAAATTTTCTTCACTCGTACCCACACTCATGCTAATGAGCTGGTACCAGTAACCATACCCCACCCATGCCATGGTAACCCGTACTCATGGTCTTGAACTCACACTCTTTGTCCAAATAATAAATTGTACTCAACTCCAAAGGCATGTTGAAGTTGTACTGTTTTACTGTATCATGTACCTCAGTACAAGACACTTAATATGAAATATGCAATCACCCAAATGTGAATGAGTGTACCAATGTATCCTACTTCATGAATGGTTCTTTCAATCATGTGACAATGTTTTTGTTATCATAGTGTAAATTTTTAAAGCAGAATAAGTCCTTATTTTACTTTAAAGGGGAATTTTCATGATCCCAGACAGTTCCAATTCTCCCAACTATGCATCTTCTAGCTCCTCCCATAACTGTATGAGGCTCTTCCTTGTGCAAGAATAAACCTGTTTTATTGCTTAAGGCCATGTCCTGGTGAGCATACAAGGCTATAAAATGTAATAAAAGTACTCTCTCTGCCTTGTGTGGAATGTGAGCTACTCTGCATCTTTCAAATTTTCAAACTCTGATGTCAATCAAAGAGCAGTCACCAACTGAGAATTTTGATATACATACACTAAAAATATACTTTGGGGTAATGACTGTCTGTCTTTAAATATTCAATGTACATATTTGTAAACATAATTTAATATGCTTAAGACTAAAATATGAGAAGACTTGAAAGATTTAGCTAATCTTTCAAAATACTGCAAACGCCGGGCGACTGCTGATTCTTTTTAAAGGCACTGCAATAGGCAGTTGCCCCAAAATTGCTTTGAAAAATCAGCAAACTCTTGCAAATCTTCTGGTTCATACTACAAAATTTTGCAATTATGTTGCAACATGTCTCACCAACACTGGCCAGCAGTCCATCCAGTGACCATCACCTATAAGGCCTTCATTAACATAAAATAACATTAACATAGCAACTCAGGAAGGGTTCCAAGTTCCCTTGACCCAAACATATAGCTTTTAAAAAGCTCTGTGGACATTTAAATGTGATATCTATTTGATGATTTTATTTTTTCAAGCAATTACTGTTCTGCGCTTTCACCATGAATGAACATGAGGTACTCATGCAAATTTGTGACATGCAGAGAGGGATCCATGAAATAGGTGTGATGTTATCCATTGTTTGCTTATCCTTCATTCCAAGGACAGCTGTAATGTTGGGGTGTCCGGAGGGGTTTATTTTGGAAGTAGCTATTTACTTCTTTGAAAATGTTCACATTAAAAATCAAATTAAAAACTGGCTGGTAGGTAATAACAGATAATTTATAAAGGATTAACAAAAGAAATAAAGATATGGTGCAACACCCCATATCATAATTTTGCAGAGCTGGTAAACAAACTCAGAACTGAACTATGAAGAGTGATTCCTTGAGAATGGTGAAATTTATATGTGCAAATAATTCCAACAGGTTTTCCATCAGGGATCTTAATCATAGGGGTAAAAAACTGTTCAAGACTGGGGAGAGGGGGTGGAAAAGTTGTTTCTGACCTCCATCCTGAGGGATGGAGGGGTCTAAGGGGAGGGGTGGGGAAAATTTTGATAATTTGAAGGTCCTTAGATGCAATTTGGTGCAACATATTGGGTAAATTTTAAGGAAAATTACTAATTTCTTACAGAGGAACAAATAAGGGGTTTAGTCCTTGAATTGAGCAGAGACTTCTGCCCCAACACGTTTTTGCCGGGGGCAAGGGGGCTAAAACCCTTCTCAGCCCCCTGCTTTCTATGTCTATGATCTTAATCTAACATTGTTCAGTAAAACAACTGGGGCCTGTTTCACACAGTTCAGTGGTACGATCGATCTTAAGTTTGATCTGCCATGCAACTATCCTATTGAAATCAAACTTAAGATTGATCTTAGCCCTTCATGAATTAGGGCCCTAGTTTGGATACATGCCTACAGACCTTTAAGATACATAAACCTGAGATTACCTGAACACATGCTAACCTGGTAATTAATCCACACTCTGGTCACTTACCTCGACTTGAGATGTTCATACAATGATAGATACCATAAATTATGTACACATAAAGTGTCCCAGGGTCCATCCACATTGCTTGCCGACTATGTGTTTTGCGCCCTTCATATGAGTGGCAGGCTGGATCTTTTCTTCCCAGGTAAGCCTCTGTCTCTACAATTCTTCCAGAGAGTCTTACACCATTCAGCTCTCTCACAAGGATTTTCCCTAAGAGACTTTTGGAAAGTTGAACACACTCTTGATCATAGAATTCAGAGCCAAGTCTTCTTTGCTTTACAGTTAGGGAGAATGAATGATGACTGCTTCCATCTGATTGAGAGGAACTGTCCTTTTTTGTTCCACCAGTATGCAGTTTTGTGGGAAGGTGACAGACCTCAGTTAAGTTTTTTCTCTTCATTGTTTTCCACTTGCCAATATAAAATCTATTCACAGTACATATCATGTATGTAGTCTATTCACTTAATCTTCCAAACGACCAAGTATTCTGAAACAAAAAAAATTAATACAAATAATAATGGTTCACCTGCCTGCAATGGGTAAGAATTCAGTGCAGTCCCCCGAAAGCTCCTAGGCTATAATTAACTTAAACATCACTTCACATGAACTGTACATAATTTTCTTTGAGGAACTGCTTTTCACACTTCTACGTACACCTTGGCCCTGTTTCAAAAAGGGTTATGATTGATTTAAAGTTTGATTTCAGCAGGACGATTGCATTGCAGATAAAATGTAAGATCGATCCTAACTGTTTATGAAACACAGTCCTGGTCCTTCTTCATCTGATGATTTTTCGTCATAGACAGGTTACTTTACTAGGCTTCCACAAGAGTATGAAGATTTAAAAGTTGCTAGCCTTGAATTAAAAAAAAATTAGAAAAATGCAGGCAAAGGTGACTGGTAAGATCACTGGTCTGTGGATCCATGCCAGAGGTAGGCCTATGTGACGACCTAATGAACCGTTGCCCTAACTACATGATACACAGAGCACACCTGTGTATCAGTGTAAGTCAGTGGGCTAAAAATCATTAGCACTTTATAGTGTTTGCAATGCTGTTTCACAGCATGCTTTTAAAAAACAATTAATGTGGCATTACTTTAATTACTGTACATGCTCAAAGTACAGTAATGAGTTTGAGCAGCGAGTCCTTCATGTGTAATGTAAGTTTACTGAATAACTTTCTCAAATTTACCTAAACTGTAATCTACATGTTTAAAATTCAAGGTGAAACATTTCACAACAAAGAGTTTTTGGAGTGCTCTGTTTTACGTTAAGCAGGCCTGCAAGGCTTCACCAGCACTGGCCCAACACATCATTATTGGAGATGATATCATAATTAGGCATTAGAAAGCGCCATTTCCTTGGTAGGCCTGTGCTAGTAACACTATGCCCCAACTGATAATGGAGACTTGCTAACTCTCCCGGTTACACCGAGAGTCATATGGTTTCAGGCATTGTCTCATGGTGAAAATGCGAGATCTCACGGTGAAAATCCCTTTAAGGCAATGCCAGATAAGTTTCCTTTCATTGCTGGTTACGTTACTCATTTAGCAAAATCTTCCTATGCCAAAACTTGTCAAGAGTTGTTATCTATACCAATTAGGTGCTCATTCAAGCATTTGTCATTAGCCCTAAAGGTTGAAATTTGATTGCAGTTTATGTCAGATTAAACTGAAAGGTGATCTAACCTTCAATGACCATAAATAATTTGATCCCTTTTTGCCAGTACTAATTACAGGGCAGGATTTTTGTTGTTTGTTGTAATGTAAACCCCACAGTGTTGGACTACTGTTGTACCAGAACAGTCATCAAACCTTTTAACAATTTTTGCTGCTGCTCAGTAGAGCAGCTAATTGAAGTAATGAACCAGTGGTCGGGTACTTTAATTGGGAACAGCACTTTTCTCCTAAAAACTGCGGTAGCTATGACTATTCCAGCAAAGAAAAATTTTGCCTAATGTATTGAATCCCACATGTATCCTTGTCACAAAAGTGACTTAAGAGTGACTGCCCTTCTATATATATGTCAAACTAAACCTTCCACAATTTTTAACCAGTGTGTTTTGTAGACGGCATATCTTACCTTTATTATGAGGGTGAACAAAAAAAATCTAAAATCTTCCTAGTGAGAAAACCCTTTTCATATATTTACAACATATGAGATTTCTTTAAAATCTCCAGGTTTGAGGTGTGATTTCCAGGTTTTCTTGAACCACAGGGTTTGCCATTTTTGAGGTTGGCAAGTCTGTGTGGATAATGCCAGGCTGCTCCTACTGGCACAATAGAGGGGTGTGCAGTCTGCACAGCTGAAAAATCACTTATGACAACTTCTACACATAATATTATTTCAGAGTTTTGTCAACTTTAAATGGCTCCATTTAGCAAATAAGCCACCTTTACATATACTTCACCCATCCCCTCAGAGGTAACACCTTTCTTATGATGGCACCCATACGCATCACCAAGTATATTGCACCTGCACCTGTTATTATAATGTTACTAATAGTGATAAATCCCAGAAAGGTTTAGCTCTCTCCTTGAGAGAGTAGTTTAGTAAATACAGTCAGTCTACTCCAGAACACAGGTGTGCTCACATCTCTTTATTTCTGAGTTCCTCATCTCTCCACCCACTCTCTTGGCCTCTACAGGCATGCTGTCTAGCGTGTTTGGATATCAAACCCGACATTGGAGGGGCCAAGGAGAGTTGTGATCCCTGCCGCACGGCGCCCCCATTGAGAAACCACCACCCAAGTTCATTTCCTTTCAAGGAGGGACTCAAACACACGCCTTGAGCAGTGGACATGTCTTGCAACGAAGGTTGTATGAGCCTACCATTAATACACACCTACAACCTACAGTAACGTACTGTGCAGCCTAGGCCTATCAAACGTTAGGTCCATGATGTATGCGGACTACCGACGTACGAAAGTTACAAACCGATTATTTCTTTAGCTGGATCAACTTGCTGGTAGCTAAAATATTCAGTATAAAGTTGCATCGTCATCCCTTACAAGAGAGAGCCAAAGGGCAGGGAACATTTGACAGCCAAGTATACACTCTAAACACTGCAAGTTCCAAAGTACAAGGTGCCGTGTTCGATATTGTTCACGAACTATGCTGTGCTAGCTGTTGGGGGTATTAATTATGTAATTCACAACACATTACGAACGGGGAAAACCCTCGTTTCTTCCAGGGTGTACGTTGGTAAGTTGAACAATCGATGTCGTTTTAACAAAAACGTACAACTAAGCAACAACTGAAAGTCGCTGCAATAAACACTTCGATATCTTAAACGTTACTCAGTATATAAACACTTATTTCAAAAAATAAATAAATGACATTTGACACTTCCTGCATTAATCTACTTCGCTTGTGATTTAATGCATGACGTAGTTGCATTGGATGTTTTTATGAGTCTAATTAGTCCGTATGTATATTCTATTTTAATGTCCATTTTCGTCATGTTTTGTGCTTTTATGTGATCTTTATTTCCGTTTTCCATTTGTTTTGAGTCTATGCTTAATTTTAAGTGTCCTGTGTTTTCTTCGCCCATTTTCTTTGCCTAATCTTACCGTTCTTATTGTATTTTAATTGTTTGATATTTTTGAAGGGCCTGGAGAAGATAAGCTCACTGAGTTTACCCTTTTGAATGTTTACAAATAACTTATGATAACAAAGAAAAAAAAAATAGAAAGGAAGTTGTTGAATAAGTGCTGTACCTCCGAGTGCATAAAATCTTCTTGGTTACATTGCAAGTGATATAACCCAGTCCGTGGCATCGTTCCATTGTTAAAGATGTAACCAGCATTTCTTCCTTCACTAAAGGTGGGAGTTTTTATGACGCCTACCTTCAGCCAATTTAAAGATTTACACGTCTGTAGAAGTATACTTGAAACTTGAGGTTTCGATGAATTCATTTGGTAGACTTTAGCTTAATTTAGAGCTCTAAAATGTTAGCAATGTGATGCAGTTAAAGGGAAGTGTTGCATTTGTTTTGCAGAAAATTTCCACAATTTTGAACCCAATATTAATAGATACGGAATGATAGGCAATTCAAAATAAGCCGCAGTACGGTAGCTTTTTTTCAAGAAATAAGGCTCTCACAGGAAGAAATTCGGTTATTTGTTGTACAAGAGTAATTTGTTCACCCAAACTTTCAAAAATTCAAATGATGCAACATCCGTTACTCTTGCAATGCATATTTTGAGGAGATAAAGCTATTGCTAGAGTTTATTGGTGACTGACTGAATGGTTTACTAATGAGTTAAGGTATTTTCTTTGTATGCCACATTGGTATACTTTCCCTTTAACACACCATGTACGAGAAATAACCATGATTCTTACCTGGAGATATCATATATTAACTGACAAGGTTTTCAGAGTTTGAAAAATGATGAGGTGAAATGACTTCTCACCAAACACAAAAACAGATCATGATCTGTTTTTGCAACTACAGCTACTTAGAATAGGCAACATCCCCTTCAAGTTACTAAAACAGAAAACTCACTAAATAATGAGGATTCCTAAAAAACATATAATCAATTCAACACCTTACGAAGATTTAGGGTACCAAAGAAAGCACTATTTTGAATCCAAGCCACGTACCTCACATAAACAAAAATTTCTCAAAGTGTATAGGGCCTAGACAGCACCTCTTACCTAGCCAATGATAGGAAAAATACCACTAAATATTGCCAATTTGTAAAGATATATTCACTTTAAAGCTTTGATAACGACAGCAAAATTTAACATCTAGGGGTCGCCATGCACCATCAATTTTTTCGTCAATTAATTGATTCAATTGACTTTCCTCACACACGATCAATGTTTTTTCAACTTTATTGTCAATTTTCATTCTGATCAAAATCTTTGAAATGAAAGGATCTATCGCACTGGCAATCCAAACCGAAAAGAAGAGGAGGTGGTCGAAAAAATGGTTTCTCCGTCGAAATCAACTCGGACTCGACGGTCAGACGGATAATGAATTATTGATCAATATATTGACGCTTCGCCCACACACAGTCAATTAATTGACGAGCCGTCAATAAATATCAAAGGAACTTTGATCCGTCCTAGTTTCTTCAATGAAATTGTTTGAATTAATTCACCGTCAATGTCCCCCATACACGATCATTTTTTTTTTCGTCAATTGATTGATATCAATTAATTGACCAAAAAATTGATCGTGTATGAAGACCTCCCCTAGGATGGCACCCCGGCATACACAGGGAAAAAAGAAACGGTCCGCCCGGCCGGGTGACCACTGTCTGCAGGCACGTCACTTGGTGTTCAGCTAAGACAATGTCACAAACTGCCTACTTGGCATTTTGCCCAGGCTACGGCCCTGACGTTGAGGTTTGCATCGGGCTTATACGATCATACAACTCACACTGCCCAGCAGGAATTTATGTTGAGACTACCTACCAGGTATGCCACTAAGGGGAAACCTTACACTATAGTATGAATAGACGGTGGGGATCCGCATTTTCATCAGCACAAAAGGAGGAAAAGGGTGGCAAGCCTGCTTCCTGAGATCACCCCCGGTGCACGTGCAAAGCGCGCAGAAAAGGTATTCAGTATTAAAGAAATTTTCGTGCAAGTTGTGGCATCACCACATGATGATTCCTGTTAAAGTTGTGATGATTGGCTCTGCCTCGGCGAGGACCCAGGAGATCAAAGTTCCCCTTGAAAACTTTCAGACACCTGCATTTAAAGCAAAGGGACGATAGCCTATGGGATAAAGCCATTTTATTATCTTAATATATATTATTGGATATTAACTAATGGCAAAAGAAATCGCCATCTTTTAAGTTTTCAGAAGTAAAACTGAGCAAACAGATGATCAATGCGTGAATTTTATTGAATGAGAGGTACTCACAGCCAAAGTGTTTCCATTGCTCTTGAGAAAAGATGATTAAATGATGTTAAATAATTCTGGAATAAATTTCCCATTAATGCCTTGCTTCATACCAGTTCATAAAAGTATAAGTGAGCGAAGCGCGAAAGTGTAATTCTGAGAATAATTTGTACAAGTTTAGCCCCTGATTGACTGAAAAAGTGACAGTGGGTTCTTGCATATTTTTTATACTCAAAATATTGGGGGCACAAGGGGAGGAGCACGAGGAACTTGGGTGGGGGAGGCAAGCGCCCGGGTCCCTGCCCCCCTGGCGACGCCACTGCATAAACCAGGAAAGAAATTAGCGTGTTTCTTCTTTAGCTCGTGTGCACGTCACGTTTTCAAGATAAATAAATACACACAGAAACAAATTCTGTGCGTGTTTCACGAGAAGTCAAGCCAATTAAGGTATTCTAACAACAGCATTTGATGTGCTGTCTTTTTATTTTTGTACGCAAATTAATAAGACATCGGCGTGCGAATTTCAAATATCCGCCTCCATATTTGCGTTTCCATGAGTCACTTTTGGAAACAGTATAGGTTAGTTAGTTAGATGAGGTTTTACGGCTCAGTTTCTAACCAATTGGTTTAAGTCGGGCCGGCCACGGCCTTTTTTCTAGTTGTGGCTCACTGGCTTGTTAGGTATAGGAGTTTGGTATCTATGCTTGCAATACCTTTAAAAGTATGGGGCTTGCAAACCCCTTTGGGTCAAAGCCACGTTTTTTGGCAGATGGTTGAAAAAATGGTTCCAAGAATACCTGCAACTCACTTACAAAAAAGCAATTCAGGTTTTCTTGGGCCATATATCTATGTCTCCATCCAACACTGCATGAGCAGAGACAGAGCTTCTTAAAGTGGAACTAAAGTCTACAATTTCAAGAATATATATTCAAGAGGTTAGAAAATAGATTTCATTCATCCAATTCCCATTTTCACGGCTTCCTGCGTTGCTGAGATATAAAATGTTGAAGTTTTTTCACTCAATTTGAAATAGTTGATTGTGCAATAATTTTTGATGTCCTTCTTGCACAACTCACATTACCTGCTTTTGTTTCCTTTTGAAATTAAGATGTTTATATGACCTTGGAATATTTATTGTTCCCATTTAAAGTATGTTTTTTGGAGAGAGATATAGCCAAGTCGCCCTATAACAGTAAGACAGTAATCACATTTTGGCACAAGGTGCAGTGGCTTTCGAAAAAATAAAGAAATACAAAGATGGTAATTTGAGTAGTACAAGAATGACATCACAAATTACTGTACAATCTAAAATTTTAAATTGAGTGAACAAGCTTCAATATTCTTTGACTCAGCCCAGGGATGTCCTATGAACATGAGAGTTGGACCATTTGGATGCATTTTGCAAACTTGATAACATATATTTTTGAAATTCCAGGCTTTAGGTACACTTAATATCTGCTCAAAATTACAACTCGGCAGGACTCAGGTTAGTTGAATACAACCTTACTTGTAAACTGTCTATAAGAGAATGGCAGACAGGTTGATGATAAAAGCTGAACATGATATTTGGTGTAAAGATTGAAAGATTTATCTTCAACTTCCATAAAAATGGAGACTCTGTATACTAACAAAGAAATTCTTATTGTTTTAAGAAAGCTGCAAGGTTCCTGCACTTTAAGAATAGTACGATTCCATGACTTTTCTATGAACAATTTATGAAAAATCCATGACCAAATTCATTGAAGCACAAGTTAAAAGTGTTATTAAACTTCTGTCAAGTGTATAACAAAGTGATACAGACAAAAAAGAAAAGTGTTCATCTTTTAACACTATGTCATGAATGTTCAATCACAAACATAATGCCTAAAACAAAGCCCAACAAAATAGGCTTAGAGATCTCATCCATGAGAATTATAAACGAAGTTTGAGATGAACATTTTACATTTTTTGCATATCCTGTTTAATGAGTGAATACTTATTCTTTCATACACAAATGTACTCAACATAATCATTGCACTGATTTTTGTTTTTTTTTTACGTTAAAGCATCATAAAATTTTTATTTGGTACCAAGTGTTATTAATGTCTATTTAATATAAAATATCTTTCCATAACATTGTTGCATGTTGTTATATATTTCATTTCCATTTCATTTATATTTTGATTTATCACACCAACAGTTTAAAGTAAAAATTATACCAATATAAAAGTAACAAACTTTGTAAAAAGAAGTGAATCCTGTAGGGCTTACCAAATAGTTGTGCTCTTTGAAAAGACTCATAATTACACAGGAGAAAGCACGTACTAGACCAACAGCAGACGAGAACCAGACCACCTGTTACAGTATATACTTATACAGTGTCTGTCTGACAATGAAGGAATATACAGGGGCTGCGGAGCCAATTTTGATGTGGGGGCTTATAACCGAAGTGGCCCAGAATATGTTCAAGAAAATAAAAGCCTATCATCCAAGTTTAAGGTGGTCCAAAATGCCCACAGCAGAAAAAGTGTGAAAGCTAAAGGCCCCATGCCCCGTCTCCGTGGTCTCTGATATATAACTGATAAAATCTTGTAAAAAACCCAACATATCAATCACTAAATGACAGATATTGACTACACAAATTTAAGCATCAATATATTAAAACATTTCCATTGTACACTGTTGATCACTCCATAGAGTGCAGTATTACAGAGGGCATCGAATTTCAAAGGGATTCTTTATTTGAAAAGAATTCTACTTAATGTTTTATGAAAAGCAGATTTGAGGCTGGAAATATATGAGAAATAGTGTAAAATTATGAGAAAATCTAAAAAAATACTAAGAAATTCAGGAAAATGATAAAAGTTGAAAGAAGTCTCTAAGGTAATTCCTGGTAAGTCCAAATGCACTGTTCATGAAATGGAGGACACCATATCTTTTACTTGCAGGGTCTACATACATGGAGCACATAATGTTACATCGGAGGCTTCGTTCATGTGAAGGTTCTATCCATGTGCCATAGTAAAACTTGGAAGTGAATACTGAATGTATAAAATATTACAAAATGAAAGAAATTTTGATGTCCTGATGAAACTGAAGTTTTTTACCTTTAAATAATACCATCCATTGCATCCACTGTCTAAGTAACTGTGCATATGTCTATCATCTTTCAAAAATCTGGTTTACTTTTCTTCCTACTGGTGACATACCAAATTTTTAACTTAAAGCTATAACAATAAACATCAAACAATGACCTCCACAAATTAAAATGCAGTCACTGTTTCTGTTGAAAGACACTCATGGGTAGGTATTTAATGAAATATTGTACATGATTTTGCTTTACACAAACTAGTATGTACACCACAAGGCATGAAATAATGGAACTATTGCACTGTTTGCACTACTAAATGATTTATTAACTTCGTAATTAAAGGTTTTCATGAAAAACATAACTCTTTTGTTTACTCTCACAAGATGGTCAAACCAGGGAGGTGGAACTGGATGGAGATACATCAAAGAAATTGTTTTTTGCTCTCTATTAGTTTTCAATAAGCTTAAACATTCTTAACAAATAAGCACAGTCACAGTGTCACACGACAATGTCGTCTGCTACATCTTTAGGAGCATGTCAGAACATTTACCCCATTCCCTTACCACCGCCAGTCGCTTACGTTGCAAACTTATTTTCGCATTTTTGACACTTTTGACTAATTACCAGTTGGTGGCTACGTCACATGCTGAACAAGGGTAGGCATTCTAAAACTTGCAAGTCAATGCACGCATTGATCAAAATCAGTCGTTAAAATTTAGACTTATGCCTTTTTTGCTCATTTGAAAATAGCAATACTATTTGTCTACTGTGCACACCTATTTGCTTAGTATCAATTTCCAGTCATTTTGTATTCAAGAATGATAAATTTGCACCTGACTGTTGACAACTAGTTTGACATGAAAGCTTTGTTGCCTGTCAAGTCCCTTTATTAGGATTCAATTAGAATGGATGAGGTTGCCTGGGTACCACACAAAAAAGTTAAATGTCATTAAATCCAATGATTCCTCATTACAGGATATTTCCCACCCACTGAAGTGGATCAAACTGAATCAGCATGAATTAAACATTTTTCTGATATAGCTCCAACCAATACCACCTGCCTGGTCAAACCACGAAGCTGTTATCAGAATGGAGATTGGAAAGTTTAACTCATGCTTGTACTTTAAGACCTACATAAGTGTGAAAAGATTACCAACGACTAGCTGTTGTTTACGCTTACAGGGATTTAAGTCATCTATTTATCTGATGCTTTTCAATGTAAGTCCCACCTCCTAGCGACATCATTCCCTTGTAATGCTTTAACAATGTGCTGAGTAGAACCATGCTTTGATGCGTACGTTGGTACCACCAACATTTATTAAACTCAAAAGAAATGTTTAACAGAAATAGATCAATACTAAGTAATCCTTTAAGTTTATAGAAACCACATGCAAATGAGCTATGGTGGCAGAAATCTAATACTTTTTCCACATTCTGAATACTTTCCTCAAGTTTCTTGAAATAACCAGACATAAATCTGTCTTCAAAATGTCACACAAATCAAGCTGCTGTGCTCTTATTCACACCACCAGGCGACACCACAGAAAATTACAGTAATATTTATTCTTTGGGTGAATGGCAATGTCATGGCAATGGATAAAATATTCTTTGTGCGAAAACTCCTTTGTGTTAATTAACTTTCTAATCCAGATTAGATTTTACAGAAACTCAAAGAGCAAGAAATAGCAGCAAAATATTTAAAAAGCTTCATCTTTCACTACTTCTTGCGGGTAAATTTCAAAATGTTGGGTGTCAACCTCGGTCATGAGGAATGAAAAGTCCTATGGCTTCTAAACAGCATCCTCACAAAACTATGACTAACAGAGGTAACCCCATTCTACTCTCATGCTAAACAGCTTCAAGTGATGGAATACTTGTTGCACAATCCAAAGTAAGGGAGAGCATATCCTGCCACAGTCAAATTGCCCTTGAAGGCCCAGTCACATCTTACAGGGCAAAAAACAGTTAATATATGGGTCATTCCACACTACTGGGGTATCAAAGTGTGACAAAGATGGTGAAAACTGAAGTCCTCTAATATAAAAGTTTTGTGGTGGTATTTAATTTGGTTGGTAGTCTCAATAATTTCTCTGAGGGTGGGAAGATAATTTTCTTCATCTATCATCACTTTTTGGGTGACATTGTGTACTTGATTATGTTCGCAACCAGGACAGAATTGGAATCTCTTTACTTTAGAGAGACTTAAGCAGAAAATATGTACAAATAAACCTTGAATTTACTAGAACTATAAATAATGTTACATATTTTTACAGAAATCATATTACCAGTGGAAAAATAGGGACTATATGAGAGATGTTTGTTTACGTACATAACATGGACAGAATTTCTGTCCTCATTACGTACGTAAGATCAAACTATTTTCAAGAAAATTATGCACTTTGAAATTCTTGAGTGTATTGTAACACAAGTTTTACTCTTTCCTGAAATGTAAATTAGTGAAATGTGATACATTCATAGTTAACAAATGTCCCTGATGTATCTATATTAACATTATTGATATATCACAGACTAGGTTTTGCTTACGTACAAACATAGGACAGATTTCACCTTAAAGGCTCTCAGATCCTTGTTGTGAGTAGAAGGATAGAGGAAAGCACACAAACCAGTAACAAATATGGCCTTCTTTAAACTGATGCAGTTTTATCAAATGCTCTGGAAATTTGCATCCTGTAGGCTTGTAAACATGATAGTTATGTACGTAATGATGAGAGGACAGAAATGTTCGTACGTAAAATAAATTACTCTGTAATCAGCTGTGATGTGTTTACTGCTGGAATGATTTGCCTTTGTATACTTCATACAACAATAATGAAGTATTTCACCATAATTTTAGATCTGGAAATCTTTTCTAATAGTAATAATATCAATTACTAAGATTCCATATCCAGAGGACAGAAAAAAGTCCAAATTGTACTCCAAATTGCTTATTATATTTTGAGGTGTTATTGTTCCTCTAAATGTCCCTTTTTCATTTAACATTCATTTTGTACATCAATTTATGAATGGAAACAAAAAAAATTGCATCAGTCACATTTGTAAAGGTCTTATTTACATTGTAAATTTGCACCACATCTAATGTCACAAATATTGGTCAAAAAGAGGGCAAAATAGCCCCAAATTCTCCAAGAACAACCTTTATATAAATTGGACATTCATAAAATTGTCTTTATTATCTCTGTGTAGTCCTCCAAGTATGATGAACTATAAAATCATCAAAGTATACACACATTTTTCAAAATATCATCATGGGAAAAAGAACAGACTGAATGTACCCCTTTAGTGTGGAATTACCCATATATCTTTCATGACCTACTACAGCTTACTGTGGAACGATACATGGGTCAGGACCCAAAGTTTGAAGAAAGACTTTTACAAATATCTGACTTTCTCCGATGACTGATCTTCATTATAATGTGTGTCAATCTGCTTTTCCATCTGCAACACAACTTTCATGGCTGAGTTGATATAACCTTTCTCCTGCCTTTTCCATTCTGTCTCTGTATTCTAAAGACTGGAAGGAAAACAATTAGAAGAAAGACAAAATCAGTTTTCTGCATCAAATTCTACCCTACGACATAGCTACATTCTGTGAAGACAATCCAACCACAGCTGTTCATCAACAAATGTTTCATAAAAGTTGGCATTTAATATGTAAAACAGTACTGCAGCACCTTATTAAAGTAATGCCATACCTTATAATTGCACTCTGGTACACCATCCATACCATACAGGGCACCCCACCAAGCACAGCCAATGGCACCAGTTGAATCATTATCACCACCATGAAGAATGCAATGGTCACAAAATTTTTCCCATGAATCACCAGCAGCCAGGAGGGCATCATATCTGGAAGAAATCACGATAGGATTACATAAGCTTCTGGCAGAATTAGCTAGAATAAAATTACTTAAATATGGGAAAGTTTAGTCTAAAATTGGTACCACTTTAATAGCCAAACTTATCAGCCTTTTGGCTAAGACAATATATGAAAACCAGTATTGAATGGAACCATGCATGGCACACCTTTGACGCAAAGGTCTGAAATAAGGCCGAGTGGATGACCAAGTATGGTGTCCTTTCAAAGGACTTAACTACAGAAAAAAACTTTAATAGTTAGCTAGGATAGTCTATTTTTGTTTAAAGGCATTTTCCAGTGGCCTTTCACAAGGATCCCATGTGAAAGAGAAAAATATTTCAGTTCATTCCCTCAAAACCCCATAGCAATACTCTTTTCCTAACTTGAGATATCTAATATTAAAGACTACTTATTTTTGTCAAAAAATACCTCCAGTTCTCATCAAGGTCACAGAATGTTATGTAAGGTGGGCACATTGCCTAGGTTTCTTTTGTTTTCCTTTATAATTGAATGTACTGTTGTCCTTGAAATTTGATACTGTTGGAATGTTTGAATATCTTTCCATGTAGGTTTAGCATAAATCTACACCATATGTATGGCATAACAAATAATGTTGCTAAATATTCCCTACAACAGTGTCAATATCATAAAGAAATTCAATGTTTTGTCAAATTAATGTGCTGTGATGACATCACAGATTTCCCATAATGCACTTTATCTTGAGAAAAAGTTGCATTTCTTTGAAAATTACTATCTTCCAAATTCTACAAGTTACTGAGAAGCAGTTTTCACTGCCTAGAAGAGAAAAATTTTCTGCATTTTTTGAAGTCATTGATTTTTGTCACTGGCAAATCCCTTTAAATCATCTTTTTCAGACTTCTGACATCTGATTATTACCAGTTCCCTCATTTAGTATGTGTTACACTTTTGTTTAGATCAACTCCTTGACAACCACTTCCAATAACAAACTGTTCTTTCCTGCACTTAAGCCATTGACTTATATTGACACAATGATTACGGTCTACTTTCATTTGAAAAATGTTGGTACCAAGCAACTTATTTACAAAATAAGGACTAATGTACATGGAAGTAAAATGAGATTTACATGACAAATGTACATTCTTGTCAAACCTGATTTGTTACGCTACCAAGAAAAAGAATTCTCTTGAAAATCATCTCTTTTTAACCACCCAATATTTTATGGACAAAAATTTTCTATCATTTTTATAAGACTTTTTTTCAAGTTTAAGACTCCACACTGAACTAGTGAATTTAAAATCAAGTTTTGAATTTTGGAACTTTGACACAGTAACATACATTGAACTTAAAGGGAGAATGCAGTCACCCCAATAAAGAATTGTATAGTAGACTACCCTATTTCCTGAATGGATCTTGAGAATCATGTGACAGTATTTTTCTCACTCATTTGTAAAATTTACAAGGAGCAACTGCTTGGTTTACCTTGAATAAGCAATATTTATGTCCTAAAATATTATGAAAGATACTTGGAAGAGGAATAAGATGAAATTTGTGACATTTAGCTGTTGTTCAAAATAAGTTTGGGGCGACTGCTTTTGACCTTTAAAATGAGGACTCCAGTTTGACCTGACTGCCCAATCCAAAGCACTTTAAAAATATACTTCTGCTAAACCTATGATGAGGAATACTGAACTGCCCATTAAAAGGAGCTTCATGAAGTTAACTGCTGGCTGACTCACGCAATCATGGGGGCATCATGGCCACTTGCTCCTCCCCATCCACCAAAAGAAACAGACTTGTAGAAATCATCTCTCTCTTTGATGCCATACTTCTCAGGAAATATTGGTTGGGATTCTCCGTCAGAAATATTTCTCAATTTTAAGTACTGTGACCAAGCATTCAAGAAGTAATCCCTGCAACAGGGTAAGTTGTAAGTAATTAAATAATTTAAAGGTACCAAATTTCAGCAACAATTATACACAGATGCCTCTATTTGTAAATTCAAATTCTCAAAGGACTAAAAATAATTACACAAGCAAGTCAAATGATAGTAACATCTGCTGCAAGATTTCAAAAGACATATTCCATTCTTTCACATAAATTTAATCCTAGAAGAAGGGGTGGCTTTATGAAGAATTAAATTCCTCATACCTGTGTTACTGTGAAAAACATATAATCCCTATATCATAGGTTCTCAAGTGGTAGCCCACAGGCCATTTGCCACCTGTGACGCCCATACATGTGGCCCGCAGAAGATTCGTGGAGCCAGAATGTTTCTCTACATGCAATTTTCTGGGTGCAATCTGGAGCATTGTGATGCCATTTTCTCCCATGGCCAAGTAACAATTCTCACATAGTGGATGCAAAAGTCTGATTACAAATTTGTGCTAAAAGTGGAATTTTCTCCAATCTAGAGCATTTAAGTTACTTTTCTCCCATCCATACTGGTGACCCACTCGTGGCCAATGCTGTGTTCTAATAACAATTTGGTCTTTAAAAGTGCAATTTCCCATCAATCTAGAGCCGTTGGGGCACCAATTTTTTCCCCATACTGACGACACATGCATGGAGAGACGAGAAACTAGGGTGGCAAAGGTTGCTTAGTAGAGTGCTTTTTCTGCTATCGAGTGCACTTGGAATGTCAAAGTTTCTTACTGTAGCTCCATCCTGGGTGTGGCTGAGGTCGGTTGTAATCATCCCCATTAAGGAACCACAACCCAGATTACATATCCCTTTACTCAAAACTGTCTGCTGTGCAGGTATTTTTGTAGCTCTTAAGTGGGCTTTGATCCCAAGAATGAGCCCTTTCTAAAAACCCTG
This sequence comes from Holothuria leucospilota, assembly GCA_029531755.1. NCBI lineage: Eukaryota > Metazoa > Echinodermata > Holothuroidea > Aspidochirotida > Holothuriidae > Holothuria > Holothuria leucospilota. The sequence goes on from CM055968.1 coordinate 54,700,781, forward strand.
GGTTTACCCCTGCTGCCTACTACAAAAGTGATAAAGCAAAAACTCTAGGAAATGAGGGAAAAAACACTTGAGAAACCCTGCAGTATAAGAAGTTTAAGTAATACAGCAAGTAAATAAAAGTAGTTAACTTCAGGGACAGTAGCTATGGCCAACTGAATAAAAGACAGTGGAATTTGAATCTATGAAAGTGAAGTAATCAACAAGTTCAGAATTCATGGTTTGGCATAACAAGGTAGATTTTCCACTCAAGAGTAATCAACCATTTCCCCACACCAACGAACTCACAAATTAAGCAGAATCCATATTTGATCTAAAACATGAAGATTGGTACTACATTAGAAGAAGTACATTTAATACAAGCCTTTGCCAGCTTCTCCAGCTCACATTTCATGGCTAGTAAGCATCATATACCACTTGCCCTACAACGCCTGAATTATTACTAAATTCCTCATGTGCCTCTATAACACTACAAAAAATAACAATTTTTTTTTTGACAGGCTATGCATCAGTCTGTTGTATACAAATTTAGCTTGGCATTCTCCCTCATTTTGCATTTAAACTTGTAGGCAAACTGGAGTAGAGCTGACAGGACAGGGTCATTGAGTAAATTCAATACTTATTTTATCATTTCATGTACCAAACAAATCCAAAGCACTATCATACAAAGCTAGACAAATTCCCTTAAATTTTCAAATGTAATCCATCCATATGCTATAGGGCGGCACCCTTCACTTGTAGATTTGCATCTTAAACTGCTGTCTAGAGAGGAACCAAAATCTCCAAAAATGTCCAATAAATGAAATAGTATGTGTGGGTAAATTATTTCTTTGTTTTGATTGTTACCAAATGCTTTCTATGATGTTTTCCCAGTATAACCCCACCCTTCCAAAGATGAAATAGAGCATCAATTAAACAGGATTCTATGGCCTCAGTAATTTAATATTTGGGTATCTAGGTTCTTGGCATGTGCAGCTTTTCTACAACCAGCAAATGAATGAGTCATTTTACCATTCTGATCTGTTTTGCTCAACATCTCTACCAACTGATGTCAAATACTCCATAACCTGTGGCAGTGCCTCCATCAGCTTAAAACCCCATGATTTCACTGTGGAAAAAAGAAGTACAACTTTTGTCTCAATTTACAATTCTGCAACTACCAGAAGGCAGTGATACTTAAACAACCTTAAGCAACCACATATACAGCCTACAAAGCATTTTGCACATCAACTGAATTAATTAACATCACGTGACCACCAGTTTAACAAAAATCTGGGGGAATTTTCACAGTTGTATAGTTTCTTTAAACTTAAAGCCTCCTCGAATGCCTCTTTTCACAAGATGTCAGTGCAACTCCAACTGCCATGCACAGAAAGTTACTGAAGGACCCTAAAAATGATGAAAGCAGCTTGATATCATAATGTCAAACAAAAAGTGAAGCATACAATGTCAATGACGCACTTCTATTGTTTCCAGGTCTAAGTCCAAACATTCATCGACATATGCTGGAAAGTCTCGAAAGAGTGGCAGTAGAGTATGGTTACTATGGGATCAACCTGATAATCACATATTCATTGATTACATCTTTTAATGGGAAGCAATTAAAGTAGCCAATAATTCTTTACAGAATAATCAATAATGATGACAAAACAAAACAAAAAAAAATAAATAAATAAAATAAAACCATACTGCTTCGAATAATATCAGAAGCAAGTTGTTGTTAAAGGCTGAAAGCACAGATTAAATGTAAGCCTCAACATAGAAAAGTTACCAGTGTAGGTCCATACAACATGTATCTGTAAGACAGACTCACTAAAACAGAAATGAAAATTATTGAATATCATCCAGAATTTACAATGATTCTGACTGCAACAAGAAACAGATAAGAAACTTTTGTAGAACCACCTACAACGCTAAGTCCATGGCATGAAATGTTGATGCTCTTCACAGGGTTGTGATGTGAATACTACCTGCCATGACTGGGGTCAAAGTAACTGCTGGTTCAATATGACAGGGATGCCTATAAGTCCTCCAACTCCGACAAGAATATCAAAGTGTCTATTATCATTCAAGTAAAATTTCAAACAAAGATAGTCACCTGGTATTTCTTGGACAGCAAAGGAAGTGAAAAGAGCACTTGCAACAGATCCCAAGAAACCGGTCGGGCAGTTATGGGTCATTCTACCAGCCTCCACAGAAACTGATATAAGGTCTTGGAGCTGTTCCGGTCTAGGATATCTCAGACCAACACACATGGCCCGCATAGCTGCACCACAACCACCCCCACTGTTGGAATAACAAAACAGAGAAAATAAATAAAGGTACAATGGTTTCTGAAAGGAACTAGATCCTTGCATTTGTAGTTGAAATATGGTAATGTAATTCTCGCCATCTATATGGAATCGATACTTTGACAATCCTAGTACTCAAAGGCACAACACATATCCACAGGTAAATTATAATCTCTCCTGGGAAAAAATTCCTGCAGACTGCTGAAATTATACAAATCTGTCTGACAGCTTTCCTAGCAGGTCCCCAATCTCTAGAGGGAGACAATTGAAACAAATCATTCTGCCTTTAAGGATGCAATGTGATGATGTAGCCAAGCAGCAATCCTTGGACCATGAGTCCCTACCTCATGGGCCAAGAGTCCACCACACTCTGGGTTCTTAACCAGGGTACCTAAAGCTGCAAGTCATTCGTAACTTTGATCCATGTATTGAAAAAATCAAACCCAAAAAAGAGACAACTTGCCTGGTAATCAGTAAGTAAAAGCTAAAGTATTTATTGTGACATAAAGACCCTAGCTTTTGTTATAGGTATAATTCACAGTCTAGAAAGCAAGTGCACTATCCTTGCTCACTGTTGTGCAGTGTCATAATGCAGATCCATCCTTGATGGATCCATTAACATTGTAAGGAGCAGGTTATAAAGATGATACCAAACATGCAAAATGACTCCATAAAGCTCCTCCTCTTAAGAACTTTTTCTCCATTCCATTGAAAGAGGAGAACCAGGAAACTAAAAGGATATCAGCAAGGAAGATCAAAACTTCTTCTCCACTGACCAAACTACCCTCTGCATTGTCATCATTTATTTGGCAGTCACAGTAAACCAGGCTTTGACAAATTCTTTTTTCATTACTTGTTCATCTGGCAAGCTCTTCTCTTAGTCTACCTTTCCGCACGAATATCTACTTGTCCACTCTTAGTAGGCCTATAAACTCCTTTGAGGAGGAGAATTCGCAAGGGTAATTGTCCGGCAGGCTATAATATTGAACAATGCACTTGCCCGAGTAACTTTTTACTTGTCCCGGACTGTCGGGCGGGGGATTTGTCGAAGCCTGAGTAAACTTGGTATGATTTCACTCCCCAGACAACTGCTTTCAGATTTACTTTCAACCACTGCTGTTTTCTTTCATCAGTAATGCTTTATTGTCCTTTTGTTCTAATCCTTGATGGATCATTATAAATTATTTTCTCTGCCAAAAGTGGGGCATTTGAAAGTTTTATAACAATGTCAGGATTTTGGCACCTTAACTTTAACAGATTGCTTTGATTAAAGCAGAGATGCTGAAGGTATGCACATCCAGGGTTGAAGACCCATTGTATACTGGAGTGCCATAGCTTGCTGACAAGCCCCATCACAGGGTTACATGTGAAAAATTGAGGTTCAAAAAAGTCTTTGTAATGACCTACAAAGCCACTGTTTCATAGATTTTCCTTGTGTTTACTAAATTCATTATTTATTGCCTTGTTCTTCAAATGTTGTAGGTTTACTTTTTGCAATATCATATGGCTATGAGCTTATTGTTACCCACTGGATTAAAATTTTTTATACTGGACTGTTGCCAATTTTTTCAATATGTATGTCTTACTTATGCCCACATGTTGCTAGAAGGGCCATCAGCCTTATTTTGCACCTTTGCAGCTCTCTTCAACTGCCTCCAGCCAGAGTAGTTATCTCCACTTCAATCTCTTCAACAAACAAACTCAAGAACAGTGTGGACCACAATTTCCTCAACAACATGTTGCCAACATTATAATATACTAGCACTGTGCTATACTATTGCAGCCTATCCTTGAGGTAGCAATCAGATTAGTGCAAGAAGAATGAATCAGTGAGAAGAATGGAGAAAAGGCTTGTGAGATGATGACTCATGCAGCTTACTGTACAATTAGGCTAATCAGGACTAGATGCAACACATAGCTAATGGCAAATCTAGCAGCATGCATGCTACTACACTCAGTTTGTCAAGACAGTCATATTTATGCTTTCAAGACTTTTCTTTTATCCTTGAGAATTGTATTTTACAGTAATTTATTTTTAATGCATGGTTTGTAAATACAGCAGCTCAACATCACTATAACTCTGGATTGTCTCATCTGTGTCTTTATCTTTTTAACTTTCCAGCCAGAAGCCTCTAACCCCTCATCTCTAAATTTGGTAGAAAGTATTTTTCACATGCATATAAAAGGGAACAATTTCTTCTTTTCCTCTGAAATGGCTGGGGTCAAACTCTGAAAACCTTGTTTATACGATATCTCAAGGGGCGAGGGGTAGCACTGACCCAATCATGTAGATCTTTTGATGAAACCCTACAACTCTTTTTGGAAACCTTGTTTATCCCAAAATAAAGACAGTCTCACCGCTTGTTGAAAGGAACGATGAAACCTCTGGTTTTTTCTAGAGTTGATATGGCAGATAACGTAGTCATTCCTGAAAAAATGTGAAGAAAATTTCTTTACTACCATAGAATAGAAACCATTACATGAGGCAAAGATCATTTAACACTGGGTCTTGCACAACTAATCAGATGGTAGCTGGTTGAAAATCAATACATGATTCAATGACCTGACTAGGTACACGTGTACCCAATAATATAAAGAAGGCTATGACTCAAACTGGAGAGAAACAAGCTTTTCCTTATTCAAACGAGATGGATGTCATGAATCATGCATGTTGAAGCTTATACAAAACGAATCTACATGAGGTTTATGTGAGTGTTTAGCATCCAATCTTGAGTCCTTTTGAGGCTTTAATTTTCTGAACCAGAAAGCCAAAAGGCTTACTGATTCCTTGCCAAAAGGGGGGTGCTTTGTTACATCGAGGTTCATAATCAAATTTTTACTTTTCTACTACATCATTCCTTATGACGTGTTCACAAATTGACCCCTGCTCACATCAGCTCACGTCACATAACCTTTGAACCAAAACTTGAATGACCAAAAAAATGAAAAAAAAAAAAAATAATAAAATAAAACGTAATAGAAGGGATTTGTCTGTGCTTCCTCCCTTGAAATGGCATGTTTACAAAGTTTCAGTTATTGACCTCTGGTGACCTCAAATGGCTTGTGACCTCCACAAAAAATAAAAGGGTTCTTCCTTGCACCATAACACATCCACATACTAAGTATGAAATCTATCCAAGCTTCCTACTTTGAGATATTGTGTTAACAAGGTTTTTAGACTTTTGACTCCTGGCAACCCCAGATGACACTTGATCTCCACCAAAAATCAAAAGCCATTGGCTTCCAGGCTTACGATAGTCACTATATGACAGTATGAGAACTCGCACGCCGCAGAGTTCAAGAAGTTCCTAGCGGCAAGGAGCTGGTAATCCATCTCCCTGATTGTAGGAACAGCTTGTAATTTGTGGAGGCATTTGTATTTTGAAAAAAGCACAAGAATACAAAGGAGTAAAGTTACCATATTCAGATATTATGACACAGTTCGGTAACAAAGAATAGTTTCCTCGCGGAGCGGACTCTGTTCGGACCCTTTAAACTAAGACCTCCAAAACTGGGATGTGACTGAGCAAGGAATATGCTGTACAGAAATCGGCCGCGGGAAACTTGCGGCATTGTAGCACACAATATCTCAGTGTTTCCAGTCTTCCCGAAATTACCCAAAATTCGGGAAATCTGGGTACTTTTCGGGAAGGTGGATAATTTGGGGAAATTTCGGGAAATCTGGAAATGGCGTATGGCTTGACAGGTTGAAATCCTGGATCAGCCATTAAAGTAGCATAAAAGAAGCGTTATGAAAATATCAGGAAATACCAAGCCGATTTCAGGGAATTTTAGATACCATTTCAGGAAAAATGAATTTAGAGTGTGGAAGCACTGCAATATCTGCAGTGCCTTCAGTATGTAAACATTCTCGCTACGATCTCAAAATTCGAAACCAAAACATCCCATAACATACACAATAAAGGTCAGGTGCTAATATTTTTTATCATTATATTGCTCTTTTAGACGTAATTGAACATTCCAACCATAAATTTGTCAGAATGTTGCAGAGATGGCTTCAATTTTAATAGATTTGGACTCTAAATTTTTTGCTCCTGGTGGTCGTCGGTCGCGTCAAACAGAAGCTACGTACAAGTCATGTGACACAACTTCACGCGTGCTGAGAATAATATACCATATACCTGCTGCAGACTGTTACTAACATGTTTACGTAGTGCCCTAGTGAAACAACTGCAGATCGTTAGCGGAATAATACATTAAATGTCCTTTTTAAGGCGTCCTAAGTTGTGTTTTCAGCGAAATTGTGAAAGATTTTAACAATTTCTTCCTACCTTCCTTTTAAATGATCAATTCTTTCTTGCAAAAGGGCACTGCAAGTTCCATAATGGGCACTGTCAATTGGGACACACATCTGGTGCTACTTTTTCTTTTGTCGTAGTAACATTCTTCGACAGGGTGTGAAGGGAAAATCCGCGATATCTTTTGTATTTTATTTTTTGATGACGTCATAGAGCTCCAAAAGCTCATACGGCTGCATAAGCTTACGATACTATCGTAAGCTAACAACAGGGTTCTTCCTCGCACCATAACACATCCACATACTAAATATGAAATCTATCCAAGTTTCCTACCATGAGATATCGTATAAACAAAATTTTCAGAGTTTGACCCCTGGTGACCCCAGATGACCTTTGACCTCCACCAAAAATTATAGGATTCTTCCTTGCACCATAACACATCCACATACTAAGTATGAAATCTATCCAAGCTTCCTACCTTGGGATATCATGTAAACAAGGTTTTCAGAGTTTGACCCCTGGTGACCCCAAATGACCTTTGACCTCCACCCAAAACCAATAGGGTTCTTTCTCTTACTGTACCATAACAAATCCATATACTTAATATGAAATCTATCCACACTTCCTACCTTGAGATATCATGTAAAGAACGTTTTTAAATTTTGACCCCTAGTGACCCCAGATGACCTTTGACCTCCAACAAAAACAATAGGGTTCTTCCTCTTACCATAACACATCCATATACTTAATATGAAATCTCTCCATGCTCCCTAACTTGAGATATTGTGTAAACAAGATTTTCAGACTTTGATTCCTGGTGACCCCAAATGACCTTTGACCTCCACCCAAAACCTATAGGGTTCTTTCTCTTACTGTACCATAACAAATCCATATACTTAATATGAAATCTATCCACACTTCCTACCTTGAGATATCATGTAAACAAGGTTTTCAAATTTTGACCCCTAGTGACCCCAGATGACCTTTGACCTCCACCAAAAACAATAGGGTTCTTCCTCTTACCATAACACATCCATATACTTAATATGAAATCTCTCCATGCTCCCTAACTTGAGATATTGTGTAAACAAGATTTTCAGACTTTGACTCCTGGTGACCCCAGATGACACTTGACCTCCACCAAAAACAATAGGGTTCCTTCCTCTTACCATAATGCATCCACATACTTAATATGAAATTTATCCAAGCTTCCTAACTTGAGATATCATGCAAACAAGGTTTTCAGACTTTGACCCCTGGTGACCCCAGATGATCTTTGACCTCCACCCAAAAACAATAGGGTTCTTTCTCATCTACATACTTAACATGAAATCTCTTCATGCTCCCTAACTTGAGATATTGTGTAAACAAGATTTTCAGACTTTGACTCCTGGTGACCCCAGATGACCTTTGACCTCCACCAAAAACAATAGGGTTCTTCCTCTTACCATGATGCATCCACATACTTAATATGAAATCTATCCAAGCTTCCAACTTGAGATATCATGTAAACAAGGTTTTCAGACTTTGACGCTTGGTGACCTCAGATGACCTTTGACCTCACCCAAAAACAATAGGGTTCTTTCTCTCACCATAATGCATCTACACACTTAGTATGAAATCTATCCAAGCTTCCTACTTTGCGATATCATGTAAATGAGGTTTTCAGACTTTGACCCCTGGTGACCCCAGATGACCTTTGACCTCCACAAAAACAAAAGGCATCATCTACTCAATATGGGAAATCTACATGCCAAGTATGAGATCTCACCTCAGAGTTACCTTTCTTGAGATATCGTGTAAACAAACTAAAGCATCACACACACATACACACCCCCTCACACACACAACATCACCATCGCATAGATTCCTTGCCTGCCTTCGGCAAGGAATCAAAAAACCCGCCATGCAAAATACTGTATGTCAGCAAAGTCAATGGCTAGGATCAAGGGACATTTTCTGGATATTGCTACTCTATATATTTCATGTGCAAAGCTGCATAACCTCAGACAAAGGAGGTAGCAATTATGTGTTTGCACACTTTCCTACCCTTTAGACACCCCATCCATATCATGCGCAATGTTTACTTAGATTGTACAATTCATTGCAAAACCAATCCTAAAGCATGTTACATAGCATTGCTGCTCCCCACAATATTACCTTTCCCAAATTCCCCTCCTTACGCCCACCCTCACCACAGAAAAAATAGCACCTGCTTCAGGCAGTGCAAGTGGATACAGTAGTATCATAATGTTATCCCAAATACCCATCATCTTGTAAGGCATACGTACCAAATGAAAAATATATGACAATTTTATCTTTTAACTGCATACCTGGGGCTCTTCCACTCATATCTCTGGCTCCTCTTATATACTGAGCTGCAATCTCCAAGAAAAGTTCCTCTCCTACTGGCTTGTTTGTCATCAATGCTGAAAAATGTGCAACATCATGATCTTAGACTAATTTATGCAATGAGTGTAAATACTGAAGGAAGTCTGATATTGAGAGAAATTTTGTGTTAAAACCTCACTGCTTCCCAGTTTTCAACACTGTCTTCATCATGATACACAAGCAGTAAATAAAATCTGTTTTAGGGGGTGCTATGTGTATTTCAATAAATTATAGTTTTTTGCCTCCAAATCCTCTATATTTTGCCTAATCTTATATCTTCAGCTGGTGGTTAATAAATCCTTACACTTTAAGACCATATGAGGAGATATGGCTTGATAATGGGAAATACCTACAGAAAGCAATGATTTAAACTATTAAGTAAAAGAAGGAATATAAATACATACTGTACTAAAGTGAAAAGAAGGTAATTACAATACTGTAACTCTGGCTGTAGTTTTCATGTTCAAAAACTGCTTTGTGAGGTTGTGATCTCATTAATCTGGAAAATGTCCTCAAAGGTTTATTACAACACTGCACTACACTACACTGCAAACTCAAGGCAATACATGCAGCCACACTAATATTTTACATAATAACTATCGGGATGTGGCAATAGCATAAGGGTTTGAAACGAAGGGGGTCAATGGGGTGGGGGTCAGAAGAAGTAATTAGGGACAACAGCATTCAACTGCGTGTTCAGTCTACTTTGAGGAATAATGGGGGGGGGGGGGGACAAGAGAAAATCTGCCTGCCAGGGGTGAAGACAAATACCTCATCATGCAGCCCCATAGCACCACACTGCAGATTGCATTAATTTACAATTAAAGGAAACTTGTGTTGACTACAGTTTATGGATTAACATAAATTACCTTCAGCAGTAGCAAGATGTAGAACTGTATCATCACTGACAACCCATTCTGGTACTGTGAATAAAACGATATACTACACAAGTTAATGTAACTGTAATACCCCAACAAAACTGAAAAGTGAAAATTTTACCAACCCTGTGATCATTGGTACAGAATTATTATCAACCATAGAAGAAATTGGATTGTCTGCTTTTCACTGACAGTTCTTGAAACACGTAGAAAATGCACAGTGAATAGATGGTCACATTTCATTGAATAAAACATATGAAGTCACTAAGATGTGTTCCCCACACACTTTCCAAATAGATGATGCCAGGAAATAGTACATTCATATAAATATTCAATACAGATGTCCCATATACTACATTTCAGTTAGGGCCACAAAAAAAAAGACAAATTTCCACCATCAATTGCTACAGCACTCCCTTCGATCTTACTGCTAGAAATATCTTCAGTATACTTGTAGGCCTTCAGTAACTTTGTGGTGCAATGGGTATGGCTGTCACTGTGCTGAACTCACATTTCACTTCAAGTCTGCTGATGTCACCATATTTATTATGCAGTTCTTTGTGAATAACTTCACCATTATACTCAAACTCCCATTGTCCACTGGCATACCCAATAGCATCACCAACGCCACTCAGTACCATGGAAGCCCTGTACCTGGCCAGCATGATGAATCTACAACTGGTGGCTGCTGAATCTGTTAAAAAAAACACACCATGTCATGAAACAAAATCCTGAAATGTATAGGGCTGGTAATGTGATAGGTTTTAGGTTAAGGTCAAGGTTTAAGCATGTGTTTGGTGTCATGTAATATAAACACTCCTATGTAAAAGAGAAAATAAATAATTTCGTGTCATCAGTCCTTATTCCTATTAAACTCAAGACAACTAGGCTAGCTACTTTGAAGGTTGGTTTACACTTTCCAGTTTCCATATGGTCACAGATTGTAAATGTACAGTGGGCACATTGCCTCAGGCTCTGTGTTCAAGTTCTTTTGTTATTATTTATAATTATATGCCTTTTTTGTCCTTGGAATTTGATACTGTTGGAATGTTTGAATATTTAATGGTCTGGATACAGCATAAAACTGTGCAAATGTAAGGTATAGCAACTCAAGTTTTTAAATATTCCTTACAGTGACATCAAGATCATAAAGAAACATAAAACCATTTAACTGATGTGCTACAGTACCTTGATTTGAAATATTTCCCATCAAACATACAATGAACTTTTCACTCAGTAAAGGGCAACCACATGTCAAGTATAAGATTGATCTAAGTTTCCCTGCTTCACATATCATGTTTCCAGGGTCTTACATTTTTTACCTCCGGTGAACCCATATGACCTTTGACTGCCACCAAAAGTAATAGGAATCATCTGCTCAATATGTGTCATCCACACTCTAAGTATGAGATTCACCTTAGTTTCCCTGCTTGGGGCTTCATGTTTACAAAGTTTTAACCATTTTAACCTCTCCTGACCCCAAATGACCTTTGATCTTAACCAAAAACAATAGGGATCATCTACTCAATATGGGCCATTCACATGTCAAGTATGAGATCCCTCTGAATTACAGTACCCTTCAAGAGATAGAGTGTTTAAGAGCAATTTTAAAAGTTTGTACCATTTGACCTCCCATGACCCCAAATGACCTTTGACCTCTGACCTCCACAAAATACAATGAGCTCCTTTTACTTAATACAGGGCACTCACATAGTAAATACAGTGTTTGACATTCATCAGAGTTTTCCGCTTCGATATCATGCTCTGGTGACCCCAAATGACCTGCTGGTGACCAAAAATGACAGGGATCATCTACTGAATAAGAGGTACATTCACATTCTAAGCATGAGATTCCTGTACACTGTACATGAAGCATACTTATTTACACTAATTCTCTGAAGTACCTGACTGTCGATTTGATGTTAATAAACACCAACAGATGCTAGTGTTGGCTTTTGTGGGTTTTGCAGATAATATGTAGAACTGGTGATGGTCTTTGTTTCCAACTTTTTGAGGACATGGTACAATAAATTGGGTATTTTTGTAAACATTAGACAAGGATCTACAGTATAGATCCATCACTGCACATAAGCCTTCATTATGTTTGTCTTGGTGCATTAAACCTTTAGTAATTCCGAAACCCCTTCCAAATATGCCCAGTAATGCCAATCATAAGGCTACTGTAGCAAAATGCAAACTGCCAGATGGAAATGTTACTGATCTTAAGTTGATCCTGGGGCATATAAACTACACTACAAGCTTGATCTTGTGCTTGGAGTTATATCGTTCTCCTTATCCAAGATCAGGGTCCTGTCAGAACCTGATCTGATCTTCATTGCACTTAAGCATTTACCAGGGGCAGGATTTGATGTCTGAAAGGGGGGGGTAAAGCCAGGTGGACTGTCAAACACGGCGCTGAAGATGCCGCGGGAGGGCGAAGCGCTCCCCCTAATGGCATGGGGTCCACGGGCAGAGCCCCGGTGGGGGTCCATTGGGCGAGCCCCTAGAAGCTCTGGGGTATTGACGAAATTGTAAGTATCAAAATGATGCATTTTAGCTTCAACTTCAAATGACATAGGGTGGGCAATTAACATACCGCAAAAATCACAATTTGACTTTTTTCAATTATATTCTTACTACATGTGACTAACAGTCAGATGGAATCGATAATGCTGAGGGCTTTAGGAAGTAGGGGAAAATGGATTATTTGAGGGTCTCACGGGGCTTTGGAACAATAATTGTAAGAATGGGAGATCTAGCATCCAGAATGGGTGTGGGCGAAGTGCGCTGAAAAAAATCGCATTTTCCATACTTTTTAGTGATATCAGTAATAAAAATGCTAAGAAAGAAAAGTATCCTCAAGGAGAGGCTGTCCCCCCCCCCTCCCCCACTTCACTATGCACCTTTCCCTTATTACTCTTCCAGAAATGACACTTTCCATGCCTGAAAACTTGCATCTAAACAATCTTTAAAGAGTCAGTAAATTTACACAGATCGATGATGATAAAAATTTTGTTGATCTTGTGTTGTTCTTGAAGGTTACAGACTATGTGATACTTAAAAAAGTCCATGAAATCTTTTGTGGGTAGTTTTACATGGACATTGCTATAGGCATTGGTAGTTTAAGTGCCAAGGAAGTAATTTTTATTTGAGGATGGATCTTGTGAAGTTGTGGCCAGCAAAGCCTTTAATGGCGATCGCCAAAGGCGCAAAGCCGGAGGTTGGGGACTAGTACTGAGGGTTCTCCCCAAGAAATCTTTCTCAAATTTGACGGCTTTTGTGGCCATTCTGGACCATTTCTTCAAAAAATACTGCTCCCACCAGGTGTTATTTGAAATACTAATGAAATAGATTTCATATGATGACCGCAAATTTAAGATTGTAACCGTAAGTCAATTTCCTGGGGAAAGGTGGTTGTTGGTGAGGAAAGTTAACAATGAGAGGTGTAGCAAGGGGTTTGGAAATGGTAATTTAGTCAAGCTGTTCTTTAGGAGGTAATGACAAGGCAATTCCACCAAAGTTTTCCTACGCACAGCAGTACAGCAGTACTAATGAGACATCTCTTTACATAAGACTCATGCGAAGTATGCTGATTATTTTTTCTTTTCAAGAACTGTGGTTCCGTATACATGGGTAATGTTTGGGACTTTGTATGCAAGGACCATGGTGCATTTTATGATGTACATTAGTACTTTCAGTGACCCGTATTTCACAGCTTCAAGTCACAACAGAGTGTATGGACAAAAGAAATTTTATGGTGCCAGACAAAATTTTCAACTGTATTAGTCAGCTTCCTCTGAAAGTGCATGCTAAGCATGCAGAGAAAATTTTTCCTAGCAATTTTATGACAGAAAGACAACAAGACAGAAAATTTCATAGCTGCAGTTTTGACTTAGAGCTAGTTCGCAGTACAAAATATATAGTCAACAGGTAAGTTGTACGCCAACTCGAGTGAATTCTCATTCCGCTAAACCAAGCATTTTCCTTCATCTACACCAAAAATCTTAAGAATATAGTGCATACCAGAAAGCCAAAAGGCTTAGTGATTCCTTGCCGAAAGGGGGATGCTTTGCTACACTGAGGTACATCCATCATATTTATACTTCTCTACTACATCATTTTTTATGATGTGGTCACAATTTGACCCCTTCTCATGTCAGCTCATGTCACATGACCTATGAACAAAAACTTGAATAACCAACAAAAATGAAAAAAAAAAATATTAGAAGGGATTTGTCTGTGCTTCCTCCCTTGTAATGACATGTTTACAAAGTTTCAGTTCTGACCTCTCATCAGTGATTTCACTGACTCGGGCACCAGGGTCAACGACGCACAACTTTTGATTTTGATGCACAGGCACAAAACCTCTGGAGTCAAACTGATGCAGGGCTTTTCACCCCAACATTACAGTATGTAATGATACAGATAAAACAGGAATAAAGTTTGTTGCATTAAACTCAAATTTATTTTGAGCCCTTCTGTTTTAGGTTTGACTCTTGTAAATTTATTCTCAAGGGTCAGTGACTCCTGAAAAAAATGGTGAGTGAAAACCCTATCTGATGACCTCAAATGGCTTGTGACCTCCATGAAAAACAATAGGGTTTTTCCTCGCACCATAACACATGAACAACTTAGTATGAAACCTATCCAAGATTCCTACCTTGAGATATCGTATAAGGTTTTCAGAGTTTGACCCCTATGGTGACCCCAGATGGCCTTTGACCTCCACTAAAACAATAGGGTTCTTCCTCTCACCATAACACATCCACAAACTAAGTATGAAATCTATCCAAGCTTCCTACCTTGAGATATCGAGTAAACAAGGTTTTCAGACTATGACCCCCGGTGACCCCAGATGACCTTTGACCTCCACCCAAAACAATAGGCTTCTTCCTCTTGCTATAACACATCCACATACTTAGCATAAAATCTATCCAAGCGTCCTACCTTGAGATATCGTGTAAACAAAGTTTTCAGACTTTGACCCCTGGTGACCCCAGATGACCTTTGACCTCCACCCAAAACAATAGGCTTCTTCCTCTTTCTATAACACATCCACATACCTAGTATTAAATCTATCCAAGCTTTCTACCTTGAGATATCGTGTAAACAAGGTTTTCAGACTTTGACCCCTGGTGACCCCAGATGATCTTTGACCTCCACCAAAAACAATAGGTATCTTCCTCTTACCATGACACATCCACCTACTAAGTATGAAATGTATCCACCCTCCCAACCTTGAAATATCGTTTAAACAAGGTTTTCAGACTTTGACCCCCGGTGACCCCAGATGACCTTTGACCTCCACCAAAAATGATAGGGTTCTTCCTCTCACCATAACACATCCACAAACTAAGTATGAAATCTATCCAAGCTTCCTACCTTGAAATATCGTGTAAACAAGGTTTTCAGATTTTGACCCCCAGTGACCCCAGATGACCTTTGACCTCCACCCAAAACAATAAGCTACTTCCTCTCACCATAACACATCCACATACTTAGTATTAAATCTATCCAAGCTTCCTATCTTGAGATATGGGGTAAACAAGATTTTCAGACTTTGACCCCTGGTGACCCCAGATGACCTTTGACCTCCACTAAACACAATAGGTATCTTCCTCTTACCATAACACATCCACATACTAAGTAGACTTGGCCAAGTCTCTCGTGAGTGTTCTCGTACTGCTAGTACCTACAGCTCACCATATTTACCTTGGGTTTAATACGCCCTCTATCGGCTGCTTATTTCTATTGCTTCTCAACGAGAGACTTGGGACACTTGGTTTCTGTGACGTCATAATTTTAATGTTATTTCTTTATTTTATTCATCCTCAATTAGGGATGAATAATATGTAGTAGTCTGTCAACTTTTAGTCCAATCAAAATCAGTAAATTGAATGTTATGTGAATAAACAATATATGAATAAACATATATGAAGTTTATATCACGTGATTAATTGCTGCAGGGTCTACGACATTGCCGATAGCGAAAACTCATCAATATCAGCCGTAAGAATTGATCAATATGACGGTTTTTGCAACTGGAAATTTCACGGGACAGGATTCACGAGGAGCGAAACCGTGCCATGATTTGATTTTCATAAAAGAAAGACAAAATCGTTGGTTCAGTGACTTAATTTGAAGAAAGTTTTGCTTCGAAATCGGTATCGATAGCGGTCTGATTCTCAGGCGTTCGGAGCGTTATACACAAATACATATACAGCTCTGTGTACAAGCAAGGTAGGACACTTTGGATCCTGGGCATCGCGGCACTCGCTATTATCTGCGTAGCCATCCATACGATCTCTCTCACAAAACGCATAATCAGATAATGTAAGGAAAAGCACAGTAGAAGGCAAGTTCGCTTTGCAGATGTAACCTTCGTCACTCGCAAATCACAACGCACGCCATTGCTGTGAATCGCGAGTGCGGGAGCCTGGCTGGGATTCGAAGTGGCCTACTACCTTGTTCGTATACTTATAGGCCAATATGTATCAGCTTTATCATCTTGCTAGCTCAATGTGCCCTCAAGCGGGTAATGACTAAGACTTTATATTAGACCAATTGTTAAAATCACTCATGCATGCCAGGCAATGCTACAGTAGCTTTGCTTGTTCCTCTTGGAGGTGTCTTGTGAGAACAATATAGCAGCAAACCTGAGCTTGGAAAACCACAAAATTAACAAAGTAGTTTGGGAATTAGGCCTAGCATGTTTCCAATGTAACCAACATTCAGAACTGATGGACTATGGGAGAGGTCTAAGGGAAGAGGGTGTCCCCCTGCCCTTTGGAAAAGTTTTTCATTTTAAGAGGTACCTATATAACAAATGGTGCAATATTTGACACAAATGTTTCTTGCAAAAGAGTGAGCAGTACAATTTGACTGATAAGTGATTCTTTGCAGAACTGAATCAAGGTGATATAGGCCTATTTGAAATAAATACCTGCATGTGCAGAAATTGCTCTTCATATTTTTTTATGTGACAGTTCTTTGCATTTATTATAGGCAACATTTGTCATTGATACAAATATACTAGTTTGCTAAGTCACTGGTGAAGTTAAATAAATTTTAGGCCTATCGTAATCCACAAATTCCAGCTAAGAGCATGACTATAAGAGCTAAAAACCTTAGAGGTTTTGTGATCCTTACATTGGGCAGGTCAGGGACAGAGCCAGGATTGAAGGACTATTTGAAGGGCCTTTTTGATAGGCATTAGGCTTCTACATGAAAGTGGGATACCCACTAGACTAAACTTTCACTTGCAAGGTTCACTAGACAAAGGATGGACCAAAAATCTTCTTTGGCCCAGCTGGTGGTAAGGTTAGGATTCCACTGAGGTATAAAATTTATAGGCTACTTGGACTAGCCTCAGGTAAGATTAGGGTTTGGGTAAGGATTATGGTTATGTTTAGGATTATTAAGTTTACAGTAGACTGAGTTAATATCTTTGGTCTACTCTAGGGAAGCATTGATATAGTACTGAACCTGTCATCTAGACTCATGAGCCTTGCAGCCCATGAAAGCATGTCTATGGCATGTGCGTGTAGACATTATATCAACCTGAAGGTGTATGTTGCCTTTCCAAGTCATATAGACTGTGCCCCCAAAGTGCTGAGCCCATTGCAGTATTTACCAAATGCAAAACAGTTCTTACAGGGATTGGTTTAATTAGTCAGCTAGAGATGGTAAGTGTCTGGTACATCCAGTGAAAATTTAAGATGACTAGCACTATTTAATATGCCCTTGTAGTGGACTTACAGCCTTACAAGTGGACCAAATACATGTTTTGCAATGTCATTTAAAGATAATGCAATCATTTAGTTGAAATAACATAAGAGAATGCAGGTTTCAGTAGACTCAGGTCACATTGCTAAAGGGGAGGGATCTTAATTTGAAAGTAGTGGACCAAAGCTATAACCATGGTACTGTGCAACCATTCAGTTGTTTTAAGTAGCACACCTAGTGCAACATTACCTGAAAATTGATTTCAGGATAGTTGATGTACGTAGGTCGGTACAAAATGAGTCAAATTTTGTATCAGTTTAGATCCAAGAGATTACAAACCTGAAAATTTTTTTATACTAGGACATCCCCTTATTCAGGAAGCCTTCTCTTGAATCCTTGAACCAAGATCCCTGCTAATTTAAGACAAGAAGGATAAGGAAATTGGGTAACTGCCACCCTCCCTCATTTCCATCCCACTTTCAGGATTTATTACCTGTATCTACAAAACGTTGACTTAATTGTATTATCAGGCATTAAAATCTGAAAATAAAAATTCAGTTTATACAACAACAGATGACTGAGCTCAAAGACATAGTACTCCTGACCCCAAAAGTTTGAGATTTAGAGGCACTGCAATCTTCAGTTGCTTCAGACAGTAAAAATTACCCCTACTAAATTTTCTTCTAGCCTCTCCTCCAAATGAACAAAAACACCTGTCTATTACAGCTCCCATACAAAGTTATGGTAAATTTCTCTGAGTAAACATTGTTTAAAGCCACATCCATGCAGTACTGTGAGTGAGCTGAGCTTAATTGGGAACACAACTGACTACTCAAGTCATTATTGACCAACAACAGTGAAGCTACTGTTTCAACTAATGTCAATCAAAGAGTAGTCACTAAATGCACATAGAGGTATGGTCATATCCCTAAATATGTTTGAGGTGATCCTGTATAGCCCCATTTCAATTGGGTTGTTCTTCTCATGGGTGCTATTTAACTCTTTTTCAGTTAAGCAGAAAATGCAGCCAGAGACTTGAAAAGATTCTTTCTTTGAAAGTGGATTTCAGATTCAGTGTTGATTTATGTCAAATTTTTTAGATTAAGACATTGGTGTGGGTAAGGAGGTAGAAGGAAGGGTAGAGGGAAAATGTACACACTTTTTGCATGAGTGTTATATAGTAAGTGTTATAATTCTTGTAATTCTTATAATTATGAATGATTCCTAATAAGGCAATGGCCTACTGTGTGTACTGTAAAATGACTAGTGGGAACTTGGCTATCACTAACCATCAAAAAAGTTTTTGTTTAATTCCAGTCTTGTGAAGAGAAATTAATTGAGCAAACGGTGATTTCTCAATAAACCCAGAGATCAATACTGTAAACCCAGAGATCAATACTGTCAAAACTGTTTCCTTCATTCGGTTCAAATGTTCATTATACCTGAGGCCCACATTCATGCAGGGAGCTGCCATTTAAGTTGCAGCATCCCGATTTAAGAGCTGTATTAGGAGGGCAACATCTCATAGCAAAGTAAAGTCCTATTCTCGGTATATATACTTTATGTAAGCCAAACTCAAACTGAAGTGAATAGACACCTACTAATCCTATTCACTTCTGGCTATTCAGCCTATTCATTTCCCTTCAGTTGTCTATTCACCTCAGTTTGAGGTAGTCTTACATGAAGTATCTCCCCTATTCTCCTTCACCCCAAGGAGATTATGTGGTAGTCTACTAGTGATAGTGCCTGGAATTCTTGATTGAAGGGCTGTGGGTCCCTTTAAACCATGGTTACTACAGTGTGTGACTAAGTAAAACAGTTACGGACTTCCTCAGTATAACCACCTGGATATGGGTACTAGCTTCAGCTAGAGATTTATCCAGTGATACCCCAATGATGTCCCATTCTGAGGGATTGTTACACTCTTAATCTGCTAGACTACTTCATGTCTCTATCATGGAAACCAGGTTGAAGCAACAGCATACATGCGCTCTGTAGTAAGATTCCTTCTCTGAGAAGATTGAATGTAACCAAATAATTCAACTCAGCCCATTCTCATTTACCTCTTTCCAGACACCCTCCCCCACCAACACCAATTGCTTCTGTTAGAAGGAAACCTGTGTGCCAGCAATGCAACATTGCCTCCACACAGTCATCATTATAGAAATACTTGCTCTACTGCAAACTGGTTTTAACTGTTTTCTGAAATAAATGAAAAAATACCACACTAAGCATGAAAGCTTGGGTACCCAAATTCCCAAAGATCAACATTCCACAACTAAAACAATGAGACTTTCCTTGTCCTTTTTCAACAAAGCAACAAAGCTCTAGAAATTTTTTAAGCCCTACACACACATGCTATGCTACAGCAGGATATTACTGAAACTGAACATATTTTTTGATAAATGTACTTGTAGTTTGATTCAAGAAAAAAAGACTTAAGAAGCAACACATTGTGCTCACTCAATGCTTAAAGATTGAATGCAATGTGACTGATATACTGAAATATCTTCCATAATGAAATATAGTATCAAATTATGTGATATGAAAGGGTACTTGAATTTTGCTTTGAGGAGAGAAAAGTGTGTTCAGTATTGCACAGAATTTGGTTTATAAGTAGGGCAGCTTGCTCCAAAAATGTAGAAATGAATCAGCTTTACTCAAGTCACCTTATAGTTACATTTAAAATAAAGAATTCTAATTATCCTCCTAAATTTCAACACACATTATTATTTACTGGATAATTACTCAAATGCTTGCTGTGATGGACCATGACAGATTTGGTATTATGGTGTCCTTGCTGTACATAAAAACAACTTCCATGTCAAATTTGCTCTAGAAGTAATAGCCTAACATACTGCATAATACTTTGAAGAGAATCTCACATGGGACCACCACAGTGCTCTCAATCCATGCAACATCAAAGATAAAGATTCTGGTGTAAACTCAAGTCTCAACCTAGGAAGAGGTCTTGCCAGGCAGTGTGAAGATTTGTTATATCTTGGTACATGTATGTATACATGTACCCAACTTTTTAATACTCATGCATCAGGTCTTCCTCACTTTTGGGTCATGATGTAAAATAAAAATGGTCTTGAGAAGGCAAGCTTCAAACAATTTAGCTCAAGAAGATGCACTAATTGTTGCTAAGTTAGTTCAATTGCCTTCCCTGACACATATGACCAAGTACCATACATGTCAATTGTTATGTTTGCATCAGGATAAAGCATATGACCATGTACTGTTGAACTTCACAGTGTTTCTCTTGGTAGAAACTGAGGAGGTTAAACTGTACAGGTAACAGTTACAAGTCCATAGAAGTATAGTTGACTTCTGGAAAATGAAAATATGCAAGTTGTCAACTATTTAATTACAACAGATGCTTGAATTTACCTGTACCCTCCACTTCTCAGGGATTGGTAGGTGGAGGATGAAGGGGCAGGGAGCCAGTTCTCTGGCTCATATAGGCTAACACAGTTTGACTCAAAAATTTGTTTACATGGCCCTAAAATACACTGACAGTGCTTGCTAAAACATCTGAGGCCAGAAGACTGTTACAAATATGGATAACTCTTTTCAAAAAGATTTTTTTCTCAAATTCAGTCTACAGAACTGCAATGACAGAGGCCCCTACTGACTCAGCAAGGCTTGGAAAACAATTTCCATAGGGGAAGCTTCTGTATTTCATAGTAATTTGCTCATATATACATACTGTACAGTACTGTATAGTACCACAACATTCACATGTCTAAATGGCCTGCCTTGGCAATATACATTGACTTAAAAAATCTGCCAAACAGTTCTCTGTTTCATTCACACTGGCTGGCACTTATAAGTTCTTGTAAGTTCACAATGTGGTACTGCCTTGGCAAATACTATAGCTACATTATATCCAAAGTAGAGCATGTGTGAAGTTACACAAGGTCACAAAGATTGGCTGTGAGTTAAATTGAAACTTATATCAAACTTAAGACATCTGGCATTTGTTGTACCTTATGCATTACTCTGACAGCTAAATTTAATAATTTTTTATTTGCCACATTTTAATTTACTTGGTGGAGGCTAATTTTGGGTGCCCCCCACCC
Source organism: Holothuria leucospilota (assembly GCA_029531755.1). NCBI lineage: Eukaryota > Metazoa > Echinodermata > Holothuroidea > Aspidochirotida > Holothuriidae > Holothuria > Holothuria leucospilota. Next base: position 54,722,407 of record CM055968.1, read on the forward strand.
AAGAAGAAAAAAGAAAGCAGTAAAGAAGGGCTTGAATACTGTCAGCCACCCTTAAGACATTCAAGGTGACTGCGATATGTGACTCTACAGTATATGTGTTGGCTATGGTACACACATAGCTATTATCATGTCAGGCCATGCAATCAAGTTCTGCCAAAAGAATTGTAAACATGCATGCATAAAAGGCATGTATAAGGATCGAAAAGCCACCATGATACTGTAACTGAAGCTAAAAATACTTTGCCAAAGACACAGTACATGGTCTGAATTTCGTCATGAAAACATGACTTTTTTTGAAGATCATGTGTTTCCCATTTAATTAAGGTCAGGAGATGTGATAAATTTGTAAAGTCTCTCACATGGGCTATGATGGAGAATGTGTAACAAAAATACAATACACTCTCCAAACTTCAAGGTCTAGATAACCCTGGGCACTGTAGTACTCCTTGCACTATTCAAACTGGGCTACTACATTTACATAAGCTATAGGCCCTGTAGACAAACTCACAACTGCCTATAGTATTAGCTACATACCTTCACATTTTCCAGTAATGAGGGATCCATGGAAAACAAAGGTTTCATATAAGTAAATTGATAGGCCCAACATAAAAAAAAAATAACAACCAGTAAATAAACATGCTCATGTTTTTCTTTTCTTTTATCACTTAGTCACTCGATCTTAGTTCTGTATTAAGAAATACCTAGCCCCGTGATAATATGATATATATGCATGGCCTATCATGTACGTCAGTTTAGTACGGTTCAAGCAGGGAGTTGCTACAGGCTACATGCTGAACCAACGTTGTTCACCTACAAGATTTAACTTTAATTAATTGTGGCTAGAATCATGACGCAGAGTAACTATGTGCTAGCACAGAGGAAAATAAATAGAGCATTCACTCTTCGGTTATCTCACGGGTGCTAGGGCTTGGCGGCTACTTTTGTATGGACGCACGAAACTTCACAAGTACAAGTACCCATTCTGCTAATCTTTGTTTACGTTTGGAGTTAGGTACACGAACCGCTAAATGGTACCATTATGTATAGGGAAATGTATTGACACATGTTTCTCTAAAATGGATTACAAAGGTCTCATTTGTCATCAGAAATTTTATTTGTGTAATTTTCGTAAGGTAAATTAGTTTTTAAATATATATTTGAGTATAATTACGGCGACTCAATTGTCAAAAATATGTCATATCAAATAATATTCTCGTTAATTGGACGATACTAATTCCTGCACATGAGGACTGTTTGTTGGATTATGAGGTTGACGCCCCCTCCTTATGAATAATGTACTAAGCTTATTAGTATGACGTCACAGAAACCAAGTGTCCCAAGTCTCTCGTTGAGAAGCAATAGAAATAAGCAGCCGATAGAGGGCGTATTAAACCCAAGGTAAATATGGTGAGCTGTAGGTACTAGCAGTACGAGAACACTCACGAGAGACTTGGCCAAGTCTACATACTAAGTGTGAAATGTATCCACACTCCCAACCTTGAGATATCATGTAAACAAGCTTTTCAGACTTTGACCCCTGGTGACCCCGGATGACCTTCGACCTCCACCAAAAACAATAGGCATCATCTACTTAATATGGGCAATCTACATGCCAAGTATGAGATCCCTCAGAGTTACCCTTCTTGAGATATCGTGTAAACAAGCTAAAACGTCACACACACACACACACACACACATCACCATCGCATAGATTCCTTGCCTGCCTCCGGCAAGGAATTAAAAAATGCACCTTGGGTTTAACGTTATGCCTAGTAATCTTAAAATCAAGACTTCTTTTGTATTTTTTGACACATTTAAAACAGGGTTGAGAAGCTCGGTTAGCTGTAAAGCTAATCCAACCCAAGGTCCTGGTTACAAACAAATGTAAGAAGTATAAAGGAAAAGCATACAAAATATAAAAGCTCACAAAAATTAAAAAAAAAATAAAAAAAAAAAAACACAAGAGTAAACAGTAAAACCAGACAAACTTAGACAACATTATAAAGGCCTCCATACAAATCAATGATTGGGGTATATCTATAAGCCTATGTGACTCTGAAAAAACTGAGACCTATTCAAACAGTTGTTTTTTTAAGACGAGGTTGTGCAATTTTGCAATGACATACCTACAGGAAGCCACAATAAATCATTTAATCATTAAATGTGACCCAGATACTATTTACTAATGCAGCACTAATAATAGAGGTGAGCTCATTTGTTTATGTGGTACAGCGCCACCACTATGTTGCCTGAAGTTGTTACTCACGGTTATGCTAACTGAAATTTTCCGTTATCCTGTTATGTGATCTATACCAGTTTATCCTTCATGATAACACCTAGCATTATATCTCTGGGTTGGCAGTTTTTGCCACAGGCAGTTTTAACGGGTAAAAACCGTCCCGGTAAAACAGGTTTTTGCGGAAAATGGAAAAAAAGGTAAAAACCTATTCTGCTACATTGAGGAAAATGTTGTTAACAAGTACTTTTTATGCCTTTTTCAAAGTCTAGGGACTAAAGTCATTTTGCTACATTAAGATTAATCATTTTAGGCAAGTTACATACCATGTTAGAGTTTGAATGTGATTTGTTTTAGTGATTTTGGCCACTTTTTGACAGATTTACACTGTTTTTGTGTTAAGTATACACATACACTATCTAGATATATTTATTGCAGAAAAATGGGATGGAAACTCATGGAATAATTTAAGGATTTATTTTCAGTTTGATAGGAAGCATTGCTGAGCATACTGGCAAGTTGGTAACTCCACTCTTGGGAACACCCTTTCAAGGGGAACCTGCAGGTGTGTAGGTCCTACAGTAACTCAGTGTCTTACAGTATATTGACCTTCAGTAGTGTTGTCTTATAATTCAACCATCCACCTTCCTTCAACATTTCCACTTTCTTGTAAAAAGAAGTGCTGGCTATCCACTTAAGTTTCTTTCATTCAAACATTACTATTTGTGGTTTATCAATTTTTTTCAAAAGCAAGAAAACTTAGTCAACAAATAGTCTCTCTGCATTTGGCTGGCCATCCATAACTTCTTACTTAACTATTTTTCAGTATAGTGAACTTGAAATATTCAGAGAAGCTCCCTTGATGAAACTCATTTACTTCAAGTTGCTGCTTTATAGTTGGCATTTATGGTACTGTAATTTGCTTCTCTGCTGTGTCAAACTGAAGTTTCTGACATGGTGTTAAAGGAAGTTGCTCATCCACTCCATTCTCCTACTCAGTATGTATAACAGATATGCACTACCAACTTGGTAACTGAACTTACAGTATACTGAGAACTTTCATAAAAACATAATTTCATTAATCCTCATTTTGTAAAACTTTGCTTCATAAATCTAGCCATTTTGCAAGCTAACTGTAATTTTCAGGCTATTCCTGTTGGCACTATACACATAGTTGTTTTGTTTGTAGTTACACTTACAATAACACTTAGGGCTTACAGTACTATTGTAACAACAGTATATTTTACTCTTTATTCTGTGTTTGGCAAGTTTTAGTGCTATCTTTTTAGGCAAAAATAGAAAGCTTAAATGAATATAAATAATTTTATTTTAACTGGTTTATTCATCATATGCAATGGGGTACAACATCTGTACCCTCTTAATTGCCAAACGAGGTTCTTTCCACTTTCTCCCGGTTTTTACCGGTAATAACCACTTATTACCAGTTATTACCAGTTTCTACCGCTGTCCCAGTAAAAACAGGTATCACTGCAACCCTGGTTTAATGGCAGTTGAGTTGTAGAAGCCATTCACTTGTTAGAATCAGGGTGGAACAGACAAGATGTAGTTGTTGAAGTGTGATTTTCAATGATTTGATAAGGGGTGAGTACTGGTTGCTTCCTTTGTTTACGTTGTCAACAAAGCTACATTAACGTGTGAGGTATTAGTTTAGCGAAAGCACGTGCATAGTTGTCATTACGCATGTAAAGGCTATACTGTAGTGTATGTTACCATTTTTGTATTGTATCTTTTGCCTTGTTCTAACTTAATGCTTTTATATCTTACAACTTTTATCTCTTATTCAAGTAACCAAGAAAGTGCCTGTGCCTTCCTCAGGAGCTGATGGATGTTGTCATTAACAGTGACGTCATGTTGATCGCTTGTTGCAGTAAAATTATGCTCTGACTTTTCTCCCAATATCTGCTGGAACTTTATGCTTGGTTTGGAAAATCATCGGTTTCAGAGTCATTGTGTTGCGTTTGTTATCCCTTGGACTTATTTATGAGTCTTCACATGGATCATTTTATTTTGCAACTCTTCATATTGGAAATTGAACCTCTCCAAGCATCTTTTGCCTATACACAATATACAGTGTAGACACAGTTAGCCTAACTCTTTGGCTTTAGACTTACAATGCTTGACATACTCCTGTGTTTGAAGGATGAAGTTCAAGTAGCTAATCTTCACTAAGCTGCAATTCACAGCCTGGTTTTCAGTGTGGTGAACTTCTGATTTTCTTTTCTGTGGAGCCTAGAAACACTGTAAGAGCACAATGGCGCAAAAGCCGAACACAAGAGCCCAGTCTCAGACCAGTCAACTGACAATTGCAAATTCTGATTTCTATGAACTTACACGTAAGCATTCAGTAGATTTCCTAAGTGCTAAAGTAGATGAATGGAGCAAATCACAAAGTGAAATAACGCAAATACTCTGTACGGTTACTGTTTTGCAAAACGAACTAAAGAGGAAAGATGAACATATTGCCCATCTAGAAGAAAGAATCGAAGAACTGGAACAGTACAAAAGAAAGGAAAACATAATTAGTTCAGGCTTAAAAACAAATCACAGATCATGGGCTCGTGCAGTCTCCAGTAATGGAAGCACCAGAAATGAGGATGCCCCAGAGGAAGAATTACAAACTTTAGAGAGTCAAGTCATCACATTCTTGAATGACAAACTTGAGCTGCACATAGCCCCTAATGACATCTCTGCATGTCATACATTGGGTCCCAAGGTTACCGACACAAGGAGCAATGAAAACATCATAATGAGATTTACAAATAGGAAAACAAAAGTCGAAGTTCTTAAAAGAGCAAAGAAACTCAAAGGGACCAATGTGTACATCAATGAACATTTGACGAAGAAAAATGGAGAACTGGCCAAATACGCACGATCTCTTCAAAAACAAAGGAAGATCACGTTTATCTGGACTAGAGATTGCAAAATCTTCATTCGAACACTAGGTGTGCCTGAGATTGCAAAAGTTCATGTTATCAAATGTAAGGCTGATTTCGAAAAGCTACGTTTGGAACTCTAATGTATGGCATCGTCTCTGTATTCTTTTGTTGTTTCCTTATACAATCATGGACAGTTTGCCTTTTAGTGGATTAACAGATGAAGAACTCGCATCTTTATTTTCAAGCACCTACCAGTTTAAAGTAAGTGATATCAATGTGAGATTTAAAACATTTAATTATTCAACCAAAAAAATAACAGATTTTGATGACTACATTGACCCTGACTCAAAGTTTTTTAATAAGGTACACGAAAATTGTAATTATTTCACAACTTCGCAATTCAATACCAGCATGCACAATATAAAAGGTTTGTCTATCATTCATGTAAACTGTAGAAGTTTAAATTCCAATTTTGATAAATTAAAACAGATGTTAAATGATCTACAGCATAATTTTGATAGCTCTGTCACTGAAACTTGGTTAAATAAGAACAATTCAGACCTATACACTTTAAATGGGTTTCAAATGCATAATCAGGTTCGGGATACCACAAGAGGTGGCGGAGTCACAATTTATGTTTGGGAAAACATAAAGTACACGGTAAACAATGACCTATCAATTGCCGTCGAAAATTGTTTCGAATGTATCACAGTAGACCTCTACGTGCCTAGGAAAATCACTGTAAGTTGTGTTAATAGGAAGCCGGGTTCTAATACTGAGACCTTCAGTGATAAGATCGAGGAAATGTTCAGGTGTAAGACAACACCTCTATATATCTGTGGTGATTTTAACGTAAATCTTTTAAATTATGAAAATCATAAAAGCACTGAGTACTTTGTTAATCAAATGTTCAGTCTTGCTTTACTTCCTCTGATTGTTAAACCAATGCGTATTACAGGTCATTGTTATAGCATAATTGATAACATATTTACAAATGTAATTGGTGGAGACAAACACAGTGGTTTGATTATTGAAGATATCAGTGATCACCTACCAGTATTTTGTATAAATAGGTCTGAGGCACTGAAAATTTCCAAAGCAAATGAAGTTTTTATTAGAAAGGATGACGATGAATCCATGAACGATTTTAAAAGTAGACTAAGCCAAGAAAATTGGGACCCAGTCTATGGTACTGAAGATGTAAATAATGCATACAATAACTTCATTGAAATCTTTTGTAAATATTACAATGAATGTTGTGTATTCAGAAAACGCCAGATCAGTAGAAAAAGAGCAGATAAACCATGGTTTACTAAAGGTCTAAGAAATGCTTGCAGGAAGAAGAATAATTTATATCGTTAGTTTCTCGAGAATAGATCTTTTGATAAGGAACAAAGGTATAAAAGGTACAAAAATAAATTAACAACAATTCTTAGAAACTGCGAAAGAAATTATTATTCAAACTTACTAGAAAAGCATAAAATAATGTTAAGGAGACATGGAAAGTATTAAACAGGGTCATAAATAAAACAAAAAGAAATGATAGTAATTTTCCAGATACCTTCCAGGATGGCAATAAGACGTTATGTGATAAATCTGAAATTGCTGAAGGATTTAATAAGTTCTTTGTTGGCATCGGTCCTTCTTTAGCTTCCGATATACCAAGTTGTAATGGTAAGATTCACGACTATCTAGGTGAGAGTAATAAATATTCCATGTATTTATTAGAAACTTCAGAAAGTGAAATATTAGATATTGTGCAAAGTTTAGATAGTAAGACATCTGCTGACCATAATGGTGTAAGTATGGCTATCGTTAAAAGGATTATTCACCCGATTGTTAAACCTTTAACACATATTTTTAATACTTCTTTTACACAAGGCTGTTTCCCAGATAGTATGAAAATTGCTAGAGTTGTACCTATTTATAAGTCTGGTGACAAATGTATGTTTACAAACTATAGGCCAGTATCTCTCTTATCTCAAGTCTCCAAGATTCTGGAAAAGCTTTTTGATAAAAGATTGACAGATTTTATCAACAAACATAATCTTCTTTGTAGCAGTCAGTATGGTTTTCAAAGTGGCTGTTCAACTTCTCATGCATTAGTAAATTTAATAGAAGACATAACAACTGCCCTTGATAAGAGAATGTCTACATTGGGTGTTTTCATAGACCTGAAGAAAGCCTTCGATACAATTGATCATGGACTGCTTATTAAAAAACTTCATCATTATGGTTTTCGAGGAATTGTACTCGAGTGGTTAAAAAGTTATTTAAAACAAAGAAAGCAATACATAGATTTTGAAAATACAAATTCAATGTTAAGTGAAATTACATGTGGTGTACCACAGGGTTTAATACTTGGACCAAAATTATTTATCTTGTATGTGAATGATATATGTAATGTTTCAGATATACTTCAATTTGTAATATTTGCAGATGATACCAATATTTATTATTCACACCATGATTTAAGTACTCTATACAAGAGTGTCACTTGTGAGTTGTCTAAGCTTTACACCTGGTTTTTAATAAACAAACTGTCATTAAACTTAGACAAAACAAATTATATGTTATTTACTAACAAGAAAATCTTCACTTCCAATTTAGAAGTTAAGATAAATGATATACATATCAAAGAGGTTACCTGCACAAAATTCCTTGGTGTTTTAATTGATAAGAAACTCACCTGGAAGGAGCATATTTCTAATTTATGTAACAAACTCTCAAAAAGTATTGCTATTATTCACAAAGTTCGCAATCTTTTAAGCTCAAGTGCTTTATATACCTTATATCATTCGTTATTCTTACCATACTTGAACTATTGTCTGGAAGTATGGGGTAATACTTATAAAAGTAATCTTACGCCAATATTTTTAAAACAAAAAAGAATTATAAGAATTGTGTGCCATGCAAAGCCACTTACCCATACACACATTTTGTTTCAAAAGCTAAAGGCCTTGACATTATTTGAGTTAAGTATAAAACGGGTATCTTCATGTCTAAGGTATATCATACTTTCTTGCCTAGTAACATTCAAAATTATTTCCCTATCTCGACAAACAACTATAACACCAAGCAAAGTGGGAATCTTAGACAAAATCGTGTTAAAACAACAAAAAAACAGCTCTGTATATCATATTGTGGGGTAAATGTTTGGAATTCTATTGCACTAAGTATCAGAGAAAGTAGAAGTATAAGCTCATTTAAATACAATTTTAAGAAGTTTGTAATTGCTGAATAGACAATGCAACCATCACATTTTTCATATATCATACTTCATATCTCATTTCACATCTATTATTTTTCTAGCATAATGCCATCTCTTATTTTGTAGTTATTCTGTAGTTATAGTATAGAAGATTATCTTAAGGGGGAAAATGCTCATAAGTCTGGACTTCTCTTTCCTCCTTTTCTAGTTATTTAGATACACTTGTTAAATGTATATATTAATTGCACTCATTGTAAATATTGTACAAATTTGCTAGAAACAAACACTGAACTGAATGTATTGACCTTAGTGGTACATGCGCATGCGTCGGGGTAGTAGGACGTATTTTTAATTGCTGTGTTTCTTAGTTGTTTTTAGCTCCTGTTTTTCAGTTTTCTGTTGCTTTTTTTAGGTGGTTTGCCGTTTTAACCGTATTGTTTGTACTGTTTTTGTATTGGATTCTGCTTGGTGGTTTATATTTTTCAGTTTTCAGTAGCGATTTTTACGGATTACCTTTTTGTGCTCTCTGGTGTTTTTATCGTCACGTTAGGTTGTTTTAGATACTGTGCTTTTTATGCATGTTGTGGAGGCCTAGCCTTTCTGTTCATCCTGCGTTATGTGGAGGAGCCTCATTTTTATTTTCGTTCTTGTTAGTTGTAGCCTTCCCTCTAGATGGCATTCCGGCCATAGACAGACCACCCACCCCTGGATGTCCCTCTCTAGACCACTCATCAAGACTCCAAGGTCAGTCAGTATGCTCCTTCTCATTTTTAATCCCATGGGAGTTATGACGTATTCATGGGGACCTTCATGTGGATCTAGGCCTAGGCCTATTTATTGCCCTAGCGTTGGGCCTTAGTTTAGCTCTAAATCGTAATTTACACTTGATTGCCGATTATGCTCCTATTCATCTAAATTAACCTTCCTATGCATTCTTTTAGTCATGGGTGGGGATATTGAGCTAAACCCTGGCCCAGGCTCTTACTGTGACCAATGCAACAAACTGGTTAAAAATTGGGACAAAGCTGTTGAATGCGATGGATGTGATAAATGGGTCCATACACGGTGTGCTAACACTGATAGTGATGGGTACAAAAAGTTGCAGCTCTCAAACCCTGATGACAAATGGTACTGCCCCAGCTGTTCATTGCCCTGTGGTATTTGTGACCAAAGGGTTTTGGGCAGTGACCCAGCCATTGAATGTGACTCCTGTAATAACTGGATTCACAATAGGTGTTCACTAGTCTCGGATCTCGACTATCAAAACGTCCAAGCTACTAACTGTATCTGGATTTGCCCAGCCTGTAATGAAAATAACATGTCCCTGCTTTCTTGGCACCCTTTCCCCCTCAGGCTAATAACAGTAATCCTCACCTAGGTCTAAGTCTTGGTAAAAGATTCGTTTCTCTTGATCCCGACCACAAAGAGGATCTTAGTGTCTCGCGTACGCATGCAGGCACATCATTGAAATCAAATCCCACTCAAGAAAGCTGTGGTTAAAAATAGGCCAATCTGGATGTCTAGAGAGGTACTTAGAGCAGCCAGGAAGAAGCGTAAGTGCTAGCGTCGATATAGGGTCAGTAAGAATTCTGATGACTTTGCAGTCTACAAGAAGCAGGAACTCGTAGTTAAAAATTTGGTTATCGACACTAAAGCTAAGTTTGAAAAGCAATTGGCCAAGGAGGTTAAGGTAAATCCAAAATCTTTTCATGCCCATGTCAGGTCTAAGCAGAAGGTTAAGGAGGGTGTTGGGCCTCTCCAAGGTAATGAAGGCACACTAGTTACTGATCTTCAGGATATGGCTAATTTGTTAAATGATTATTTCGTATCTGTTTTCACCAAGGAATCATCTGTTTTGGGGACTTGTAGGGATTCTGATAATTCTTCTTTAGTTAGTGATGTTGTCTTCTCTGAAGAGGTGGTTTGTAATAAGTTGAAGAGTTTAAAAAGCTAGTAAGGCCCCTGGGCCTGATGGGATCCATCCTGCCATTCTCCATGAATGCTCCGAGATTTTGTCAGTTCCTCTTTGCATTATTTTTCAGAAGTTTCTGGATTCAAACTTTGTACCTGCTGACTTGGCGGATTGCTAATGTTCTCCAATTTTCAAAAAAGGTGGATCGGAGCTTGCCTTGCAATTATAGGCCTGTCAGTTTAACCAGTGTTGTGTGGCAAAGTTATGGAATCTGTAATCAGGATTGTTTGCTTAATTATCTTTTTAGATAATGGGTTTACTCAATCTGTCACAGCATGGTTTTTCACCCGAGTAGATCTTGTGTTACTAATTTACTAAGCTTTCTTGAGGATGTTTTCCCTTATCTCTTGACTGTGGTCACAGTGGTTGATGTCATTTACCTTGATTTTTCAAAAGCCTTTGATAAAGTTCCATTAGGTAGACTTATGGTTAAACTGCATAGGTTAGGCATCAAGGGCAGTTGTGCTGACTGGATAAATTCATGGCTCAATGGTAGGATCTCAGAGAGTTGTTGTTAATGGTAATTTCTCTTCTTGGAAAGAAGTTACAAGTGGAGTTTCCACAGGGTTCTGTTCTTGGCCCGCTTCTTTTCATAATTTTCATCAATGATATTGATAGCTCTCTAACATCTAGTATTAGTAAGTTCGCTGATGAAACTAAGCTCTATAGTAAGGATAGTGATAAGGATGATGCCTCATTACTGCAAAAAGACTTGGACAGGTTTTCTCATGGTCTCAGACTTGGCAAATGTCTTTTAATGCTGATGAGTGCAAAGTCCTTCACTTTGGTCCTAAAAATTTCAGCTATGATTATAACATGAATGGTAGTATTCTGAGTGATGTGACTTTTGAGAAGGATCTGGGTGTAGTTATTACAGGCAATTTAAAGCAATCTAGGCAGTGTGCCGCTACTGCTGCTAATACGTTACTTGGATTGATCAAGAGGAATTTCAGTAGTTTTAGAAAAGAAATTGTACTAAATTTTTATAAGCAGTTGGTAAGACCCCGTCTTGACTATGCAGCCCAGGCTTGGAGTCCCTTCTATGAAAAGGACAAGCTTCTTTTAGAGCAAGTTCAGAGGAGAGCCACTCGCCTTATACCCGAGGTGAGACACCTACCTTATCATGTTAGACTTAAGCACCTTGGGCTTACCACCCTGGAGTTGAGAAGGATTAGGGGGGACATGCTTCAGGTGTACAAATTTCTCTTTGAAAGGAATCCTTTGTCCTCTTGCAATTATTTAAAGGTTCAATGTAATTCTCGGGTTCGAGGCCATTGTAAGAAGCTAGTTAAGAATTTTGCAAGGCTCGACATAAGGAAGTTCAGCTTTTCTCATAGAGTTGTTAACGAGTGGAATAGTCTGCCTGAGTGGGTAGTTAACTCCACATCTGTGCACTGCTTTAAGGTTAACATTGACAAGTTCTTCCATAAGTGTGGTAGAATCTAATTGTGCTGGGTTCGTTTGGTGTTGGTTGGTTCTTTGTTTTCAGTTATGGTTGTTTGGACTTCAGGGCATCTTATGGGGCCTTAGCCCTCCTTTGTCCTTTAACCTGTTATGTTATGTTATGTAAATGATAATCAAACTACTAGTAAAAAGGAGATCTCTCTTGTCTCTATAAACATCAATGGTATTCGTGGTAAAAAAAGTGATCTTCAGGCCTTTCTTAGTGTGACCCATCCCGATATTGTGGCTCTCCAGGAGACTAAAGTCGATGACTCTATAACAACGAGTGAACTGGTTCCCTCGAGCCTTGACTATACCATTTTCAGAAATGATCGTACTCTTGGGGGTGGAGGTACTATGTTGCTGGTGAAAAACAATCTATCCCCCACGAATGTCAGTAACCTCACAAATGGTTCTGAGTCAGTTTGGGCCAAGTTCTCTGTCAATGGTACCATACATTATGTTGCCTCATGGTATAGGGACCCCGATGCTCCTTCTGAGCATATCCTTTTGTTCCGGGAGCAATTAAGTAAAATCATGGCAACTCACAAAACTAGAAAACATTGCTTCTGGATATTTTAAACGATTTTGCTTTAGAGCAACTCGTAAATTTTCCAACCAGAGGCACAAATACCCTTGACTTATTAATATCGAATTTACCTAACCAGTTTACTGAAATCTCCCCCTTAGACCCTTTTAGTGATCATGTGGCTTTATTCTGTAGATTTAGGTGTCTCTTTCTGATCAAAAGGAAACCTCATAGGCTTATCTGGCAATTCTCTAAGGGCAACTATGGTGCTATGAGAAATGATACCCGGAGCTTTGCCTTGGTGTACTTCAATGGGGGGCAAAACAATTGTACTGTAAATGAAAACTGGCAACTGATTAAGTCTTTTCTTGAAAGAACAGTTAAGAAGAATGTTCCCACTAAAAGAACTGAAACTAAAACATCCCTTCCGTGGGTTGCCGATAGCATTCATAAGTTGATTAGAAGAAGGGACAGGCTGCATGCTATCTACAAAAAACTAACAACAACAAGTTGCATGACAAGTGGGCTGATTTGCGCTCTAGAATCAAAAAAGAGGTCCAAATCTCCCACACAAATTATGTCAATGGTATGATTGGTGATATAAAACATGACACGAAACCTTTCTGGAGGTACATAAATGGCAAAAAAAAAAAAGAAAAACATGGTATTCCCCCTCTTAAAATGGATAGCAAACTAGCTACTACTGACTTGGATAAGGCCTGTGCTTTCAATGCTCAGTTTACAGTACAAGTGTATTTACCAAAACCTTGTTTAATGTTATCCCTTTCTGTAGACCAACTTGCAGCAGAATGGCTAATATTACCACATCTACTCATGGAGTTGAAAAGCTGTTAAAAGGCCTTAATAAAAACAAAGCCGTGGGACCTGATAATATTCATCCTTGGGTCCTTAGTGAAATTGCTTCTGATCTTGCTCCTATGTTAAGCCACTTGTATCAGCAATCCCTCTCAAACGGAAGGATACCTGTCGATTGGAAGAGGGCAAATGTTTGCCCTATTTATAAAAAGAACGATAGTTCTCTCCCTAGCAACTACCGGCCTGTTTCGCTCACTTGTATTTGTTGTAAATTGGTAGAGCATATTTATAAGTTCCAACTTGATGGACTTCTTTGAGTCGAATAATACCCTATCAACAAAGCAACATGCTTTTAGAAAGTCACACAGCTGTGACACCCAACTAGTATCTGTCGTCAAAGACTGGGCTTCATCTTTGGATTCACAAAAGCAGGTCGATGTCTTTATCTTGGATTTTGAAAAGGCCTTTGACACCGTGCCTTACGGGCTGCTAAAAACCAAACTGTTAAGCCTTGGTGTTTCCAAACAGGTTCTTCGGTGGGTTGACGACATATCAATACAAAAAAAGCCCAGATGACCATTGTCTCATTATTCTACCTGCGTTACACTAAGTTTGCCTAGGCCTTGGCCTACGTCGGCAGACTGCGGACTGGACACAGTACTTTGGCTACTACGTTAGGGCTAGTAATTAACTTTGAGCTAGGCTAAGCTAGTAATTATTAAGGCCTAGTTCCGCCCTACCGTCCATTTTCAATAGATTAAAATTGTTAAGGATATACCCTCGGAGCGGTTCTCAGCAGTCCACGGGGAGCAGCAATAAACGACAACAATTGGGGAAGATTCTTGAGCTCAAATCAGTGCATACATTTGGAATTAATCTTCTCTGAGATTCTCTGAGACGTAGAGACAGTGTTTCTACAACTCTAGTAAAAATATCATGAAATGGTGCGCAAAGTCCCTGAAATTTAAGATATTTGCCGTGATATGCCAAAATAATCCATAAATTCTAATACCTATTATTTTTAAGTACCTTTTATCTACTTTTAAAGATAAACTACTGGAAAAAGGTGTTTCTTGTCTAATTATTGTAGGTTAAATTTTAAAAATTCGAAAAAAGTGGAAGTACTGTCTATTGACTTTTATCCTTTCGTGAGCTGACAGCTGAGTAACTATTTTCGGGCCTGAAGGGGAACGTCTCAACGATTCTCTCATTTCTATTTATAGATCGACGGCGCTACTTAACAAGACTGAACATTACCAAACGTCGCCATGAAGTAAAAACTGCGGCTTTATCATCAAGCGGGCATAGGCGTACCAGGCAGGGGGTCGGAGGGGGGGGGGGGCTGCAGCCCTCCCAGAGCAGGGAAAATGCTTATTTCAGGGCACTGACACTTGTATTTTCAGGGCAAGGTTGCAGTGCAGTGGGCAGTGCGGTGGGCAGTGGCGTTTGCCAACAAGGCAAAATGCTTATTAGTTGCACAACGAAATAAGTAAAATCTCCCGAATTTTAATCTTTATAGTCTGTGGTGGGCGGGGGAGGGGGGGGGGGAGAAAACTCATCCATACCCGTCCTGAGTGCTATCGTGGTAAAAGGGGAAAATCAGGGCAATCTGCAAAATTTTCTGGGCAAACACGCTCCGCCCTCCCTGTGAAATGTCTTCCCGTACGCCTATGCAAGCGGGGATGGGGAAAGGGTGGGAGAGGGGGAGCGAGTTAAGGGGAGACTGGGGGCCACCCCACCCCGTGAAAAAAATGATACGAGAAAAAGAAATGAAGAAGAAAGGAGAAACAGGCGCGGATCCATACATTTCGAAAAAGGGGGGACTGAAAGCCTCCTTGAATATTCTCCTAGATTAACATTATGCTAATTTTCGCGTATTTGCTATTGTTGATTTGGCGAAAAGGGGGCTGAGGCCAGGAAAGCCCCCCCCCCCCCCTTGGATACGGGCCTGAGAAAAACAGGAGAGAAAAAGGAAATAGCAAAAGGGGTGGATGAAGCTCCTCTAAAGTAGCTGAAATCATCTCTATTAAAAATTAATGAAACTGGTAAACGACGAGAGCAGGGCTACAAATATGCAAAAACAGTTGAATGGCTGAGCAATGATGCTAGCCTACAGATCTGTACAGGTTAACCTAATGAGGTGGGGATCGAGTGGGCTTGATTGAACTGAAGTAACAAATTTGTGTAAGAGTGAAGAATTTTGGGGTTCAGTGAGATGCCAAACTTTTGTCATAGCCTACAGGACTTCTAGGATAATAAAAGACGCCAGGCTGGCAAGTGAACGGGCTATCTTGTGCAGTGGCGCCCCCAGCTGAAAATTCCAGTTGAGTCCAGTTTCAAATTTGAACTGGACTTGCCCATGCATATTCGAGCTGGACCCAAGAGGACTCAGACTTCAACTGGACTAGACTGGAACCAGTTGATTTTACTGGACTTTGTCTATGATCACAATTGCATCGATTGCGAAGGGGACTGAACTGGACTTCAACTGGACCCAACTGGACTTGTTCCTGTAGTAAATGTTGAAATGAAATATCGCTAAAAAAAGCGGAAACCATTTAAATGGAACCTGTTTTAACCAATTAAATTGGCTGGACTGATGGAAGTTTTCTAAAATTTTAACTTAACGTTGGTTTAATAGTAACTAGGCAGTTACCTTTAATAGAGAATTTATGCCTTTATTTGTGGCTCGGCATCATTTTTTTCAGTTTGATACCCCTGTGGGCCTATTTAAACACGATCACTACGTACATAACCTGCATACTTTATCCGCCCACTTAGTTATTTTGACTATTTTATGGAAATTTCGACCATTTCCCCCTTTCACCAATTTAGGCGTGCTCCAATATGAATAATCAGCCCATTTGAGGCAAACAGGAAGTCATCATCAAGCCGTTTCGCAGTTCTATTGCTTTTCTTGATATTTTTTGTCAAATACAGTGTGTGATCACTCTTCAAAGAGCCCCATACTTCAACGCCGCTACGCAGGTTAGTAAGTCTGACAATGACTCCACGCTTTATTTCGTTCGACCGTCTCAGCTTTAGTTGCGCATGAGCAAATGCCCGAATATGCGTGGGGTAGAAACATCTTACTGTCGTCTGTTGCCTGCTTGGAACATATACGTTTCTTACACAGTGGGTAAAGAACATTTTTGGTCTGAGAAGTGAGCATGGTAGGTCGTTTGCCCCTTTTTGTACCTCACTTAATATTTACTCGATCGAGAAATCAAGTGGTGCAAATATTTGGGCTTTTCATCTTCGTTTCATACCATCTTCAGTGGCTTCGATGTATACTTGCCTGTAAGTACAAACCGTCAAGTTTGAATTGTTTTAGCATGTTTGTTTTGTTATCTCTTTTTGAATCCTTAAATGAGCATATACAAATGTCTTGATACATTACTGTTTTAAATGTATACTTCATGTAATTAAGTGCCCTATGATCGTTTCTCGGCCTTTTGGCTAATACCACGTGTAGTAATTGTTCTTTTCAGCCAGTCAAGAACGGGACCACGTATGACAAACCCATGATGTAGAGGTCTGACGGTCAAGAGGTTGGTCAATTAAGTTTGTTGTCCCTTTGGAGAGGTAGCTCCTTAAGGGAGCAGAACTCCTTCGGGAGTAACGCTTGGTCTCGCCCCTTGGTTCTTCGCCAGAGAGTCGAGGAGACTTTAGAAAAAGTAATAAAGAAGGCTGTCTTCAAACTGTCAAATGCATTTTGAGGTATCATACTGTAAGGCTGATTTTCAGTCTCTGGGTAGCGTGCGGGGCTTCTGGCATACAAAGTTTTCGGAGTTTGAGCGGGAAAATATCAACAGGAGAATCCAGAAAAAAGGAAATAACGTTTCCTGGAGGTTTACAATAATTTATTGTCCTCTGGTTAACAAACTTGAACAGAATACAGGGGAATTAACCAGGGGTGTAGATTTTTTTCAACTTTGAGGGGATGGGGTGAACTATCGCAAATCTGGAAAATGTGCACGCGAAGCGTGCACGGCGAGCGCGAAGCGCGAAACCATGACCGGTGGGGTACAGGGGCCCGCCTTAGGGCCCCTGGTGGGGTCCAGGGGCAAAGCCCCCGGAAGCTCCTGGGTTTAAATGTCTCAGAAGTGCCAGGAAGACTGTTTTAAGGGGTTAATTTTCAATGGTAATGTTCTTTGGTAGGCTATTGGTATATTCATACATGGTCATCCCAGACAACTGGATTTTGAATCCGGAGATCATTACAAGACCTGCAAGTTGGCTTGAGATCAGTGGCGTCGCCAGGATTTTTGTGATTGGGGCACCATAGATGATGTCGTAATAATACCTCAGTTTCCCCCCCCCCCTCCCCAAGTCTGCGTAAATTACATCTTTACTTTTCATGCATTCCTGCATTTGTATGCAGCAGGTTTGATCTTTCGTTTGTCACTGCATTAAGGTGTCGTCCTGGGGAAGGTGTTTCCCTCCCCTTAAAGACTTTTTTTTATTAATTAAAGGTCTTTTAGATGCAAAATGGTGCTATCTTTGGGATGTTTTTGGAACTGATCATATATGGCTGGAAAATGTCCATAATTTAGTAAATGCTAATCTTTGGTAAGATAAAAGAGGAGAATATGTTGTCTATTAAGAGACAGATACGTTGTCAACAACTTCTGTCTATTTCACTGCCTTGTATTTCGGAAAAGTTTTACACTAAAATATGTGCGTGGAGTCCACAGAGACATTCTTGAGTTATTACGAAATATGTCCTTTCTTCATTGTGCATTATGAAAGGGCATCTAAGGCTAGCAGATACCCGAATAGGACCTCCTGGAAGCTCCGCATTCATCATATTAATTGGGGCGGGGGGGGGGGGTTAATGACGTAATGCGTATACTACCTGACGAAGCCAAACACTTTACAACTATCGTATTTTTACTACTTTTGAACTAAAATCCGGACGAACAGCTGCCAGCAATGGAAAATGAGAGGGAGGGAGAGTACAGGTGCAGGGAGGTGATATTAGACCTCCCTGATAGGTGTAGCAAAAGGGGTGAAGGACTAATAAGAGCGTTACAGAGTGCTGTTTTCGTCATAAGTGTATTAACAATCACCATCTATACCGATAATGGCTCAGCGCGAACTGGCTAAGCTCTGGAAAAAATTTTTGAAAAATGTATAACGGCAGATACGTACTTTCAACCTTCTACATTATGCTACACATTAGATTGAAAGATCCCATATTGATGCGAGGTCCCCATAGGTGTTTGGAGATGTATCTCTGTTCTTCGGAAAGTGCCGTGATCAGAACAGTTTCGGGTATTATTACCTTAATAATGGTCATGACATGGAGTGTAAATGGTTACGAATAATATTACAGGCGCGGATCCAGGGGGGCCTGGGGGGCCCGCCCCCCTCCCCCTCCCCCCCCCCCCCTCGCCACGAAAAAAAAAACGAAAGGAGAAAAAAACGAAAGGAGAAAAAAAAGAAGAAAAAGAAAAAAAAAAGAAAAGGAGAAAGAAAAATTAAGAGCAAAAAATGAATAAAAGTGTCTAAGAACGTATTCAAAGTATATATTTCTGTAGAGGTTGGGTGAAGCTATCGCTGGATTATCTCTTTATATATCTTTCAAAGTGGTTGGCGACGAAAGGAGCGCTACAATGTTCGAAAATAGGCGAATAGCTGAGTAATGATCCTTGACTTAAGATCTAAATAAGTAAACATCGTGGCATATGTAGTATGGGCTCGGCTAGCTGCACTGAAATTTAGTAACAATGTTGTGTTAAAGAGTGAATTTTTTTGTAATCTAGAGGGATTGAGAGGCAAAGTTTTCGCCATACAGACCTTGCAGAATGAATACAGAAGACAAGCTGTCAGGTGACCTACTATTGTGCACAGTGGCACCAGCTGTTGCAGGCAAAGTAGCGGCGTGCATGATACCCTATTCGATTTCGAAACTGTCTGAAAAGTTTTAACATGAACTCAAAAGGCTTTTAAGCTGCAGACAGTGGCGTCGGCACAGTGGACAATGGGTGACGTGTGTCCCCCTCCCCCATCGATTCTTGAAAATTTTTAAAATGGTCCCAACAGTCGTTTAAGCTACAGATTTCTGTGGAGGGTGTAGGGTGAGATGTATTTTTGATGACTGGTTTATTTATTCTAACCATTTCCTTTTACAAACTGTTCTCAAACTATCATAAGTTTTGGGAATTCTTGACAAATTCCAAATTTTCTCACGCTCCACTAGCGTCAAGCCTTGTGTCAGAGTTGTCCTTATTATCAATAGCTTTCGGTAACTATACTCACGGGGGAACAAAGGAGCAAAAGTGCTTTTTAAGAATTCTCAGTCAGAATTAGATTCGTTTCTGAATAGCATAGGTTGGTGGGAAAGTGACAGTGTCCGATGCAGATTCTGAAATGCAGGTTTTGTCATGGACTAATATTTTATTCAAAATTTCGGCGCGCTTCGCGCGCATACGACAGGGTTTACACCCGATTTTATATACCATTGACAAAGCTTTGACGCAAGAAATTATTCCAATGCAACATTTTTCTAAAAAGTACATCTCCTTCTCTGTAGGGCTCTCATCATTATGGGATCTTCGACTAATCTAGGTTAGCACATGATTTGGAAGATTGAATGTTCGTAATTGCCGTTGCTTATTTTCCCGCCAAACATCTTACCGCGACGTTCAATAATGACGAAAATCTTTTCTGAAACGAATTTTGCCTGTCCACCATCCCTCTTGCTATACCTAAAAAGAAGGTGATATATCATATCTCCTCCCATATGGATGTCGGGTAGTGAGAATCCCGTTGGTCCCTCTTTTGTATACTGTAACTAATTTAGAGCTCCCGGGAGGCTCTATACTGTTCTCTGTCAACCTTGGATATCCTTTTAAAATGTAAAGGAAAAATTTTATTATAGTCCAAGAATGTTTCTGTGGAATCCACGCAGGTATAATTGCGTGTACAATTTTCCCATGGACGTGGATCGTGGGGGACAGGGGGACGCGTCCCCTCACTTTTTTAGAAGGGGGACATCGTCAAAAAGTCCCCTTCACTTTTTCAAAAATGATGGAACAGACTGCAATTATGCCTAGGAAAACGAAATTTTTAGAAGAAAAATAACTCAAAATCGTACACTTTTGTTGCACCAAATCGCATCTGAGGGCATTCAGTTCTAGGCAAATTTCCCTTAGACCCCTCCCCCATGGCGAAGATCACAAAACTTATTGCCTACCCGTGACGCAAATTCTGGCTACCACCAACTGCTTCTTCCACGCCACCGGACGGCGATTCACAAATGTGAAAAAGGTTCCCCCCCCCCCGCACACATTTTTGGAGATGGATCCACGCCCATGATTTTTCCTGGGACTTTAGGAGGTTTGAAGACAATATTTTAACCGTCTCTTACTCCCCTTTTTCACCCGAACAAAAGTTAGAATTCACTAAATTGTGGACATTTTCTAAACATACAATCACTTTAGAATGACCCAAAGATACCACCATTTTGCATACAGGCCCCCTACAATTAACAAAAATTTCTCAAAGGGGAGGGTAAACCCCTTCCTGGGATTGCACTCTCATGTACTAATACGAAAAGGCTCTCCCGCTCTTGTATATAGCGTATACAAAATCCCACTGCCTAAAAAGGCACGGTTTTAGCAGTTATCTGCGGTTCTCCCAATCACCAACTCCAGCCGGCACCATCGGTCATAGATTTCTGAAGGGTATACCCTTCAGAAGTCCATAAAGAAGGTGATATATCATCTCTCCCCCCAGTCCTGTTGGTCCTCCTTTTCAGTGTACAATTAATGCAGAGCTCCCGGGACGCACTATACCGAAAATTTTCGGCGCGCTTCGCGCGCAATTGTTTACGATCACGGAGAGAGGTACGTTTTTATTGAGTGATGGATTTATTTTTATCACTTTTT
This sequence comes from Holothuria leucospilota, assembly GCA_029531755.1. NCBI lineage: Eukaryota > Metazoa > Echinodermata > Holothuroidea > Aspidochirotida > Holothuriidae > Holothuria > Holothuria leucospilota. The sequence goes on from CM055968.1 coordinate 54,743,406, forward strand.
ACCAAAAATCATTTGAAATCTTTCACGGTTTTTGCAAAGTCTTCTCAATATTTCTTGATTTTTGCTTGATCTGCGCGCTGTTAGCCTTGAATTGCTCCTTTTACTATCAATAAGGTCCCAAACGTATTCGCATTACTCATCGGTGGGGTTCTACTATAAGCCAATTATTCGTGTGCATAAACGTGATTTCAGAGTCAGCATTGTAAGGATGTAAAACAACTGATATTCATTTTTTCACCCTCCTGAGAACTGAAAACTTAGTATCGAACCCACCTTCTAATTCAGGGGTGTGCAACCTGCGGCCCGCGGGCCAAATGCGGCCCGCGACTTCCTCATGTGCGGCCCGCGAACCAATTTCGATTTGCCTAATTTTTGGCCCTTGTACGTCTTATTATTTGACCACAACTTAAACTTGACGTAAGTGCAGGATATCATGGAAACAAAGAACGATCACTTCCTTTGATGTAAGGTGGATATTCTCGACCATTTCATTATTTGATAGACTAAAGAATTCACTTGTAAAACGCATTCCAAATCTGAATTAACATATTTGTCGACAAAATAGAGATGCAATACACGGGACAAGTTTCGCCAACAATTAGTATGCCCACACTACAATTCTATTCGAGTGCATGTGGGTTTGCCTAGATGGGCACATTGGTCACTAACGGGGGAGGGGAAGGGGTGGGGAGGGGAAGGGGTGGGGAGGGGAAGGGGTGGGGAGGGGAAGGGGTGGGGAAGGGAAGGGGTGGGGAAGGGAAGGGGTGGGGAGGGAAGGGGTGGGGAGGGGAAGGGGTGGGGAGGGGAAGGGGTGGGGAGGGGTGGGGGAAGGGATTAGTGTGAGACGCCACCCTTCGTATACACATCTCTGTTCCCATGACTGCGGCCCCCAGATGGTCACAGCAACATGGTTTGGCCCGGTGTTCGAAAAGGTTGCACACCCCTGTTCTAATTGATAAAAACACATAAAGGGAATTGACACCGTAAGTCATAGCAATGGTTTTAAACGTAAATTCAAATTTTCGGCGCGCTTCGCGCGCAATTGTTTCATCTGACGTCCTATACCCGAATACCGTAGAACGAAAATAAAACACTCATTATGGCAAAAATCATTTCAAGTTACCTACACCGGGCTCATAATGTTGGCGTGTAAGTTTTAAGATACCTTAGATTCTCCGTAACTTCTGCAGGTACATAGAGTAACTTAAAATTAGCCATACACATCAAATTCCATGCAACATGAAAAGGTATAAAATCTCACTGACATTAGAACTGGAACCGATTTCTGTGCTCTTAAAATGCAATATTGCGAGAGCTTCCGGGGGCTCCGCCCCTGGACCCCGCCAGGGGCCCTAACGCGGGCCCCTGGACCCCACGCGTAGGTACTCGCGCTTCGCGCTCGTGGTGCACCTTCGGTGCACATGAGGTTTTCCATCTTGCCCCCCCCCCCCTCAAAATTTCTGGATCCGCGCCTGAATAATATTTCCATTACAAAACCTGCATTCAGACTCTACATCAGGACTCTTTCAATCGCCTAGCAAACCTACGTACATGCAACTGCCATAAGCTAGTCTTTTACCTATTAATTCGTAAACTTTCAACTTTTTGCTGCTGTGCTTCTCCGAAAGTTGCTATCGGAAGATATTGATAATATGAGTGACACTGACGTAAGGTTGGCAGGGCGGAGCGCGCGAAAATTTTTACAGATTGCCAACGATTTGCTAACATTCTGATAGTTTGAGAAACATTTGTGATAGAAAGTGAAGCGAGATTGAAAAATTTTCTTACGTAAATGAAGAATAAAATATGCTTTCCGTCGTACACGTATCTGTAGACTAAAACATTGGGAGGGGGATGATTGCATGGGCCTTCCCCCAAGTCAAATGTTGGGGGGATATATCCCCTATCCCCCGGGATTTACGCCCATGCTATTCAGGGTAACTGTGCTCGAGGTGCGTGCTTTCTTTTGGTCTTTTCATTTGGACGGTGGCACAGAATGTTAGGTAGCCTACACTACAGGTATAGGGTTCAGGTATAGGGTTCAGGGTTCGTCACACCTCACTGAACCCCATAAAGTTAGTGTACCTAACATTCTGTGCCATCGTCAACGTCTTTTCCCTTGTCCTGCGACGTCAGGGAGCATAAAACCAAGAAAGGCACTCCCCAACCATAGAAAACTGGAGGGCCAGGTACACTAGTGTAAGAATAACCAACCAACTGAACCAGTAACCAACTTTTGTGAATATTCATAACTTATGAATGTGAAGCCAACAAAAAACTTGAATGTAAACAACTATCTCTAGCTTGAACTACATTGACATTACACTCTTCACTAAATTATTTTCTTTTCTTTTTATCGAGATGCCGAGTACTTGAAAGTTGCATAACATTAGCTTTGTACCCACGGACTTCTTATATATATGGACAGAGCATACTGCGCTAACGTCCTATGCGTAAATTGTCGCCACCGTACGTACACGAGTAGGCTTACCAATATGGCTGCCTGCTATAGCCTTGTGTGTAAAAGTTTGGACTTGCTCAAGTGGCTCAGCATCGACAGATCGTGTGAGAAACTTGTAATATTTTCGAAAGAATGCAAGCTCAGGTCAAATTCAACAAATAGAATGAAGGTCTGCGATATTGTTCTTCCATTCATGTTTATATTTTGTCTAAAATGTTGCAGATTCATCGTCAAATTGGGCAAATGGTGGCAACCTGGCGGCCATCTTGGTAAGCCTAAGTTGGTTCGAACGGTGGCGACTGTATTGGGCACGTTATCCTCTGTCCATGTATATGGGAAGTCCGTGTTTGTACCTCACTAAAAGTTAACGGCCTACATAATCGTTGGTAAACACTGAAAATATCCCGGATGTTTACGCTTCGACCAAGCTTGACGTCACTATTCACTTCTACACATACCTCTACAATGTCGACTGAACTCTTGAAAGCGACCACTTGCAATAACGGCTGCTCGGCCTTTTGGCTATCTTGTGTAGTATATCTGTTCTTTTCTATAAAAAATATATCGAGACTTTTGAAAGAGAATCATCTCTTCTTTCAGTAGAGGTATCACATATTCTGCCCTACTAGGCTCGCAGTCGATGAAGAGTCCGGAAGGTATGAGAGGCGATCACAGCCTAGGTTGTACTCTTCGGAGATCGTGTGGCTGAAGTTGTAGTGTAGTGGTTACCCTTCTGGCGGGGTAGATGGTGTTTCTTTTCATGCTTTGGTTTCGGCCATTTTGACTTTTGAAAGAAAAGTATCCGTTCTATTGAGCCAGTCTAGAAGGGACCACGCATGACAGACCCATGAAGTAGAGTTCTGAAGGTCAAGAAGTTGGTCGTGTCAAGTCTTGTATCTCTTTGGGCTACGTAGCTCCTTTTAGGTTTCGCTTTTTTGGCTCGTCTCCTCCAGAAAATCGATGGAAATTTAAATTGAAAATAGTAATAGTAAATATATAAAGTAATTATTGAAACCCCACCTTCACCGCGAGTGAGAATTACTGTGATATGTTTAATTACCTCGAGAGTTGAGTGAGAAGACCGAAAGGAACTACATGGGTCCCCGCCCTGCAAGGAATCTAGTCCCTCCCACATCCTTCCTTCCATTCTAGACACAATAACTGACTCCGTACAAAAACCTGATTCTGCGCAGAATCAGTACAGAATATTAGCCAACCTTTCGGGTAATTTCTCACAATGTATTATCTTGATCTTCTAGCTGTTGAAAATAGCATTATTTTTTATCGTAAATTCGCTACGTATATACAGATTTATAGACTTGTATCTGAATCTAGGAACGTTTGTTTATATAGCTACATCTGCATGACGACTGTTTTGTTTGTTAAGAGTGTTCAAATCAGGGAGCTGCTACTCAGTATCTGGCTGAGTCATTACTTATTTTGTGAGAACGGTGTTGTGAAGAATTACTTTACAAACTGGGAAGACTGAGGCCTTTTTTATGTAGATACGTTTTGTGTCCCTGTAGAGGTTGTAGACATTAATCAAGTGAAAGTTTAGAAATTGATGTTACTGCTTCTCCCCTTGGATAGAGGGCAAGATCACCATGGATGGAGGGATTTCTTCTTGCAAAATGTGGATCATGTTACTCATTTTGACCTGCCTGATTGTAATGGGTAAGTTTGTTTTTCATTTGGGTTGCTTACCACACGGTAAAACAATCCTCGGTATAAGCACTTTTTGTCTAGGCTAGTTTGAAGGTTCACGCTGAAATCAAACAGTTGCAGTGTTTCCCAAGCTTGTCGGAGCTGTGAACTAAAATGGCCCAGTCTTCCTGGTCCATTACTCCACAGGATTGTGAACTGGAAATTCGAGTCCTGAAGGAAGGTGTAAAAGGGAGCGCCCCCTAAAAATGTCGAATAATTCTGGTGTATTGATGGTTTTGGAACATTTGATGTAACTTTGTATTAAAACATTTCCATTTTTGGAGTTAGAACAAAATGCAAACAAGCTGATATTTTCTTCAGGCTCTGCCAATTTCGACCCACCCCCTTCTTGCGTAATTTTCACGCAGGCGGGACACTGAACGGTTCGAAATGGATCGTATGTACCGTACTGAAGTCATGTGCAACTTGTAGGTGACCTGTTACTCGTTCCCTTCTCTCAAGTTACTATAGAAACAATGCATTCTTCTTCCTCAAGATGGAGGTTTTCATGTCATGTGGTTTACCTGTTTTATACACTTTTTTGTCTGTTTTACCTGTTATTATGTATGCAGTTCCAGTTTTGCAGGCCCGTCGTCAGACAAGGTACGGAAAGGAGAATATATTTTAAGAAGGGAAGGGGACGAGACAACATACTGAAATGCATTAAGGCAATGGCAATAAGTTGAATTTTTAGGGAGGAGTTCGGCTATGGGCTTGCAGTTTCGTATCACGTTTTACTTGAAAAGGACCAGAAAATTATAAATTTCTTTAAATAATGTTTGAAAGTATATTGTTTCGACTATGAAAGTACTGTTAGTATAGTTAATACTTTTATGATTTATTAGAATTGCCAAAGGTGTCCACAGCTGTAAAGATTATCCCATTCTCTTTGATCACTGTTCATGCTTTTTTGGTTTTATTAAAGCTTTATGCGTCTCAGGTTTAAATTATTTTTTTATTGGAATAAATTAAATCAAAACAAATCCATCAATTCTACTACAATTTCTAACTTCATCCAGTAGCTGTAATGGAATATCTTAATATCATAAAGTACCCAATAATAATGGTTGTATTTGCCTGCATTTATACAGTTTATTTTAATTCCCAGTATGTCATACAAAGTTGATATCTATACCCAGCGACACCACTAGGAGGTATGCAAAAATGCCTGTCGAAAATAAAGACAAGCTGCTCAAAATATTTTAATTGATCCCTTTTTCTTTCAGTGGTTGTAGTTAGTTGGTTAGATGAGGTTTAACGGCCCAGTTTCCAACCAATTGGTTCAAGTCGACCCGGCCACGGGCTTTTTTCCAGTTGTGGCTCACTGGCTTGTTTTCCCTTACTCCATTGCTTATGCTGAGCATCACGCACAACGGCAGAAGGTTCCATTTGGTATGACTCGACCTAGGAATCGAACCCGGACCTCCCGCGTGAGAGGCGGATGCTCTACCACTAGTCCAAACAAGCGGTAGTAAAAAAAGTGTTATAGAATGTCGGAGAAAATTCGAACATGTGTCACAGTCTTGTGTTTGGCGTACGGGAAACGCCCCCCTCGCCCCCTCGCCCCCTCGCCCCGTCTTAAAGGCTCTCTAAGCTCACCCCAGACAGTAACAATTCTCCCTACTAAGTTAATAAGTTCAAGCCCCGGGCCCTCCTCCAATTTAAACCAAGCCTCCTGTGTAGTTTACCTCTAAGCCTGCCCTGTCAAGCACAGTGTGTGTGAGCTTAATTGGGAGCACAACAGACTGTACAAGTCATTGTTGACCATCCAAAGTGAAACTCTATTTTTTGAATGAATGTCAATCAAAGTGTAGTTATCAACTGTATTTAGAACTCTGGGATATTCCTAAGTATATTTGGGCAGAGAGTTGCTAGCAACTCCCTGGTTTGGGGGGATGCCATATCCTCTTTAAGATATTTACCCGAAACTTTTCGGCTAAAATTCAGGCACATAACCAACAAAATTCAAGCGGAGTGTCAATAAAATTACGCGTTTTGCGTGAATGTCTCCGAATTCTGGCAACGATGCTTGGATTTGTTTCCTATGTAAAACCTTCTGTACTCCTTCTAAAGGCTTCTGTGCATTTGATTTTTCTTTGCAAATTGGAAGGATCCCGTATCCCTATTGATAATATTATATCATGCGTAACATTCCAAGCTTAAGAATGAGGAATTTGGAATCATATGTCACTTACAGTTAATCGAAACACCTTTTCAAGGCACGTTTCGTCTCTTTGTCCCCCCCCCCCACTTTCTCCAGACCTTAAAGAATAACAAGAAGAATGAAAAGTAAAGAAAAAGAAGCGATTCCCGAAAAATCATAAGAGACTTTTTTAATATAGGCCTAATGGAAAAATTTTGCAATGAAATATAAAGTAAAGCAGTGATACAAAATTTATTAACCATTTCTCTTTTTTTTGGGGGGGGGGGGGTTGCTTTATAAGCACCCGTTACCAAAACTATATCTGTCACAATGATGATTTGAAGGTAGAGAGGCAAGAGATGATTATTGACGAAAACATTTGGGTTACCTTTAGGCTTTACTATAACTTCTTTCAAAGCACGGGCGTCAGTTTTTGTGACCTGAGACCCCAAAATAACTCACAATACTGGGTGTATGTCATTATTCACACTATGATCCTTACTTAGTCACTTCCGAAGGCTAGAGTGTATTAGAACCAAATTATTCAGTAAGTTTTTCGGCGCGCTTCAGGATGCCTAGTTAGATAGATGACTCATGATAATCGATATCTGTTCCACAACCTTAGTTTAAACGCCTCGTTATTACTTTCTGCAGAGTAAAATTATTTCTTCTAAATTCCTTCGAACCCCTTCCTCTATCCATTTCCCAACCAACTACCACCATCCTCATCGACCAGCTAGATTTCATTAATTTAAAATTTCATGTAATCATCATCAGCCAAAATCATTCGTTACCATTTCAAATTACAAAAGTAGGACCGAACAGAATATTTTCTCTAGAAATGGTTCAGAATGACCTAACAAGCCATGATATATAGGCCTAAGAGCAACTCTCGTGGAAGACCCTCAGACCCTTGCAGCCCTGGCTTCGAGTCATCGGCGCTCGGGATTAAACCCGTCATCGTCGACTCCTCGCAGGGATAAAGCCTCCTCTGAAAATTGCTTGACTGGCATTGTCTTTTTAGCCGACGTCTATTATGACGTATATGTATCAACAACCCATAGCAACATTTAGTTTGAAAAGTATACTAAGCCCTCTAACCTCGTCCTTGGAAAATTATGCTGAAACATTAAGTTTAAAAACAAAATTCTTTTGTGCGGAAACAAAAAAGTGAGGGGTATTTTTCTCAGACCTTTGACAAAACAATAAACAATAAACAATAAATTTATAATCAGTTGACTGAATAAAGCAGGAGAGAATATTTATACAATGGATAATTTTGCAATTAAAAATGGAGTAGAGTAATACAATAAAATGTCTCAAATGAAACTGTTGTTCTAGATAACTTCGCGAGCACCTTTTTAATCCATTCCCGTTATTACAATACTTCCATTCCCGTTATTACAATACTTCCTGTAAAGCCTTTTGAATGTACCATAGCCTCGTGGAAAACCCTTTGATTGTCATTGTACCCACCATCGAACTCCCTGCATCTTAACATTGGCTGCATGAGATTCCGAGAAAGGTTCTTATCAAAAACTGTCACATTGTGATTTTTTTCATTTGTTCACTAGTGCCATCCAGTGCCAGTGCCATGTGAAGATAGCCAAATGCTTCTTTCTAGTGATCTTAATTCTGAAAATACCTTCAGGGGGCGTTGCTTCTTGGTCCACAACCGAGGCGTTGCCCCTGAATCCACATAGGACCCAACTTTAGGCCCCTATATCGAGAACCCGTAAAGTGCCGGGCGAAGTGCCCTAAACCCCATGTTCTGCATTCTGCTCTGTCTCTGCTGAGACTTACAATACCGGGGGTTTGCATTGTAAGTAAAATCAGTTGCTATCTTAGTGGCCCAAAACATATTATCATGCATCTCGCACACATTCCTGAAGAGGAGGTCAGACGGGCTTTATATTCTTTTTCATTATTTTGTTACACTGGACCTACTCAAATCATATTTAAAGGGAGTGTTAAATCATCCCAAACATAATTCGGAATTTGCCTATATCTCTAAATACAATTGAACGGTGGGCTGCCCTTTGATTGACATTTAATTCACACGATAACATCACTCTGATCAGTCAGCAATATCCTATCAGTGCCGGATTTACCCAATAATCCAGTCAACCTGTAAGTTACGCCCCCGGATACTTTTACTACTAAGGACTCCAGAAAATTTCCATAAACGAGTCACCTTTTAGCTTTAAGTGAGCTTTCAAATCTGCTTCTGAGTTAAAACAGAAATCCTGACTGAAACCAGAATATAGGCTTTGCAGCACTAGTCTGATAATGTGTACCAAGGAAGCGGCCATTAAGGTGGGTTATGCAAAGATTCCAACCAGTGGCGCAGCTAGATATTTTTTGTGTGGGAGGGGGGGGGGGGCAAAAGCAAAAATTTCCGACAGATTATCATCTTGATAGTTGTACGATTCGAAATTCTGGGGACCTATTTTTTTTTTCCGGGAAATTTTGAGGCCGACTTTTGATTTTCACGTTGACATACCGATGTGTAATTCTGCTTAAAAACATAAGAAGTGTTGTAAGTGTTTCAAATGAATTGTTTTTATTTAGTTTTTATTTATTTCCGACAGACACTAGAAATTTCCGACAGAGGCCTTCGGAGGCTTTGTGGGGGGGCCACCGCCCCCCTGCCACCCCCCCCCAGCTACGCCACTGATTCCAACCGTCCCGGATTGACCGGGATTGCCCCGGTTTGAACTTTGCCGTCCCGGTGTCCCGGTTCGCCCTCTTATTATCCCGGTTTCCCAAAACATAGTCTGTTGCTAAGAGGGACGGTGGGGGTAACTGGGATAGTACTGGTATACTCCCATACAGAATGAGGCTTGTTGACAAGCGGGTTGATTCGATTCTTAATGCGAGCTTCAAGCTAATCTTGGTATCAGCACTGGAAAATTACATGCAATAAGTAATTGTATTGAATTTTCAAACTTGATCTATTATTCTTAGTTGAGCGCCAAACAAGAGCTGCACACTGTCCCACATGGGAGTGTACCGTATAGTACACGAAACGTAGTTCGATGAGTCCATAATCAGGGGTAGCGTCAGGTGGGGACAGTGGGGACCATGGCCTCCGCTTTCCACTTTCGTCAGGGAGCCTTGATGGGTACGATAAAGCATGTATCACTGGCGGCAACCAGTCTCCCTAACGATTTACTGGAATTTGCTCTCAAGGAAGGCAGATCCTTCAATAAAAGCCCCAAGTATCAATTTGTATCAATAAAACCCCAATTTTCAAAATTTTGTCAATAGAAACCCACTTAAATGTTCAAAATTTTCTCAGCAAAAACAATTTTTTTCAATTTTTCTCCAAACAATCTTGGAAAATTATCTGCGCGCTCCGTGGGCCGCTTTTTTCATCCAGCAACCCACGCCTTTGTCTTTGGCTTAAGATTGCTACCGCCTTCCCGTTGTTGCAGAGCTTAATTACCTTTTACTCCCCTTTGGGCGGATCCTGGCACCACCCTTTGCCATTAATGAACAAGAGTAATTAGTGCAAGCCCATGTAATGCTCATTACATATAGTTTGTGAGTTGTTTGATCCTCTTTTGTCTACATAAAACGATTATTACGCAATCTACATGGTAGATTTTGCGATACATATGAATGTCCCGGAGTGAAGGGTCTAAGTTTGGAACTGTCCCAGTTTGAATAGTTCAAGGGTTGGAATGTCTGGTTATGACGCATGGTAAACATGTGGTAGGGTATAATGTATTAATACCAGTACTTGGTTACAGGATGCATGTCCTAGAGGAGTGTTCGTACTTTTTCATATTAGCTGGATTAGTGACATTGTTTTCAATAAACAGGATCTAATCGGGTTATTTTTGAGGCTTATATAAAAGTGTTCAATTTCTGCACTTTGAGCAAGCGGGAAAGTTATTTCCGACAACAAAGGAGCTACTCTTAGCCCACAATTTTCCACCTTATGGTTACCCTTCGCTAGATCAGTGTTTGTCAGTCAAGTCCCCAAACCCTTGGAGTCAACTGAGGAGGAATGGGGATGGGTGTGATTCTGTAAGAAGTTCTGGATTCCGCTCTATGAATATAGGCTATAGTCTTGTTGTTTTGTTCATATAACGGCACGCACATGATCTTTCTGTCTATGGCTAGTCACTTGACACTTTAAAATAACAGTGCCATGAACAGATGAAATGAATTTTGAGTAATGACCTAATTTATGTTAGTGAAGAAATTAACATCTAACAGTCTTTAATTTCAAAATTTACTTACGGGAGGACCTCCACACTTTCCAAGTTACCATTTTGTACAGTATGTAATCATAGTAATCCTCATAGCCGTGCGCAGCGGTGGGCAGGGTCAGTGACTCCGAAAAGTTTAAAGCAAAGTTTTATCACCTCGACTGTGTAAATTTTCGGCATTGTAAAATAAAGATTGTTTAGAGGCACAGAAAGTGTCATTTTCCGGCAAAAGGGGTGAGGAAACCTTCCCTCCTTGAGGATATTTTTTTTCTTATTTTTCTATTACGGTTCTCGCTATAATCTTCTAAAAATGCATTTTTCGGCGCACTTCGCGCGCATTCATTATAGTCCGGCTTCAGGTTGAGGTAAGTGCCATCTCAGTGGAATGGTCATTAACGCCACCAAATTTTTTTTCGATTTCTTAACATGACTATGAACAGAAAAAAACAGAAGAGCAAACATGTTGGCTCTTCCCGACTAAGTTGGCGCAACTTAAAACTGTTCTTAAAACTGCCAATCGCAGTCTTAAACTCTTGCACACCTCATGACTGTTGGCGACCCGACGATCGAGGTGGGTTGAGGTGTGCTAAGTCGTGTAGTGTACGGCTAGCTTTAGACACTGGTGATGGCTCTAAGAACGTACCAGAGGCTCTGTACTATCAATTGATGGGGGTGATACCTAATTCAGAGGATCTTCACAACAAAATACTCGAAAGGCTGCACTTGAACTGATATGGGGTTTGACCAAAAGAAATGTACAGTCGAGAGACCCGCTTGCTTAACCCATCATCACCTCTCCTCCTTCTCCACACTTTCCTAAAAAGCAGTGGCGTAGCTAGACTTTGTGGCGCCTGAGGCAAGAAACGAAATTGGCGCCCCTACCCCCATGTTCCGGGGGGAATCTTATGAATACTTACACAACTCAAGATCTTAAATAGAACAAATGTACATGGGCGTCCGCAGAAAAAAAATTCAGGGGGCAAAATTTTTTAGGGGGACAAACTTTTTTCATGGGAACTATTTTACTCCCAGAAAAGAGTTTAGATGCTACTTCACACAGTGTTGACAAAGGCGAAGCCAGGAATTTGTCAAGGGGGGCGAAGCCCATAAACAGACTCTCAGTGCTCCACGCCACCATGGGTTGGCGCGGAGCGCAAGAAAATTTTGGCCTAAAATGCTTCCCAGATCGCTGAAAATGGCACTTCCAAGGCCTATTTACCGCATATAAAAAGGAGAAACACTAGCAATGTCGTGAATATTATTTTATTAAAAGATGAAATTGCTATATCAATATCATGCTCATGGCAAATAGTAGTCCAATATTTTTTTAAGTGATCTCGATTTGGCGCCCCCCCCCCCCCGAGGTGGCGCGCTGGGCAAATTGCCCTCCCTTGCCCTCCCCTAGCTACGCTACTGCCTAAAAGGAGTCTTCCAAAACGCAATAAATTTGTTTATCGCAGCTTACTTGTCATTTGAAAGGGAAGAAACTGTGAGCTGTGACTAACTGAACCTCTAGACTGCAATCCCAAGATCATGGTCGGTCATAACATGCATATACTTGGTGTAAGGGAGATTTCCAAGTGCCTCAATATACGGACATTTAACTGTACTGCTGTGAGCTTCACTAGATATAACAAAGTCTCAAGTGTATTGATTTGAACAAGAATTAATACCTGTCATTATTTAATTAAGATCAGAGTGACTTTAAACTGAGAAAAAATATATTAAATATATATATATATAAATTTATTAAGCTGTTTTGGGTCAAAAGAGGACAGATTAACCTTTTTCTGGACACAATTTAAGTCAATCTAAAAAAAAAACGTAGTTCAAATCTGGGTCAAAGGTCAAATTTCTTGACCTTGTGACCTCTCCTGACCTCTTTAATCCCGTGATTAGTAAAATATACCTACACATAATTGAATGAGCAGAGTGGGTAAAAAACTAAAAAGGTTAGCACATAAAAAAAATGTGCATATCGGTATCCTCGGCCCTTCTTAATACCTAAAAAGGTGCAAAACAATACAATGAAATGCTTGTACTTATAGCTTCATACTGGGCATGAGATTGAGGTAAGTGCCACCTGAAGAGGTCATTGTCGAGTCCCCCACACTTATGTAAAAGAAAAAATCAGGTTAACACAATCTTTGGGCGGCTTGGGAAAATATATAAAGGTTATTTGCTAATGGTAGCCATGCAGTGTTGAAAAACCACAGATTTAGAGGTAGGGGAACGTTAAAGGGCTATACATCCAGTAATCCTAGAGTAACAAACAACCCCTTCAATTAACCGTCCAGAAATGCTCTTTCAGGGGATAGGTATATTTTACTAATCACGGGATTAAAGAGGTCAGGAGAGGTCACAAGGTCAAGAAATTTGACCTTTGACCCAGATATACATATATATATAAATTTATTAAGCTGTTTTGGGTCAAAAGAGGACAGATTAACCTTTTTCTGGACACAATTTAAGTCAATCTAAGAAAAAAACGTAGTTCAAATCTGGGTCAAAGGTCAAATTTCTTGACCTTGTGACCTCTCCTGACCTCTTTAATCCCGTGATTAGTAAAATATACCTATCCCCTGAAAGAGCATTTCTGGACGGTTAATTGAAGGGGTTGTTTGTTACTCTAGGATTACTGGATGTATAGCCCTTTAACGTTCCCCTACCTCTAAATCTGTGGTTTTTCAACACTGCATGGCTACCATTAGCAAATAACCTTTATATATTTTCCCAAGCCGCCCAAAGATTGTGTTAACCTGATTTTTTCTTTTACATAAGTGTGGGGGACTCGACAATGACCTCTTCAGGTGGCACTTACCTCAATCTCATGCCCAGTATGAAGCTATAAGTACAAGCATTTCATTGTATTGTTTTGCACCTTTTTAGGTATTAAGAAGGGCCGAGGATACCGATATGCACATTTTTTTTTATGTGCTAACCTTTTTAGTTTTTTACCCACTCTGCTCATTCAATTATGTAAATTATTTTATCAATCGTTGTATTTCTTTTGATTTTCTAATAAATTTTGTACTCCTTTTTATAAATACTTGTTATTTATACTGGTTTGAATAAATGAAAAATATACAATTAATTAACCTACGATAAGAGGGAAGGTTTATATAGATATGAAAATGAACTCAAGACGATGTACAGCGTGCAATGATTATTAACCATGGATAGATTGTCATTTCCGGGCTGTAAAAGTAAGTTTTTCTAACAAATTTGCCTTAGTTGGTTTTTCGTTTGACACTGGTGATTCATAAGTAAAAACCTTGGAACATTATTGGCGTAAAATTGTCTAAAGACGTGTAATAAAATCATTTCAAGTCAAAGTAAGACAGATGAGGCAGTTTACTGTTCACAATTTTATTTTAAAAATGGCATAGTCAAGATTTAGGTCAAAAGTCAAATTTCGTACCATTTTGACCTCTAATGATCTCACCAGTCACCTGATTCACAAAAGTCATCTGAAAGACAATTCTCGGCGGTAATTTGAAGGGTCGATTGTTACTCTCGAGTTTCTGGATGAAAAATAACAGCCGGTTTACATTCCCATACCCCCATTTTTTTTAATTTTTCAGCACCCTGACTCTTGACAGATACCCGGCTGTATTTCCCCGACCCACCTGAAGATACCCATTCACCTGAACTTTTCTGTTCATAGACATGTTAGGAAATCGAAAAAAAAAACATGGTAGAATTAATGACCATTCCAGGTGGCACTTACCTCAATCTGAAGCCGGACTATTATTTGTGAGTGCATTCTTACTTTCTGTAGGACAGTTTGGATAAAATTATTGAGCGCCGGAAAACCTCGTAATAATTCACCCCCTCCTTCTTTAAGCTCTCTTCATCACCAATCCCGGCCGGCTGTAAGTCATAAGTAGTGAGTCTACATTTGCGTCAAACAGTGTTTTATTTCAACATTTAAACTGAGAAGACCAGCAGCCCTCTTTCGGAGACTTGTTGTCTTAAATATTCACTCTCACAAAGAAAGCTTTAAACTCCAACGACTATTTACTCAAATCGTGGAACCGCGCCCAATAGTAACATGAACATTAAGTGAATTGAATTTTCCCCTTCATTCTTTTATGTGAAGGAAAACGGTTAAGAAAAGACATGTTAAGTTTTCGTAAATATGTATGTGGGGAAAGAATGGGGAAAAGTTTTCAACCAAGTAGGAAGTTAAAAAAAGTTCGAGAAGCACTGGTGTAGCACTGTCGACGCATTAGGTAGGCTATTTACATGCTGCAAAGTTCCCTTAAATACCATTCTTGCCCCCTCTGATGGAACCCCTCGCTCTGTCACTGAACCATGAATGCATTCTGTTTATTTGTAATAGTTTTCATGTTAACATGAGTACCGGTAATAGTCCTTTGCCGAAAGGTGGAATTTGCGGAACTAGTTTTCTTAATGTATACATAATATGCTGCGGTTGCCATCTTTTGTATCTGGTTATTGATGTAACGATTGTAGCAACTAGTTTTGTCACAAATACCACTTTTGTCTCACCAACCACTTTTGTCAAAATTTTTGCCCACTTTTGTCACAATCATCGCCCACTTTTGTCACAACGGAGGTCACGACTTTTGTCACAACAATCGCCCATATTTGTCACAATTGGACAGGACACGACTTTTGTCACACACATTTTGCCCACTTTTGTCACACACGTTGAGAAAATTTGGTAAGCCTTGAAGTCATACTCAGCGCTCAGTACGTTTTAAGTAGTTGAAGCACGATTATATGTTCAGTTTCGAGCAAATCACCTCTGTGAGCTGTAATACTCACAGGGAGAGGGAAAGGATCCCCCTCCTCCCCAATAACTTTACCAAGGTGGTTTCGTGCACCAAGTTGTGCACGGAAATCATATAAGGTTTTGATCTTGCCCCTCACTCTACTTTTGAAGAGCTCTAGGATTTCTTCCATTAGGGCTGGAAATGAGAATCTTGCTTTCATTTTAAATAAAATTGTAAGACATTACGAAGAAACAATTTTGAGTTTTGAATTTGAGGCCAACAATTTATGACCATGTAGAAATGCTTAAAGAGGGTGCTTCGAAAATTAATTGTTTACTCAAGTTAGTGAATATCCCACATGGTTGGTGACGAAAGAGACGGAATGTCCCTTGAAAATTTCCCGGGTGAGGCGACTTCATACCGAACTCAGAAAGGGGCGAAAGGAAGAATAAGGAAAAGGGGGAAAGAAAGAGACGACGGAGTTTAGAGAAAGAAAGGTAAAAAGAGAGAGTAGAAGACCCGTACAGACCACACAGAACTGATTCAGACAGGTATGTTTTCGTAACTCTTCATTTTGTAGATTATATGCATATAAGAGATCAAGGGCGACGAGGTAAAGGGGAATTTTAAAAAATATAGACTAGCCCTAACATCTTTTACTAATATGTTAATTTCTTTTGCAAACGTTGGTCGTGGACACTTTTCAGTCATCTCGTGGCAGTCCTGCCGCTACATGCTCCTCGAATGTAATCCTTTCGGAGCTCTTCGCATTACAAAGGTGAAAACGACTGGAAAATACGGTCTGAACTACAGGGTACATGATGACACCACTGCTCTATACAGAAATATACGGGTAGCGCTTGTGGAAACTTTTTCGTTGAAGTCACCAGTCCGCCATCGTGCCACTAACAAAATATGGGTCTTCAGTCGATACGACAGTTCGATAGTGTGTATAGATAGAACATGACAAATAGTTGATTTCAAAATTAGAATAAGGTGTCTTCGTGTATTGTAAATAACTGGGTGCCTGTGCTCTATGTTCCTGCAGCCCATTGTTGATGTTTTGCCCATTGCTCCATTCACAGTAAAAGAGCTACCTGGGACCCTGCTTCTCGTCGTAGGCTACAGAAATTCGCATTAGTACAGTATGCATACGGCATACGACTTCCTTGGTTCCAGGCCCAGAATTCATTTTTAGGCCATGAAAAATGATCGCGCAAGGTAAAAATTACATGTCCTCTTTAATATATCTTCTGTTTACTGTCATAGCATCACCCGGCATGCAGGCTATATGGCAATCAGAGGGCGGGACATATTGTGGGTGACACGCAGGTTAGCTGACCCGTATGGACCCCACTGATTTGTGCACCCAAACTATTGGTGAAGCCAAGGTGGCCGGGTACCTACTTATCTATATTGCAAGGACCCATGACTCGAATAATTTTGGGGCCCATAAAGAAGAATTGCCGTATGCTATTTGGGACAATAAAAGATTTTTCCACAGAACGATGCACTCGATGCGAGTCGCACGTATGGGAGAATCAGGCAAGTTGGCTATTCAAACTACACGAGCCAATTCGATTTATCCAAGACCATGTGCCCAAACATAATACTGCCATTTGGGCCCAAGTATAACTGTAGATCGTAGACCGTACCCATGCATGACTGGAATCCCATAATAAATGTAGTTGCAGGGCTGGAATGCCCATTCTGCGATCATGAAAATGGTCAACTAACTTTATTATGCTGGTTTGCTATGCTGTCCATGCACTTGTTCCGGTCTTCATTTCTTTCCTATGCAACCATCAGATGTATGACTTCACTATATGACCCTTCCAAGAGTCTCCCATATTCCCGGCCTCACCTTTCATATTTAAGAGAGGGACTCGAGTGAGGCCCGAGGATCCCCCTCCGTTGTCGTATCTTCTGTCTTCTGATAGGCCTATGGAGATATTGTAAGCCTACCTCGCCTCTCTTACAGTAATCAACTTTATTGCGCCCAGGGCAAGTTTGGTACCTTCTAATGACAGTTGAATATATAGCAGTTAATTAAGCACTTGTTCCTATGTTAACAATTCAAAAATAATTAACTGCTTTTCGCATAATCTTTTTTCTTGCCTTCATTCCAATTTTCCTTCTTACGCGATTGCGTTTTATGGCAGCCGTCAGCAAACAACAACTTTAACTACACGCTTTTGTATACAATGTTTTCTTACAGGCAGGGGTGTAAATACGGGGGGGGGGGGAGGGGAGCGGGAGTGACACCCCGTGAAAATAAACAGTCGGTCTCTGAGCGCCGAAAAGTCGGTCTGAAATCTATAGACTCCTAGTTCCTTGCTTGTCCACGTTGTATTGCGTGTCGCATTATGGAAAGCCTAAAATATTTAAACACAAATTTTACTTCAAAAGGTAGCATATGTGGCACCAGATTGCATATAAGGATACCTAATTTTTGAAAAGAATTCAAATGGGGGAGGGGACACTCCGTCCCAAAAGCCGGAGATCACGCAACACGCCGCATGATCCCCACCCCCTCCCTCTCTGAGAGAAATCCTGGGTACGTCACTATTTGAATGCATATACAATGTACCTGAAGTTATTATTACTATGGTCCTGTAAATTGCATTTATCCATGAAGTTTGGATCGAACAACTATGTCAAAGAGTTTGGGTCTCCAACAAATGTAGTTGTCCCAAATAATTCATAACCCCGACCCCACCCCACCAAAATGGTAAAATTAGATCCCGCACAGTGACACCCAAAATGGGTGTTCATACGCCAGTAAATATGGTTAATGTAACACAAATGTGTGAACATTTACACAAGTATCACACATTTGTGACACTGGGTAAATGTACGCTACATATGGATAATATTACTATATGTTTGTGATACTTTGTGAGAAGGTACACTTGGCGTGGGTTAAATTGACCATTTTTGCTGAAGTATAAATATCCACTTAGGGTGTCGCCGTGCAGGATTTACATTCGTCATTTTGAGGGTAGATAAACCCTTTTTAGAGTATAAGTTACGGCTACACTCCAACTAACTGTTACTCCTCTCACCTTTAACCCCTACCCCAATATACAAGATAGTACTCTTGCGTGGGTGAAAGCCGGAAGGAAGGGGCCACACAGAGTGCCAGTTATCTATGGTAACGCCACTAGGTTCTCCGTTTAAAGGGAGGACTGCCCCCTCAGGATTTCGCCCAGACAAAGTCCTTGATCCCTTGGTGTATTCATAGGTTATTTTTGTCGTTTTCTTGTTCTCTTAATTCGAATTTTCAAGCCGGTTTCTTATTTCACTGTTCCCAGCCACAAAAGTTTACTCTGAACCACCTCCTCTACGAACCGCCTGACATGATTATGAGTTGTGGGTGTAATTATCTAAAATCATTTTTCTTGCTACGTGCCCCTCTAATTTTCAAAGGTGAATACTAAATCACAGCCCCTATTTAGTAAGCATAGGTTTACCTGCGTAACACTTCTCACTTCAACTAAGCCGATGTGTGTGACAAAAGTGGGCAAAATGTGTGTGACAAAAGTCGTGTCCTGTCCAATTGTGACAAATATGGGCGATTGTTGTGACAAAAGTCGTGACCTCCGTTGTGACAAAAGTGGGCGATGATTGTGACAAAAGTGGTATTTGTGACAAAAGTAGTTGCTACAAACGATTACTGCACTACCTGCAGATTCGCCCTCTTGTTGCAAATAACGTGAATTGGAACTTTCCAAAACCAACTTTCATGGATTTCGTTACAGATGACATGTGCATCTATATTATCTTAAATTTCCTGTTTAACACATAATTAATTAAAATGAATATAGCAGGGGTTATACTTTAATGTCAAGTTCTATTTCGACCCTACACAATAATTTGGCCTGTATTGAGCAATGTAAGGTCAACCAAAGCCACCGTAGACTCGTACGAGAGGTGTGCTGGACAGGTATTTTGGCTAAAATTGTACAGGGGATAAAATTTCACAATTTAGTGAGACTAATATTGTCACGTGATTCTCAAGAGCCATACGTGAAGCAGGGTATACTTATCCAAAATGGGATGACTGCATTTTCCCTCTTAGTTCGAATGCAAGGAAGGACAAGTACCAGAGTGCCACCCCCTTCGAATCTTAGTACTTGAAGGTGCGTTTGCTGATTAAAATTGGATGAAACAAAAGGGCTTGTCCTTCAAGATGCCTAACAGTCAGGACGGCAGCCTCAGGCAAATTCTGCAGTTGTATTTTGCAAACAAACGTAAAAGTTTTATGTTTACATCAAAATGGAAAACACCAAAATTCACGAAAGGAAATTGCATCCTACAAAACGGGAAAATTATGGTTTATTTTCCAATAAAATATAAAACCTGGCAACTCCTTATTCTATCAACTAGTACACCTGAAATGACGAGTATTACGACAATATTTCTCTGAGGTGGAAGAAAATAATAGAAATAGCGAGATTAAAACTGAATGATCCATGTTGGTTCTTTACTACTAACGAAAATAACTCTCACAATCTCCCCGAATTAGAACTTCCACACACTATTAGAAAAAAGAACTCTCTCAGAATTGGACTGAGGAGGGTGGGTTAAAATACAATATTTTTAGCAGAGTCAAAACAGCATGTTCAAAATTTTAACTTCCATCAAGTTGCTCATAGCAAAAGGAACATTTGAGTTTGTGAAACCTCGCACATAAAATACAAGGAAGTTTTGGAGCACTACACTGCTGCACGGCATACTGGCCATACAGGGTAACGACAATGGAGAACTCCCAATGAATCTTTGATTAAAATGTCAGTTAGTCGCATAGTGTCACAGAACCAACATAAACTTTGCGCAAAGGGGGGTGGGGGCTCAAAACTATTAATTATAGCTCAATATAACACTCAATTTTTATTATTTTTCATTGTTGAATCTCGAACACCCTAAATCTCTTGGTAGTGGGCATTTCCCCTTGCTCATGGGATCAGACGGCCTTGTTGGCAATTGCTTTTCCTGTAGTAGATCGTTTGATCGTTTTGTTGTAAGGTATGGTAAGCTACGCTTTACACTAATTTGAAAGTAAATTTAAAATTCTTTTTTTTCTGCAGTCATAGCTGCCAACGCAAAAGTAAAGGGAACTTTCAAGTGCACTCCACTACGGCATAAAGGTAAGTATTCAGAGTAGACAAAGAAAAGGTAAGTTTCCTATCAAAAAATGATTTTGGACCGATTATCATGTTGAAATCGTTCAAAGCGAATAATGATCTTGTTAAGAGTCCAAAGGATAAGGGAAGTCTATGACAGAAAAGTTTTCAGGGGATTAGCGTCCCAAAAGATAAAGAAAAGAAGAAAAGAAGAAGATGGGAATAAAAAAGTCTGTGATTTTGATGATTTTCTATAACGACATCGCTGACCAATTGGTGTTTCCTTAAGAAAAGGTAAACAATCTGGTTTCCCAGTACAGAGCAACCATCTACTAGGTTCCAGAGACTTTTACCTTAAATTTTAGGAAACATAAAAAATAAATACGTTTAATTTCCTTTAACTGTATGGGCAGCATAATTCATGATTTTCTTCACATCGTCTGTTTTCTTCTGACGCAGGCCAAGTAGTTCCATAAATGAAGGCTTTGGTGAAAAGTAGACTTTGTAAATATTATTTGTCTCTCAGTAATCACATGTTCGACCACCAACCTACCATCTATTACTAACGGGTCTTTTGATTGTGTTCCCAACACTGACGTATCAATGGGTGAAGTATGTGCTCTAAAATGTAATGATGGATTCTATGCAGCTTTCTCCAACCAAGTAGTGTGTGAGGCAGGAAGGAATAACCAAGAAGGGAAGTGGTCTGAGGGAAGCCTTGTGTGTCGTGGTTAGAGTTGTCAAATTATTTTTAATACTCTTACTAGAAAGAATAGTTACACCTGAAGCTGTAAAAGTCAAATGGTTAAAAGGAGGTTTTATTTAAAACAGATGTTTGAGCTTCATTCTAAGAATAAGATATTCCTTTCGATATTTATTCTGGAATGGCATGTAATCGGTCTTTTGAAAGTGTCCATTTTCAGTTCAGGCTAAGTGTCACAGAGTTGAAGGAAAAACAAACTTCTTATGTACAATGAGAACAACTATGGGATCCTTGACGGAATAGCTCAATGTAAACTGTTTCAAATTTCATATTTTATGAGAAACGCTTAGTAAACGTTCACACAAAAAAGGAAAACAAAATACTTATAGATGACAAATTCGACAAGATTTGATAAAAGATGTGATATAGTTGAACAGTGTTAAAGTTTTAGGAACATGTAAAACAGTAAAATTAGGCACGTATATGAAAATATAGTAATTATTAAAGTAGAAAAGCTTTCACGATGGAAATCCACAGAAACAGAAGTCTCAAACGAGTACACCGACTTACAAGAGGACTGTGGGTAAGTCAAGTTTTTGTCAAAAGTGGCTTTGACTTCTTCATGACTGAAGGAAAGAGTTACGAAAAAGCTTATTAATAGTTTACAGTTTGAGTGTAAACTGCTGGATTCTTGATGGATTTTCTCAATCTCGGCTACTTTACATTACAATGAAAACAACGGAAATAAAAGGGGAGAAAATAACACTTAAATATGGAAAATTTCGGCATATGCAGGTAAAAGGTGTGATATTTCAACAATGTCGGATTTTTAAGGACAAGTAAAGCAATAACTTGAGCGTTTATATATAGGCCTAATTGTATAAATTCTTAATGCATTCACTGTTTTTTTCCTACATGACAGTCCGGGTTCGAATCTTCCCTAAGCCACGTTTTTTGTTACTCACTCTTTAGTGGGATTCAAAGGTCACATGAGGTCAGCAGAGGTCAAGTTGTGAAAATATCGTTAAAATAATATAATCAAGAAGTATGAATTTGCTGGATGAACTCAGTGCAAAAAATCACCCCCTCTCAGCAAGCAATTACTAAGCCTTTGGGCTTTCTGGTAAAGGTATAAACACAAGTGATAGTCTTACTTTGTTGCAATCCTGATACTTAAGTTGAAAACACGGTTAAATTTTTTATCATTGTTTTTGTTTTGTATACTTAATGAAAGGATTACTTCTTTTCTTCACAGAGTGCAATGACTGGAATAAGTGGAATGGAAGTGAATATAAATTAATAAGTAGGAACCAGACATGGGTAAAATCTCGTCAATCATGTGAAAGTGAAAATTCTCATCTTGTCACCATCGAGAACAAGGAAGAGAATGAATTTGTACACAAGATGGTGCAGCATTGTAACCAGAATTCTGATTTTGCTTGGATTGGATTGAATGACCATAAAACAGAAGGTAAAGAATGGCATACATTTAATACATAAATAAACACGGTTAACTTTTTTCAATTTTATTCAGATGACAGATGAAACTTAAAATTCTAAGTATCATCTTGTAGGAAATAAAATTTATTTTTAACCAGTTTAGTAACAAATAAATAAGTTCAAAGACATGTTTGCGTCCTCTTTTATAAGACTTCAAATTTTATTTGAAATTTCATTGTTTTGATTTCTTACCTCTAAACGTTAGCAACAAAACCTGCTTGTTGACATCACTTTGCAGACAAAGTTCAAGGTCTCACGGAAAGAAAAAGAAAATTAATTGTGTCTTACCACAATAAAAGGAGAATTTCAAGGCTCTTGTTTTTTTTTTTTTTTTTTTGTAACAAAACATTTTTAAATACCGCAGTCTCACTTTCACTTTTATCTTTTCAATTCACTTATCGCTACGATGCCGTAAGACAGGCGCATATCCAGGAATATTCGAGGAGGGTCATGATGACGAATCTTCAGTGCACCAAAGGTGCACCACTATAAATAGAGAAGCGCTAGTTTGGCATCCCGCGGACAAAGGCCATTAAGGGAAAATGCTCCTGTAAGCTCTCGCAATCTTTCATGTTAAGAACAGAAAATCGACTTCAGTTACTCTGTGAAGGATATTTTATGTCACATTCCATTTATATGCGATGTTATTACAGTCCGTCTGTAATGAACTATGAAGAAATATTCCATGATATTATCACTTTTAATACATACTTCAGTTTGCCCAATTTAAGGACTAGCACCTCGTCAGAGGTGTGCTTTGTATTGTGGTTTTTGATTATTTTATAGTTTCACTACTTGCAACGTTTATTTTTCCTTCGTATATTTTAATCATATCTTCCCAACATTCAACTGCATGACACAATGTACCGTTACATAATGGTTTCAGCTTATACACAATGTATATCTCTGGGACTAAGTTGATATCGGCATGATACAAGGTTTCATTACAGAATGTCCCAAGCTTACAAACAGTGTTTACAATCACTTAACTATATATAGCTTGTGGGGTTCTAGCTTGCGTAGCGTTTCTGTGGCGGGCGCCCTCCCTAGGCTGCCGTTGGTTTTTTCGCAGCGATGAGCCGAACAATATTTGTGTAACAAATAGTAATCATAAATACGTATAGTGCACCAAAATAGTACGGACCAATAAGCGAAGTAGACCATTACCTCACCGGGAAATTAAATCCCAATAAAGGTGTAATGAGCATCTCTTTGGTTGCTGGACATTTTGCCCATCAAGCGTTCGTTATATCACAGTGGTATTCAAGGTCATAACGTGCGCGTGTACTGTAAATACTTTTACTGCAGGGAGTTGCAACTCCCTGGTTACTGCGCTTGTGCCGTGCCCGACAGAATAAGGCAATCCCAAAAACGTGACGTCATGTAAAACACCTCTTTAGGAGTAAATTTTTCAAATGAATACTTAAAGAGAATACCTCTCGGCAAGCAGAACAATAGAATTCGTTACATTCTATCTTACGTTCCTTAAAGAGTTGTAGTTAGATGAGGTTTTACGGCTCAGTTTCTAACCAATTGGTTTAAGTCGGGCCGGCCACGGCCTTTTTTTTCCAGTTGTGGCTCACTGGCTTGTTTTCCCTACTCCATTGCTTATGCTGAGCACCAAGCACAATGGCAGTAGGTTCCATTTTTTAAGTCTTTGGTATGATCCAGTCAAGAGTCGAACTCCAGACCTTCCGGCTGCAAGTCGGGTGCTCTAACCACTTGACCCTAGAGTTGCAGTTTGGATCGTAATATCTTAATTTCAATATTCAAAGCAAACTGAACTTTCTTTTGCCATAGTGAATATAAAACTTCATACATAAAATTAAAATTTCGGCCAAATGAAGTGTGCGTGTTTCAAATTTTTAAACGATGCGTACGTGAACAGCGCAAGAGAAATTGAAAGTATTTTTACATTTTCCCCTCGCTTTGCAGCGCACTTGGTTATTCATTATGTTGAAATTCTCTCCCATCATTCCCTTCACTTTGCCTTTTTAGCCTGAAGCTTGAGCTGGCTTTCCCTGCCAAAGCCATCCCGGGTGGGGAAACCCTTACCTTCCTAGTTCCCTCCATGCTACCGCCAATACTACTTTCCCCACAGACATCGTGTAGATTAGTTACTAACGGGGTTTTCTTTTGCATGAACAAACAATGAATTCCTTCCCAATTTGATGTGAAATTAAACAAATCTATCACAAACGCAGGAACTTATACTACTTATTGTTATTGAGACTTTCACATTCTTCCACATTTGTCAATGGGAGAAATGAATATTTTCATATAAACTCACTTTCGGGACCCAAATAACCAAGGGCTGTGTCACGGCAGACTGGAATATAGTTTGCTTTGTGGGTTAATTTTGTATATACTGTAAATAGTATTTTGATGTATTTGACTGATCATGAAAAATGAGGGTAATTATGGTATGTAAGGGCAACCGGTCATACCTGCTCCAAAAGGCAGGTACTTTGATTCAAATCTAGCAATGCAATGCTGTTCATTCTAGCACACACAGTCAGGTCCCTGGGTTGATTCTGCATACCAGTGTATTGTCTGGTGAGCTGCACTGTCCATTGTTTTGTATTGTTGGGAGGGGGGAGTTTAAGTCAGCAATTTGAGATGCACAAGGTGACTGATATAACTTTACTTGCTCTTTAACATCTACTGAGAGAGGCTGGTCTGTAGTGTTCTTGTGTGCCAAAAGTAGAGGCACAAGGTGTGGCCAAGTATAATGCTGTGTTAATCTGTGTGTCACTTCTACAAATGTGAAGTCTGGCCGGGGGTAGGAACTGTAGCAACAAAATTGCAGTGTGCGTTACCTGTGAGCCATATTGACGGGATGCAGATATTGTAGTGTTACTTGGGAAGTGTCCAAGTCTTGTTCCCAGCAACTTGAGCAAGCAGAGGATGGAGTATGTGGCAGCAGCCTCGCCCTCAGCAAGTCACATAATTTGAGTTACAAGATTCCAGTGTAAGAGAGCAATTATTTTTTATGACTATTCTAATGTTGTTAGATAAATAATGTAAGTAATGAAAGAAAAAAGGTATATCCTGATTAGGCTAAAAATAGGAAGCACAAGGGTGGGCGTGACCAAAGTCAAGGTACTGTTCCAATTGGGTATAGAACTTGGTTATGTTTCAAGAAGATATTTTGGACAGATTGAAAACTGTTAAGTTGTTCAGTGTAAAGGAGTTGAGAGGAGTTAAGAGGGATTAGGGGGGATGCTTCAGGTGTACAAATTTCTCTCTGAAAGGAATCCTTTGTCATCTTGCAATTATTTAAAGGTTCAAAGTAATTTTTGGGTTCGAGGCCATTGTAAGAAGCTAGTTAAGTGTTTTGCAAGGCTTGACATTAGGAAGTTCAGCTTCTCTCATAGAGTTGTTAACGAGTGGAATAGTCTGCCTGAGTGGGTAGTTAACTCCACATCTGTGCACTCGCTTTAAGGTTAACATTGACAAATTCTTCCATACCTTGTTCGAATCTAATTAGGCTGAGCTCGTTTGGTGTTGGTTGGTTGGTTGTTTGCTTTCAGTTAAGGTTATATGGACTTCAGGGCATCTTATGGGGCCTTAGCCCTCTTGCCCTTTAACCTGTTATGTTATGTTAAACTTATATGGGGATGTTACATTTCGAATGAAAATTTTTCACTTGGTATTCCAGGAGCAGTTTAAATGGCCATGTTTAGGAGTGAAAAGTTTAGATTATGCGCAGCAGAAAGTAGTACTAGAAAATGTGTTTTTAAAGGAAACAAATATTGGTGTCAGTCTGTAATCGACGGGTAATTAAGCTTATTTAAAATTATTTCATTAAAAGACAAACTGTGAGAGAAGTGTCGTAACTAAATAAAACATTATCAAATTTAGCACAAGGAAAAATAGGTTATGATATTCAGTAGTGCATGATAAAGAATCGTAACCAATAATTGAACAGAGAGGTAGTCAATTATGGCAAAAATTTATAGATACGAGTATTTAGATAGGCCTATGGTTTAAAACGAAACCAAGAGAAAGTGAATCATCAGACTACCGGCATTATTCAGAAATTCCGTATTTCTCTTTTCTCTATTTTGCCTGCAGCTGCCTTTTACCCTTTGGGGAATGACTGGAACAGTTGTCTTCCCATTTTCTATATGAATATTTGGACTGGTATCATCTACCACTTTACCAAACTTTTGTTCAAAACCTTGGATCATACATGGCAGCGGGGAGTCGTACCACCTACAAAGGGAAGGTCATCAGGAGCTGTCCTATGAAACGTGTGAAATTTGCTGACTTCAGTGGTAATAACTATACATGAAATATAGTCAGCCAAAGATATGTGGTCTCTCCCTTAAGCGCATCGCTGTTATAAAGCGACATTCATTGACAGATTTCTGTATTGTGTATAGTGGTGGAACACCAGTGGATTTCAAACTTGATCGAGCTCCAAACTCAGTAGTTGCATTACTTTGGCGCGCAGTAATATTACCAAAGTACACTACAAAACTATTCGTGTCAATTCAAACAAAGTTATTTGGTACTGTACGTGAACCTGTGCCCAAGGTGAGGGCTGCACCTATGCAAGACTGGAAGTAATGTAATCCGTAAAACTTGGTGTAAAGCCAATTCAAGCTATTCATATTGTGTCTACATTTTTTTTTTTTTTTTTTGTTTTTTTGTTTTAAAGGGTTGGTGGTATCAACTGTGCGTGTAAAGACAGTCATATTTTACAACTTCTCAATTTCCGAAGTATTGCACTTGGATCAATTCAGGGGCGTGAAACTGAAAGTTTGACATGACCGACAGTTTAATTTTTGTTTTGCATTTATGTATAGTGAATGAGTTTTGTGTGTTATAACTAAACTTCATGTGTTAAGAATTTCCAGGTGATATCAAATTGCATACATGTGAACAATAGAAACAAATTTTGGTAGTTAAGTACTATTACACTGATTCATTTATGTTCAGAGAAATTTATAGAAGAAGTAAATTACTTACACTCTTAAAACACCGGGGTTAAATTTAACTAGGATCGGTGTTGTATTTCCTCCCACACAATCCTGGTTAAATTTTCCATGAAACCCTGTTTAAATTAACGCCAATGCTAGTTACTTTAACCAGGATCTGAGTTAGTGTAACCAAGGAGTTGTGGGAGCTCCTTACAGCTCCCTGGTTTAACTAGGATTACCTCAAACAATTAACCATTATTGTGTAGGCGGAAATACAACACCGACTCGTGGTTAAATTTAACCACTGTGTTTTGAGAGTGCATGTATATAGTTCAAACAGATTGAAATTTGTCTGATGTCTATCATATAGCGTCAACTCTGAGCGTTATGTTGGAATGTTCCTAGGTGACAGCCTGGATCATTTGTTCCCCTTATCCACCCCATCGGAAGTCCTAAAAAGCAAAATCGTATTACTTAGCTGCTTAGATGTAAATTTAAGGAATGTGAAAAGGAAATTACGAAAGAATAACAATACTGCTCTACGAAGTGAAAACCGCGCAAAAAATTTGTGATCACATGGAGAAATCTAACCTTGTAAAGAGCAAACACAATAGCCTACTCTGTTGAGGAAGTGGTGCCAAACGGGGCTGTCATGTCCGGTTCCCGACCATGGGACCCGTACAGGATCTTTCCCTGTGGAAGATTATAAGGGAGAGGACAGATTTGCATTTGTCTTTGTATTTTGGTGCTTTAATAGTGGGTATCGGAGCAAATTTTGTGAAGTCATTTTTCATGTTGCTCACTACATGCAGACATCTTAGGCCAACCTGTTTAACTGACTTTCGGCAAACAAAGTTTCTATATTTCTTAAAAAAATTAAACAAGGTGGCGTAGGGTAAGGGGTGTTAGCCCGGTAATAAGAAGGCTTTCGCACGGAAAAGAGTATTTGTCCGAACCTTGAACTCTCCCATACGACGCATCTTTCTCAGGAATGGAAAGAGGATTCTATCTTAATGAAGGTTTGGATATTAAGATATTAAGAACCTGCCCTCATTTTGCAGCCGACGTTTTGCATTTTGGTGAAATGTTTTTTTTTTCTTTTTGAAAAGTTTACTTTTGCTCACTCTGGAGTTTGTCTCCATTTTTATCGCAGACAGAACTATGAAAAGAATTGTTCATCTCATTTATTCTTTTAGCTGTTTTAACTTGAGGACAGTTCATACAAACATTTCTTCTCATCCGAACACAAAGACGTTCGTGTGAGGATAGGCTAGAATTCAATTACAGAACAAATCGGTTGTACAGGAGGTTTAGCTGGTTGTCCAAGGAAAAGAGAATTCACCCGAATCATAGAACCCCCCGCCCTTCCCCTTCTCATATGTAAAGCTAGGCACAAATGTTAGGAGGTAAACGAAAGGGATAGGATCTCTACGGTGATAGGTTAAAACATACATCTGAAATTTTGTATTTTGGTGTATTGGTAACGCACATAACTTTTTCTACCATGTAATATTGTCTTTTGTTGGTCACTATTAGATACGTGGGAGTGGAGTGACGGTACAGTCTCAGCATACAGAAACTGGCGTGAAGGACAACCAAATGGAGGAGGTGCAAGGAAGTTTGTGCGCATCAATACAGATGACGGGGAATGGTATAACGGGACGGGCCAAAAAAGGCGTCCAGGCGTTTGTAAAAGGAACAGTTCTCTGACATAAGTAGACAATAAGGTTGCTCTTACAAAATTTCACAACTCTTATTAAAATGTAATTTTGTCAGAAAGTAACTATGTAGCCCTCAGACTTCAATAAATTTATACACTTTAAACCTTTGAACAAATATTTTTCAGGGCGACTAGAATATGTCACTCTATCATGTATGACTGGAGTGGCGTCGCCCGGTTAACAGTGGTTTCGCCAGCGGAGACATTTTGTTTGTTTTCTTTGTTTGATTTTCTTCGCTTGTTGATTTTGTTGTTGATGTTGCTATAAGGATAGTACTTAGTGGATGAAAGAAAAAGGTAAGAAAATTATATTGCTCATCATATATTTGGATGTAGATATGCTTTCTTATGTTGTAAATATTTCTTGTACTTCTATGTACGTATAATTGCTACTGTTTTACATCAAAATATCAAACATTATACCTCTACGATAGTAGTAAACCTTTTTCGTTCCACTTTGCCCTCACTAATCAGCGACCCTAGAATTTAACGCTATCGAAACATAGCACAAAAGGCTTACTTATTGATAGTGGCTATAGCTTCCTCCAAGCCCGGATACAGGATTTTACAAAGAGTAGAGAAGGAGCTCAATTTGTGAGAATCAAGCCCAAACCTGTGAGTGTACCCTCTCAGAACAGCTAAGTAAAATAAGAATTCCAGAAATTTTTAAGATTACTTTACACACAATCAAAGTAAAGGTTGCCTTTATTTGAACTCTGTAATTGCCGAAAAAAGATAATTCCTGCATTATGTGGAATTTGACTTCATTGCACAAAATTTTTTACAGTAATAATGTGTGCATTTTTACTTGCAAGTTTCGGAGTTTTTATTTTGCTTAAATGATGAAACGTATTTCTGTGACTGTAGGAGGTGCGCATTATTGTTCAGTGTAAGGACAAGAAGTGTATAAAGAAATTTCTTTTCAGCGAGATGAGCCGTCACTGAAGGAGAAAAACGTGACTTGAATACTTGCTAGGGACCGAATTGCCAGACTTCTAGTTATCGGCTAGAGAAATTAGCATAGCCCCAACCCCAGGGCAGCTCCCTTGTTCCCTGGCCTGTGCATCTATGAATGTGACCACACTGCAGTAAATTTTTCCCCTACTCATGGAAAACGTCTAACTTAAAAAATTCTACATTCGGTTTCCCGCATTTAGTGATCCCGATAAGATACCTAGTATGATAACTTAAAAAGTAACTGGTGGCGTCAAAGAGGAGTGCCAAACACCCCTCCCAGGAGCGGAGCAGGGCAATCCTCCTCCACCATTGTTGGATTGCACCTGCACATCAACATGAAGGGAGAATGAGATAATCATGTAACTTAGACAAGTCAAGGAAGAACATGAAGTGGCTAGGCTAATGGAAGACTTATAACAGTGGTTCCCAACCTTTTCCCCTTCAACGCCCCCTTTCACCGAATGGGCATGGGCAAACGCCCCCTTTCTATAGCATTGTATTGCTATGAGTGAAGCGGCAATAATAAAATACATGTTGAAATAAAGAGTAGTCCTACATATACAGCGTTTAAGGTGTGGGTCCGACCCAGGGTAGGAAAACAGCAGCTCGGGACTTATCAAATTGACACTCTTTGGAGATGGCGAATCTTTAACCGACGATTTACGAAAGTTGGAAGGCTTGATCACGGCCAGGAGAGAAGAACTATTTTTGGAATTTAACAGATGTCATGCCAGGGCCCCATGGAGTTGTGGACCATTCCCCCAAGTGCCTTTCATGGTACCCAGGAGCAACGTCCAAGTGAGGACCGGGGCGAAGTCCCCGGAAGCTTTGGGGTATTTACGATATTGTCGACACAAGAATGACGCATTGTCAGTCAAATTTGA
Source organism: Holothuria leucospilota (assembly GCA_029531755.1). Taxonomy (NCBI): domain Eukaryota; kingdom Metazoa; phylum Echinodermata; class Holothuroidea; order Aspidochirotida; family Holothuriidae; genus Holothuria; species Holothuria leucospilota. The sequence goes on from CM055968.1 coordinate 54,774,494, forward strand.
TTATCTTTCGACTACCTAATAACTTTAAATGCGCACTAAAATTTTTACAAAAATTACCCTTAGCCCAGTTTGTATTTCAAAAATAAATGAGGAAGTTCGCTTTGATGCTGCAGGGTTTTTGTCCTCAGTAGCGTACCCAGGATTTCTCTCAAGGTGGGGCCATGCAGTATTTTGTGCGATCGCCGGCCTGGGGAGGGGTCTAAGGGGAGGGGGTGGAAATTTCTGAAAAAATAGGTGTCCTTACATGCAATCTGATGCCACATATGCTACCTTTCGAAGTAAAATTTGTGTTAAAATTCTCACGTAAGGGATCGGGGTCTAAGGGAAGGTCCCCTCCCCTTTGAAAATTTTTGAAAAATTAGGTGTCCTAAGATGCAATGTGGTGCCACATATGCTACTTTTTGAAGTAAAATTTGTGTTAAAAAGTTAACGGATTTTTAGGAAGTAGAATGAAAAAAATCGGCATCTGGGAGGGGGCATGGCCCAATGACCCCCTGCGTACGCCACTGATTGTCCTGAGGGTGGGAGGAAGAAGGATGGTAGGGGTAGAATGGGGCTTTGAAAGTTTTATGCCACTCAAGCTGTCCAACAGGTAGAAATAATGAGAAAACCGAAATTGGGCCACCGAAAAATTTCATTTTTGAAAACATTTTAACGTTTTACTTCATAGTACATTACAAAAGTTATCTATTAATGTTACAGTTACCTACAGTTATCACTTCTGTCAGTATGTCATGTTTATGGACTACAAGGGAAAAACAACATTCGAGGTTAAAGTGGCGGGGCAATTTTTAGCCATGGCCCGTTCGGTCACGGCTTTCACTGCCACTGATGGGAATATGATGGTCCTTGCTAGGAAAAAAGTTATATTAAACACTGTTAGATGCGATTTCGTGGCATCTGGGAAGAGAATATTAGACCTACTCAACTTGTTGATTTCATTTATTTCCTTTTTGTGCGAAGCAATTTGAGAGTTCAGCTAGAGAAAAGCTTTTGGAATCTTATAAAACCCAGGTTTAAACTGAGTATCTCATTTTTTTCAAAACGTCCCCTGCCGCCCCCTTAACGCTCATCGCCCCCTTGAGTTACGAAAACGCCCCCGTTGAGAACCACTGGCTTATAAGAACACTCAAAACACTCAAGTGCCTCTAAGATCTACAGGGTGAGGGTTTTTCCCTGGGCAGGGAAGTGTAGGATGCAGAACCCCCAATTTGCCATTCCATGGGTTCCGAAGACCTTATAGAAATAATTTCCATTTCAGTGATGGATCTATGTACATACTGCATCCTAGTCGCCGTTGGTCCTCTTTCCTCTCTATCTCCTCAACCTCTGCCCCAACTTGACCGTCAAGAACCTTTTTACGAGTGCCATTCTTCAAGCTTTGGACAAAATTTAGGAAAACGACTTTTACTTCTGAGCCGTAAAACCTCATCTAAATCTAAATCTAAATTACTTCTGATGTCTTGGTCATTTCAGAAAGTGGCCCTAATTCAATTATTTTTGAAGGCCTAAATAAATGAGACTTCCAATTCCTGTATTTCTGAATCCGCCGGGGTAGAAATATATACCGGTACCATACATGTCATGCAATAAAAGAACATTCTTGTGGTATGAAATGTCCAAAACTAAGACAGTGGCTGCCTGCAGGAAATTTGACCAACCACGCACTTTGTTCTCCTCAATAACTGAGGACGGATAGTAGAAGCAAATTCCTAAGCTAGAGGGGTAAAGAAATTGCTAATTTTGTCCTTCTATTTGTGGAATTAGAGTGATCCAAATGTGCCTTTTTGGCAGCTTAGTAACGGAACAATTACCACGACCTTTGAAGACTTTAATTTGTTTTCCATTCAATACAACAACAGAATTGTGTCATATTGTGCTAAAAGTTTAGACCATTTGTGGATATAAAGCGATCCGTTTGTGCGTTCACAGGAGTTTATTTGTAAACGTAAAGGTCTATAGGCGCACTAGCCGAGGGGGTGGGGGTGGGGTGGGGGACTTTATCCCCCTTTCCATTCGTGCATACAATTTGCTATTCCGGGGAATATGTGCTGCTTTGAGGAAGCATGCATTAATATTTCGGACGAAAGTGCTACATCCCCGAGTTTGAAGGAGTCTCCTACTCTATTGTATGGGAGCAATGTATATTTTAGGCCAATGTTTATGTATAGGCCAATGTTTATGCATAGTCCTAAGTATATGTATAGGAATATGATTATGTAGGTGATATGTGTATGTTGATGTATGTGTTAATATGTACATTGTGCTCAGCTGTCTGTAACTGTTATTTGCTGTACTTTGAATGCCCGTATGTCACACTTGCAGCTTGTTTGTGGCCAGGAATCAGAAGTCGATGAGTTCGGACGTGGGACTCAGGAGTTTGCAGAGGGACTTTTGAGGTTCATTGTTAAAATGTACTCTAGTGAGCTTATCTGAGAGGCCTTTCCGTGGCCGGAATGTTGTATGCATTTTGAAAGTACTATGAAATACGAAAAATAAGTTCTCAAAAGTACAAGGGTTGGAAAGGACTAGAAACATGGAAAAGAAATGATGACAATGATGGTGATGATGATGATGATGATGATGATGATGATGATGATGATGATGATGATGATGATGATGAGAGATACTTGCACGATTAAACAACCATTCCCAGAACACGGGATTTTTAAGACGGTAGCTTACTTGAACAGTTTGACGGCATAGTAATCATAAATATATCATGTCATATAGCGTGATCACACTGATTTACTGTGGGTGCATTTACACTAGATCCGGATCTGATCGCCTGCGCGGGGTCAGATCCCCTGCTCGAGATCAAATTTGTAGTGTAAACGCAGATCAGATCCGGATCTGATCGCCCTATTTTGATCCTGGTAAGAGGGGAGGATCAGACCCCGCGCAGGCGATCAAAACTTGTAGTGTAAACGCTCCCCGGATCAACGGTGACCCGAGATCAACGGTAATTCAACGTAAATTATTTGGAGGTCACTTCTGCAAAAACACTCAGGGTGCATTTACACTTGATCCGGATCTGATCGCCCTATGTTATCAGCATATCGAATTACGTGTATGGCTTGATTCTGGTGCATTTACACTTGTCTCGTACTCTGATCCACCTCCCTGCATAATGAGTGTTTTTGCAGAAGTGACCTCCAAATAATTTACGTTGAATTACCGTTGATCTCGGGTCACCGTTGATCCGGGGAGCGTTTACACTACAAGTTTTGATCGCCTGCGCGGGGTCTGATCCTCCCCTCTTACCAGGATCAAAATAGGGCGATCAGATCCGGATCTGATCTGCGTTTACACTACAAATTTGATCTCGAGCAGTGGATCTGACCCCGCGCAGGCGATCAGATCCGGATCTAGTGTAAATGCACCCTCATTATGCAGGGAGGTGGATCAGAGTACGAGACAAGTGTAAATGCACCAGGATCAAGCCATACGCGTAATTCGATGTGCTGATAACATAGGGCGATCAGATCCGGATCAAGTGTAAATGCACCCTGTGTAGCAGTGAAAGCAGAGGAAAGTTAACTTGCATGCATGACCGCATTGCGGTTTGCGGCGGCATAATCTTAGAACGTCACCATAAGCTAACGCGTAAGGCTACTAGCTTTAGCTAAAATGCTTCCATATATTGCTGGAAATGGTTCTTCTTTGTGCCCTGAATGTTGCATGTAAACGAACCTTATTTTTAAATTTCGTGAATTCACATAGATTGACCATAGAGCGGCTTCCCGCTGCCCCGCTGAGTACGGCCATGCTTACTTGCATGTAATTAGTTGAAATATTGCACAGCTTGCTTCAACGTTAAGTATACCTTGTATATTCTGGTGGCATTCAAACGGAATCTAAAGTAAGAAAGATATTTCTTCATTCATACATTTTTTAAAATTTTGCCAGAAAATGTGTTTGGTTTGTAGATACGATTTTTGGTTTTCTCAATTTTGGAGAAAAAATTGGTAAACTGTATCAAAAAACTTTAGTTACCGTTTAGATTGGTTTCAATGGCCTAAAAATTTGATACTTGAAGTATGTGTAGGCTGAATAAAAATTGTGAAATATATTGAGTAGAAAGTACAAATTCTGTGAATAAACTGTTCAGATGTGTCAATATTTCATCATAATTACTAACTTATCTTAATATAACATTAGCCTGGATAACTTCAAAACTCAACATTCAAACGTTACATATAATTGAGGTGAAGTGTATCTTTAATAGAGAATGTGAAGCTTTGCTGACTTAAAGACAGACTGTCCTCACCCCAAAGTATATTTTTAGTGTATGTATATCAAAATTCTCAGTTGGTGACTGCTGTTTGATTGACATCAAAGTTTGAAAATTTGAAAGATGCAGAGTAGCTCACATTCCACACAAGGCAGAGAGAGTACTTTTATTACATTTTATAGCCTTGTATGCTCACCAGGACATGGCCTTAAGCAATAAAACAGGTTTATTCCTGCACAAGGAAGAGCCTCATACAGTTGTGGGAGGAGCTAGAAGATGCATAGTTGGGAGAATTGGAACTGTCTGGGATCATGAAAATTCCCCTTTAATGAACCCGTATACATTTCTACGAGTAGAGTGTGCAGCATTGCACTAACCCCAAAGTTGCAAATTGGTTTTAAAAGCTTTGCTTAGACTTCACTGGTTTCTTTGGGATTAAAACTTGATGTGTCTGACATACATAACATTCTGAACGCATAAAGTTTATCCAAGTTATAATAAGTACAGCATACAAGGTTTGTAAATATTCCATGCAAATGTGTCAATATTGCAAAAAATTACAAACGTTTGCTAAAATAACATCAGCCTGAGTGACTTCAAAAGTCAATATCCTCCAAACGGGACATTGTCTTGAGATGAAAGTTTCCTTCATTTAAGAATGTGAAGTTTTCACTAATTTTATGACCCTGTATATATTTCTACCAATACAGTGTATGTAACTTTACCTTTAACCAGGGAGCTGTTACGTAATAGCTCCATGCTTTGACCCATCGCTCCATATCACGCCTTCTGAACAGATTTACAAGTTTATCGTTTATATTTTCACTGAATTAAAGATACTGACACTTAGCATGCAATAAATGTTTGGACAATAAAGACTGCGATGTGAAAAAACCAAACTAAATGTTTTTACGTTTCTTTAGTTGACTAATACATATTTTATTCCCGAAGGATTAAAAACTCCAAGTGGCTTTGCACTCAGGTTAATTCAGTTTCTCGGCATCTAATGGAATTACCGTATTAACGCATTAGTTATATCGCAAAATAGCAACACGAACGTTTAAAACCAATAACAAATAGAGCGACCAAATGCTTCTCTTGCCCTAAGCATACCCGCAAGCACTTACGTGGGACCAGGACCATCGGAACCGAGGAAGTGCCCTTACCCCTGGCTGTCCCCCTTCATCCACCCACCTTCCACTACTAATGTTCGGCTTGTTAAAACGTCCAAAATTACCAAAGCAAGTGTCAACATTCTGGAGTGGGATATTTCATTCCCTCAACTTGGATATACCTTAGACATACTGCACTGGAGACCACAGTATAGCACATTCAGTTGGCCACTTCTCCTCTTTGTCCGAAATGCATAATATACGCAATAAACAGAATACAGGATTCACAATTTGATCATTTCCTCTAACTACATGCCTGTTTAATAACCTTACTGAAACCTCACAGCGGATCGATTTGGTTTTGTTTTATGCTTGCATATATGAAACTTCATTTTCCTCCAATAAACTCAAAATATTTCCCTAATTTTTTTCAGTTCCCTTTAGATCGCATTCGAACCCTTACATTAAATCTGTCTGCCAAGGGCCAGATGTACCCGCGCACTGCCTTGAAATTATTCAAACCCGTAAAACATTCCTAACGAGTCCTGAATTCTCGACACTTCCTTAAGGTTTACTATAATTTACAGTAGGGGTCTACTAAAGTTATCCATTATATAGTTCAGTTCCCGCTAAATTACACTGTTATCATTTTTCCACTCTGCCTGTTATTAGGCGGATGCCCGAAATTTAACATTTTTCGAATCTTGAGAAAGAGTGAATCCCCCCCCCCCGCCCGACCTCCAGTGCACCTGTTCTGGGGACAACAGCAACGAGGCATCTATTTGTGTGTACGCTCGCATACGTAAATGAATACTTATAGTTATCTGTGAGTATGTGTGTGCGTTTGTGTGAAGGTGTGCTTGTATTTGCGTTTAGTAATCACACCACGCATGTATTGGAAAACGTACTCTTCCTTAACCAATGAAGTCATTGCAAACATTAAAATATCAACATAATCTTATAGTTATCATTGACTGAAAATATTGGAGACAATATGGCTAAATTTGCTCTTTCCCACACCCCTACCGAGAAATCTAAAATCTACCACTGGCAATATAACAACCATTGTCATGATAAGGATGTATAAACTCTCACACTTTGCAGCAAAATGACTTAAATAATTTACCTGCGAAGCTCACAGTAGCAATTGCAACAGAATAACATTCGGCAGATATTTTTACGAACGACACTGCTTTGAATTGTCCATACATCGAGCTTAGAATCAAATCGCAAATTAAAACTATTAAGTTGTTTCAAACACTGTATATAAGTGCATATACCAACCTTTGATGCATATCATTAAGGGGCACCAGCTATAGACCAAAACAGTGTGCTTTGAGCTACTGACAAGACAAATAGTCTTTAAAACTTGCTTCATATTTGGGAGAAAGAACAATACAATTTGTTTATTATCTTTATAGAGTGAATAAATGATAGCAATATGACCATTGTTTGATCTATTCTTTATCTCTTTATGAACGCTGTTTGTAATTGGCGAATGTTTGATTTCGACGATTGTGTTACGTATATAGTGTGTGTTTGAAGTATATGGTGGTGTGTGTTTTGAAAACAGGTGTCTCACACATGATGCTTATAGCCCAAAAGATCTCCCCATGGGACGTTCCTATCTCTACTAGCTTCAAGGTCAACACAACACTTAAAAAACAGGAAACAAATCATTTCTCATCAATGTGAGGAATTGATATATATCCCCCTGCTTGCCTTAAGCACACTTTGGGTCACAAATGTAGTAACTTTGTTTGCAGGTATCTCGAGTACTTCATGTCCGATTTGAATGGAAATTTCATCAAATCGCATGGATTTAATGACTCTTTCACATATTAAAGTATTGTTTTGCTTGAACCCTTCCTTAAACTGAAGTCTCATAAGTCTCATAAATCACACTCAACTCAAAGAAGTTCTTAGTTTTCCAACGGAGCTCACTATAGCAACTGTAATTAAAATATCAGCCAAAATTCAGCAGAACTGAACAAATGAAAGTACTTTGACTCGTCACTTCATTAAAGTTAGAATCAAACTACAAATTTAACTCAATTGTTTTCTTTCAATCACTACAAGTACATCAACCAACCTTTGAAGGGCATTATTAATTCAAACCAAGCAGCTATTCCAAAACAGTCCATTGAGCTACTGTTGATACAAATATTCTTTGTAGATTGTTCATTATTTTGAAGGGAGGATTATAGCATATTGAATATCATTTTCCTGAAGTAAGTACATAGTAACGAGATAATAGTCGTTTTATCAGTTTTTCTCTGTTTATGACAACGTGTTCATTTTGAAACATTTAATTGATTTTGAAGATTATGTAAAGTGCACAGTGGTGTGTGTCTGAGATTATATGTGAATAACTGGTTTTTTGCACGAAACCTTACAAAGAGGTGAAGTATTCTGCTTAACACGTTAGGAGTAGTTACCTATGTAGAGTTAGAGTAAGAGGAGATTTTACGGCTCAGTTTCTAACCAATTGGTTAAGTCGGGCCGGCTACGGCCTTTTTTCCAGTTGTGGCTCACTTTCTGGTTTTTCCTACTCCATTGCTTATGCTGAGCATGCACCAAGCACAATGGCAGTAGGTTCCATTTTTAAAGTCTTTGGTACGACCCGGCCAGGAGTCGAATCCCAGACCTTGCAGTCATTAAAATGATGCATTTAGCTTTAACTTCAAATAACATAAGTGGGCACTTAACAGACCACAAAAATTACAATTTGACTTTTTTCAGTTCTTTTCTTACTCCGTGTGACTAACAGTCGGCCGGAATCGACAATACAGAGAGCTTGAGGATGGAGGGGAAAATGGATTATTTTGAGAGTTTCCCAAGGCTTTGGAACAATAGTTTGGAGAATGGGGACGCAGATTTTACAGTTTGTGCGCGCGAAGCGCGCTGAAAAAAATCGCATTTTTCAGGCTTTTTAGCGATAGGAGTAATAGAAAAGCTAAGGAAAGTATCCTCAAGGAGAGGGCTCTTGCCCCTACCCCTTTGCTAAGCGTCCGTTACTTGTTACAGTACCGGGAATGGCAATTTCTGTGTCTTACAACTTGCATCTAAACAATCTTTAAAGATTCGGTAAATTTAAACAGATCGATGGTGATAAAATTTTGCTTTGAAAATTTCTAGGGAGGGCACGGCAATGGGGGCATTGTTGGTTTCAATGGTTACAGAAGAGTTTGCACGAAGCTATGACAAGCAAGATATTCTACAGGGAGTAGCCCCGAATCCCGAAAGAATAACGGTGCCCTCGAAAAAAAAAACAGCGCAGAGACAGCGTTTGAGAGATTTAATTGTAGGCTATTGTTTTTCTTCAGTTTAAGGGCAGTATTTTGTAAGTCTGTTTTTTCCTACTGAAAGCTAGTTCATTCTTATTCAAAATGGGATCACTCTGGTGTCGCCTTAAAGCAGCGGCGGCGCCAAGGGGGGGGGGGGCTTGGGGGGTTTAGCCTCCCCAAAAAAGTGGTCAGCCCCCCATTAGCCCCCCCCTCCAACTGAAATGAGCAAATTGAAAATTTCAAACACTCATTAAAACAATTTTATTAAGTGGAATTTTTAATGGCCCTAAAAATTTGTCAGCCATCAGCGCTAGCCCTACCATTAACCCCCTCCCCTCCGCTTGGCCCCCATGTCGACAAATCCAAGCACTACTCCCTGAGTCTGCATGTGGTTTTTCTTTTGGGCAATGAAATATACCACCAAATTTCGGCGCACTTCGCGCGCATCCCTTACGGTCCGCTCTATATCACTAATGAAGATTAAAAGTATCAGTGAACTTTTCTGGCACAATTTGTGCCTTTCGGATTGCCGCTAACGCTGAAATTATAGTACTATAAGCAGGGTTGTTCCCGTTACGCCTTGAAAGTAACTCGTTATAGTTACAGTTAATTCCGTAAAATTGTAACTCGTTACAGTTACTAGTTACAATGTTGAAAAAGTAACTAGTTACAGTTACTTTTGACTAAAAAGTAACTAGCTACATTTCAAAAGTAACTCGTTACTTCAAGGTGAATATACGGTACCTCGGTACCTGAAATGGAGGGGGGGGGGCATAATTAGATAGTAAGACGGGGGCACATGAGACGACCGACACCTCATTTGTGCCGGTTATCCTTAGGTGTTCCCCAAAGAAAGTCAATGAAGCTAGCTGATCTTCAATGGGCATTGTCGCAGAGGCTCCTAATGCTCAACATGAAGCAGCGAATCATGATACTGTGTCGGAGCTTACGCAAACTATTTGTTAGAGGAATATGGTTATAACCAAAACTTTTCCAGTTACCAAAGTACTTCTTTGAGGGTTGAAATCTTTATACTCCCATCACACAGTCGGCTAATTTAGAGAGGTTAGCGGCTATGCCGGAAAGGGGAAGAGCGTTGTTTCAGCAGTAAAGTCTTCACCCCTCAAGAGCATAAATATGGTATAATAAGAGGATGAATACATTTGTTAGCAGTAAAATTTTAAAACCTCACCGCTAAGGTTGGGCTAAGTGATATTTCCCCATAAATTTCAAGTTTCACATTGTGTCGATATAAAACAGTGCATAGAAATGGTGATACTATGCAGTTTATACATGCAGATCATGTGCACATAATTCACTTTCCCTTTACAATAGGTAAAGCTTTAAGTCGGACACTTCTCTTTCCAATTAGCTTTGTTAGGATACTTTTAACGCCATTGACCATTTCAATATTCTGCTGTTTTTTTTATATTAACCGTACTATTATTCCAGTGTAAGGAGTTACGGACATTGAAAAGAATATGATATAGCCTAAATTCATACGTTTGATTCATCAAATAAAGATACCATACATGTTAAATTAGATGCATAAATGGATGCACGGTGTTTACCAACGCTTGGCACCGTATAGATTTACTGGGCTCCAACGCAAGAGTCCGGATTCGGTTAGCTTAATGCCGGTCTCAAGAGCGTTTTTCTAGATTAGGAATTTGCCCGGGATAGAAGGTTCCGGAATCGAAATTTTTACGGAATGTGATGTAACTGGACTCGGAGTTCATTCCAGCCGAGTTCTCAAATATGAAAGTTACATTAAAAGTGTTTAAAGTTCCATTTGTGCACAATGTACAGATCTAAGGTATTGTCACATACAATCAACTAAATTACTCAGGAGGCCAGGCTATGGAAGTGAGTACAAACGATGACTTTGTTAATTAATGGTGGACATGTACGATAGAATTAAAACATCTGTATGTGTGATATGATATACATTGGCAAAAAGACTGGTCTCGGAATTGGTGCCATTGGAATCAAAACTGGCAGAAATTTGAGGATCCTGAGTAGTACCATGCTCGGAAAGATTCGGGAATCTAGAATCGCAGTTAGCTCCGACTCGGATAGGGTGAACACGGGTCCAGCCCTAACGTCTCAAGAGGCAATGATTAAACTTTCAAAGTAAGCTGGTATTTGAATGCCCATGGGCCAACCCGTTTCTCACGGTACACTGTCTCCACTGTGTCCTCTAAAGGACAATATGAGTAAACCAAGGCCCAGCTGACTTTACTTAGAATACATAAAGTCAGCTGAGCCTTAGAGGACCGTTCAGTATTTTTCAAATAATCGCACAAATCGGTCTCATGGATAATAAGCATTGATCTGTCTAATAAGTATTTTGACATACAGATCAATTTTAAACTTATTTCAATCAGGGAGTTGCTATTTGACAACTCCCTGGTTCAATAGACAATCAAGTGGCCCGGCCTGTAAGCCTGCAGCGTGTGCATCTAATATCAACTTCTGATTCTAATCGTGAATAAAATTTGATGTCGGTGAGGGCGACGTCGATAATAGCGATGAATGATAAATAGCCTATATCGAAAATAATTTTACATTTTACTACCAAAGTGTCATCAATTTGAAAATTTTCTGTTATTCTGTTATTAGCTCAAAGAAAATGCAATTTGTGGTCATTTTGACTATTTGTAACGGGAAAGTAACGGGACCCAAATGTAACGCCGTTACAGTTACTTTTACACAGAATTGTAACTAGTTACTTGCTCCGTTACTGAAATGCAAATGTAACTCGTTACAGGGTTCCGTTACACAAAATGTAACTCGTTACAGTAACGGCGTTACTTGTAACTCGTTACTTCCCAACCCTGACTATAAGCCAGTAGCGTGTTTAAAGGGGGGCTGGCACAGGCCCCCCACCTCCGAAGTCAGTCGGGGGAAAATCACCCAGTCGGGGGATTTACGGGATCGAGGAAGAGAAAAAGTTTAAAGAGACACACCAGACACACTGAGCATTCAAACCTTAACCACACACCAGCCCCCGTGGGGGCAGAAAAATGGGTGTCATCGGGGAGAGGGACCCTCGATTTCTTTTGTTTTGGAAAAAAGGCAAAAAAAAAAAAGGTTCTCGAAAATTCGGATAGCACAAGTATGCCGACGTGGGTCGGTCGCCAAGAATTGAAGTGCACAAAAGCAAAAAAATAGAAAAAAAAAGTTCATCAAAATAAGCGTCAGTAGGGGGAATCATCACAGGTTGTGCCCCCCCACCTTCGAAATCCTGCACACGCCACTGCTATGAGCCACCCCAAAAATTTGCTCAGCCCCCCCCCCCCCTTAGCCTCCCCAACTAAAAATTCCTGGCGCCGCCGCTGCCTTAAAGTGATTTACCTAAGCAAGAGCCCTGCTAGCACATGTTTTATTACAAAAGACTATTTTTCATGGTCCTTTAAACATTAATTTTACAATCAAAAGAAAAATAATCATTAAATTGCTATTTGTTGTACAGCAAGGATATCACGAACTATACCACAATTGACGACTATTCAAAGGTTAGGTAGATAAACATCAACATTTTATTTCTCAATAGCTGAGAAAGCTTTGAAGATGCATGGGAGTTGAACCGATAAAATTCATTATCCCGTAACTGTAGTACACATATGTCTGTAGTTTTAAACTTCTGGTACAGTTAAGCTTCGTATGCTTAACTTGTTTAACGAGTTACAGTGCTGGTTCAACTCTGTTTTACATGTTTATTACAAAGTTGAAGTGTCTCTGTTGAGTTCAATGTGGTTCGTTAAAACCATTGCTTAAGTAGTACCTGGAGTCTTTTTTGACCAAGGGACTTTCGATGGTCACGTTTGGTCAACATTTTAGCCAAAAGTCCGGTACGAAGATGTGTTGATTAGTCACTTGTTTTTATGTCAGGCACCGCTCCAAGAGAGAAGGGCACAGGAGGGCACATCATCCTCCCCCCCCCCCATGGTGCAAAGCCTATACTTAAGTATAATAATACTTTATATTTTGTTCATGAAATTTTCTATAGATTTTACTGATAAATTAATCCTTCAAGCCTAAACCGGCATGTGTATGCCTACAAGCCCTGCCAAATTTAGTGAACCAAGGTCGCAGCTTTGTGTAGATTAATGGGCACTTCATCCCTTCCTCATCCTTCGCTCTCCAACCAGTCCGTGTAGGATTTAAGTACATTACATTAAACAGGGGCAAGGTGTTTGCATCTATGGGGGATACCATGTCTGATATTGTAATTTTTCCTGACGTTTATGAATACGAAATGACTTTACCAATAAAAATTGTTCTTCGACGCTTTTCTTGAGCATCTTTTGCATACTCCTTGGCAACCAAACAAAAGCAACGAAAGAGGTTACTCTTCAGCCACACCATGCCATAATTTTTTCATATGGGCACTTTTAAGGGTCAGATAAGTCTACAGAGCCGGAAGCTTCCAGGGGCAGTGGCGTAATAAAGGGGCAGGGAGGGGCAGCAGCCCTCCCTACACGGGCCAGGGGGCGCAAAATGAAGGCAGACGAAAAAAGAAAAATAGAGAAAAATTTAAGATAGGAAAACAAAGAATAAAAAGTGGAAAGAGAAGGAAAAGGAAAACGCAAGCTTCTTTACTTTTCGTGCCCATCCGCCTCCTGTGAATTGTTAGTTCGTGACGGCAAGAGCACTTAAATTAAATTGAGCGGTATGATGCGGCTATGTTATTTTGTTGTAAGAATGACACCGACAGCTGGGCCTTAAATAAGAGTTTACTGAGTTCCCACAGGGGGTGATCGAGCAGACAGGTGGTCCGGGCCCCGGGCTCTGGGAGCGACTGAGTCACTTGACCCCCTGCAAACAACCCTTGTGAAGCCACTGTCCAGGGGTGCGGGAAACGCTCCTTTCCCAGGATGTGAGGGTCCGTCCTGAGGCTCCTGTTGAGATCCAAAGCTTTGGTGGAGGACGAGGGGATAATGCCCCGGAAACTCTGATGTATTTCCAAAAGTGTTGGCATTATAATAAGAAATGTTTCTAGCTTCAAAATGGTGCTTAATGTGCACTAAGCGGATAAAAAATGGCAAATCGGTCATTTTTTAGTTTTTATAATAGCCCTAAGGGTCAATCGCTTTGGTAATGCAGGAGCTTGTATGTCAGTATGTAGGACGTATGGATAGCAGAATGGGGCGCATTCGACTTTGGAACATTCATTTCACTGCTTCAGTCCTGCGTGAAGTGGTAATGGGTGGAGACAAAGTCGCTAAGTACCACGGCTGCCCGAAAAGCGCACCGAAAAGAAGCGTTTTGAATTAGTCATGTATTATTTCACTTTACATTGCGACGATTTTTCCATTATATAAACAGAATTGTCACCCTCGGGATCAGGGGAGAAACCCACCTGAAATTCTGGGATAGTTACGTATTGTGGGTGCTATAGAATGAAGCATGAAGTTCTTCAAGTGGCGTTGTATGCTGACTTAACAGACCAGACAAACCACAAACTCACCATTTTTTAATAACTTAACACAGTAACACAGACTATAACGGCCGGTCAATGACGCTCAGGACTTAAGTATGGATAATGGAATGACAAAAAAATTCCACTCAGGCTTTACGGCAGGAGGGATGAAACCAATGGGCTGTCTCCGATGGATGCCAAATTAGCATTCTTAAGACTTTTAGTAACGTTTTATTTCATTTCACATTACAAATGATTTTCATTCCCAGTTCCTTAATAAAATTCCTCTCTAATTTCCCTTTCCTAATTTTATTTAGGCCTATGTTATATGATGGATGATATCTGTTTCATGTTCTTCTTTAGAACCGCCCCCCCCCTTCGTACGCTCTAAGTGTAAGTAGAGTATGTATGTGTACACACGAGCGCGCAAGATGACTTTCGGCCTATTTGATGATTACAAAGAAAATCTATTGTTTTTATTATCTTTGGTTATCACTAGTTTCTAATTTCGTTGGTACGATGAAGACTAATTCTCCAGAACAGTCAGTGCACATTTTATCATACCATCTTAACTATGGCTGGCGAAGAACATGGAAAATTCTCCAATGGGGGCACCACAGCCCCTGCCTCTTGTGCTACTGCTGGTTAAACAGTGATATAGGAAGAGTTGTAATATCATTTATTGTAATTGCAATAGTGAAGTGTCTCGCAGGCCAGATCAATGGTCTCTTCAAAATGCGGCTTTATACTGCCTGCAGTCCCTGTGTTCTCCATTCACCTCTAAATGACAACTTCAAGATGCCAAGCAACAGCACAAGTGTGTGACGGAAAAGGGATTTTTCTAAGAGGGACATCATACTTATTTATCACGGTTTTCATCAGACAGATGAGAGTTACTCTACTTGTCCTATACCTCAAATGAAAAAAGTAGAATGGGCACCAAAATTTTCTTCAAGTTTTTCATATAAATTAATGGTCTTTATGTATAATATACAGGGAAATGTTGTGAGTACCTTGAAACCTATTGTTCGCGTATTGCTGGCAATATGAATTACGGTACCCATCCGTGAAAGTGGGGGAAAAAGGGGTATTCGCTACCACTCTCAAGAGCGGGGCGGTCTCCCCCTGCCCCCTTTCCTACGCCTATGTGCACATATTGTCTTCGATTCCCTGTTTAACACATAAAGAACGAATAAAGCAGACGTTATACGTTAATGTCAAGTTCTACACAAAATTTTACAGGATAAGATGTGTCCGAGTTGCAGCTTTTCAGGAGAATGACATTTCCGCCCATCTGCAGCAGCGACATTTTTGCCAAAATTTTCTTTGTAGGCAACAGTCCAGGTGGCGTTCTGCTTAGATAATGTATTAGTCCCACCCACCACATGATGTCACCACAACTGACACTGAAAGTACCTCCCTCATACAATAAATTACGGAACACCGTACAGGTAAATCGGCCCTGCTCATACTTGAATATAGGCAGGTGTACTTGTAAAGCAAATAACACCGCTCTCACCGCCCACACTTCGTACCTGAGACTAAGCCAGTAAAAGTACGTCTCAAAGTCAAACAACCCCCACATTTGTTCAACAACTGATAATTCTTCAAAATACATGCATCCTCACGAATGGAAAAAAAGGGATCCACATTCAGGTGCTGTGCTAACATTTGCAGGGGCATTAATTCGTGTGGATCCATTCATGAGGATCTGAAACTGACACTTAGGGCTAATATTTTTGGGAAGGGAGGAGGCATGGCAAGGGGGAGGGGTTCACTTTATCACTACAGAGTCCATGCATCACCTTATTGCAAATAAACAGATAAAGCAGGACAGCTTTTACTTGTACACATGCATGTTTCTTTATATAAACAATGATGAAAACCAGTGTATAATGCTTAGTATTGCACAGTACAATATTGTGATAACTAGCAACAGTACTACAGACAGTAACAGTATTGCTACTACATTGTATTTACACTACAAACTATGGGACATTATACTGATGCAACTTTATACTCTTTAAATTATTTTGTTACTAGTGGGGTCTGATTTAATCCTTATGTATAATTTGTCGTTTTTGTAATTGCATGAGATATGAAAAAGCATAAAATTCACATTCCCACTGCAGAGCATAATGTGTGAGTACTAAACTTGTTTAAAGAGATTTACCTAGTGTTTGCAGCTGGAGGACTCTTGCATCCTCTACAACCCCAAAAAGAAATCCAAATTCAGGAAATAATTTTATTTTCTTAAGGAAGTCTTAGCTATTAAGCAGTGCAAAGGAGATCTATAAATTAACAAATATCCCCCCCCCCCATTCAGAACATACGCTCCCAAACTTTCAAGAGTTGAAAACCCCTCTACTCTATCTTTTAGTACAAGCACTCTACTACAACTTTTGTAGAGTGATAACATGCAGACTTATCACTGATACCTACCCCATTCAACAAATAAGGGTACTTTCTTTCCCATTGTGTTTGTACTCTAAAAAAGCTTTTAACCTGAATGCTTAGTTTCATAAAATGAAAAAAAAAATACTTCATCAAAATGGCAAGGTGAATGTTCATGAAAAGGGGAATGTAAGAACACATGATCAAAAATTCAACGCAAAATGAAACAATTCCTAAGCATTGATCTCGGGTGCAAAGTCATCACAGTAAGGTGATAAGAATTTTTCAATTTTATCTGGAAGATCATCATGCCATAAGGTGGTGTATAAAGAAACAGAGAGGGAGTAAAAGAACCTCCTTCCCTGTATAAATGCACCCCATATGTATACTGTTAATTAATATTGTCCAATATTCTTTCCATAACATTAAGTCCACACTGCTAATGCTTCTACATTTTCATTTTTTGTTTACATCTTTGTTACATCTGTTATAGCTTCATACACCCCATAGAAGCAACCTTAAGTTCAGGGCACTGTCTTATAACCTGGACAAGCATTCATTTTGTGGTTGTACATTTACAGCGCACACAATGCTCATGAGTGAAACTCTTGGGCATGACTCTTAAAAGAGCATTACAGTACTATACGTAATAGCACAACTACTGTATGGGATAATCTCACCTTCATCCCTATTAAAGAGGCACTTTGACCTGGTTTGTAACATCACTAATTTTTTCCAAACCTGCCAAGTTTTATTCACATACTAATGACAAATTGTCAAACTGAGACCATCCCCATACCCTGTGTACAAATAAACTTTTCATGAGTGATTAATTAACGATTCAATTCGGTTTTCAAAAATTCGTGACCAGACACTTTTTGACATTAGTATTAATTGCACACATGATGATCATTACAAGCATGGGTCCAAAACTTCCAATTTTTTAGTTTTTGCATAAGTGTTGGATGTGAAACTTGACTAATTATGCTAATTATAAGCATTGTCATGTGGTAGTGCCCTTCAAAATCCTCACAAAATTATCAGTATCAACTCAATGTGCCACTTTACGATATCAATCCTTCAACCATTTTTCCCTCACACCTAGACTACGAAGGCTGGAGTTCCATAGTTCCATAATCTCTTTTAAGTTCAGCTGCTGAAATCTGCTGTTAATGGTGCTGAACCTTGTCTTGACATGAACTCACAGTGACTGATCAACTCACTTGAAGTCTCATCTGGTGTCATGTGTGACTTCAAAGTGACATTAGAGGCTACAGTACAATGTCTGTCTTAACTTTGAGTATTTTGATCTCATCTTCTTTTTAAACCAGAAAACAAGACAGGTTCCTCTTCATGCATCCCCTCCATGAGATCCTTCTCTGAGGATAAAAGCAGAAATTTTGAAAACTGAAGGACTGTAACTTACAACACTGGCAGCCTTTTAGATTCTAGTTTCCATTTCACATGTTTTACACATGTGAAGATAAATTCAACTTCTGTTTATTTCAAAGTCATGACACTGCAACTTCTGTTTATTCATAAGTCATGACATTCTGAGTGCTACTTGAAAGAATAATTGTATCAACTCAAATATCCTTTCTACAAATATCTAAGCGCAGATAAGTTATCATAAAATGATTTTGTAAATGCATATATACAGCAGTTAGATGATGGTCAAAAGATTTTATCAAAAAGAATCAATAAAAGACAGAAGATAAAGCTACATGTTTTCTGTTTTTTAAAGAAATAAGAAAAGATTTCTACATGTTAATGCATCAGCCACAACTTCCCATGTTAAGCAGTACTCAGCAACTGAAACATGGCTATTTAAGCAAAAGATGGAAAAACAGATCCCGGCTCCCCTAATGAAAAGAACTTCCAACCTATTTTGAAAAGTATTTGTTCTGAAGGCTACAAGATGCTCTCCCTGCACTCTTTCCAAGACATATGTCATTCTCGTCTACAATGGTATTGTAAAACAACCTGTTATAAAGTGGACATACTTGTCCTTACCATCTAAATAATCTCTTTGCCGATGTTTCTGTGAATTTGTTCTTCCATCATGCTCCTTACGTTGATGGAATGAAAAGCCCAATCTTTTGCTCTCCAGAAAATGTGACAAGACTCCATACAACAATGGTCTTCAAAGGAATAAAGAAAAATAGATCAAACTAACAAGACCTTACCGACGTAATAATCTGAGCCATACATTTTCCACTATTTGACAAATTCAATGCTTGATCCAGTTTGACAGTTTAACACTAGAGCACCAATGGTGCTGAAGCTCATACCTTCATCCAATTAAGGGTCCCTGGCTTCTAGTCTTTGTTAGTGCAAGCATCATATGACTTCAAATGATGTCAAATGGCTTATGACCCCAAATCTCACATACCCTGATGGCATCTTCCTAAATGTGACAAAAAAATTGTCATGCTATCTTTGCTTTGTAAGTTGTTTCATGAATACAATTTAAGAAAGCAAAGCCCCTAGGGCCCATCTTCGGCCTTGGACCCCAAATTTCAGGTATCATTATGACAAACCATCAACACTGTATAAGAGAATCTGTAGTTGAAGATGCACTTTTGCACACTTCATAAAAGAGCCATAGGGTCCACATGGGCTTTTGGACCAAAATTCCACAAAACCAGAAACAGATCACTAGCCAAGCATCATTATAACAGACCGTCAACTCTGTTAAACATTAACTAGAGGTAAAGTTAATCACTTGCAATACTAAACAAAATGGACCCTATGGTCCATCTTGTGCCTTGGACCCCAACTTGTTAAACACCCTGAAGGTACCACCACTACCCGAATATAATTATGACAAACCATCAACATTGTACAAGAGAATCTGCAGGAGTAAGCAATTTGCAAAATGTCATAAAATGGGCCATAGGGCCCATATGGGACCTTAGACCCAAACTTCCAGAACACCATAAACATTAAACAGATCACTAACCAAGCACCATTATGACAGGCCTTCAACTCTGTTTAAAATTAACTGGAGGAGGAATTGACCATTTTGCAATATTTCACAAAATGGACCCTAAGGTACATTGGGCCCTGGACCCAAAATTTCTGTACACCCTAAAAGAACCATTAACAGAGGGTCACTACCGTCACTATGACAAACACACCCACATGCTCTGACAATGCACACACAATGGAAATACCCAATGGAAATCCCATTAAGCAGCTCCCTTTAAACTAACCTAAACAACTGCACAGGACTGACCTCTTCTACACAGACAGTTTTAAAGAGGGTGCAGTACAGAGAAAAATAGGTAGTAAAGTGATTTTGTGAGACTGGTAAAATAGAGGGGTGGCACAAAATTGGTTAGAAAGGTATCAAAAGTATTCTTCATCCCAAATTGGAGAAGTAATTTGTAAGGACCTTTAACAGAGCTTCATTATGACAAATCATCAACACTGTACAACACAATTTGTAGGAGAAAAAGTATTTTGTAAAATTTCATAAAATGAGCCACTGGGGCCCACAT
Organism: Holothuria leucospilota; assembly: GCA_029531755.1. NCBI lineage: Eukaryota > Metazoa > Echinodermata > Holothuroidea > Aspidochirotida > Holothuriidae > Holothuria > Holothuria leucospilota. The sequence continues at coordinate 54,794,449 of CM055968.1, forward strand.
GGGACCTTAGACCAAAATTCAAGAACACCATAATGAGATCACTAACCAAGCATTATAATGAGAGGCTGTTACCTCTCTTTGAACATTAAATAGAGAAGAAGTTAATTACTTTGCAATATTTCACAAAATGGACCCAACGGTCCATCTTGGGCCTTGGACCCAAAATTCCTGAACACCCCAAAGGGACCAATAAGAGAGTAACATTATGGCAAACCATCAACATTGTACAAGGGAATCTGTAGGAGGAGAAGCATTTTTGTAGAATTTCATAAAATGGGCCCTAGGGTCCACATTAGACCTTGGACCAAAAATTCCTGAACACCCCAAATGGCCCACCACCCAAGGAACATTGTGCCCAAGTTTCAAAAAAATCCATGAAAGCATGTGGGAGGAGAAGCATTTTGAACAAGTGTGGACAGATAGATAGATAGATAGATAGACAGACAGACAGACAGACAGACAGACAGACAGACAGACAGACAGACAGACAGACAGACAGATAGATAGAGTGACGCCGCGTGATCACAATAGCTCAAACCAGCATGCTGGTATGAGCTAATAAATTCACCCTAAGTATGGGGTGTGCAGTGATCTAACCTATGTGGCAAGAACAGTTCGTCTATTCACATTCATAAAATTTTCCAAGCAAGAATGAAAATTCCATCAAGTGACTGAGCAATATCATTTGAACACGTAAAAGTATTTATACATGACCTTAACTGCCTGTGTGTAGGTCCAGGGGAATGCTCCAGGGGAGATTTAGTAGGGACTGAAGTTTGCTAGGGTCACATTTTGCAAGAGTGATGCAACAAGAAGGAAGGGCACCAAACAGGACTAAAGACCCCCTAGCTACAAATGTGCTCCAGGGGATTGGAACCTTGCTCCTTGGTTGGCACAACATTTCTATCCCCACATATGCAAAGAAGTAATATTTAGAAAGATCTTTATATGTGTTGCATCAGCTTCAAAATTTCTCTGTGGGAGGACAACCCCAACATTTTCAGGCAGAGAAACAATTTCTGTTTAGTGGTTGCTCATCCCCTTTTTCAGAATGGCCCTTTCCAAACGTGTTGTACATGTGCTTGTACTTTCAACTGTTTTACTACTGTAAATCTATACCTATTTCGTAGTACATGTGTTTACATGTCAGATTGACAATAAAGGTGTGCACATAGTACCACCATAAACCTAAATGAAACTGAGACCATCCAAAACTGAAATCTGCTTTGTGTGATCCTGGTGACCTAAGGTCCAATGGTTGGGTGGTCTAACCTGGCATGATAGCAGTTTTTTGGTCTGGCATGGTTATCTGATAATATCATACTGTATGATAAGACCCAACCATGTACCCTCCCCCAAAAGGAACAATGAATGGAGTCAACTTGTTTCAAGACACAAAATTCCATACCCAGATGCTACAGGGGTATGGGGGGCATTTTTCTTGCTGTCCCCTCTCCACTTGTCCCCTACAACTAATCTATTATCTACAGTACTCTATACATCCTACACATGTAGGATATCATTTATATTAGAAGTCTTTCATGCAACAGATTGTAGACTACAATTGTGTCTGAATATGATGTTTTTTTTTTCAACCAGCTTAATAGGCACCCATCAAAGGTACTTGATCATAACAAGGTGTTCTTTATGAAGAGCAGTTTAGACTGACAACGCTGTTCCAAAGTTCCATGCAACCCCTAACAACTTCCCAATTCACAATCCCTGCATCATCAAATTGAGAGCTTTGTTCTTCTGGGTGGTTTAGTCTGCTCTGAGATCAACACCCACTTGGTCTCAAGTGGTTTGTGCACAGAGTTTTGTTCATTGTGGTGGTCTTCATCAAGTCCAGGACAACAGCTGGGTGATCCAGACACAACAAACCAGAGCGATGTACACCTTTTACTGACAACATGTGGCTCTGATGCAGCAAAGTATGTATACTGTCTCTACCATGTGCAAGATTACATGCAGTAGCAGGATTCATATTTTATGCCTGAATCAGTGTTTTCACACCTCAAGGTTACATAATCATGACTAAATATAAGGTTATGTCACAAAATTTGATAAGTGACCTGTGGTTGCAACCAAAAATTCACCTTTCCCCCAAAAAAAGTTATGACCAATTTTTGAAAAAAATTGAACAGTATACAGCAGTTGTTTGCAACAACACACACGGAAGCATTTACTTTCTATGCTAAGACATTGTAATCCCAAGGTAAAATGAAAAACCTTAAAAACCTCACCAACCCTTACTGAAAATGTAACTTTCAGCTGTGCATTGTCTGTTCTGTGTGTACAGTATACATAATTTTCAGCAGTACATCATCTGTTCTGTACATACATAACTTTCAGATGTATATTGTCTGTTAATTCTGTATTTAAACATAACTTTTAGCAGTACATTGCCTATTCTGTACTTAACATAACTTTCAGCAGTACATTGTCTGTTCTGTACTTAAAATAACTTTCAGCTGTATATTGTCTGTTCTACTTTACCTAACTTTCAGCAGTACACCATCTGTTCTGCCATTACCTTACTTTCTATTCCAGCTATATACACTGGCTGTACTTACAGTTTTGTGGTACCTCTGTCCTCTGTTATGTTTAATTCATTTGTCAAGAATGACCTGTCTAAGGGAGTTTGTGGTTGGCCAGTTTCTAAAGACAAAAAAGAAAAGGAAGAAATATTGACCAATCAAATCAAACAGAAACAATGATAACTGGTCACAGACCACTTCTAAGCAAACAAACTAACAAAAGAAATGTACATGAAACCAATTTATCTTCCTGTTCAAGACAATTGAAACTAATAGTACATCAGTGTCCCACATCAGTAAGGTGCAGATTTTACTTTTTTCTTCAGACAGGCTCTTTCAAATGCCTTGGGGAAAAATTTCCCTTCTAACATTATAGTGGCTAATTTGGGGTCCACAAGGGCTATTTGTCATTGCTTTTGTTGCTATTTCTTTAAGACAGCCATTTGCATTTATTTATTTTTTAATTTTATTTATTTATTTTTTGGCACTCCTCATTGTCTTCTAAGGAGCAGTTTTGGCAGCTGCTGGGGAAAATTATCCGTCATCTCTCTGTACAGAGTATCCCCTGGCATTCTTTTTGTGAGGCGGCCACCTCACAGTTTTTGGCCACCACCTCACACATATTTGCTACAATTGCCACCTGTACTGTACTAGCTATGGAAGTATTGATAGCCTCCCTCACTGATGGTGCCAAAGCTGGTACCATATTACCCCCATGGACTAATACCACCTCACACTCTTTAAAACTGGGGGGAAACCCTGCTGTATATGATGTGTTGCTTATCAGGTTGGGAAGGACTGAAGCTACAGGGTACCTTGTAAAAAACTCATGTGAATTGGTATACACTTTTGTTAACATGTACTTTTCACATTTGAAGACCACCATGTCCGGCAACAAACTGGACAAACCATGAATAAAAAATCTTTGACACATAAGCTGCATTGTGGTGAAGATGACATGGCTTTCTTAGTTGTGAGCATAAACCCTGTATTTGAGACAAGACTTCATATGTGATTCAAAGTGTTCTCCACTGATTTAATTTTTGTGTGGGTGCTCTAAAGGTTAAAGATGAATCGTGATTGCTGTCTATAAAGAGAGTCCTTGAAAAATGTTTGCTAAAACAGATGATAAACATGGCCTTCTTTGGTGGCTACTGTAAGTACATTTCTGATTATCTGCCATTATCATTACTCAATGTTCGCACTGAAATTATTGCTGTTTGCTCTGTTTTAAGGTGTTGAATTGATAATTTCTGTCCGAGTGGTGCAACTTTTTGTCCGGGTAGTACATTTTTTTGTCTGGGTGCTGAGCACCCGCTGCAAATTTTGTCCTGGTACAGCACCCTAACAAAACAGCTTGTGGAGAACACTGGATTTAGCCATAAATTTTGTGATGGCATACCTCATGAAAATAAAACTGCTGACTTCTGAACTCCAACTCTGCTTGACAACACAACTGTCAGACTGTAGTGACTGTACCATATACAAATCTCAAAACCAAATGGCTGGATTTTTGCTCAATTTTGACTCTTCCTAAAATAACACTGCCACAGTTAGTTTGCAATAAGTACTGGATACAGTTTAACTTTATGACTTACCTGCCATTAAAACTGACAATGAATACTTGTAGTTGTTAAACTCCAAGTATTCTCTGATAAGTTCATTAATTAGCATATTTTCATTACTCAAAGGTGGTCGTGATTCTAGTTGATCATCTAATGCATGAAAAACTTCAGCCCTCATACGAGCCTTAATTTGGCCCAGCACACCCCTGTTCTCCAGAGTCTCTTTCAACACTGCAATGTAAAAGAACATGTAATATAAACTTGTACAGATGAATTGCAGTTTAAAGTTCTACAAACCAAAACTTGGCTTCTAAAATGGTTGATCCTATTGTGCCAGTAGTATCATTTTTTTACCTTCAAATAAAACAGCTGAATATGAAGAAATACAGTACAAAGGAAAATGGAACAGGCCCATATCCAAGGGGAAGGGGGGGGGGGAGACTAGGTGAGGGTGGTACCCCTAGAAAATTTTAAATTACCATTGGCTTAATACTGTACATCCTAATACATTTTCCCTCTTGAAAAATATTACCCCTGCTCAATACCTTTCACCCCCTTCTGTACCTTGTCTAGCTATGACCGAGGCCAGAAATGGAATCATTCCAATTAATGGACCTTAGTGTGCTTTGCTATAAGTCCCAATACGACTTTGTATACAAATTGGATGAGAGAAATGTGTGGTGCTTAAGGTTACTTAAACCTAAACATAACCAAGAAATGATTTGTTGGAGAAAAAAGACATTTACAAAAGTGAAAGGTTGTTTTCAACAAATTGTGACTCTTAATGTAACGGCTGTTTCAATATGCACAAAGTTCATCATGGTGGGAAGTTGTAGGTCATTATGAATATTCACTACTCAGCTGCTTTGAGATCACATCATGTTGACGACTGTCCAGCACAATGCAGCCAGTGTGCACCTACTGAATACGCCTCGCTTACCGTATTTTTCATTGTGCACTAATCAACGACGAATGCTAGGCTACGATGTGCTTGATGCACGAAGAATGTAGCTACAGGGCCGTAACACACTTAAGCAGTCAACTTGAGTGACATTGGCAGCCGGACCGCGGCTGTGCATGTTCGTATAGCCTGCCTGTATTTTGCCTCTCTGTGCCAGGCAACGTTATCTTGCTTAGGACTTCAGGTGAGGTTTTCCTCCTTCTTCATGTTAGTTGTGCAGCAATTTTGTTGGCGTGGGTAATTATTTCTAACTACAGTTCAATTCTAAGCCTACACTAACCTGAGTATATTCCAAGGCTGTTTGTGTAGTCCATCCGTCGAATATACAAGCAAATGCTCTGCACTGGTAAGGTTACGTACATACATTTCACAACTGTTCAACATCTGCATTTCGGACAAAGATTACTCCCGAAAGAAGCTAAGACTGTTCTTCTAGGTATGTTAGAACCTCTTAAACTGTTACCAACTTCATATATCTGGCTCTCGTGCTATGACGATTTTTGGCGTTTTAAGTATTTCTTTATACAAAGTCAAACAGTGCGTCTTTGGGGTTCAATGGCAATTTTAAAGGGTCCAAACCAGTTTTTGAATTTACACACTGTAACAAATATAAATAATAATGGCATGTTTGTACGGGTGTGAGGTGGAGACTGAGAATTACGATTGTTTTGTAATAACTGATATTTTAATCCTGACTTGGATTGTCGCAATGATGAGGGGGTGAGAGGCACTGAGAGTGGAGATTCTAGCACGTCCGAGGTTTTCTTGTTGGACCCAAATACGAAGCTAAGGAATTAATTCACACGTTCAAGGATGGTCCACTCGTGAAAGAATGGGGTCCATGACGCAGGATCCCCAACCCTGCTGGGTACTCTGGTACGAGTTTCCTACCCTGTGAAAAAACTTGCTGAGAATGCCTGTGCATCTGTGGTGCTACCTTGTTAGGCTGAGGGAATGAAAGTCATAGAATACCATCCACCGCCCACATGTGCTCTACTGAAAATTTTCATTATTTGAAAAAAATCATTAACATAACATTACATAACAGGTTAAAGGGCAGGAGGGCTAAGGCCCCATAAGATGCCCTGAAGTCCATACAACCTTAACTGAAAACAAAGAACCAACCAACACCAAATGAGCCCAGCACAATTAGATTCTACCACACTTATGGAAGAACTTGTCAATGTTAACCTTAAAGCAGTGCACAGATGTGGAGTTAACTACCCATTCAGGCAGACTATTCCACTCATTAACAACTCTATGAGAAAAGCTGAACTTCCTAATGTCGAGCCTTGCAAAACACTTAACATAACATAACATAACACGTTTAAGGGCAAAGGAGGGCAAAAGCCCCATAAGATGCCCTGTGATCCAGACCGAAAACAAAACCTAAACCACCTTAACTAGCTTCTTACTATGGCCTTGAACCCGAGAATCACATTGTTATGTTGTTATGTTTAGGCCTATTTCGAAAAAAAAAAGAAAATCTGCCAAAACGTTTCACTTTGAATTTCATCAGAATTCGCAATTAAACGCTTTCTGACAATAAACACTTCACCTGTTGTCATTGTATATGCCTCAAAAACACACAGGTCAAAACCATTCTCAGCCGTGTACATCGTTTCAGTACTGCGCATGTAGGCCTAACGTTAGGCCTAGCTTAACTCGTCTTTAATCGCCAATGTACCACAACGTAGTCAGTCGTCTTGCCTTTATTGATCAGTGGTGCAAAATAATGAATAATGAAAAAAAACCTCATGTTTTTTCTGAAATCACCCGGACGGTATTCTATGACTTTCATTCCCACAGCCTTAGTACAGGTATTGTAAATAATAAAATATAGGCCTACTGTTGTGTAATGTAGGCCTATAGGCCTAACGTTAGGCGTATATATAACGCTGAGAACACCCGAGTGCGACCTGTGGTAGCGGGCAACGCTAAGGTGGTCTACGGTATGAATTTGCGGGCCACAGGATATTAAGAGGTGTAAGTTAAAAGTAAACGAAGACTATTTACCAGATTTCAGTTCTTGAACATTTGCCATCTTTACCCACAGGCAGTTCTAGCGTTATATAGTACATATATATATATAAATAGACAAGGTAGCGCACTTCTTCCACACTAAGGCGTTCAGTAGCCAGATTTGGCCTATTTGGCCATATATGCACGAGTACATAGCCAAGTTAGTAAAAAATTTGCCAGTTTTGCCAAAGCATTTGAGGATTTGGCCATATTAGTGCATTGCAGCCAAATCTGGCTACTGAACGCCTTGGTGTAGAAGAAGTGCGCTACCTTGTCTATTTATATATATGTATGTACTATATAACGCTAGAACTGCCTGTGTCTTTACCCTGCCGATGCTCTTGGAAGGAATGTACAAATTTAAATGCTCAGCGACTGCTAAGCATGCAACCCAACTTTCGCTTGTATTTACTTGTGGTTCAATGGTTGCATTTAGACCACAGTACTTCCATAACTGACACAAAAATTCCTGCAATGGAACACATGAGTTCAAATCCTGCTACAATACAGTATTAGTATTGTCAAATAAACAAAAACATAGGTGGGACAAGAAACCTTCTGCAATGTTAAAAAGGGTCGGTATTGAGCAGATTTTATCGCTTTACTTTGGAGAGAAATTGTTTTTATTTTCTGAAACGTAACAAAAATAATTCATTCTCATAAAACTAATGACCAAGCAATGAACGCCAAACTTGGGAAAATTGCAGAAAAAGTGGAGGTACTGATCAAATGCTTTATGTACGGTAAACAACGGTGTGACAGATGCTACAGGTCGCGCCGTCAAACGTTTTGAAAATAGCGCCAACAGCACTAAAATAGTAAACTTTAGGACCTCTATCGAAAATGATGTCATTCTGTTCGGTTTTCTTTTGGCACTTACCTACCCATGGGCGTCCGCAGAAAAAAATTAGGGAGGGGCAAAAATTTTTGCAAAAATTTTTTAGGGGGAAAAAAGCTCCTCGCAAGCATGGGCTGGCACGGAGTGCAAGAAAATTTTGGCCCCCAAAGCGTCCCACATCGCTGGAAATGGCACTTCTAAAGCCTATCTACTGCATATAAATAGGAGTAACACTGGGTGAACTGTGAAGAAATGTTGATGTTAATTTTTCTTCGTTTTTTCTTTATTTTTCCTTCGTTTTTTCAAATTTTTGATTTTCCAGGGGAGGGCAAGTGCCCCCCCCTTGCCCCTACCTGCGGACGCCCATGTACCTACCATACGACGTCGAGGGAGGGCAATCAGGATAACTAGCAGTGGCGTCGACAAGGATGTCCACAGAGTTTCTTTATAAAGGCACTCTATATATCAGGGAGCATGTGCTCCCCCGGCCAAGTTTGTGCCGCTCCCTTCCCCGTGTGCCCCCATGAGATTTTGGGTATTAGTAAAAAATTATGCTCAAACACACCATTCATATCTCGGTTGGACATTAGGATCCACTGTTACTTTGTCAGTCAATCAAGCGACTAAAATTGCACAAAATGTTATGAAAACTGCATTTTTGAGGTGCGCTTCGAATTTCTTGTGCGGAACGTTGTAAAATACTGCCTTATTAGGAAACGTATTCCAGGATGAGTTGAATTTCTACATCTATATTTTTGAGCAGCTACCGGACCATGTGGCCGTGAGAAATACATTCCAGAATTAGCTCCACATTATTTCAAAATCATTTTTCAAGAGCTATGGGAGTCGGTGCACTGCTGTCGTGGCCCCCTCCATTCAATGCAACTCACTTCGATCACCTTTTAGTCCAATTTGTTTCCGAAAATAAGAATGTAATGTTTTTGCCTTTTTAACGCGCATACCCTTACTGTACCCTGTACCCTAACTGGGGTGCTGCCAGGGGTGGCGCCAGGATTTGCCCGACAGGGGGGCCAAGCTCCCCGACGGGGGGGGGGGCAGCAGCCCGAAGCCCCGACAAAGGCCAAAAGGACTACAAACGCAAGACTTTTAGCGCGTAAAGCTCGCCGAAAAATTTTTGGGCTTAATTTTCACAAAAAATAGAAAATTTGGGAGTTTTATGAAGAAAATTTGAAAAATTTGTTTTTTTTTGTAAGGAAAATTGGAAAATTTGAGGTCTTTATTGAAGAATCTGCCCTTCCTATGAGCAAAATCAAGCAGATCGTCGGGGCGAATGAAGGTTCTTGGGACTTCATATTTTATCGTACGGATTAAAGCTCCCCGACGAAGCTGGAAAATTTCCCCGACGGGGAGTCAGCCTTCTCCTACCGGGGGGCATGGCCCCCTAGATGACCTCTAGGAGCCCTACGGCGGGCCTTTGGACCCCAACGCATACAGGGGGCACTTCGATTACCACGACGCCTCCGGGGCCGATCATTTCATTTTGGTGTGCCCCTTAACTAATTTACTGTATCCTTGATTTGTTATTTGACTACAAAGGAGAAGTCTGTACGGCCAAACCAACAGGCTTATGCAATATTATGGTATGTGGTCCTCGATAAGCCCAGGTATGCTTTCCGACCACTTAACTGATCACTAGGCCAAATTTAAACTTCACGTAACGTAACATGAGTATTCTTACAACGGCGGGTAACACGAACCGAAAAAGGTGATTATGGCAATGCAAGCGATTCAGGACTCTGAGCAGTGGCGTAGCTAGAGGGGGGCATGGCGCGGTCGTCCCCCCCCCCCCACAAGCCTCCGAAGGCCTCTGTAGGAAATTTCTAGTCTCTGTCGGAAATAAAAACAATTCATTTGAAACACTTACAACACTTCTTATGTTTTTAAGCAGAATTGCACATTCGAAATGCATACCTGCCAACTCTCACGGTTTTTTAGGTCATCTCACGGTCAAATCTCCAAAACTCACGGTGAAAAACGAATAAAGACAGAGTCGTTAAAAAATAGTATGTTATTGCAAATATTAGGCTATAATTCAGGGATGTAAGTTTTCCTTATTGAGGCATGACGTTTGGGGTGATTTTTGCACAGTACAGACTAGCTGTGCCCTACCACGATGGAAGATTCTTGTATTTTATAGTTTCCAACGGCTATGGTTGAAGAGTGAAAACCAGGCAGGTACCCAGAAGTGTTCTGCTCCCAGGGGAGTTACTTTCCTGGCCTTAAGGGGCATCAAACTGAACTTGACAGACTGATCAGCCTTTAGAACTCTACATGAAGGGTCACTGTGTATGGGTCGGGCGCGATTCTGTTCTAAAGTGTCTACAGATAGGTGGAAAAAAGAATTGGCTTAATCCTCCGTCGTTTTCTTGTATTTTTGTCATAATTTTTCCAGATCGGAAGTACGGAAAATAATCTGGAAACAGTGGATTGAATTTTGTTGAAGTGCAAACAGAAAAACATGCAAAAAGAAAAGAAATAAAAAGAAAAGACACTAAACCCTGAACAGTGTATCTATATCAGTGCTGTAAGTAGCGAGACCGGTCTCGAGACCGGAAATTGTCGGTCTCGTCTCCGAGACCGGTCTCGAGTTCCTATGCAAACAGTGTGTAAAGCCCATTGAGAGGCCGGTCTCGGTCTCGGACCTTCCGGTCTCGACTACAGCACTGATCTATATTGTAGCATCGTGTAAATTGGGTACCTGTACTGTTCAAATTAATCTGCTACACAAATGAAAGGCTTGATCTTAAGATAGCATCATGAATTACCTTAATTTCTTGTATTATTTTAAAGGTTCAAGTTAGGATATGTTGACCATATGTGACACTGTTTCGAGAAAGTACTCAAAACTTCAGACAATCCCCATGAAGACATGCTTGGACAAATTCTGATGAAACTTACACACAGTGATGACAACATAGTTGGTTATCCGTGATGGCAGGGATTTTGAATCGAAGGTTATCTAGGGGTCATTTGGGGTTACTTTACCTAAAAGTAAAATGCCTTATGTCCTTATAACATAGGGATATCTTTTGGGTGTTCATTGATGTGATATACTTTGGCACTAGGTCCAATTAGGGATGGTCAGAAATTTAAGGTCAATGGTCATTTAGTGGTCATTTTATGGAAAAACAAAAATACCGGCTTGGTTTCTGCAGATGTAGTAACATTTTCTTGGGGTGATTGTTGTGATACTGTATAAGTTTGGTAATAGCCCAATAAAGGGTGTTCAAGAAGTTTATATGAGCGGTCATTTAGTAGTCATGTTGCGGTCATTTCATGGGAAAACAAAAAATGCATTGCCTTCTACTAATGTAAGGAAGATTTTGGGTGTTTAACTTTATTGGAAGTTCTGCATGAAAGATGTTCAGAAGTTTTTTTACATCTCGCCGCAGTGATATTTTTGTTCTCATAAAAACAACTGGGACTTGAGATTTACAGTGCATCATTTTGCACTTCAGCTGTCCCCTGAAAGCAAAAATTTTCCAAAAGGGGATGGGGAATCTCCTCTCCGTTTATCCATCCCAGGACAGCATTCACTTTATAAAACCTATAATTTTCAGTCTTTTTTTTACCCTGCAATCACTCTGCAAATCCCTGCTATATACGTACACCATGATTGCAAACCAATGCATAGTTAAAACCAGAAACGGAAAATTTCCCTTAACAGCCCGGAATTTGGCCAGAGGCTTCAAACATCACACCATTTTCAGCCGCAGATTCCTGGGAACAATCTATCCTTAAGTCTTTCCTAAAGTTGATAAATTCATTGTTTTTGTGGCAGAAAGGTAAACCCACCAAGCTCGATTATTCTTACAAGCAGAGTGAATGATTTTATTTTATGAAAGATGTTGAAAGGTTACAGATTTATGACTGAGTTTCAAGTTTTTCAAAGTCATACAACAAGATATGGTTATAGTGCACCATTCTAACGATTAAATTGAAAACCCTTATTTTGTTTGATTTTTTAGTATAAGATATGTTTAGAAGTACTACAGAAAAAAATGTTAATCTCCAGGTTTGAGGTGCCATTCTCCAGGTTTTTGTGTGAAAATCTCCAGGTTTACAAATTTAGAGGTTGGCAGGTCTAGAAATGGTTACTGGCAAGGCCTGGAAGTGTCATTTAAGGCAATCTCGGAGATATTTCAATCTGATTTTTTCCGCGCGCTACACGCCAGCTGATGGTGACGCTACGCTTAGATAGCAAATCATTACTTCAAGATAATAATCTGTTGGAAATTTTTGGCTTTGCCCCCCTCCCCCCTCCCCCCACAAAAAGTATATAGCTACGCCACTGACTATGAGCATCCAAACAGGTGGGGCGGAACTGGTTTTGCACACTTGAACGTACGTCGCTCGGAAGACTTCCGAGTCATGCGCCCTCTCGTTCTCACCATTAGTTGTGAATTGTGAGCATTAACGGCTCTCCATAGGGGCACTTGCCCCCAAAAGTTTGCAAAGCATGGTCTTCAATTTTCCAAAAAATAATAATAAATAAAGCATGTAATTCGAGATGGGTTAGGCCCTTCATTTTCCTTGACTCGGTTTAAAATTAAAGAAGTGAATAACTTTCCATTGCAATGGCGAAGGTTAAACATTAATAAAGTGCTTTCAAAACGACATTTTTTCTTAGTTGCTTGTTTGCTACTACATGTACTTCAGACATCACAAATGGACCTACCATTTGTGCGAGCTAAGGTAATCAAAACAAATGATCAGGCTGTGATATTTGTAATCTGATTAGCTAAGGCATTATAATGTCATTTACAGAGGGTAACGGTAATGCTGGAGTTAAATGCCCATAATTTTGCAGACACTTTAGAGCTTTCGGGGTCATTAGATACACAACCCATTAGCCGTGTTATTATCATCCATGCACGACTAAAAGCAGTTTTGTCCGGGTGTCACCTGGCCAGATTAGCAGGGGCGGATCTAGGGTCTTTTCTGAGGGGGGGTCTAACATAAAAAGGGCACATTCATATTTTTAAAATTTTGGTTCGACCCCATAAACGTCAGCTGTTATACAATTTACCGCATATTGACAAAGAAAGGATAAACCTAGAGACATGCAAAAACTGGAATCAAAATCTGGAATCTAAACGGTGAAATTGCAAAGCGCGCGAAAAGTTTTTGGGAAGCCTACACTTATAAGAATTTGTACTAATTAAAAGTTTTTATAGAAAAATTGTCCGGACAGTTGGGCGCTATCAGGAATAACTTTATTGTACTTCCCTCCTCGAGGCAATAGCCGTACCATACGACAGACACAAGTGACCGTTAACCAGGTTTAGCGACATGCGATTCAATTCCCGACATTTACATTAATCCATCATATTCTAGGTATTAACTTGAAAAGGTGGAAAGGGTTTGTACTATATTTAACTATAAGTATAACGGAACTGAGGAAGAGTGGACAAGGGATACCGAAAATTTTGGGTTTTATCCCCGAAATTAGCCTTATGAAAGCCAAAATAGTAAACCGACCATGGGTGGCGGCAGAATTTTCCGAAGAGGAAAGCTATGTCAGCTACCCCAAGTTTCGCCATTTCGAGGGATGATGAGAAGGGCAAATAGAGGAGCCTCACTATCCCATGCCATTGTGGGCATATTTTGCATTATATCACTGAATACTTCAAGATCCGAGTTGCGCACTGATAGTGTTCTTTGAATCTGGATCTTGAAATTGAAAAGCGCGCGAACTTGAAGCGGGCGAAAATTTTTGATAAGTTTACACATAAAACATATGACGAAACGAAAAAAAAAGAACTTGTAGACCGTATCGGGTGTAACATACGTTGGATCGAAACCACCTGGACTACACGGTGAAACAGCCAAACTGCTCCGTATAGGTCGCTCACCAACTGAATGTACCGCATGACACACACAAGAGAACACCAACTAGGCTTTGCGATATGGGATGAAAGTTACGACCTTTACATAAACTATGTGCTCTGCCTATGTGTTGCTTGGTATAAGGTGGACAGGACTTGTGCTATCCTGCTATGTGGAATGGAACTATTGAAATAAATAGAGTGACTCAACCTGGCGCGGATCCAGAAATTTTGAGGGGGGGGGGCCCAAGATGGAAAACCTCATGTGCACAGAAGGTGCACCACGAGCGCGAAGCGCGAGTCCCTACGCGTGGGGTCCAGGGGCCCGCGTTAGGGCCCCTGGAGGGGTCCAGGGGCGGAGCCCCGGTGGGGGTCCAGGGGGCGAAGCCCCCGGAAGCTCTCGCAATATTGCATTTTAAGAGCACAGAAATCGGCTCCAGTTCTTATGTCAGTGAGATTTTATACCTTTTCATGTTGCATGGAATTTGATGTGTATGGCTCAGTATAAGTTACTATATGTACCTGCAGAAGTTACGGAGAATCTAAGTTATCTTAAAACTTACACGCCAATATTATGAGCCCGTGTAGGTAACTCGAAATGATTTTTGCATAATGAGTGTTTTATTTTCGTTATACGGTATTCGGGTATAGGGCGTCAGATGAAACAATTGCGCGCGAAGCGCGCCGAAAATTTGAATTTACATTTAAAACCATTGCTATGACTAACGGTGTCAATTCCCTTTATGTGTGTCTATCAATTCGGTACTAAGTTTTCAGTTTTCATAAGAAGAGGAGGGTGAAAAATTGAATATCAGTTGTTTTACATCCTTACAATGCTGACGTTTATCACGTTTACGCACACGAATAATTGGCTTATGGTAGAACCCCACCGATGAGTAATGCGAATATGTTTGGGACCTTATTGATAGTAAAAGGAGCAATTCAAGGCTAACAGTGCGCAGATCAAGCAAAAATCAAGAAATATTGAGAAGACTTTGCAAAAATCGTGAAAGATTTCAAATGATTTAAATCCATCACTCAATAAAAACGTACCTCTCTCCGTGAGCGTAAATAATTGCGCGCGAAGCTCGCCGAAAATTTTTTGGTATGGAGCCTCACGGGAGCTGCATTAATTGTACACTGAAAAGGGGACCAACAGGACTCTCACAACCTTACATCCATATGGGAGGAGAGATGATATATCGCCTTTTGTATGGACTTCTGAAGGGTATACCCTTCAGAAATCTATGACCGATGGTGCCGGCGGGAGTTGGTGATTGGGGGAACCACAGATAACTGTTAAACCTTGCCTTTCTAGGCAGTGGGATTTTGTATACGCTATATACAAGAGTGGGAAAGCCTTTTCTTATTAGTTCATGAGAGTGCAATCCCAGGAAGGGGTTTACCCTCCCCTTTGAGAAATTTTTGTTAACTTTAGGGGGCCTATATGCAAAATGGTGGTATCTTTGGGTTATTCTAATGTGATTGTATGTTTAGAAAATGTCCACAATTTAGTGAAATCAAACTTTTGTTGGGGTGAAAAAGGGGAGTACGAGACGGTTAACATATTGTCTTCAAACCTCCTTAAGTCCAAGGAAAAATCATGGGCGTGGATCCATCTCCAAAAGTGTGTGTGTGTGGAGGGGGGACTTTTTCACATTTGTGAATCGCCGTCCTGGTGGCGTGGAAGAAGCAGTTGGTGGTAGCCAGAATTTGTGTCACGGGGAGGCAATAAGTTTGTGATCTTCGGCATGGGGGAGGAGGTCTAAGGGATATTTTTTTAGAACTGAGTGCCCTCAGATGCGATTTGGTGCAACAAAAGTGTACGATTTTTAGGTTATTTTTCTTCTAAAAATTTCCTTTTCCTAGGCATAATTGCAGTCTGTTCCATCATTTTTGAAAAAGTGAGGGGGACTTTTTGACGACGTCCCCCCTTCCAAAAAAGTGAGGCGGACTCGTCCCCCGTCCCCCATGATCCACGCACATGGGAAAATTGTACACGCAATTATACCTGCGTGGAGTCCACAGAAACATTCTTGGACTATAATAAAATTTTTCCTGTACATTTTAAAAGGATATCCAAGGTTGACAGAGAACAGTATAGAGCCTCCCGGAACTCTTAAATTAGTTACAGTATACAAAAGAGGGACCAATGGGATTCTCACTACCCGACATCCATATGGGAGGAGATATGATATATCACCTTCTTTTTAGGTATAGCAAGAGGGATGGTGGACAGGCAAAATTCATTTCAGAAAAGATTTTCGTCATTATTGAACGTCGCGGTAAAATGTTTGGAAAATAAGCAACGGCAATTACGTACTTTCAATCTTTCAAATAATGTGCTAGACTAGATTAGTCAAAGATCCCATAATGATGAGAGCCCTACAGAGAAGGAGATGTATTTTTTAGAAAAATGTTGCATTTGAATAATTTTTTGCGTCATAGCTTTGTCAATGGTTTATAAAATCGGGTGTAAACCCTGTCGTATGCGCGCGAAGCGCGCCTAAATTTTGAATAAACTATTAGTCCATGACAAAACCTGCATTTCAGAACCTGCATCGGACACTGTCACTTTCCCACCAACCTATGCTATTCAGAAACGAATCTTCTGACTGAGAATTCTTAAAAAGCACTTTTGCTCCTCTTTTCCCCCGTGAGTAGTTTCCGAAAGCTATTGATAATAAGGACAACTCTGCACAAGGCTTGACGCTAGCGGAGCGTGCGAAAATTTGGAATTTGTCAAGAATTTCCAAAACTTATGATAGTTTGAGAACAGTTTGTGAAAGAAAATGGTTAGAACAAATAAACCAGTCATCAAAAATACATCTCACCCTACACCCTCCACAGAAATCTGTAGCTTAAACGACTTTTGTGACCATTTTAAAAATTTTCAAGAATCAATGGGGGAGGGGACACACGTCACCCATTGCCCACTGTGCCGACGCCACTGTCTGTAGCCTAAAAGCCTTTTGAGTTCATTTTGAAACTTTTCAGACAGTTTCGAAATCGAAGGGTATGCACGCCGCTACTTTGGCTGCAACAGCTGGTGCCACTGTGCACAATAGCACGTCACCTGACAGCTTGTCTTCTGTATTCATTTTGCAAGGTCTGTATGGCGAAAACTTTTCCTCTCAATCCCTCTAGATTACAAAAATTTTCACTCTTTAACACAAAATTGTTAATAAATTTCAGTGCAGCTAGCCGATCGAGCCCATACTACATATGTCACGATGTTTACTTATTTAGATCTTAAGTCAAGGATCATTACTCAGCTATTCACCTGTTTTCGAACATTGTAGCGCTCCTTTCGTCGCCACCCACTTTGAAAGATATATAAAGAGATAAGCCAGCGATAGCTCCACCCAACCCCTACAGAAATGTATACTTTGAATACGTTTTTAGACACTTTTATTCATTTTTGCTCTTAATTTTTCTTTCTGCTTTTCTTTTTTTTTCTTCTTTTTTTCTCCTTTCGTTTTTTTTTTTTCGTGGCGAGGGGGGCCCCAGGCCCCCCTGGATCCGCGCCTGGACTCAACTGCGCGCGTAGCGCGCCGAAAATTTGGGGTTCTTATTCGAGAAATTATCCTCTTGAGAGCAAAAAACAGGTAAACCGTCCGGGCGACTTTCGACTAAGACTCCCCGACGAAACTGTAAAGCTTCCTCGATAGGGGGCCAGCCTTCCCCAACGGGGGGGGGGGGCATGAACACTTTCCTCACCTGACTCACCTATGGTGATTTTATATAGTAATTTTAAAATGAAACAAACACCGATTCGTCTATTGTGAATTCTGGTCAACTTTTAAAATGAAACAAACACCGATTCGTCTATTGTGAATTCTGGTCAACTCTTGACTTTAACCCAAGATTGGCTTTTTATTCCCATCACTAGGGCAACACTATAAATGAATTAGAGAGTAATTCCAGACTATGAATAATAACGAAACGTATTTACCTACTCTCTCTTGTTCATGAGAGGAGGGATACTAGCGGATAGAGGGAAGGTTTCGTAGATGTAGCGTTTAGGGAGTATGAACAGATCATTATTTTGTAAGACCAAAGGACTAGCAGTGACCTTTTGGAATCAATATTAAAACCCAATAGTAATACGTTGCACAAAGCGCTAGCTAGTGAGTATGACGTAATGTCTGCGTGTTTTGTATTACTTTGAATGCCCAAGCACGCCACACGTGGTTCCAAGCGAAAAGTGATTAGAATGCCTGACTGTCACGCAGGCAGTAAGACATACTGTAGTCACATTCTCTGTAAAACGATTGCACTGTTCGTCGTGTTTGGGGTGGGCAATATAGGCTACCGTAGTCAAATATATTGCCGAAAGTTTCTGCGATACGTGGCTAGACTTTTACGGGTGGATTGATCGATACCGGATGGGGGTAACCAAAATCTCCTCGGAATTGGACAACTGTCATTACCTGTAAAACTGTTTTTTTTTTTAAAGGGTAGTGTGAAAAAAAAGTCAATTTTGAAAAAGGGCAAATTGGGAAATCTGAGGGGGGGGGGGGTCCGGACGTCAGCGACCCCCCCTGGATCCGCCACTGGATTAGCACAGGTATCTGTCTACAAAAAGTTCTAACGAGCACGTAGCCTAAACGTATTGTGTTTCCCACAGGAGAGGTTTCTCTTCTCCTGTCCAAATTGACAGCACCGTTGGCCCACGAGTGGTCTTATGACTGTCAAATGGCATGTTATAAGCAAAAGGTTCTCCACCTCTGTGCTAAAGTATACCGTTTCAGTTGATTTAAAACTAAGCACACCATGCAAACAGTCAATCTGAGCTCAGTGTAGTGAGACTTTTGGCCTAGCTATTTGTATATAGGATGAGACGGCGTTCTGAGTTAGGGGAATTCCCCTCCCCCTTCAAAAAAATTCGTTTCGGAACGGTACTGAGATACAAAATAGTGCTATCATTTCATCGTTTTCAAGTGTCTTCATGCTCGAAATTTCGTTAGTTTAAGAAAACAATCCAGAAAACCAGCATTTTATGGCTTCTTGGCAAGGCCGAAACATATTGTGACACAATGAAAGAAACAACAAAATATTTAAAGGTGGGGCTCATTTTGTACATGTGGATCAAGCCGCTTTGCCCATTTGCCTTTTACTCCCCCTGTGGAGTAGCGATCGGCTGATATGGTTGTATTTTTAATTTTATAGTAGTCAGCTCATGACTGACCGCCTGAAATGGTTTTAGAAGAGCTTTTGAAAACGACATGGGGCATCGCTGAAATACATAATAATAACCACATTCCTATTGTACTATCCGGAGCTGACCATTAATATTGTGGGGGGGAGGGGGTCTTCCGAACCTCCCTGAATACGGAATTGAATTTGCCCCCCCTCAAACAAAATTTCAAATTTCTTAGAGCCGCCCATGGGTATGAATAGATTACCAGGTAAGGTAGAAGGACATTCACTACTTACTCAATGAAAGCAAATTATGAGAGAAAATCACAGAAACTCAACAGTGCGGCAAACATTTTGTGGATCGTATTGAAGGGTTTGCGCTGATGGGGGGTTACGAAACCTAAGCCGTCGGGGAAACTGATCGTCGTCGGGAATACACACTTTATCGTAACCATTGTCTTGACTATGGCTCCCAAGGAAATTGGAAAATGATACAAAATGATTGTTTGTATACTGGCTACTTACATCGATTCTCAGAAGTCATGAAATCGCATCTAATAGCATCTAATAGTGGTCGATTTCACAAACTCTCATAGTTTACACACATAGGGCTTTCTTTCATTTTCATTCAGATTTTGTAGACAAGAGGGGCGGACGTTTGCTCAAAACCATTCGGTTCAAAGACGCAATGGGCTGAAAAGGTTGGTAAGCACAGATAAACACTAACTAAACGAGATGTTGTAATTAGGGTTGAGGCATGCCATTCAATGGTTGCTTCAACAGTGTTACACTGAGGCTTTATTTTCCTGTCTTTTCAATAGCCGTTCTACTCGCGACACAGTGCAATCCTGAATGCATGAAAGAAAAGCATGTGTTTGTGTTCTTGGGTAATTTTAGGGTAAAAATTCTGGAGATACTTCATGTAAGACTACCTCAGACTGAGGTGAATAGACAACTGAAGGGAAATGAATAGGCTGAATAGCCAGAAGTGAATAGGATTAGTAGGTGTCACACTGTCTATTCACTTCAGTTTGAGGTTGGCTTACATGAAGTATATACCAAAAATTCATACCACACTCAGCGACAAACTTTGTCGTTCAATGTCACCAAGTCAAACACGTTCAGGTCAAGTTGCAAGTCAATTTTTCTTCAAGTCAAGAAAGTTTTAAGCTTATCTGTCTGTGAATGAAACAGAGTGCACACCAAGCACTTCACACATTCATAATCGAAGGGAAAGACCAGGGTGTAACAATGACATCCAAAGGGAGGGTCGATTTTCGATTTAAACAGAACTTGAGGTGGAATTTCTGAATTTGCAACATTTGAGTAAACTTATGACAATGAAACTGGCCTGAGTATGGTACACACATATTACCTTGCATAACTGTTAGTGAGGTGATTTGTACTCCACTAAGACAATGCCTAAGTCATCCAAACAATGAATGCTTGCTACCGTATAGACAAAGGGAACAGGAAATGAAGGCGAAAGTGCTAGAAGCATGAGTAAATATTGACATTTTGTGAATCATTCTTCAGGGGAAATACTTCCATTATATCCATCAACCATTTGAGACCTCACCCACCCTAGAGAAGTCAGTAAATACACTTTTGGATCACTGAAAGTGAAAATTGATTGGGGGTATGAGTGCCAATGTTGGCAACCATTGATTGTCATTGAAAATTTTCTTCCAGATATATATTGCATGAGAAGGAAATAATCCACTAGGAACTGTTTCACAGATGTAGTGTTATGTAAGAAGTAGTCAAACCTTGAAGCAGTGTATTTTGATTTTTATATGAAAAAATTCCAACGGATCTTTCTTTGACAAGTTTTCATCTATTACTGTGGCATGAAACAACAGTTTTCTTTACATATACAAAATTAGAAGACAGTGATCTGAGTGCCTTTCATTGATTCATTTCAAACAAAGACAATTGCACTGAACACCCAACAGTTTTCACTACTTAAACCTCGAACTTGTAACAGATTAATACATAGATGTATCTAGATGATATCTCTCTAGGTGATATTTAGATATCTATCTAGATGATAGCTATATAAAGCTATTTGTCATTTATCTTTTTAATAAAAGCTGATCTCGTTTTTAATTTCTGGCCAAATGCAATAAAAGAATTTCCACATGCTTTAAATAAATGAAATAGGTTTGACCTGAATCTGCTCAGAATGCGATACTTTGTTCAAAGAAAAGGGTTATTACATGTGATGCAAGTACTGACAGTTCCATGCAATAACAAGAGCCCAATGGGCACTGTGGTTCCTTGCTGAATGTAATGAAACTGAGCCAACTACTGAATGAACCAGTATTTCTGTAGATGCACAAAATCTGCTCTGTAGACAATGCACATCTTGTGTTAACACATTGAAGCATAAATAAATTGCTCTGAAGAAATACAGGCACTTCAAGGGATATCAACACAGACAGTATACAGTTACAATTTGTTTTATTCAATTAAGCAATCACAATTCATGCAGGCTCAATGGTATCTGATCCAAATGATCAGTAACTTAGTTCTCTTTATAAAACTAACAACCCATAGTAGCATTTAATTAATCAATTCCAATTTCCAATTTCTGCAAGCTCACATGTCCTAATCTAAGGACAAATGTCTGTCTAGTGAACTTTCACAAGTCCTCTGCTTTGTGGGCAGAGGATCTTCTGCAATATTAAAAAGCGGTATTTGATGCAGGTTTTCATAATGGCAGAATTATGGATTAAAATCGTAATACTATAATTTCAACTCAAACTGAGATACTTGGAATCTCTGAAAGATGTCCCACATCTTTCGGTCATTGGGTGAATGTGATCTTAATGTGCTGGAATGATACAGTTTTGTGCTTATATTTGACTTTAGGAATTCTTGGCAATTCCCTTTTTGGCATCTGGTGATTTCACCTCTGACATCCAACAAAACTCATATGGGTTTTCTGCTGGATTTAATGCAACACCTCAAAGCACAAATCTATTCAAGCTTCCTACACTGAGATATAGAGTTGAAAAGGTTTGCAGAGTTTGACCTCCAGTTACCCCAGATGACCTTTGGTCTCCACCAAAAAAAAATATTTTCCCCACCATAAGGCATCCACACACTAAGTATGATATTAATCCAAGCTTCCTACCTTGAGATATTGTGCTAACAACAAGGTTATCAGTTTTTGACCCTTGGTGACCCCAGATGACCTTTGACCTCCACCAAAAACTGTATGGCACAGCTTCTCACTATGGTGGATCTATATACCAAGTATGAAATCTATCCAAGATTCTTTCTTTGAGATATTGTGTTAAAGAGGTTTTCAGTATTTGACTCTCAGTGACCCCAAATGACCTTTGACCTCCACCAAAAATGACAGGATTTATCTTCTCACCATACATTACGTGATATCGCCCCTACTCAAGTCACCTTTCACTGAACAGTGCTGCAAAACCTGACCTTCTGGGGGGAAAATCGGGATTTTACTTGATGTTCGCACCCACAGATTATAGCCTGTGGGACACTTATCAGGTTTTATCATATTTTTATTGATTTTACCAAGTTTCTAGGCTATAATCTGTTGGTGCGAACATCATGTAAAATCCCGACTTGTCCCCCAGAACGTCAGGTTTTGCACTGTTCAATGGTGGGCAATTTGAGTAAGGGTGATATCACGTAATGTAAGTCATCCTCATACCAAGTATGAAATCTATCCAAGCTTCCTACCTTGAGATACTGTGTTAACAACAAGTTTTCAGTGTTTGACCCCCGGTGACCCCAGATGACCTTTGACCTCCACCAAAAGCTACCACATTCATCTTCTCACCATAATGCATCCACATACCAAGTATGAAATTTATCCAAGCTTCCTACCTTGAGATATCGTGCAAACAAGGTTTTCGGTCTTTGACCCCTGGTGATCCCACATGACCTTTGACCTCCACCAAAAACGATAGGGCACACCTTCTCACTATGACAGATCCATATACCAAGTTTCAGTTTAGTCCAACTTTCCCTTGTTGAGATACAGCGTACCAAAGCAAGTGTCACACACACACACACACATACACACACACACGCCAAGCTGACTACATAGGTTCCTTTTGCTAACGCAAGGAACCAAAAATGTCCTTTCATCAGCCTTCACATCTCTAGTAATACTAGCTTTTCAATGCAAGTACCATTGTGATGGAAATGTGCATTCACAGTGTAGAACAAACTCAGACACAAGAAGAGAACATTAACAAGTTTAAACGACACCCAAAATATAGGAATACAAGACTACCTTTAAAATTGTCTCTTCTGTAACCATGATTCAAATTTACAATCACTTTCTTACACACTTATAAAATTTCTCTTCAGTATCATTAGTTTCATTTCTCAAATATCAAGAAGCCTACTGAAATGAAGGAACTCCCTCAATGATTTGACCTCTGACCTGGTGTCAACTGTTTCCAGTCTTCAAAATTAGTCTTTGAACCATCAGTGGAACTGTGTGCGTTCACATTCCTCACACATATTTTTCTATATAATGTTCGATCCTGTCCTGTTCTATAAGTCCAACAAATTTATCCACATTATTTCCTTCTTTAAAGAAAAGGACCATCGGAATTGAAGACACATTGTATTCCATGGCGAGATCAGCATTGTCATCAACATCAACTTTGGCGAGGTTGACTTTATCTCCGACTTTCTCTACAGCCTTTGTGAGTCTTGGAGCAAGCTGCTTGCAAGGACCACACCAACTATAGAAAACAATAGATAAATTTTAATTCATTTAAATCATAGAAAATAGCCAAAGAGTATTTCATAAAGTCGTGAGTCTGTCTTAAATACAAGAACTTGGAAACTGGATGCCAAATACTGATACTTTTCCAGTAAAGAACGAGAAAATGAAAATAACACCGACTGAATTAAGAAGAACATTCACCTTTGTCCAAAATTGACAAAAATCACTTTGTTCTCACATTTTCATAAATAATACATAATTAGAAAAGCTGCAGTACATAATTTATTACTTCTTGTTTGGGGGATACTGTCTATTGTGTGACTCACATCTTTGACTGTGATAATCTGTAGAGAGATTCCAAAGGTTACATTGAAGTAGTAACAAACACTGTGCCGTAATGATTGAAAAGCAAAGACAGCAATTCCTTACAACAATGTACAACTGGATGGAAGGGGAAATGTAATGTATTTTGCCCTCCTGCTATTATGTCCTTTTCCTGCTTTAACTATTTCATGCAAAGTAGGTAGTTCTTAGTTTGAGCTTTGATGAACAATGGCCGTAAGCTGGACACACACTGCACACTGTATACCTGATAGAGGTCAGATTTCTCCCTGCAGTTACAACCACCTTTAGGTTATTTCATGAAAACAACTCTTTACAACCTAGAATGATAGTGTATCAAAGTGAAGCACGAGGACAACACGGTTACACTTCTCTGTTCCGACATCTCTACTTTCTGACGTCCCTATATTCCAACAAGGTTACACTGGATATAAGGATGAGAGTATAGTGTTGCTGTGTATCAGAACATAGAGACATCAGAACACTGAGATGTATCTGCAATACCTTAACCTATCCTAACACTGACCTCAATGTAGACATGTTGGAATATTGAGATATCGCCATAAAGAGATGTCAGAACAGAGAGCAGTCCCCAGACAACAACACTAAATCCATGCAAGTCTGTCCTCATTTGACCATTACAGATGGAAAATCTGAATAATAACTTTATCTTAAATGCCGTATGTTCTCACCCTGCTTGAAAGTCTACTATTGTGAGCTTCTCCTTTTCTTTTATCACCCTCTCCATGAAATCTTTAGTATCTTGAATTGTGAATTCTTCCCTTTTTGGACTGCTAGAATGAAACTGAGCTGCAACAGGTGTGTTCCTGTGGGGAAACATGTTAGACTTTGTTAGTTTTTGCAGAAACACTAAAATCATGTAAATAAAGACAATAATTACATGTCTTATTCCATGCTACTTACTATAAAGAGCAGCAGATATTACTGCAAACCATGTAGGAGACGGAATACCACTGAAGAAGTCTCTGACTACTATGCAAGGAGAGTATTTCCCACTTTTTGTTCTCTACCATGCTATAGGTGACATATGTACATGCAAGGGAGCCCCACGTTGCAATAAGACAAATAGCTATAGATTTGCAATAACACAAAAAGCTATAGATCTTATGCATACAACATCAGACAGCAGAAAGTGCTCCCTTGTTTGGAGGCAAGCGCACATCATTGCAAGTTACACCAACAAATGCAGGCAGCTCATTTGTCACCCAATCACATATGCGCATACATCTACTACACGCGCATGCGAAGGCTACTGCGTGTATGCTATGTGCTTCATTGTTTTGCCTCCAAAATGACATCGCATGATGACAATGCATAAGGTCTTTATCTACACTGAGAGTGCCTCCACATGAGTTCTTAGCTTATACTTTACAATATGGTGGAAACTAAAAATAACATTTTTTCAGGGTACTGTAACTTTCATGACAGCACACCTGCAGGGCTCTATTAAATTATGCCCCCAATTAATTATGCTAATTATGCAATTAATTATGCAAATATAACTAACTGCAGGGCTTTATTAAAGTATGCCCCCAATTAATTATGCAAAATACTGTAAATTAAGGATCAACATAGTGCTCAAAAGTTTCCCACGTTTTTCCTCAAATGAAACTAATTAGTACACACTAAGAACATAAGAGCTGATCATGGTAATTCAGCATGTAGCTAGTGATTTTAGTCCCCAAACAGTTTCACCACCATGCTGCTGAAAGGAACACCTTGAAATATACCAAAACAATTCAAATAAGTGTAAAGTAAACAACTTCCTTCTGCATGAACAACCTTGAATGATTTAGTCACTGGAGTGAAGACAACGCATTTCAAAGCATTAGCAAATTCAAAATGGGCAACAACTTCAAACTAGAGCAGCTATGCTGCAGTATCTCAATACTACCATCAAACATCAATAATTTATGTACAAAGTATCATACTTATAGCCAAATTATACCCCAAGCAACTGATTTAGAATAAGTTTTTTAAATACATTCAGTTTGTATCACACAAGTTTTCCATTACGGCTTTGTCATTTGTAAAACAAAGAAGAAGCCAGATCATGTTATCAGTGGGACCAAAACATTAAGAGGAGGAGAGTTTCATTGATCCCAAAACTGCATTGCAAAATATATGTAAGCTACATACATTGCTAGATACCAAAAATGTGCATTTAGAGTTTGGGGAGAAGGAGCTATAGTAGGTAAATTCATGATTCCCAAGTCAGAAACAAAAGGGTCATCAGATAAGTGTAAGCAGTACATGAAGTAGGGAAGAAAATTGTCCAGAAGGTACCATAAAATGAAATTGGCCACAGGCAGCACCGGGTACCAGACAGAGTTCAGTTGCCATTAGTTACAGTCACACAAGCAACAATTATTAGAACTCATCTCTGGCTAAGGCTTTATCCTGGTGGCCAGGTCAACATTTTGGCTACAAAAAATAATCCTTTTTGCATGATCACAACATCTCCTCAATCTCCCTGCACTGCTACAATGTTATGGTCAACATAAGAAAGTGTGCCACTGATACTTGCCATTTCACTCTTCACTAAGCATGTACAGGTAGAGGGTTATGTCTCCAGATCACCTGTGAATTACAGTATTTTAAAATTGACCATGCATGAGGGCTGTGTGACCTTATCTGTCCACTATACAGCCTTCTAGAGGATTTGTTTCCTATGTGAGTGATGTATACAAAGAACTCAAAGTGACCTCTTGATTTCTGCTAGCTTCAATAGGAGAGTCAATGCACACAAGGGATCATGGGAAATGGGAGAACAAACAATGGGCTACCATTGTTCTCTTTTCATTTTCAGTAGTTTTTGCCCACTAATCAGCCAAAATATCCCAACAATGTCAACAAGTACAAATGTTACCCACCACATCTTTTTCCTCTACATCAAAAGTGCTTGCTCTCCATATAGGGTCATAAACAGCCACAAAATGACAAAGTTATGAAGCATTTTGGCTACAGCTAGTGACCGGCTAGTGTGACAATATCTCAATACATGTTACGTATTGAGATAAAAATTGGAGCCAATTCTAACCTTAGCTGATGAGCTGCAATTCTTCTAACTGCTAGAAAGCTTCTTGGGTTGAAAAGTCTTGCAGACATTGTTGTACTGAAATTAAGACCAAAAGATAAAGACTGAAACCATACGTAAATTTCACTTGAATGAATAACACAAATAAGTTTTGAAATTTACTAACGCAATGAACGATATATCTTACATCACTCTTATGAACTTACCTAATTCTGTATGTACCATACTGCATTTTTTTGATGAGAAATTGTTCTGTCCACAATTAAGAATATGGAAGTATTTCTTTTGAGTGGACAACAGCAATTACTGCAGTAACCCCCCCCCCCAAAAAAAAAGAAAACATAAAGACTGATGCCATATGTAAATTTCACTCGAATGAATAAGACAAATAAGTTTTGAAATTTACTAACGCAATGACTTGCATTAGTAAATTTACTAACGCACCCCCAGTCTCTTAGAGTGCAATGTTCTTTCTTCATCTAAACATACTTATATACCATGTCAAAATATAAATAAGGCCCCACCTACCCCCTCCCCCATACTGTATCATGGAACAATGGCACAAACACACATCCATCATGTGACAGTTATAAAATTTTTGCGACTAAATTTTTTCATGATTCAAAAAGCTTTACTACAGAATATTTGAAAACTGTACCTTACCTTTGAAAAGGCAAAGACACTTAACTAGTACTGAATGAATACCAGTTCCTTATCAATGATTGGGTTTATTCACAGCATATTAAAAAGTATGTCACCAAACAGACTACTGTATCTAGTTCATTTTGTTTCTAACAGGAGTATGGGGATGTAGGGTTCCAACACCAATATGTCCTTCACTCATCCATAAAGCAGACGGTCCACCCAGCTAAGGCTCTATTGTGCCATACTGTACATGAAAGTTACAGTACAATGCTTCCTGGCAGTGGTTTGCACAAAGTAAGTTACTAAAGGATAACATTGATGGGGAGAAAACTAAATGAACCAAAAATTAACAACCCAGATCCTCAGGTTTGTTTCAATAAAAAAACAAGCTTTGGAGGAATTCTCATGAGTGATTTTACCTTTCATTACAGCAAGTGGCCCAATTCCCAACACTTGGCAATACTGAACATGTCTGCAATGTTTAAATGATACAAAATATGTCTCTTCTGAATTCCAATCGCCCAGAAAATTAAGAAAATGGGAAGCCTGAAGCTGATTCACTGCACCTCATATTTTTATTAGCTAGGTTAATTCAACACTGTTTTAGACTGTTAGTCTAGCACGAGTACCAGGTCTGGATAACGCTTTATGGGCTGCTGTATTGTTTGTGTAAACCTGTTTTTGTGTCTCTACAGTATACAGTATATAGAAAAATCATCAACAAGTCTTACCATCCCTAAGTAGTACTTCTGCAGATTGTCACTTTTAACACGGAATTTTAAAAACCCCAAAGTTCTGTGGTTTTGCTGCAAAGCCACAAACATGACTGATGGGTGAAATGATGTATGGTTTTCAGTGAAACTATTTGTAGCAAAAGGATTAAATTGTTCAAAACATTGCCTTCCAAAACAGTAAATACTTAGCCCTCAAACAGGGCTCACATACTTTGTGCCATAGATCGGGTTTCACATGTGTGCAACAAAATGAAAGGATAATGCAGTAATGGGGTGTACTTTGTGTTGGTCATGATCAAATTTAAAGACTTGTAAATACCATGCCTGAAAATACAGCCTACCATGCTGTACAGTATCTTGGACCTTAAGCAGGGCTGTGCTTTATGTTATATTCAGATAAAGGCACATTTAACTCCACAGCCCTTGTGCTAGAGAAAAAAAATTTTCAATTCATTAGCTGATGGAAAGTGTCATCTTGCAGTTCACTGTCAACTCTCCAGGACAATTCCCATCCAGAAAATTTCTCCCTGGGCAAATCCCTCCAGAACATTTCCTTCCCAGACAATTCCCATCCCCAGGCCTTGGGTTTTAGATTTTCCAGGTGTGCTACAAATCACACTCATAAGGAAATTAAGAAGTGTGCTAGGTGGGCTGTTTTATTAAACTTTAAAAGATTTATCTGAGTTCCCATTCTTTATCTAGGTGTGCAAAAGATTGCACTCCTTACAGTGATTTGAGATGAGTGGTGGTGTAATCGCACATCTCGAAATTCAAGACCTGCACCTCAGACAATTCCCACCCTGGATAATCCCAAATTATGTGATAAGGGAAGATGTCTGAGGGTAACTGTTATGGGGGTGGGGGATAGTATAGGGAAAGTCTAGGGGGAAACTGGCCAGTATGGAAATATTGTCAGGATGGGAATTGTCTCGGTAGAATTGAACCAGTGAGGAGTTGTCCGATGGAAATTGTGTGGGTGGGAATCACCTGGGGAAGGTGTCCCATCACGCATGCATCTTTCACATACCATACTAAAATTGTACACGTAAATGGTATTGCAAGTTGGTAAACTTTTCTCACAGAAGTTTAAATTTATACACAGTCATGCAACTTGTCATGTGGGTACATGAAAGCTATAGATCAAAAATTCTGTTAGCATTAACAATATATTATCATTAGAATTCTGTCAAAAGAGGTTTCAGTTTTCAACTTTGGTGCTCTACAGTATTCAAAAAAATTATTAGCAAGTCCGTAACATAACAAATTGACTAGGCACTGTATCAACTACCTGCATGAAAAAACCAAGCACTGCAGAGGCAATTAGCGGAGGCAATAAACAGAAAGTAAAAGTGGGTGGGCCGCAGGTCTTCAGTTTGTGAGGATTCATGTTCACTGAG
The DNA here is from genome assembly GCA_029531755.1 of Holothuria leucospilota. Lineage (NCBI taxonomy): Eukaryota > Metazoa > Echinodermata > Holothuroidea > Aspidochirotida > Holothuriidae > Holothuria > Holothuria leucospilota. The sequence goes on from CM055968.1 coordinate 54,824,259, forward strand.
GAGCGCTGGCCTACTTTTTGTATGATTCCAAAGATAAACTCAGAGAGAATAACATGTATCTCTTCACACTCAAGAGTTTACCTGATCTAATCTAACAACACATAAAACTTGCCATCATTAGAATAACATCTTGAGTTATCAAATCCTTGATGGTCTAACTGTATCAGCTGGGACTGTGACACCTGAGATGTTCATCAGAGTTAGAGTTACAGTCAGGCTTAAGCCAGGATTTCAGATCAGGGAGTCCATAGATACGCGGCATGGGGGAGGGGTCTAAGGGGAGGGGGAAAAAATGGATTTTAACCCTTCTTAGATGCAAAATGGTGCAACATTTCAATCATTTGGCATCTGCACCCATGACCCTAAGATAAAGGTTATTGTAATGGACATTCTGTAAAAAAATCAAGAACATGTGTAATTAAAGTGGTGTTACAGCAGATGCAACTTTTACTGACAAAACTGGGTATCTTTTCTCTTCTTGTTTATAGCTAATTTGGCATGGTACTGGTATTGACTCATAAGTTTGGTTTTTTTTATTCGTTCCTGACGTTACGTCAGTAAAATTACCATTTTACAAAAAAAAATGTACAGGGAGAAAAGTACAGTATCTCATATTGTGATCTCTAAATCCTTCTGGGTTGTTGGAAGAAATAGCTGAGATCTGAAGCGAAGTCAAATTCAGACACTGATGGCTTCCCATAGCTGATCAGCATCAGATCTCGCAGCATGTCAATCTTCAAGCACTGCCGTAACTTGAGTGAATTAGACCGTGAATGTACCGTGGGTGCGCGCTGGTCTGACCACGTGTGATGTCGCATTTCACTTTAGGAAGGGCTAGGATTTGAAGCCAGTGTTTTCGTTTGGCGAATTTATAACGATAGCAAACTTTCCTTAATGTTAATAGTTTTTTTTATCGAATTACTATAAACTAATGCGTAGTACTTCCATGTGCATGGGGAAATCACTACTCGCAGTGTTAAATTTTGCAATATAGAATGCATGTTTGATCGGTAACCAATCTATAATTTCATCACTAGTCGAAAATTTTTACTATAGGCCTGTAAGCTTATCTGTACTTTTTCCCCTAAACTTAAGATGAAGGCCTGTCCAATAGTTTGTTAAGTCCCGAGGTCGATTCGCGATCCCGGTTCGTGATTTTCTAGGCTGCCTTCGTCCGAATTCAACTGCTAAGTGACACAGCTTGCATAAGTAATGAAGAAGTAATGAATAGTGCTCAGTATATACACTGAGCTTAATAGGGCCCCTTCTCCAAACAAGCGAAACATACGGTACGTCTTGTGTGTGAAAAGCATCACAAGGTCATCATGACGTAGCAGCTAGTTTACAAGGTCCTGGTCCGCCATTGGCTCATGAAAAATGGAACAGAGAACACTCATGTGTAATAAAAAAAAAAAAATACCCGAATACCTATAAGTTCCCGAAACTTTGAATCAGTTAATTTAGCGTTCAAAACTTTTTGTTAAAAAATCAGAATTTATTTTATAAAGCTCCCCGAAAACGCCTGCTCAAGTTATGAAATCACATTCGCAATATATCGGATCCCCTCCCTTGCGAGTGTGACATTAAAATAGCAGTCATCTCGGGATATACACCTGCGTTGTACAAAAAGTCCACAGCCTAACAAGAGTTGCAATAGCCTAAACTAGGCCTAGGCTATACCTCACACTCCGTTAACACCTCGAGTATACCAAGAGAAGAAAGAAGAACACCCCTCCATTAACGGTTAAATGTGTCACTAATTACAAAAATCAACCCTGTGCCATGTGTGAATTACTAGGATAAGACTATTGACATTGTTAATATTCATGAAAAGTTACGGACCGAGCCATGCTATTACATTTAGTGGGCACCAAAATGGCGCTCATGCGAAGTTACGTTTCTGATAGATTAAAGTGTTCCCCGGATGTCAGCACGAGGCTGGCTACGTAAGAACGTACGGATAAAATATAAGGTGAGCTTGCTGCTCTGCGGACTGCATAATAGTAGCGACTTTTCGATTTCAGGACGGTAGACAAAGAGGACGGAACGCGCAGCAAAAAACTGCACTGCGCATGAGTAGAAGCGAGCATCGCTCCGTCCTGCTGATTTTCAGGACGGTCGTCGAGCGATTTAATGTTCTGTTAGAAACAGGACGGTACAGGGGTTGCCATGGTAATTTTCCTCGTCAATAACGTTCGTGTTTCTGTGACGTTAAATTTGAAGTTCGCTGTATGCAAACGTACATCATTTGTTCATGTGGCATGCAAGCTGCTGACAAAAATGAACATGACAAACAAGAACAGTGCATACTTCTAGTATAGTAAGCCATTGTACGAACGATTCCGTGCTTAGCTAAGGAAAGCAATCTTGAGGTAGAAACTTTCACAATTTTGTAAAATACCCAGTAACGATGGCGTCTCTAATCCTGTGTAGGTCCGTCATTGTTACAACTTAGTGATGAGTGTGGATGCTAACAAAGCATTGCAACTTAGTTAATCAACGAGCGCGTCATTGTTTTGTTGTCATTCTACCGCACCGTCGTCTTTAAAATCGAAACGCCTTAAATGTCAGGACAGAACGCCGGGCGCGCGTGCGTTTAACTTTCCGTCCTGTTGCTCTACCGTCCTGAAATCGAAAAGTCGCTAGTTAACTGCCGCAGAAGACAGTAGTACGAATGGGTGGGTGACGTAACTGACGTAGTAGCTAGAGATTTCAGTGGCAAGCAAATGTTTTGAGTGTATACTGCATGCGGAGCATTAATTAATGGCTCTGATGCAGGGAAATGCTGCTTTACGTATGCAGCATGTTACCGTTAACACGCGCAAGTACCGGTGGAATGTACGAAGCTTGTCAGTGAAAGTTCCACGGCATGTACACAAATCAACTTTTCGTGGATGTGTTTGTGTGCTAGTTTTGGGTAAACAATATATTTTCTTACGAAACTAATTGCCATAAATGTTTTAGATATTTGAGTGGGATTGATGTTTTATCCAAGTTTGTAACGTCGCATAATTTTACATCTTTCAAACTTAGAAAATCCTTAAGGGATCGACTTTTATCTTGCACGGTAATTCGAACTGGTGCGTAATTTCGATGGGCGAACGCCGGGTTAGGATAACATATAAAGGCCTGAAAACAAAAGTGCACGCGGAGGCGTGTAGCCTACTATTTTTTGACGACCGTAGTTCAAAGTTCAAACGGCCGTGTGTATTCGTGGATGTAGAAAATTAAAATAACATTTACTCGGTACTTTTCCGATAACTTTTCTTTCCACAAAATATTGTTTTATTTTTTTTTTTCATTTTTTTTTCCTTTTTTTTTTGCGGCCCAAAGACAGGCCGTCCAAATGACGGCTGGACGGCTCGCTGGCTTAAGCCTTGACTTACAGTAGATGAGGTTTTACGGCTCAGTTTCTAACCAATTGGTTTAAGTCAGGCCAGCCACGGCTTTTTTGCCAGTTGTAGCTCACTGGCTTGTGTTTCCTACTCGACTGCTTATGCTGAGCACCAGATGTTTATCAGAGCAATACTAGTGCCATAAATTCACTGTGGCAGATAACTTTTCTTAGCTGAAATGTACAGTTGCTGTGATTTCACTGTCACATATTCTTTTACATTGTGGGAATTCATGAGACAACATTTGCAACGACTAAAAGGGAGGTAAAAATTTACTTAGATTTGTTGTAGTTTTAAAATATTCTACTTCAGGTTAGTGCTCCTGTGTGTGGCATTTACACTTGTGACAGAGTTTTGGTCAATTAGGGCTAGGATGTGGTGGGTTGCACAAGTTTACCATTAACGTTACTGTGAGAGTACAGTATCTTCTTGAATCTTGTTAGGAGGTGAAATCTAACACAGACATTATGGTGGAAATGTTACTGGACAAGCGAGCTTTCTTTGTTTCAAAAAGTCATGTGCCTTGTGCAGAATAAAACCTACATAATCACACCCCATGCAGAGAAATGTACTATGAGCTGCAACAACGTAAGTCCACCACATGTACAGTGCTTTGGTACATGCAGCATATAGACAGGTGCAAAGCTCCCAAGTTTCAAGAAGAGAAATGCGGATCCATCTCTGAACTGTTTGTTTGTGGATCAACGGCCTGGGGAGGGTATAAGGGGAAGGAGTTTCCCCTCCCCTTTTCAAAACTTTTTGAATCTTGGTGGTACCTACAAGTACGTGCAAAATGGTGGCATTTAGTTAAGAATATGATCAACACAATTGGCTGGACTTTTTAGTTTTTTTTAAACATAATACTACTTTGACTGAAAAATGTTTCATAAATTTTACCTATTTTCTTTTTAGATAAAGTTCTTTAATTCTGCCATGGCAAGACAGGTGAGTTGTTTATTTTGATATTTTGACAAATGAAATATGCACTGTAAACAAAACAAAGCACTAACAAATATACAACAAATGTTTTGAGAACAAATTAGCCATTTTAAGAAATTGGCAGTGTTGGTTCAAGGGATTCCCCAATGTTTTTTGTGTGGAAGATTTGAGAACAAACACTTAAGTCAATGCCATTTTCCCACAATGTGTTCATTGAATCAAAAGGCTGAGATATGTCCACCTCAAACCCTTGGAGCATACAATTCTATTTGGGTTTTATCTTTGCATTAATTGTATAACATACCAAGTTTCTATGACCAGAAGCACAGGATGTGTTTATCATATTCATGCACTTATCTATTATTAGTGCTATTGGTTATAATATGTATGTACTTTAGCAAGAGGGTAACATGAAACTTACTGTACTTCTATGAAGGTTAGCCATGTTGTGGATATGATATCACCTTTAATTTATTATGTTTGCTTGTTAGAACTTAGGCCTAGCTAGCATAAAGTATGTTTTGCTCACTATTCAGAAAAATCTAAAAGCAGGGGCTTTTTTTGTCTTGAGTCTTGCATGGGTCAGCAGGTTTGGGCATCTGTATACTGCACAGGTCAAACCCACAAACTATGGGGCCAACTGGGAGCTACAGTGTGGGCATGGTTAAAGCTGCCTGTAATGAGAATGTGCATTTCCAAACCAGCTTGCAAATTTTTATCATTACTGTGCTGTTTTCTTTCAGTCTTCTTCTGCTTCTGCTTCATACTGTGCAAACACCTCCAAAATCGGTTATCACGCACAGGTCAGTGTGGAAGGGGAGTTGCCTAAATTTTAAAGTGCACCTTAGATACTAGGTTTCGAAGATAAATGTTGGCTAGGCTAGACTTAAAAGAGCAAACATCAGGTGCTGCACGTATCTTTGGCGGAAGGAAATTCCATTCACGCGCAGTTCTTGGGTACATTGAGTATCGATAACATCTCTTACTAAAAGGTGGGGGAACAATTATGTGGGTGCCTTGATTATGCCTAGTGGTCCTACTATTGATACTACTAACTATGATCACTGTCGTTTTCAGTCACTAAATGAATAATTCCATCTAAGAATTACACAATACTTCATGGTAAGTAAACTGAAAAACATTGGACCTTACATGTTTTCATTTTTTGATACACATGGAATCACTTTTAATTTAAGTGTTGGCTAATTGTCTCACACTTCTGTACAGTACTTTGTACTTCTTGACAAGCTAATGCAGGCCACAGGCGCCCCTTAACATTGTATAGTATACCATATACTATGTATCCGTCTATATATACTACATAGTATATGGTATACTATACAATGTTATGGGGCGCCTGTGATGCAGGCAAGCATGTACTGTACTTGCGCTGTAGTGAATGTTGTATTGTAGTTCGGTAGCCGTAGCCTGTACTGTACACTTCGTAGCTGCAGTAGGCTAGGCTAGGCTGCACTGCAAACATACGACAGTAACTGTAAGCGGTAGGCGTCAGAATACGAGATGAGATTTACCCCGAACCAAGTACAATCAAAAGTAAAAAAAAATGTAAAACCACTTAAACGCCTTTAAGCGTTACAGGTAGTGTCTATTTAGTGAAATACTTTTCGTTTTTACCAGTGAGAAATGATGAAACTGATGCCAATCTTGGGTAAATTTTCTTGCCTTTCCTCCCGTCGTGCGAAATAGGACTGGGTAGTACCTAACTTTAACATTCCTCACTGCACTGTGTCTGATCACTGCAGTGACTGTGCAGTTTGTCAGAGCAACATGGAAAGCCATTGTTCTAAGGTAAACCCAGAGAAATCAGTAAACGAAGCTAAGGATTTCTCTCAGTTACCGTATAAATTTCGGAGATCTCAAATAAAATCTCAAATAAAATAACCTCTAAGGCAAACAGAGTTCTCGGATTGTTGCGGCGTAACCTGTGCAGTTGTTCCCTTCTTCTTCTTCTTCTTTCGGAATACGGTGACACATCCAAAGGGACATTACTTCACCACGCATGCGTCGAGGGGTACCTAAGCCCTAATGCTATTTGTAATAAACTGAACGGGGTCTTTATGATGCACAGAATTTTCGACTAGAGAGGCAGGGAGACTATTCCAATCCTTGACTGTGTTAGGCAGAAAACTATACTTGTAGCAGTTAGTCCTAGTATAAAGATGGCAAAAGTGTAGGTTATGCATACCACGAATTTTGCGAGTGGGATGCCGAAGTCTATCAACAGGGATCTGAGCCTTACCAAAAACACCCTTAGTAAAAAGAATTAGTCTATTTTGCCTACGACGTTCCGATAACGAAGGGAGATCGAGGTCTTTCAGTACAGAAGTCATAGACCCAGGCTCACGTGAAAAGGTCGAACTGATAAAACGATCAGCCGATCTCCTTTGAATACTCTCCAGCTTATCCTGTAAGTAAATCTGGTGTGGATCCCACACGCTGCTGGCATATTCCAAAACAGGCCGGAGAAGGCCCTTATAAGCAGTTAGCTTCACATCGCTAGGGCAAAAAGACAGATTTCTTTGAAGTACCCCTAAGATTCTATTACCTTTATTACAAATGAATTGGACATGTTTATCCCAACTAAGGTCACTAGTAATAAAAACCCCTAAGTACTTAATTGAATCAACCTTAAGTAACTTTTCACCGTTTAAGACATAATCGAAACAGACAGGCTTCTTTTTTCTGGCAAAGGTGATGATATTGCACTTTGAAGGCTGGAATTTCATACCCCATGTCTTAGCCCAGAGACCTAGATTATCAATGTCAACCTGAAGCTTACGACAGTCACTAGCATCATCAATAACTCGGTAGCAAACACAATCATCAGCAAAAAGCCTGACATTAGAACTGGCACTACTAACGATATCATTGATGTGCGCTAAAAAGAGAATTGGTCCTAAAACGGACCCCTGAGGGACTCCAGACACAACATCGTCAAAAGAAGACCTAGTACCATTTACTACGACAGCCTGTTTACGATCAGAGAGGAAATCATCAACCCACTGGAGAATCTGTCTTGAAACACCAAGACTAAAAAGCTTGGTTTTTAAGAGCTCATGAGGCACCGTGTCGAAAGCCTTTTCAAAGTCCAGAATGAAAACATCAATTTGCTTGTTTGAATCCAGGGATGAAGCCCAGTCTTCAATGACTGACACCAACTGAGTATCGCAGCTGTGCGATTTTCTAAAGGCATGCTGATTTGATGAAAGGACAAGCTTGGATTCAAAGAAGTCCATTAAGTTTGAGCTAATAATGTGTTCTAACAATTTACAACAAATACAGGTGAGCGAGACAGGCCGATAATTACTAGGGAGGGAACTGTCATTCTTTTTGTAAATAGGGCAAACATTTGCCCTCTTCCAATCAATGGGTATTCGCCCACTTGAGAGGGATTGTTGATAAAGGTGACTCAACATAGGGGCAATATCCGATGCGATTTCCCTGAGGACCCAAGGGTGGATGTTGTCCGGTCCAACAGCTTTATGTTTGTTAAGACCTTTTAACAGTTTTTCAACCCCTTGTGTGGAGATATAGTAATATCAGCCATTCTGCTATGAGTCGGTCTACGGAATGGAATTACACTATACAAAGTTTTAGTGAAGACACTAGTAAACTGAGAATTGAAGGCTAGGGCCTTGTCCAGATCAGTAATGGCTAATTTGCCATTTGTCTGGAGAGGGGGGATACTGTGCTTATCCTTTTTTTGTCCATTTATGTACTTCCAAAAAAGCTTTGTGTCATTTTTTATGTCCCCAATCATACCATTAATGTAGTTGGTATGGGAGATATAAACTTCCCTTTTAATTTTCTTACGTAAGTCAGCCCATTTGTCGTAAATATTAGTCTTATGAGTTTTTTTTAAAAATAGCATACAACTTGTCCCGTCTCCTGATCAGCTTACGTATGCCGTCAGTGACCCAAGGGAGGGATGTCCTAGTCCTAGTAGTTTTGGTGGGAACATTCTTCTTTACAGTCCTTTCGAGGAAGGACTTTATTAATTGCCAATTTTCGTCAATAGAACGTTTTTTTTGCCCCCCGTTAAAGTAACCAAGAGCAAAACACCGGGTATCACTCCTCATGGTACTATAACCACCTTTAGAAAACTGCCAGATAAGCCTACGAGGTTGCCTAATCTTTGGAAGGATACACTTCAGTCTACAGAATATAGCTTCGTGATCACTAAAAGGGTCTAAGGGGGAGACTTCAATGTACTGACTCGGCGAATTGGTTAGAAGTAGATCAAGAGTGTTATCACCCCTAGTAGTGAAATTTACAAGTTGATCAGCAGCAAAATCGTTTAAGATATCAAGGAGCAGTTTGCCGGTACTGTTGGTCAGACACAACCCACTATCCTTATTTAATCTGGTAAGCCAATCAATTTTGCTGAAGTTGAAATCCCCCAAAACATGAAAGCAGGGTTGCCTGCTGGATTTATGATTAGCCATAATTTTACTTAATTGCTCCCGAAGTAAAGATATGTGCTCAGACGGAGCGTCAGGGTCCCTGTACCAAGAGGCGACATAGTGCATAGTACCATTAATAGAGAACTTAGCCCAAATTGACTCAGAACCGTTAGTGAGGTATCTAACACTTGATGGGGTCAGATTTTTTTTTACCAGCAGCATAGTGCCACCGCCCCCAGGATACGGTCATTTCTGAAAATGGTATAGTCAAGAGAAGCAGGAAACAATTCACTCGTTGTTATAGAGCCATCAACCTTAGTTTCCTGGAGAGCCACAACATCAGGTTCGGTCACACTAAGGAACGCTTGAAGATCAATTTTTTTACCACGAATGCCATTAATATTAATTGAAACTAAGGAAATCTCCTTTTTGTGAGCAGTCTTATGACTGAGAATGTGCTTCGATCTCGGAGGAGGTGACTCCGCGTGAGTAACTGAGACATTTTGATACTCATTTTGATCCGGATCAAGGACTTCAAAACAATTACTTAGGCCTAGGCCTATGTTACTATTGGGGGTGGTAGCTAAATTACTTTGGTTACAGGCTGGACATATCCAAACACAACTTGTGGCTTGAACATGTTGATAATGAAGGTCATCGACCTGAGAGCACCTATTATGTATCCATTTATCAGGAGTCACATTCCCCTAAAGTAAAGAAAGCTGCTTTCAAAACCCTTGTAAGACCAAGGTTGGAATACTGCTCAAGTATTCGGGATCCATACCGTCAGGAACATATCAATAAGCTTGAAGCAGCTCAACCCAGAGCAGCTGGATTTTTCTGCAAAGACCAAAGACGTAACAGCAGAGAGGAACGCAGGATCAGAGCTAGTATATGTTGATTTTACTAGCTGTAGACTACAAGTGTCTCCATCACCTGGTTGCTCTCAATCTATACAGATATGTTTTCAAGCCCGACAGAAATGGAATCTCTACTCGCAAGTCATCATCTATCTCTTTTCACCATTCCACTGTAAGAAGGGACTGCTATAGGTTTTCTTTCAACCAAGGACAATGACTGAGTGGAACTTTAAGTAAATTGAACCTGTTGTCCTTGAGGAGATCCCAAATTAATTAATTTCCGTCCGCTGGCTGTTTCACACCTACAACCGTCTATCCCGTCTGACGAGAACTGATTAAGTTTGTAGTATCAATCAGAACCAGAACCCAAATTTTTTTGAGATATTTCAGACGGTCTTATGACGGATTTATGACGGTCAAATATCTACAAATGTTTGGAGATGAATTTAAGATGCATGTGGAACTTTTACTTTTAACTGAACTGATCAAAATTTCCGGATATCAAAAAAATCTCCAAGCAGTCTCTGGTAAGTTGATTTTAAAGTATTGCTGTTATTGAAATTCAACAAAAATAAAGTCGAGAAATTCTGAAAAAAATCCTCCGAAATAAAGTTGACATAGGCGTACAATATGACAGGGGAATTACTCTTCTCCTTGTATTTACTGGATGCCTGACAGGGATGAAAGGAAGATGTAAATTTTCCGGGCCAGCAAGCAAGTCAAATTTTCAGGGCCACAATTTTTTACCTGTTATCAGGTACAAAACTACACAAATTTCCCTTCAACTACCAATATTTCTTTTCAAGTACCAAAATTCCCACATTGCTATTTTTCCACTCGTGAAGTGTATACGTGCCAAACTGTTCCAAAGGGATACATTCGAGACGACTCTATGTTTTCTCTTTTCCAAAGCCAAAATAGATTAACTGTAGGGACGGTCACAGTATTACATTCAATCGTATGTCCCACCTAAAAGGGTATCTCGGGTCACATACCGTTTCTTTTTACGACTTCCGCTGGGGCCCGCAAGTTAATTGGGTCCCTTGGCGGGCAGGGGTCATGGTTGATATGGAAGGAAAGGATAGCTCAAATATCAGACTGTTGCAGGGACAAAGTGAAACGGAAAGAAAGGAGGGTATTTCAAAATAACTTGAGTACCTTTTGTAATGCAAGATGAAGTAAAACATTCTAAACTGTCTTCAAAACGCTGTTTTTCGCCCGGTTTGCACAAACGTCAAAGGAACTTGCTCCAAATTGCCAAATCCTTTAAGACAGGTTGAGTACTATTATTTTTTCAATGCAACTCTTATAGCAGCATCCACCTTCCCCACCCACAGTCCCCTGACATCATCAAATTCACCGGTCACTGGTACAACTACAATAACAAAAAATGTTAAGTTCCGATTTCGAGGTGATGTTTAGTACTCATTTAGTGCGTGTCACCTATTCAAACCTGGTCGGGGGGGGGGGGGTAGTTTTTACTAGAAAAAATGCTTTTGCTCCCTGATAAGTAACCTTACATAATTACACCACAGCCCACAAGCCCAACTAAATCATCAAACTACGAGCTGCACATCCAAATTCGGCCACGGCAGAAAATGTGGTAAAAGTATAATTTTTTGGTCTATTCATAGTAAGTGTTTATCGAGTTTCCTTTGGATATTGTTAAATTTTCATTCTAATGCCTAAAATTTGGAAATGCCCCAAGGAATCCGGGGCTTCGCCACCTGGACCTCTTTTAGGAAGTTGCCCCTAATGACACTCATATAAGAAAAATGGTCAAAGTATCATTTTGGTGGTCTGTTTAGTTTGCATCTAATGTCCTTCAGAAATAATTCAATACTTCATTTTAATGCTCACAATTTTATTAATACCTCCGAGCTTACCCCTCCTTCTTTGTGAAAAATATTGCCAACCACAGGTTGTCAGTACATTCACAGTCGTGCAATCAGACGTTTCCTGAGGGGTAAACACTAGCCTATCCAGATTTTTACCGGGGTGTTAGTGTAACTCCGTCATAAGAAAATGCCAAACAAATTACCAAAAGTCATCAGCGTTATAACTGAACGTGGCCAATAGTTTCGGCTCCAGAGTATTGATAAAGCCATGGGGTGAGCACAGGAATAGTTAGGATTAATAGGGGGGCTGTCTGCAATAATACAAATTTTGCAATGCAAACAAAGACGCAATGGAATAGTCATAATTATTTACCACGTGTACGGGGAATGGAGAGGTTAATGGTTTATGGAATAATTCCCTGCGCAAAATTACGAACTTCCGAAGGAGTTAGAAAAATAAATCTGTGGGTGTCATTACAAATTAAACTACGGGTGGCAATGCTGAATGTGGCACTTCAGTAATTTGTTTAAATAAAGCATTAGCAAAAGAGCGCCATCTTCTATAGAGACCGCTAGCTTGAAACGTTCTCGTCACTGAGACAATTGACGACAATACTCTTGCCAAATTTAGGGAAATAAGTCAAAAATCGAATTGATTTACAAATGATTTTGTTTTTTGTTTCACTTCTAAGGGACTCAAGTAATTAACTTCGAGGAATGATTTGCACTTACTTCAATTGTGTATGGGCAATAAGTGTATTTTCTCAGAATTCGATTGAGGGGGGGGGGGATGGCCCCAGCCCCCCCCCCTCTGGCTACGCCAATGGACACCTACGTTTATTTACCTTTTGCTCCTCATTTATTTTACTGGTTGTTAGGCCGGTTCTCGGGTATAAGAGCCAGATGGAGTTTACAATCTGTAAGCTTCGTCCATATAAAATTCTCTGAAAAAACAGTAAATATCGGTAAACATTGATGTCCGAGAGACGGCGTGTACTATGCACAATCACTCAAGCGCATTTTTCACATGCATGAACGTGCATGCAGAATGCAACGTGCAGCACAATTACCTCATTCTCCCCAAATGAATATTCAGTAGGTCTATTTGCTTGAGCAGCCGACGGATCCCTCACATAGGTATAGGTCATCGGTCAGAGGCACTTTACGTTACGTGCCCCCTCCCCACAACTCTCCGATCCTATTTTTCTGGAAATCTGATGGTCCCCTGAACACGAAATCCAGTGGTAACAGTAAATGGTTTGAGTCTCACTCATTCACAACGGCTGCCAAAAACAAACTGGCGACAAAAATTATGAATATTTTGTATTAAATAATAATAAAAAATTATCTTTAAAAATATTTTTAACAATCTACCCTTATAATTTTTTCATATTTTATGAAGGAAATTTCCAACGTAATTTTTGTAACTTTTTACGAGATGCAGGTTAACCAAGGTGGCGAGAAAACAAAATGGCTGCCAAAATGAATGAAATATTTCAAAAAGTAAGTAAAAACATTGCAATATTCCGCAATCTCCATTCATAACGATATCTTTTTATGTTTTATAATCAAAGCTGGATTTTACAATCCTAAGCACAGTGTACATGTCAGCCAATATGGCGAGTACATGCGCTATATACAGTAATTAACACGAATTGGGAATTGTCACTGCAACCTTTCATTGATTTCTATGCTGACCTCATTTTCATATATTATCTTCGATTTCCTGTTTAAAGTATAAAAACAAAGAATGAAGCAGAGGTTATAGGTTAATATCAGTTTCAGTTTCAGTTTATTTCCCTCCTTCTCATTACAAAATATATACAGCAATATTTCTTCAATAGAGCATTAAAAAATGAGCAGCTTAACAATGGAATTATTAACAGAATGTTACAGCAATAGTGTTTCAGTTGAGCAAATCGATATAAGTAGCATACCAATGTAAGTAATAACAGTAAACTGTGGCAGTGAGAAGGCAGAAAGACCAAGGGGAAGTTAGAAACTGTTTTAAAGAGGTCTTCACAAGTACATAAGTATGCAATATCTATTTCACAAGACCCAGGCTTAGAAAAGAGAACAAAGGGGGAGAACAGAAACATGTAAACATAGTTATCCAGTAACAGAAATTTCAAATGGCCACAAGTGACACTGAAAGGGCTCCCTCATACAGTACGATACCGGCCCCTGCAGGTCAAATCCGGCCCTAGAAAGTAGCAAAATTTGCTTTTGAAATCAAAAACTTGACGTGAATGTTGCATGACCCACCACTTTAGAAAAATTATGGTATTATAGTCAGGGGTATACTTACTGGTAATGGCATGTAGAGCCTTATCAATTAAGGAAGGGTCTACTGTTCCGTCTGCTCACGATCTCCGAGTTAAGTGAGGTTGAAAATTTCAGATACGCCGTCCCTTTTGATGTAGGCCTAGAATTAATGTTGGGCCCGTTCACACCGGGGGGGGGGGGGTTGGGTTGGCCAATCCTTAAAGATTTCGTTTATGCCCCCATTTTTAAAATTAATAGCTTCTCTTATGTACCCTACGGTGAACTTTAAGGAGTCTGCAATGTGTTTTCCAGCGAAAGTTATGTAACGTTGCTCCGTACAAACACTTACCCCTGTTCAAAACTGACAAGCTGGATAAGGCCCAGATTAAAACAACAACTGACAGGCAGAGATTCAAGTAGTTAAATAACCATCACACTGGTATTGAAAAGAGGAAAAACTCGATGAAGCGATGAAAACATTAAAACAGTATATAAGGAAATGGTTGTAAGAAGAATTGAAGGAGATTGTGGGGAATAGTCATATCTGAATGTACTGTTGATTTCTTATGATAATTTTCGAAATACGTTTAGCACCACATATTTCCTTACAATTATGGCAAGCATTAACAATGGGATGTCGCCAACAAAAAAGTTCTACATAATTTTGTGCAACTGCTGCCAGAGGATCCCTGTGTCAGAATACATGTCAAATGGGTGTCTGTGCATTATTAATTCTACTTTCCAGATCTCATGTTTGGGGTGTGTGGAGACAAAATGAAATTTCGGTGATATTTTCCGGGCCTACTCCCCTCCCTTGTTGATGCTACCAGGTGCGGATTCACAGGGGCTTTTCCGGCTCCAACCCCCTACCTTTTCGGCACCCACTTTATTTTTTGAAAATGTCCCAAAGCTAAACTGCAATGTTCACTTATGCTTATTTAATTGCCAGGAAACACCATTTAAGCGTCTAAATTTCAGGTTTTACCCTAGACCCTTATGGAGGCTCCGTACAGTTGAAGGCCGCAGGTGCCAACTTTGCCCTTACAGAGTTAATCCTTTTTTTGTGAAATCCTCCCCCTGGCTTCTGACTGATGTTCATGATCTAATGCGTTCTGAGCTAGGCAGGGACGTCGACAGGAAACCGAAAGGGGTGGATCAGAACTTGAAACAAGTCTGCATTATGATAAACAGTACTTGATGTGGACGTCGGCGACGATTGTAAATTGCCTATGTAACCTTTATATACTCCCGTCACACTCATCAGCGTAAACAACTTCTCAAAAGTAGGGGTATATAACGTTGGCGGAAATAATTCATGCGCAAATCGCAGAACCCAGGAAACGAAACGAGGGTTTCAGAAGATCTGAAGTGTAATTTGAGGCATATCCCGCCATTTTAATTCATCAAATGGATGTTTTCACCATTTTTAAGCTTGATTTTATTAAATTATCAATTTTTTAATATGGAATCAAATATGAACCTACCATGGGGGGGGGGGGGAGGGTTCGGAAAAAGTGGCGGATAAAAACGATAGTGTGTCCGTCATATTGCCCTCCTTCGACGGAATGAAGAGAAGGTGGCGTCGGTGGCGGGATATGGCCATTATCTTCACTGTAGGTAGGTCGAAATATCAAATATTTAAAGAAACCCGAGTTTTTGGCGCGCTTTGCGCACTTAAAATTTTGGGTTCCTTTTGAGAGAAAAATTAAAAATTTTGTGTTTGTCTTAAGAAAATTTGAAAAATTTGGGCCTTTTGTTAGGAAATTTTTGGGATTAAATTGAAGTATTTGCTCTAATATAGAGCAAAATCAAGTCAAATCATCGGGGCGACTGGCCTTTGTCGGGGTTTTCATATTTTTATCGTACCCATTACGGCGCCACGACGAAATTGGAAAATTTCCCCGACGGGTTTTCCAGTCTACTCTGATGGAAGGAGGTGGACTCTCTGCTCCAGCTGGCGCCACCACTGTTTTCGTGACGTCATATTAATTTTTCCGAAACCCGGAAAACGTAGCGTAATCATTATCTAGTGTGAAGGGGCTTTAAGATGATGAATCCTTGACTACTTTCAAAGAAAAGGAGGAGGGAGATTCCTTGCAACCTGCACGAACCGTTGACGTCGCATAAGTCGTCTGCTTCTGACGTTTTAAACAAAAGATTGTTCAACAAAATAGCTGATGGTGAAGATGGATGGCCACACGGTCCCCACCCTCTGAATATGTTGACTCCTTGCTTTGAGCTCTTGTAGTTCACAGATTTCTATTAACTTTAGCCTCATTGATACAATATCTGAAATTTTCAAGCACCCAGCTGTGTCTTCGCAGACCGTTAGAAATCCCATCTCGACCCAGTGCTCTATGAATACTGTGCACTTCTTGCACGTATTGGATTCCTAACAGTCACTTTTGCCCCAGTTCAGATATTCATTTTCATTCATTTTTCCGTACGAATGTTGTTTAGCAGCCAAACCAGTGATTTGCATGCTAATAGTACCATTCAGTGTCGAGTGCTGTAGTCAATTCAACGGTATCTGAGACCATGGCATTACTACCTCCGAGGTCTTACTTCCATGCTAAGACCGAGGTCGCAGCCGTCGGGGATGAGGTCGAGGTCGCACCAACGAGCCAGAAGCTGAAACCGAGACCAGATAACCATAGCTCCATGATCTATGATATGACAATAGGCCTTTGATTTGAAATGCAATCTTGTAAGTTTGTGTTATATCCTATCTAACGTGATGCATCACTGTGCAACAGACTTGATGGGACACACTCTTCTATATTTGCAAACTGAGAATATATTTTTAGAAAAAATCTGCATTTTTGCATTGTATTTTTGAAAATTTATAGGTAATTTACAAGTTGGACTTGAACAGACCCCACCAACTTTAACGAAACCAGAGAGGTCTAAAAAAACAGGCCATGCACTACGGACCACGGCAAACGAATGGATGCAACCGCAAACCTCGAGACCTTCAAAAGTGCATGAAACAAGGTGTTGGAGTTGTAGACTCTATACCAAGGTCTGATCTTCCTGCTTCGATTCCAGGTTTGCATCCTCGGCCTCAGTTTTGGCCTTGGGGCCGATTTTTGAAACCTTGGTCAAGGGTACAGTGGCCATGACTACAACAGATCCAAGTCGAAATACTCATTGAAATACAGTTGCCTCAACCTTGTAGATCCTCAATACCATCGTTTTAATTTCCTACACCCATAGGCGAACACAGGGGAAACTGATGTACAGGGCGAAGGCTCAACCTTTCCCTTCCACTATTCGAGTAGTCTTTTTGTCGGGGAAAATGTATGCTGTCTTCAAGCAAAAACTGCTCATCCTCCATTTCAAATTATTCCCGTATGATTATGTTTTCACCCCTTATATCTAACTCAGGCCCAGTGTCCAGTTTTGCATCCTCAGCCTCCTCATCTCCAGGTTTAGGCTCGAGGACAATTTTTGAAACCTTGATCTATGGTACAATGACCTTGACAACAACAACTCTAGAAATACACATTGAAATACCGTTTCCAAGTGTCTCAACCTTAATTGATCTCAAATTCTCAACACTGTTCATCATTTTAATGTATGCTGTTTTCTAGCAAAAACCTGCTCATCCCCCAATTTAAATTAGTCCCGAATACATATGCTTACTACCTTACATCTAATTTAGGTGCAGTGTTCTCTACTTCATAAAAACAGATTATGTTAATCAAAACACTAAACCCGCAGCACAATTTATAATTGGATTCTGCAGCATGGCCTGAAAACATTGGACTTGGGTTACAATAAGCTAGCCGACTATGGGGTGCCCGAACTACTACAGGAATACGGGTTGATCATGAGTACTCGATAGGCCTAGGGTGGTGACCATGCATGCACGTTGGTTCACGAACTGCGGTACGTAATGGTGTTAGAAAATAAAACAGTGGCAAGATATTCTCATCGAAAAAAGATGGTCGTTAACTTGTGTTCGAAAGACTGCAAGAATCGGAAATAGAAAATAATCACTCAAATATACTAATTTTTTTCACGGGTGTATTTCATTATCATTTTTCTTGCAAGAATATTCTCCACCAGGCACGATGCCACAGGGGGTGGTCACGTGCCCCCCAAGTTTTTCAATAAAAGGTCTTGCACTGAAGGAGGAAAAATTTATTACGAGACCAGAATTTTTCGAATACAAATATAATAAGAAGAAAAAATGGGAAATCTTGCGCCATTTTGCATCTAGAGTCCTTGAAATAGGCAAAAATTTTCAAAGGGTAGGAAACACCCCCTCCCCTTAGATCCCTCCTCCAGGCCAGCGAAACTCCAATATCGATGTGCCCCCCCCCCCAAAAAAAAAATTGGTTATTCTGGCTACGGGCCTGTTCTCCGCACTGCTTTGGAGCAGTTCTAAATCATTACAATGTGCGTTGGATTGGTGGCGGATATCTATTGACACCGAAAAGGGTCAAAATTTGTTCCAGTTTTAGCCTTTAATGTGTTTGCTACAGTGTCTGTAAAAGAAATTGGTACGGTATTTAGCCATGATAAGGTCAGACGGGGAGGAGGCACTGAGGCACCGCCGTACTAACAACCCTTCCCAAAGGAACCCAGGGCTCAGGAGTCCGCTCCTGGCCATGTTTACATAACGAGGGCTGCAGATTGGGGTATAGGGAGTCTTATCGGAATATTTCTCAAGAAGAGGTAATTTGGGGCATTAATTTGTCGCACTGAGGCATGTGGGTTTGAACCCCTCCCTCTTATGGTTATGAGCATGTATATGCATCCGCATCAATGATACCACAGGCGTGTAAAACAAGGGAGATGAGGAACTTCCGCCCTCATTAAGGCAGAATATTTGCTATTTTCCGCCAAACCACGCTTTCTTTCGAGCAAACGTGTGACATACATCCGGGCAAAGGTGACGGTCATTTCCGCACCTGTATGGATGATACACATAGGACGACAGTAAGGGAATAATTCTAACCTGTTACTAACATGGTGGTGTCAAATTCACACATGTCAGGTTCTAAGACACGCTCCATCGTTATACATGACATTAAATTTGTTCTGTTCATATTGAGATGAGTACATCATAGCTAATCATACCTAGGCTCGTAGCCGGGTGGGGGATTCTGGGGTAAATTTGAAGTTCATCAAATGTGTCACTTGGATGGTCGTTTTGAGACCATGTAAGCAAAACAGTCTATCACTTATATTGCTCTAGGCGACGCCGAGTGTTTTCCGGTCACCATCATAAAATTGTAAAAGACCATCTTTCAGTGAAAATTGTGTGGAGAGGAGACAATACTACAGTACACTTCAATCATTAGCCTATATCTTATTACTTTCGCTGACGGCATGTGTCTGTTCTCTGCGATTGTCTTTCATACCCCTATAGTTCTCTTCTAGGGGAATGTCATCGTTTTTTTGCGATGGCGCTTAAAACGCTTTCTCTGAGTCTCCTTAACCTGGGATCGAGCCATTGCAATGAAAGAGCAGCGTTGGTACGTGTAACAAATCCGTAGCCAATTCCTTCGTTCGGGTCGGCGTATCCTATCTGACCTCCTAAACCAGCCGTTCCAAACAAATTGCCATCCTATAAAATAAAAAATTACCAACAGACATGCGTGAAAGAATTACTGTGCTATTCTATCCAAAAATGTAATATGGGTGTTTTTCATCTCAGGCATTTTGAGGCCAAATTTGCATAATTCGATGCACAATTATAGTTTTCTTCGATTTCTTCGATTTTGTGGTCAATGGTCAGCGTGTTTAATATGACACCATAGACCTCGGTCCACCTCCACTTCATACTTCTGAAAATTCCTGTATGCCATGGTTAGTTTTGTCTGAAGAAACTGTTAAACCCATTCTTGATATATTTTATTATCAGATTCCAACTAAAAATTAAACCCATTCTTCATATACTTTTAATATCAGATCTCCCCCCTCCTCCCCCCTAAAAATTAGATGAAGGTGTTATTTGGCAACGATATAGCAGACAGGCAGAATGACTGACATTGTACTTGTAACGTAATTTCTTCTGTTTTCAGCTTTGTATATGGAGACTAAATGTAGTATTTTTCTGTGAGGAATTACACCAAAGGCTTAAGTTTTCATTTTGTCATAGCAGCAATTACCTTTCCGGGTTCTGGATCAATATCCATCCCATACTTCCATTTGTTTGGAAATCCAAAGAGGACTAAGTCTTGCATCAGTTTCCTTCTATCATTAGCATACTCCTTGATGATATTTTCCGAGAGTAACGTTTTGTTGCCCAATTTACCACCGTTAGCTAATATTCCATAAAGTTTGGCCACGCCCCTGGCAGTTCCAACTCCATTTACGGCGGGCATCTCTAAACTCAAAATGTCTGGGTCTACCAGACGCTCTGTCTGTAAGAAAAACATGAATTGTTTCCGAATATAAAAGCTAAACAGAAAATGGCAAGTTGGCAACATGTAGTTCAATTATCGAACTACCAAACGTTGTAGCTTATATAGTAGCCTCAGCATAAAATAGCTTCTATAGTTGGGATTTCTGCCGGTGAAAGTGTTATGAACACTAGCAATGAATCCGTTTCTAGAAGCAAACGTCTCTCAAAGTCTGAAGAAAATTGAAGAGGAAGTCAATCGGCCTACCCTATTTGCAGTAAAACCTTCATAACGAGTTCAGAAACATTAGCTTCGATCCATAGACATACAGAACCATCAATTTAAGAGGTAAAAGTGTTTGATCGGATGCTTGGTATGTGACACCATGGAGTCCGTCGTAGCTCCATGATGAAACTTTCAATTAAAGAGGAGGGCCACTATAAAAGGCGAGCAGCAGTCCAAGAAAATTTGAGCCAAAATGCCCCCAAAATTTCAAAAATGTCACTTGTAAGTTATATATCAAATGCTTTTATATCGTTGTCTCAAGGTTTATATTGTTAATTTTAATGTAAATGTTATATGAACTTTGGCCAAATTTTCAGTCGCCTGAGATTTTGGTAGTTAAAAAGGCTGCCAATCTTTTTTCGACGTTTTATGTGTCCTTATTTTCAGGAAACAGACATCAACTATTCGGGCAATAATCACAAATGATTTTGGCTACAATTGGGAACAATTTTGGCAAGAATTGGGAACGATTTGGACGAAAAATAAGAACGATTTTGAGAGGAATCGGTAGCGAATAACAGGGGGAGGGGGCGGGGCGTAGCCAGGAATTTGGGCCAAAAATGCCTCCTAGATTGCTGGAAATGGCACTTCCCAGGGCTATTTACCGCATATGAATGGGGAAACACTAACAATATTGTAGAAATAAACACTAGAAAATACCAAAAATATGCTCAAGGGGGCGGCTTTCCCCTTCGCCTTTGGCTACGCGCCTGGGACGGGGAGAGATTTGGTCAAAAACTGGCAAGAATTGAGGTAAAAATGAGGGCTGTGCATTAAATCTCGGCAATATCTTTTAAATTGGACTTTATTTTTGTCCCGAGCCTGTTCAAATTTCGCATAGACTTTTTCACGAATTTTTCCCCTGAAATTGAGCCTATTATGCCCCTCTCTCGTGTGCCTGTGCCTCGATCTCGTCCATTAACATGACAATATATATATATATAATATATATATATATATATATATTAATATATATATATATATATATATATTATATATATATATATATATATATATATACATATAGAATATATAGATATATATATATATATTATATATATAATATATAATATATATATATATATATATATATATACATATATAATATTTTATTTACAAAATATGAACAAACCTCAAAAAAACTTCATTTCCCACGAAATGTGAGTTCTTCGTAAAACTTACTTGGATACACAAATTGATTTGAGACTTGTGTCAAGTTTAACAGTGTGGTCATCAGGTCATGGGACACGAACATTACCTTGCCAAGTTCCCCACAATTTTCAACGACGTCAACGGTCAGCTTACTATTACCCAAAATGTAGCCGTAAAACAGTGCTCTGTACACGTGACTTGTTAGAAGTGCATGGATAATATCCAATACACTAGGTTGTACGAAGATTGCCCTACTTATCCGAAATACTTCTTCTTTAGGTGTTCCGATGTAGGCATCTATACCTGAAAATGCAAACATTTTATACCCTCCAGTTCACGTTCTACAGCCCATTACTCCGGTATAGATGGTGTATTGTTAATAGACTTTATGACGAAAACAGCCACTCTGTAAACGTTCTTATTAGTCATTCTATACCCCTTTCTGCTACACATATCAGAGGGGAGCCGTCCTGAATATAGCACCTCCCTGCCCACACCCATATACTCTCCCCTCCCACTCTCATTATTCCATTTGCTGGCAGATGTTTGTCCGGGATTTTAGTTCAAAAGTAGTAAAAAATACGCTATTTATTAAAAGTCGTTTGGCGTCGTTCAGGATTAACATGTATACGCATTTATGTCATAACACCCCAGTGGGGATCCAGGATATTGGCAGACGGGATGGGATGGCCAGGGGCATGAGTGGTTTGTTAGATAAAAGTGTGCATCTGGGGGACGGACGAGCACCTATAAGGAGGGAAGCGGTTTCCTTTGTCATCCAGGGGTATGGTGCCAGGAAGTATTTTGAATCAGGGAGAGTAAAAGTATGTGATGAGTGATCGACTTAGTCCTGGACCAGGGAGGGGGTCTAAGGGGAGGGGGTTCACCCCCTCCCCTTTGAGAAAAAATTTGTTGTTAATGTAAGATTGTTCTAGATGCAAAAAATGGTGATGATATTTAGTATATATTTTGAAACACTGATGTACATATGCCATATACATGGCTGGCTGAAAAATACTCCATCAAATTTGGTGATAATTTAAAATTTATGGTTGGGTGAAACATGCTTTTCTGAGGGAGAGTGGTATCACCCTACCCTGATTGAGAATAATTTTTGTTAAATTTTAAGATTGCTTAGATGCAAAATGGTGATGTCCTTTAGTATATTTTGGAAACCTATCATATATGGCTGAGGAAAATGTCTCATAATCTTAGTGAAATGCGTAAATTTTTGGTTGGGTTTGGAAACATGCACTTTTCTCTGGGGAGGGGTCTACAGGGGAGGAGTGTCCCCTAGCACATCTTGGAGAAAATTTTTGTTCATTTAAGAATTGCTTAGATGCCAAAAAATGGTGAGTACTTCAGTCTATTTTTGATGAAAACTCATCTATATATGAGGCTGGAAAACTACTCATAATTTAGTGAAAAATTTAAATTTTGGTATGGAAATGAAAGAGGAGAGTAGTCTTTGTTTGTCCACAATATTATAGGATGGCAGTTTTCTGAATTGAAGTCTCGCTTTCCCTTTATATTACCCTAAATTCTAAGGAAAATTTCATTTAAAGTAAATTAAAAGCTTAAAGAAGACCGCTAAGTCACAGTTGCAGCCAAGAGCGTATAGTAAAAACCTAGGAGGTTGTTTGTAAAAATATTCCTCCTAAATATTAAAGAATTCTGAAATTCCTTGTGGTAAGTAGAAGCAGAGTGTTCCCAATGTACTGTGGGCCGGGCCGGTAAATAGAACTGAACGGTTAGCAAATCCAAATACAGCAAATCATGGTCAACCCCTTTGCAATACCCGGAAAAACGACTGCAGACCGAATATAAAGCACAAAAATGTTATCAGCCGAGACGGTCAGTAACCAGATTATTATTAACTTAAGACTTATTTTCTGAGTAAGAAATTTAAATAATGACCAAATTTGGATTTCACTCTGACACATTACAAAGGCTTATTTAATTATGAATAGACGGCCCTCAGTTACATTTGTTGAATTATGAAGTGATGAAAAAAAACTTCAAAAATTTTTGGAAGAGGCCCCCTGGCCTCCCTAAATCCGCCCCTGACCTCCAGCCCCACCCTCGCCCCAATTAATATGATGAATGCAGAGATTCCAGAGGTCCTATTCGGGTATCTGCTAGCCTTAGATGCCCTTTCATAATGCACAATGAAGAAAGGACATATTTCGTAATAACTCAAGAATGTCTCTGTGGACTCCACGCCACATATTTTAGTGTAAAACTTTTCCGAAATACAAGGCAGTGAAATAGACAGAACCGTTGCTTGACACCAACGTAATGTCTGTCTCTTATAAATAGACAACATCTTCTCCTCTTTGATCTTTACCAAAAGATTAGCATTTTACATAATTATGGAGATTTTCCAGACATATATGATCAGTTCCAAAAAAAACATCCCAAAGTAAAGCACCATTTTGCATCCTAAAAGACACTTTAATTAACAAAAAAAAAGTCTTTAATGGGAGGGGGAACACCTTCCCCACAGGGACGAGACACCTTAATGCCAAGTGGAACTAAACGAAAGATCAAAACCTGCTGCAATACAAATGCAGGAATGCATGGAAGAAAAGTAAAGAGTTGTTATTTACGCAGACTGGGGAGGGGGAGGGGGGGGGGAGGAAACTGACAGTGTATTCACCTACGACATCATCTATGGATGCCCCCAATCACACAAAAAAACCTGGCCGAACGCCACTGATCTCCAAGGCCACTTGCAGGTACTTATTAATGATCTCCGATATTCAAAATCCAGTTGTACTGGGATGACCATGTATTGAACTTTCCCAATAGCCTACCAAAGAACATCCTACCATTTGAAAATTATACCCCTTAAGAACAGTCTTCCTCGGCACTTCTGAGACATTTGTTCAAACCCAGAAGCTGTTAGGAGGGCTTTGCCCCCTGGACCCCACCAGGGGACCTAAGGGCGTGCCCCTGTACCCCAATGCCGGTCATGGGCTACGCGCTTCCGCGCTCGCCCCGCTGCACGCTTCGCGTGCACAATTTTCCAGATTGCGGATAGTTCACCCCATCCCCCACAAAAAGTTGAAAAGAAATCACTACGCCCCTTGTTAATTCCCCTGTATTCCTTGTTCAAGTTTGTTAACCAAAAGAGGACATATAAATTATTGTAAAACTCCAGGACACGTTATTTCCTTTTTTTCTAGGATTCTCCTGTTGATATTTTTCCCCCGCTCAAAAACTCCGAAAAAACGCTTTGCTATGCCAGAAGCCCGCACGCTACCCAGAGACTGTAAAATGCAGCCACTACAGTCATGATACCTCAAAATGCATTGGACAGTTTGAATGACTAGCCTTCTTTATTTACTTTTTCCAAAAAAGTCTCCTCGACTCTCTGTGCGAAGAAACCAAGGGGCGAGACCAAGCGTTTACTCCCAGAAGGGAGTTCTGCCTCCCTTAAGGAGCTACCTCTCCAAAGGGACAACAAACTTAATTGACCAACCCTCTGACCGTCAGAACCTTCCTACATTCATGGCGTGTTGTCATACGTGGTCCCGTTCTTGACTGGCTGAAAAGAACAATTACTACACATGATATAAGCAAAGAGGCCGAGAAACGATCATAGCTAGGGCACTTAATTACATGAAGTATACATTTAATACAGTAATGTGTCAAGACATTTGTATATGCTCATTTAAGGATTTCAAAAGAGATACCAAAACAAAAATGTTAAAACAATTCAAACTAGACGGTTTGTACTTGCAGGCAAGTATAGATAGAAGCCACTGAAGATGGTATGAAACGAAGATAGAAAGCCCAAATATTTGCACTACTTGATGTCTCGATGGAATAAATACGGTGCGGTACAAAAAGGGGCAAACGACCTACCATGCTCACTTCTCAGACCAAAAATGTTCTTTACTCACTGTGTAAGAAACGTATATCTTCCAAGCAGGTAACAGACGACAGTAAGATGTTTCTACCCCATATTCGGGCATTTGCTCATGCGCAACTAAAGCTGAGACGTTCGAACGAAATTAAGCGTGGAGTCATTGTCAGACTTAACCTGCGTAGCGGCGTTGAAGTATTGGACTCTTTGAAGAGTGATCACACACTGTATTTGACAAAAATATAAAGAAAAGCAATAGAACTGCGAAACGGCTTGATGATGACTTCCTGTTTGCCTCAAATGGGCTGATTATTCATATTGGAGCACGCCTAAATTGGTGAAAGGGGGAAATGGTCGAAATTTCCATAAAATAGTCAAAATAACTAAGTGGGCGCGCATAAAGTATGCAGGTGTGGTATGTACGTAGCTGCGATATCGTGTTTAAATAGGCCCACAGGGGTATATAAACTGGAAAAAAAAATGATGCCGAGCACACCACAAGAAAAAGTGGAAGGCATAAATTCTCTATTAAAAGGTAACTCGCCTAGTTACAAACTATTAAACCAACGTTAAGTTAAACTGTATAGAGTTTTAGAAAAACTTCCATCAGTCCAGCCAATTTAATATGTCGGTTGTTAAAAACAGGTTCCATCTAAATGGTTTTTCCGTGCTTTTTAGCGATATTTCATTTCAACATTTACTACAGGAACAAGTCCAGTTGGGTCCAGTTGAAGTCCAGTTCAGTCCCCTTCGCAATCGAGGCAATTGTGATCATAGACAAAGTCCAGTAAACATCAAACTCCGGTTCCACAGGTCCTAGTCCAGTTGAAGTCTGAGTCCTCTTGGGTCCAGTTCAAATATGCATGGGCAAGTCCAGTTCAAATTTGAAACTGGACTCAACTGGAATTTTCAGTTGGGGGCGCCACTGCACACGATAGCCCGTTCACTTGCCAGCCTGGCGTCTTTTATTATCCTAGAAGTCCTGTAGGCTATGACAAAAATTTGGCATCTCACTGAACCCCAAAATTCTTCACTCTTACACAAATTTGTTACTTCAGTTCAATCAAGCCCACTCGATCCCCACCCCCATTAGGTTAACCTGTACAGATATGTAGACTAGCATCATTGCACAGCCATTCAACTGTTTTTGCATATTTGTAGCCCTGCCCTCGTCGTTTACCAGTTTCATTAATTTTTAATGGAGATGATTTCAGCTACTTTAGAGGAGCTCCATCCACCCCTTTTGCTATTTCCTTTTTCTCTCCTGTCTTTTTCAGGCCCATATCCAAGGGGGGGGGGGCTTTTCCGGCCTCAGCCCCCCCCCCCCTTTTCGCCACATCAACAATAGAAAATACGCGAAAATTAACATAATGTTAATCTAGGAGAATATTCAAGGAGGCTTTCAGTCCCCTCCTTTTTTGAAATGTATGGATCCGCCCCTGTTGTTCCTTTCTTCTTCATTTCTTTTTCTCGTATCATTTTTTCCCCTTAACTCGCTCCCCTTCCCCGCCCTTTCCCAAAACCCCGCTTGCAGGCGTGCGGGAAGACATTTCACAGGGAGGGCGGAGGGTGTATGCCCAGAAAATTTTGCAGATTGCCCTGATTTTCCCCTTTTACCACGATAGCACTCAGGACGGGTATGGATGAGTTCTCTCCCCCCTCCCCCGCCCACCACAGACTATAAAGATTAAAATTCGGGAGATTTTAGTTGTTTCGTTGTGCAACTAATAAGCATTTTGCCTTGTTGGCAAACGCCACTGTCCGCCGCACTGCCCACTGCACTGCAACCTTGCCCTGAAAAGACAAGTGTCAGTGCACTGAAATAAGCATTTTCCCTGCTCTGGGAGGGCTGCAGCCCGCCCGCCCCTCCCCCCTCCGACCCCCTGCCTGGTACGCCTATGCCCGCTTGATCATAAAGCCACAGTTTTGACTTCATGGCGACGTTTGGTAATGTTCAGTCTTGTTTAAAAATAGCGCCGTCTATCTATAAATAGAGATGAGAGAATGGTTGAGACGTTCCCCTTCACCAGGCCCGAAAATAGCGATAGTTACTCAGCTCACGAAAGGATAGAAGTCAACAGACAGTACTTCCACTTTTTCGAATTTTTTAAAATTTTACCTACAATAATTAGACGAGAAACACCCTTCTCTAGTAACATATCCAGGGGTCGAAATATAATTTTTTTGCTGCTGTTCCACGGAACAGCTCTTTTTCCAAAATTACTGTTCCGGATCAGATTTTACTGTTCCGGAGCACAGTACCTCGGCATACGTACAGTTTGTGCACACGTGCAAACTGCAAAGGTGCAAATTTCATTGCTGTCTACTGTATTCGAGTGGTGTGACTGCACGACTTGACCGTAACGTGGGGAGGGTGAATTTTTGCCTGCAGCAGGGATTAGCCAGTGAGATATCCTGATTTTCTTTTGGTTCTTATTTTATAAGCACAAAGTTATCGCCAATAATCTTGCATAGTTCTGAGACCTAACATTGCAGTGTCCCAAAACCTACTGTAGGATAAAATACGCTCAAAATTGACGCAGAAGGCACAGCAAGCAAGGCAAGTGGGATTTGAGTGAGAGCAAAAAAGTTCCACGGTAAAGGAATATTTTTGCTTGATTCATCCTTTGCATAGCGGTTTATTGCAATAGCAAAGCAATGAGTGTGTTCTCCAACATATGAGTGCACATACTGTTGTTATTTTCTCGCAGCAAATTTATGTGAAATCGTTCTAGTCGTAGCCTTCGCCATTACCTTGATTCAAGTATCATTCCACACAGTAAGTCAAAGGGAAGATCTTGCGAGGAAAATCAAACACTTAGGACCCATTGACTTTGGTTGCGAGATATCAGCAGTCAGAATTGCTTTTAGTCATTTCAGGTTTCGGTGCTTAGTTGCTAGCTTGGAGGGAATATTAATACAAAACCCCCTAAAAACACAATAAAGTGGAGGGAATATCAATGAATAGTTAAGAGGTCATTTGGAACATACCACGCAAGACAAGGGGTGACGCAAGATTGTCCTTCGCTTGTAGGGCAATAAACGACATACTGTACTAAAAGTTTTTATGCGTTTGGTAGTAAAACTTCAGTATGTGCGTTTACACAGCACTGTACCATGGAGCATAGGGAATAACACCTGCAAGTAACCGACTTTAATTGATAACGGTGGAACGAGATTGCATTTCATACTTAAGCCAAAATTTATGGGGACTTTTTATATTCACGGCGTCATTACTTTATCAGAGATTAGCATGTGCGTATATTTATATGCACTTTGCTTCTTGTGGAAAAACACTGTTCCACGGAACAGTGGCTTTTGAAAAGTTACTGTTCCGGCACTAAAAGCACTGTTCTCGGAACAGCGGAACAGTGGGAATTTCGACCCCTGCATATCTTTAAAAATAGATAACAGATTTAACAGATTTCCAAAAAATAATAGATATTAGAATTTATGGATTATTTTGGCATATCACGGCAAATATCTTAAATTTCAGGGAGTTTGCGCACCATTTCATGATTTTTTACTAGAGTTGTAGAAACACTGTCTCTACGTCTCAGAGAAGTTTGATTCCTAATGTATGTGCTGATTTGAGCTCAAGAATCTTCCCCAATTGTTGTCGTTTATTGCTGCTCCCCGTGGACTGCTGAGAATCGCTCCGAGGGTATATCCTTAACAATTTTAATCTATTGAAAATGGACGGTAGGGCGGAACTAGGCCTTAATAATTACTAGCTTAGCCCACAGGCGCTCGGTACTAGTATAGGCTGGCCAACACTATACTAGCCTAGGGTACCCAGGCCTAGTTCTCAGGTACACTTTGTTCCCTGAACTAGGCCTAGGCTATTGCAACACAAACTTTTGACCGCATATTACTGTGAGAGTAATATCGTCTGCGTGCGTTGCTGCAGTGATTGTTGCTATATACGCGTATGCGCGTGTATGAACGTAACTATAGCTATGGACTATGTCACAATTGAACAGCAGTGCGTGCTATTTAGCATACAATAGTGTGAACGTCCTAGTTACACGATTTAGCAGTTTCATAGAATGTTAAAAAAACAAAACAGGATCGTTTGTGTAAATCAAAATTTTTGGTCCCTTTTTGGACACTAAGTGCAAATAATCTTAGAATGAAGGGTGTTAAACATATAAGGCCCCGTAGAGGTCAATTATGTAGGAGTATACGTGAATTTGAGAAAGATCGCGACCATTCAAAATTTTTGAAGGTGCGGTAGCCCAATTTTGACAATGGGTATATTGCTGACCTAGTATGGGAAGCCCCAAAGCGTCCCAAATACTAGGTCAGCAGACTGCGGACTAGTATACCATATACTATGTAGTATATATAGACGGAAAGGTATGTCACAAATCTCCTAGCTCGAACAAACAACTTACGTTTCTGGCACAATTACTGCACTTTTCTCGCCAAATTTGTCTGTGTCGAGACTTTTGATCATAAGGTACATCAAGGCAGCTCTTTTTCCCAAATAATTTCACTTGGCATTGTCTGAAGGATGAAATTTTGATGGAGTAACAGTATGAGGATGGTAGCTGCTGATAGGAGAGCATTCAGCACTTCCACACTATATAATACAATACTCCTAAAATATTCTCTAAAAGTTCTCTTAACTTTCTGAATGTCTTCCAAAATTTGTCAGTTATGTTTTGCTTTGATTATTACAAATCTTACAGATACATATTAGCATTAATATGCAAGATTTTTGAACACAGAAATTCATAAAATTTGAAAACCTTTTGAAAAGTGGAAGGGCTTTCATTTAATATGAGCATTTGTGGCAGTTGAAGACTGTACAACAGTTACAGTTCTACTGTCACAAAAATGCTAGCCCTTCCACTTTTCAAAAGGTTTTCAAATTTTATGAAATTTAATGTTCAAAAATTGTTCATATTGATGCTAATATATATCTGCAAGATTTGCAATAATAAAAAGTGAACCGTAATTAAATAAATTTTGGAAGAAATTTAGAAAGTTAAGAGAACTTTAGGGAATATTTTAGGAGTATTTTATTATATAGTGTGGAAGTGCTGAATGCTCTCCTATCAGCAGCTACCATCCTCATACTGTTACTCCATCAAAATTTTATCCTTCAGACAATGCCAAGTGAAATTATTTGGGAAAAAGAGCTGCCTTGATGTACCTTATGATCAAAAGTCTCGACACAGACAAATTTGGCGAGAAAAGTGCAGTAATTGTGCCAGAAACGTAAGTTGTTTGTTCGAGCTAGATTTGTGACATACCTTTCCGTCTATATGTACTTCATAGTATATGGTATACTATACAATGTTAAGGGGCGCCTGTGGCCTAGATCTAGTCACAGGCGTTCCGATTTATGTATATATAATACACTATAGCCTACATATATATATACTAACAAGGTACGACAATTTTCTGGACGAAGCTTACAACTTGGCCTATTTTTACACTCTTACGCTCACTGCGAACCTCTCTGATTTTTTTGAATCACGTCATTCGATGAGAAAGAACATTCAACATCCCTTCGGCCACAACTGCGGGCATAAAATCACTTCTAATCAGAATTGTTCGTAAAAAAATGGACTCTCCGCATGTTGGTGGTTATACAGACAGATGCCGATGATTATAACCTGCGCAACCATCTATGTCGTCTCGTAAGCGAAAACATGCTGCGCAAGGTAAAGCAAATCAAAAGAACGTACGTTCGCTATGCAGATTGATACGTGTAGCGCTTCATTTAACAAATCCAGGTAACGTGCGTTGTGATTGGCGTGGAAATAATTTGACTTAGCTATACGCCAATCACAACGCACGTTACAAAGGATTTTTCAAATAAGGAGCTACTCGTATCTATCTGCATAGCAAATGTACGTTCTTTTGATTTGCTTTACCTTGTGCTGCGTGTTTTCGCTTACGGGACGGCATAGATGGTTGCGCAGGTTATACTCATACATCATCTGTCTGTGTAACCACCAACCTGCGGAGAGTCCATTTTTTTACGAATAATTCTGATTTGAAGTGATTTTATGCCCGCAGTTGTGGCCGAAGGGATGTTGAATGTTCTTTCTCATCGAATGACGTGATTCACAAAAATCAGAGAGGTTCGCAGTGAGCGTAAGAGTGTAAAAATAGGCTAAGTTGTAAGCTTCGATCGTCCAGAAAATTGTCGTACCTTGTTAGTATATTTATGAATAGTGTATTATATATGTACATAAATCGGAACGCCTGTGGTCTAAGTTCATTACTAGGCCTAGCCCTAACGTAGTAGCCTAAGTACTGTGTCCAGTCCACAGTCTGCTGACGTAGGCCTAGGCCTAGGCAAACTTAGTGTAACGCAGGTAGAATAACGAGGAGACAATGGTCATCTGGGCTTCTTTTGTATTGCACTAGAAATAATGTCTTGGTAACACAGGAACACACAAAAAACCTGAAAATACAAGAAAAAACCTCAATGAGAGAACACAGTAACTGCCAGTCTGCATTTCATGTACTACAATGCGAAGATCTTCGGCGTGAGCACTGACTCCTTCCAGGCGCCCAGATTGGAAAGCTTGCAATGGTGCGCGGGGGATATTAATAATGGCCAAGAGAATTGCGCGGCCGATACTATCAAGTGGAGCGCCACCATGAGTTGGCACTGAACATAGCAAGAAAATTTAAGCCAAAACTACCTCCTTCATTGCAGGAAATTGCCTTTCCCAGCCAACTTGCTTGGTTGCTGCCAACAAGTTTGCACGGTTGCAGTTGTCAGTTGTTAAATTGCTTGGCTGGCAACTTCGAAATCCATATTTTTGCGCGGGGGATAAATCCCCCACGCAGGGCAAACTTTCCAATCTGGCCCGGTGCAGCGGCGGCAAAACGGTTACCTTGGCGTGCTGGCGTACATTAAAAAATCGGCCTTGGGGCATTGCTCCTCAGCATTTCCGCATACGTGAAAATATCTACAGTTTGTTTCCACTTAATTTATGTTGAGTCTGACACAAAATATGATTATTTCCTGTTAAATAGGAAAGAATGTGTGTAACTTTTTGCTTCAGGTAGGCCTAGCCTATGATGAATACTCATCGTACAGCAGGCAATATTACGTGGTATAATGTCTAAATCACACGTCTGGTTTTGTTGGCGTACGAACACTGACCCCTCGTGGTAACAGTGTTTCCACTCTTCCCGTAATTACCCAAAATTCAGGAAATCTGGGTGCTCTTCAGGAAATTTTCGGGAAGGGGGATTATTTTGGGAAATTTCGGGAAATCTAGAAATTTCAAGGAAAAATTCCTTATCTTGAAATTTGAGAGATTGTTTTCCTCTGTTCTTCAATTTTGTATGAACAGATTTTTGCATCGTGTTTATATTCGTGGGTAAAGCCGGGTGAAACCCTGGATGAGCTATTTAAGTAGCATAAAAGAAGCGTTATTGAAAATTTCAGGAAATACCTAGCCAGTTTCAGGAAACTTTGAATTCCATTTCAGGAAAAATGAATTTCGAATGTGGAAGCACTGCGTCGTAACTTCGGCACACCTTTGCTTTTGCTGGTGTACGAACGCTGACACCTCAGCGTAACTTCGGCGTGGACTTTACATGGAGTGCACCCTGGAGTAACTGACAGATGTACCATTAACATATTTGCAGGACAGCATGTCCATATTAAAACCAACTAGTTAGCTGATAGTATACAACCCATGACCTCTGTAATAGGGCAGCTGCCCCACCTGTACATCATTTTTATGGCTAGGTCACAACAATTGTGGTAATTAAGGCTTAATGCAAACATACCACTTCCTACATTACATCAGCTGGGGGATTCTCCTACAATACTGACCCAAGCAGCATGCCATTTCAGTATTCAACCTGATAGGTATGATAGACATTACACCAAGTATATTTACACCAGTCAGTAGCCATACCAATGTGCACGAAGCCTTGAGTTAGGCAGAAACAAGCACTTTGGTTAATACAATTAAACAGACCCACAGGAGGGACACTAATTCAAGGTCAATACGTGAAAACATCTATCAGCCCCTGAGGAAGGTACAGGCACTCTTTTGGTTACTTGAATAAGAGATAGAAGTTGTAAGATATAAAAGCATTAAGTTAGAACAAGGCAAAAGATACAATACAAAAATGGTAACATACACTACAGTGTAGCCTTTACATGCGTAATGACACTATGCACGTGCTTTCGCTAAACTAATACCTCACACGTTAATGTAGCTTTGTTGACAACGTAAACAAAGGAGGCAACCAGTACTCACCCCTTATCAAATCATCGAAAATCACACTTCAACAACTACATCTTGTCTGTTCCACCCTGATTCTAACAAGTGAATGGCTTCTACAACTCAACTGCCATGTTAAACCAGGGTTGCAGTGATACCTGTTTTTACTGGGACAGTGGTAGAAACTGGTAATAACTGGTAATAAGTGGTTGTTGTAACTGGTAAAAACCGGGAAAAAGTGGAAAAAACCTCTTTTGGCAATTAAGAGGGTACAGTTGTTGTGCCCCATTACATATGATGAATAAACCAGTTAAGATAAAATTATTTATATTCATTTAAACTTTCTATTTTGCCTAAAAAGATAGCACTAAAACTTGCCAAACACAGAATAAAGAGTGAAATATACTGTTGTTACAATAGTACTGTAAGCCCTAAGTGTTATTGTAAGTGTAACTACAAACAAAACAACTATGTGTATAGTGCCAACAGGGATAGCCTGAAAATTCCAGTTAGTTTGCAAAATGGCTAGATTTATGAAGCAAAGTTTTACAAAATGAGGATTAATGAAATTATGTTTTTATGAAAGTTCTCAATATACAGTAAGTTCAATTACCAAGTTGGTAGGGCATATCTGTTACGCATATTGAGTTGAAGAATGGAGTGGATGAGCAACTTCCTTTAACATCATGTCAGAAACTTCAGTTTGACACAGCAGAGAAGCAAATTACAGTGCCGTAAATGCCGACTATAAAGCAGCAACTTGAAGTAAATGGGTTTCATCAAGGGAGCTTTTCTGAATATTTCAAGTTCACTATACTGAGAAATAAGTAAGAAGTTATGGATGGCCAACCAAATGCAAGAGGCTATTTGTTGACTAAGTTTTCTTGCTTTTGAAAAAATTGATAAACCACAAATAGTAATGTTTGAATGAAAGAAACTTAAGTGGATAGCCAGCACTTCGTTTTACAAGAAAGTGGAAATGTTGAAGGAAGGTGGATGGTTGAATTATAAACAAGACATAACACTACTGGAGGTCAATGTAAGACATTGAGTTATTGTAGGATCTACCCACCTGCAGGTTCCGCTTGAAAGGGTACAGTTTACCCAAGAATGGAGTTAGCAACTTGCCAGTATGCTCAGCAGTGCTTCCCATCAAACTGAAAATTCCTTCTCATTTTTCTGCATTAAATATACCTATAGTGTATGTATCCTTAACACAAAAACAGTGTAAATCTGTCAAAAAGTGGCCAAGATCACTAAACAAATCACATTCAAACTCTAACATGGTATGTAACTTGCCTTAAATGATTAATCTTGATGTAGCAAAATGACTTTAGTCCCTAGACTTTGAAAAAAGGCATAAAAAGTATTTGTCAACAACAGTTTCCTCAATGTAGCAGAATAGGTTTTTACCATTTTTTCCATTTTTCAGCCAAAACCTGTTTTTACCGGGACATTTTTTACCCGTAAAAACAGCCTGTGGCAAAAACTGCCAATCCTGAGATATAATGCTAGGTGTTCTCATGAAGGATAAACTGGTATAAATCACATAACAGGATAACGGAAAATTTCACTGTTAGCATAACTGTAAGTAACAAATGAACAAATGAGCTCACCTCTGTTATCTGTGCTACATTAGTAAATAGTATCTGGGTCACATTTAATGATTAAATGATTTATTGTGGCTGTAGGTATGCCATTGCAAAATTGCACAACCTCGTCTTAAAAAAACAACTGTTTGAATAGGTCTCAGTTTTTTCAGAGTCACATAGGCTTATAGATATACCCCAATCATTGATTTGTATGGAGGCCTTTATAACGTTGTCTAAGTTTGTCTGGTTTTACTGTTTACTCGTGTGTTTTTTTTTTTTTTATTTTTTTTTAATTTTTGTGAGCTTTTATATTTTGTATGCTTTTCCTTTTTAATTCTTACATTTGTTTGTAACCAGGACCTTGGGTTGGATTAGCTAACCGAGTTTCTCAACCCTGTTTTAAATGTGTCAGAAATACAAAAGAAGTCTTGATTTTAAGAATACTAGGCACAACGTTAAACCCAAGGTGCATTTTATGCACTATATTTTGAAGATCTTTGGTGTAGATGAAGGAATTGCTTGGCTTAGCAGAATGAGAATTTACTCGAGTTGGCGTACAACTTACAGTAGCAGCAGGAGGATTCATTGAGTTGGCGTACAACTTACCTGGTGACTATATATTTTGTACTGCGAACTAGCTCTAAGTCAAAACTGCAGCTATGAAATTTCTGTCTTTCTGTCATAAAATTGCTAGGCAAAATTTTCTCTGCATGCTTCGTGCACACCTTCAGAGGAAGCTGACTAATACAGTTGAAAATTTTGTCTGGCACCTTAAAATTTCTTTTGTCCTACACTCTATTGTGACTTGAAGCTCTGAAATACGGGTCACTGAAAGTTCTAATGTACGTCATAAAATGCACCATGGTCCTTGCAAACAAAGTCCCACCTACTGCCTTTGTGCTTGGTGCTCAGCATAAACAGTGGAGTAGGGAAAACAAGCCAGTGAGCCACAACTGGAAAAAAGGCCGTGGTCGTCTCGACTTGAACCAATTGGTTGGAAACTGGGACGTTAAACCTCATCTAACCTAACCTAACCCAAACATCACCCATGTATAAGGAACCACAGTTCTCGAAAAGAAGAAATAATCGTAGGAAAACTTTGGTGGAATTGCCTTGTTATAATACCTCCTGAAGGACAGCTTGACTAAATTACCATTTCCAGACCCCTTGCTACACCTCTCATTGTTCACTTCCCTCACCAACAACCACCTTTTCTCAGGAAATTGACTTACAGTTACTATCTTAAATTTGTGGTCATCATATGAAATCTGTTTCATTAGCATTTCAAATTACACCTGGTGGGACCGGGTTTTTTTGAAGAAATGGTCCAGAATGGCCACAAAAGCCGTCAAATTTGAGAAAGATTTCTTGGGGAGAACCCTCAGTACTACTGTAGTCCCCAACCTCCGGCTTCGCGCCTTTAGCGATTGCCATTTAAGGCTTCGCTGGCCACAACTTCACAAGATGCAGCATCAAATAAAAATTACTTCCTTGGCACTTTGACCGCCAATGCCTATGGCAATGTTCATGTAAAAACTACCCACAAAAGATTTCTTTGACTTTTTTAAGTATCACATAGTCTGTAACCTTCAAGATCAACACTACCTTATTTTTCACAACAATAAAATGGTGGAGGGGCACATGTCCCTGACCATCGACAAAAATGAAACATGAAAGAAAGCCTCCATGGAGCAGGAGGAGCAGGATATAGGTTCCCATATCCTGCTCTATGGAAAGAACATTAACCTTGGGAAAGCAGGAAATTTTTATGCAATAGAAAAACTGCACTTAAAGCTGAAGAAAAACAACAGGTTACAATTAAATGCTGTCTCAACATCATCTTCTGCATGCTTGGTGTGCACCCGTTTAAAATATTGCTTCAGGGTTTTGGGGCTACTTCCTGTAGAACATCCTGCGTGTCATAGCTTTGTACAAACTTTTTATTACTATTGAATCCACCAATGCCCCCATGGTCATACACAGCCTAGGGGAAGTTCCTCCTCCCCCCAAAATTTTCAAAGCAAAATTTTTATCATCATCAATCTGTGTAA
The DNA here is from genome assembly GCA_029531755.1 of Holothuria leucospilota. Lineage (NCBI taxonomy): Eukaryota > Metazoa > Echinodermata > Holothuroidea > Aspidochirotida > Holothuriidae > Holothuria > Holothuria leucospilota. The sequence goes on from CM055968.1 coordinate 54,861,500, forward strand.
ATTTACTGACTCTTTAAAGATTGTTTAGATGCAAGTTTTCAGGTATGGAAAGTGTCATTTCTGGAAGAGTAATAAGGGAAAGGTGCTTAGCGAAGTCGGGGAGGACAGCCCTCTCCTTGAGGATACTTTTCTTTCTTAGCATTTTTATCACTCATATCACTAAAAAGTATGGAAAATGCAATTTTTTTTCAGCGCACTTCGTGCGCACCCATTCTGGATACTGGATACTAGATCTCCCATTCTTAAAATTATTGTTCCAAAGCCCCATGAGACCCTCAAAATAATCCATTTTCCCCTACTTCCTCAAGCCCTCAGCATTACCGATCCCATCTGACTGTTACTGTTAGTCACATGTAGTAAGAGTATAATTAGAAAAAAGTCAAATTGTGATTTTTGTGGTATGTTAATTGCCTACCCTATGTCATTTGAAGTTGAAGCTAAAATGCATCATTTTAATACTTACAATTTCGTCAGTACCCCAGAGCTTCCAGGGGCTCGCCCACTGGACCCCCACCGGAGCTCTGGCCCTGGACCCCATGCCATTAGGGGGAGCGCTTCGCCCTCCCGCAGCATCTTTGGCCCCGTTTGACAGTCCAACTGGCTTTATCCCCCCTCCCACACTTTCAGACATCAAATCCTGCCCCTGGTAAATGCTTACGTGTAAGTGCAATGAAGATCAGATCAGGTTCTGACAGGACCCTGATCTTGGATAAGGAGAACGATATAACTCCAAGCACAAGATCAAGCTTGTAGTGTAGTTTATATGCCCCAGGATCAACTCCAGATCAGTAACATTTCCATCTGGCAATTTGCATTTTGCTACAGTAGCCTTATGATTGGCATTACTGGGCATATTTGGAAGGGGTTTCGGAATTACTAAAGGTTTTAATGCACCCCCCGGTATAAATTCCAGTTGAACCCAGTTGGATATTTTCAACTAGGTTGAACTGGGTTTTTCAACTAGGTTCAATGTGTGTTTTGGAACATCCTCAACTAGGTTTTCAGTCAACTGGGTTTTGGTCAACTAGGTTTTGATCAACTGGGTTTGGTTCAACTAGGTTTTGGTCAACTGGGTTTTGGTTCAACTAGGTTTTGGTCAACTGGGTTTTGGTCAACTGGGTCTCCAGTCAACTGGGTTTTGTTTTACTGGATTTTCCAACTGGGTTCTTTTTTCAACTGGGCTCAACCAGGTTTTTCATCAACTATAGGCTTCACTGCAACAGCATTTAAGTTAATATATATTTATATATCTAAGCCTAGCCTGATCTACTGGGAATTTTAATTGGCAGGTTTTTGAATCACTCAACACATAACAATACTTACAGTACACACAACTTCCAAAATACTAAATTTTTATTCTTCCACTGTATCACTCTATGTAAATGTGCACAGTATCATAGCCGTGTTTTGCATGTCTAACATAAAGTTTGTCATTATTATATATCAAAACAAGCACATGGCTTTTTTAATTGTGCTGTACTTACTACCGTACTTGACAGAACACTTTCAGAGAATCTGTGAATGAACATTTCAGTACCGGTACTTAAACTTCACAAAGATGCATTGAGCAGAATAGTGTCAAATGAAGTTCATAGCCACTGTCAACTATAGTCCAAAGCATCCTACATCTAATGAGAACATGCACTGGAAAAGGAGAGAGTTAAATTAATCCAAGCCAAAAGTTTGTTGAAAATTCACTTTGATATTAACCAAAAGCTGAGTTTCACTACACAACAGTATCCAACAAATTTGCTTCTTTACAGTAGGTAGCAGTACTTGAAATGTTACATTAGCTGGATACAGTTTGCAGCATACAGTACAGGATTTTAGGAAGTTGGGGACCCATGTTAATTCATGACTGCTGCATGGGTACCTCTATCTTTAGTCTGACTGTTGTAAAGCAGGAGCTGGTTACTATAATTAAAACAGCCTCTTGCCCTCCAAGTTCAATAGTAATCTTCGTGCTTCTCAAATGCTGCTCCCAGACAGCTGAGGTTGGTAAGTCCAGTACCTAAAAAGAAGTAATGGATGGCTGGCTACAGTATTTTAGTTTGTTGTGTAACGAGTAACTTTTTGCATCACTTGGTGTGAACTTTCTGAGAGCACTGTCTTTTATCATTCAGAATCTTGAGCCAGACAAGTTTCCAGTATATAAAGTACATATACGTATAAATAAGACACGTAACTTCTGCCACGTCTTTCTTCATAACACATGAGAGTCCACTGGTGTTTGGTGTCAACGAATACTGTACATGGCTTTAGGCCCATAGAGAAACACACCTGTGCAACATACAGTAGCTTGATACTGGCACTTCTTTTAAGTACGGTATACTGTACAGTATATTGCGGATGTTGCAATTCCATTGAGTAACAGCTATTTAGTATATCCATACTGTTTACTTTCAAAACATTGTAAAATTAGGGGTTGCCATTTCGAGTACCTGTGGCAGCTCTCTGTTACTTGTAAATAATGTAGAGGATTCCATACAGTCTTTAACTCCAATCACAACTCAAAACTTGAGGGTTCCATGTAAAAGTTGTTTCAACACATTTAAAAGTTCAGGAGCTGACAACATGTTGGCTTCAGGCTTTGACACATTTCTTTTTCATTACTTGTCCATGGGGCTAGCTGTTCTCTTAGTCTTAACTTGTCCGCATGAATATTTACTTGTCCACTTTTAATATGCCTTGGAACTCTTTTGTGGAAGAGACTTCGCAAGTATACTTGTCCAGCAGCCTTGCTTGTTTTCCTGCAAAAATTAAGCGACGCTTGAACTCTGGTGTAATTATCATTACAGAAGGTAGAGTGTAGTACCCACTAAGCATCACTTTAACATTAGAGTTGCAAAAAAATGTCCAGTGTGTCCACTACCTCATCTCCTGTTGTAGTGAAATAAGCCAGCTGCCTGTACTGTACATCCAAGCTCTGAGTTTATACTACACAGAGTGCCCATCACAATTCCAAAGGTTACGTAGGGTGGTTGATCATGCCATGCTGTACGAGTTCCCTGTAGTGAAGAGAATGATAAATAATCTGAAAACACTAATTGTTTCAATGATGATATTATTATTACAGTAAGATCACTGAACAAGGTGTGTGAGGGTGCGTGGGGTTTAATTTTGTTATCAGGACCTTTATTGAACTGGGGGGAGGAGGCTAGTTTGTCAGGGGCAACTTTGTCAAGGGGTGAGTTTTTAAGGGGTAAATTTGTTAGCCTAGACTTTGCTAGGGGACGTGATTGGTCCCCGAAAATTTCACAAACCCACACACAATTTCTTAAATTTACGATGAAGTTAAAAGTTCATGTGCATTGCTCAAAATAGTGGTCACATATGTGCTTCTAGAAGATATTCATTGAGAGCTGTATAGCAAGTGCAGTAAAAGAGCATCTGTAGGACAATTGTTGTCATTCACAGGATGCCACAACAAATAGCCTTGATACTCCAAGATTTTTAAAAATATTTTACAATCTTGCAGCAAGCCAGCATTGCATTTAAGTTAGATGTTAGACCGAAAAGGGATAAAATTAGCAAAAGCAAACATATTCATTGCAAAATATTAAGGAGCATGTACTGCTTGATGACTTGAAATAAAAAGAAAAAAATTAAAAAATCGATTTAAATAAAAAAATCTGATTTAAATTAAAAATATCTGATTTCCTTTCTTTTTTTTAATCAAAAAATTGCCATTGTCTACTGTATTTGAAGATGGAAGCAATCCTTAACTGCAATGAGGCTGGTGCTTTCTAAATTGTGTTCATGTATCATACACGGGGACGTGACGTTTTTGTATAACATGGGATGTTTTGGTGGCACAATTGCAGAATACCCCACGAGATTGAAGCTCTTGTTTTTAACGGGCTATGGGGCTACGTATGCAGTCACTCACCTGTAGGCTACAGTAAGTGGTATCTACTTGTTGTTAGTTTATTGAGACATGGGCAACAATGAGTTGTTCTCAAATTTAACTTACATGTACCTGCTATATTCATATACCCATAATATTGATTTATTCTGACTTTGTATCCCTGTAGCCATTTATAGGATACTACCTTTTTATTCTTAATCTAGTCTGACTGCGTATCCTCATAGCCTCTTAAAACTATATCCCGAAATTGCAAATCTCGGGGTATTCTGCAAATTGTGCCACAAAACATCATGTTATACAAAAACGTCACGTACCCCGTTGTATGGTACATGAACACAAGTTTAGAAAGCCCCACATCAGTGCAGTTAGGATTGCTTCCATCTCAAATACAGTAGCAATGGCAATTTTTTGTTAAAAAAAAAGAAGAAATCAGATATTTTTAAGTTAAATCAGATTTTTTTATTTAAATCGATTTTTTATTTTTTTTCTTTTTATTTCAATTCTCAAGCAGTACAAGCCTCCTTAAATTTGCAATGATATGTTTGCTTTTTGCTAATTTTATCCCTGTTCGGTCTAACATCTAACTTAAAATGCAATGCGGCTTGCTGCAAGATTGTAAAAATATTTTAAAAATCTTGGAGGTATCAAGGCTATTTGTTGTGCATCATGTGAATGACAACAATTGTCTACAGATGCTCTTTACTGCACTTGCTATACAGGCTCTCAATGAATATCTTACTCGAAGGACATATGTGAACCACTCATTTGAGCAATGCACGATGAACTTTTAACTTCATCGTAAATTTAAGAAAGTGTCTCCACCCTCTTGTGTGGGTTTGTGAAATTTCGGGGACCAATCACGTCCCATAGCAAGTCTAGGCTAACAAATCTTACTCTTAAAACTCACCCCTGTTGACAAGTTGACCATGACAAAACTAGCTCCTTCACCCCAGTTCAATAAAGAGTTCCTGATAACAAAATTAAACCCCAGCACCCTCACACACCTTGTTCATGATTTACTTTAATAATAATATCATCATTTGAAAACAATTAGTGTTTTCAGATTATTTACTTCTCTTCATACAGGGAACTCGTACAGCATTGGCATGATCAACCCACCCTACGTAAACCTTGGAAATTGTGGATAGCACTCTGTGTAGTATCAAACTCAGAGCTTGATGTACAGTACAGGCAGCTGGCTTATTTCACTAAAAAAGGAGATGAGGTAGTGGACCCAGGGACATTTTTTGCAACTCTCATGTTAAGTGATGCTTAGTGGGTACTACACTCTACCTCTGTAATGATCATCTACACAGAGCTCAAGCGTCGCTAATTTTGCAGGAAAAACAAGCAAGGCTGAGGACAAGATATACTTGCGAAGTCTCTTCCACAAAAAGAGTTCCAAGGCATATAAACAGGGACAAGTAAATATTCATGCGGACACAGTAGGACTAAGAGAACAGCTAGCCCGATGGAACAAGTAATGAAAAAGAAATTGGTTCAAAGCCTGAAGCCAACATGTGTCAGCTCCTGAACTTTTAAATGTGTGAAACAACTTACATGGAAAACCCTCAAGTGGAGTTGTGATTGGAGTTAAATGACTGTTATGGAATCCTCTACATCATTTACAAGTAACAGAAGAGCTGCCACAGTATCGAAATGGCAACCCTAAATTTACAATGTTTTGGAGAGTAAACACAGTATGGATTATACTGTACCATTCTGTATGAGTTAGCTGTTACTCAATGGAATTGAAACATCCGCAATATAACTGTAACAGTATACCTGTGATGCTTAGCAAAATTAGGCCAGTATCAAGCTTACCTGTGAATGGTTTTTTCCACAGTGTTTTGCCGCTTTCTCTATGGGCCTTAAAGTCCATACGAGATCGTTGACTATCCAATTAACACCAGTGGAACTACTCATAATGACCATTGTTATATGGTTAATCGAAGAATAAGACGATAGGCAGAAATCAGAGAGTTTACGTGTCTTATTGTATACGATATAAGTACGTTAGCTATACTGGGGAAACTGGTCGGGAGAGCCCCTCACCAAAGATCTACTTGAATGATAGTTAAAATGACAACTATGTGATTCGTTTACACAACTATGGCCATCGGATGAGGTCTTTCCACATCCAAGGGATTCGCAAAAAGTTAGCTCCTTTACACTTAAGCGACAAACCAAAAATTATCTGAAGCTAATGAGTCAGACCCAGTCCGTTCTAAAAAGCACTGGATTTCGCGGAACTTACCCAAACACTTCAGCTGTCTGTCTTTGTTGGCTCAAGTCAGCATTTTTTTTTTAGAATCCACGAAGATTACTATTGAACTGGAGGGCAGAAGGCTGTTTAATTATAGTAACCAGCTCCGCTTTTACAACAGTCAAAACCTAAGATGAGAGAGGTAGAACAACGCAGCAGTCATGAAATTAACATGGCGTCCCCAATCCTAAAATCTGTATTGCTGAAACTGTATCCAGCTAACGTGGATAACATCTTCAAAGTATGCATTACCTGTAAAGAAGCAAATTTATTGTGGATACTGTGTGTAGTGAACTCAGCTTTTGGTGAATATCAAAGTGAATTTCAACAAACTTTGCTTGGATTAATTTAACTCTCTCACTTTTCAGTGCATGTTATCTTAGAGTATGATGCTTTGGACTCATAGTTGACAGTGGCTATGAACTTCATTTGACACTATTCTGCTCAATGCATCTTTGCTGAAGTTTAAGTACCGGTACTGAAATGTTCATTCACGATTCTTGAAAGTAGTTCTGTCAAGTACGGTAGGAAGTACAGCACAATTAAAACGCAATGTTGATTGTTTTGATTCTATAATAATGACCAAAACTATATGTAGACATGCTAAAACACGGCTATGATTAATGTGCACATTTACATAGAGTGATACAGTGGAAGAATAAAAATTTAGTATTTGAAGTGTGTGTGTCTGTAAGTATTGTTATGTAGTTGAGTGATCAAGAACCTGCCAATTAAAAATCCAGAGTAGATCAGGCTAGGCTTAGATATATAAATATATATAACTTACAATGCTGTTGCAGGAAGCCTATAGGCTGATGAAACTGGTGGCAGCCCCAGTTGAAAAAGACCAGTTGGAAAATCCAGTAAAACAAAACCCAGTTGAATTGAGAACCCAGTTGGACCAAAAAACCCAGTTGACCCCAAACTAGTTGACCAAAAACCCAGTTGACCAAAACCTAGTTGAAAACCCAAACCAGTGATCAAAACCTAGTTGACCAAAACCCATGACTGAAAACCTAGTTGAGGATGTTCCAAAACAACACATTGAATCCTCAGGTGAATAAACCCAGTTCAACCTAGTTGAAATATCCAACTGGGTTCAACCTGGAATTTATACCGGGGGGTGCATTAAAACCTTTGTATTCCGAAACCCTTCCAAAATAGCCCACGTATGCCAAATAAGGCTACTGTAGCAAAATGCAAATTGCCAGATGGAAATGTACTGATTCTGGAGTTGATCCTGGGGCATAATAAAACTACACTACAAGCTGATCTTGTGATTGGAGTTATATCGTTCTCCTTATCCAAGATCAGGTTCCTGTCAGAACCTGATCGATCTCAATTTGCACTTACACGTAGCATTTACCAGCGGGCAGGATTTTGATGTCTGAAAGGGGGGAGGGGGGAAATAAAGCCAGTTGGACTGTTCAAACGGGGCCAAAGATGCTGCGGAGGGCGAAGCGCTCCCCCTAATTGCATGAGGGGTCAGGGCCACGAGCTCCGGTGGGGGTCCAGTGGGCGAGCCACTGGAAGCTTTCTGGGGTGATGAACGAAAATTGTAAGTTATAAATGAGCAATTGTAGCTTTCACTTCACCAGACATAGGAGTAGGCAAATTAACATACCACAACGAATCACATTTGATTTTTCTAATTCTACCCTACTCTCCTACCAGTGTGAACATACCTAGTAACACAGTCAGATGGGATCGGTAATGCTGAGGCTTGAGGAAAGTAAGGGGAAAAGGATTAGTTGAGGGTCTCATGGCGGCTTTGGAACCTAATTTTTAAGAATGGGACATCTAGGTATTCCAGTATCCAGAATGGGTGCGCACGAAGTGCGCTGAAAAACATTGCATTTTCCATACTTTTAGTGATATGAGTGATAAAAATGCAAGAAAGAAAAGTATCCTCAAGGAGAGGGACGCTGTCTCCCCGCACGTCGCTAAGCACCTTTCCCCTTATACCTCTCCAGAAATGACCACTTTCCATACCTGAAAAACGTGCATCTAAACAATCTTTAAGAGTTCAGTAAATTTACACAGGATTGATGTGATAAAAATTTTGCTTTGAGAGATTTGGGAGAGGAACTCCTGGTTAAAGGGGCATTGGGATTAAAGGAATAAAAGTTTTACAAATATACGCGGATGTTTCGGGTAAAAACCAAGCAATTTTAAAAGGGAAAAACTAAAAAGTTCCAGCATTTTGTAATTTTTTTCCATTAAATTTTAGAAAAATTTCCCCCAGTTATTTTTTCCAATAGAAAATATAAAAATCTAAAATTTCCTTTTAGGTTTTTTTATGTTAAATTTTTTCCCGGGTGGACCCACCTTTATTGGTTTGAAAAATTTATAGGTTTTTGGTTCCATATGTCTAAAAACCCAAAGAATTTTTGGGTGTTTTTTACGCCACCTTGTGGCAAAGGCCAGGGAATAATTTTTTTGGGGATTGTGAATTGGGCAAGCTTAAATATGTTAACGGAACCCGGAATTTGGGGGCTACAATCTGAGGGGTCCCAAGAAATTTCCAAATTAGGTTTTCCCAATAAATTTTCCCAAAAAAAAATTTTTTCCCCCCGGTTTTAAAATAAAAAAAAAATTTTTTTGGATACCAAATTAATAGAAAAATTTTTAAAAGGGGTGGTGAATTGAATTGAGATTTTAAAGGGGTCAAAATTTAATTTTTTGTCGGGGGGTTTTAAAAGGCAATTCCCAAAGTTTCCAGTTTTTCTTTTTTTGAGAACTGGTTTAAAAATTTTTGGGGGTTAGTTATTGGGAAGGTTTAACCCCTTAACAATTTTTGGAAACACGGCTTTTTCCAGTTTTTGGACGGGTTTTCCCTACCCGTTTTGACCAAGAACACAAGGCATAGGGGAATTTTAAGGCTGGGTCATTTAGGAGTAGTAGAAACCATTTCGTTTAAGTAAAATTAGAACAAAATCTTCCCTAAATTTTAAGGTGCAATTTTGTCAACTATTTAGTTTCTATAGTTTTTGCAGAGAAATTTCCTAGAATTTTTGCAGAAAAAATTCAATAGCTGCATTTAATTGGGCTGGGCGAAAATTAATCCCGGGTTTTTAGCCCAAATTAACCTCCCTCTAAATTAAAGGGTTAAATTCTATTTGCTAACCAAATTTCTATCCCCAAAACTTCAAAAATAAAAAATTCACCTTTGGTTTGTTAATTTTAAAATAATTTTTTATCTGAACATTAAAAAAAGGGGGGAAACGGCAAATCCAACCGGGGGTTTAAAAAATTAATAAAAAAAAAAAATAAAAAACCCCAAAATTTAAAAAAAATAAAAAAAAAAAACTTTTTAAAAAAGCCCCAACTTAGAAACAATTTGTCGGGTTACAACCTCATGTTTTTCTAAAACCTTTTTTAAAAAAATATTAACTTGTTTTTTAACAGGTTGAATTTTAATGATAAATACACCCCAATAATTTTTATAAAAATGTCCAGATTTTACAAGCCAATCAATTTACATTTGCTTGACTTCTATATTAATACTCTTTTCTATTACATGCCTTTCTCCAAAACCTTAAAACAAAGCAAATGGTGGGATTTTGGAAAAGGACAGGGTTTTTTAATTTTTAAATTTGAGTTTTGGTTTAAGTAAAATAGAGTGTGGCCCCAAAATGCCAGAAATCATAATTTAAAGTGTGCAAATTTTAGTTGTTTAAAGGGGTCGCATGGATTTTTGCTGATTTAACAAGAAAACTTAAATTTCATTTGAAACCTAATGTTGAAAAATTTCCAGTGATGCCACTTCAATGAATTCATGTGAGTAAGTTGTAGAAGCGTTGTAAATTTCTTTTGAAAAAGAAATCTTTTTCAAAGTCATTCAAATAGGAATAAATGACTTGTTAACTTGGCTAAAATTCTAAATGCAAAAATTTTCCCGTATCTACACATTTAAAGGTGAGAAACTGGTTAGCTGACAACAAGTGTTAAAAATGTAGAATAAAAGAAAGACAAAAACCACCAATTTAAAAAAAATTTTAAATAAACAACAACAAAAATAAGAACAAACTTAGAAAATAAAGGCCGAAAAAATAATATTGGTTTATTAGCCTATTGACAAAAAGACTATTCATCAGTCTTTTTTAAAAATTTATTGCATTTTGCAATTCAGAAGACACTTAATCATTATAAGGTTCCAATTATTTATAAGTCACAATACAAAAGTGAGCTCTTGTAAATTGTACTTAATTTAAAAAGTAAATCTTTTTTGTAAATTTACCCGGAGAACCCTAGTTTTCACCGGATGGAGTCAACACCTTTTTAGGCAAAAACCGGTAAACAGTTTGCTGAAATGGAAAAAATTGTAAAAACTTTTCCCAATTGAGGTATTTGTTGAAAATATTTTATCACTTTTTTAAAGTAAAAAAAACTGTTTAAAATCAAGTAATCTTTAAGGTATTCAGTAACTTAAGGATTGTTATGTCCGCACATTGAAAAATTAGCTTTGAATAATACAACAAGGTTAATTAATGGAAAATGGTTTAAACTCATGGAAATTAGATTCTTTTTTTGTTTAAAAGCTGGCACCTTAATGAAAATGGTTTTCCATTCTGGAAACCCGTTAGCTACAGTACCAAGTCTTTACGTGCTAGTGTTTAAAAGTTCCTCAGTTTTCAAACTTTTATTTCTCTGAAAAGGGATGGCTACACTAAGTTCTTTCATACATACATTTGGGTATTTAATTCTTTTAGAAAAATTGAACAATGCTCTTAATTTGATGCATATAACTTTACTAATTCTCAGTTAGAAGATAAATAAGGAATTTTGAAAACCATTATTTGAGTCGCTTATTTGAGACCCCTGAATTAGTTTCGAGGTGATACGTGAATGGAATGAGTTCTTAATTTCCATCATCATCTGTACAAAATCACCTACAATGAATAAAACCCTTTAATTCCCTAATAAACATTTCTAAACCCTTTTGGGGAAAAACCCCCCCAAAAATTTTCCCAAAAAATTTTAAAAAAAATGTTAAAAAAAATTTAAAGAAAAAAAATTTTAAAAAATTTTATTATTTTTTAAAAGGGGGTAAGGGGTTCCAAAATTTTTGGGATACCCTAATTAAAAGGATTTTTTTTTTTTTTTTAAACTTTTTAAAAATATTTCTTTTTTTTTGGGGGTTGGGGTTTGGAAAAAATTTTTTTTTTTAAAAATTTCCACCGGGGAACCCCAATTCCTTTTTCCCGGGTTTAGAAAAAAACCGCTTTTTTCCCAGTTATTTTTATAAAAAACCCAAATTTTTTTTTTGGAAAAATGAAATTTTTAATTTTTCCTAAAAAAATTTTTTTTTTAAATTTTAAACAAAATTTTAAAAAAAACCCCCCTTTGGGGTTTTTCCCCCCTTTTGGGGGTAAATGTTTAAAACCCCCCCTTTTTTGGCCCCTTTTACAATTGGTTTAACCCCCCCCCAATAAATTTTCGGGGCCTTTTAAATGCCTTAAGGGGAAAAGGAAACCAAACCATTTAAAAACCCAATTTAAAAAAAAACCCAATTTTTTAAACTTTTAAATTTCAAAATCCCTTTCCACCCTTTAAAAATTTTAATTTCCGAATTTTTTTTTGGAATTCTGGGCATTTTAAAGGGGGGAAAAAAAATTAAAATTCCCCCAAAAAAAACCCTTTTAAACAAAAAAGGGGGGGCTTTTTTCCCCGGTTTTTAAATTTAATTTTTTCGAATGGTTTTTCAGGGGGGAAAAAAGGGGGGAAAAAAGGGGAAACTTTCCCTTTTTGGTTCCCCCTTTTTCCGGGTTTTCGTGCCCCTTTTTTTTGGGGTTCCTTTTCCCCTTAAAAAAATTCTTTTTTTTCCATAATTTATTTAGGGGGAAAAAATTTTTTTTGGTTTTTTAAAAAAAGGGGAACCCCAAAAAAAAAAAAAAAAAAGGGAAATTTTTTACTTTTGTTATAAAATTTTTGTGGGTAAAATATTCCCCCAAACCCAGTCAATTTTTTTTTTAAATTTTTTTCCCCTTTAAAAAAATCGGACTTTTTCAGAATTTTTGGGATTTATTTTAAACCCCGTTTTTTTTAAAAATTCCTGTTTGAAAATTTTTCCTTGTCCCAAAATTTGACGTTTAAATTCGGTTTTTTTTTAAAAACTAAAATTAAACCCCTTTTAAATAAAAATTTAAAATCAAACAACCCTTTAAAAAAAATTTTTCTTAAAAAATTTATAAATTTTGTTTTAAAAAAGTTTTCCTTAACGGAAAAATTTGGGGTTTTTTCGATGGAAATTAAAATGCCCAAAATTTTTAAAATTTTAAAAGGGCCCTTTTTAAACCCGGGGGATATTTCCCCCTCCCGAAAGAAGCGTAAAATTCCCCCCCCTTTTTTCCCCCTTTTTTAAAAAAAATTTTTGGGGAAAATCGTCAAAGCAGTGATTTTTAATTTTTTAAAAAAGGGTTTTTTTAAAAAACCCTTCCTCCCCCAAAAAGATCATTTGCCCCCTTGGGGAAAACCCCAAAAAAAAGGTTTTCCTTAAATTTTTAAAAATTTAAAAAAAACCTTTTTTTTTTCCCCCCCCCAAAAATTTTAAAACAAGACCCCTTTTTTTGGGGAAAGGTTACAGGCCCTTGGAAAAAAAAAATTTTTTTAAAAAAATTTTTAAAACCCCGGTTACAATTTCCCCCTTTTTAAAACGGGAAAAATACCACTTTTCTTAAAAACAAATTTTTTTTTTGCCAAAAAAAGGGGAAAAACCCTTTTTTAAATAGAAAATCCAAAAAACCCAACCCCTTTTTTAAAAAAAGGGTTTTCCCTAAAAAAAAGGGGGGGGGTTTTTCCCCCCCCAAAAAAATTTTTAAAAAAAAGGGGTTAAATTTTCCCCCGGAAAAAATTTTACCCCTTTTGGCTAAAGGATCCCACCCCCCCCCCCCCCCACCCCCCCCCCCCCCCACCCCCCCCCCCCCCCACCCCCCCCCCCCCCCACCCCCCCCCCCCCCCACCCCCCCCCCCCCCCACCCCCCCCCCCCCCCACCCCCCCCCCCCCCCACCCCCCCCCCCCCCCACCCCCCCCCCCCCCCACCCCCCCCCCCCCCCACCCCCCCCCCCCCCCACCCCCCCCCCCCCCCACCCCCCCCCCCCCCCACCCCCCCCCCCCCCCACCCCCCCCCCCCCCCACCCCCCCCCCCCCCCACCCCCCCCCCCCCCCACCCCCCCCCCCCCCCACCCCCCCCCCCCCCCACCCCCCCCCCCCCCCACCCCCCCCCCCCCCCACCCCCCCCCCCCCCCACCCCCCCCCCCCCCCACCCCCCCCCCCCCCCACCCCCCCCCCCCCCCACCCCCCCCCCCCCCCACCCCCCCCCCCCCCCACCCCCCCCCCCCCCCACCCCCCCCCCCCCCCACCCCCCCCCCCCCCCAGGTTGGGTTTTTTGATTAACAAAATTGTTTTTATGAAGTAGAGAACACTGCCCTAAATTTAAAAGTAAGGTATAAGCATAGTTTTGGGGAAAATTTTAAATTGGGGGAGGGGTTTTTTGCAAAAAAACAGCATACTTTAAAAATGATAAAACAGTGTTGAAAATTTTTGAAAAAAAATTAAAGGTGGGGACACGGGGAAAACGGTATTAAGTGTTTTTCTAGAGTTGTTTGTCAAGTCATTTCCCGTAGATCAATTTTTTTCAAAAAATTGTCCTCGAGCCAAACCCTGGAGATGAGGGGTTGAGGAGGAAAAAAACGGACAGCGCCAAGTTTAGATATAAAGGGTGAAAGATAATATACGGGAAAAATTTTGAAAGGGGAGGATGAGCAGTTTTGCTGAAGATAAAAATTTTTTCCCGAAAAAAAGACTTCCCGAATGTGGAAGGGAAAGGGAGCCTTCCCCCTGTACTCAGTTTCCCCCTGTGTTCCCCTATGGTGTAGGAAATTAAACGGGGTTTTATGAGGATCATAAGGTTGAGGCAACTATATTTCAACGAGTTTTTCGACTTAGGGGTTTTGTAGCAGGCCATGTACCTTGCCCAAAGGGTTTTTCAAAAAGGCCCAAGGCCAAAATGAGGCCGAGGATGCAAACCTGGATGAAGCAGGAAGAAACCTTGGATAGAGTCTACAACCCAACACCTTGTTTATGCACTTTTGGGTCTCGAGGTTTGCGGTTGCACCATTGTTTGCCGTAGTCCGTGGGCCCTTTTTTTGGACTCTTGGTTTCTTTAAAAGTTGGGGGGGTTTTTCAACCCAAATTTGTAAATTACCTATAATTTTTTAAAAAACAATGAAAAAAAGCAGATTTTTTCTAAAATATATTTCAGTTGAAAATATAGAAGAGTGTGTCCCATCAAGTCTTTTTGCACGGATGCAACGTTAGATAGGTATAAAACAAAAATGACAATTTTGGCTTAGTATATTGCATTTAAACAAAGGCCCCTATTTTCATATATAGATCAGGAGTATGGGTTTTGGGCTCGGTTTCAGCTTTTGCCCCGTTGGGGCGGACCCCGACCCCATCCCGCGGTGCGACCTCGGTCTTAGCAGGAAGTACGACCCCGGGGTAGAATGCCATGGTCTCAGATACCGTTTAAATTTATACGCCCCCCGACAGCATGAATGGTACTATTTGCATGCAAATCACTGGTTGGTGCCAAAAAAACATTTATGCAGAAAAATGAATGAAAGAATACTGGTGGGGCAAAAGGACGAGGAATCCAAAACGAGAAGAAGGCAAAGTACTATAGATACTGGGTCGAGATGGGATTTTTAGGGCGTCTGCGAAGGGCAAGCTGAGTGCTTGAAAAATTTTAGAATTTTATCAAGAGGCTAAAGTTTAAAAGAAACTGGAACTACAAAAAGCTCAAAGCAAGGAGTAAAATATTCAGAGGGTGGGGACGTTGGCCCTCCCTCTCACCACAGCTATTTTGTTTTAACAATTTTGTTTAAAACGTCAGAAGCAGACGACACAGCGACCTTAACGGTTCGTGAGGTTTCAAGAATCTCCCTCCCCCTTTTAATTTTTGAAATAGTCAAGGATTATATTAAAGCCCCTTTTCACTAGATAATGTTTACGCTACGTTTGGGGTTTCGGAAAATTTAATATGACGTCACGAAAAATAGTGGTGGCCCCAGCTGAAGAGAGGTCCCCCTTCCATGGGGAAGACGGGAAAACCCGTGGGGGAAATTTTCCAGTTCGTCGGGGCCCCCGTAATGGGTACGATAAAAGTATGAAAACCCCGAAAAAGGCCCAGTCGCCCCATGATTTGACTGATTTGCTTATTTAGAGAAAATACTTCAAAAATTCCCAAAAATTTCTAAAAAAAAGGCCCAAATTTAAATTTCTTAAGACAAGAAAAGTTTTTTAATTTTTCCCCGCAAAGGAACCCCAAAAATTTTTAAATGCGCAAAGCGCGCCAAAAACTTTGGGTTTTTTTAAATATTTTATATTTCGACTACCCCCAGTGAAGAAAGGCCCTATCCCGCCCGACCCACCCTCTCATTCCTCGAAGGGGGCAATATGACGGGGCACAATTTATCCCCATTTTCCCCACCCCCCCCCCCCATGGTAGGTTCTATTTGATTCCATATTTAAAAAAATTTATAATTTTAAAAAAATCAAATTAAAAAGGGGAAAACATCCCTTTGAGAATTAAAAAAAGGGGGGAAATGCCTCAAATTACACTTCTTTCTGAAACCCTCGTTTTTGTTTTGGGTCTGCGAATTTTTCCGTCAGGGTTTTGTCCCCCCACTTTCAGAAGTTGTTTACGTGATGAGTGTGACGGGGGTATAAAAAGGTTTCAAGGCAACTAAATCGTGCCCCTTCCCCTCAAGATTTTTATTAATGCAGACTGTTCAAGTTTTGATCCACCTTTTTGGTTTTCCCGTTGACGTCCCCGTCTAGCCAGAAGATTAGATCCTGAAATCAGTCAGAAGCCAGGGGGGGGATTTCACAAAAAAGGATTAAATCTGTAAGGGGAAAGTTGGGACCGCGGCCTTCAACGTCGGGCCTCATAAGGGCTAGGGGAAAACCTGAAATTTAGACGCTTAAATGGTGTTTTCCCGGAATTAAAAAAGATAAGTGAACATTTCAGTTTTGCTTTTGGGGCATTTTCAAAAAAAAAAGGGGTGCCCCAAAAGGTAGGGGGGGGAGCCGGAAAAGCCCCTGTGAATCCCCCCTGGTTTTGCTCAACAAGGAGGGGAGTAGGCCCGGAAAAAAATCACCGAAATTTTATTTTTTTCTCCACACACCCCCAACATGAGACTGGAAAATAGAATTAATAAGCACAGGGCACCCCTTTTCATGTATTCGACACAGGGATCTCTGGGAGAGTTGCACAAAAATTTTATTTTTCCAAACCCCAAAAAGGGGGGGGTTTTTTTAATTTTTAAAAAAAAAATTTGGGTTTTTTTTCCCCAAAAAATTTTTTTTTTTTCCCCAAAAACCAAATTAAAAAAAAAAATTTTTTCCCCCTTTTCCCCCCCCCCCAAAACCCAAAAAGAAATTTTTTTTTAAAAAAAACCCCAAAAAAAAATTTTTTTAAAAAAAAAAAAAGGGGAAACCCCAAAAAATTGGGTTTTTTTTTTCCTTTTTTCCCCTTTTTTTTAAAAAAAACCCCCCAAAAAATTTTTTAAAGGGGGTTTCCGGGGTTTTTCCCCCCCAAATTTTTTTAAACCCAAATTTTTTAAAATTTAACCCCCCCCCCTTTTTCCCGGGTTTTTTCCAAAACCCCAAAAAAAAAAAGGGGGGGAAAAAAGGGGGGAAAAGGGGGGTTTTTTCCCCCAAAATTCCCAAAATTTTGGGCCAAAAAAAAAAAAGGGGGGGGGTTTTTTTTAAAAAAAAAAACCCCCCCGGTTTTTTTCCCCCAAAAAAAAAAGGGGGGGGGGGGGGAAAACCCCAAATTTTTTTTAGGCCAAAAAAATTTTTGGCCCAAAAAAACCCAAAATTTTTTTTAAAACCCCCAAAAAAAAATTAAAACCCCCCCTTTTTTTTTTTTTTTAAAGGGTTTTTGGGGGGGGGGGGGGGGGAAAAAAAATTTTTTTTTTAAACCCCTTTTAACCCCCAATTTAAAAAATTTTGGAAAATTTTTTTTTTTGGGGGGAAAAAAATTTTTTTGGAAAACCCAAAAAAAACCCTTTTTAAAATTTTTTTTTTTATTTTTTTTTTTTTTTTTTTTTAAAAAAACTTTTTCCCCCCCAAAAAAAACCCCCAAATTTTTTAATTTTTTCCCGGGGGGGGTTTTTGGGGAAAGGCCCAACCCCCGGGGGTTTTTTAAAAACCCCAAAAAAAAAAAAAGGGGGGGAAATTTTTTTTTTTTAAAGGAAAATTTAAATTTTTTAACCCCCCCCCCCCCTTAAAAATTTTTGAAAAAGGGAAAAAAAAAAAATTTTTTTTTTTCTTTTCCCCAAGGGGAAAAAGGGGCCTAGATTTTTTTTAAAAAGGCCAAAAAAATTTTTAAACCCTTTAAAAATTTTTTTTTTTTTAAAAAACCCCCCTTTTTTTTCCCAAAACCCCTTTTCCCCTTTTGGGGGTTTTTTTTTGGGGGGCCCCCCCCCTTTTTTTTTTTTTGGGTTTTTTTTTAAGGGGCCAAATTTAAAAAAAAATTTTTTTTTTTTTTTTTCCCCCCCTTTTTTTAAAAAAAAATTAAAAAAACCCCCCAAAATTTTTTTTTTTTTTTTCCCTTTTTTTCCCCCCCTTTTTTAAAAAAAAACCCAAAAAATTTTTTTTTCCAACAATATTCGGGTTTTTTTTATTTTTCCCCGGGGGTGGGGAAAAAAAAAATTTCCCGGGAAAGGAAAAAAAAAAAAATTTTTTTTTAAAAAACCCCCCAAAAAAAATTTTTTTTTTTAAAAAAAATTTTTTTGAAAAAAAAAACCTTTTAAAAAAGGGGGGCCCCCCCCCAAAAAATTTTAAAACCCTTTTTTCCCTTTTAAAAAAATTTTTTTTGGGGGGCCCAAAAAACCCTTTTTTTTAAAAAGAAAAAAATATCCCGGGGAAAAGGGTTTTTTAATTTTTTTTTTTAAAAAATTTTCCCTTTTTGGGGGGGCCCGGGTTTTTTGGGGGGGAAAAAAAAAAAAAAAATTTTTTTTTTTTTTAAAAAAATTTTGGGTTTTTTTAAAAATTTTTTGAAATTTTTTTTAATTTTAAAAAATTTTTTTTTTTTTTTGGGGTTGGGAAAATTTTAACCCAAAACCCTTTTGGGGGTTTTTTTTTTAACCCCCCAAAAACCCCCCCCCCCGTTTGGGGGGGGCCCCCCGGGGTTTTAAAAATAAAAAAAATGTTAAGGGCCTTTGGGGGGGAAAAAAAACCTTTTTCAAAAAAAAGGGGGGGGGGGGGTTTTTTAAAAATTTCTTTTTTTATTTTTTCCCGACCAAAATTAATTTTATTTTATCTGAATTTTATAAATCCAATGTTAAGGGGAATTGGCGACTCCTATGTTTTCCCTTTCAAAAAAATAGTTTAAAATTTACTATAACAAAAAATTTTTTAAAAAAATTCCCGGGAAAACCCTTTTTTTAAAATTCCCTTTGGGGGAAAATTTTTGGGCCCCCCCCGGGGGGGGTTTTTTTTAAAAAAAATAGCTAAAAAATTTTTTCCCAAAAAAAAAAAAAAAAAGGGTGATTTAAAAATATTTTAAAAATAATTTTTATTTTATTAAAACAAAATTTCAAATTTTCCATTGTTTTTCGCCCTTGTGAAGAGGAAAGCCCAAACCATTTACGTTAACGATTGTGTTCAAAATTTCAGAATAGGGTCCAATTTACACAGTCCCCAAACAAAACCCCGGCCTTAACTATTAATGTAGTTCCACAAATAGGTATAAAATTCATTAGTGGGTGTCCCACTATTCGTGCCGTTTTTGTGATGCAAAAAGTTTTGCCCAAGTACCCGATTCCCGCCACACCTTTAAAATATACTGTTTTTTTTAAATTTTTGGCGAAGCGACAGATTGTAAATATTTTATACCAGAAGGTAACAAGAAAAAAGAGGACAAGTAAATTTTATTCCATGGGTAAAGGGGGACACCCCCCCCTCAACTTCTGAGGAAATTCCCCTATTTCCACACAATGAAGAAGGCAAATCATTCTTGGTTTTATTGAGTCTAAGTGCCCCAAAAACAAAATCATTTATCAATGATTTTATTATTTTAAATCAGGATTCTCCTTTTGTGAAAAATTTCAACCAAGGTTTTATAATTCCCTTGCAATGCTTTATTTTAAAAAAACTAATGCCACATTCAGATTTTACCGGTTTAATTTTTAATGCACCAAGATTAAATTTCTAACCTTCAAAATTCGTAATTGCCGGGAATTTTCCTCCATAAAATTATTACCTTACACGGGAAAAAATTATGATATTATGGCTGTTGCATTAAAATTTTGAATTCAAACAGCCTTAATCTAACTATTTCCGTGTACCCCTGGTTAAAAATTTAGCGAATATTCCGGCAATTAAAACCCCCAAGGGGTTTGAAAATTCTGGTTTTTAACTTAAAACACGGTAAAATCTGGAAAAGGCTTTTTTATTTTAAAAAGCTGAAAGCCGCTTGAAGTACTTGAAAATTTGGTTACAAATTACAAAAAAGGGGAACTAGGGATAATAAAATTGTTGGGTTAAAATGAGTTTTTGTTTTTTGGACTTAAGGGAAAATAAAAAACCAAAGGGTTTGCCATTTTTCTTTATGGGTGTATTTTCCAAATTCCTTAGGGGAATGGCCCCCCCCGCACCCCCATTCCTTGGGGTTCCAATTTACTTTAAATAAATTTCCCCTTATTTAAAGGTGTTTCCTTCCGAATAAACAAAAATGGAATTTACCACATTTCTCCTTAATTGATTACCGAAATTGTAATTGGGTGGGGGGGTGTAATTATGGACAAACAACCCAAAAAAAATTTTCAAAAACTACCCGACCAGTTTTAAGGGGACACCACTAAATTCAAAATCATGATTTGGAATAAAATTTGTTATTTAGGTTGGCCCCGGCGGGAATTTAGTGTTAGTTGGTGGGAATTGCCCCTAATTTCTTGGAAAAAAATGTCTCCCTTTAAAGAATTCCCTTGGAAGAAAATTTTGGTTTGTGCCAACGGGCGAAAAAAACTGGGGAAAAAAATTTGAATTTTTATTAAATTTAATTAAAAAATTTCTTAAAATTTTTAAAACTCCCTTTTTTTTCATTTTTGAAACATCTAAAATTTGGTAACCTTTTTCATATGCAAACCAAGGTGCCGCAAAGGGGGAAAAAAAATGCGGCCCAGGAAGTCGAAAAAAAAGGTATGTAGAGATACCTTGGAAATTTTGATTATTAAAACGTACCTTTTAAGTTTTATTTGGGTTTGGGGAAAAAAACAAGGTGTTCATGTATCCCTTTGGACAGTGCAGTTTAAATTACGGTAAAAAAGAATGTGGGAATTGGGACTTTAAAAAATTTTTCTATTGTTTTTATTAGGAAAATTTTTGTTTTAAATATAAAAAAAAAGTGGTTAATTTAAATTGTTGTCATTTAATTTTTCCTTTTCCTTTCAACAAATAAATACAAGGAAAGTTTCCCTGGAAGCTACTATGGAAATTTTTTTGGAATTTTTTCAGAATTTCTCGCTTTTTTTGGAAATTCAATAACAGCAATACTTTAAAATAACTACAAGGCTGCTTGGGGAAGAAGGAAATTTGAATTTAGTCGTTTAAAGAAAAATTACGATCAAATTATCATTCAAACTTTGAGATATTGAAGAAAAGTAAGACCGCTGAAATATTAAAATGTTCCGTTTGAAAAATTCAAATTCGTCCCAGACGGGGGAAAAGGGTTTTAACAGCACGGACCGGAATATAATGGCCCAAAAACAAAGTTCTTTTTTAAAATTACTCATTTGTCCTTTTTAAAAAAATTATAGCAAGCCCTTTTACATGGAATGGAAAGGAAAGTTATAATTAAAAGAGTCATTTCGTCGGGGGTTTAAAATCTGTGTTAGAGAAAGGTTTGGGGAAAATTTTTATTCCCTTTTTGTAAACCCAAATTAATGTTGACCGGTTCCACCCGGGGGGGAAAAACCATTTCTGGGTTATGCCTCACTTTTTAATTTGGGTATGGACCCTACGGGAATTTAACCTGGCTTCAAGGGTTTGGAAAGAGGTCTTCTTTAATTTCCCCTGAAATGAACTAAAGGGGGCTAAAGGCCCAATTAAATAACAATCAGGCCCAAATTGTGTTAATTTCCCCCTGAAAAAGGAAAAGTCCAACAAATTAAAACTAGGTAAGTAATTGTGAGAAGAAATTTGTGGATAAATATATCAAAAAGTCGTTATCCCGGGTAATTTTCCCAAATAAACACACTATCTCATCTCCCAATTCGATATAAGCATAGCATACCATTGTAAGTAATAACAGTAAACCGTGGCAGTGAGAAAGCAGAGGGACGAAAGGGAAGTTAGAAACTGTTTTAGAGAGGTCTTTACAAGTACATAAGTATGCAATGTCTATTTCACAAGACTTAGGCTTAGAAAAGAGAACAAAGGGGAAGAACAGAGACTTGCCAGATATTTTAACATAGTTATCCAGTAACAGAAATTTCAAATGGCCACAAGTGACACTGAAAGGGCTGCCTCATATAGTACGATACCGGCCCTTGCAGGTACAATCCGGCCCTAGAAAGCAGCAAAATTTGCATTTGAAATCAAAATTTTGACGAGAATGTTGCATGACCCACCACTTTAGAAAAATTATGGTATTATAGTCAGGGGTATACTTACTGGTAATGGCATGTAGAGCCTTATCAATTAAGGAAGGGTCTACTGTTCCGTCTGCTCACGCTCTCCGTGTTAAGAGAGGTGGAAAATTTCAGATACGCCTTCCCTTTTGATGTAGGCCTAAAATTAATGTTGAGCCCGTTCACACCCGGGGGGGGGGGGGGGGGGTTGGCCAATCCTTAAAATTTTCGTTTATGCCCCCATTTTTAAAATTAATAGCTTCTCTAATGTACCCTACGGTGAACTTTAATGAGCCTGCAATGCACTTTCCAGCGAAAGTTAGGTAACGTTGCTCCATACCAACACTTACCCCTGTTCAAAACTGACAAGCTGGCTAAGGCCCAGATTAAAATAACAACTGACAGGCAGAGATTCAAGTAGTTAAATTACCATCACATATTGAAAAAAGGAAAAAGTCGATGAAGCGATGAAAACATTAAAAAAATATATAAGGAAATGATTGTAAGGAGAATTGAAGGAGATTGTGGGGAATAGTCATATCTGAATGGGTACTGTTGATTTCTTATGATAATTTTCGAAATACGTTTAGCACCACATATTTCCTTACAATTATGGCAAGCATTAACAATGGGATGTCGCCACCAAAAAAAGTTCTACATAATTTTTGTGCAACTGCTGCCAGAGGATCCCTGTGTCAGAATACATGTCAAATGGGTGTCTGTGCATTATTAATTCTACTTTCCAGATCTCATGTTTGGGGTGTGTGGAGACAAAATGAAGTTTCGGTGATATTTTCCGGGCCTACTCCCCTCTCTTGTTGATGCTACCAGGTGCGGATTCACAGGGACTTTTCCGGCTCCAACCCCTACCTTTTCGGCACCACTTTATTTTTTGAAAAGGTCCCAAAGCTACACTGCAATGTTCACTTATGCTTATTCAATTGCCAGGAAACACCATTTAAGCGTCTAAATTTCAGGTTTTACCCTAGACCCTTATGGAGGCTCCGTACAGTTGAAGGCCGCAGGTGCCAACTTTGCCCTTACAGAGTTAATCCTTTTTTTGTGAAATCCTCCCCCTGGCTTCTGACTGATGTTCATGATCTAATGCGTTCTGAGCTAGACAGGGACGTCAACAGGAAACCGAAAAGGGTGGATCAGAACTTGAAACAAGTCTGCATTATGATAAAAAGTACTTGATGTGGAAGTCGGCGACGATTGTAGATTGCCTATGTAACCTTTATATACTCCCGTCACACTCATCAGCGTAAACAACTTCTCGAAAGTAGGGGGACATAACCTTGACGGAAATAATTCGCAGAACCCAAGAAACGAAAACGAGGGTTTCAGAAAATCTGAAGTGTAATTTGAGGCATTTCCCGCCATTTTAATTCATCAAATGGATGTTTTCACCATTTTAAGCTTGATTTTATTAAATTATCAATTTTTTAAATATGGAATCAAATATGAACCTACCATGGGGGGGGGGGGTCGGGAAAAAGTGGCGGATAAAATTGTGTCCGTCATATTGCCCTCCTTCGACGGAATGAAGAGGAGGTGGCGTCGGTGGCGGGATATGGCCATTATCTTCACTGTGGGTAGGTCGAAATATCAAATATTTAAAGAAACCCAAGTTTTTGGCGCGCTTTGCGCACTTAAAATTTTGGGTTCCTTTTGCGAGAAAAATTAAAAATCTTGTGCTTGTCTTAAGAAAATTTGAAAAATTTGGGCCTTTTGTTAGGAAATTTTTGGAATTTAATTGAAGTATTTGCTCTAATATAGAGCAAGATCAAGTCAAATCATCGGGGCGACTGGCCTTTGTCGGGGTTTTCATACTTTTATCGTACCCATTACGGCGCCACGACGAACTGGAAAATTTCCCCGACGGGTTTTCCAGTCTTCCCTGATGGAAGGGGGTGGACTCTCTGCTTCAGCTGGCGCCACCACTATTTTCGTGACGTCATATTAACTTTTCCGAAACCCGGAAAACGTAGCGTAATCATTATCTAGTGTGAAGGGGCTTTAAGATGATGAATCCTTGACTACTTTCAAAGAAAATTAAAGGAGGAGGGAGATTCCTTGCAACCTGCACGAACCGTTAAGGTCGCATGTGTCGTCTGCTTCTGACGTTTTAAACAAAAGATTGTTCAACAAAATAGCTGATGGTGAAGATGGATGGCCACACTGTCCCCACCCTCTGAATATGTTGACTCCTTGCTTTGAGCTCTTGTAGTTCACAGATTTCTATTAACTTTAGCCTCATTGATACAATATCTGAAATTTTTCAAGCACTCAGCTGTGTCTTCGCAGACCGCTAGAAATCCCATCTCGACCCAGTACTCTATGAGTACTGTGCACTTCTTGCTCGTATTGGATTCCTAACAGTCACATTTGCCCCAGCTCAGATATTCATTTTCATTCATTTTTCTGCATGAATGTTGTTTAGCAGCCAAACCAGTGATTTGCATGCTAATAGTACCATTCATGCAATGTCGAGTGCTGTAGTCAATTCAACGGTATCTGAGACCATGGCATTACTACCTCCGAGGTCGTACTTCCATGCTAAGACCGAGGTCGCAGCCGTCGGGGATGAGGTCGAGGTCGCACCAACGAGGCAGAAGCTGAAACCGAGACCAGATAACCATAGCTCCATGATCTATGATATGACAATAGGCCTTTGATTTGAAATGCAATATACTTAAGCCTAATGTTGTCAGTTTGTGTTATATCCTATCTAACGTGATGCATCACTGTGCAACAGACTTGATGGGACACACTCTTCTATATTTGCAAACTGAGAATATATTTTTAGAAAAAATCTGCATTTTTGCATTGTATTTTTAAAAAATTTATAGGTAATTTACAAGTTTGACTTGAACAGACCCCACCAACTTTAACGAAACCAGAGAGGTCCAAAAACAGGCCACTACGGACTACGGCAAACGAATGGATGCAACCGCAAACCTCGAGACCTTCAAAAGTGCATGAAACAAGGTGTTGGAGTTGTAGACTCTATACCAAGGTTTCTTCCTGCTTCGATTCCAGGTTTGCATCCTCGGCCTCAGTTTTGGCCTTGGGGCCGATTTTTGAAACCTTGGTCAAGGGTACAGTGGCCATGACTACAACACCTCTAAGTCGAAATACTCGTTGAAATATAGTTGCCTCAACCTTATAGATCCTCAGTACCATCGTTTCAATTTCCTACATCCATAGGCGAACACAGGGGAAACTGATGTACAGGGCGAAGGCTCAACCTTTCCCTTCCACTATTCGAGCAAAGTCTTTTTCTCGGGAAAAATGTATGTTATCTTCAAGCAAAAACTGCTCATCCTCCATTTCAAATTATTCCCGTATGATTATACTTTCACCCTTTATATCTAACTTAGGCGCAGTGTCCAGTTTTGCATCCTCAACCCCTCATCTCCAGGTTTAGGCTCGAGGACAATTTTTGAAACCTTGATCTACGGTACAATGACCTTGACAACAACAACTCTAGAAATACACATTGAAATACCGTTTCCAAGTGTCTCAACCTTAATTGATTTCAAATTCTCAACACTGTTCATCATTTTAATGTATGCTGTTTTCTAGCAAAAACCTGCTCATCCCCCAATTTAAATTAGTCCCGAATGCATATGCTTACTACCTTACATTTAATTTAGGTGCAGTGTTCTCTACTTCATAAAAACAGATTATGTTAATCAAAACACTAAACCCGCAGCACAATTTATAATTGGATTCTGCAGCATGACCTGAAAACATTGGACTTGGGTTACAATAAGCTAGCCGACTATGGGGTGCCCGAACTACTACAGGAATACGGGTTGATCATGAGTACTCGATAGGGTGGTGACCATGCACGTTGGTTCACGAACTGCGATATGTAATGGTGTTGGAAAATAAAACAGTGGCAAGATATTCTCATCGAATAAAGATGGTCGTGAACTTGTGTTCGAAAGACTGCAAGAATCGGAAAGAGAAAATAACCACTCAAATATACTAATTTTTTTCACGGTGTATTTCATTATCATTTTTCTTGCAAGAATATTCTCCACCAGGCACGTTACCAAAGGGGTGTTCACGTGCCCCCCAAGTTTTTCAGTAAAAGGTCTTGCACTGAAGGAGGAAAAATTTATTACGAGACCAGAATTTTTCGAATACAAATATAATAAGAAGAAAAAATGGGAAATCTTGCACCATTTTGCATCTAGAGTCCTTGAAATAGGCAAAAATTTTCAAAGGGTAGGAGACACCCCCTCCCCTTAGACCCCTCCTCCAGGCCGGCGAAACTCCAACATCGATGTGCTCCCCCCAAAAATTGGTTATTCTGGCTACGGGCCTGTTCTCCGAACTGCTTTGGAGCGGTTCTAAATCATTACAATGTGCGTTGGATTGGTGGCGGATATCTATTGGCACCGAAAAGGGTCAAAACTTGTTCCAGTTTTAGCCTTGAATGTTTTTGCTACAGTGTCTGTAAAAGAAATTGGTACGGTATGTATTTAGCCATGATAAGGTCAGACGGGGAGGAGGCACTGAGGCACCGCCGTACTAACAACCCTTCCCAAAGGAACCCAGGGCTCAGGAGTCCGCTCCTGGCCATGTTTACATAACGAGGGCTGCAGGTTGGGGTATAGGGAGTCTTATCGGAATATTTCTCAAGAAGAGGTAATTTGGGGCATTAATTTGTCGCACCTGAGGCATGTGGGTTTGAACCCCTCCCTCTTATGGTTATGCGCCTGTATATGCATCCCTGCATCAATGATACCACAGGCGTGTGAAACAAGGGAGATGAGGAACTTCCGCCCTCATTAAGGCAGAATATTTGCTATTTTCCGCCAAACCACGCTTTCTTTCGAGTAAACGTGTGACATACATCAGGGCAAAGGTGACAGTCATTTCCGCACCTGTATGGATGATAGGACGACAGTAAGGGAATAATTCTAACCTTTTACTAACATGGTGGTGTCAAATTCACACATGTCAGGTTCTAAGACACGCTCCATCGGTAGTACATGACATTAAATTTGTTCTGTCTATATTGAGATGAGTACATCATAAGCATACCTAGGCTCGTAGCCGGGTGGAGGATTCTGGGGTAAATTTGAAGTTCGATTATCCATCAAAATGTGTCACTTGGATGGTCGTTTTGATACCATGTAAGCAAAATAGTCTATCATTTATATTGCTCTAGGCGACGCCGAGTGTTTTCCGGTCACCATCATAAAATTGTAAAAGACCATCTTTCAGTGAAAATTGTGTGGAGAGGAGACAATACTACAGTACACTTCAATCATTAGCCTATATCTTATTACTTTCGCTGACGGCATGTGTCTGTTCTCTGCGATTGTCTTCCACACCCCTATAGTTCTTTTCTAGGGAAATGTCATCGTTTTTTTGCGATGGCGCTTAAAACGCTTTCTCTGAGCCTCCTTAACCTGGGATCGAGCCATTGCAATGAAAGAGCAGCGTTGGTACGTGTAACAAATCCGTAGCCAATTCCTTCGTTCGGATCGGCGTATCCTATCTGACCTCCTAAACCAGCCGTTCCAAATAAATTGCCATCCTATAAAAGAAAAAATTACCAACAGACATGCGTGAAAGAATTACTGTGCTATTCTGTTCAAAAATGTAATATGGGTGTTTTTCAGCTGAGGCATTTTGACGCCAAATTTGCATAATTCGATGCACAATTGTAGTTTTCTTCGATTTCTTCGATTTTGTGGTCAATGGTCAGCGTATTTAATATGACACCATAGACCTCGGTCCACCTCCACTTCATACTTCTGAAAATTCCTGTATGACATGGTTAGTTTTGTCTGAAGAAACTGTTAAACCCATTCTTGATATATTTTATTATCAGATTCCACCTAAAAAATTAAACCCATTCTTCATATACTTTTAATATCAGATCCTCCCCCCCTCCCCCCTAAAAATTAGAAGAAGGTGTGATTTGGCAACGATATAGCAGACAGGCAGGATGACTGACATTTTACTTGTAACGGAATTTCTTCTGTTTTCAGCTTTGTATATGGAGACTAAATGTAGTATTTTTCTATGAGGAATTACACCAAAGGCTTAAGTTTTCATTTTGTCATAGCAGCAATTACCTTTCCGGGTTCTGGATCAATATCCATCCCATACTTCCATTTGTTTGGAAATCCAAAGAGGACTAAGTCTTGCATCAGTTTCCTTCTATCATTAGCATACGCCTTGATGATATTTTCCGAGAGTAACGTTTTGTTGTCCAATTTACCACCGTTAGCTAATATTCCATAAAGTTTGGCCACGCCCCTGGCAGTTCCAACTCCATTTACGGCGGGCATCTCTAAACTCAAAATGTCTGGGTCTACCAGACGCTCTGTCTGTAAGAAAAACATGAATTGCTTCCGAATATAAAAGCTAAACAGAAAATGGCAAGTTGGCAACATGTAGTTCAATTATCGGACTACCAAACGTTGTAGCTTATACAGTAGCCTCAGCAGAAAATAGCTTCTATAGTTGGGATTTCTGCCGGCGAAAGTGTTATGAACACTAGCAATGAATCCGTTTCTAGAAGCAAACGTCTCTCAAAGTCTGAAGAAAATTGAAGAGGCAGTCAATCGGCCTACCCTATTTGCAGTAAAACCTTCATAACAAGTTCAGAAAACATTAGCTTCGATCCATAGACATACAGAACCATCAATTTAAGAGGTAAAAGTTTTTGATCGGATGCTTGGTATATGACACCATGGAGTCCGTCGTATAGCTCCATGATGAAACTTTCAATTAAAGAGGAGGGCCACTATAAAAGGCGAGCAGCAGCCCAAGAAACTTTGAGCCAAAATTCCCCCAAAATTTCAAAAAATGTCACTTGTAAGTTATATATCAAATGCTTTTATATAGTTGTCTCAAGTTTTATATTGTTAATTTTAATGTAAATGCTATATGATGCTCCGGACAAGCCCAAACTTTGGCCAAATTTTCAGTCGCCTGAGATTTTGGTAGTTAAAAAGGCTGCCAATCTTTTTTCGACGTTTTATGTGTCCTTATTTTCAGGAAACAGACATCAACTATTCGGGCAATAATCACAAATGATTTTGGCTGCAATTGGGAACAATTTTGGCAAGAATTGGGAACGATTTGGACGAAAAATAGGAAAGATTTTGAGAGGTATCGGTAGCGAATAACAGGGGGAGGGGGCGGGGCGTATCCAGGAATTTGGGCCAAAAATGCCTCCTAGATTGCTGGAAATGGCACTTCCCAGGGCTATTTACCGCATATGAATGGGGAAACACTAACAATATTGTAGAAATAAACACTAGAAAATACCAAAAATATGCTCAAGGGGGCGGCTTCCCCTTTGGCTACGCGCCTGGGACGGGGAGAGATTTGGTCAAAAACTGACAAGAATTGAGGTAAAAATGAGGGCTGTGCGTTAAATCTAGGCAATATCTTTTAAATTGGACTTTATTTTTGTCCCGAGCCTGTTCAAATTTCGCAAAGACTTTTTCACGAAATTTTTGTCCCCTGAAATTGAGCCTATTATGCCCCTCCTTTGTGTGCCTATGCCTCGATCTCGTCCATTAACATGACAACACCCCTAAAATAGATATTATGCTATGCGTCTGACGTGACCGATTATACCTGTAATATATATATATATATATATATATATATATATATATATATATATATATATATATATATATATATATATTATATATATATATATATATATATATATAAATATAGAATAAATCAAACTGGAAAACTATATAAATATTATATATATATATATATATATATAATATATATATATATATATTATATATATATATATATATACTATATATATATATATATATATTATATTATATTGTATTAAATTTACAAAATATGAACAAACCTCAAACTTCATTTCCCATGAAATGTTAGTTCTTCGTAAAACTTACTTGGATATACAAATTGATTTGAGACTTGTGTCAAGTTTAACACAGTGGTCATCAGGTCATGAGACACGAACATTACCTTGCCAAGTTCCCCACAGTTTTCAACTACGTCAACGGTCAGCTTACTATTACCTAAAACGTAGCCGTAAAACAGTGCTCTGTACACGTGACTTGTAAGAAGTGCATGGATAATATCCAATACACTAGGTTGTACGAAGATTGCCCTACTTATCCGATATACTTCTTCTTTAGGTGTTCCGATGTAGGCATCTATACCTGAAAATGCAAACATTTTATACCCTATGATTGCAAGGAATGGTAGTTAAATTTGATTGACATGAAAAGTGGGCGAATTCAACCTTTACTTCTAAATGTATGTATGTCACTCTGATTGGTCAATTACACGATCAGAAAGGTAAGATAACTGTAGATGACTGTTTTATCAAGAGAAAAGCGACACATAGATTCGCATTTTTCTAGGAGACTGAACAAGTTTTCCCCCAGAAACACCATTACCAGAGAAAATTGCCCATTTTCCCCCAAACTCTGCCCGAAGCTGCAGTCCATTCCACTCGTCCTCTATGTTCTCAATTACACAAGGTTAAAAATAAAATTCTTTCAAAAGGCATGTGGAGGTAGATATATTCCCCCTGTAAAATATGTGGGGGTTAGAGAATTTTTTGCCGCTTTCAAGGACGGAAACCCCTTATTTGTCCACTCTGTGAAATTGTCAAACTTTTTCAATAATGTGTCTTACTTTTTTAATAAAATGTCATACTTTTGCAATATATTTACTTCAAAATTGCACAAAAAGTATCATAAAATTGCATCAAAAGACCTTCAAAACTTGAAAAGAAAAATATCCAAGAGGCAGGGGTGCCCCCCCCCCCTTAGCCCCTGTCCCAGGAAGATGGTCTGAAACGTTCATACCTCCTTTATCTGAGAACAGCTACACCTACGCCTATGTGTGTGAAAAGGAATGGCAAGTGTGCCTAGCAGTAGGAAATTGACACTGGACAATGAAACTGCTCAGCAGGAAGTGCTTACACAGTTGCTAGGATTGAAAGAGAGGCTTGAAACGACTAAAATTTCATCTACTCACTAAAAAATTTGCGCTTGAAACATAACAATGAATAAAAATATGTATGCAAGTGTTTACCAACCGAAAGGTTCTGCTACTTCCTCCTGAAAAAATCGTCCAACCGTTCGGCCTTTGGGATCCACCCTCCGAACAAGGGCGTCTACATAAAACCCAATCGATACCATATGGTAACCCATTGCTGTCCCTGGTTGCCATAATGGTGCAGTTGCGGCTAATGCTTTGTCCAATGAGTCGTGGTCCTTTATAAGGTCAAAGGTCATTTTCTCCGATATAATAGGTAAACCAGCCTGGAAGATTTATTGAAACCAACGCATTAACTCAAACGTGGGGATACTTATTAAATGCAAATAAGAATAATTTAGGCCCAAAGCAGATTGTTTTACCTCACAAGACCCATGGCATATCATAAGTATATATGTCCCTTACAATCCACGTCAGCTGGCTAACCAGCTCAATAATGACATTAAAAATGACTGAACTAAGCACACGAAAGAAAAATATTCTAATATAAAAGGGATTAAAAAGTGATAATGATGCTTTGAGTTTGCTGAAGGTCATATGATTTCTACTGAACATTTCTAATAATGCATTCGTCACATACAAGACACCAACTTCAACTTCTTTTGAAGTGCCCGTGGTCAAGGTGCAGCCGCCTTAAGTAAAGTTTTCGATCCTGAAAAAAAATCACCCCAGGCTTTCACACCCACTCCCCTTAAACACTTTGCCTGGCTATGGGCCTGAGTAGCCCCATGATTTCCTTCTTCCTTTCGCAATATCAAAACTTAAAAAAACTTAATGCGTCAAATGGCGCTCTTTAGTGCGGGCACAGAGATAGTTTAAATTGAACAAAATTCATTTTGGTTAAATGACGCTAGCTTTGCACACATCACACATGAGACTTCGGCAAACTGATTGCTTTGAAGCACTGACGTCACAGGCGGTACACTTGTGTTGAGGGTGGTTATTAAGAGGGATGGGTAAACGGATGAGTCTCAGTAACGCGAGTTAAGGTTTCTTATGAGTATCATAGTTCGGTCATGATAATTTTTCATAAGGGCAGGCAGAAGTGCACTAGGGAGGCACTAACACTCTCTACAGATGACCAAAATTACCAGGTGCATGATCGTTACGCATATGTTTGGTCGATGGTTAAGTTTTTGTCTAGTCTCACTTCACAAAAAGTCTGTTTATCTTACCTCATGTTCCATCAACATTTCAACTGTCACATTTTCTTTCCCTTTCTGAGCAAATTCAGGCCAATAGTGAGCAACAGGCTTTTTGAAATCCAGCAATCCTCGGTCAGCGAGCATGGCAATACAGATAGCGCTAAGACCTACAAAATATAAAAATTTCATGAGAAGAACCCATATAGTAATGAATCATTGCTCCCCCCCCCCCAAAAAAAAAAAACCATCGTTCGCCTCCCTCCCAAAAATGAAATGAAAGAAGTCGCTACTGTATCAAAAATATCTGAAGATATTTGCCGTGTATTGTAATAGCAGCTTGAAAGAACTAATATGTCTAATATTACCAACTTCGGTAAAGGTAGACGACTTTTGTAATAGACTTCATTGCTATACATATAGATATTTCGTCACAGGGGCTTGTGAGGCTGAGGGGACGATTCTCAGGCTGGCAATTAAAGCAATATTTGTAGAATAGTGTTATGTATAATACCATCGATATATCGGTGAAACCTTGCCAGACTTTTTTTATAACTTTCGACGACACTTCATGTGTCATGTGTGAAAGGCAAAATTCTCCTCCTCAAATAAGGTTTCAAAATTGTTGCTCACTTTATAAACTCCATTCCACAAAAATAAGTACTTCCAAATCTTCTGCCAGCGCTCAACGTCTTGGGAATGTCCTAGCATTAATTTAGGAAAACGAAATTTAATCGATTCATTTACATGCTAAACTCGCATTTAACTTTAGTGTCATTGGCAGCCAAGCACGGCGGTAGCCTATTTGTAGTCGTTAGAGATTAAACGAAGAAGTAACGTTACTTATCAATCAATCGATCCTTAGCAGGGAGATGAGATAACAAAAACACATGGAAATACAAACTGAAAGATTACTGCTGATAAGTGACTTTAAAAAGATATTGTTTCAGCAGGTTCTTGACACTACATGCAGATTCCGCGTTTTGGATTGCTTGTTCCAAATACGAGGGGCATAACATGAGAAGGACGGTCGACATTTAAGTCAGTAAGTAGAGTGCTGGGTTTTACGTTTCCTGAAAGAAGGTACTGCTGGTGTTGTAGAACGAAGACATCTGCTGTTAGATCATACTTGGATCATGTCAGCTATGTAGTCAGGAAGTTACCGATGAAAAGACTTGTGCACGAGAAGTAGGATTTAAAAGTTGATGCGTTGCTTGAGGGAGCCAATACAGGTGATATCATTTGTGACAGAATCGAATTTTCACTTACTGGTGATTAAGAGTGCATCAATTCGTTGAATGTTTTCGAGGTGCTATAAAGTGACACATACATGCCAATAAGAAAGCTATTGCAATAGTCAAGTCTAGATTTAAGGAGAGAGTGAATGGTCAGTTTGATTGGTTCTGTGGTAAGCCTTTTGGGAGCACTGCCAATATTTGTCAGAGGCAAATTAGCCACTTTAGTACTTGTTACGACCGTCATACCGCGATCAAACATGACACCGAAGGACTAGGAGGTCCAGAAATGTTCCATACATTGATACACGTTGGTTTCGGTAGGACTGATATATGAACCATTTAAAAAGGAATGTTATCAATACCAATTGAAGATATTGGAGTCTAGATAGTAAGTATCATATGGTCAGTGGTTACAAACGCACAGACGTCTAATAGCACGAGTATGGTGACACCCTTTTCTCTCCATGGTCCACATGATTCGATAGGAGTGTTTTCGACCAGACCGTTTCACGGGGAATAACAACATCCAATGTGTGACCACTCACGCACTCATGAGTTGGACCAATTACAGACTGTAGGCTACAGTTTAAACAATGTTATTAAAGTAGCCTTGTTCCAGCTCTAGGAGCTGAGAAAATGCGACAGGGATAGATTCTTCAGGGTTCAACTGCTAGAGTTTGCCTTGTATCGGGGAGTTTTCCTTACATAGTTTTGTCTTAGATTGTATACATATATATACTTAGTTAACAGTGCAACTTAAGTGTGGAAAAGCTGAACGGCTTGTTTCCGGCTCACGAAATGCACAACGTACCCACAAAGTCTAATGTGCTCTAAAACATTTGATGTGCTGAGACCTGCTTCAATTGAAGCTAATAAAACTTACGGACTTTGTTCTGACTACATCAAAAACATGCACATAGGCGTAGGAAACTGTTCTCGTCTGGGGTGGGGTTGAACGTTGTTCCGGACCACCTTCCTGGGGGAAGAATTTGAAGGTAGGGAGTGTCTCCTCCCCTTTGGAAAAAATTTGATATTTGAGGGTGCTCAGATGCAATTTAGTGCAATATTTGAGCAAATTTTAAGAAAAACTACTGCAAATTTTTGACACTTTTAGAAACAAATAAGGGGTTTTCGTCCTTGAACTTAGCGGGCGGAGACAGTTCCGTCCACCACATTTTTACGGGGTGGGGGGGGGGGGGGCTTAAGCTCCCAGCCATTTGTCCTCTGTAAAAAATGTCAAACATTTGCAGTGTTTTCCTTAAACTTTTCATAATATGTCGCACCAAATTGCATGTAAGGACTCTCAAATATTCAGAACTATCCCAAAGGGGAAGGGTGTTCCTTTCCCCAGTATGGCAGTCCGGAACAACGTTCATCTCTCCAGCTGAAAAAAGCTTCCTATACTACTAAGCCCTCACAACGTATTTCCGTCCCTAACCATTACCGAGCAACACGGTCTACATCGAGCCAAACGCCTCACGTGAGAACCCCCAAAGGAAAATGAACAGCAAAAGAATAAGAGGACATGCATGAAATACAACAAAAACGTTTTTCAAAGAAAATATCAATTTGCTAGGATCGTAGTTACGGATTATCCGACCATTTCCTTAGCAAAAGTAACAAGGAAATCCTCATCAAAATGAATCCTTTCCTGGGTAAATTAGGACTGGTGGAACATTTTGGAGAAGAATCAACATTTTACTACTAAAATGTTGTAACCAGGATTTCGCTGAGTATTTTAAGCTGAAATTGGTTGGAAAATCCGTGTTAACGATCCTATTTAATTTATTTAAGAGGGTAATTTGTCGTGCATGTAATATTATTTAAGGGATAAATGTAACCGTAAGATTACCTTTTGTTGTTGAGTACAGTACGGACATAGTGTTCTCCTTCCATAACATCTTGGCCTCCTGGTCGGCAAACCCTGCCCAAATATCCACAACCTTTTCTCCTTTGTGATAGACGGCGAAAGCTGATCCACCTTCATTTTTATCCCAACCAAGTTCAAAATTTTCTCTGAAAATAAATTACTAGAAATTCATAACATATGAAGAGCCGAAGCTACAATTTACTCCCTATAACTTGCAAGTGTCTCATTTTATGGCTTGTTTGTCAACTTGTTATTCCGTATAAACTTAGGTTACAAGAAGATGGTGTATACTGAAAAAGTATCGGGTTATATTGAGTTAATTTCGAAATGTAGTAGTTTATATTTTAGTGCCATATTTCAAAAATAACTTTTTATTGGCTTGACGTTGAAGTTCTTAATGCATAGAACTACTGATAACGTTTGCCGTAGTCGAGAGGATAAAAGCGGTGAAGCTTAGCAACCGTCGGTGAAGTTCTGGGTTCGATGATACCCAGCCGGGTCACAGTGTGGAGTTGCTTTTGTTACAGCGCAGCTTACGGTTTTCTTATCTGAACTGGCCTTTCCAAAAATACAAAATTGATGTAATTTGTTGAGTTGGTCAGCCAGTGCAGTCATGAAGTCGCGATATTATTAAGCCATGGGCTTCCTCTGCGATCGCTAAGTGTCGTAAACACCTGCCCTTTCAAGGCATGAATAGTCACGGTCTGTAGAAAAAAGTATTACTACGAATAAATAAAATACATGCAAAAGCCATAAAATGACTATCTTTCATGTTTCAGTTTGAAATATCAAATTATATCATTTGATCGCAAAGGTGTGTCTTTCAGTAAAATTCCTTATCGACTACCGGTACTGCTTGACAATCCGAGGCTCAGATAACTAATTCAGAAGCTTTTAAGCCGCACCTTTTAACTGACGAATCACGTTTATTCATTGTCGAAAAAAAGTGTTGCAAAACAGATTTCAGGTGTAGGTCAGCGCTTTTACCGAGATGAACCGGTGAGGTGTTATATAGCCTATAAGCCTACAGAACACGTCCCTGCATAACGTGCTACATTTAGAACTAAATAGGCACGAACCTGAAAACGTCTCTCACATCTTCAAATCCTGGAGCTACGGTACCGAAGATTTCTGGCACAGGATAGCTGGTTTTGAAATAACTCGGCAAGATGGAGATTATGATAGCAGTCACAGCTACCAGTAGAGTCTGCCCCAATAAAGACATTTTACAAAGTAGCACTGACCCTTCGTGTCGTCAGATTGGAGCTGCCAACAAGTGAACAAGGCCTTCCTGGAGGTACCTAGATGCACAATTAATGGCCTAGTGAACTGAATTCAGGTGGACTACATAGGCACGTCTTGTTTGCCTTTCAAGTTTTAGAGAAAGCACGGGTGTACTTACCATGGTACTGTCATCAATACAATACATTTATCATTGTACGTGGTTACTCAGTGGAACACGAGCTGTGACTTTTGCTATGTCATGTAGTCTAGACTTTGTTAAAGCTCAACGATTCATTGATTTCTTTACCATAGAGTGAACCAGCATCTCTGCACTGCAACTGTTTCTTGTTCTCTAAAATACACAATACTTTCGCCATGGCTCTCACGCCCGCGTTGAGTCCACACAAAACTGAGTGAGTGATCCCCTTAGTACGATAAAGCCTACTCTTCCAGCAAAGTATCAGTTCTAGAATTGATAGCAATTTTGCGGGGAACGGATGGAATCATCATTGCAATGGTTCTTCTAGCTGTAGGAAAGTCATTTTCCGGATAGGGTGTTTTGCTGGCCCTATATAGACACTAGGGGTGAAGGACTTAAAAGTAAAAATTCTTCATTATGTAGGTCTAAGCGTGTTTTCGTACTTCCCCATTATCTTAGAAGGCCCTACGTGGTTTAGTTAGTTAGTTAGTTAGTTTAGTTAGTTAGTTAGTTAGTTAGTTAGTTAGTTAGTGAGTTAGTTAGTTAGTGAGTTAGTTATATGGGATTTAAAACACACCAGCTAGATAAAAAGTTAAAGTTCAAATACGAAGTTCAAGTTCGGTGCAAGTCCTTTCCTTTATTCGCCTCTTACGACAGGCGGGGAATACTTTGGGCATATTCTACAACCCCCAGCCTACAGGGGGCCTTAAATGGGAACAGAGCTGTGAGGATTACGTGTCCCGGTTCTAAGGTTGTATATCGTTGAGGTGAATGCTGCGCACATCGCGGTTTTACCATAAATATTTCAGAAACGTAACCTCAGTATACTATGAACTTGAAGACAAAGCAAAGAAAATACGTAGGCCTAAATATGTTTTTATGGCAATACACAGGCATATTGCGAACACACTAAACACAAAAGTGACAAAATATTCATAAAAAATAAATATCAAGCAGGCTCGAAACTTCAGACATTAAACCGATTTGCCATAGACGTAAATTGCAACCAACCACATATGTATACGTAAATTCAGGGCATGTTTGAAACAGCTGAAAATGGGGACTTCTTTTAGTTTTAGTCAGAACTACAGCGCGGGATGTTACTTTCTATCTTAAAGTTCTCATGGCGTTACTGGAAGTGATTTTAGGTTTCCGGAAAACTTCCACCGACAGTTCTCCCACCATGTGAGAATAGATTTTTTTTTGGGGGGGGGGGTAGGTGTCTAAGGGGTATGCGTTATTGTCATGGGTGAGAATTATTCAGGGGTTAACCAT
Source organism: Holothuria leucospilota (assembly GCA_029531755.1). Taxonomy (NCBI): domain Eukaryota; kingdom Metazoa; phylum Echinodermata; class Holothuroidea; order Aspidochirotida; family Holothuriidae; genus Holothuria; species Holothuria leucospilota. The sequence goes on from CM055968.1 coordinate 54,899,272, forward strand.
GTTGGAATGGTCCACATGAGAGTTGTCCGTTCAGGGGTGATTTTACACTCATTCAGTTCTTAAAGTGAATAGGGGGTGATTTGATATTAGTGATATTATATTGAACAACAGATGAATCCTGCAGCTGCAAGTATAGGGCAGTGAGGTAGAGCTCTGTGAGCAAACTATATTAAATATGACAATTGACTTAGCCTGGCATGACAATTTAAAGAAAAACAGAAACACCAAATAAAAGTTTCCTCGAGAGGACATAACTCAGCAACACCTTACCCCCACCAAACATATTTTTCTCTAACCTTCTAGTGAAGAATTTACCAACATCGACTAAATATGTTCTGAGCCATAAGCTGGCAACATTTTCGAAGGTATGGAAGGGTGCGGAAACTTACATGGAACGTTGCCGACGTGCCAAAATGGCAAACTTCTGAAAATTGCTAGTTACCGATTTGGTAAAAGTTACATTATTTTGGCAAAGAGGCAAACGTGGGGAGTTACCGTTTTGCATAATAACTTTGTTGAGTTGTGGATGACAATACCAGAAGTATTTTAGAAACTAAAACCATTTTCGTCAAAATGCAAAAAATTGAAAAGTTGTTCATTTAGGCATTCAAAGTATGTAGACAAATTGACAAAGTCAGAAAATCGACTCCTTACATTTTCCATTGTAACTTGACAAAATAGTCAAACATGGAAATTAATCAATATTGATAAGATGCGTTTTTCAAAGGGATCCAGTATTGTCTGTGTGGTGAAAATCATGTAATTCTAACTGATCCCTGGCCTACATAACCATATATACTTATTGCAAAAACCGCACAACACCGCAAATAAGTTTACCTCTGTATTGTAATAAACGGTAGCACTAGAGGTAAAAATTATGAAATTCATGAAACCTATGATACGTTGTAAACGGTTTGTGAAAGGAAACAATTAAAATGGGTAAATAGCTCATTACAAAATAAACCACACAACACTTACTTAAGTCTGTTACTTCAATGCCTATTTGGACTATTAACTTTTTAGAGGGTCGCCTGCCCTTATGGCGAGTCACCATTGCACCCCCTGTAGTTAAAATACTTAAGATGCGATGAATCCATATATACGCGTGGGGAGCTCTTCTCAGCTGAGGGGGGGGGGCATGGGCGTCCGCAGAAAAAAATTCAGGGGGGCAAAAATTTCTAGGGGTGGGCAAAAGGTCCGCGACACCATGAGTTTGCGCGAAGCGCAAGAAAATTTTGCCCAAAATGCCTCCCAGATCGCTGGAAATACCATTTTTAAAGCCTATTTACCACATATAAACAAGGAAAACACGTTTTGTTCGGTTTTTTTCTTTATTTTTATACGTTTTTTCAAATTTTTGATTTTCCAGGGGGGGGGGACAAGTACCCCCCTTGACCATGCCTGCGGACGCCCATGGGCAGATGGGGGGGGGTGAACGTTGTTTTGGACTGGCGTCCTGGGGAGGAAGTCCTCTCCCTTTGAGAAAGTTTTGAACATTTGAGGGTCGTTAGATGTACTTTGGTGTGACAAATTGTAAAAATGTTTGTTAGGGAAAATTAAAGAACAGTTTTGACATTTTTTACAAGGGAACAAATATGGGGTTTTCGTCCCGTGAATAAAGGGGTCCGAAGAATACTTCCGTTCCTATATTTTTAACCGCTCCGCTTCCTACGCCTATGAATGAATCCATAGAACAGTGTGTGTTAGGCTACTGTCAGTGATGCTAACATGCAAATGAGAGTATTGTCTCGGGTATAATTTTATGCAACACACACCCACCTTACCACCTCTATTTTGAAAACTGCACAACGCCGAATTTTGAAGCCCTCATACTTAGGCCTAGCCCAATTATATCATTTACCAATAAAATATAAACAAACTATACATATAGTATAAACAAAGTCATATGGTGCATTCATAGTTTATAGAAGAGATAAAAAAGCATGGGATGTGGACCGGCGGCCAGAGATTTGATTAGACGACACATTTTCATGAAACCGATTATTTGATGCTTTTATCCTACAAGTTCATTCATAAAGTAATCAATGATTAACGATTGTTTCTTCTTCACAGCATGTGCTGAGCTTGCCAGACCGGGGTTAAGGTGAGAAGTTATTCAAACTGGAAAATTTGAAACAGGCGCAAAGCCAAGGGGGCGAAGGGAGCAGCCTCCCTCTTGAACATATTTTAGGTATTTTAATGTTTATTTTTACAATATTGTTATTGTTTCCCCTATTTACATGCGGTAAATAGGCCTGGAAAGTGCCATTTCCAGCGATCTGGGAGGCATTTTGGGCCAAAATTTTCTTGCGCTTTGCACCAATCCATGATGGCGCGGAGCACTGAGAGTCTCTCTATGGGCTTCGCCCCCTCTTGACAAATTCCTGACTACGCCCCTGATTTGAAAATAGTATTGTATGCTCTGAGAAGCCATCTAGTAAAGGCCTGCTTTACACAGGTCTACTGATTGTAAGCCTACTTTATACAGGCAATTTGGCTTACTGAGATAAGCTCAATGTGCATAGGCCCCGTTGTGGATAAACCACGGAGTTTTTATGTTATTTATGAACTTTTCATTCATTTTCAAAGAAGTTTGTGTTAATTAAAAAGGCCAATAGGTCTCCGGACGCCCTCACCACAGTTAACAAATAAAGGGCAAATGCAGTCACCCTTATTTGAATAACCACACCTTTGTATCCTCATTTTCATAGGCCCCCTATGACCTTCCTTGTTTTTTTTAAGCGTTGGCTCTAATTTTTGTTCCTCAAATGTTAAATTCATATAGAACAACTCCTTTTTCACCTTTCATATGCAGTATTTATGGAATGTTACAGCAATGGAAGATACTAGTAAGCAGGGCTCTATCCGAGTCCACCTAATCCGATTCCACTGGCCACCATTCCGGGCCAAATCCGAGTCCAGTACTCTCCGATTTCGAGCCAATTCCAATTCCAGGTCTCCCAATTCCGGGCCAATTGTAGCATCTCCTACAGATGCATTTTGTACTATTTTACTATTACACTCAATTAAAATGGGTACTTTTACGAGTCGGTTTCATAGCCTGGCTCACTGGCACCCTGTTATTAAGGTGGCTGTATGTGACGGTTCATATGTTGTAACGTGCATCAACAACAATGTAGCCTTAAGTGACATTTACGGGATTAATTGGCTCCAAGTCCCAGTCCAGATGCAGCTATTCCGAGCCAATTTCGATCACGAGACCTCCAGTTCCGATTCCGACGAAAACCGGACTCAAGTCCGGACTCGGACGTTACAGCCCTGCTCGTGAGGGAAATAATTAAGAGGACACTTGTACAACTGATGTTTCAAAGTCACGTTGGGATATATTCCCTTTAGAGTCATGTGATGTGACTGTGTGGGCATGAAAACTCAAGTCTTGAGTTTTCCCTCCACAATCGATCGCTTTAAAACGTATAAAGGTAGATACCAGTTGCATGAATACCAAAGTCACTTTTCTACTTTTGTAACAACCCGAAGAACACTTTCCTGCAACCTGGCGATCCTGGAATCGTAAAACTGTATTCCCAATACGGCACTATAACGGGTGACAAACCCGTAGCCAATCTTGTTGTCAACGTCGGAGTATCCTATTTGGCCACCAGCACCTGACGATCCGAACAAGTTACCCGCCTGACAGAAAAGTGAAAGGACGAAAATATCGTAGATCAAGAATCTATCAAAGAGAGTTATGTAGTATGTTGCACACGAATTTCAATTTTAAATGGCATATCATTGTACTGTATAAATGGCGTATAGGCCTACATTTTATTTTAATTATAAGCTTTAGCCATCTAGATTTGACACTACAAAATAATTAAATGTCTCATCACTTTAACTACATGCATACTTACAGCGTCGCCGTCCGGGGGATGTGGGTATTGGCCTTCAGTCAATGTCTTTGCCCCCACTTACCGGGCCCATGTCCCGACGTGAATTTATACAAAGGTACACAGTTAACAGGAGCATTGAGCACTCACAACTTTTCCCCCAGCATTTCTTCCCCCTCCTGCCCCCACCTTTGAAATTCTGGCGACGCCACTTTTGCTGATCTTTGTAAGTGCCCGTACATTACTGACCTGTTACTTAAGGTTGCATGGAAAGTATAAAAGTATTAAGTGGCAGCATGAAGCAAACGTAGTTTTTTTTTCGCTTGTTAAGTGTTGAAAATCTATACATAAGTAACCTTACATTTCCTGGTTGCGGAATAATATCCATTCCGTATTTCCATTTCACTGGTAGTCCAAATAGAACCAAATCTCCTGTCCGCTCCCTTTTATCGTTGACATAGTCCATGATAATTCTTTGAGAGAGTAAAGTTTTGTTGCCCAGTTTCCCTCCATTTGCAAGTATTCCGAATAGTTTGGCAATCCCTCTTGCAGTGGCAACGCCGCAGATAGACGGTATTACAATCTGATTCACTTCGGGGTCCATTCGTCGTTCTATCTGTCAATCAAATCAAGAAACAATGTCTACGAGAATATATGAAGTTTTACTTCAGGTCAATACAAGACTTTCTCTTCAACATGGATCATGGATCGAAAACTTGGTCCAGGTAGTAGCTTTATGCATGGATTTATGTAGTTTCATATTCAAAGTCAGGTTAACCGTTCATACTTATTCGCAGGGGGGCACTAGGCGAGGAAAGAGATAAAGGAAATGGTGCTCATTGGGGAATCCTGGCCCAGGGGAGAAAATTTTACAATTTCGTCGGGTATCCTTATTGAGTACGATGAACATTAGCATAACCCAAAAGTATTATGGGGGGCTCCTAGGGAGCTCAACCATTTCAGTAGAGGATTCAAATAAGAAATTAGTATAATTTTTTTTACTCTTGAATTTTCCGGTGGACATCCTGGGGGATAGAGGCGCTGGGAGTTTGCCCCAAAGCCACTCCCTCTTAGCTTCGTCACTGACCATGAATTATGTAATTACGGAGACTATTGAGACCGATGGTTTACTTGTGTTTTCCTCTAAAGAAGTACAGACTCTTCTAAACAAACCAAAAAATCTCGACTCTCATGGAGCACCACAAATCCTGCTGACGCCCCATCGCCCCTGTCAGGGCTTCAGTTTGCTGCCCCCTCGCTTTTGGAAGTTCGCCCCGCCCACCACATGGGGCAAATCCTGGCACCACCCCCTGATTACTGGGATCTGATTATGGCAAAACTGTATGGTATAAATATCAGCTAGCTGCTAACAAGGGGTGTGCCAAATTATATACCTCACAAACTTGTCCGCAGTTCGACACTGTACCTACGAACAACTTGGCACCTCCCATTATGTAACCGTAGAACATTGAGCGGTAAACCGAACTCGTCAATAAACCGTGTATAATGTCAAAAGTGCTAGGTTGCACATAAACCAGTCTTCCAACACGAAGCATTTCTTCTCTCGGTGTTCCAATAAAAGCGTCGATACCTTTTATGAAACAAAACAAAACAAAGAATGTAATTATGATGGTTGATATGTTAGGTATGGTTTGTTATGTTTGTGCATAGCATCTTAGCGGATATTTGTGTTACATAATCTTGCGACCAAATAAATGGGCATAGCAGACACTCGCACATCATCTAGAAACAGTGCAACTATATTAAGTACATTTTTAAAACATGAAAGCTCAGATTAAAGGTTAATAACAATTCAGTGCAGGAACTATGGTCACGTGATAAAAAGAATGGATCATAACTTCATGAATTATTACCATAAGGGTATACTAATTCAGATTTGATGCTATTACATTATTTTTACTATGTTAAAATGAAAATTGGATGAAGTTAAGCTTTTTTAAGCTTGTGAAACATATGAACTTTCCTAAGTACCAACAGTGAGCACTCCTACTGCTACCATGAAAAAGGAGGTATAGTCAAAACTGAACCGTACGCTAATTCATTTGGCCCCTTTCCTATCTCAGTGGTGCCTGAAATTTCATTCTCACCACTCATCTCAGGCACGGATGATGGAATATTGACAAGGCCCCGATCCTATCTGCCTACAGAAGGGCGCAAGACAGGATCAAAGCTGACTGCAGCTGAGATTTGTGACTGCCTAGGGAAACTGAGTGGTGTCCTAGGCTACATTGTGTAAAATCACACATAATGTGAATGTGCATGCGGTTGCAATTTGTGGCTACCTTGAGCGGGGCTCCCATAGAGTAAAGGAGCACTCACCCACGGCTTTTAGGGAGACGACCGCCCACCATCCCTATAAATCGGCCAATGACTAAGCTGTGGTCACTTTCGTAGAGAAAAGTGGTAAAATTGTGATGCTTAACTAACCAAAAGGTTTGGCAACTTCATCCGAGAAGAACTTTCCAACCGTTCGTCCTTCTGAATCAACTCTCCGAACAAGAGCGTCTACGTAAAATCCAATAGAAATAGTGTGGTATCCATGTGCTGTTCCCGGTTCCCAGAGTGGTTTAGTTTCAGCTAAAACTTTATCTAATGCATCGTGATCTTGTACAAGGTCAAAAGTCATTGGTTGAGATAATATTGGTAAACCAGCCTAAAGAAACGAAACAAGCTACGCATAAGTTGGAAGAACAAAGTGAGGGTACTATGTATCTGTGTATACAGAAGTGGTAACCCCCCCCCCCCTTGCCAAGGTCATTTAAATTGAATGTAACTATTGACTTAATTGTTGAGAAACACATTCATTTTGAAATTTTGTATAGAAATTGTGTAAACTCATTTTACCTCGTGTTCCATCAGCATCTCGACGGTTACCTTTTCTTTTCCGTTCTGAGCAAATTCTGGCCAGTAGTCGGAAACGGGCTTCTTGAAGTCAATCAACTCACGATCAGCAAGTATGGCAATACAAAGGGCACAAAGTCCTGAGTTCCATGAAAATATCATAAAAGGAAATTTAAAAATGTTCTATGAAAATTTTCAATGGATTTATAGTCTTCAAAAAGGTGAAACGTTGGAGGTTCAGTATCACGTATACCGTAGTATCATTGTGACATGCCGAGATATTTACTCTTTTGAGACTGATAAGTCCGAAGGCTTGTAAGCCCCAAAGATATTTCCTTTCTTACTAGTATGTTTCTCTATTGATTTTAACTTTGAATCTCATTAATGCAGATTGGCAAAGTTTAAACATAAAATTTTTAAAATGGTTACAATGATGTGGAAGGCTCGTATCCCATTTGTGTCCATAACAATAATCAAAAATTAGGCCTACCTTTTGTTGTTGAGTACAAGACGGACATAGTGTTCTCCTTCCATAACATCTTGGCCTCCTGGTCGGCAAACCCTGCCCAGATATCCACAACCTTTTCTCCTTTGTAATAGACGGCAAAAGCCGACCCACCTTCATTTTTATCCCAACCAAGTTCAAAATTTTCTCTGAAGTAGGACCAGAAAATAAAAGCATGAGTTTGAGCCGAACGTAGGGGAAGGGTGGGAGCGGAGGCGGGGGCAGGTGAGGCTGATTGGGGAGATGGAACTGAGCATTGGTGGGTGACGAAAGAAGGCATACCTGCAGAGGGGGGCAGTAATGTAATCAACGAGGAGGCTTTTCAGTTAGTAACGGATGTAGTACATTATTTGGGAAAGAGAAAAGAAAGGTAACGGCCTGGTTAAGAGGAGTGCCCCTTCCTTGGCATTTAGCGTACCAGGAGAAGTTTTACTAGGAATGCCTCCTAGACTACTGAGAAATAGAACATGCTATGCCTTGTGTAAGCATTCTTTAGGTTTAGATCTAATATTCAAACTTGTCAAATTATTCGGTAAAATCACTTTGAAAAGGGAAACTTTTCAGAAGCTCTTTATTAACTGAGTTTACATTTGGCACAGGTAATTGAAGGTAATCATATTTTGACATGTAACTCACGTGACATGCATTTAAGAACGCAAAAGGTGCGTCTACGGGGAGGAGCCGGGCCTCTTTCGGGAAAATTTTAGGGAGGAAATCCTTTAATACGATTAAGGTTTGGCAAACATAACCAGGATAATGAGATTTTTATCATTTTCATATGCAATAAATTGGGGCAGGAAATGTTTGTCAATTTTGCAATAATAAGAGGCTCGGGTCGGTTTCGTTTCCACCTGATGCGTGCCTAACATTGGTCAAAATGCATGATGACAGGTCCTATATAAAAAGGGAGTAGCCCGCTAGTAACCATTCTGCTTGGAATACATCTTGCTTGCGTTCTTGTAGGTAATGAAATTCGGTCAAAAACCATATGTAACGGTACATTAAAAATAATCATTTTATACTAAACGAAAATTACTTTCGATAGAAGGAAAGATCAGAGGTTAGGGAATGAAGGCTACGACCAAAGTCCATATTCGTAGTTGTAGAGATCAGTGCAGTGTTTCTGTTTAATTCATCCAGAAACAAGACTGAAAGTTTATCTAAAAGGGAATCCCCGTTATGGAAATTTCTTGGGCGACTGAAAGAAAAAGATGTCAAGGCTCTGCGGTATTTACAAAATTGTGACCATTAGAATGAAGCATTTACCTGTCTCCAAATGGCACTGGATGCTCACTAAGCAGACTGTATTTAATAAAAACCACAATTTCGCCGTTTTGTTAGACTAACTCGCACTAGCGGTTTAATGGTTCGGGGAGTGCGGGTTTGTGAGTGGGGATGACGGATCATGTTAATGTTTGCATTGGGCTTTAGAAAGTCACATGTTTCCCAATAAGTGTTACCGTTGAGACAACTTCCAGGTATACCAGGTATAAACTTCTACGGTGGCGGATCCGGTACCCCACCAAGGAACTTTGAAAAAAAGAAGCCCTCGTATGTGATTTAGTGGGTTTTGGGTACATTTAAATTACAATTATGACAAATATATTCATGCATTTTCTTCAGCATGCAGAAAGTGAAAAACGCTTAGACCACTCATGGTACACGCGCGAAGCGTGCAGAAAATTCTGGTGTTAAGTAAGTACTGAAATTTCGTGTGAGTACCTATACCCCTCATAGACGTATCACCATAATGTGATCCCTGGTGTGGTGCTTGGCTCAGCCTTGGCAGCAACGTTCGCATATCAAATTTTAAGGCACAGGTATCTTTAATAAAACGGTCATAAGCCTTTGAAACGAAGCTATTTAATTATCCTTATATGTTATTAAGTGCAGTGGCGTAGCTAGATATTTTGTGTGTGTGTGTGTGTGTGTGTGTGTGTGTGTGTGTGTGTGTGTGTGTGTGGGTGGGTGGGGGGGGGCAAAAGCAAAAAAATTCCGACACATTATTATCTTGAAGTAATGATGTACTATTTAAGCTTAACGCCACCATTATCTGGCGTGTAGCGCGCGGAAAAAATTAGATTAAAATATCTCCGAGATTGCCTTAATTGACACTTCCAGGCCTTGTCAGTAACCATTTCAATGTGTAATTCTGCTTAAAAACATTTGAAGTGTTGTAAGTGTTTCAAATGAATTGTCTTTATTTATTTCCGACAGAGACTAGAAATTTCCGACAGAGTCTTTCGGAGGATTTGTGTGTGTGTGTGTGTGTGTGTGGGGGGGCGATACCGTAGTCCCCATGCCCCCCTAGCTACGCCACTGATTAAATGCGTTAAAAGGGCAACAAAATCGCAATCTAGACAGTTTTCGAACATAAAAAGAGACTAAAAGATAATCGACAAATCAACAGTGGGTCTCCGAATCCAAATCGCTATATAAAGGTATGTTTTTGCACATTCTTATTGGGGGCACATGCGGGCACGACAAATTTGGGGGACGCACGTGCCCCCTGACACCCCTTGGCGACGCCACTGCATACGAGTCTATCTAACCTGATTCCGAGCCAATTCCGATAAGCTGTTTCATGATCATTACAACTGCACAAGTTAGAGCAAAGATCAAGTGGGACTGCTCGATTGATCATGGCACGTACTCACGTTTATTTACTGTGGTAGCCGATCAACTCTAGCTCTCGCTCACGTTTCAGTAAACCTCGTTTAAGTTAAAGAGTTTTAAATGTATTACAGTATCAAAACATTATTTATCAAATACAGAATGAGACCGACGCAATGCTGCACCTGGAGATATCAGAATTTTAATATCGAATAACGAATTTGTTCCAATTTGTACAATGCAAGTTGTGACACTTTAGACTATGATAGCAAGAGTTCTCTCGATTTTCCCGTGTCTTCCCTTCAACAGACCCAAGTTGACCATGGAACAGTTCGGACCTTCTGCAAAGATTTTTAATCTGTCTCTAAATTCAGTGGCGTAGCCACGAGGGGCTCGGGGGCTTAGGTCCCCCAAACTTCCGCCAGCCCCCCCCCCAAAAAAAAAAAATTGAAGGTTATGTGTTAAATGTCTAAATATCACTGACGGATTAGGCCTATCATTTAAAATTCTATCTTTCTAAATTCTCACTCATTTCAAATTGTCAAACTTTCCGATCTAAACAGGTTGGTAAAACTCTTAGGCTATAACAGGTTTCTGTTTCCAACCTTTATCAGGTTTATGCGTCGACGCCGGAAGTATTTTTCACAAAGAGAAATAGATTTCTGTTTATTATAGGCTGAGCCATTATGTAGGGCTGAAAATTCTAGACGAAAGCACAAGCTAGCAAAAAATAGTTACGGGCTAGTCACGGCTGCTTGTAAGCGGAATATCTGTACTCTTTGTATGTTCTTAAAAGAACCATTTAGAGTTGATTATCAATTAAGCCAATTTCTGGTCGTCTCGGATAACTACAAAACTTTGCCCATGCCTTTCCTACGTTTAAAACACATCGCAGCTCTTGCAAAACTTTAATGCAGGGACCCACATCAGTAAGTGTTCATACTAACTCAGTTGTGCTCAGACTAGCCCTATTCTAAATGTACTAAAACTCAAAAGCATTACACTGGAAAATTTCAGTTCGGAACAGTTTTCCTGAGGCTTCTGAAATACTAAAACACAGGAGCTTCCGGGGGTTTCGCCCCCTGGACCCCACCAGGAACCCTAGGGCGGCCCCTGGACCCCTCCCATTTTTGGCTTCGCGCTTAGCGCTCGCGGTGCACGCTACGCGTGCACAGTTGGCCCCCCAAAATGTGCTCTGGCCCCCCAGTTATGAAATTCTAGCTACGCCACTGTCTTTAAAAAGCAAAAAGGGGCTTTCTTTTTTGATCACATGGTATGAAACTTCCAGCAACCACCCAGACTTCAAATATCAAACTTTGCTCTTCTTGTGATCGGAACATCCTAACTGTTAGTGAAACAATGTCCGTGTTTCTTTAAGTTTCAGTGATGTCAAAATATGTACAACATGCCCACGGGTTATTTGTGGGTTTTATGAGCATGGGGGCCCATGTGTTTTGATGCAATGGGCAAGTTCTGAGTCCACAAGGGCATCGTAGCCCATATTGGCCCCAAGTGGGCATGTTGACAGGGAGGTGGCCTAACCTTTTTTCATTCCGGTTTTCTCTCCGATGGAATCCGACTGAAAGCACTACACGCTGTAAAAACAGTATTTAGGAATTAAACACTTTTCTAAACACTTTCTTGTCCCCACTTTGGAAACACGTTACACTCTATACACGTTTAGGAAGTAAATACAAAATGTTTAGGAATTAAACACATAATGTTTAGGAATTAAACACATAATGTTTAGAAATTAAACATGTGTGTTTAGGAATTAAACAGATTTTTAAATTGGGGGCAAAAAGTGTTTAATTCCTAAACACGTTTTTTAGAGTAAGTGGATGGATCGGTTAGTTAGTTAGATGAGGTTTAACGTCCCAGTTTCCAACCAATTGGTTCAAGTCGAGACGACCAGTTGTGGCTCACTGGCTTGTTTTCCCTACTCCATTGCTTATGCTGAGCACCAATCACAAAGGCAGTAAGTTCCATTTTTAAAGTCATTTTAAGTGGATGGATCGGATCCAAGTGGCTTAATCGAATCCATCCACTTATATGGAAGTTTTGTTTTCCCAGTTTTCAACAATCAAATCATTGAGTTGACCAGTTTTGTGTTCATTTTTTCTCGGGTAGCAGACAGACAGGCAAAGTCCATTTGTACAGAAGAGAAAGCGGCAAATGCGGCAAACTCGCCATTTCTCAGCGACACATTTAGTCCTTTCCAAAGGACAAAATCGTTTAGTTTTTGGACGTTCCAAAGCTTAAACCCGTGCAGAGATTTTGGAGGATCCATGAACAAAAATTGTGTTGAATTTCTATGAAAAAGGATATTTTATGACTTCACATTAGTTCTAACTGAGCGCTGTTGATCAAAACTGTGTTGTACTACACATATCACAAACGTATATGCAGTGTTGTTACGTATTAAAGCACACTGAATGTTGTAATACCGAATGATCTTTTGTCCACACAGCGATTCGTAATCATGAAACGTCTCATTCCTTTGTCCCCAATTCCGCGTCCTGCCGGACAATGTTACTAGTATATCATGCAAAGGCATTTTAAACTATAGCTTGAACAAAATTAATTGAAAAGGTAATTTTTAAGAGTCAATTCATTGTCTGACCAACCCCGTAGTTTAGTTGACTATGTGTGACCATGTGGGCTCCCTATGTGTTTAAACTGAGCATCATTTGTACACCATCCGTGCACCAATGAAGACTAGCGATTTGACCAAGTTTCATTTTTGTGGACTCGGCTGGAATCATCCGTCCTCCAAGCTTGAGTCCAGCTGCAGCCCACTCCGGGCCGTTCTGATTCCGCGACCTTCCATTCCGAGCCAATTTGGAGTCCAGTGAAAACGGACTCGACTCGAGTCGGGAATTAAGTCCGAGTCCGTGCTCGGGTGGTACAGTCCTGGTGTCCTCCATAGATGCCCAATTTTTCTGAGAACGTTCATGGAAGGTTGGCATTTGTTTGAGGTACCACAAAAGAACGGGCCGAAACCGTTAACGAAAATGTTTGATTAAATTTTTGGTCTCAGTCGGAATACAACTGGGTGCATTTTCATAAAAAGAGTAGGCCAAATATGTAAAGGTTCATGGAGATCAACAGGCCCCTACAATTCACGGATACACCGAGGCGGGAGGTAAGTGTGGAGTATTAAAGAAATAGTGAGGGCGCTACAGCCCACGGCCCCACAGGTTGGAAAATAGCCATAGCATTGTGAAAAATATTCTGTAGCTTCCTACTTTTTTAAATCTCTGTGAGACACATCTCTTATTTGTGAAATAAATAAACAGGTCTATTAGACTTGCATGTTAAGGTATTTGGACGGTAATGACATTTAATACCTCACACTTGACTGTGCATGTGTCAAAAGTCGACGGAGGGCCAAGCGCTGGCGTCTTGCCCACGCACATAGTATTAGCACACAAGAAGTGTACAATACTGTGCAATACCCGTACGTAATTGAATAGTTGTTTTCAGTTAGACATTGACTTTTTTCTCTCTGGTAATTAACATTTACATGGCCCGCGGAGATACAAGTGAGTTGTGAGAGATGAATTACTGTGAAGAATGCCAAGACAGTTATACAAATATCCGATACCCCTTCGCTGCATCATCATGAATGGTATACAGTTTTACGCAGGCTACAAATGTACAGCTACCATATCTGTGCGTAGTATTATCGAAATGGTTTTGTCTGACAATATTTCAGACATTTAGCAGTACCCCGGTATACACCACATACATAGGCCCTACCTGAATACCTCTCTCACATCTTCAAACCCTGGAGCTACGGTACCGAAGATCTCTGGCACAGGATAGCTGGTTTTGAAATGGCTCGGCAAAATGGAGACAAAGATGGCAGTCACAGCTACCAGTATTACTTGTCTGATGAGAGACATTTCTATACATTGTACGTAGGCTCTATAGTTGTCTTCGCTCGTATTCTTTGCAATTAAGGATCAAAGTTCAAATTTCGATAAAAAGAAAACCTCCTGAACTTCGATAACTACATTTCCTTCTCACTTCTATATACATTCAGTCGGTGTGAATGACACGAAATTGAGAACAAGTAGCTCTACTTTCGAAAGAGTTGTTCGTTTTAACTTCGCTTTGCGCGTAATCGAGAAGCCTAACAATCAATGAAGTAGTTACAAAAGATCCCTTGCAATATAGTCTTTCAGCATTTTATTGTATGCCTAAGGTCACTTCAGCAATGTGGGCTATCATGCAGGCTTTGCAGTGAGCTGTCATAAATTCAGTGTAAGGATGTACACTGCAAGGAGTATTCTGCCTTTGCCAGTAGACCTATATTGAGATGGGTTAGTTAGTTAGTTAGTTAGTTAGTTAGTTAGTTAGTTAGTTAGTTAGTTAGTTAGTTAGTTAGTTAGTTAGTTAGTTAGATGAAGTTTAACGTCCCAGTTTCCAACCAATTGGTTCAAGTCGAGACGACCACGGCCTTTTTCCAGTTGTGGCTCACTGGCTTGTTTTCCCTACTCCATTGAGTATGCTGAGCACCAAGCACAAAGGCAGTAGGTTCCATTTTTAAAGTCTTTGGTATGACCCTGCCAGGATTTGAACCCTAGACCTTCCGGCTGCAAGTCGGATGCTCTAACCACTTGGCCACTGCAGTGTGATGGGAACCCATCATGCAGAATTCTGAACTTGGCTGAGCGGTTGGACACGTTCAGTCTTAAATATCCCTAGGGAAGTATCTCCATTTGGGAATAGTCGGTGTTGATTTTGTCCTTCGTCTTCGGTTGATAGTGTGATACTGTTAATGTGATCGTCCGATCATCTTTAGCCTTTCTTTTCGCCCACATACCGACACACATCAGAAATCAAGAAATTCAGTTTCGTGTCCCATGAGTTCGACGTTCGTTTGTAAAGATCGTAACGTTTTCAAGATTCATTGGTAAATTATTAAATCGGAAGAAGAAATCACTTGCCCTTAGGCCTAATCACGTGGGGTTATATACAAATTAGGTATAATGTATAGCACATTAACACTTAGATGAGTTTCTGTCAGTTTAAGTCTTCCAAAAAACTCCATAGACATGACTCTGTACGAAGTGACCGCATATCTCTGATTCGTTCATCCACCTTAAAACTCAATCCGATCCAAGGAGGATTTACAGGACAATGTGAGACACTCCTACGATGTTGTGGGGATTTACTTAAAGATCCAGAGCTAGCCTAATGATCTGAATCGATCGGATATGTCATGGAAATGTGGAATCAAATAATCGATTAAATCGAGTGGATGAAAACAGCATTTCTCTCAAAATTGTGAGGTAAGTCTTGCACCATGAAAGATTATATATTTATGAAAGTTAAAGGGTTAATCCTTATGAACCGTTCGTTAGTCCAGACCTGTAGCCAAAAAGGCTTGGGGGGGGGGCAGATAACTTCTATGGGGGATTTTGTTGGGGAGACTAGCTAAAATCCATTAGAGCAATAGTAAGTTTTAATTTTCTACAATTCTACGAGGTGAAAGTTTTCCTAGGAGGGAGCTACCTCTAGCCCACACCTTGAATACCGGCCTCAGTTGGCCAAAACTGCTCCGAGGTAACACACCTCTGCAAAACTATATTTCTTTTACCAGTGTTTGAGTTGTGAAGAGACTACTACGGACGGAAGTTAGCTGGCAGACTGCGTGCATATGGCGCCTGCGGCACATTTTTAAATGACTGGAGGTTCTGCATTACGATTTCCAAAGTTCCCTCGACTCTGGCCAAGAGCCATGGGGCGAACCCAAACGTTACCTACTAAGGAGTTCTGCTCCCCAAAGGAGCTACGTCCCCAATAGGACAACAAACTTAACTGACCAACCTGTCGACCCTCAGACTTCTACATCAATGGTCTTTCCTGCGTGGTCCCGCATTGGGGGTCATGTATTGGGGTAACAAAGTATAGTAACACAAATCAAAGTGATCTTTGCCAAACTTACATTCAAAAACGATAAACAGATATAAAACATACATTTAGAAATTAAACCATTGCAATTTATTTCCTTTACAATGTTTTCATGAGATGCCTAAAGAATCTGGAGTCGAGGGGATGGCAACAGCTTTTCTCCCGACATTGCAGACTAAAGTCTTGAGTAAAAAGCCTTTTATTTATGAACACTTAAAGGGTTAATCCTAATGAACGAAATAGTTCAAATGTCTTCTATGTGTCAAAGTGTCAGCGAACGAAATGTTGCAAATGTTCCTAAAATAGCATTAGAAAAGCATCGCGCTTGCGTCCCGCCATTCACGTTATATCGAAAGGGTTATTAACTGCTTTATTGCAGTGTCAGCAGTTCAACGAAAGGAAAATTTAGCTGACTTTTTCCCACACATTAATTTATGTTAGCGATATCGAAAGAGATCATTAACGCCCCAATAACCCATAATATGGAAAATGTAGAATAGGATATCTTACTTGTGTTATACATACGGTTGACAACAGCAGGGGGTTTGCCGGCGGGGGCAACTTCCCAACAGGGGACTGCAATCTCAAGCCCCGACAAAGGTGACGAGTTGCCGGCAGGATAGCGAAAGTAAATCTTTCGGCGAGGGAAAAAATTGAAAAGTTTGGGTTTTTGTTGAGGAAAATCCAAATATGGAAGGGAGGGGGGGGGGAGAGGGTTCTTTAGAAAATGTGCCTTCCTTTTAAGCAACATCATTGAAGCCATCGGGGCGACCGTTCACAGTCAGGGAGATGATTTATCGTACCCATCAAGGCTCGTCGACGAAATTGGTACCAGGGGGATCATACCCCCCCCCCCGTGATTCCCGTAGTATCATCTGTGGGCGACTGGCCGGCTCAGTTAACACGAATAATGATTTGATAAGTGCGGTGGAAGTAGGTCAGGGAAAAGAGGCATAGCTCTCACTATTTACTAGACTTTCGACAAAAGAAATGAAAACTAAAGAAAAGAAGACCAGAGAAACAAGGAGGGAGTTCGAGTATCTTTTGTAATGAAAAATGAAGGAAGACATTACTATAACATGTTTTACAAATGTTCTTTGTCGGCGCTCTTCCTGCAGCTCTTCATAAACAGTCAAATTACTAATTCTTGTAGAACACCCTTTGTGACTTTATTAGTGTTACTATATACCACATTTATACTCTACAACTATCAATTTGCCCCCATCAACAACCTCTTTAATCTTAAATTCTAGCTTCTGTCGTTATATAGTCGGTGTCCAACTATTACCAAACCAGAAAGTGATTCCTTGCCGAAAAATTAGTCCTTACGAGTCTTTTGTCATTCTGTATGATGAGGAGGATGCGGGGCGGTGCTGGGTGGTGTTGGCCAGTGTCTGACAGTGCCGGGCTGTGTCAGGCAATGCCGGTGTCCATTACTCCTTTCTTGAAAAATTGTTTTAACAAGGTTTTCAGTTTTGACCTCTGGTGCCTAGCTACTACCAAAAAAGTGAAATCGAGATTTAAGTGGTATATTAGTACACTTCAATGCTATTTGAAGATGTTTAAATGCTTCATTCTAATGCCCATTATTGTGTAAATACCCTGGAGCTTCCGAGGTCTTCAGCCCTGATCATCCATCTGCAAGGGTGGCGCCAGCGGGGGGGGGGGCAGGAGGGCCATGGCCCCCCCGTCGGGGAAGGCTGGCCCCCTCGTCGGGGAAATTTTTCGGTTTCGTCGGGGAGCTGTTATGTATGCGATAAAATATGTAGTCCCCGACAACGCCCAGTCGCCCCGACGATTTACTTAATTTTGGTCTAAATTAGGGCAAATTCTTCAATAAAAACCCCAAATTTTCCAATTTTCTTCTTCAAAGCCCCATTTTTTCAAATTTTCCATGGAAATTGCCGGCAATTTTTTCAAATTTTCTCCAAAAACAGCCTAAAATTTTCGGCGCGCTTCGCGCGCCAAAATTTTCCTTCAAACATCGTTGCGGCACTTTATTTCCTTCGTTGAGACTTTGGGTTGCTGGCCCTCCCGTCGGGGAGCTTGGCCCCCCCTGTCGGGGAAATCCTGGCGCCACCCCTATCCATCTGGGAATTTCCCATGGAACTCACCGGGGACTCTATGGTGGTTCCTATACTCCACACCTGGCAAGCGCTCCGCGCACTCGCGACGCCTTCGGCCATGTTGGGTCATTCACCCGGGCTCTCCCACCCCGCACTTTCGGACATCAAATCCTGTCCTGCCTTAGAGGATCAGAACCAGAGACATTGTCAACTCAATTACATTGGTGTAACATACAAAGTTCCGTTCAAGCAGTGCATGTAAGAGCCACATAAAGTCCCATACTAATGTCGGATGAGCCCATTGCTGTGTAGCGAACGCTTGGTGGAGCTTTACGAACGATAATACAAATCAAAGATCTAACTAGGGAAAATAACATTGACGGTTCTTGATTTATAAATGATCTACCGATGGAATTGTACAAAGTATGTACGAATCAAGGACATTATTTGACATTATACTGCCAGGCCATAAAGAGAAAGAGAATTCAGCGATCGAAAAGCCCCAAATCTGTAAACACGTTAACTTACGTGCTCCTATATACGTCAGCTGAGCTCACCAGCTCCTAAATACTTTAGATGTCCTACATTTTCGTCTCCGCTCGAAGTCTTTGGTACTACATGCGGCGTGCTAGTTTTTTTTTTCGTAAGATAGAAATGGAAAAATCAGAAATTTTTAAATTTGTTTATGATCATGGTTAGGATTAGAATTAAGGTTAGGGTTACGTGGATGAGGGATATTTGACCTCTTCTTTCATAATCCGGTGTCAGAATTACAAAAAATTGGTTGAAAAGCTGTTATTTTGGAATCAGGGGCGTGGCCAATTTCCAAGAAGCTGATTCGTCCATAGGCATGATTCTTCCATTGCCGTCCTACGATAAAAAAAAACTCGCATGCGGCGTGAGAGGCTTGCTCGCATTCATTGAAACTTAGTCTTCTGTTATGATAAAGGGGAATTGTGAGCCAAGATTGGGTGGAAGTCGACATGTTGTATTACAGTGACCAGCCACAAAGAGTCAAGAAGACTTGACCTAGAGTGGGGTGTGCCATGTGGAACTTCTGAAGTCTGAACATTATATAAATACATCTCCCCAATTGTAAGATAGAACAAGGCCTCGAAAATTGTAGCTCATAGCAAATAACAGAAATAAAGAGAGATCGTCGAAAGTAAGTGACCATATATTCTACAATACATGACACAAAGTATTTTAGGGGAAGTCTAGTGTCAAGGAAAGATAGAAGAAGTAAATTGAATTGGTCCATCTTACCTCAATGGCAATCTCACTCTTTAACCTTGTCGTTTTTTTGATCTGCCGAGCGGAAAGTTTTATAGATAGATTACATCACACAGTAATTTGTTACCCGCTGAATGTTTAAAGTTTTTCTTTATTTCTCTTGCTAAAAAAATGTATTTTGTCAAACATACCTGGGTTCCCTCAAGTTTTTTGTTGAGGGAGTACATAAAAGTGAAAAAGTGTTGTTATGATTATATAACAGAACTGAAGTTAATGAAACCATGGAAATAAAAAATGACAGTCTCATTTCTTAAACTTTTCCGGGGGTGGGCTTCTACTACCCAGTTTCATCCCTGATGGCTTATCATTTTTTGGGGTGTTCTGTAGGGAATCTAAATTTATAAAGTGCCCATTGCCTCATGAACCATCATTTCTTTATCAAAAGCCTTGGATGATTCTGAGTTTATACGTCGTACTTTGAAAAAAAAACATCTGATTTCTTTTCCCAACTCACTTTCCCTCAAGACACTTTGGAGACGAGGGTTGATTTACCATCGAAGGCCTTCTGCGCCAAAACCTTTTCCAAGCTCATGCCCACAAGTGTAAAAAGCGCGGGTGGGGTCTGCAGTCTTCCCACCCCCTATTCGGGCAGAAAACTGCCCCTTCTCGGAAAAAAAATTTGCTCTTTGTCGGGAAAATTTGCTCTTTTTACAGGCAAACTTATCATAAAGTATCACCAATTCAACTTTCCTGCAACATTGCTTAACCCTAAAAGTAGTTTCGTATAGCTGAAGGCTTATATGCTCATGCCTTAAAGGTGATCAGTCGTCTTGAAATATTCTTTGTGACGTCAGCCTTTTCTTGACATGTTTCTGCAGTCGTCACTGTTCAAGGATACACCGTACAAGCATGGTATAGCTAATCGGTAAGCAAGAAGAGACGGCTTGTAGCTGTATACCTACTAGCTAGCTATACCGATGTCATCATAGCTACTTGTACGGTGTATCCTTGAACAGTGACGACTGCAGAAACATGTCAAGAAAAGGCTGACGTCACAAAGAATATTTCAAGACGACTGATCACCTTTAATTCCTGTCACCTATCGCCTTGTTCAGGTAAAGAGTAGTTACATCTTCTGAAATTTCCTGTTACACATCTAGAAAATTCCCTCTTCAAACATTATTCAACACCTTTACAAACACACACAAAGGTCACGATAAGCCATTAGGTTTAATTTTTAAGGTAATGCTAAAACGTAAATACTCTAGCAATTCATTTTATGATTCAGGCTTGTATGATACAAGCCTAAGTTTTATATATTTGTACGTGAATAAATAGTCATCTTTGTGAGATCAGGCTTCTGCAGAATGGCTTTATAGGCATCCATTAAACTTATGAGGAAGTTAAATAGAAATCAAATGCTAATCGTCTACCCCCGAAAGCATGGGCGGCGATCCCGGAGGACAGGGGACATATCCCCGAATATTTGAGACATCGCCCATTTACTTTGATTTTTCACACAGTATAAATTATTTGAAATGGGTTCATGTCCCCCCAATATTGAGAACAAATCACTGCCGCTGCCTGAAAGGTGAAAAACCCCTCTTTGAGGTCACCCCCTTGCAAATACACCGGAGAAGAGTAATGGCAACAATACTCTTCAGTTGTATTATTTTGCGGTCATTTTCTTCCACACTTCAGCGAGCTGTTCAGTTTGGAGGAGTTTGCTTATGTCTTGGAGGGTTCTCGTATTACTCCATAATGAAGCTTTGTAATTACAATCATGGCTGTAGAAAATTTGTTGGGCGCAACCGATTTTTCGGACATTGCCATGTAAAGCCCCACCTATCTGCTACCGATAAGCCACATTCAGTTACGTTTTGTAAGCACCGTTCGTTGATTTTGTTGGATCCGGGCAGAAAGTTTAATTGCGGGCCAAATGTACGTTAGGTTATAGGCAACCGTGCTTACAGTTTCGGGCAGAAGTTTTTTGCCCCACTCCCAAAAGAAAGTGGCACCATAAGATTATGGACTTGGTCATAAGATGGGTAATCATCCTTAAAAATCCAATATATATAATTCTCTAATTCTCTATAAGGAACAATGTCAAGTATAGAGGCTTCGCCAATGGCTTAGCTGAGGGAAGGAGGGGGAGGGGGCTTGAAAGCCAAGCCACCCCCAAAAGTCTCTCGCTCCAAGAAACTCCAATAGAAGATTCAAGAGTGAAAAAAATCTATGATACATAAAGCCCCCAATGAAATGGTAGAGCCCTTCAACAGCGCGGCGTACGGTAACTTAGCGAATGTATTCCAAGACTTTTAGCTTTAACTTTGCAATGTTGTTTAGCCAGTGAACAAGTCAGACAAGGAATTGAAGACCCCTCGAAAATTCGTCCTGCGTCTGCTCCCAGTAGCTGAAACATCATTTAGGGATCTTATTCTTCTTAAAAACAAAAGTGGCAATACACAAAGGATTACAAAATTTTCATTTAGTTTTCTATGTATTATTTTAAAAACAGTGTATTCATTCTTTCACCTATAACCTTAGATAAAGAAAAATGTATAAAACTGTAGCACATAATGACATATGTATACACATATTCTCAACTTTTAAACACCTGAGTTTTAGTTTACTTGTTTAAAATAAACTTAAAGATCAGCGATGGATACGAAACAGTACTACCGCGCTACAAAGATATCCCTTCATGCCACTACTAGGCATATATATACACGAATGTATCCTACGAAACTATGTCAGTTTGCTGTGTTTCCTAGTTTAATGTGCTTAAACATAGTCACGAATGTAGCAGTATAGAATAATCCAAGCAACCACGTGGTGGTGAGATTTATGTCGGCCATTACTGGGGGCCACCAGCTTTAATCAGGGAGGTGTTATTAGCTGGAGATCCATCGAAAACTCTTTCTTTGAACCCTACTAGTTGCCGACGATAATCTCTTTTGTGTGTTGTTGTTGATGATTCAATAGGCTTAAGAGCTGTTAGGAACTAAGTACAAGTGGGGTACGTCGTCTGCTACATCTCGAAGAGCAGATCTGGAAATGTTCCCCTTGCCTTAACATTGCTAGTCGCTTAAGATGTAAATTAATTTGAGGGTTTGGACGCGTTTGGACGCTATTTACAACATACTTGTCTAGCTTCCTATAACTTGCTCAATATGGGTGTGCCTTTTAAGTCATGCGAGGGAATGCGAAAATTAGTCAAAATCCGACAGCAAAGTTTAGTCTTATACTTCTTTTGCTCATTTGCATAAATCATGAGCATTGGTTGATAGTAAGCATCATTAGGTTTCTTAGCAATAAACAGTCGTTTTGAATGTCAGAGCAGTGTTTCCTACTCGACTGTAGACAACTAGTAAGACATTAGAGGCTTAGAGGTTTTTTCCGAATAATCCTTTTTGTTGGGGTCGCTGTAGTTATGAATGAGGTTGCCTAGATATTAGACAAAGGAATTCAATGCCCTTTAGTTCAATAATTCCCAGATAAAGGATTTAGTCTCCACTCTCAGGGCAATCTAATTGGATTAGCATAAATTAAAGTTTTCGATGGATCTCCAGCTAGAAACACCTCCCTGTTTTAATATTCCCATTTCTTTCATCTATCTGTACCATGGATAGTTGCATGCAATTCATAACATGAGTTCAATCTGCTTATTTTGGGGTTTTGAATTGCGTGCAGCCATCAGTGGTGCAGGTTAACAAAAGAATTAGGAAGATTAAGGCTGTAATGGTCGACGTTAATCTGACTGTCACTAGGCTGCTTGGATTAGTCTATTATAAGTCAGGTATATTGAGGTGGTCTATCAAAGTTAGGCTCACCGAATGCCATCTAAACAGGCCCTTATAATGCCACGTTATGAACTAAATGAATGAAACGGTTACAGTGCATAGTTTAATCAAGGAGGTAAAGGGTATTAGCTCCATGCATGCATGGTTTTATGTTTATCTCGTATGAATGTTTGAAGATGCGCCAATGCGAATCAACCTTTGCGTAATCTTGGAGAAAATAATTGGCTCTAGATTTCATAGTGTGTAAAGCGGAGATTCCATAGAAATGGAATCAAGTGGCCACAATTAATTTTTTTGGATGTCACTCATCCAACAAGGCTGCAAAACACAAAATGGGCACGAAAATTACAATATAATATTATATATATATATATATATATATATATATATACATACATACATACATACATACATACATATGTATATTTAATAAGAAGAAAATAATCATTGAAAAACATTTCTGACACAGATGCTCTCAATATCTGCTCATTTTTAGGATGAATATTAAGTGTTTAAACATTGGAACTTTTCTGTCAGGATCTCAATAAAACAAAATGGTCGAAATACAAAATGGCGGATGATATATTTACAATAATACAGAAAACGCCACAACTTTATCTTATGCCTTATTTAATTGCATGTTTGGTAATCAATAATAACTGCATTTCACATAAACGTTCCTAGTATTGTTGCGGAACTTAAAGGGAAAGAGCAGTCCCCCCAAATTGTAATAGTCTAGTAGTCTATCCTATTCCATGAATGGCTGTTGAGAATCATGTGACAACATTTTTCTCACTGAATCGTGAAAATTATGGGGTGTAACTAATTGCTTTACCTTGGATATGCAATATTTAAGTCCTAAAATATAGAGAAAGGTACATGGAAGAGAAACAAGGAGATATTAGTGAGAATAAGCTGTTGTTTCAAAATAAGTTTGGTGCGACTGCTCTTGCCCTTTAACTATCAAAACATGAGTTTCAATATTTTGTGCAAGTATCGAGGCTAATCAAGATGGTGGACACAACAAAATTGCCAAAAAGGAAAAAAAAGGCAAAACTTGAAAGAAATAATGGAAAAAGTTACACCAATTTAGTATGAAATTGAGGTTCCGCTTTAGTTTCAGGCATACATATTTATGTATACCCTATTTCCGACATCTTCATACACATTTCATTTCCTGTCATTCAAGATGGTTGAAAACACAAAAGCTTCCAGCATCTCCACAATCTAGATAGCTACTCCTCTCTGGAGTCCCTTTAAACTGAACATATGTCTTTGACTCAGTGAAAGATGTTTCAGAGATCATTCTCTTACCTCTTATGGAGGTGCTATGGGTGGAAGAAAGAATGGGGGCATTTTCCCCTCAGTCGCCCAAATATTGCCTTCCTTCTTGCCCCAGCTACATCTAGTACTTATCAAAAATAATGTACCGGTATCTAGGCTAATCGTTTTTATTAGAAACATCATTCGTTCTTCCAATTGACAAGTTCCTTACATCATCTCGACCGGCCGTCTCAATTCGAAAACAAAGTGTTCAAATCGTAATGTTGGTGGTCTATATAGTGCACATCAAAGGACCTTCGAAATATTTGAACGGTTTATTCTAATATTCATAATTTTGAAAATAGCCCAGAGCTACTTGGCTTTGCATCCTGGCATCCTGGTCCCCACCGAGGATCCAACCCGAGCTTTTTATCCCCCCCCCCCCCCACTTCCAAAATTCTGGAGCCCCAGCAGGCCCGTACCCAGACAAGGTACTGAAAGGAGCGAAATAGCTTTCAGGGCGCGAAATATTTTTAAAGGCAATAGTAATTATGAAATTTCTAGGAGGGCAATTTGTGGAGGGGTATCCCCTTCCCCCTGAGTTACGGGCTTGCTGGGGCCTAGGTAACAAATGATTCTCTCAACAATCAAATTTCCTTTACACTTGGATACAAGGTAGAACCATCCTAAATTCTTTCCCATTTTCTACATTCAGACATCTTAATATCGTCGCTATTGTGCAAGGAAAAAAGTCTCCCAAGCAACGTCCGTCATGCTTAAGTACAAATTAATATGACTTTAAGTAATGAAATATGTGCTTCTTTTTTATTTATCTAACCTAAACTCACTTCATAAAATGCATGCAAAATTCGCGTTGTTACGACTATATGAAGGGAGTGGCAGCATTTTTACATTGTGCTTGTCCCCGTCATAGCATCGTAATCTTTAGACTGGTTTCCTGCCTCCGGCTCGCTAGTTTTTTTTTTCGTAGGATAGCGAGGGGAAAATCGATTTTTCAAAAAATTTTAAATTTGTTTCAAAATCATGGTTAGGGTGAGAATTAAGGATAGGGTTACATGGATGGGGGTTATTTGGCCTGTTCTTTCATAATCCGGTGTCAGAATTACAAAACAAGGGTCGGAAAGCTGCTATTTTGGAATTAGGGGTGTGACCTCTTTCCAAGAAGCTGATTGGTCCGTATGAATAGAATTCCCCTCGCTATCCTACGAAAAAAAAACTCGCCTCCGGCTCACTTGTGAACATATTTCAGCAAAGACAAATCTTCAAGGAGGTTGAATGTAATCATCACTTGAGGAATCTTCTTCGACTTCTTTGTTTCCATTTTTCTTGGACTCTGTCATCTTTTCTTTCCCAACGTTGAGACCTTTCTGTTTCACTGCAAGAGATGCGAAGATTTCCTTTTGGCTATTTGTAGCTTCTTGTTTACAAATGTTAGGCTCTAAGTATGTATCATCCCCGCTAGTGGCATCCTTTATTTTCAGTGACGAATAAGGTCTATCTTCTTTAAATTTTTTGTTCTGTAAAGTATATTCGATGTCAATGTAATTATCTTGCTCCAGATTACCCTTGAAGAGTCCACGGCGTCTTACCGTTGTTTGTAGGTATCTTATCGATGTTCTCATCTTGCCCCATCTGTGAGGAAACTTTCGAAGAATCAAGTTTACGATGATAAATCCTATCGTCAGGATGAGCAGGACGAGCGTTACGATGAAGGGAATAAACCATGGGCAACTACTATCCGCCATACTAAAATAAAATGCGGAGAAAGAACTGTTATTATCACTTGTAAAATCACAAAGTTTTGAAGGTTTTAGTTTCCTATATGAAGACGTCGACCTGTTGCTACATTCACATTCGATTTCCTTTAAGATGTTTAATGCCCCTTAACAATGGTCGATGTCTTTTACGGATCCGTTGACTTGAGCCAAAAAATTCAGTTACTCAGGATTCACCCAATTCTCATAGGAGGTACAGTTTAAAACTGATAATGAATCGGTTGCAGGATTTCAAAGTTAAAAATGTCTTGCCATTTAAAGCCGGCCTTCATAAAGGCAAGGATTGATGAAAGTGTAAACTTTGTGATGAAATACTTTATCACTGGCCAAGCAACTTTTGTACTAGCAGCTTACAGGGATCCTTAAAACAAGATTCTTTCAACGACACTCCAAGTATGGTTGACACTTCAGAATAACAGTTGACACGATTCATCCAAGCAGGCACTAAAATGAGCTATTGAAAATAAATTGCTACACTCGAAAGCTACCTTTAACTCGACTTATGTGAGTCACAACAATGAATCCATGAGAGTTGTCAGGTGATGTGATATATTATTGAGACAACAGTGCCTTCGACAACGAAAATGAAATTTCTTTCACTTTGACGAAAGATAAAAAAAAAAAACACACACACACACACACACACAAAATCGAAAATTTGTTTGGTTTTATCTGTCAACACACAAGCTTAAATTACATCTCTGAAGTCTGGTCACGGATGATTTGACTTTCCTTTCCTTTCTTGTAGAGAACAAAAGAAAACCTTTCCCCTTAATTTATATTGCTGAGCGATCACTTGAGTTGCACGCGTATGTCAAAACGACTTTCGAGTGTCTATCTTTACTTTCAGTCATAAACAAACTGAGGTTGAAGGATTAAGTACGAAAAGTGCATAGTGCAAAACTTTGAGTGATACAGTTTTCCGACTAGAACAATTCGTAACACTTGAAATTTGGTATCAATAACACCCGAAAAAAATTTATAAATTGAACAATTGTTTTAAAACAATCAACAGCAATGGACGTTCAGAGTGGCACAAAGAGTTAAAAAGTCACGAGGTTGGACTTCATCATTCTTGCCAGTACTTCCTCTTAAAAATTATGTCGAGTAATCTCATCTTGTGAATATGATTACTGATGATCAAGCTTAGAGGAGCTATATCAAAGAATCACATGTACAAATAAGGCATGCACGTGCAATGTGTAAGGCAACCAATGAGGCACATACTATCTTTAAATGAACCTCAAGCCTTCATTGCAAAGAAGCTGAACTTGCAAACGAATCAGCGTAACGACTCAAATAGTTGGGCTAAACCTTGTATTCTTTAAAAATTGAACGAATGAGCTTCTCCTGATGTCACGAAGAAAACACTTTTCATCGTTTTACTCCTTTTCCCTTTATACAGTAAGCAAAACAAGCAGCGAGTCATCTAATCTCCATGGTAAGTTGGGGTATTTTTTCAGGGGTAGGATATCATTTTTCTTCCATTAATTTATCATCACTCAACAGAGCTACGTAGATGTATAGATAGCAAATCACACATTAGACTGCCCGTGAATTATCACACTTAGTAGAAGCCATCTTGATCAGAGCCACAGCTCCTATGCAAGCAAATATGAGAATAAAACCAAGCATAGCAAAAGCGAATGCCGAAAGAAACACCGTCGTATCGTCGTGAAATTTCGTGTATCTCCCAGAAACATTGATCTGGTTGGAAGGAAATTCATAGTTGATCTCCATGGCAAACCTTGCTCAAACTCAGTAACCCTAAAGTACTTATCTTTATGTAGGCCCTATTGCATCCAGATTATTGTTGAACGACGCAACATACAGCTAAAGGCTATACGTAACTGCAAGTTACGTTAAAAGAGAAAGCACATTGTAGCATACTGTATAACCATAAGTGTAGAAAATCTGACTGGTGTGTGTTGTCAGCTGTTATGGACACAATGACTGCGTCACTTTCACTTTTGTTTAACAGCGATTAATAGCAAAGGTCACGGCAAACACATAATGTTAGAAAGGCTGAGTTTTTGCCTTGAGAACATAGGTGTATCTGCCAGGGGATGAAGCTGCAACCTCCATCCCCCTTCCAATGTCCCGTTCCCCCCAGTCCCCCGCTCCCTCTTATCCCCCTGAGTTTCGCGAAAACCGTGTTTCTAGCCCTGTAGATTTGGAAAATTTCGATTTTCGCCCCCCCCCCAAAGAAGAAGAAGGAGGAGGAGGACGAGAAGGAGAAGAATATATATATATATATATATATATATATATATATATATATATATATACGAAGGAGTGAAAAAATGTCTGAAATAACAAAATGAGTATTTCGAGGAACACTTGACACCATTTTCCAAACAAATACGACATACTTTAATGCCGTTTATGTCGTTTAAAACGGAAGTAAGACGTGGACTGTGTGAGCACTGAAAAGAATAAAGACGAATTATAAACATTATAGACGAAAAGCCTGGAAGAGATTTAGAAGAACCATAGGCCCTTCTTCTTTGACAGTACTAAAATCCCTCTTGTCATTACTGATGACTATATTACATAACACAATAGGTTAAAGGGCAAAAGAGGGCCAAACAAGCCCAGCCCAATTAGATTCGACCACAGTTATGGAAGAACTTGTCAATGTTAACCTTAAAGCAGTGCACATATGTAGAGTTAACTACCCACTCAGGCAGACTATTCCACTCGTTAACAACTCTATGAGAGAAGCTGCACTTCTAATGTCGAGCCTTGCAAAACAATTACCAAGATTCTTACAATGGCCTCGAACCCGAGAATTACTTTGAACCTTTAAATAATTGCAAGATGACAAAGGATTCCTTTCAGAGAGAAATTTGTACACCTGAAGCATGTCCCCCCTAATCCTTCTTACCTCCAGGGTGGTAAGCCCAAGATGCTTAAGTCTAACATGATAAGGTAGGTGTTTCACCTCGGGTATAAGGCGAGTGGCTCTCCTGTGAACCTGCTCTAAAAGAAACTTGTTCTTTTCATAGAAGGGACTCCAAGCCTGTGCTGCATAGTTTAGGTGGGGTCTTACCAACTGCTTATACAGATTTAGTACAATTTCTTTACTAAAACTATTGAAATTCCTCTTGATCAATCCAAGCACCCTATTAGCCCTAGCAGCAGCAGCTGCACACTGTCTAGATGGCTTTAAATCGCCTGTAATAACTACACCCAGATCCTTCTCAAAAGTCACATCACTCAGAATACTACCATTTATGTTATAAACATAGCTGAAAATTTGAGGACCAAAGTGAAGGACTTTGCACTTATCTGCATTAAAAGACATTTGCCAAGTCTGAGACCAAGAAGATAACCTATCCAAGTCTTTTTGCAGTAAGGAGGCATCATCCTTATCACTAACCTTCCTATAGAGCTTCGTATCATCAGCAAACTTACTAATACTAGATGTGAGAGAGCTATCAATATCACTGATGAAAATTAAGAAAAGAAGCAGGCCAAGAACAGAACCCTGTGGAACTCCACTTGTAACTTCTTTCCAGGAAGAGAAATTACCATTAACAACTCTCGGAGATCTACCAAGGCACTGAGCCATGAATTTATCCAGTCAGCACAACTGCCCTTGATGCCTAACCTATGCAGTTTAACCATACGTCTACCTAATGGAACTTTATCGAAAGCTTTTTGAAAATCAAGGTAAATGACATCAACACTGTGACCAGAATCAAGAGATAAAGAAACATCCTGAAGAAAGGTTAGTAAATTAGTAACACAAGATTTACTAGGTAAGAAGGCATGCTGTGACAGATTGAGTAACCCATTATCTAAAAGATAATCAACTCTTCAGAGAAAACAACATCACTAGCTAAAAAAGAATTATCAGAACCCCTACAAGTCCCCAAAATAGATGATTCCTTGGTTAAAACAGATACGAAATAATCATTTAACAAATTAGCCATATCCTGATGATCACTAACTAGTGTGCCTTCATTACCTTGGAGAGGCCCAACACCCTCCTTAACCTTCTGCTTAGACCTAACATAGGCATGAAAAGATTTTGGATTTACCTTATCCTCCTTGGCCAACTGCTTTTCAAACTTAGCTTTAGTGTCAATAACCAAATTTTTAACTAAGAGTTCCTGATTCTTGTAGACTGCAAAGTCATCAGAATTCTTACTGACCCTATAATATATGGTACATATCGATTAGTGTAAGCCACAGCTGAACTCAGCCTTGCAAGTGGGATTATACATGCTGTTAAGTTGGTCATATATGAAGGATAGGCCGGGTCCTTCTACAAAGATTGCAGCATATTACATGTGTACTCCAAGCAGGCAGTGTTGACAGAGCAATTCCTTCCCTAATAAACCCCCACCCGTCAACGTGATGTCATCCTAGACTTTCCGGACAGTGTTATTCACTCCATACGTGTTGTCCACCTAAGATAATGTGTCCATACACTGCATCAAATGGAATGTAAAAATAATATCTTTGTTCACTTAAACACGTTATCAACACAACCACGGACCTTCGGACATACTCATCATTATGTAAGTTACATTTTAATAGTCGCAAATAAGAAATTTTTACAAACTTACCTTCGATAACTCTGTCTTTGGTTTCACTGGATTTCCATTGAGCAACGTATTGTATTCAGATTGATGCTTCTCATTTTTTTACCTTGTGATTTTATTCATTTATATCGTCCAGCCGTGTACGTGTTTTGCTCGAGTCAGTCACACATCTTGAGTATGGGCGGCCATTCAGTTAGTTATTACGAAAACTTCATTTAGGGCATCCTGATAGTTGTCATAGTATCACGTTGCAAAGCCTGGAAAGGGTCATTTTCGGTGATCTTAGGGGTATTTTTGACCAAAATCTTCTTTGTACGCTTCGCGCAAACTGATGGTAGCGCTCCGCTCAGACAGTGCCTAGAGTAATAAAGTTATAAAGTTAGTCTAACAGTGCCAAAGATATTATAAGCATAGACCAAACTCCTATAGAGGGATTTCATGTGACGCCACGCAAGTAGGATTCCCAGACACTGAAGGGCAAAACACGCTCGCAGCAAGCGTGTTTACAGCACACGCGCACGGCATTACCACAGATAGGCCTACTACTGTGACACCTGTAAATACGCTTACTGCGCATGTTGACACGTTGGACGCTTGCCCCAGAGAAATCCTAAGCTTTAGCTAAAGCTTAGGATTTCTCTGGCTTGCCCTTCAAAACCAAAGTGACGTGCGATCACGTGACGTCTCGGAAACCCCCTATAGAGGTTCTTCACTGACGTCACAAATACATGTGACAACAACAGCGTCAGCAATTATGGGCGTCAAACTTATCAGGAGCAAAATGTGCGTTGGTGTACAAAGGTATTGGTCAAAGGTTAAAATGTTTAGTGTATTCCAGTAAAGAAAGTTTTCTTGATGATAGCGAAAGTTTGCTGCGTAATCGTCAATTAAAATCACAGTGCCAGCAGTTTTATTATCGTTTTCCAACAAATGTACAACGTAGAGCTAGATGGGTTTCTGGAATTCAGCAGAAGAAATATTGAACTCAGGAGTCTACATACTAAATTGCATAGTGCTCACTGTATATCCGGTGATCGCCTAACGATATAGTACTTCATTGTGATCGTTATGAAGTAAAACACGGGGAGCCAGGCCTGTATGTACACGTAAGTACAATCGATCGTTAATAGAAAATAGGAACAAAGCACTTCACGCTTTGGCCGATACTGATCGTATACAGTGTAGGTCTTGTGCGTGCCATAGGTTTGATCTCCAAAATGGCGGTACAGGTAAAGTCGAGCCCATTACGATGTCACGTGAAGGACCTCTTACCGAAATTGACTCCTCGTGGAGACGCAAATAGACCTTGCATATGATGTCACAATGGAGAGAGTGCTCCCTCTTTTGGAGGAAAATGGCGGAAAAGCGCGTATCATTTCAAGTTACACCAATAAATTCAGACAGCTGATTTGTCAACCAATGTTATACGCGCGTAAGTCTACTACACGTGCGGCGAAATCCACGCCGTTCGTGCACGTGCGCTTCATTGTTTGCACCCAAAACGACGTCAGTGTGATGTCAGTGCATAAGGTCTATGGAAGGCGGCATCAGCCTAGCCTAGGCTGCGCCTGGCCCGCGCCTAGCCCAGTATTCTTCGCGATCGCGTCGGCGCGGTGCGGCCAGGAGTATGACCCAATACAAAGTATTGTGGGACAGAGTTTTGGTGTGCGTTGTGTTTGGCCACAGTAAAATGCCTTTGACGAAGACACTATCCACAATCCTTTGTAAATGCTGTTTGGAAAAGGGTCGCTCTGTGAAAAGTCGTTTTCCCATGGCATGACAACATCGTGAAGTCACAGAACTCTGCAGTGTAGGCCTACAGCGCGTAATGTATTCCCATGACTGGATTCCCGAAATTTCCTCAGAATATGGCAATTTTCTTGAAAGTAGAATGACTAGCCTACGTATCACATTTACCTCCATGCTTTGTTACAGACTTATTATGTAAACGTGTTCTTTACAGGTCGATAGTCAGGCCAGTCCTACCATGAGAGGTACGCTTTAATGCTTGGGTGTGTTATTAGGCGGTGCTAACCACGTGTTACCAGCATCATAGATGACAGGTAGGCTACTACTATACATAGGCTTAGGAAGCAGGAGCCAGTGGCGTCGCCGCAGACTTTTCAAAGTGGCGGTGCGCTGTAGCGGCACAACGTTCCGCTGGAAGGGCACACAGACATGAAGGACTGAGCGACGCCGGAGTTAGGTCCAGCGGCCCGCTGTTGGACCACTAGAGGGTTCCAGGAACATTGCCCTTATAACGGTCCAGGGGGGAAGTGCCCGGAGTCTCTAGGGTATTTACAAAATTGTTACCATAATTAAGAAAGAAGCATTTAACTGTCTTCAAATGGCATTGAATTTAACACGTTCAAAAGCATTTCAGTTCTTGGCAAAAAATCTATTGATATTAGAAACCATTCCATACTCTCTGGTCGAATGAATTTCCTTTCTCACGTTATTGCTGGTTTGTAGCCTATAGTTAAAAGTGCTGATGAAAGCGACCTCAGTCTGATTTTAATGACGATCGATATCATGTTATATCTTGGTGAGAAGTAGTTTAAATACTGTTGAAACGTCAAGGTGGTACTGATTATAGATTATAGAACCAAACAAAAATATCAAGCCGGAAAATGTTTGCACGTAGCCTGCATGTCGTAATAATAAATAATAATAGTACGAATACACGGGCAGCTCTAAGAAAATCTTTTTTTGACGGGGGTCAAACTCAAGTCCGTATTCAGGGAGGTTCGGAAGACCCCCCCCCCCCGCAATATTAATAGTCAGCTCCGAAAAGTACAATAGGAGTATGGTTATTATTATGTATTACAGCAATGCTCCATGTAGTTTTCAAAAGCTCTTCAAAAACCTTTTCAGGCAGTCAGTCATGAGCTGACTACTTTAAAATAAATACAACCATATCAACCGATCGCTGTACTCCACAGGGGTGGAGTAAGAGGCAGGTGAAATGGGCAAAGCGGTTTGACCCATTTGTCACTACAAAATGAGCCCCGCCTTCAAATATTTTGTTGTTTCTTCCATTGTGTCACAATATGTTTCAGCTTTGCCAAGAAGCCATAAAATGTTGGTTTTCTGGATTGCTTTCTTAAACTAACCAAAAGTTCGAGCATGAAGACATTTGAAAACGATGAAATGATAGCACTATTTTGGATCTCAGTACCGGTCCAAAACGAAATATTTTAAAGGGGGGGGGGGGGGATTCCCCTAACTCAGAACGACGTCTTATCCTACATACAAATAGCTAGACCACTAGTCAAAAGTCTCATTACACTGAGCTTATATTGACTGTTTGGTGTGTTTATTTTAAATCAATTGAAACGGTATAGGCCTACTTTAGCACAGAGGTGGAGAACTTTTGCTTATAACAGGCCATTTGACAGTCATAAGACCGCTCGTGGGCCAATGGCACTGTTAATTTGGACAAGGGAAGGGAAGCCTCTAATTCTATGGGAAACACAATACGTTTAGGCTACATGTCCGTAACTCTTTGTAAACAGATACCTATGCTAATCTGGCCAGGTGACACCCGGACAAAAGCTTTAGTCGTGGATGATGAATGACTCCGAAAGCTCTGAAGTCACTGTCTACAAAACTATGAGCACTTAACTCCAGCATTAGCGTTACACTCTGTAAATGACATTACGATGCCAAGCAAATCAGATTATAAAATATCACAGCGTGATCACTTGTTTTGGTTACCTTAGCTCGCACTAATGGCAGGTCCATTTGTGATGTCTGAAGTACATATAGTAGCAAACAAGCAACTAAGAAAACGCGTGCGAAGCGCGCAGAAAAAATGTCGTTTTGAAAGCACTTTATTAATGTTTAACCTTCGCATTGCATTGGAAAGTTATTCTCTTCTTTAATTTTAACCCACTCGAGGAAAAGGGAGGGCCTGACCCATCTCGAATTACATGTTTTAGTTATTATCTCATCGCTCCGTGAGGAGGATGAGATATTGTAGTCACTTGACCTGTTGGGCTATATTCGGCAATGCCAGCAGAAATAACAACCGTTGCCATGGTAACAGTTAATTTTCCCAACTTACTAGTCTAAAGTCCTAACCGATGGTGGGGTACCCCAGGGTGACCAAAAGTACGTAACAGAGGGAGGGGTCAAAACGTGTCCGTGTGTGTGTGTGGGTGTGTGTGTGTGTCCAATTTTGTTTTCTTAATATCTCCAAAACGGTAAAGCCGATTTTCTTCAAATTTGGTGGGAGGGTGCCCTAGTTGGAACCCGAGTTCTACTCCCGGAAGTAAAGGTCAAAGGTCAGAGGTCAAAGGTCAAATTATGTGAAAATCACTCTTTTTATAATAACTCAAAGATAAAACATCCCATTAACATGAAACTTCACACATATAATGATAGTGTCTGGCACTACGAAAATATATGGTTGCCATGGCAACCAAGGTCAAAAGTCATGTGATATTAACATTTTAAGCAAAAAGTGTTCCATGAACTCCTCCTTGTGGGCTAGACCGATTCTTTTAAAATTTGGTGGGTAGGTACCCCAGAGTGTAAACTTGTGTCTCCGTGACTTTCGGCAGAAAAGGTCAAAGGTCAGAGGTCAAATTCAATTTTTGGGAAAATTCACGGTTTTTTAGTATTTTTAGTATAATTCCAGAAGGAAACATTCCACGTACATGAAACTTTGCACATATGATGAACGTGTCTAATACCACCAGAGTATATCGTTGCCATGGCAACCAAGGTCAAAGATCAATTTTTGTGAGAAATCACATTTTTTTAGTATTTTTAGTATAATTCCAGAAGGAAACATTCCACGTACATGAAACTTTGCACATATGATGAACGTACCTAATACCACCAGAATATATGGTTGCCATGGCGACCGGGATCAAAGGTCACGTGAAATAAGGTCAAAGGTCAATTTTTGTGAAAAATCACATTTTTTTAGTATTTTTAGTATAATTCAGAAGGAAACATTCCACATACTCAAAACTTCACACATATGATGAACGTGTCAAATGCTACCAAAATATATCGTTGCCATGGCAACCAAGGTCAAAGATCAATTTTTGTGAGAAATCACATTTTCTTAGTTTTTTTTAGTATAATTCCAGAAGGAAACATTCCACATACATGAAACTTCACACATATGATGAACCTGCCTAATACTACCATAATATATGGTTGCCATGGCGACCGGGATCAAAGGTCACGTGAAATAAGGTCAAAGGTCAATTTTTGTGAAAAATCACATTTTTTTTAGTATTTTAAGTATAACTCCAGAAGGAAACATTCCACATACATGAAATTTCGCACATATGATGAATGTACCTTCCACATATCATATTGTGTGCACAGATTTTCGGTAAAGCGCACAGAATTCGTCCTTTTTGCACAACAAAAGGGCGCATGGAGATGCAAATATCAGGGCGGCAGTGTGGATTTGACATACGCGCCTTTCTATTCGGTGATGTGCGTATAATAGGCACGCATTGCGGAAAACGTCATTGTTAGAACAACGCAGCTTGCGTAAGCATTGTATACGCGCAGAATTTAGTTGGCCTGTCTTTTTATCTAGAATACTTCACACGTACTTCTGCGTTATCATCGACGAACGCGCTGGTAGTTGCTTTCACTTTGTGAGCGCGTGAAAAATTAAAGGCCGATATTAAAGTGAGTAATTTGAAGATACCATAGAAACTGACATACAGATGGATAGATTATGAGCTTCAATTCAAACCACTCATTGTGCGTTCATATTCAAGTGCACTTATTCAGAGACCGGGGAGCCAATTTTGAAGTGCAGGGGTTAATAATGGAAGCCGCCCAATATGTTCAATAAAATATATGCAGTTTACTGCGGCCCAAAATATCCACGGCAGAAAAAGTGTGGGGGGGGGGGGGCTAAAGCCCCTTAGCCTCCCTTCTCAGTGGTCCCTGCAGTTATGTGTATGCCACAAGGAAGAGAGAAAGTTCTTCCTGTGAGTTATATGGCTTAATGCGTGAGCTAGCGATGAGATAAGCAACTCCGTGGATTGCCCTCTTGTTTCTTATTTTTTTATTTTTCTTTTGGAAAATTGAAAACCATGCTTTGGAAACTTTGGGGGGGGGGGGCAAAGCCGCCTGCCCCTATGGCGAGCCGCTAGTGCACGAATATGCGGCAAACAACTGATAAATGCGCTGCCTAATTAAAATTAGAAGGAAAAAGATAAGACCGTCATGCAGGGGCGGGGTCCAAGGGGTCCAGTCCCCCCGAGGGCCGCCCTTTTTAAGCAGTGAAAAAAATTTTACTAGGCTGTTCATTTTCTATCACAAATCCTTCACAAAATATGAAACTTCCCCAAGCTTCGCACGCTTTAACCTTCAAATCTATTTTTCTTCTTTAATACAATCTCAAACTTATTTTTTCAAAGCCTACGGGTATTATAGCAATTCTTGTGCGAAATTTCGACCCGTCAAGGTTTACACTCCGTGCCTGATGACCGTCAGGACGATAATGGATGGAATTATTGTAACGAGAAATATTTTCCGAAAGCAAGCGCTACAAGTTCAACCTTAGGCTTGCATCCGTCAAGGGGGGGATTATGTGGTAACCTTATATTATGACCAACATATGTTGCGTGAATAGGCCTAAGCCTAAGCCTAGTACATGACTTGAAGTACAGCCTATTATTCATTACACAAGCCTATTCAAAGGTCATTAAGTGCGATTACAGAGAATATGCACCTTGACACGTACTTATTAATCCTTTACCCCTTTTGTTATACCTTTACTCCTTTCTCGGTCATTCCCCTTTCCAAGATGTTCATTTGGATGCTCGTTCAAATTTTTGTTGTTGTTGTTGTTGTTGTTGTTGTTGTTGCTGTTGTGAAGTGCTTGGTTATCTCTCGAGTGGTGTCATTTGGATGCCAGTTAAAAGCATCATACTCACGCGCCCATTTTGTAATTACCCCCGAGCTT
Source organism: Holothuria leucospilota (assembly GCA_029531755.1). NCBI lineage: Eukaryota > Metazoa > Echinodermata > Holothuroidea > Aspidochirotida > Holothuriidae > Holothuria > Holothuria leucospilota. The sequence continues at coordinate 54,936,685 of CM055968.1, forward strand.
CCAGGAGGCCTTATAGTGCCGGTCTCATGGTTTCAACATTGGAGGCCACCTCCGAAATCCTGCACACGCCACTGTGTCTAAGTGTAGGAAATAAAACCAGGGCTGGAGGACTCGAGTCCAGACTTGAGGTCGAGTCCGGACTTAAGTCCATTATTTTTGGACTCGGACTTAGACTTGGACTTGGGCTCTCTGGAATTGGACTTTGACTTGAACTCGGGCTCTCTGGACTCGGACTTTCGCTTGTACTCAAAGTCGAGTCCATCAAGTTCATCCTATTTCTTCATCATGTTATTTTTTTCATTTCATAATTCACCCAAAAGCAACAACACTCATGTATTGGGGCCTTATTTTCTTTGATATATCCTACAGTATATCGGCCTACTATACTGTACGTTGGTATGAGAGTAAAGGCCGGTTCATACTTCCAAATTTCTCGCGCGATAAAGCGATCAATAACCATATATTGTCAAAATATTTTTGCCGCCAGTTCGATTCACGGTCATCGCTTGGAGTTGAACATTGTTCAACTTTTCTCGCAAGCTCTCGAGATATCGCAAAGGAAACGGCTTCTGATTGGCTGCTTGGTAGGTGAACGACCTTTTGAAACGAGCTCACGATCCTACTCGACAACAATGGCGGACCTTTTCAGATACCGGCTCATTACATGTATTCGGGTTCCGTGCGACTATCGGCGGCCTGATTGTGACAGTGAGAGTTGTCGGAATGGAGGGAAACAGTTATTGCTTTCCACGAATTAAGACATAAAGGTTAGTAAGGCAGGATTTTCTTGTATTCCCTAAAATTATCACGGTAATCAATAGTGTACTTTGTAGTAGAGTCGATCAAACCGCATACACATATGTACTGTACTTGGCCTTTGCATAGGCAGGTATTGGGAGACTGTGCATTGCATGACAGTACTGCGAAAGTTGAGATATGCGAGAAAACTGAAGTATGAATCAATTTTACATCGGCATATCGAGACCCAGCTAACATCCTTAAACAAAGCTTTATAGCGCTATAATGGAGTATGAACCGGCCTTAAGAGGAGCCTGATACCTGTACCATGAAAAGATATTAGTTTTAGGAAGTTTTCTCAGTTCCTTATCATCTTCTTCACAACCAATTTAATTTGGTCTGTGATACAGTATGGAAGCTCATCAGGAAGTAATTGCATGCATGTGCATACAACACTATGATAATGCTTTGGTAGGCTCAACAAAATGGATTAATGCTGACTCTTTTATGTGTATGTGTGCCTGTCCGTGTGTGGAAATGAGGTGAGAGGGGTGAGGTTGCTGGTAACAATAAACATTTTTTGTGATTTTTTTTTTTTGGGGGGGGGGGGGACCAACACGTTAGATTAGATAGATTGGCAAATGCATGGTTGAATCCAATAACAGGGCCTACTACAGTAAGCTCCTCTTGAACAGGCTACAGTTTACATTGTGTTGTGTTTATCAGTGGCGGATCCAGGCGGGGGCGCAACAGGCGCGCCTCCCCTATTGGCCGTCATGCGTGAAAAAGAAGTTGAGGCAAAAAAGAAAATGCTTCAAAATGTGTCAAAATAGCACCATTTTGCATCTCAGCTCCCTTCCAAAAGCAAAAATTTTTCAAAGGGGGAGGGGTACACACATCCTCTTCTATCCCTACCCCAGGAAAGCGATCAATTAAACCTTGCAAACCCTGTATTGAAAATCCCTGGATACGCCCCTGTTTATGGTACGCAAGTAGATGCATAATTCAATCCCCTGTACCACTAACACTGTGGAGTAGGCTATATATTTACTCCTGGCCAAATTGGAAATGGAAATCCAAACCAGTAGTGAATTTTCCACTCTCATATAATTTGTTTTTTGGCTACTGTACCCAATTGTCCACTTAGATTCATATGGGAGGGATGGGCTAAGTGGCCACAGTAGTTTTGTCATATTATATTACTATATTGCAGGGGGTCTTTATGCTGCATGCTAATGCTGCATAACAGTGTAGGCCTACCCTTATAGTACGGTAATACTGATTTTTCACCTAGCCTACTGTACCCTTTGCCTACAGGCTGTCCTCTTAACTACTGTACTTGTAAGTTTTACCATTTTGGACTTGGACTCGGGCCCCTCGGACTTGGACTTGGACTCGGACTTGAACTTAAGGACTTGGACTCGGACTTGGAACCGAGCTTGGTGGACTTGACTACAGCCCTGAATAAAACTCCCCTAGAGAAATTTTTGTTTATGTAAGGTGGCTTTGGTGCTAAATGGTGCTATATTTGGCAAAACCGTTGAACGGTCTACATGTTCAGAAGTTACCGTTTATTTAGTTATATTTTGGCTGTGGCATTGTACCCCGGGCACAACCAGGGTGACCAGATTTTGAAAAGTAAAATACGGGACACTGCATGGTTGGAAGATGGGTTGTGTGCACGCGTAGCGCGAAGCCCCCATAAGGTGGGGTCCAGGGTCCGCCTTAGGGCCCCCGGTGAGGTTCAGGGGCAAAGCCCCCGGAAGCTTCTGGATTTGAGTGCATTCAAAGCACCAGAAAGTCGTACTTAGAGTTGGTCCAAGTTATAAATCACAAGGTCCAAAAATATGTTGAAAATGTCAATTACTAGACTAGTTATATTTCTTTTTGATGACACAGCTTTGAGAGGAAGAATTCTATTTTTTGGTGAAGGTCAAAGGTCATTAGATGTCACCAGAGGTTAAACTGCGAAAACCTTGTTAATGGCTTGTAAACACGATATCTAAAGGTAGCAATGACCGACACCTGTCATATCTGTTGTATAGATTTTTCATGGTAAGAGGAAGAGCCCTGTCGTTTTTAGTGAAGGTCGAAGGTGACGTCACCGGAGGTTAACCTGCGAAAACCTTGGAAATGACTTGTAAACACGATATCTCAAGGCAGCAATGAAGGACACCTTTCATATTTGTTATATAGATTTTTCATGGTGAGAGGAAGAACCCTGTTGTTTTTGGTGGAGGTTAAAGGTCATTTGATGTCACAAGATGTAAAATGCAAAAACCTTGTAAACACGATATCTCAAGACAGCAATGACTGACACTTTTCATATTTGGTATAACGATTTGTCATAGTAAGAGGAAGAACCCTATTGGCTTTGGTGGAGATCAAAGGTCATTTGAGGTCCCCAGAGGTTAAACTACGAAAACCTTGTAAATGGCTTGCAAACACGATATCTCAAGATAGCAATGACAGACACTTTTCATATTTAATATACAGAGTCGATATGTTGAGAGAAAGGATTCTATTGTTTTTAGTGGAGATCAAAGGTCATTTGAGATCACCAGAGGTCAAAAACTGAAAACCTTGTTAATATGATATGTGAAGATGGGAATAACAGACGCTTTTCATACTTTGTATATAGATTTGTCATGGTGAGAGGAACTCTGTAGTTTTTGGTGGAGGTCACAAGTCATTTGAGGTCACCAGAGGTCAAACTGAAACTTTGTAAACATGACATTACAAGGGAGGAAGTACAGGCACTTGTTTAATTTTTTGTTAGTCAATTTTTGGTTGGGTTCAAAGGTCATGTGAGGTCAGCAGAGGTCAAACTGTTACAACATTGTAAAAATTGATATAGTCAAGAAGTAAAAATTTGAGGGATGAACCTCAGTGTAAAAGGGCACCCCCTTTTGGCAAGGAATCACTAAACCTTTGGGCTGTCTAGTTTCTATTATCTTTCAATTATCTACAATTGTTGATTATGTCACTATGTGCAATTCTATGAACAGCAATGTAAGAATTTCATTTGAAATTGAAGTGGCAGGACAATTTTGATCTATGGACCCCATGGTCCCCCACAGTCCTCCTTGCTTCATCGCCACTGATGAAGGTATGGGTCATCACAAGGAGAATTTTGAAATTCACTGTTTGATGCGCTTTCCTGGCAGCTAGTAGGTAAGATAATTTACAGCATTGTAGTGAACCGAAAAAGGGAATTTTAGACCTGCTCGACTTGCTGATTCCATTTTATTCCATACTTATTAGGAAGTTCAGCTGGAGGAAAGTACTTGGTGTCTTTCTTAGCCCCGTTCAAATTTAGTATGATCTCATTTTTTTTTTAAAATGCCCCTACTGCCGTCCCTTGTGTTACGGCTAGGTACAATTCACAGACCTGAAAGAGCGAAAAGATGTGGTGCAGGGGTGGCGCCAGGATTTTCCCGACAGGGGGGCCAAGCTCCCCGACGGGGGGGGGGCCAGCAACCCAAAGTCTCAACGAAGGAAATAAAGTGCCGCAACGATGTTTGAAGGAAACTTTTGGCGCGCGAAGCGCGCCGAAAATTTTAGGCTCTTTTTGGAGAAAATTTAAAAAAATTGCCGGCAATTTCACATGGAAAATTTGAAAAAATGGGGCTTTGAAGAAGAAAATTGGAAAATTTGGGGTTTTTATTGAAGAATTTGCCCTAATTTAGACCAAAATTAAGTAAATCGTCGGGGCGACTGGGCGTTGTCGGGGACTACATATTTTATCGTATACATAACAGCTCCCCAACGAAACCGAAAAATTTCCCCGACGGGGGCCAGCCTTCCCCGACGGGGGGGCCATGGCCCCCCTGGTCCCCCCCCGCTGGCGCCACCCTTGATGTGGTGTCGGCTATTAAACGATAGTCTAGGCTAGACCGCCGTGGTACACCAACGTGACAACGACTATAGGCTAGGCAAGCTGGTCCACACAGTTCAGAAGTCGCCTACAGCAACGGACGAAACATAGTCTTTTACAGGTTAAATACAGCGTTCAGGTGGCCTGTCACTCTCCTCTCGAATACTGTAAGATTTGTCTATGCGTTTGGCTCGTAAATACTCGGTTAAGTTTAGACTGTCTCTTGTTCTGTATCTTTGGGAGAGTTCTTATATACTGAACACTGCCCATGAGAACATTCGATTTGAAGAATGAGGTAGAAGACTAGAGAAGATTCGAGAATACTTCTCAGCCATCAACACAATGTACCGTGACGTAATGTTCCTTTTATAGAATAGAGCCTAGACATTTGCAGAAGTTACTCGAACACTCAAGCTCAGGGGCGTGGCGAAAGTGTTTTCTTTGGGGGGGGGGGTGTAGAGACTATGTTTTGCCGACAGATCTGGTAATGCGTAGCGCGGAAACGAGCTTTAGCGGGTGAGGTCCAGGGGCCCGCCTTAGGGACCATGGTGGGATCTAGGGGCATAGCCCCGCTGGAGGGGGGCAGGGGCAAAGCCCTCGGAAATTCTGAGGTTGAAGCATATCTCTGGGTGAAAAATTAAATCTCAGGATGGATATTTTTTTTGTTCATAATGCATCGTCAAGTGCAAAGATCCCCCACAGTTTTGATGTACTAGGCTATTCCTCTCGTCAAGCCGCTATAGTTTTAAGCGGGTGGGATTCAGAGGCCCTCCAGTGTTTTAGCTAGGACGTTTTCTCAATGCCACATATACTGATCTGTGGCCTGGGGGAGGGATCTAAGGGGAGAGGGTTCTAAGGGGAGAGGATGTGTACCCCTCCCCTTTGGAAATTTTTGGAATTTGAAAGGTGCCTAGATTGCAAATGGTGCAATATTTGAGTGAATTTCTGCCCTAATGAGGAACCTCAAAATTTACACCCGGGTAGAATTTGCTTGTCAGATTTTTATTGTACAACATTTGTCGCCGTTAATGTGACATTATCGCACAAATAGGGGCTGGCTAAAACACTGGGCCCGCCTTAAGGCAACTGTTGGGCAACTGTTGGGGGTCTAGGGGGCGAAGCCCCCGGGGGCTCTGAGGTTTTATCATAATCTCTGGGTAAAAAATTAAGTCTCATGCAGGATAGATATGTTTTGGTTCATAATACATTATCCAATGCAAAGATTCCGGATAATTTTAATGTTAGGCTATTCGTCCCGTCATGCCACTATACTTGAGGAGCTGGACCTGTCGTTTAGAGTTGGAACACTATGCGTTCAGCATTTGAACACTAGACGCGTCAGGCGTTCAAATACGGTAAGTGTTCAAATAGGCGTCCGGCGTTCAAAAAGGGAGAAAAGGTGTTCAGAATCTTAACACAAGCGTTCAAAATATGCTTTGAACGCCAGGACGGGTTCTGTAGCAGTTTCATTTTGGTGTTCAAAAGATAAAAGCCAGAGACTGCAGTGAAGGGAAGCCACGTGCGGCACGCATTATTTTTTTCCCAGGATGCATTATTTTTTTCCCAGGACTCGTTTGTGGGTAAACCGGATCCTCGGGAGTTTGCAAAATGTGTTTGAAGTCAAGGTTAGGGTTTAGAAAACGGGCTAAGGATGCCTACTCCATTGGGTAATAGGGTGCTGCTCCCCATGGTGATGATAAAAGTGAGGAATAATGTGCAGAAAGTGGTTTTTCAAGAATTTCATATGACCCGAAATAGTGCTCGTATAAGGAAGCCTTTAATTCCCTTCAGAGGTGGGGCCAGGATTTGCCCGACAGAAGGGGCAAACAACCCAAAGCCTCAACGAGGCCGATAAAGTGGCGAAACGTTGTCTGAAAGAAGAATTTGGCGCGCAAAGCGCGCCGGAAATTTTGGGCTCTATTTCGAGAAAATTTGAAAATATTGGGCTCTTACCATGGAAAATTTGGAAAAATTTGGGTTTTTAGAGAAGAAAATTGGAAAATTTGGGGATTTTATTGAAAAATTTGCCCTAATTTAGATCAAAATTAAGTAAATTGTCGGGGCGACTGGCCGTTGTCGGGGGACTACATATTTTATCGTATACATAACAGCTCCCCGACGAAATCGGAAAATTTCCCGACGGGGGGGGGGACAGCCTTCCCCGACGGGGGGATGGATTCCCTTTCTTTCTCCGAGTTGCCGACGGACTCAGTCACTCGTCCAATTACACCGACGGCCGTTGATACGGCCGTATACGGCCGTCACATGCATAATCAATTTGCCGACGGGCCTTCAACTTGAATGGGCCAATTGGATAAGGAGCTGAAAATCGAAATAGCCGATAACAGACTGGCCAAGCGCTCCCGTTCTCTCTTTTTCTATTTTCCTTTCATTCTCCGTCTTCCTTTTTACTCCCTTCCTTTCCTTTCCCTTCTCTCTTTTCTTCCTCCTTTCCTCTTTTCCTCTTCTTTTCCTTTCCCTCTCCCCTTTTTGCCGACAGACCGAAAATTTGCCGACGGGCGACCAAATATTGGGGGGTGTGACACCCCCCCGCTCGCTACGGCCCTGCTCAAGCTGGTGCGAATCGTTAAACTGGGTGGCAGGACCAGAGTTCAAACTTCTGCAAGCGTCGTGACTTTCTGGTTGTCCTAGTTAGCGCCTCGTAACACTTGGCTCTTATCGCGACCTTAGTTGCGAAAAAGCCCCCAATGGGCGATACCGCCTCGTTGGGAACCACTTATCTGTGGGTATGGATACGAGTGCAAAACACATTGACGCATACTTCCAGGCATTGCTTTCTAAATGGCGTGAATCTTTTACAATCCGTTTATCAAACTTCGTGCGACTATACCTTCCGCATTATACATATTAAATTTTGGAAAGTAACAAGACCAGGGCAGTGTTTACATAGCTAGGAACCATCAAACGTGAAATCAACTTGAAAAACAATCTGATGAATACTGTTTCCATAATCTGTGGTGAAGTTATCAATGATTACATTCCTGTCTTTCCTACATTATTAATGAATGAAATAACATGATATGGTTATGGTTATGATATAGTTGTATTTTTATTTTTAAAGTAGTCAGCTTATGACTGGCTGCCTGAAATGGTTTTGAAGAGCTCTTGAAAACTACTTGGGCATCGCTGCAATACATAATAATAATAACCATACTCCTATTGTACTATCCGGAGCAGACCATTAATATTCCGGCGGGGGGGGGGGGGGTCTTCCGAACCTCCTTGAATACGGACTTGAGTTTGCCCCCCAAACAAAATTTCTTAGAGCCGCCCATGAATAGAAGAACTCCTGACCACCATCAAACACTCAAGAAACACCGCTCCAGACAAAGACAGAATCCGCTATATCCACATCCGGGCTGCTCCACGCATCTTACACCAATCACTCTGCAACATCTACAACGCCTCACTCACCATCGGACACGTACCATCCATCTGGAAAACAGCAACCACCATCCTCCTACCAAAACCAAACAAACCAACTACGCTACCACAAAATTACCGACCCATCAGTTTACTTCCCATCCTTGGAAAATGCATGGAAAAGTCATGGCCAAACGACTCTCAACCTACCTAGAAGACCATGGCATCCCACCTTCGTACCAAGCCGGATTCAGACGCAAACGCAGCACAACGGACCAACTTCTCCACTTCGTACAACATACATCAACAGCAAAACACTACCATCACACTACCATCGCCGCTTTCTTCGACGCAGAGGTCTTCGATCGCATGTGGCATGCAGTACTCCTTCTCAAATGCAAACACCATAACCTACCAATATACTTACCAGATGGATCGCCCACTTTTTTTACTGACAGACCAACAAGATACAAAGTTGGAGTCATCCTCTCCAGGTCACTCAACATCACCAACGGAACACCACAAGGCAGCCCTATCAATCAGCCCAATCCTATACATCCTGTACGTAGCAGACATCCCCAAACCAATAGCCAGCCACCCGACACACATGGCCCAATACGCCGACGACATAGCTATTTGGTCCACCAGCCCTAATCATCACACCGCCGAGAATCGACTACAACAATACATCACCCGTCTAGAACAATGGTGCAACGACTGGAGAACCGTACTCAACCCGACAAAGTCCCAGACACTCCACATCTTTAACAAGCACAACCGATTCAACCGCGGCACACCGACCTTTCTACTCAACAACACCGTCATTCCAGTAGTTCGACAAGTCAGGTGCTTAGGCCTCAACGTGGACTGGAAACTGAGATTCAATTACCACCACCAACAAGCCATCAAGAGAGCAAGAGCACGAGTCACACAACTGTACATAATTGCAGGCAACCACTCCAACAAACGTGCATCCACGGCCACTACACTTAATATCAAAATCATATTAATATAACAAAATCATGATTCGTCCAATACTAGATTACGCCGCTCCAGCACTGGTCCACATCTCAAACAAGAACCTACAAGACATGGAAAAATTACAACGCAGAGCAGCCTGGATAGCACTCCAGCTTCACTACTCCCAACACAACAACATCCTGAACCAATGCAACCTTCCAACCATGGACAACAGACTAAACACCCTTCAACACAAATTCCTCCTGAAGAGTACAACAAATGACCACATCCTACGACAGTTCATGGAACTCCAACTTGGAACGCCTAGATGCTACCTTAACAATACACCGTTACAAAACACAACCCTTGAAGACCTCACAGAAGACTGGCACCACATGTCAGCTAAGCTAGTAACATCAGTGCCTGGTCTTACCAGTGCCTATATGTTACTAGCCCAAAACATCTCAACAACACAGACAACACGCGGAAAAGAAGATGGCCCTTAGGTCGGGAACATCAGTGCCTGGCTCGCCAGTACCCACATGTTTCCAACCTACCCACCAATCCTACACCTCCAGATGAAAAGAGCCGTACAGCCTACCTTCCATCATCGCCCTCGGAGACGGACAGCAGTCGGTGTACTCACATCGCTTTGAAGTGACGGATGCTGTGGTTTCCCCTCCTGGCCCGAAGCCGTCCTGTTAAGGTGCCTACAGATATATATATATATATATATATATATATATATATATATATATATATATATATATATATATATATATATATATATATATATATAATATATATATATATATATATATATATATATAGCAGATAAGATAATTCACCACCTTTGTTGTGAAGCTAAAGGGGAAAGTTAGCCCTACTCGACTTGTTGACTCCATTTTATCTCCAGTTGATTGCATACTTATTGGAAGTTCGGCTACAGGAAAATACTTGGTATCTTTTAAAGCCCCGATAAAATTCAGCATTTCATTTTTCAAACGCCCCTGCCGCCCCTTTTGGGTCTTATCGACCCCTGATAAATATTATTTAGGTCAAGAGGTTGTTTAAATAACAATTTTAACCATAGTGTGTACATCACTCTTACCACTTTATAGCATGCAGCAGAGCCAAGTTGCACAATGGACAAGGCGGGTTAGAATTTTCTTTTTCTCAAACCACTATTTCTGGGCATGCGCTGGTCAAGTGCACAAACTCTCTTTGTCCTTGCTACTCAAAGAGCTATTGTGGCTATCTGCATAACCTGTGATTGTCTCTAACATAACAGTCTTTCATCGTTACCATATAGGGACGGTCCTTAATTTCTTCTGCTGAGCTGTAATCAATAAAGTATCACCTCCCGTGTAAAAGTGGGTACATTTGTTTAATTGATCACGCGTGGATTAACTGTCTGAAGTAAACTTTCTCAGAAAAGGAGAGTGCAAGTGGACTTGGCTGAATCCTTTGTAAGACATTGTAAACACCAGAATATAAAAGTAACCACAAAGGGAGGTGCTTTTCTTTACAAAAGGGATGTCAGTAGTGATTGCTTGCAACTATGCATTGTGCCTGAAGAATATCGGTATATCAATTAGGCAGGACCCGTAATACAGGCCAGTGCACTACACTTGTTCCACCCCCTCGTGATGATATTGTGGTTACAAACACACTATCCCCGCTGGACATGTGATCTTTAATCTGAAGAAATCTTGGGAACAACATTCGCCAGCAGAGATTGAGGGTTGAACCAGGGAGATTCAAGCAGGCTGTACGACTAATACGACCTCCCTGGTTGAATATTCACGTGATATCTTACACTTGTTTAAGTTTGAATAATATCCTTCCGTACTGCATTTTCTTTCCCGCGTGATGCTTCCTATGCAAATGGGACACGGATAGGGGGAAAACAATTTCGAGGATGAACGCGACCATGCTGTGTTGACCATGAGGCCTCTGACGCAATCAGAGCTGTTGGCGACGGCGGACGCTGCTTAGACCAGGCTACGATGACTGCATTCTGTCCTACTGAAAATCTAAGGGGTATGGTAAATCTTTGGGTTTTTTTTTTCTTTTACGTCTTCAGTTTGCATCCCACGTGGGTTTTTAATATTTCTGTCCGATAACCTTCTATTTGGCTACTAGATTCTCGTTTTTATTGTAAATACCGTTGAATACCCACTGATAGGTACTAGGTAGTGACGGTAAGAGCGTAAGTAAAAGTTGTTGCATTCGAGTTGCTGAGTTACCGTAACTATTTTATTATTCGTTGTAATGAGCCAGCTGTGTGACTGTGTGCAGCTGTATGTATGTGAGCGTCATGTCCGTTATTTTTGTTAATTAAGCCTAGTCTTTGTTGTGATAGATTCCGATGGCATTCTGTTGCCCGGTTTGAGTTGGAGCACTTCTTCAGTACACAAGCAATGCACGCAACCCATCTTGTCTGTCTCTCCTTTTCCGTGTAAACGTGTTGCCACTCCCATAGCTCGAAGATAGCCTAAGTCTGTCCCTGCTCCCCACGTACTCATGCACAATGACCTAACAGGCCGACGTGACAATATATCAGAACCCCAGGTCTGGGAAAGGCCATTGGAGGCCCCACGTTACAGTAGCCTACTTGAACGCGGCATGGAACCTTACACTGAGCATATTTTTGACTTGACATGCCTTAAAGGTGAGACATCCTATCCTTGTAATATTTCATTTCGCCAGGAAGATGTAAACAAAAATGTGTACTTACGTTACATCAATACTTTTTAAAGCGTACCATGTGGAGACTTCGCTTAACTACTGGGGCCTTACTTTAAATTTGAAATAAGTTTTAACTGTGTAAAATCAAAAGTAGCAAGCCTATTCCGTACGGTTTTGTTTACCTTTCCTAATCTACTTAGATTGGCCTGCAGTATTTACAGTATTCCACTCACACTTATCTGTTAATAAAAGACAAGATTTTTTTTTGCATTATTCAATTGCCTATAATTTAACATTAACAAAATTTAGATGGTCAGTGCATGCGCTACATGCATGTGTGATTTCGTACGCGCAATTAGCTGCAGGCACTGATTCATGAACGGAAGCAATGATGCATGATTCAACACATTTTAAAGTTTAAGGATACGATTAGTTGTCAGTTTCATATCACTGTTTTCCGCTTAGCTATGTAAACTAAAATTCACTTCGTATCATACTGCTGCATTTGTCCAGAGACGATATGTCGTCTCATGACATCCAACACTATGCATACTGTACACATTGTATGCTGGATTTGTGTGACGTCACAGATATTCCTTCTCTGTGGGTCGAATTAGAGCCGATTCGTAAACTAATCGAAAAGTCAACATTGCAGGCCCCGGCCTTATCGGGGTGGGGGACGTTTCGGGAGTTCAGACGATCCCATCCCCTCCATCAATATATATGGTCCCGCCCGAATAGTAAAGGAGCAGTATGGTGAGACCTGTGGGGTTTTGATAGTATTCCAGAAGCTTACAAAAGCCCTTCAAAAGCATTCCAAGGTCAATCATGCGCTGTACATAATACTTACTACGATATTTTATGAATAACAAATACAACCAAACGCAACAGGTAATATCCGCTACTACATGGACGTGAGAGGCGGGGAGTGGGTATATATGGTACAAGTTGAAACGCTTAATCCATTCGGGTAAAAAGACAGCCAAAGTGATAAATTCTGCATCTTACAATAGATTTAGGTTTAACGTTTCAGTACCAGGAAACCATTCGGGCTGATTGAGGGTTCTACTCTATTGTGATGATGGATGAACACCTGTGATATTAGCATTCTCATTTCGACTGGTGCTCAGAGGGTATAACGAGCCAGATACGTACTTATCGCTCCCAATCCTGCACTGCCATTTAACGATCCTACGGACGGACGGAGTGTGGCCCCAGTCGTAAGATGCTTTTCCGAAGGCTGATTGGGATGGACACCGTCATTGTTCTACATCACTTCCTAGGCAAGCAGCTGAAGCGATTATGAATCGCACAACTTTCCCAGTCGGGCAGCGAACTGCCCACAAGCAGTGTTTCTAGCCACCGGAAAATTTCCAGGTGGTTCTACCGGGATCTGATCCAGGGACCTCTCGAATTCAAAGCAGCACACACAATCTTCAAGCGGCCTTCCACTTTAAAAATCTTGTTGTTTCATTGCGCTAAATACACTTCACCTTTGCCAAGGATTCGTAAAACATCCGGATTGAATTCTTACAATACTGTAATACAAGGGCAACAATGTTGCCGAAGCTAGCTCAGCTTTTCCTGTTGACCTAAAAGTCTGCAGTCAATATTTCGGTTGGGTCTGTAACTCATACGTACGTTAGAAAATAAAGAGATAAATTTAAATGCAGTGAAACATGTATTGAACTCCTGAAGTCTCTGGAAGACTAAATCTGGTACACAAAGTTATTTATATACTGCACAGATGTTAGTATACAAATAATGAATGTTTGTGAGTGTGCTGCTGTGTAGACCTCATTTGTTTTCCATAATTGGACTCAGATAGTAACTTCCGATAAAGAAATTTTACAAATGGTTAAAGGTCTTAAAAGCGATATTTTGCCCCAAAGATATTCCTTGAACTTGTCCAGGGACAAAAGTTCAAATGCGGGTTGCCACTATGATTTGGAACTGAAAAACCAAAACTGCTCAATTGCTCAATATAAAGGGATAATTTCTAAATTAAATTCTTTACGCGCCTAATTCTTAGTACTCTTTAGTACCGTTTTCCCCTACAAAATTATTTTACTGCATAATATTTTTATGATTGGGATCTACCAGGTATAAATCGTCGATCGCTTTTAGGACCGGTGAATGTGTCGCAACAGGCCGGAGGGTAACTACAGTTCGTAGAGAGCGTTGGGAAAATATGCACACGTATACTAAGTCTAAGGCTATTGAAATGTAATCCCCCATGGCTTCCCCTTGCAAACTTGGTGGGGCTTGCGGCAAAGGAGAACAAGACTGAGGCGGTTCCTGCAGTGTCAACGCCCATGTGACTGCACCAGGCTCGTAGCCTGACAAGGTACGTACTGAATGGGGACGAAATGGCTTCCAGGGGCTAAAAATTTTTTAAGGGGGCCAAATGTGTACAAATGCCATTAAGCCAATGGCAACTTGAAAACTTGCTAGGGGGCGAAAAAATTCAAAGAGGGATTCGCCCCCTTGGCCCGCTTGGCTAGAAGCCTGAGCGGCACAATTCCTGCCTCTGAGACTGATATATGGCACACGCCTTCAAAAAGCACGTTTCCTTTTCAAACCGAAACTTGTTTTTGGAATGTTAGCACAACCGTTAAGCTTAAACCATATGAAGCATTGTATTTTCAATCAACGTGCTATGTTTTTTGTTTAAAAGAAAGGGAGTGGGTCCCTTACGACATTTCCTAGACAACATTCACCTTAACTTTAAGTAGCTAGTGTACCCCGCGTCGGCATCCCAATTCACGAGTAGCTTCTTTCTTCCATGTGACAATTTAAACTAATTTGCTATTAAGGAAGGATAAGTCATTTGTTAACCTTTCATACTAAATGGTTTTTGTCCAGAAATGTTAAGAAAATGTTTGTAAAGGAGATACAAGGAGATTTGAAAGATTAAGGTAATGTTTACAAATAACTTGAAACTTGAGGCGACTGCATATATTCTCTTTAAACTTTAAGCCAAACTCCTAAAACCATTCAGACATCAGGCTAAGTTGAGTACTTGTTTCTGCCTCAACACAAAAATGTGTATAGGCCTAGCTTATACCACTGTTTCGCACTCACAAGGGCACTTATTCTCAAGAACTTGCACAACTTTCAAACGCCCGGTATTTCTTTTCGAGTAGGCCTAACCATCCAACCAAACGCCTGAATAAGATCAGCGCCACATGTTCACGTAACGCCTCCATAATAGGCTGTACAGTATATTCCGTATTCATGCCATATCCCTGGTTTGGAAAGCAAAGAGCTGAGCAAACATAGTCTGACATAGTGGGGTATCCTAAGTACGTTATTCAAAAATCGATAATTGTAGTAATTGTATTGATGTGAAACCCTGTAATCAAATGGTATATACCCAACACACTATCGATGTGGCGTACCCACGCTAAACTTAAAGGCAATAGGCAGTTGCCCCAAAATTTTCTTTGAAAAATCAGCAAACTCTTGCAAATCACCTCTTATTGCATTACAAGCGCCTCTGAAGATGTTTGAACATAACTGTTTCAAACAATAGGTAAAGCAAGGAGAAATTCTTCTTGAATTTCACAATTTACCAACAAGAATATTGTCACATGATCAAAATAGGCCAATCATGAACTAGAGTGACAGGGTACACTCTGATTGGGGTGACTGCATACTGCCTTTAACTGCTTTTACATAATTTGCACATCTATTACGTAATTGCTTGCTTTCAACAATAGTGAACAAGTGTGTTGCTACCATAGAGCTCCTATATCCTGCTGTATGGTTGCTACCTGAGTTGAAGGCGTGTGTGGAGCGTGATTATACCATGATCTTCGATAACACCAGCACACTTCCACATTTCTTGTATAAAGCTGGTCACAATTTTTTAATACGAAAAAATTCCTTCGAAACAAAGTTCATTAGACATGAGTAAGTCTGACATTGAGCTTAAGAAAATCATTAAAATCATATACGTAATCATAGACAAAAAAAATCGCTGAAAAAGAGAACAATGAATTTCACTGCTTGTACCCATGCTTGTACCCATTGAATCACATGAAGTGGAAGTAGTACCACCAAGTTACGTCATAGTTCCAAGTAGAAATATATATTTTACACGGGGATAGTTTTAGTTATGTGTCTTAAATATAGTTGAATTTATGCCTAAAGGGTAAAGAAAGAGCCTTCAATACATTTTTCAAGTTTTTATGACAACACTAAATTTACCGCATCTTTCCTGGCAATCACAATATCTCATAGAAAATATTGTTTGCCAGAAATATACCTATGCTATAATACAACGAACCAACATGTCTCATAAACCTTCGGGGGGGGGGGGGGGGAGCTAAACCTAGTCACATAATTGGGAAAAAACATGCACATCAAATAACATGACAGTTTCTACCATTGAACAACTTACTAAAAAAGTAATATTGACGTGCTCCTCCCTCATGCACTTCTCTTACAACTACTATTATGGTATCTAAACTGGGATAATGTAAATCCTTCACGACAAATCACCTAATTAGTGTTGGTATGATCTGAATCTCATTATTTTGCACAAAATATTCCCGAAGATGGGGACTTCGCCAGAATTTGTTTCAAAAAGTGCTGTTTTCATGCCTTAAATGATTGCAGAAACGAAAAAAAATTTAACTTTTGTTCAGCACAAATTGAACTATCTATATGAAACATATTATCAGGATTGGTGCAAAACTGAAAGACAAGTAGGGAATTTTACGTTTTCAAACAAAGCCCCCTCCCGAGGTCAAATAGTAGCCAAATTAATCGAAAAGAGTCGCAGCATACAGATATCACTTTCGCTAACATCTCTAGTAAATTACAGCCAAATCTAACGAAAAACAGCGAAATGTCAGCTAAACCAGAAAGCCTAAAGGCTTTGTGATTCCTTGCCGAAAGGAGGGTGCTTTGCTACACTGAGGTTCATCCATCAAGTTTATACTTCTCTACTACATCATTTTTTATGATGTGGTCACAATTTGACCTCTTCTCATGTCAGCTCATGTCACATGACCTTTAAACTAAAACTTGAATAACCAAAAAAAAAAAAAAAAAATGAAAAAAAAGAAGGGATTTGTCTGTGCTTCCTCCCTTGTAATGACATATTTAAAAATTTTCAGTTTTGACCTCTGATGACCTCAAATGGCTTGTGACCTCCGTGAAAAACAATAGGGATTTTCCTCGCACCATAACACATGAACATAGTATGAAATCTATCCAAGATTCCTACCTTGAGATATCGTATAAGGTTTTCAGGGTTTGACCCCTGGTGACCCCAGATAACCTTTGACCTCCAACAAAAACAATAGGTATCTTTCTCTAACCATAACACTTCCACATACTAAGCATGAGATCTACCAAAGCTTCCTACCTTGAGATATCGTGCACACAAGGTTTTCAGACTTTGACCCCCGGTGACCCTAGATGACCTCTGACCTCCACGAAAAATGATAGGGTTCTTCCTCTCACCATAACACATCCACAAACTAAGTATGAAAACTATCCAAGCTTTCCACCTTGAGGTATCGTGTAAACAAGGTTTTCAGACTTTGACCCCCGGTGACCCCAGATGACCTTTGACCTCCACCCAAAACAATAGGCTTCTTCCTCTTGCTATAACACATCCACATACTTAGTATGAAATCTATCCAAGCTCCTCCCTTGAGATACCGTGTAAACAAGGGTTTTAGACTTTGACCCCTGGTGACCCCAGATGACCTTTGACCTCCACCAAAAATGATAGGGTTCTTCCTCTTACCATAACACATCCATACACTAAGTATGAAATCTATCCAAGCTCCTCCCTTGAGATACCGTGTAAACAAGGGTTTTAGACTTTGACCCCTGGTGACCCCAGATGACCTTTGACCTCCACCAAAAATGATAGGGTTCTTCCTCTTACGATAACACATCCATACACTAAGTATGAAATGTATCCAAGCTTTCTACCTTGAAATATCATGTAAACAAGGTTTGTAGACTTTGACCCCTGGTGACCCCAGATGATCTTCGACCTCCACCCAAAACAATAGGCTTCTTTCTCTTACTATAACACATCCACATACAAAGTATGAAATCTATCCAAGCTTCTTACCTTGAGATACCGTGTAAACAAGGTTTTCAGAGTTTGACCCCTGGTGACCCCACATGACCTTTGACCTCCACCAAAAACAATACGGTTCTTTCTCTCACCAAAACGCATCCACATACAAAGTATGAAATCTATCCAAGCTTCCTCCCTTGAGATACCGTGTAAACAAGGTTTTCAGATTTTGACCCCCGGTGACCCCAGATGACCTTTGACCTCCACCAAAAACAATAGGGTTCTTTCTCTCACCACAACGCATTTACATACCAAGCATGAAATCTATCCAAGCTTTCTAACTTGAGATATCGTGTAAACAAGATTTTCAGATTTTGACCCCTGGTGACCCCAGATGACCTTTGACCTCCACCAAAAACAAAAGGGGGTTCTTCCTCTCATCAAAACGCATCGACATACCAAGCATTAAATCTATCTAAGCTTTCTACCTTTGGATATCGTGTAAACAAGGTTTTCAGATTTTGACCTCCGGTGACCCCAGATGACCTTTGACCTCCACCAAAAATACGGTGTTTTCTCTCACCAAAACGCATCGACATACAAAATATGAAATCTATCCAAGCTTCCTACCTTGGGATATCGTGTAAACAAGGTTTTCAGACTTTGACCCCCGGTGACCCCAGATGACCTTTGACCTCCACCAAAAATGATAGGGTTCTTCCTCTCACCACAACGCATCTACATATCAAGCATGAAATCTATCCAAGCTTTCTAACTTGAGATATCTTGTAAACAACGTTTTCAGATTTTGACCCCCGGTGACCCCAGATTTCCTTTGACCTCCACCAAAAATGATAGGGTTCTTCCTCTCACCACAACGCATCCACATACCAAGCATGAAATCTATCCAAGCTTTTTAACTTGAGATATCGTTTAAACAAGGATTTCAGATTTTGACCCCCGGTGACCCCAGATGACCTTTGACCTCCACCAAAAACAATAGGGTTCTTCCTCTCACCAAAACGCATCTACATACCAAGCATGAAATTTATCCAAGCTTTCTAACTTGAGATATCGTGTAAACAAGGTTTTCAGATTTTGACCCCCGGTGACCCCAGATGACCTTTGACATCCACCAAAAACAATAGGGTTCTTCCTCTCACAACGCATCCACATACAAAGCATGAAATCTATCCAAGCTTTCTAACTTGAGATATCGTGTTAACAAGGTTTTCAGATTTTGACCCCTGGTGACCCCAGATGACCTTTGACCTCCACCAAAAACAATAGGGTCCTTTCTCTCAGTATGGGCCATCTATGTACCAAGTTTCAGAACTGTCCAACTTTCCTTTCTTGAGATATCGTGTAAACAAGCAAAGCCGTCACATACGCACGCACACACACACACACACACACTCACACGACATCACCATCGCATAGATTCCTTGCCTGCCTTCGGCAAGGAATCAAAAACGCAAATGTTATGGTGACAGACGTTTGCCGTGCACGACAGCAATAGTTCAGCTGAAAGCTTTCAGCTGAGCTAAAAATACCAGTTAGACGGCATATTTTGTAAACAGCAAAAACGAATGCACATGGCACCGATGACGTCATTATCTTTCGTTATATCGTGTTACAATGTTGAAACGTTTTTTCCATTTATATGTTAAAAGGTATTTTGCTATGGTAATTTTTTTCAAAAGAATAATCTCAAATTACGGTAACTTCAAACTTTACTGCAATAGGCTCTGTAATTTTAAGTTTAAACGGCAACGTGAGCTATTCCGTGTGCATCCACCTACAGTTAGTGCGGGAAGCCATGTCTTTCTGCAAGTTGACTTAATATTGTCAAGGAAGGAAGCTGGTTGCCCATCATATCATCGGCCAAGGAAAGTTCATATACAGGACCGTTGTCTGGGCGAAATCTCTAGGGGGCAGTTCATGACAGCGTCCATCGGCTAGGGTTGTCACCAATCTTTACGCTAGGGCTCAGAAACTGGGGGAATTTCCCCCTCCCAAATTTTTTGAGGGGGATTTCATATTCTAGGGGTGATTTTCAGAAGTACTAAATCAGCAAAATGAGCGAATCAGTTATGGATGATTCGACCATTTTTAACTTTGATTTCTTTAAATCAGCTATTGTAAGCTAGGGAATAAAACATTAAGATTCTGGACCTAGTGTGGTAGTGGCAAACGATATGATATCCACCCACTAGCGGGGGATACTTCGCTGTAAAAATTGATTAACACTTTTTGATTCCTTGCCGAAGGCAGGCAAGGAATCTATGCGATGGTTATGTCGTGTGTGTGTGTGTGTGTGTGGGTGTGTATGTGTGTGTGTGTGGGTGTGTATGTGTGTGTATGTGACGCCTAGCTTGTAAACACGATATCTCAAGATAGCAAAGACCGACACTTTTCATATTTAGTATATAGATTCGTCATGTTAACAGAAAGAACCCTATTGTTTTTTATGGAGGTCAAAGGTCATTTGAGGTCACCAGAGGTCAAAAACCAAAAACTTTGTAAACACGATATCTCAAGTTAGCAAAAACCGACACTTTTCATATTTGGTATATAGATTTGTCATGTCAAGAGAAAGAACCCTATTGTTTTTGGTAGAGGTCAAAGGTCATCCGAGGTCACTGGATTTTAAACTGCGAAAACCTCCTAAACAGCTTGTAAACACGATATCTCAAGATAGCAATGACTGACACTTTTCATGTTTGGTATATAGATCTTCATGTTGAGAGGAAGAACCCTATTGTTTTTGGTGAAGGTCAAAGGTCATTAGAGGTCACCGGAGGTAAAAAGGTGAAAAGCTCGTAATCACGATATCTCAAAATAGGAATGACAGACACTTTTCATATTTGGTAAATAAATTTGTCATGTATAGAGAAAGAACCTTATTGTTTTTGGTGAAGGTCAAAGGTCATTTGAGGTCACTGGAGGTAAAAAGCTGAAAAGCTCGTAATCATGATATCTCAAGATAGGAATGACAGACACTTTTCATATTTGGTATATAGATTTGTCATGTCAAGAGGAAGAATCCTATTGTTTTTGATAGAGGTCAAAGGTCATCCGAAGTCACTGGAGGTTAAACTGCGAAAACCTCCTAAACAGCTTGTAAACACGATATCACAAGGTAGCAGCGACCGACACTTTTCATATTTGGTATATAGATTCGTCATGTTGAGAGGAAGAACCCTATTGCTTTTGGTGAAGGTCAAAGGTCATTTGAGGTCACCGGAGGTAAAAAGCTGAAAAGCTCGTAAACATGATATCTCAAGATAGGAATGACCGACACTTTTCATATTTGGTGTATGGATTTGTCATGTTGAGAGAAAGTACCCTATTGTTTTTGGTGGAGGTCAAAGGTCATTTGAGGTCACCAGAGGTCAAAGACCGAAAACCTTGAAATCGCGATATGTCAAGGTAGCAATGGCTAATATGGATTTGTCATGTTGAGAGGAAGAATGCCATTTGTTTTTGGTAGAGGTCGAAGGTCATCTGAGGTCACCAGAGGTTAAACTGCGAAAATCTTGTAAATGGCTTGTAATCACTATATCTCAAGATAGCAATGACAGACACTTTTCATATTTGGTATATAGATTTGCCATGTTGAGAGAAAGAACCCTATTGTTGTTGGTGAAGGTTAAAGGTCATTTGGGGTCACAGGAGCTAAAAACTGAAAAGCGTGTAATAACAATATCTCAAGAAAGGAATGAAGGACACTTTTGATATTTAATATATAGATTTTTCATGATGTAAGGAAGAACCCTATTGTTTTTGGTGGAATTCAAAGGTCATCTGGGGTTACCAGAGGTCAAAAAGCAAAATTTTCCAACAATTTCCAAGATTGTTATATGAGGTCACCAGAGGTCAGAGAGCAAATTTCCAAAGAATTCCCAAGATCAACATCTGGGGTTACCAGATGTCAAAAAAAGCAGAATTTCCCAAGTATTCCCAAGATCGTCATCTGGGGTAAGCAGAGGTCAAAAAGCAAAATTTGCCAAGAATTTACAAGATCCAAGATCCATTGGAGTTGAATCCCTTTCAAGACACTTCCTTCCTTTTTCCTTTTTTGTTATATTTGGTGGTGTTCAGAGGTCTTGTGAGATCAGCAGAGGTCAAATTGTTAAAACATCATAAAATGATGTAGTCAAGAAAGATAAATTTGAGGGATAAGGCTCAGTGCAACAAATCATCCCCATTCGGCAAGGAATCCTTTGGGCTTTCTGGTTTGTAACAGATAATAAACGCGTCTTGGCGTTTATGTAACAGAAAAAACAATAAAATACATAAGCGAATTAAACGTCTAAAACGCCAATTTCAACACATTGACGCCACTTTAACACCATCTCGTAAACACGTTTATGCGTTTATTTCATGATTACTGTAAACATCAAGTTGTTTTTAATAAAGAAAAATTAACATGTATATATATATATATATATATATATATATATATATCAGTCATACATGTAAACGTGTTTGCGGAGTGCGCTTTAATTGACGTCATTATTCTTATCATGTGTTAATATTCGTTCAGTCATTTACTGTGCGTATCCATTTTGTTGTTCGTTTTCTAATTCTTAAACGCCATATATGTGTTAAAAAATGAAGACGTCTATTTTTACAGTGTTGACCCCTCCGTCTTACACCTGTTGACGCCCATGGTCGCAAATACGAGACTTTATGTTTCTGTGGTTTCTGTGGTGAATTCTACTTGTGCATTTAGTTCGGGAGATTTCCTCTTAATTTTGAGAGAATCTAATTTCCCCCGATTGGGGGAGAATTTGGTCACTGCGCCGCCCGTATTGCCTATTTTACATACAAGTTCACGAGTTCTTTGTTTACATTGTCAGTGGCGAATGGGTTTTGGAACCCCCTTGCAATGTAAAATTTGTCGTTTTCATGTAATGGAATTACATTCGACAGTTGGATTGTCACAGCTACGGAAAATCCACGTCCTAATGGGTGGTTCATCACGCCGTTATAATTTGAGAAACTTCAGTGGTCTTCTTCGTTCTTGCTAAACCTTGTCTTTGGATGAAAAGCCTTTATAGTGTGTTGCATAAATTGTTCGGAGGGGATTTTGGTTTTCCACCAAACGGGAGAATATCCCCTGGACCGTTTACGGTAGACCTTAAAATGGTAGTATCGGCTCCCTGCGCTGCTGGTGGCTTTTCTTGCCCATCCAATAATGCATGGGCCTTTTTCAGCGGCTCACAGGTTTTGTGTATTTCAGTAAATCACGCTTTTTGCCTGAAAGACCGTAAAATGGTGACATCGATTCCCCTGCGCTGTTTTTTTTTTCAATGTTTTTCGAGGTTGTTGAGGTATTTGTGACGCTTTGCATGCCCATCCAATAGTGGCCCTTTTCAACGGTTCACAGGTTTTCCTGTATTTCAGTAATTTACCCCTTTTTGCTATAGTAGAGTTTATCCAACGCAAGTAGGATCTGTGCTGCAAACGGAATACTTAGAATAACAGTACAACTGTAAATGTCTCGACTTCCAGTCGTAATCCTCTGTCACGTTTTGATGACAATAATTCATCATCAGGTTTAGGCTCAATGCTGTTGGGATGTGTACTTAAGTGAAAATTAGCCACTCAATTAAGGTAAGTCAAGAAGCATTGATTTGCAACTTCTTACAAATATTCAGTTGCCTACAATGAATAGCAATATTCTTCCTAACGTTCCATGATTCTGTCTGGCCGTACAAAATGACATTACATTAAAGGGGAATTTTCATGATCCCAGACAGTTCCAATTCTCCCAACTATGCATCTTCTTGCTCCTCCCATAACTGTATGAGGCTCTTCCTTGTGCAAGAATAAACCTGTTTTATTGCTTAAGGCCATGTCTTGGTGAGCATACAAGGCTATAAAATGTAATAAAAGTACTCAGTCTGCCTTGTGTGGAATGTGAGCTGCTCTGCATCTTCCAAATTTTCAAACTTTGATGTCAATCAAAGAGCAGTCACCAACTGAGAATTTTGATATACATACACTAAAAATATACTTTGGGGTGATGACTGTCTGTCTTTAAGTTTTGAGCTCAGTCTAAAGTTTGGGCCAGAAAGTACCCTGACGCTTACCTCAAGGTCATCATCAAACACAATAAAATAAACCTATTGGAGTATCAACACATTTCTATCCTTACGGACACTCGTTTCTGACGATTACTCATATACTATGATACATATTTCACAACAGCGAGATTCTCAAGTTTAAATATTTACTGGAATTCTGTGAATGATTGTGCACTGGACAAGGTTTTACAATTTCTTCCCCAAGTAGTACAATCAGTTCATGTTGGACGGCTTCTAATGAAAAGTGGGATTGAGGAACTTGACTGAATAACCGTATTGATTCGGTATCGGCCAACATTTGTCGTACTGTATTCGTTTTTTAACGGAATATCAGTCAGCCCTAATTGCCCAAAATGCTAATACTACCCAACTGATATGTAGGCCTGTTTATTTATACTTCATATAAAGGTTAGTTATTCTCTTATGCCTGAATACATCTTAGTCCCACCGTTTTGACTCACGTACATGAAATGGCCGTCACTTCCTGGTAGTGCACAAAAGTGTGAGGTTTTTGTGACATTGCAGTGGTATCGTTTGATATTTATAATTAAAGTATAGCGAATAAGAAAATAAGTATTTGATACCATCGCTTCAAACTTCTTGTGCCCGTCTTATTGGTCTTTATTTTGTTAAACTATTAAGTAGTGAAAAAAGAGGACCATGATCTCTCGACCGCTGCCAAGTTTGGTTGAAAAGGCACAAGGTGTTTACATTTTTGGCTCTCCCTGATCCACAAATACAAGAATGTTAACTGTTTGCACTCCCGTGCCTTGTGAGCGTCGAATATTTACTGGAAAAGGAAGAAGACGGTTTTTGCCGGTGTTCATGACGATCTATCTTGGAAGCAGTTTTGAATACCAGGCCTGAGACAGGCCACTTATCCCTTTATACCATACCCTGACCATCTGACCATAGGTTTCTTACTTTATCGAAAATCGGTTGTTGTATTGGAAGCTTCAGTGTATCTTCTCATCTCAGGGTTTAGCATAACAAATGCCTCATATCCATTCCGACCATGGCTTACACCATAAATTAGGGTACCAAACACCAATGGTACAAAGTGGAAGGAAAC
Organism: Holothuria leucospilota; assembly: GCA_029531755.1. Taxonomy (NCBI): domain Eukaryota; kingdom Metazoa; phylum Echinodermata; class Holothuroidea; order Aspidochirotida; family Holothuriidae; genus Holothuria; species Holothuria leucospilota. The sequence goes on from CM055968.1 coordinate 54,961,551, forward strand.
TGTCATGTGAATTTAATCCAAATGGTCATTTTTTTTTTATTTTGTCCCGCTATTAAGTTACTTACATAGTTCCCAAAAAATTTGGATCATGTGAATTGATATTAGAAAGTTTGATGAAAAATGAGCCCAAATTAGGACATTTGTAGACAAAAATTATGACATTAAAAGTTGCCATCAAGCTGGATTTGCCCCCGTTTGTAGGCTTAACTTGCACAGCTGTAAATGAAATTGTTGATAAAAGATCGATTGTGACAACAAAACATGCTTGATAAAAATATATTTTCTCAACAGATAGGTTTGACTAAAGAGAGGTTCCACGTCTAACCTTTGGTGTCCTGTTCAGGAACTTTTGCACGCTATTTTCAATAATATTGCCCTTATTTACTGCTCTAACCCTTGTTAAGTTTTGTTGATTGTTGAAGTCTGGACTTGAAGTTTTGTGCAGAGAAATTTTAGCAATAAAAGAAATGAAAAGGTCATCTTCAGTTTCGATAATTCGGTGACCACTGAAGAGTTTGTATTGTAAACCTTTACCTTGGTAAGGAAAAACTTATTTGCGAAATTACGTATTATGACATCTCTAGCTGAATTACCGGTATACGTTTTATATGGCTTTTAACATGGACTTTGTACTTCCCCTCTACCTTCCTTACACATGAAACCATGGCCGCACGGGCCGGGGTGCTGGGGGCGACCGCCCCCCCCCCCAAATGTCAGAAACCTGACTAAATCGGGCAGATATTTTGTCTCGGGCGGAAAATTGGGCAGGTAAATTAGGTCTGGAGTCGGGCAAAAATCACCGCCCCCTGAGAAAAACAGTCCCGTACGGCCATGCATGAAACATATGTGCCATGGCATTGAGATAACATGAAGAACTAAATAAAGAATGGAGTTTTTACCCTAAAATTGTTAAGATTAATATAATGATACACAAAAAACCGAAGGAACATATCCATACATGCTCTTTATGTGATAAAATATTTTACTGCACCCTTTTCACAGTAACGAATATTTTTCCCTAATTAAGGACCATTTTGAGGACGTTCGCAATTGTTTCATATACGAATATTACTTACCCAACGATCTTTTCAAAGAGATAAGTAAATGTACAAAGTCAAAAAATAGTGTCACATAAAAAAATACTGAATTTAGGGCCATAACTGTCATGTCGTAGTTTGGTACCTAAATGAATGCAATCACCCAATTCCTCCAGTTATACGCATTGGGAACATACGATTACGGTAAAAACAATTAAATCCCGACCGGTTTAACAATCCACAAAAATTTGGCATACGTATTGCAGAAGAACTAAGGACGAACAGCTTGACAACAAAGTAGTTGGAAAGCCTAATAAAAAACAGGCATTCTGGGTAAGAATCCGGGGAGAGGGTAACAACTGAACCCTACAGCCTGATAAGAAGTTTAACAAGCTCAATTGAGTTTAGTGTCAACTCCTACCTTTGAACGCCATTTCACACTACCTTCGAGAGAGCATCTCAAGAAACGTTTTCTTCTTTCCTTTTTTCAGAACAGCCATAAACGATGACCTACCAATGATGGTGAACGTCCAGTAAGGGCGCTTAAAGTTCTTCCTACTCTTCCTACCTTCAATAAACGAAGTTAAATATAATGAAGGTTTGTATTTCAACTTAATAACATATTTAGCAATAATAATAATTTACAATAAATTACATAATTTATGTCAAGCCCCATAATATATAATGCTCTAAAAATTGAGAAGGATGCACTGTAATTAGCTTAAAATAAAGACTGAATTAAACATCAGAAGCACGGAGTCATATGTAGTATGTCATACAAGCTACTACTGGTACTGTGTGCAGTTGCCGGGTACCATGTCATTCATGTCATTGTATCTAGCTTAGGCAGTGGCACATATGACACATTAAAACTTTGAGATGTGAAGACCAATTTGTAAGTGAAATCGCTTAACGGAGAGCAAATCTCTCCCCACGCGTTAATAATTCTACCATGAAAGTACTACCGCGGAGGTAGACTTCCATGATTTTACATACTAAGTTTACTTTCTGGTTCCTCCATGGAAGTACTACCTCCGAGGTAGTACTTCCATGGTCCCTCCGAGCTCCAATCTAAAAGAAAAACACTTAGTCCCGTGTACGTCCTGGACAAATAGCTATCAACGACCTTTGCTGAGTTTTACGTACTCGAGGCCATATTAAAGTACAGCTGTCTCTGTGTGAGTTGCCTGCTCACTGCACAATCACTGACCAATCAGAGTGATGCTATTGGTGAATTTATGTCAAAGTCCTTTCATCAATTGCCTTTAGGGATAAAGGTATACAAGTATACATGGTTGGGGTAATGCGACAGTCCCTTTGAAGGTAAACTGCCTGCTGTTTCCGAACATTTTTTAGCTGGTTTTATTCATTGCAAGTTGATAAACTGACATTTTAAAACATCTTTTATCGCAGATAAATTGGTCACCTACATATGTAACGACACTTTGCATTTGTTTGGTCTTTATGATGTTTTTCTTCGACTTGGAAGAACAAACAAAGAGAAGTTTCGCATTCAAATCTTGGGAAATGTCCCCCAGTTCCAGGATTTTACTCAGGTATATCACTTGTGAGTTACAATGCAAGTCATTGTAATTATGTAATAGCCTAATAAGAAAGCCAACAGGACGAGCAATTCCTTGCCGAAGGAAATATACTTTTAATACCGTGGTTCCAAATTTACACGTTTTCGTTATATCAATATTGTGTTCACGATGCGGTGTAGAAATATGTAAACTTCATAAACATTGACTAAAATTCATGTAAATCATGAATCACGTTGTGAGTTATGAGACATTTACCTCTTGAGATATTTATGTTTACGAGGCTATAACAGTTTGAGCTCTGTGACTTCAAATGACCTTTGAATTCTACCAAACACAGTTTGGTTTCTATTTTTACAACATGCAATATCCACATGTACCGCTAAGTATTAAAAATTATTCGTGATTCGTACATCTTGAGATAACATGCTCGAGAGGTTCACAGTCACAAAACACACACGCTCACACACTTACACTTGCATGCTGACATACGTACATGCACACGCACACGCACGTGCATTAACTCGCTGTCATTACCATGAGTGTATAGATTCCATCTGCTCCTGCAAGGAATCAAAATTTCGACAATTAAGTTTCTATGTTCCATCCATAGACCTTTTTCCAAATAGCAGTCACAAAGGATTGTGGGATAGTTTTTGTGTGCTTTTATTTTTGTCAATGGCATTTTACTGTGGATAAGAATGATGCAGACCAAAATGCTATCCCACAATCCTTTGTAATTGCTATTTGGAAAAGGGTCTATATGGTAGATCTACTGCTAGCCTCTTTGTGTAATTATAGCCTACATTTCACTAGAACCACTCAACTGTGAAGAGATGATGTCGCCAGAAAACTCTTCACATTTTGCTGACTTGACTATATCCAAATATTTTTTCAACTGTCAATAGCAATTGACAATTTGTTGTTATTGCTGGTTATTACATTCAAGTAACTTTTGCATGCTTTAAGTGACTCCTAGACTAGGTTTGTAGGTAAAGGTAAAGAAATAGATTAAAACACCTAAAACATTGATATGTAAGACCTGTTTCACTCCTTTCAAGGAATGGAAGTGTCATGTATAGGTATCATTTATTAAGTATGTCTGTTCTGAATATTAAACTGAATTCCTGCTTACTTTTTGTTCGCAGAACTGATGATCACGTAACACAACCAAATGATATACTGGCATTGAAAACACCACTCTGTTCATCACTCGGCAATGTTGTTTACATAAAGACTCACAAGACAAGTAGCACGACAGTGCAATCTATCTTTCACAGATACGGTCTGAAAAGGAATCTTTCTTTCGTTTTCAGACGAGCAAATAAACGCAATGGACATATTCGTTACATCAAGATCACAAAGGCTAGTCCGAAAACTATGTTTCTCCCCGTTCTTGGAACGGGAAATTGTTCTTACAAAGGTTACAACATTTCTGCTGTACACGTCGTGCATAATCGACCTGTCATGGATTCCTACATGAATCCAGGTACAAAGTACGTCACCATATTACGTAATCCTGCATCTCAGCTCATCTCCGCATTCTTGTTCTTCCATTTGGATAAAAATGTCTTTGGTACTTCAGTAGAAGAAAAATTGATCCGGTACATGAAAGGAAGGAAGTGGATGAAATCTTCGTATGGACGGAACAGCCAGTCGTATGATCTTGGTTTGAGTCGAAGCAAGTTCAAGAACAAAACCGAAATAAATCTGTTAATTGAACGACTAAGCAAGGAGTTGGATTTAGTAATGATAGCTGAATATTTTGAAGAATCTTTGGTGCTTCTGAAAAGAGAACTTTGTTGGTATTTTGAGGATATAGTGTATACTGTTAAGAATAATCGTAGCCGTTCAAAACCACCACTTTCAAGGAACCTTTTGAAGGAGATTAAAACCTTTAATAAGGCTGATTTCATGCTTTATGAACATTTTAATGAAACATTTTGGAACAAAATAGCTCAAGTTGGGCCAGTATTCTGGAAAGAATTGGCAGAGTTTAAAAGATTGCAACATGAGACAATGTTTAGATGTGTGAACGTTGCTACATCTTCGACGGGATCGGTACATGGTAATCACTCAGACGACTTATGCAAACACTTGAAAGAACATACGTTCACAGCTTTGTTTCACAGGCAAACGCGAAACTGTTAAAAGAGGCTATAGCGTGGAAAATTCAAGTTCCCCTTACCCCAAGAATACCGTACGTCTGACGTTTCAACTAGGAAGGAATTAGCTGTGAGCAAGAGTGACTTAGTTCACTCTTTGTAATACCCTCATTAAAATCACAGAGGCTTTAAAAACAAAGTTAACTTTTATAGTATAACCTTACTTTGTCAGCATACACCAGTACGCGTACGTCCAAACGAAAATTTTGAGCAGGCGTGGGAGGTAGTGGGGAACCACCCCCCCCCCCATTAGTTAGACATATTATTGTAACGTACACAGAATCACTATAAGATTGAAAGCAGGTGTCCTGCGAAGGTATTGTCTACAGTTATAGGATGATAATACATGTGGAGTTGCTTTTACTTTTTTTCAAGTAATCCCTTAATGTTCTGTTCTTATGTGGATGATTGTCCACGCCGCCTGCATAAAATTTTAAGTATAAACATACAGCCGATCACATTTTTTCAGCTTTATATGTTATGAAAGTTATAACACTTATGATGTGGTGGAAATTCTCTTCAGAAAAACAGGAGCACATGATTTCTTATTCTTTATAAACAAAAAGTTATTTCATGGGACATCGTTTCTCCTTTATTCTTATCTTTTCACTGACAACTACCTATACGACACACATTTTTTACAAGCTTTGCCCTCTCTTCAAAACATAATTCTATACTTTTGATCTGTCTTGGGTATTTTTACTTATGTCGGCTGTCACCTACGAGGGCATTGTCACCGAGAGAGTGTTAATGATTTTAAAGTTAGCTAAGCAGTCCCAAGATGAAAGATTTTATTTATCAGAAAGACAATGCCAAGTTGCTTTAATTCAGACGTCATGTTGACGCGTCATACAATTTTAAAGACTACATTGTTTGAGCACGGAGGTTTATCTATAAACTTGGAATTCATTGTTAACAAATTTTGTGTTCAGCTAAGCAAGAGTGAGGCCATTCCACCTACATTCTCCGAGCACTTTTGGTTTCAATGATATGAGAAACCTATGCATTCAGGATGGCGAGTGCGTGCATGTGTGTATGTGCGTGTATGAGGGTGTACAGGTGTGTGCGTTTGTGACAGTTAGCTCCTTCTCACGATATCTCAAGAATGGAAACTTTGTCAGTTCTCACATACATGCATGAACCCTGTTATTTTTCAGGTCTCGGTCAGATATCATTAAGGGTCACCAGGGGTCAAAATCTGGAAATCTTATTAATACGATATCTTAGGATATAGAAACATGGATACATTTCATACTTAGCATTTCGATGCATTATATCATAAAAAGGACCCTATTGTTTTTGGTGGAAGTCAAAGGTCATTGAGTCACCGGAGGTAAAATTCTGAAAACCGTTTTAACATGATTTCTTCAGTTAGCAAGAATGAATTCTTTTTATAGATAGCATGATGATGCATAACAACAAAAGAAATCCGTCAATTTTGATGGAGGTCAAAGTCATCTGAGGTAAACAGAGGTCAAACTCTCAAAGCATTCTTTACACAATATCTTAAGTAGGGAAGTTTGGACACTGAGCACGTTGATGCATTTTATTAAGAAGAAGCCTTTCCGTCATCGGAAAGTCTAATATTCATACAAATCTCAGCAATTAGCACGATATTTGCCTTAGATATATCATAGATATTCCGTCCCTCCCAACCAAATTACTGTAGGGTTATGTCTCACACTCACAATATTAGCAAATACTATGGTCGCTGACCCAATAATATGGGAACGAAAAGTGGTCCGTCCCCCAACCAAATGTTCCCCAAACCCCCGCGATCGCCGCTTTGAGCGCGTATCCGCTCTCTTTAGGTACACCAGCACTGCTGTATGAGGCATACTCACTTATGCATATTGACGGTAATCAATCAGTAATGGGTTCCAAAGAAAGCTCTTATCTGTACTATGGTAAGTTTGCGCGAGGGCTTCAAGTTAAATGTTTCGTGTTCCTTAAGGAATTTGGTGGGTTTCGCTAGTGTCGAGAGACTATAGTGCTTAACAAGCACAAACCATCTGCAGACAAGTCATTTAGGTTACTTGCAATTTGAATTTTTTTTTTTTGGGGGGGGGGGGGCTTTGACTGGAAAATCTTTCAAAACACGATAGTAGTATCGTAGTTTATGTTCTCTGGTACCGTGCTAAGTGCAATGTTAAGTTGATTCTCGCAAAAGTTGCTTATCCTGTAGAAGTGCAATATCCCAAGCTTTTTTAAATTATATTCTGCTTAGTCTTTCAAAATCTCACCTTTTCGATCGTTACAACTCTACAAAGATATTGCATTTTGAATCAAGTAGGAACACTGAGACTTCCATTGAGTTCATTTTTAGAAATTAAATTATAAAATGAGAAGACTTCAACAAGAATAAAATCGCTTTTTGATCACAATTAAACCCAGGTGTATAAGGCTAATAGAATGCTGGGTCTCGTAAAAAGAAAGTATACACACTTAAATGAATTAGCTGAGATTTATTCTGAAACCTGGGAGGATAGAAATATCCCACTGTGCCAAAGGCACCGAGGGAGTACGAAGCGCCTCCGACGGCGTGGGGTCCAGGGGCTCGCCTTAGGGTACCTGGTGGGGTCCAGGGGTAACGGTCGGGCAAGGGTTTAGGCGGCGAAGCTCCCGGAAGCTCTGGGGTGTTTACAAACTGTAAGACTGAAGCATTTAACTTATTCTAAAGGACATTGGTTCCACACTAAACAGATCACAAAGATGATAATTCGACCATTTTCTTATGTTAGTGGGGTTGAAAGACAACTCACTAGAAGGGGCACAGGGGGAAAAGCCCTCGGAAGCACTGGAGTGATTACAAAGTTCTTAACACTGCAATGTAAAGTTTTCACTATTTTTTCAAAGGAAATTGGATTCGTGCTTATAGACCATAGGCGGATAATTTTACCGTACCTCTTGTTGGCCTAAGACGCACGTAAAGCAGTCAATTTGATGATTCAAATGGCTTGTGGGGTTAGGTCCGTAGCAAGGCCCGGGAACGAGGGGCAGTGCCTCCAGTGCGGACCACTGTACCCCCATTTGGAAAATCCATCAAAAATAAAGGTTTGCTACCTGTGAAAACAGTGGCCGACATGCTGTCCAGCGACTATTGAGGCAAAATTTAAAATGATCCCAAAGAGACTTTTAAAGATAATTTATTTTGTTTTCTGTAATAATTCTTTCTATAACTTCAAAACAGTTTCGCGCTGTACGCATGACGATTTCATCTCTAGTTCTATCTAGCTGAAACGCCCGCCGTTTCAAATACACAGTATATTTATTCAACGTTAAGCTAGCCGCACACTACATGACTTTGTACACCGAAACTCAACTCGATCGTCGGGTATCCAGTGTCGTGTAGTGTGCGCGAGTTTAAAACTGTGAATGGCAGTTTAAGACCAGTTTTAGGTCGCGTTGCCTTCAGTCGGGAAGAACAAACATGTTGGTTCTTCCCGACTGAAGAAATCCGAAAAATATAGCATTTTAAAGATAGTGCAGAATGTTTAACTTCATTCTGCATTACAAAAGTTATCTAAATTCCATTAAAATGCCCTTCCTTCATTCACTTTTCCCTTTCAGTATTCGGTAATTTGAGCTATCCTTCCCAGTTCAAACCCTCATGATCACGGGCTTTCCCTGGCAGATACACTACCGCTTCTGGTTTGAGAGGATAGGTGGTGGTAGGGGTTGCATGGTGCGTTGCAAAAATAATGTCGCTCAAACTGATGCTAGAAAAGACTCTTCAAGATGTCACTCTTTTATACTTGCAATGTGAAACTACATTGTCAGACAGATGCTAGGAGATTTGCTTTTTAAAAGTCTTGATGATTTTATGGAAAATCCTCCCAGTCACAGTCATGAAACCCATGGGCGTAGGAGCCCAAGTTGATTTGGGGGGCTTTAACGACTTGCCGGAAAAATATAACCAAAAAATTGTCGCGCGCTCAACGCGCGTTCAACATGTTAATTTACATATCATAGGCATGCATCCGGTATCACACTGCATGACAATTACATACAATCATTTGCCGCGTTGCTACCCTTCCATATTGATTATAATTTTTTAGGCAGTCGTTAAATAATAATGATAATAATCAGTGCCGTAACCAGCGTATCTCTCATGGGGGTAGGGGCATGCATTATGTTGTGTGATCGCCGACCTGGGGGAGGGGTCTAAGGGGGTTCCCCCTCCCCTTTAAAAATTTTTGAAAAAATTAGGTGTCCTAATTTGTGTTAAAAATGTGTAAAATTTGTGTTAAAAAATTACGTATTTTAGGTACTTAAAAAAAAAATCAACATCAGTGAGGGAGGCATGGCCCAATGGCTCCCCTAAATGCACCAGTGATAACCATAATAAATAAGTTTAACCATTAAAAACATACTGGGGAATTAATACCGAGTATATAGGTGCTGGTGCAATTCAAATCAGAACTTTCTTTTAATTACCAAGGAAGTTTTTAAACTATTGATTACCTTTAGCTACATCATTGCATTATTTTTTTCAATAGGTACCCGAAAAATTCTAAGCACATTGCCCGAATTATCACAAAATTATTTGGTTGGAGGCTGCAGCCCCCAGCCCCCGGCTCCTGCGCTTATGATGAAACCTGACTCAGGCTCAACTCCTGCTTTTGAAAGAAGACTCGACGAATTGTGAAAAGAGCTTGGATGTAAGAAATTGATTCTTTTGCTAGCTATATATCCCTTTTATTGATGATTTTACGATGTTTGCTAATACTCAGATTGCATTCATCTTTAATGTCGTTTATTATGATACATTGCTTTGAAAAGTCTGCGTCCGTATCACTTCCATGGCATGCTATGCCATACCATTGACATATCATGAAACGCCATATAACACACCACCCCACGCCACACTACATCACATCACAGAAATAAAAATAAAATAAATATCACATCACACCATGTAGTCAAAATGGAAATGACACGGTACGCCCACGACATGCTATCTACCAAGTTAAAGTCCAGGAATTGGTCCATAATGGCATTTGCAACTTACCTTAGCATGACCGTTTATTTTTTGAGCCAGAAAAGAACAGACAGGAAGACTGTGCACCCACGCAAAAAGAGGTAGCCTAATCACTAGATATAAACGAAATCTCCCTTTGTCATTTACGACATCAAGAAACGATCTAAATCACGTCTAATTCAGGAGTGGCACCAGGATTTTTCCGACGAGGAGGCCAAGCTCCCTGACGGGGGGGGGGGGCAGTAACTCGGAGCCCTGACGAAGTTGATAACGGTTGCCGGAAGGATACGTGGCAACCCGAAAATTGTGGCTTTAATTGGTTTTGATGAAAAAAAGAAACGCATGCAATCATGATGGCGTTTATGCATGTATGTGTGCATTGATGTGACAGTGTGTATTTGTGCGTTTGTGACGATAAGCTTGTTTACACGATATCTGAAGGAGTGTTACCCTGAAAGTTCCCATACTTTGTATGTAGGTCTATCATATTCAGGAGAAGAGCCCCCTAGTTTTGGTGGAGGTTAAAGGTTATCTGAGGTCACCAGAGGGGCCAAACAATGAAAAACTTGTTTACACAATATCTCAATATAGGAAGCATTGTTCTCATACTTCGCACGTAAATGGATGCTGAACCCTATTGCTTTTGGAGGGGTGAAAGGTTTTCTGAGGTCACTAGAGGTCAAGCATTGAAACCCTTTTTTACTATATATCAAGACAGGAAGCATTTTGTCGTCATATACTCAGCATGAAGATACGTTACATTAAGTCGACAAAACCTATTGTTTTTAACAGAGGTCAAAGGCCATCTGACGTCACCAGAGGTCAAACACTTGAAACCATGTTTACACGATATCTCAAGAGAGCAATAATTCATTTTCTTACTTCACATGGAACTGCGTTATATGTAGACGAACCCTGTCGTTTTTGTAGAGGTCAAAGAACATCTGAGGTCACCAGAGATGAAATATTGAACTTTTTTAACCTAAGATCTCAAGATAGGAACCATATATACATATATATATATATATATATATATATATATATATATATATATATATATATATATATATATATATATATATATATATATATATATATATATATTGTAACGAATTTGGGATGGGGAGTTTTGACGGTAGCGTTGTGACCTGCAGGGTGGGGTTTTTGGCCTAAGGTCTTGTACTTTGATTGGTCAGAACGCGTATAGAAGGCAAGAACAGCACGAAAATGATGAGTAAACACCTGCAGCGTTGTTTTAAAAATCATATAAAATGACAAAACTCTCCGAGACTAAAAGCGACAATATCTTTGGAGCTACAGACTGAAGACTGAAGGGTAGCATTCACCTGCCGCCAGACCTGGAATAACTTCCCGGAGAAGATCCTTTACTCTTGCTGCCTCGGAGAGAACTGTCTTAGGTTGTTTACATTAACTACATTTAAACCTAATCTACACAATAAACGAAGTATAAACTACTTTTCACCGTCAAATGAGACCACAATGAAATGTATATGCATGGACAGTTACACAAATAAACACCTGTACCCCAAAATCAAGTCACCCAATCTCTGGCAGTCATAGATTACTAAAAACATGTAGTTAAAGGCAGTAGGCAGTCGCCTCAAAATTTACCTTGAAAAATCAGCAAATTCATGCATATCTCCTCTCATTGCATTACAAGAACCTCTGAAGATGTTTTGAACATAACTATTACAAACAATAGGTAGATCTAGGAGAAATTCTCCTTGAATTTCACAATTAAGTAACAAAACCATTATCACATGATCAAACTTGGCCATTCATGAACTAGAGTGGCTGGGCATACTAACTCTGATTGGGGTGACTGCCTATTGCCTTTAAAGAAGTCTTCAAAGCTTTACATAATAGACAGCATCCCGGTAAACATTTTTATCTCAGGGTAACAATAAAATCATACTCTCACTGACTCGTATATTCTTTTTATGCACAGTATAGCATTACATCATGTGCCATAAGCGATTGCATAACGTTGCATAACCTATGTGGATTAAAGCCGAGGTCACACTGCAACGAATTCGGATCGGATTCCGATCCGATTTTTGTGAGTTTTTATTAAAATCTGCTCCATTTCGGGTCGGAAAGCACCCAAAATTTGCCAACCTGTGTAATTATATGATTTTTATTGCAGGAATATGAAAATTAAATTTATACGAATTATTTCGTGACGTCACATCGACAGACAGCTTTTTGTCGGTGTGACGTCACGAAAAAAATCAGTTAATGTTTTATTTTCATGGACGTCTGATGCAAATCATATATTTACACTGGTTGGCAAATTTGGGGCTCTTTCTGACCAGAGATGGAGAAGATTTTAATAAAAACTCACAAAAATCGGATCGGAATCCGATCCGAATTCGTTGTAGTGTGACCGCGGCTTAACAGAGATAATCTATGTCGAGGAACAGTATTTTACAAGGGACTCTGGAATAAATCTCTAATCCAGGTACAAAGACAGGATCATCCCCGAAGAATGGAGAGAAGCCCCACATAATTCCAGGAGCTCCGCATAATCCCAAGAGGCTCCGCACAGCCGATATCACAACGTTACTACACACACACACACACACACACACACACACACACATATATATATATATATATATATACATATATAAATAGTGAAATGAGTTAATGAAATCAACCTCGGAGAAAAATTGACCACCTCCACTGGGACTCGAACCCAGACCTCCTGCTTTACGTGCAGGTGCCTTAACCAATTAGGCTATGAAGCCGGTCTTGCCAGCTCTAATCCCAGAAAGATGACAATCTCTCACCGAGGGGTCGCGAACACAGAGCAGTGGACGTCTCGTCCTTTTTCGACTCTGATAAGCCCAATAATAACGGAAACCGGATGATTGAATGTTCAGTAAAGTAAATCTGTAAATAATCTGAAATAAATAGGAATCGCTTGCATTCCCAGAGCATCGTGTAAAGTGAAATGAGTAAATGAAATCAACCTCGGAGAAAAATTGACCAGCTCCACTGGGACTCGAACCCAGACCTCCTGCTTTACGTGCAGGTGCCTTAACCAGTTAGGCTATGAAGCCGGTCTTGGCAGCTCTAATCTCAGAAAGATAGCCCCCCCCCCCTCAGAGATTGTCATCTTTCTGAGATTAGAGCTGCCAAGACCGGCTTCATAGCCTAATTGGTTAAGGCTCCTGCACGTAAAGCAGGAGGTCTGGGTTCGAGTCCCAGTGGAGCTGGTCAATTTTACTCCGAGGTTGATTTCATTTACTCATTTCACTTTACACGATGCTCTGGGAATGCAAGCGATTCCTATTTATTTCAGATTATTTACAGATTTACTTTATATATATATATATATATGTATATATATATGTATATATAATTTACTTTATATATATATATATATATATATATATATATATATATATATATATATATATATATATATATATAGGTCGGTAAAGCTTTTAAAAAGTGCTAAAAGTTTGCAGAAAATTCCACTACGTTTCGAGTATAGGCTCTTCGTCAGGTGCCAAAGAAATGCAACTGAACAACAATGAAGTAGAAATTGAGAAGGAACACATTGAAGAAAGACACGGCAAACCGGTCGTACAGAACAAACACGCCGTGTAAAAATGCGAATGGAGGCTGAGTAAAACTGGTAAAAGGTAATGAAAAGGGGAACAGGTTAAAAAAGGTCCATTCTAATGTTAAGACCGTGTGGGGAGAGGGTCACGAGCTTCATAATAAGCCGGTTTTCGGCGGTTTGACGATCACGGTCAGAACCTCTGCACATGAAGGCTGCGGTAACGGCCAAGTCTTTAATTCAGCACGGTGATGGAGGCTGAAATGTGTGGCTACCGGATAACCTTGAAGGTTTTGTTTGATGGACCTGAGGTGTTCAGTCACTCACTCACTCGACACGGGACAGGGTTCCAAGTTTCATGATGAGACGGTTTTCGAGGTTCCGATCATGATCGTCTGGCTGCCGAAAACCGTCTCATCATGAAACTTGGAACCCTGTCCCCACATGGTCTGAACGTTAGACTTGAACTTCTATATAAATCAGCATTTCCTGCATTGTTGTTACCTGTGTTAACCACTTAAAACTGCCTTTTTTCTAGCCGGTTTTTTCGTGCCCAATTATATTGTGTGTTTTCTAATTTGTACATTTGGCCGTGTCAACAATCAGTTGCATTTTGCCACCTGATGAAGGGTTCAAACCCGAAACGTGGACTTTTTCACAAACATTTAGCACTATTCACTACTACTTTTTTGACCTATATATATATATATATATATATATATATATATATATATATATATATATATGTATATATACTATATATATGGATATATATATATATGGATATATATATATGGATATATATATATGGATATATATATATATGGATATATATATGGATATATATATATATGGATATATATATATGGATATATATATATGGATATATATATATGGATATATATATATGGATATATATATATATATATATATATAATATATATATATATATATATATATATATATATATATATATATAGCACAGAAAATTATCCACCAGAGGAAAATTGCTCGATACCAGTTTACAGTAAAGCAATGTAATAAAATAAAATACACAATACAAACAATTGGATGCTGGAACCCTGGGTTCACGCTACGCGATCATCAGCCAACTGCCCAAATAGAACATGTTCAACACGATTTATTCCCCTTTCTGTCTGGTTCGGTTCGGTGGCTTGTATCCATGGCGACAAGTCGAAACGAGCTTTGACCTACTGTTGATGAGGCTTTCTTTCGACAGCATTATTTCTAGCTTTTCTTGTAAGCATAAATTGCAAATGCCGGAACCGCGTGTGTTTGTGTTGGATCTTGAATCGAAAAGTTTTGGTTATTTGCTTTTAAGTCCCATATGTACTTGGACAGCTCCGTTTCTTTTCGGTATTTAGGATTGCGGAAAGATTTGGCATGAATTTTTATATCTCTGCTTAAATGGGCCTCCGGATACTGAGACCTATGTAACTTTTTCTAGTTTGGTCGGTTGCCACGGTTGCTTTATAAATGATTGACCGGGCCAACGAAGGGGACACGATTCTTTGCTCCTGCAAATACATGATATCTGAGCGGCGTCATGTTTGCTCTGGGTTATGACACGGGCACTGTGTGCCTTTAGTATAGATTGCATGTTGGGTAAACAGCTATAGCTCACTACGTGTTGCGATTAAAAATTTTGTTTAGTGTGTGTCCTCTTGGGAAGTGCATATACCTATCAGTCTTAGAAACATTTTTCCAACATTGGTTTTTCAGTACGTTTCGGCTGAAGGGTGGGTTGAACTATGTTACATGGCGCTTCCTGTTACAGCCTTTTTTTCTGCTGTAGTTGGGTGTCCTTCTCGTAGGTTATTTTTCCATTATACCTACTGTTGCGGAGTGCTTGGTTGTATATGGGAGATGTCAAAGCTCATCTGAGGTCACTGTGGACCTAGTCAAACACCGAAAATCGTTTCAAGTTACATAACATCTACATTAACATAGGAATTATGGATTATGTTTATACTTCACTAGATGTGTTGTATACTTTTTGTATTTGTAGGTGAGGTCAAAGGGTATTTGAGGTCACTGGAGGTTATGTACTAAAGTTTACTAAAGCCTTGAAATAAAGTTGATTACTTGAAATGGGAAACGTGCATATCATCCCTTTCAAATTTTGCAATCGTTGGTATGCGGTGTAGAAGACCCTTAACATTAAACATCACTGTTCGTGATCAGAGGTCAAAGAACTATCAACCTGATTCACGTATCTCATGAGACAGAATTGCATGGATAATTTTAATGCTCAGTACGCCGTATCCGAATCCACTTAACCCGAATCGGGCCAATTCCGATTCAGTGGTCACTACATTCTGGGACAATTCCAAGTCCAGTATCCTCCACTTCCGACTCAATGTCGATTCCAGGTCCCCTAAAGCAATTCCGGACCAATTTCGTGTCCGGCCATTGGCCGGACAATGTAGCATCTCGTACAATTTTTTTTGTACTTTTTGCAATAGTACTTTCAATTAAAACGGGAATATTTACTGGGAGTCAATTAAAGTCATACCCTAATCTAGTGCAATGACTCGATCATAACCTCAAGTCATTTCTGCACTGTGGTTGAAGACAATTTTGGCTCTTGGGGGTTTTTGTTGTAGAAAATTTGGAAAAGAATTTGTTCACTATTTTAGATTTGGGTGTTTTATTGGAGAATCTCTACCTTCCTTTCAGAGCAAAACAAGCCTCCTGCAGCAGCAAGTTCCCAAAGATAAACAAAGATATCACTGTACTTCATCTAACCATGTGGAAATAATTGCTCTGCTGTCTAAAGCAAACAATCTTCCAGCTCGCTGATAAGAGAAAGTAGGAGATTACATGTGACTATTCTTTGGATTGTGGTTTAGGGCTAGATAAGTGACTTGAAGACTTCCCCAAAGGTAGACTTGACTGCCTAATGAAGCCATCTGCAGGCCGCAGGAGTAGCCGTTGGGCATATCATACTTATCTGACGAAACAGTGAAAGAGCCCTACGTGGGGCAGTGTTACCCAATTAGGACCATTGCCCCCCCCTTTCACCCAAACTGGCCCTGTAACTGAAGTGCAGATTGTCTCTCAATGATGCCCACAGATGTCCCCTTCAAAGACATCCATGTCTCAGTGCTCTAATCGTCCCAAAGTTAACATCATACACACTTTTGGTTATGTTCTTTCACATGCGCCTAACATCAACAGCTACTAATTATGGAATACTTTTTTGAAATGTGGTCCCCAAAAAATTTTCAGGCTATGTCATTGACGGTGTTTTGGGTGAACAGAATTCACGTTCACTGTGTTGCACATTGCGTTACACATCCTGAACGATAACTGGAAAGGCTGTTCTTTCCGGCGTTCCAAACCCATACTTTCAGCTTATCCACAACCCTTCCACTTTGTCTAACGCTTTAATTGTAGTGTTCTAGTTAAGAAAGGGAATTAATATCTTCTTTAAAATCTGTTTTTATCTTATTTATTTTAGAAATATTTATATTACATAAATTCAGTACTAGTGGTTTTTTTTTAAGAAAGAGCTGGATATTTTTGACGCCCTTTTGCAGGATTTTGCTTAAGGTGTGGAAGCAGCTAGCTGATCTAGTAGATCAGCTGGCGAATATCGACGGAATACACAATATTATTGTCCATAAAAAGTGAAAATAATTCATCTGAAGGGTGCATTAACGTTGAAAATGGAAATGAGGCAATCAACGGCTCGAGTTGAGAACCAAAAGGTGAGAAAAGTTTATTGTTTTTAATGAGCAAAATGCACATTAGAACTTAGAATAGGTCAGTAGTTTAACTAGAGTTAACTGCTGAGATTGCCCACGTGGGGAACCCCATACTTATCATGAGAAGACCAGTTGTGCGAAAAAGTCTGATACAGTATAGGTGGGGCCTATTCGCACGTCGACTAGCCGCCGTGCGACAAGATGCGTTGATTGCTTATTCGCACATCCACTAGCTGCCATACTTTACTAGGCCTACATACGACTATGTGATATTTCGTGTTGTAGGTAGGTAGCATGCATGGTGATACCTACGTACGTAGTTGAGCCTATGTGTCATATGTTTTGTAGGCATTGACCAACACATAGCACCGACCGATGCAAGTCAAGGTACACTATTCTGTATTTTTTAGAAGTTTGAAAGACACATGCTTAGCCTATTTGCTGTTCCCTCTGTTGTCAAATCCCTCCAAACAAAACAGCTTTATTTTCTTCATTCACCTCCATATTATTGCACTAGCTTGCGATATGCATTTCAGCAGCACAGAAATCATGCCTCTCAGTATGCATGTGCGTAAACTATTGCAACCGCTACCGATTTGTACATGCTGTCCAGATTGGAAAGTTTGCTCTGCGCGGGGGATTTATCCCCCGCGCAAAAATGTGAATTTCGAAGTTGCCAGCCGCGCAATTTACCAACTGACAACTGCAACGGCGCAAACTTGTTGGCAGCAACCAAGCAAGTTGCCTGGGAAAGGCAATTTCCTGCAATCTAGGAGGTAGTTTTGGCTTAAATTTTCATGGTATGTTCCGTGCCAACTAATGGTGGCGCTCCGCTTAGATAGTATCGGCCGCGCAATTTTCTTGGCCATTATTAATATCCCCTGCGCACCATTGCAGGCTTTCCAATCTGGCATGCTGTGTCCCTCAATCTTACGCGTACATGTATATGCACAGTCAGTGAGCCGTGCGAGTAAGTAGTCACTCACTGCATCTTGTCTGCACGGCGGCTAGTCGACGTGCGAATAGTCACGACGTACAGTATAACTATAGGGCGCAACCGAAATTCGAACCATAGGGGCAATTAGTGTTATAGGTAGAGGACGAAAACCCTAAAATTCAAGATATTTACTTCAAATCAGAATTAAATCAGAAATCCTTACAATGTGTTCTCCTTTTTCACAAAACTAGCAAGATTATACAAAAACATCACAAAATAACACTACCTAGCTTGAAAATAAGATGATTTTCTGCAACGTCTGAGTGCTCGAAAGTGTTCCTTAGAAAAACATGATTGCACAATAAAATCACCTTGTTATCCTTGTGCCAGTTGTTCTTTATGTCTTGAATGTACTGTGTATGTAAACATATATTCACGAGAAAGAAGCGACTGGTGCAAGGCTAACAAGTAACAAGTTGATTTTATTACGCAATCATCTTTTTCTAACGAACACTTCCGAGCGCTCAGACGCGGCAGAAATGCATCTTATTTTCAGGCTAGGTAGTGTTATTTTGTGATTTTCATAATCTAACTAGTTTTGTGTAAAGGAAGAACGTATTGGAATCACAGGTGTTGGAAACACTACGTACATATACTACACTATATGTAGGGTAGATTAGGCGGTTTTCAACCTAGGTCTATTTCCGACCGCCCATGAACATTTGTGCAAATTGTGAATTTCTTGAAAAAACAGCAGTACCTAGGACTTTACCAACAAGTACTTTGAACTACAGTAGTGGCAATTGAAAATCACCCACCTTTTGTTCCAAGCTAGCCGTTTAATACAAAAAATCTGAACCTGAAAATCAAATGCAGATGCATTAGTTTTAAAAACATATTTTCTGAAAGTGGTCGGTAAGCCTACTTCCACATATGTTTACACCCACACCTTAAATTATTAAGTGGTCAAATTTGATAAACAAAATAGAAATAAGTTGATGGGATATTGTCACAAAAAGAACTTCCCCAAAAATTGTCACTGCCCTCATTTCGTGAGGAGGTTGAAACCACCCACCACTTTTCAGTGTGTAAGGCTATTTTCGACCACCTAGTTTTTGACCTGCATAAAATCATGGAAATTACTGTAATTTGATCAATTTTAATTTTAATTGATATAATTAATGGTCATAAACCAAATATAAAAGAGTTACCTTCATTGGTAACTTTTATCACAACATCTGGGTGACAACCCCTTATGACCCATACAAAATTCATTTTACCATAAAATGGGCTGGTTTTCAATAGGGCGGTCGAAAATACCCTTGGGTAGGTTGAAAATGGCCAGTTTTCGACCACTTTTGTCATCATTACATATTCCAATAGGACAAAACTAATAAAACAAAGGACATACACAGAATGTAAGTACAGGTATTGGAGGTGTTGCCCAAAGGTAAGTTGGTTCAGTGACTTTATTTAATTTTTTAAACCAAAACCCCTTAAGCGGTCGAAAACCCCCTATCTTACCCTATATAATAAGACAAGGTATGACATCCCTCAGGACGAAGCACCAACCTCGGCCTTTTTTACACTCTTTTTAATACTTACTTCAAACCTCAAAAGGCTTGGTCGATCACGCCATCTGTTCCAGCAGAATATCCAACACCTCTTCGGATGCAACTTTGTGTAAAAGATAAATTCTAAACAGTAAAAAAAGGTGAGAAAATAAAACTAAGAATAACAATTGCCAGGACGTAGGCCCGGTTGAACTTCACTGCCAGCCAGTGCTTCCACAGTCTAAATTCATTTTTCCTGAAATGGAATCTAAAATTACCTGAAATTGGCTTACTATTTCCTGCCTAATATTTAAAAAAAAAAAAAGAAAAAAAAATGCTTCTTACAGTAATTGCTGATCAAGGATTTTTTTGTGTAAAGGAAGAACGTACGTAGTGTTTCGAACGACTGTGCTTCTTGTGCTTGTATTATTAACATTAAGCAAAATCAACGAGTGGGCACTGAATTGGGCAGAACTTTTTTAAACCAGTTTGTAAGATCCCATCTTGTCTAATGTTAGGAGAATGTACTGTACAGAAGGACATAGCCTAACTAGGCTACAGTGCCTGTAAATTGGATGCTGTGTCGGCTTGGAAGTTGGAGTCCCCTTTAGTTATGAAAAGACAAGTTTCCTATACATGAACAGGTTCACAGGAGGGCAACATGGCTTATCCTGGAAGTAAGTACTGTAATGTTCCATATCATTCCACCCTTGAGTAAAAAGAAGGTGGAATAGGTGGAACATTCAAAAATTAGTCCTCAGTAAAGGACTGTGAATATTCATGGAGAGTACACTACAGTATACACAGTCCCTACAATGACCAATGAAAACAGCGGGGTGATCAACCATCTGTATGATGGTTGAAATGGACTTGTTTCTCACAGCAAATTTTGGATGTAAAATCTTAATTTTTCCATGACTCTTCTTCTCCAGATCTTACAGAAGTATTGCAGTTGTTTTTTACCACTGGTATCTTCTGATATCAACAGATATTTTGAATGCTATATAGTAAATTTAATGAAGTGGCTAAAGTGATTGTCTAAAAAACAGTTGCAATATTAGTGTAAGATTTGGAAAGGAAAAGTTATGGTAGTAAATTAGGACTTAAGGAAAATCAATTTTGACCGTCACTGTGCTGGTCAAAGACCACAGATTTTCAATTGGTTATTATGAGGACCATTTATGGGGAGCTATCGATGATCAGCTATACACATGCCTTTACTGAGGACTAGAGCATTCCTAACATTTACAATAAAAGTTCCTCCCCAGGAGGGATTCTGTGTCATCTTGTACAGTAGTTACAGTACCTGTAATGGGTTTGTGTTAATCCTCAGGTTTGGGGTCATTGTAAAAGCTGGTTTTTGTAGGCTTGACAGAAAGTTCAGCTTCTTTCAAACTGAGTTGCCAATGGATGAGTAAAGCAACCTGCTGTGGGTTCTTAACTCCACTTTAGTCCACTCCTTCACGGTTAACTTTATAGGGATTTTATGTTTTGGTTATTTGTATTGGGGGGGAGGGGGAGTTGGGTCTGGACTTCAAGGCATTGTATGGGGCATTATCCCTTCTTTGCCCTTTAACTTGTGTCAGTTAAGATTAATATGTTGCAGCATTGGCTAAGTAAATATTTGTTATAAAACTTGAAATGGTAAGAAGAAGTAAGTGTAGAATGGTATTCAGACAGCCATTTTCATGACAAAATAAAGGTAAAGGTATTCCAGCTCAATGCTGTTACTTTGAAGTTTTCATTCTCTGCTAAAGGTGGTTTTAATTAGAATCTAACCAGAAAAGGATTCCATTGACAGTGCAATACTGTAGACTACCCTGTACTGTTTTTCAGTTTATTTTCTTTTGTGTCAAATGGGGCAATGAATGTACTGTATGGCAATTGTAAGCATGGTTAAGGTTATTATTCTGATGCTGTGGAGAGAAGTGTATTTGCCCTTAGTCCACTATTAGAGCTCAAAAGAACAGTGGAAATAGTAAGCGTGGCTCGATCCAAAGGCTGACAATGTAGTTAACTTCCCACTGTACTATTTGACTCTGAACAAGATCACATGTGTAGTTGACTTATCAGAAGATTTTGAAAGAACTGTTAATTGATGTTAGTTTTGAGCAAAATTAGCAAACCTCAAGTCACCAGTTAAGAAATCTTGAGGAAAGGCTTGTGTGGTAGATAAATGTGGTACCAGAAATCTTCTATGGAAAGCTTTGTGAAGAAATGGCAACTACCTGGGCACCACAGAGATGACCATCTCTGCTAAGTCAGGCAGTGAGTTGAAATGTTACGTTTATGAGGCAAGGGACCAGATATGGAGTGTGTAGTATAGGAACTTAAGCTAGGTCCTGATTAAGGGCAAGATAGAACCATTGGACAAGGAGTCTGAATGAGGTAACAATGGGGGGGGGGGGGGGTATCACTTCTGTAATATGCATAGCCATGAATATATGTATACTTTTTGTTTTATATTAAACGTACTGTGCCTAGGTTCTACAAACGGTTGAGGCATTGTTGGCATTCGACAAGAAGAAGAAGACAGGTGTAACATTGTTTGAAGAGGATGAAAATGATAAAATTGAACTGCAAGTGTCAGTTTGGCATATTGGTGGAAAGAAAACAAAGACAGTTCCTCTGTAAGTACACATAAAAGAATATTTTCTTCAACTAAAATTTTCTTCCCTTAACTGACAGCAGTGGTACTGTAAGACTTATGTGCACAAGAAATTTTAACTCTTATTCTATGCAAGTTTTATTGACTTTTTATGGATTAACAGTCAAAATCTCAAATGTCCCAAACCACAGTAACTTTTTAGTTATTGTTACAAAGTCTTTTTCCCTCACAATTTTTGTCTTTCCAAGGCTAAAATGCTTTTTAAGCACATATACCACAAAATAAATATTTTGTACTGTGCACTGGTTAGATGTCTGTTCAGATAAACTATATATCTGGCACATTGTGTGGATACTGAATCACACAGAATACTGTGCATTTTTTTCTGTTACTTTCTTTGACTGCCATGTCATCCTAAATAGTTTGATGACCTTAACTGTAGGTGCCTGTAAATTACTATTAAATGGCAACAAACTTTACCCTAGACAGAGAGAAATTTCCATACTGTTTACTTCTGGCCCACTGACTGTGCAAGTCATCATTGACCAATCAGAGTGATACAACTGTTTATATACATGTCAAAGTGTAGCCTAGGCCACCAATGAGGTATGGGGATATTTGTTTATATGTTAAATGTGATGCAACAGGCCCTTTAACTTTACTTGAATCTTTCCGCAAATGGTGATAGACATTGTTCCTCTGCTGTCCATTTCCAGTATGTTCCATTGGAATCCAGATAGCTTCACAATTTTCATCAGCATGCATAGGTTTTAATTTGCAGAATCACATCTTAATAATCATCATCATATCAATGTGAACAAAATATACAGTCAAGAAACTGCCTTGAAGTTACGGCTGTGAACGTGTAGCGAAATTACTAAATGTTTAATCACAAAATTTTGCGATCGTTTAACAATTAACTGCGATTACCCACTAGCAATAGAGAGATTTTAATGTTTGCTCTTAGACATGACGAATACTAAAAATGCATTAGTGACGTCAGGGGACATGGTATCCGTGAACCCCATACAAGGTTCCTCATACAGGCTTAGCTTTCACTTTTACTTGTTTTAGACACCTGTCCACAAGTTTTTCGGAATGCCCCTTTTGTCTAAGACATCCATTGTTGCCATGGGGGTTGTTCCATTATTTTCAAGGGACATTTTTTATTTTGGACGGAAAAACAGGTTTTGCGATTAATCACTGGTGGCTTTGTGCTAAACGTTTATTACGCGTGCGATCGTTTAGCGATTAATCGCTGCACAGTCACAGCCCTACTTGAAGTCCTGCTTTTAAGTTTTGCCAAGACATCATTGATATAGACCCAGGAATGTTTATTTTTATCCTGTATGCATAAATACTTGCCCAATTGCCCAGCCAGGACAAATGTCAGGCAAGCTCAAATAATCTTGCCTAATTGCTCAGTAGCAGGTGTGATCAATAAATGCAAACATTAAGGACACAGTGGCATTACTGTGAAATTAAACTATTGCATCTACAGTAAGTACAGTAACATGTCTCTAGTATGACTAAAATTAATGTCTCTCAAAAAATTATTTATTATCAGAAATTATCAGAATTTTGCTTAATTTTATGTCATTTCAGGACAAGTACTGTAAATCCTTGATGCAAAGTTGCTAAACCGGGGGAATTGTATTTAAAGTCATATGTACATACTTCCCAGCATTAACATCTCACTGCAAATAATGAAGCTTCCCGGGCATGTGTGCATTATCATCTTTTATGCAATAATGCACAGACACACTGTTCTCATGAACTTGTGTAAACATGTGGGCCACAATTCTTTCCCAAGACAGTAAAATTCCTCTACTAACTTCTACCCTCTCCACCAATGTAAATGAAAACATCTTTCTGACACACCCAACAATTTGAAAGGAAAACACCTATCTGATGCACCACGTGGACAAAGTTGAAATGACCTGTACTCAATTAAAATGACTCATGGCTATACCCAGGCACTACTGTGTGTGAGCTGTCTGCTATGCTTCTGACCTGTTGCAGTCATCATTGACCAATCCAGAGCAATGCTATTGTTTGAATTTATGTCAATCATTGTGCAGTCATCAACTGGCAGTAGAGATGTACATAGGGATATTGCTAAAGAGTGATGCAGCAGCCCCTATTAGTTTGACTACTTGACAGAATGGTAGGCATTATTAGCATATTTTCGATAATTACAGTATTTATTATTATGAAAGCGATACATCGAAGCCATTTCAGACTCTAAATTTATTTTGAAAAACACAACCATTTTCTTTTTTCAGCAATGACATTGCCCTTATCAAGTTTAAATACACACTACAGTCTGCTACATATACAGTAGTATTGTGAAAACAGTGTAACAGAGAAGGAAGCTTTAAAATCTCCCAGTTTGAAGGCAGATGCATTAACAAAGGAACCACTGGTGCATACCAGACACATACACAAGCATTTTATGCCCTCAGTGCCCTCAATGGCATAATAAATTCAAAATAATTAGAGTCTGAAATGGCTTTGGTGCATCATTTTAATAATAATTGTTCAGTGACGGCTCTTCTAAACATCAGGTGTCTCAGCCGTGAAGTTACAAATGTACCTATAGTATTTATGAGACTTAATAATGTAGTTAAGCACTTTTCTTGCAGTGCCCTGCCACATTGCATGTACGAGAAGAACAGAGATGCCCTACTCTTTGTGAAAGATATGAATAAGATGTCTCCAGATATGTGTGAACATCACTTCCAGGACTTACTAACAGAGAAGGGAGTGAAGGGGGTGTCAAAGGTAGGAGCTGTTCTTGTGCAGTGTGACATTTATGGTTATTGATTCCTTGCCGAAGGCAGGCAAGGAATCTATGCGATGGTGATGTCGTGTGTGTGTATGTGTATGTGACACCTTGCTTGTAAACACGATATCTCCAGTTAGCATGACCGACACTTTTCATATTTGGTATATAGATTTGTCATGTTGAGAGGAAGAACCCTATTGTTTTTGGTAGAGGTCAAATGTCATCTGAGGTCACCAGAGGTCAAAAACCGAAAACCTTGTAAACACGATATCTCAAGATAGCAATGACCAACACTTTTCATATGTCGTATACAGATTTGTCATGTCAAGAGGAAGAACCCTATTGTTTTTGGTAGAGGTCAAAGGTCATCTGAGGTCCGGAGGTTAAACTGCGAAAACCTCGTAAATGGCTTGTAAACACGATATTTCAAGTTAGCAATGACCGACACTTTTCATAATTGGTATACAGATTTGTCATGTCAAGAGGAAGAAGCCTGTTGTTTCTGGTAGAGGTCAAAGGTCATCTGAGGTCACCGGAGGTTAAACTGCGAAAACCTCATAAACGGCTTGTAAACACGATATCTCAAGATGGCAGTGACTGACACTTTTCATTTGTGGTATATAAATTTATCATGTTGAGAAGAAGGACCCTATTGTTTTTGGTAAAGGTCAAAGGTCATCTGAGGTCACCGGAAGTAAACGACTGAAAACCTTATAATCATGATTTCTCAAGATAGGAGTGAAGGACACTTTTCTTATTTGGTATACAGATTTGTCATGTCAAGAGGAAGAAGCCTATTGTTTTTGGTAGAGGTTAAAGGTCATCTGAGGTCACCAGAGGTTAAACTGCAAAAACCTTATAAATGGCTTGTAAACACGATATCTCAAGACAGCAACGACCAACACTTTTCATATTTGGTATATAAATTTATCATATTGTTTGTAGTAGAGGTCAAAGGTCATCTGAGGTCACTGGAGGTAAAACTGCGAAAACCTTGTAAATCACTTGTAATCATGATATCTCAAGATAGCAGTGACTGACACTTTTCATATTTGGTATGTAGATTTGTCATGTTGAGAGGAAGACCCCTATTGTTTTTGGTGAAGGTCAAAGGTCATCTGAGGTCACCGGAGGTTTAACTGCGAAAACCTCATAAACAGCTTGTAAACACGATATCTCAAGATGGCAGTGAGCGACACTTTTCATATTTGGTATATAAATTTATCATGTTGAGAAGAAGGACCCTATTGTTTGTGGTAGAGGTCAAAGGTCATCTGAGGTCACCGGAGGTAAAACTACAAAAACCTCGTAAATCACTTGTAATCATGATATCTCAAGGTAGCAATGACTGACACTTTTCATATTTGGTATGTAGATTTGTCATGTTGAGAGGAAGAACCCTATTGTTTTTGGTGCAGGTCAAAGGTCATTTGAGGTGTCTGGAGAACAAAGATTGAAAATCTTGTAATCACGATATCTCAAGGTGCGCCTTGAGCATCCTGCAGGATGGATATGTGCGCATTATTATTGTTATTGTTATTGTTATTGTTGTTATTGTTATTATTGTTATTGTTATTGTTATTGTTGTTGTTGTTACTGTTATTGTTATTATTATTATTATTATTATTAGGTAGAAATGAAGGACACTTTTCATACATGGTATATTGATTTGTCATGTTGAGAGAAAAAACCCCATTGTTTTTGGTAGTGGTCAAAGGTCATCTGAGGTCACCAGAGGTCAAAAAATAAAAATTCCCAAGAATTCCCAATATCGTCATATGGGGTCACCAGAGGTCAAAAAGCAAAATTTCCCAAGAATTGCCAAGATTGTCATATGGGGTCACAGAGTTCTAAAAGCAAAATTTCCCAAGAATTCCAAAGATTGTTATTGGGGTCACCAGAGGTCAAAAAGCAAAGTTTCCCAAGAATTCCCAAGATCGTCATCTGGGGTCACCAGCGGTCAAAAAGCAAAATTTCTCAACAATTCCCAAGATTGTCATGGGGTCACCAGACGTAAAAAAGCAAGAATTCCCAAGAGTGTCATCTGGGGTCACGAAAGGTCAGAAAGCAAAATTTCTTGAGAACTCCCAAGATCGTCATCTGGGGTCACCAGAGGTAAAAAAGCAAAATTTCCCAAGAATTTTCAAGATCCAAGATCCATTGGAGGTTAGAGGTCATTAGAGGTCATCAGAGGTCAAATACCAAATGCAATTAAAACACGATATTTCAAGACGGGTGTTGAATACTTGTACTGTAATAGTTGTAAATTTGAGGGATAAACCTCAGTGCAACAAAGCATCCCCATTCGGCAAGGAATCACTAAGCCTTTGGGCTTTCTGGTTAAAACTTTTACAGCAGGGGTGCCAAACCCGTAAAACGTTATCCATTGGTCAATGGTGAACTGCTTTTGGGATATGATAACCTTTTTTTGTTTGTTGTATACATATTTCATTACTCATGACTCGCTGTGTTAGACTAGGTTAAAGAAAGATATTAGTTGTAAGTGAAACATTGAGTCCAAACTCATATACCTATACTGTTCTGGAAGTGACTCCTCATGGAGAACTACTTGGGGGTTGGAAGATTGAACTGACATGCCTGCCATTCTGTTCATGGATATGGGTAGAGTTGGCTAGGTGGTTGAGTGTACTACCTTGCGTGCTTATTGTCCCCGGATTAAATCATAGGGGAGTGGATCCACTTCGAAATATGTGTGTTTGACATAGGTGTTCAAAATGATGCTGAGGGGGGTTGAATTGGTAAATTGTGATTATCTAGTTGCCCGTCTCAGGAATTTGTACACTTCAAAAAGTTGCCTCCTTTGCACTGTTCACCCATCAAGCAGTGGTGCAGAGCAAGGATCCTTCATCCCTCCCAGCCTACCAGCATTTGGGAAAGTGGCTGAAAATTGGGTATACACTCTGATCTGTGGGAGTTAATGGCAGTCTCACAAGCAGGATTGGAAGCAATGAATGCTGTACACCCCTGCCTTGCTATCCTCTGAGCAATAGTCAAAAGCAGAAGGGCAAATCTAGCCAGCGTTCGTTCATGATCAGTCTGGTATAGGGTCCTCTTTGAACCCAAGTGGCTTCCTGGCTTTGATTCATTAAACCATTAACTCATCTGCATACAGTTATAAGCTGGCATTACAGCAAATGCCATTGTTACTGCAGAATAACTTGGCTTGCTTGAACATTTTTATACAGGCATGATAGATTTCGCTGTGTGTTTATTCAGAATATTTGCAAAAGAACCGCTAATTGCCTCCCTGCTACAAGCTTGTAAGAAATTAATGTGCGTATGAAACTGCATTAATTGCCTGAACATTGACAATTGGTCTGATCTACTACTACTGTAAAAGGGTCTTCACATTAGTTATTGTGAGCTCATATTTAAGTATGAATTTGTGTGGAATGGCTCATGGTGAAAAATGTTTGTTGGACTTTTCTATTGTAGTTATGTAAATTTCATAAAAAAAAGGATGGAATTGGCTTTTGTGAGCTGCATAATTTTGTTAACATGTTTTTATTCATCATGGACTACTTACATAACTGTTCCAAAATGGAAATTGAAAACATGTCAGGGTCTGTCTTTCCATTATTAAATTGGGTATAAAAGTCAAGTTATTATCAAGAAAGCTAATGCATGTGATTATTGTTCTCTCATTCTTTGGTGCAGGTAATGCCATACAAAGTGCTTAGACTGGAGTACAAACCATTTGAAGCCAAGAGAAATCTTGCAAAGTCATATGATGTATTCTTGACAGATGACAGAATATTCAAGGGAATGTCGAGACACGTTGGAAAGGAGTTTTATAAGAGAAACAAGTAAGGAATAAATCTGTTAAGAAAGTTTAATATCATAGTGCCATGATTCATTATAAAGTCACTGCCAAAAAAACTTTTGGTCAGATTAAACTCTATCTGAGACCGTTCATTTTTAGTGGCAAGAGCAGATTCTTATTCATCTGACCGACTGCATGGTCAAGTGGTTAGTACATCCGACTTGCAGCCAGAAGGTCTGGGGTTTGACTCCTGGCTGGGTCATACCAAAAACTTTAAAAATGGAACCTACTGCCTTTGTGTTTGGTGCTCAGTATAAGCAATGGAGTATGGAAAACAAGCCAGTGAGCCACAACTGGAAAAAAGGCCGTGGCCGGCCCAACTTGAACTAATCGGTTAGAAACTTAGCCGTAAAACCTCATCTAACTAACTTATTGACCTGTTTTCTGCAAATGTTGGACCAGTGGGCATGTGTTAATAGAACCTTACCTGCATATGTCTGTATATTTTATGGCAGACAAAACAAAGCCAACTTCTCTGATCCAGTACATCCCCAGAAGGAACACTAAACTGAGCATTGCTTCATTCAAGTCTGGCTGAGAAGAAGAGATGCAGAATCTTCCTAATGGCAGGGAAGGGTCCTAGCTTATCTATGTGACCTTAGAACTGAATGGACTGTTGTTAGTGGAAGTGGTGGTTTGTCTGTTTATTACCCGATGAATACTTTGTTGTGCCTTAGTCTGGAAGGTCTTATCTCATTTTATGTTTGTCCTTGGTTTCTTTTTTTTTTTGTTTTATTCAGATATCCAATACCTGTAAACCTTGAGATGAAGAACTTAAAGGAAAAGATCGCTGAAATAATGAACACTGTTTACATCAATTTATCAAACAGAGGATCATGTAGGTAAGTCACATGTGATCAGAGTGAAAACCTTGTTTCTTTCGTGCCATTTCCTCAACCCTTCCTGTACAAAGATTTAAAAGTAACCGTCAAAATACTTCTGAATTGAATAAATTTTTAGTTAATAAAATAGGATTTTTTGGATGTCCCTTGTTGACATGACCTTTACGCAAAGTGAAATGCAATTTCCATATATCAAAATATAAAGAAGTGAAATAAAGAAATCTTGTTTGAAACTGCATTCATATACAAGTCATAAATTAGTACATTTATAATAAATCAGAAATCATATGTTTTAATATGATGCCGTGTCTCCTGTCCGTGCAAAAACTAGGTACAAGACATGCTACACTTTGGTGGCCATTTTAAAACTTTTATTACTATAGGGATTGGTACAGTAATTTATCCACTGAGTACGTGTCATTTTAATGTCTAAGTTATATTAGTGTTTGCACCGGGTACCCGGGTCCCCGACTGACGATGTCAGGACCTGGTTCTGAAATTGCTACCAGGATCCAAAGTTTCACTAACATAGATTGCACGTGTGACAGAATACCTAATGTTACTTTTTCCTGACAAAATTTATCACGCACACGCCTAAGAACACTTGTCATGCCCATATGTAAGATACGTTGGTGTTATATTATATCAATGTGCAAAGCAAAATTTCTTATTATGACTTAACAACAAACTTGTAGCCTAACAGAAGTTATATTTTCGGGAACCCGGGTACCTGACCGGCCATCGACTTTGGGTACCCGGTTCCAAATTTTGGACCCGGTGCTAATAACACTACAAGTTATGTGCTCTAGCCTCCACTGTAATCGTAGTGCATGTGTTCGTAAGGTTTGTAAATCTTTCTACCACTACAGTGAGATACATATGCCATGCAAGATTATGCTCACTAAGTGACTTGACTTGATCAACCTAATATTACTCTGCACAATCGAAATTAATCAGAAACCATATCATTTTAATATTTAGTAGGAGGCTCAATTTCACAAATTTTGATGCCAAACATACTAAGTAGTTGCATTAAAAATTCTGGAGGTTATTTAAATTGAAAATGGCTAAAATTTTGTAACCGATTGCAGGGTTTTCCCTGGGTTTAGAATTGAACGTCGCGGCTCTGCCGCGTCCGACGTGGATCGCCGGCCTGGGGGTGGGGTATAAGGGGAGGGGGTTCCCCCTCCCCTTTTCGAAATTTTTTGAATTTTAGATGTGTCTAAGCGCAAAATAGTGGCACTTTTGAGGCGAATTAGTCAACTGAATTTGTTTAAGTTTCTGCCAAAATATTCACCATTGGTGCTCACAAACTCGTAATATTTTAACCTCTCCAAATGATAGCGATCATTGGCTATTTTTAGTAGTTACCGCAATTTCTAATGCAGCACAGTTCAGGTACGTCAGAGCGCACACAGTACTTTACTAGTAGGGTTTTTAGCCTTTCTCTTTTGATCTTCGCGAAATAGCATGGTTATTGCAACTAACAAAATGTATTTACCCCCATCTCATTCACGATCATGTTGAAATGAAGTTGCTTTTGTCTGTTTCGTACCATGCTTTTGTTACATTGCATTTTTCACCAGAAACAAGCCCCGCGATGCGTGTTTCTAACATCAAGCGCCCCTATACTAGATAATGAAACAACATAGGTCTACTATACTGTATAATAGCCTAGCCTATCTCTAGAAATGAACGTCGAAAGACAGCTCATAAATTTTTGCACGCAGTGCGTGTGGATGAGTAACGTTCCAAAACTAAGGCCCAGAAGTATCGCGAAAGACCGACTAGAAATTTAACACGTATCTTTGCCGTATAAACACATACCCAAATTATATACGGCACGTGGCTCGACTTTCGATGTTGCTAGATTTCATACTTGTCAAGTTATCACTAACATTGACATGACATGATTTCATGATCTAAAGAAGTAAATTTTGGTGATACAGTTATGTCTACATAAGGTATGCACTTATTACAACCACAATAATATTCTTTTGACTCGAATCAGTCGCCAAAACTTCGTATTTTTGGTGGAGAAACTTTTTTCTGAAGCAAAATTCACTCCATCAGATTTAAAATCGTACAAATTCTTTCAAGGTGTATTTTGAGCTGTGTGCACGAAAAAAATTTTCTTTCCTGTTACTTCTATCCTGGTACTACCTTACATACTAAAATGATTCCTATCTCAATATTGCTCGTAATTTTTTATTGCTATTCAAACTACTTGCAAAAGTTTTACGTCCAAAGTTGCCTAAATATATGGCAAAATAAGAGCAAAATATTTTCCCAGTATTTTGAGTACCCCCCATTTGCGAAAAATGGAACTTGCCAAAGTCACGTGCTAACTACAGCAAAGAGAGCACTCGGGCAGCGAACGAACGAACGTTCGTACGTACACAGTGTCTGCCGTATCTTACCGTACATTTTTAACGGTGCTGTGCGGGTGAAATCTCGGCTAGGAGATGCATTAGAAAGTTTTTTACTGTCATTATCACGAAGGTGGATTTTTCATAAGAGTAACAAGAAAACAGTTTACGAGAAATTTGATCACATGGTTGAGGAACATTACAGTACAGAAGTTGCAGTGACAAACTGGATGTTATTTTTTGGTTCCGATGCACACGTTACGGCACACTTGAACACAAAGCCACAGCAGGTAGTGATAGGACTTGTTTAAAATTTGTACTAACTGCACTAAAATATGGTCAAATTATTAATTCCCGTCTGATTTCTAAACTCACGATGTTAAGAACCAACGGCACATTGTAGATATAGAAAACGTGACGTATTGTTTTCAACAGATCGATCCGACCAGAGATAAGGGGCCGATGGGTGGAGTCTTGAATTGTATGTGCATACCATGCACTAAACTTAAGCTAGATGTTGCAAGGTTTACGGTCGGGTACCCGACGGGTAATGCTTTTTGGGTACCCGGGTACGAATTTTCTACCCAGTTTCGACACAAAAAATGTGTTCATATTGTGAGGATTTGAAACCAGCAAGATGCGTAAGTTGA
Organism: Holothuria leucospilota; assembly: GCA_029531755.1. Lineage (NCBI taxonomy): Eukaryota > Metazoa > Echinodermata > Holothuroidea > Aspidochirotida > Holothuriidae > Holothuria > Holothuria leucospilota. The sequence continues at coordinate 54,994,189 of CM055968.1, forward strand.
GTAGATTGTTTGGCGGCCCTGACAATGCAAAGTTACGTATTTTTACAAAGGACACGTTATCAATAATATTGTCGGTCAAATGCTGATATTTCATTCATACGTTGGGTTGAAAATTCTGAGACACAAGCCCCGCCTATAACCTGCCAAACGGGGCATTTGGTTTTGGCTTTGCAAGTTGCGTCCACAGAATTATAATACCTGTGGTTGCGTCTCACGGTATAGTTTACTCGACTGCTCACGTTGGAATGTACATAATCATTACCAAATAATGACATGTAAATTTAAGCTTGAGGGTACATATTCAATACCTGGTACGAAGGTTTAGCGATGTCACGACAGTCAACGTGATAAGAGTGCAAGGTTGGCAGTGCAGCTGAGTGAGAGTTACGAGATTGGTAATGCAGTTCTAAGTTTGGAGTTGCATTCCGAGGCGGGGCTTTATTTTTTGTGACCATGAAGATATGAAACAGGGGATTTTCAAAGGGTTGGGCGGGTCAGCTGGTTGAGGTGTTCAATTGTTCACCAGGTTTGTGTTGGAAGGCGAATCTCGCCAGTGTTCATCCACGCTCACTCTGCATATTCCGACCTCGAAATGTTTACATGTGGTATTACGAGTGCAGCCAATATAGATTGTTCGCCGAGCGGGCAACGTGTGAATGAAAGAGGGCTTGCTGAACTCCGTGTACGTGTGTGGCATGCATACATACCGAACGCTTAGCTTTCTGTTTGCATCTTGAGACTTGCGTGTATGACTGTGGGTACATATGAGCACGAAAGTATTACCGCGAAGGTAGTACTTCATGGCTCGTAATTTTGCCGTGGCAAGGTTTCGGAAATAAGCTTGTGGTTTCACTGCACATTGTATTAACAAAAAGGCGATCGTTGACAATGTTTAAGTAACATTTTTTCAGGGTACCGGAGGAATTTTTGAACATCGCGGCTATTTTTTGAACGTCGCGGTCTTCCTGTTTTTGAAGTTTGAACGTCGCGGGCCGCTACGTTCAAAAGGCCCAGGGAAAACCCTGGATTGAGCATTTCCAAGTAGCCTATTGCATATGTAAAGGCAGTTCTCCATAGTCACAGATATGAATATTAGCAATGTATAGAGGGATTTCAGTCACGTGACTTTAACCAACTAGACGCAATTTTGAAGGGCGCATCTTTTTTGTTTTGACGGGCGCGTGTCCATTGTGTCACAGTAGTATCTATGGTTATGCCATGCGCGTGTGCTGTAAATACGCTTACTGCGTGTGTGTTTTGCCCTTCAGTGCCTGGGAATCCATTGAGCGTGACATCACATGAAATCACTCTATAAGGAAATATTCTGCTTTCAATTTGGACAACAAGTGTGAATGTATAATAGTGTAAGGCCTACGGTTATCAAAAGTGATACAGGTAGTAGTCTTGTCCCACTAAAGTAAACTAAGCAGCCACTTAGCACCATTAGTGCAGGGCCTAGTACTGCTAGTGTTATTAACAGAAGTATGGGCTAGGGAAATGATGAGAATATGAGAGTAGATGAAATGGATTAAATATTTTGTGAAAATAACTCAAATAAAATTGAATATTCAAGTTATACACCACATTACAGAGAGTTATGTCTGCTTCATTTCTTCTGTAGAAAACTAATCAGTACCCTGTACTAGAAAAAATTTATTAAGGAAAAACTGAGCATGAAAAATATGGTAAAAATTAGAAAATTTACATAACTTTGCATAATTTTTAAAGAGATTTTGTTCTTTTTGTAATACAGAGAACGTCCAGAATTAGATCTCATTTGAAAGAACAATTCAATCTCTCTAGGGGTTATGTTCATCACTTCTTCAAAAGACAAATTTTTGTTAGAATTATTTGATATTGAAAGTAGGCTTCTGAAATGAGGAAGACTGAAAATTGATTCAGGCACAGTGAAAGGTGCACAATGAAATAATCCAGTGCTAAAAGGGTCAAGCACAATTTTCTATCCAGTCCATATGCTGTTTTCACATTTTATCAGGATATGACAAGTATTGTTCAGATATGGAGCCTGGAGGAAAAAACTGAAATTGTATGAGATCTAGGTGTATGCCTTTATTTGTATTTGTTTTATGTTTTTATTATTCCTTTTTTTCAGTTCAGCAAATGTTGCTAATGTGGGTATGTCTTCTGAGAACATTGCTGCTAATGTCATGGAAGCTGTCACCATTATTGGAAAAGAAATTGCAGGTGGCTGGGATAATATCAAGGCAATTCATTTGAAAACCAAAAAATCCATTTCATTACCCATTTACACCAATCTGATCCAACCCCAACCAAAACGGAACTTTCAGAAGACAACTGATGATACATTTCTTGATATTGATGAGCTTCCCAACAAAAATGAAGATCTCGATAATTGTAAGTTTTATGGGTTTTAGCCCTTTTTTGGTTTCGATGATAAGAGAAACCAATGCATTCGTGATGGCGTGTGTGTGTATGTATTTGTGTGTGGGTGTGGGTGTATGTGTGTGTGTATGTGAACTTGTCTTCCTATCAGACCGAGGACCTGAACAATGGATTTGAGGTCCTCTGAAGGAAATTCAATAGATTTGTCAAGTCCTCGAAAGTTTGAACAATAGAGAGTCTATTGTCAAGGTTAGGGTTAAGGAAGTAAACACAAAGGAAATAACAATGAGGTCCTCGGATTGTATGTAAAATCGACTTGTGTGTGTATGTGTGTGTGTATGTGTGTGTGTATGTGTGTTTGTGACACTTTGCTCGTTAACACGATATCTCAAGAAGGGAAACTCTGACGGTTCTCAAACTTGGTACATAGATGCCCCATATTGAGAGGAAGAACCCTATTGTTTTTGGTGGGGGTCAAAGGTCATCTGGGGTCACGGGGGGTCAAACTCCGAAAACTTTGTTAACACAATATCTCAAGGTAGGAAGCTTGGATAAATTTCATACTTGGTATGTAGATGCGTTTTGGTAAGAAGAAGAACCCTATCATTTTTGGTGGAGGTCAAAGGTCATCTGGGGTCACCTGGGGTCACCTGGGGTCAAACCCTGAAAACCTTGTTAACACGATATCTCGAGGTAGGAAGCTTGGATATATTTCATACTTAGTATGTAGATGTGTTATGGTAAGAAGAAGAACCCTATTGTTTTTGGTGGGGGTCAAAGGTCATCTGGGGTCACCGGGGGTCAAACCCTGAAAACCTTGTTAACACGATATCTCAAGATAGGAAGCTTGGATAAATTTCATACTTAGTATGTAGATGCCCCATATTGAGAGAAAGAACCCTATTGTTTTTGGTGGGGGTCAAAGGTCATCTGGGGTCACTGGGGGTCAAACCCTGAAAACCTTGTTAACACGATATCTTGAGATAGAAAGCTGGGATAAATTTCATACTTAGTACGTAGATGCCCCATATTGAGAGGAAGAACCCTATTGTTTTTGGTGGAGGTCAAAGGTCATCTGGGGTCACCGGAGGTCATACTCCAAAAACCTTGTTAACACGATATCTCAAGGTAGGAAGCTTGGATAAATTTCATACTTGGTATGTAGATGCATTATGGTGAGAAGAAGAACCCTATCATTTTTGGTGGAGGTCAAAGGTCATCTGGGGTCACTGGGGGTCAAACCCTGAAAACCTTGTTAACACAATATCTCAAGGTAGGAAGCTTTGATGAATTTCAATCTTGGTTTGTTGATGCCTTATAGTAGGAGGAAAAACCCTATAGTTTTTAGTGGCGGTCAAAGGTCATCTGGGGTCACCAGTGGTCAAACCCTGAAAACCTTGTTAACACGACATCTCAAGGTAGGAAGCTTAGATAAATTTCATACTTAGTATGTAGATGTGTTATGGTAAGACAAAGAATCCTATTGTTTTTGGTGGAGGTCAAAGGTCATCTGGGGTCACCGGGGTTCAAACCCTGAAAAGTTTGTTAGCATGATATTTCAAGCTAGGAAGCATCAATAAATTTCATACTTAATGTGTAGATGCCTTATGGTGTGATGAACAACCCTGTTGTTTTTGGTGGAGGTCAAAGGTCATTTGGGGTCACCAGGGTCAAACTCTTAAAACCTTGTTAACAGAATATCTCGAGACGGGAAGCTTGGATAAATTTCATTCATAGTATGCAGATGCGTTATGGTGAGACATAGAACCCTTTTGCTTTTGGTAGGGGTCAAAGATCATCTGGGGTCTCTGGGGGTCAAACACTCAAAACCAAGATCTTTATCTGGTTACAACAAACAGCTAATATGTAATCCCTGTGTCTGACATAGTTGCATGCACAGTACTTGAGCAAGCTACATAATGTACATGCACTGTATTAGAGCTTTCCATTGGGGTGGTGATCACGGTGTGCACGAGCGTTATTTGTTATTTAGCGTAGATAAGCGGACATAATGTGGCACTATCTGTTCTGCAGAAAAAAATGCATTGCTCACCGACCCATTGGAATGCCGTATAAGTATACCATGCAATGCTCAGCATGCATACTGTCACTGTGCATTACATGCCCAAGTGTCTGAGCTAAGTGAACACTCATATCCTGTGCTAGTCAGGGTAACCCTGACGCAAGGGATGTTTAAATTTGGTCTTTTCACATATCCCCGGCGTGTAAGTGAAAGGACCAAATGCAGTGTTACCCCCGGCAGGGTTACCCTGACTAGGCCTAATCATGTGCATGGCAATCTAGTACAGAAAGGTAAGGAATACAGTTAAGTGGAGTGACAGTATTGGGAGTTGAGCCAGATGTAAGTGCACAGGGCCCAGGATCAATCACAATAAGTGAGTACGCAGTCTTGATAAGTAGTTGTTAGCAGGATGCTAGTTTTCAGTACACACATTCATATTTTCTGCATAAATATATTTAGGGTAGAGGGAGTTCAAGTTTGACAACAATTGGTTGTCAGTGACATTGAATGAACAGCCTAACATAATGTCGCATAGGTTGTGTATAACATTAGGCCATGAAGCCTAGCTTTCATTAAAACCTTTATGTGGGAGCATGTAGGAAGCTCTTTATGTTATACTAAGATGATCATTGGGTGGAAAAGTTGCATGGCTGCCTTATGTAGGCAAACAAACTTCTGTGTCAAGCCTAGCCCAGTATTTTGTGGTAGCCTAGCCTAGGCCTACTTAGGCCTATGGATTTTTGATAGAAAGTTGACTGCAAATTTTGAAAGGAAATGTCAGTTTAGAGCTTGGCAGCTCTGCTAGTCTGATGTAGTCCAAATATATTACAATTTACAAAATTCTTCATCTGGGGTCACCAGAGGTCAAAACAAAAATTTTCCCAAGAATTCCCAAGATTAAATAGGAACACAAAAGTAGTGTTCGACCGATCATCTGTTAGATAATCGGCATCGGGCCGATTATCGCACAATCGGTAAATAATCGGCATCGGTAAAATTTTGTCATTCAACCGATTACCACCACCGATTATTTGAAAACTGGAAACAGGGCTAAAATACACTTCAAAGTTTCTGCAAAAATCTTTATAATTCACCAAAACACGCATTTCTTTAAGTTCCCGCCCAAAATATCAGCACAGATACTCACATAACTTGCAACATTTTAAGCTCTCCAAATGATAGCGATCATCGTAATTGGTGCCGTAACTCTAGTGCAGCACAGTTCAGGTGCGTGAAAGGGCACACAGTATTACCTACAAGGTGTGCATGCCACGGACCATGCCACAATCTCCATACAAACTGTACTACAGGAAGAATTGCTTTGCGCTACGTTTTTTCAAGTTTCAGTGCTAACCACATCATCTGTACACATTTGGTGCACATACGTACTGTAGCAACTTTGGAAACTCGAGGCTTATTATCCTGCATAAATTATGCCACTTCCCACATTCCTTTCGTTAAGTTTTTTATTACCTATGACCCGCACATGCGCACACGTAATTGCCGTACAGTTCTTGCGAAGTTGAAGTTCACCTACGAAGCACACCAGTACAGTGTGTAATACATAATGCAAGCTAAGTGCATTGCCCGCGCTTTTTACGTAGCACGTTGGTCATGTACTACTCCGTGCTCCTAACTGATGAACGAAGGGAAACGGGCCCGTGTTAAATTCACGCGGGAACGGCAACAGTTTTTCGATTACGGGAATTTATCGGGAATTAGTTTTACATTTCATTTGGAGATTCTTTTACATAAGACGTAAGTGTTGGGCAAGACGCTTTAAAAAGGGTTTAAAAAATATGTATCCATATCGTTATGGAACCATGAGATGAGTAAATCAAGTAAATTGAGTGGAATGTTTAGTGGCCCTTATGTGCCAAGGTAGATAGTTTTGCTTAAAACTGGGGTGGATAGGCTACTACATAGCACTACTACAGTCCAGTACAGACCTTTAAACGGAATCTTTCGACATGGATCGGTGTATTGAACTACTGTAGGCAGAGCCGTATGTAAGCCGACAGACTCTTTGGTTAACGTTAAGCCTGTGACATAGTACGAAAGCATGTATTTATGGTTGATTTTTATCTCAGTATTTCGAGAGGAAATTCTTCAAAAAACAATATTCCATTCGTGGAACGTGGGGTACTGTTCTTAATCGTTCATCTCCAGTGTGAAGGTTATGTTATGGTGTGTGAACAAAGTTAGAAATATGCGACTGACGGCGAGAAAACATGACCTTCCTACACATGTAAATAATCGGTGATCGGTAATCGGCATCGGCCCGATTGTGTTATTGAATAATCGGTAATCGGTGATTACCGATTATGGCATAATCGGTCGAACACTACACAAAAGTTACTATATTTTTCCAACACATTCAGACAGCATTTGACCAGTAACTAACTGTGGGACGTCATGACATTATGTGGAATAGGCCTAGGCTAGCCTAGAACACATATCATCGAAACCTCAATGCATTTTGGCATTCTGGTTTTATTCCTTCCCAATGCAAAAGGAAACTATGGGATGGTGATGTTGTATGTGCATGACTCTGAGGTAGATTTGGGTGCCCCCAACCATTTTGTGATTCACTTGTAAGAGTTCCCATTAATGATAATTGGGAAATGATAAAATGAGTTCCAACCAAATGGCATGTTCGCCCAATCTATTCACTGTAAGCATAGATCTTGCTTTCTTGATCTGTTAATTGATTCTATAGGGCCAACTGCTTTATGCAGCATTATACATTACCACAAAAGGCACCTATTGTCCATTTTAGGTCCGTGCTTTTGAAAATCTCCCATATTTGGTAAAAACAGTTTAGAGAATTTAAGCGAACATGAAACAAATTACAGCATTTTGTGAAAATGAAATATGGTTTTAGGTCTGTGCTTGGGAGTCAAGGTGACTTTTGTAAAAAGGAGTGGACATCAATTATTTTTTTTTTTCAGTGGAACTTCAACTTAAACTTGAGAAGGTCAAAGCAATTGAGAGTCTGAGAAGGAAGAAAGACTTACACCCCAGTGAAATGCTGAAGATGAAAAGACCAAAGACTGCAAGTAAGTTACAGTTAAGGCCTTAAGGGCAGTTATTTTATGAGACTAAGCAACCACAAATTTGGAGAAGCCTATATGGCTTATGAATTACAACTTTAAATCGGGTGGCTAACCAACTCCGCAATTTAGATAAAATTTGGTTTCTTTTGAAAAGGCAGTTCAGATGGGAAAACTGTAGATTAATCTTGGATGAAAAACCCACCTTACTTGACCCAGTCAGGGATCGAACCCGAAACCTCCCGGTTGCCAAGTTTCATCGCTTCAAATGCCACAGTTTTGACAACTGTGAACTGCTTACTGTAAAATTAGGTTGACTTTTGAAGAGTTACATCACAAGCTGCACTGAATTACTAAAATTCTTTGAATTTTGGTATTGATTTAGAAACAGTTGCTGAGTGATTGCAAAATTCTATTTAATGTATTCAACAGGTGTTTCATGCTCATGCTATGAAAGGAAACCAACAGAATACTCCATCCAGAAAATAATGTGCAAATTGTGGAAGGGGTGGAGAGGTCCCCTTGTAAGAATATGTCCTGTTTTTTTACTTTCACAATACTTTGACTTCATGACATTATTCTAGAGAGATGTGTGTAGGTACCATTCTGGTTTGTGTGAGTAAAGTTTAAATTCATGATGTTTTAAGAAATTTCTTTAAAATTTCGGAGAAAAAAAAGGGAAGTATGGTGTTACACTAGAATTTTAGATCACACAAAGTGATCAATGTGGGTGTAAGTTAAAGGTAAGTGTTGGATGAAGTTCTCTCCCATTTTTCCTGTCCTGGTGGTTGGAAGGTACCAATTTTTGGTCTGCTTCCTTCTAAAATAACACTAACACCCATTCACAATTGCACAGCTCCCTTTTTTTCTGTGTTCCACAGGCTTTTATGATTTAAATACATTCTGTTCTCACTAGGTGAAGTAAATACCTCCATAAAGTTAAGCACATTGAAGGCTTCTTGGGAAAGGTTTTTACATTTCCAAAATGTAAAAGGTGTAAGAAGATATGAAGGTATGGTTTGGTGCAGACAGTTTTTAGACATCACCTATAAATAATTTTGTCTCCGATAGTTCAAAGTAATCTCTTAAAGCAGATGTCTCTCTACCCTCTTGCTAAATTGCAGCTCTTTTCAAGGCAAAATATCAGAAAGGACAAACTAGAAAGCAAAGGAAAGATGGAACCAAAAGACTGACACCAAAACAAAAACTGATAAAGAAGAGAATGGATGCTAAACTTCGAGAAAAGGAATAAATACCAACAGAAACATCTGAAGAATCTTGAAAGTTGGAAAGATGAAGCAAATGATGATTAAAGGACGGGACTTTGAACTTCATACATCCCATTGTTCCCCTGAGTTGAGGGTGTTGTTTCCTTTGTCGTCATCCTCTGCCCCATGGAATCACTTTACAACAGATTACAGAAGAAAAGTGGAAGGTGTGTAGTCTGCTGTGGAGTGTGGCTGTAAATGGATCCCCCAAGGTTTCTTATTAATTTCTTAATTGCAGCTCTTTTCAAGGCAAAATATCAGAAAGGACAAACTAGAAAGCAAAGAAAAGATGGAACCAAAAGACTGACACCAAAACAAAAACTGATAAAGAAGAGAATGGATGCTAAACTTTGAGAAAAGGAATAAATACCAACAGAAACATCTGAAGAATCTTGAAAGTTGGAAAGATGAAGCAAATGATGATTAAAGGACGGGACTTTGAACTTCATACATCCCATTGTTCCCCTGAGTTGAGGGTGTTGTTTCCTTTGTCGTCATCCTCTGCCCCATGGAATCACTTTACAACAGATTACAGAAGAAAAGTGGAAGGTGTGTAGTCTGCTGTGGAGTGTGGCTGTAAATGGATCCCCCAAGGTTTCTTATTAATTTCTTAATTGCAGCTCTTTTCAAGGCAAAATATCAGAAAGGACAAACTAGAAAGCAAAGAAAAGATGGAACCAAAAGACTGACACCAAAACAAAAACTGATAAAGAAGAGAATGGATGCTAAACTTTGAGAAAAGGAATAAATACCAACAGAAACATCTGAAGAATCTTGAAAGTTGGAAAGATGAAGCAAATGATGATTAAAGGACGGGACTTTGAACTTCATACATCCCATTGTTCCCCTGAGTTGAGGGTGTTGTTTCCTTTGTTGTCATCCTCTGCCCCATGGAATCACTTTACAACAGATTACGGAAGAAAAGTGGAAGGTGTGTAGTCTGCTGTGGAGTGTGGCTGTAAATGGATCCCCCAAGGTTTCTTAAAACTCTGAATAGTTTTGTATACTTTGTGTAACTGGGACTGCCACAGATTTAACTTATGGAAAGCATGGAAACAAGTGAAGAGCTGTGAGGGGCAAGGTTTCATTTGTAAGGGGAATCAAATGAGTGCAGTTTTTTGTGAGGTAACCCTTGTTAGAAATATGTGGGACAAGGTAAGGAATGGGTCATCTGTATAAGTTTGGTGTGCCTGCAAAGTTGGCTTTCCAGTCTGTGATAAATGGGGAGTGGGCTTTGGAGTTACCAGTGGTCATTTTCTGGCTTTGTCTAGTCAGCAGACCTAGTTGTTCATTTCCTTAATGTTTAACTGGGGATAAATGCAAGGGCACCCAGTCTCAAATGTGATTTGAACACCGAGGATGACATCATTACAGAGGCTGAGCAAACCAAGGCGATAGCTGAGGTCCGGTGCCTCTGCGATGACATCATCAGAGGTCTCAAATCACATTGGAGACTGGATACCCCGTATTTATCCTTTAAAACATTGTCGGAAATTTGCATAAAAAGACACCAACAAGTAACTTTTTACACAAAATTTTTTTGGCCCTGTTATGATGTAACAACTAACTTGAACTAGCCATCGATGACAAATATTTTAAACCACAGGCCTTGACTGATGCTCTCACTGCAGCTATTTGCTAGTCAGATTTTGTTAAGTTTTTGGTTCCTTGCATTAGCAAAAGGAACCTATGTAGTCAGCTTGGCGTGTGTGTGTGTGTGTGTGTGCGTGTGACACTTGCTTCGGTACGCTGTAACTCAACAAGGGAAAGTTGGACTAAACTAAAACTTGGTATATGGATCTGTCATAGTGAGAAGGTGTGCCCTATTGTTTTTGGTGGAGGTCAAAGGTCATGTGGGGTCACCAGGGGTCAAAGACCGAAAACCTTGTTTGCACGATATCTCAAGGTAGGAAGCTTTGATAAATTTCATACCTGGTATGTAGATGCATTATGGAGAGAAGATGAATGCTGTAGCTTTTGGTGGAGGTCAAAGGTCATCTGGGGTCACCAGCAGTCAAACACTGAAAACTTGTTGTTAAAACAATATCTCAAGGTAGGAAGCTTGGATAGATTTCATACTTGGTATGTGGATGACTTATGGTGAGAAGATGAATCCTGTCATTTTTGGTGGAGGTCAAAGGTCATTTGGGGTCACTGAGAGTCAAATACTGAAAACCTTGTTAACCCAATATCTCAAGGAAAAAATCTTGGATAGATTTCATGCTTGGTATATAGATCCACCATAGTGAGAAGCTGTGCCATACAGTTTTGGGTGGAGGTCATAGGTCATCTGGGGTCACCAAGGGTCAAAAACTGATAACCTTGTTGTTAGCACAATATCTCAAGGTAGGAAACTTGGATAAATTTCATACTTAGTGGATGCCTTATGGTGGGGAAAAAATTTTGGTGTAGACCAAAGGTCATCTGGGGTCACTGGAGGTCAAACTCTGCAAACCTTTTCAACTCTATATCTCAGTGTAGGAGGCTTGAATAGAGTTTTGCTTTGAGGTATTGCATTAAATCTAGCAGAAAACCCATATGAGATTTGTTGGATGTCAGAGTTGAAATCGCCAGATGCCAAAAAGCAAATTCCCAAGAATTCCTAAAGTAAAAAAATATAAGCACAAAACTGTATCATTGACTGAAAGATGTGGGACATCTTTCAGAGATGCCAAGTATCTCAATTTTAATTGAAATTATAGTATTATGATTTTAATCCATAATCCTGCCATTATGAAAACGTGCATAAAGTACTACTTTTTAATATTGCAGAAGATTCTCTGCCCACAAAGCAGAGGACTGTTGTGAAAGTTCACTAGACAGACAACATTTGTCCTTAGATTAGGACATGTGAGCTTGCAGGAATTGGAAATTAGAATTGATTAATTAAATGCTACTATGGGTTGTTAGTTTTATAAAGGTTGCATTTACACTAGATCCGGATCTGATCTCCTGCGCGGGGTCAGATCCCCTGCTCGAGATCAAATTTGTAGTGTAAACGCAGATCAGATCCAGATCTGATCGCCCTATTTTGATCCTGGTAAGAGGGGAGGATCAGACCCCGCGCAGGCGATCAAAACTTGTAGTGTATACGCTCCCCGGATCAACGGTGACCCGAGATCAACGGTAATTCAACGTAAATTATTTGGAGGTCACTTCTGCAAAAACACTCATTATGCAGGGAGGAGGATCAGAGTACGAGACAAGTGTAAATGCACCAGGATCAAGCCATACACGTAATTCGATATGCTGATAACATAGGGCGATCAGATCCGGATCAAGTGTAAATGCACCCAAAGAGAACCACGTTACTGATCATTTGGATCAGATACCATTGAGCGTGCATGAATTGTGATTGCTTAATTGAATAAAACAAATTGTAACTGTATACTGTCTGTGTTGATATCCCCTGAAGTGCCTGTAGGCTGTATTTCTTCAGAACAATTTATTTATGCTTGAATGTGTTAACACAAGATGTGCATTGTCTACAGAGCAGATTTTGTGAATCAACAGAAATACTGGTTCATTCAGTAGTTGGCTCAGTTTCATTACATTCAGTAAGGAACCACAGTGCCCATTGGGCTCTTGTTGATAATAATATTATACAAGCAGACATTGTTTTTAAAAGGAAGACCTATGTACAAATATCATACATTGTTTTAGAGATAAGGTGAGCATTAAAGTGAAGGATACTAACTTCTAACTAGGCTTGCTGTTGTACACAGTTTTACGCTACAAAAGTTCCTTGCATTGTCGTCAAAGAATGTACGGTAAATATTAAGTATTGTAAACTTACAGTGTACTAGATAGTTTAATGCAGTGGTCGGCAAACTTCTTGGCTTGGTGGTCCCAATTTTCTACTCCGGAATCTTGGTGGCCCCCCTTGATGGGTCGGTGAGAGCAGTTGGCACGTAGCCAGAAATTTGTCAAAGAGGGAGCGAAACCTGTGAATAGACTAAGCGTAGCGTGGCCACCATATTAGCGCGAAGCGTACAGAAAATTTTGGTGGAAAATGCCTTCCAGATCGTACTCACCGGGCCTATTCACTGCATATAAGTAGGGGAAATACTAACAATATCGTAAAAAAGAAAAAAAGTAAAAAAATACCCAAAAATATGTTCAAGCAAGGGTGGCTGCCCCCCCCCCCCGCGGCTACGTGCCTGAAGAGCAGTTTGATTTGACCGTCATGAATCCGTAAAATTAATACAGCAACACCTTTCATTTCGACTTACGCCCTCCATATTGAAGCACTGCAACTAAAGCTATATGAAAAAGGATAAATTGTGAAAGATGGATCAACTCAAAGTGCAGAACTATTCAAATGTAAGATTATTTTCGTTTAAATGAAACAAGTACTGTTTTCACTGAACTTTTTTCATTTCATTTTTAATCCACTTCTTTTAGAAACATTAAACTCTCTTAGTTTTTCACACAAGTGTGACTATTCACAAAAGTTAAATACTTGAAGACATGACGTCAACAAATGGGAAACGCAATATACTGCACACTCTTCATCATCTTTTGGAAATATTCCCTGTACCTTCCCTTACATATCTTTCAGATATAACAATGGCCATCCCCAAAAAAACATTCTGGAGTCAGTGAGAATAAATGAATGTCCATGCTTCCACACTAATAACATATTTTTCAGTGGGATGAACGAGCTTACAGCGGCGGCGGAAGCAATAATATTTAGGGGGACGAGCGGGCCAAAATTTGGTTAAATACTTGTGGAAATTATGGTCGCCATCCTTGGGGGTGTAAGGGAGTGGCATATTAAGTGCACCGTTGGATGCAGGGTCTTTGTTTGAGATTGGCTAAACTGGTTTCACAGTGATATGGGGAGGGGGCCATCTCCTCCCCTTTGGAAATTTTTTTCATAACTGAATCCCATCAAATGCGATTTGTTGTAACAAAAATGTACACAAATTTCGCCGGTAAAAGTCTCGCTGTTCAGATTCTGCTGATGTTAAGGTGTATGAGGAAGGCCGAAAAGGTAAAATGTTGCAGTCCATTCGTCAACGGGCAATATTTGATTGCTACGGAGGACTATTTTCTTATTGAGGATATCCCCCCACCAAAAAATTTATCGGGGAGATGTCCCCCCGTCCCCTTTCTGCCACCTGTGTGAGCTCGCTTTTCTCTTACACTGTTCTCGATTCTTGGTTGGAGTGGAGAAATTGCGACTCTCAGAATAGACTCAAGATTCTCCGTTAGTTAAAAGCCTACGGTGGTTTTTGCTACAAGGCCGAAGCCGCTCTCACACATCCAGGTAGTTCAAAACGGCTACAAAAATGCAACAAATGAATATTCGCTCTTGATAGCCGACTAGAATTCTGGCAAAGTATGCTCACAAAATATAAATATTGTTTTCAAGGAACGCCTCAAATTAAGTCTACTGTGATGGCACACACGGTTGCTGGGGAATGGAACAACTACCGGTTATTCGGCTCTTAGATTAGAATCATTCCCATTGCTTTTTTTTTAATGAGAAATTTGGCAATATTTTTTTCTCTCTTGAATGTTTTTGCAACCCTCTGAAATATTTTTGCGACCCTTAAAAGGGTCGCGACCCCCAGTTTGCCGACCGCTGGTTTAATGTGTAGCATTCATCTACCACCATTTTGACAACAAGCTTACAGTGTTGAGGACCTGGGTCAGAGGTGGTGATTTAAGCTGTCTTTAGCCTTTTTGGAAGAGAATTATAGTGACAGTAATTTTGAAAATGTGTTAGAGCTTGTAATAGACCTTATGCATGTGACATCATAGAGCAGAAAGTGCTCCTTCGTTTGGAGGCAAGGGCATATCATTGCAAGTTATACCAACAAATGCAGACAGCCGATTTGTCCACCAGTCGTATGCATGGGCAAGTCTACTACATGAACGTGCTACAGTAAGTCTACTGTGTGCCTCCAAATGATGGTAACTCATGATGGGCATGACATTGTGCAGTGGTAATTGATGGATCACATTCAATTCACCTTAAAGAGTAATTCTTTTAGCTGTACCAATACCAGTCTCGAATGCCATTGACAAGGCTGGTCTCAAATGGTTTTCAGTCAATCAGAATGCAGGAAATCCATGTCTGAATACTGGTTATCCACCACAGGTAGACATACAATACTTCATTTAGTTACATGGAAGATATAATTTATTTGGAGTCCATGGCATTGAATCTGACCTACAAGGGCATTGGTTAGAAAGGATAAGAGGACTGTCCTGGGAGACTTGTTGCATATCAGATACAGACACGTGCCCTTAAAGTCTTTTATTTTTAATGTTGGAATATTCTCTTCTGAAGGTTTTAGTTAAGAAGCTCAATTTTCAAAACATTTATATTTTTCTCACACCTTCACCATTGTAAATTGAAGATTTGTCAACTATTAACTTGTCTTTGTTACAAACTATTTACAGTTTCTCAGGGTGGGGAATCTGAATGGAAGCAATGAAATATGTTTTTGTGGTTGAGGATTTCAACTAGTCTCTGCTGCAAATGTCCCCACAGCACTACAGACAATTAGGGTCAGGTGGTATACTGCTTTATAAATGCTACATATACTAGAAATGTCATTGTTTGGCCCCAAATCTCTTTGTTTCCTTCAATTGTATCTTAAATGTTTCAGAACTTAGAATATTTATTGCACAGTAAAAGTAAAGCAAAGGGTTCATAGCTAACTGAAAAAATGTCACTATGTATGGGGAAAAAATTGTGACCATGATTAAAATACCCCATTCATACTACAGGGTAGTGATACAGGTGAGAATGGGACCTGGGCTCTATTTCATAAAAGTCAGGAATATTCTCAAAATTAAAGTTCCTAAACTGCTTACAAACGATTCGTCCAAAATCATTCCTTTCTTCAAATATTTAGGGATAAATCAAAAGTGGCATTGTTTTTATCAGTGAATTTCCTGCCAAATCAATGAAGAACATTTCTAAATCTCCCAAAAATCATTCCTAAGCCTAGGAACAACTTCAGCATAAAAATAGGAATGAATTCTTCCTAAGTCCAAGATAGGAATATTCCTAACTTTTATGAAATAGAGCCCTAGTGTGTCTTTTTAGGTGAAAAAAATAGTAAATTTGAAACAGACCTTTTCACATACTTCTCAAAAATTTTTTGTGGAGATGGACAGCTTGCAGGGCAATACCTATGCTGGAATCTGTCATATTTGATTAATAAATTAATTAAAATCTCGCATGATGTTTAAAAATACTGTACTCATTTAGTAATGTGCAAAATTCATACTTCTAACTAGCCTTCCCCACCACTGAAAACAAAGAAAAAAGAATGATTTTCTGTTCCGTGTTTCATTGTTTTAGCTCATTACAATGCAAAAAGAGACATATTCATTGTATATATCTAATTATAAATATAACAATATTGAAAAATTTCCCAAATCAAATTCACTTCTTTAGAGGTGGGATTGAAAAAAATCTACCTAATTACTGTCTTCCAGTGTTTCTTCTATTTCTAAAACTTGAATATATCACAGTTATGCAAATGATTTCCGAAGTGTTGATGCTAGTTGTTATAAGAGATACTACAAAGCTCATGCAAAAATTACAAACTTAAAATAATTTACAGTATAAAATTGAAACATTAAATGGACAATTGCAATCTCTGTGCTTTGATAAATGATCAGACAGTTTGACTTTCCCAGAGCTTTGTTCTTTCCCTAACATGGCATTAAATTAAAACCCTTCTTCCACTTTGCCCACCAGGGCTAGATCCAGAGTTAGAAGGGCTCTTTCTTTAGTGCACAGCCCATATGCCACAACCACATCAGTAATATAATGGATCCACTAACTTTGATGGGAGGTGAGTGGCAGTTCCCCACATACAGTAGTAATAGACCAAAGCTGACTTAGACTCTAACATGGCTATGGCTGAGGTTAGAAAACCTGGAATTTCAAATGTCCTGGATTGCCCTCCAACTCACATGCTTGTCAACATGGCTCTGACCATCAGAAGATCATGAAAATCTGAGATATTGATACCATCCTCTCCAAAAGTTTGTAAAAGAAGGCCACTATCATTTCCCATGCTCTGAGGGCTATATAATCATATTCAGGACAGTGAAATTTTCAGTATTATCATCAGCATAAATATAAAATATGAGGGAGAAAGGAGGTTGTTGTTGCCAGATGTTTACAACAGACAAGCTCCATCAGCTTGTACAGTGCTGCAAATTGTCGGCTGGAGAGAGGTGGCTCAACTTCACCCAGCTTACAAGCCTACATGACAACCCATTCCCCATTCAGTAATTACGTTACAAATAATGGCTATCTTTGTCAGACCACTTAAATGCATGTCACAAGTTGACACTTGAAAATCTACATACTAAGCTATTCTAGATACAACCATCAACAGTGGCAGTAAAAGTAACACACACCTAACTTGAAATTGCAGAAGTGACAAGCCTTCCCCACAAAATTAAAAAGACCAACACTGCAATCACGAAAATAATCACCATTCTGAGGAAAATGTTTCCCAGCATTCCACACTTAGGCACTTGTCTCATAATAAGAAATTATTGCTAGAACGAAAGCAATGGCATACGTGAAGACAATGGTCACAGTGACACGATTTTTACTACCATCTCTTTTACAGTATTACACCATTAAGTGAATCTTTCTTTCTTGAAAGCCTGCCTGTCCTCATGTATTCATAAAATCAACTTTGCTCAAGCCTTTCACTTAAGATGGCTAACTTCACTGGGAAATTTAAAATGTAAACACATAGGACTAACATTGTTTAACCTGTCTCTTGTTAGAAACAGGCCAAAAATTGAATATTAAAATATTATCTACCATCCATGATGAATAATGCCTTTAACAAACTATATGTAGTATGGTAACCTACTTCCAATGCCTTCAAATAAGAAAGTCACTTTACAACAAATATGACAAAACTTTGCATGCACATGTATGGCTTCTTCTATGTAAATCACTGATATTAACAGATTTATCTCTGAGACAAGCAACTGCAAGGATAAGCCATTACCAGGTACTACATTACAACGATGACACTATGGTAGGTTCCCTATGATTCCTCTTAGAAGTATCTAACTCTGCTACCTGGCTTTCACTGTCACCACGGCGACAGAAAGTAGTGTTAAAAATGCTAAAATGAAGGAAGAGTGGCTGGAAGACTATTTATCATGTAGATCTCAACTAATTTTGCATTAGCCCAGTAAGGCTATACTGAAAACACTGGATTACTTTTCTTGGTAGCATTGAAATTTAGTTGAGATGTCCTAACATTGTCCAGCATCTACTGCTATTCTGTCTATCATCATAAGTGGCAGCAGAAAAGGGAACACTTCTGTCAAATGACTTTTGAAAGAGGCTTCAAACCGTCAGCATAAATTTGAATGCTTGTAAAGTTACCCTACATAAACAGAGATCAGGTATTTTTAAATTGTATGCAATGATCAATAGTGAAAGATTTAAGGAAAAGCAAAACTGTCTGAGTTGGTCCCTGACTAAAATTATTCAATAAAGAAGACTGGTAATAGAACTATTTTATCATTTGTGCCGAGTGCTTCACGAGACATGTTTTCACGAAAATAGTGGAAAATTCTATAAATGGGACATGGGAGAAAACAGAATACAACACTTTCAGTAGACGACAATCAAGAGTCCCTCACGAAGGAATTGCTAAAATACAAGTTACAGTTCACATCAGTGGTTAATTATCGAGAATGTAGGAAAAACAAAACTAAATTAAGACTTCACATTCTGCTTTTGCTGACATTACAAAGATAAACTGACAGCTCCAAGCACCTGATGTGCATGTGGACTCCATTTCACACTTCTGGGAATTGACCAAGCCTGATTATATTTAAAGGTGATAACACTGTCCCAAGTTTACTTTGAATGTGATGCTGAATGTGTCTTCATTGAGTGATAGAATACATAGCTAAAATATTTCACTTACACGAATACAATGTCATCAGCCACCGTTTCCTTTTGCTAGGTTGGCTTCATTGACTATTAAAGAAAATAACATGCTTTACAAGACCTCAACTTTAAAGAAAATGTGACAGAGGTAATAGTGCTGATATCACACGAAAGCATAACCATGACTGCTTTTTTTAGTGCCCCCTCGAGTCATGATGTGATACAGCCGAAAATCACAAGATGTGTGAAAATACTTCTGAAATGTAAGAATACTACACTGCATGTTTTAGAGACTCAAATGAAAAAGCTCTAAGACAAAAAAGCTCTAAAAAACAAACAAACAAACAAAAAAGAAGCAAATCTTGTTTGCCGGTTTTCCCTACACTGTCTTCATAAATTGGTCTATAAAATAACATCCAAAGCACAGTTGATCACAAATGGCAAGAAATGGGTAATTGAACCAATTAAAACTTCTCTTTGGCACAGCCATTTTTTTCGCAGCCAGCATATAAAATACAATCAGCTTGTACTCGGACTTACCTCCAACCAGGCAATAGCAGCCTACACAAAGCAGTAGGGTTCCACAGTACTGTAAGTTTAAATAAACAGTTTACCTGTATTGTATTTTCCATACTTTCACATTCCGTTACCTGAATACGTTCATCCATGGCTAAACTGCTCTTTGGGCAGTAATGCAGAATAAAGTTAATTCTGTCTAGTTAAACAAATTTTTGGAAAATTGGCTTTGGACATCAAAAGCCTTTCATAGGACCAGAGGTGGAGAGGACAAGAACAGGGCAGGGAGGTGAGGGAGAGGGCAGAGGGTAACGGGCTGTTGGAAGAGCAAGATCTGCAGTGATCCATACATCACTCCATGGTATTTTGTGAAACTAATCATCTGAGACTAATCAAATGAGATGATCAAGTCTCCCATTGATAAAGGAGAAAGGTCCTCATGGGTAATAGAGAGCAGCCTTTCCCGACCTTCACCCTAGCTGTACTATCTATGGCAAGTGATTTTCTCATACCCTAAAAACTTCTGCATTGAACATGATTGTTTATAAGAAGCCAACGATAAGCCCCTCCACTCTAAATTTCATAACATGACTCAAATTCAATGTAACCATCACAGACTGCCTAGGTAATCACACGGTTACAGTGTGATGCTTGAAACTCGATCACTCTTACTAATAACCTGAATAAAAGTACTAGTATGAACTTTTTTCCCCACCTTTAAGTTTTGCCAATCAAAAAGTCTGTTTTCAGTAATACAGTTTCATCTACTGTTATGAAAGCCAGACAGCTACTGTGTGGGGTATAAATTCCAAATAAGAGCTTTCCAAACCTGAAGTTACACCTGATCCCATTAAATAATGTTTCAGTGTCTTCCAGAAACACAAGAAACAGAAATATATGTAGCAGATCTGACTGAAGGCAGATGAAACATTAAAGGTATGTCCACACTAGTATAGAGCAACATAAACTACAAACACATCCTTCTCAGTATAAAAGACTATTCACACTGGTAAGGAAACAATGACAGGGCAGTCCCTTAATTCAATAAAAATACCTTCTCCTCCTCAGCCCTTTATTTGCTTTCAATTTTGTATGCCATTGGTGACAGGAAAATGAGCTCCTCGTCAAGGTCTGCCACATTTTGTTGGCTTAAGTTTTCTGCCAATTGCAATTCAAGCTCATGTACCATTTTTTTTCTCTTTAATGTCTACGGCAATCATTTTAGGTGCCATATGCAAACAGCTATACCACACATGGCGGTTGCCATGGCTGTTACAAGTAAATGTGAAAGTAACTCAACTGATATGGCCTCTGTTTCTTTTGTCAAGGTGAATAAGAATACAGATGAGTTAGAACTCTCCTATAACGTAAACATTGCTTTTGGCCACCAAGGATGCAACTTTTCCTCTTGCCACCCAATTTTGTACAGGCTATTCTACTCATGCAAACCATTGTTAACTGAAAGAATGGAAAACCAATAGGTGTTAATGTTTAACCTAACCATCATATTTACATCTGAGCTATTAAAAGTAACACATTTTTTTTTTTTTTTTAAATGCAGAGATGTGTTTTGAGTCCTTTGTCTTGTGGCTTAACTGCTCCTAATTACATTTGGTAACAGAAGTAGAAAATTTATAAATATTGCTTCTTTAATACCATAGAACTTTTTAAGACTATGAAATTTATTGTGCTACATGCTTTGACTGCAACCTCAGAAATATCCTGCCTAAGCTTTAGCTATGAACAATGTAGAAACACAATTGGTTCAGAAGCAGTTTCCATTTTTTTCATCCAGGGACAATACTTCTAACAAACAAAATCATTAAAATGCAACAATTTGAAATAAAATTAGAAATAATGAAGTTCCTGTTAGAAATCGAGTTTAACAAGTCAGAAAGAAATAAGGGAAAAAAAATCACTTCAACTTAAAGCTAAATGTATGCATCCAGATTTGAAATGTGTCTCATTTTTATAAATTATCATGTCAGCTTTAAGTAGCTGTAGGCACAACAATGTTGAAGTTGAGTTGGTAAAATCAATAGACCAAGTCCATATGCTGCATCTGCAAATGATAAGCTTCAGCTGCACTCCTCTTTTGGACAACAAGTTCAATTTCCTGGAAGTCATTCAACCTTTGGACATCTTTGTCCTTCCTGATAATTGTGTTTGGAAGTTTGCGAACCTTGACAATGTCCTTAGATTCAATTTCAAGCTCTTCACAGCATTTCTGTACAAGACTCTCATAGGTCAGCTTATTGCGATTTAACTCTACTTCGATGAAGTCGGAATCCCTTGTCCTGGCTATTCTTACTTTAAGAACAAGCTCTGAGAAGACAGATAACAAGGAGATGCTCATTAAACTCAAAGGACAAGTCACAACCTGGTAAATTGATTCAGATGGATAGACAGGTATGACAGACAGATACATAACCATTGTACATTGATTTATCACACTCTTCACAAGTACATGTATATTCTAAGTCACAATGACTTCATGATGTTGTCTTGACCACAAGAAATAAACACTTTCAGTTATAAGAAGACAACTTTGTGTAGCTAACCTACACCCTCCACTCTACCCTCCCCCCCTCAATAGTTAAAGTATGGACTAAAGTGAAATGAAAACGAAATGGGTAAGAATACAAACCAGGAGGTAACGGCTGGCTCCTTGGAGTTCTGTTGCTTTGTGAGTAAGGATGATTCACTTCAGGGGAAGAGTAAGGAGAATCATGGAGTGATCGAGGAACTTCTGGAATATGATTGGATGAGTTGCTGTCATTGCTAGAACTGCTGTATGGGAACTGTGGATGACGGATATAGTTTGGTTGGATTGGAAGACTGTCCACAGACTCAGCGACACTCATTGGTTTACCTGGAAGTCAATGAATCATTCAAGGGCTTTAATATTTTCATCATCTTAAAATCAACTGCTCTACTACTATACAACAAATAATTAAGTGATACTATAATATAGTCTGCATTCTGTTGATTCACTGTTACTAGTTCCTGTACCAAGTTAGCACCCCTGTCCACTAAAGTTTCATTATAGCTGCAGTTTCAAACAGGCCAATCTACCCACACTTCAGTAAGAAGCAAGAATCACTGTTATGCACAACTATTCTCAGAGCAGTTTAACACTCCCACAGCACTGCCTTATGATAAAAAATAAATAATTTACCTCGGCCTTAGCTCAGGAAATAAAGTGAATGGTGGCCAGAGGACCTCTGGTTATAAATACCCATACAAAGTTATACCATTAAAATCCAATGCAAATAGTATGTGGTGAACATGGATGGTTGAATGGAAACAAAGAAAGGCAGCTGCAGGCCTCCATGTGTACTGTATTGTACTGCATAGTGTTCTGTTAAACAGTGCACATGCCAGACATTTCTACTCCAAAGAAAATCCCAGCTACTACATCCAAAACCTTGCCCATTCTCCAAACTATCACTGACTGGTCTTGGCTCTTTGGGATATAAGAGAGACATTAACTGCCAACAATAGCTAAGGTACTACTACTACTACTGTATTTTAAAGCATTACTAAATAATCAAAATGGAGTAAGGCAAAAATGCCCCCAAATCAAGGGAATGTTCATTCCCCCAAAGTTAAAACTGTGTTGCAAAATAAAGCTGCAGTACCAAACTTATTTTTCCCATTTTCAAAGGTTGGCCTGTAATGTAAAGTAGGCCCACATGATCTAGAATACACTTTTAGACAAGATTTTCATGATGTACTGATGGTACAATACAGTACTTGTAATACTGAGAGGTACTGTATGGTTAACCCTTTCAGGACCACTGCTGGCATTCGGTGACACCAGCAAAGTATTATGGTGGCATTTTGACATTTTTCTCTGGAGAAAATTAATGTGTGCATAGAGCCATCACTATGGAGTCTAAGTTCATAGTATAGAGCACAAATTTAGCTGTAGTATGATGTATGGTATGGTGCATATTGCTACTGACATGTTCCAAGATAACATGCACTGAAACTAGGCTAAGGCCTAACCAATAAGCCAACAGTACGGCATATGCACAATATAACCTTCTGGCTATGAGCTGTTTCAGCCAAGGCTTTTTTCAGGCCCCAGAGTTTATGAAATGTAATCAGTATACAAAATATTTTGGTATCAAATAAAATATTATTGAATTCTAAACAAACTTGTGTTCAACACATTTTTGTAGGAAGGCGATTTCTTACAGAAAACAAAGAGTAATCCACTCCCATATTCATTATTACACTGTACAAAGTGGTTGGTCCAGGGTGAGGGTAGGGTACAGGTGTGTGGTCCTGAAAGGTGTAATATCAGATGAACTTACCTAAAATGTCGTGGATGGATTCTAAAGATGTCAACTGATTTGGGAGTTGGTCCTTATCATTTGCTATACTAGGGTCAGCCCCAAGGTGCACCAGTAACTGAACAGCATGCACATGACCTCTTCGACAAGCCCAGTGAAGGGCAGTCCTGTACACAAAATGTAAAAACATACGGTAGCAAATAACATGAAAAATAATTATTTATAGTATCAAATTTTTCCCTCAAACTTCCCTGCCTGTTAGCTTTAAAAGTGTCACTTTCACAACCAAACATTTTTAATCCTTGATATATTCATCTTATACCTTCAGCAGGTTCCTATACAATAACTTCAAAAATATCAACTTTTACCAAGCTACTGTAACACAATGCTTTATTTGACCAACTGTATGTGAAAACCAGTAATTATTGATGATATACTCACTCTTCACTACAAGCATCTCCCTTATATTAGCACTTATGTAATAAGCTAACAGTACTGTACACAGTCAGTCTTTTGGAATAAAAAAGAAAAAAAAACTTTGCCTTTTTAATAAGTTATAATGCTTAACACTGTACACCTCTAAAAGAGTCCATCATAATCATCAACATTTCCAGTTTTAGTATACTAACAGTATTATTAAACGGTTTTAAATCCGGCATTTACTACACACCTTGACTACTGTACAGTAAGATCATGTTTGAGGGTAGTCCAATGTATTGATAAAGTGTTATAACTTCAGATAAATGCACATATAACCACACATGTAGACTTAAAATGTCCCATAGTACACTAACCTACACTGTTTACAATAGACTCTTCTGTGCCCAGTCTAACTCACTATCCCCTTGGCTATAGGCCTGGCTCAAAATCAGAAAATGACATTTACTGTACTGGCACTAATGATCAGGTACTGTTTGTCAGGACTAGAATTACACTAGATATGTGCCTCTCCATGGTTCCATCACACCACATATCAAAATTCTATTGTGTATCCAAAGAACAACATAACAGTATTTTGTGTACAAACTGCAGTAGTGCAGTTCATTCATATGGCAGTTTTGCCAAATATTTTAGAAATGATAGTATTCTAATTAAAAAAAGAGTATGTGACAGGATGTCAAAGACTAGGTTCTTCATGGCTGTTAATAACCTCTACTCACGAAACAATGGTAAAGTATTAGAACAGAGTATCACGCCATATGACACATACTATATCCTGCAAGGAAGCGGGCGATACTTTGACATACCAGAAAACTTTTTATTTGCATAGTTTTAAAAGTTCACTTTGCACTGTACCTTTAACACAAGAACATCAACCATGTCTTTAATGCATTTAAATTACACTCAATGTCCTCAAAATATTTGGATGTCCAAAGGACAACCTTTCACACAAGTTTTAGCGATATTTGGCAGTACCTCCACAATTTTTGGTTATTTTGGGGTAAGCTACTGAACGGTGGTAGGATGATAGGAATTAATTTGTTGGTGATTGACATGTTTTCTTTTCACTCTTCTTTGTAACATTTTTTTATTGTGATCTAACACACCTCCAAAAAAGACGGCATATCAATTTACGACCTCAAGTTATTCTGGAGAGAGGACAGGCTGCCCAAGCTGGACAATCTGGTGAAGAGTTGGATGTATGGCTACCTTATAGCTACTGTAGAGGAGAAGCTAAATAGTTTTCAACACTTTAAAAACAGTTTATTCCTACTCTAGCTACTGTGCTTGTGAAACTACTGGAGTGAGCTGTGCACTTCTCATCATTTGCAAGTACATTACTTTTTTAATAATAAGAACAAGGTAACTGACATGCAATAATTGATTGCTACACAAAATATGTATTTAAGTTCATGAACATACTGTATGTGTAATTGTTCTCAAATGAAGTGTTGAAACATGGGGGAATTAATAGCTTCAACAACTGAGTAAATAATTTAAATAGTTACTCTATACACAATAGTGACTGCACTTGTGGACAGGTTAAGTAAGGTAACGTATAGGAGTGAGGTAAATACTTTTGAAAATGGACTAGCCAAATGAACTTGCTGTAAGTGTACCATAAGTTAACTGATCCAAGCACTCAAGGGAGGTGGAGGGTGGGGGTGATAGAACCTTATAAGGGAAAGGGTTTACATAACTTTTCCCATTCTTTTTGTTAATAAGCTCAAGGATGCTAACAGTGCTAGTCTGAAATTTCAAACATGCTGACACTTCTAGTTTACAAAGTTCTGTTACGGTACATCATTTATGATTTTTTGCCATCTCAATTTATTTAGAGAGTACTGCCAAATATGTGTAACACCCTCCACCCCCCCCCCCCAAAAGGTGCTGTAAACAGGCTGTGCATCTTAGTCTGCTATTACTTGTGTATATTTCTGAACCTAAGTCTACAAAGTGGCTGGTACAACCATGAATCAAGTAATCTAGAATGTACATTTCCATGTGTACTGAATGTACTGTACTGCAATGTCTCCATTGAAATCTCTTATCCAGCTCACCTGTTTGTACCCTGTACAAATATCTTTTTCCAGTATACATTACACAAATGGGCTACCACTGTGTAGAACAAACTGCACACAAGGAATATTTATGACCACACTACTTAGCCGAGTCCATTAACAGAGATCCAAGTTCTTTGTGTACTGTGCTTCTCATCAAGTTGTATAATTTAGGTCATAGATTTACTGAAATACCAAACCTAAGTACTTTTGCATGAAAGCTACAGTACAGTTAGGCCAGGTTACTGTACCAGGTACTTTTAATAGCAACTCCCTGACTGTACTAGTGACTGGCAGTACTTTATCAGAACACATAAATTTCCACTTATCCTACTCTTAAGAGATTCAGAGAGAGTGATTAATTTATGCAGTATGACCAAGTCTGGAAGGAGAGATGCAAGTACAGTATCACCAGTGCTTGGACTAACAACGCAGATGTGCCATGTATTGTACCAGTGCAGCATACTGACAAGCCCAATTTACTGTAGGCAGATTGTGATTCTGAGATCACATTAAGGGGAGAGGACTCGAGTGAGTCGAGTCCATCTTCAAGTTCTATGTACAGGGCATCAAGGGGAGGTAACACTAACACAAGCACTATACATATACAAGGGATTAAAGGAAAGTGAAGGAGAAGGTTCTGCATTCTAAAGTACTTGGGTCAGACATTATGCTACTGTAGTCTTAAACAAACATACTGAGGGAGTAGGGAATGTGTAGTGGGGGTACCATGTTCTGGGAGTGGGGGCTCACATCAGCACAAAAATGGTAATGCAACATGATAAATGGAAAATCTCAATCTGAACTTTTCAAAAAGCATACATGAACACACCATGTAGCAAAGTAAACAAAATACCATTTGAAAAGAGTCTTACAGTATTGCTTGACTATTTTGGCCCAGGCAACCACTTCCCACCCCATGAAGAATTTCACAGACAACTCCACAATGTCCACAAATAGCCTACAAGGGTTCACCAACCTCAGGTTGCACAACAATGCCACACAATGTGTAACACATGTGAAAACAGCCATTGAAGTATAAATGAAAACTACTATATATGCTATAAAACTGTTCTGGGTTTGCTTACACTGTACAGTAGCATGTACTAACCATCCATTCATGTGATTCCTTGAGTTTATATCTCCTCCTTGTTTCACCAGTTCCTGGATGAGATCTTCATTTCCAAGAGCAGCAGCCTCTCGCAACCTCTCATTCAGCTCTGCATTGCCATTCATCTTGCCGCAACCATCAACCCTGTCTGATTCTCAGGGTTTTGTTCACTGCTGTGTAAGGCAAACTTATCCTGTAAAACCTTGGGATTGTATGATGTAAATCCTGCAAGAAACCATACAAAAAAGTACAACAAATGCATTAATACAAAATTACTGTTTATTCCAGAAAAAATTCCTAGGGGATGACACATATTATTGAAAAAGAAATTGTACAGCACTACCCCAAACCACACAACTTGTAATTTAGCATTTTTCACTTTTCTGATGAAAAGTACAATGCAGAGACATCAAGTACAGCAGAATGCCTTACGAAATCCCCCATCTCTCTGGTGGGTACCTTCAAGAATGACTACACTTACGCTTTGTTACATCTAATTTGCATAAATCTCGCATTGCTGCACACAACTCGGAGTAGTTCTGACACTGCGCCCCCAATGTCTGCCATTTTGGACAGCAACTTGTCCTCAATGACCTGAAGTGCAAAGTGAGGTTTCTGGGAGCACTTACCAGTGTGAGCGATTTTCTCAAACCGATCAAAGCCCTCCGACTGGAGCTGCCAGCCCTCGGCCTTTAGATGCCGCAAAGTGAGGTATGCCCAACAATTGAAACCCCTCCTGAAACCCAACCTCGTAAGGTGAGGGAAGGGAGGGGCTACCTACCTAGGGAAAGTCTGTACAGGTAAATATTTACATTTAATATGTATACAGCTATGTACAAGATAAAAAAGGTGTGCCCATGGCCAACCCAGGGGTGGTTTGGAAGGAAAAAGAATGTAGCAAAGGATACATTCGCTCCTGAATACACCCACCATGAAGGTGGGGGAAATTCACGTTGCAGACATATACTTACTGTACCCCTTTCTACATCTAATTTGCATTAGTATGGCACCGAGTGGGAGTATACTCTCAATTGGCATGCCTGCAGGGAGGGCCTTTGATGCTACCTGGCCACAGACCTCACCCACAGACCTGCACCCAGGCCTGTCCCTGAGGGTGAGGCTTAATGACCTCAGAAGCCAAGGGGAGATCATGTCCCTTGGAACTGCAGTGTGTCCTCCTCAGCAGGACAAAGAGCCTATCAGAAAACAAATGATGGTACAGATAATGTATAAAGGGCAAGATACACTATTACTAGTACTGCATTGCACTTTATTTGTGATGAATGTCCTGTGCAGCAAATTCCCAGCAATGTATGAGGTACTGAACTGCAAAGTGTTAGCATTACAAACAGTTACCCAAGTTGAAAAAAGAGCATATGCTGAAGATTTACACTGCATTTTGCTATTTTGATGCCCTGGGGCATTGCATTTTTGAAAAGGGGGCATTAAATGTGATAGTATTTTCAGGCTGTATACATGTACTGTACCCTACAGTATACCAACGCTTCTCAACCTTTTTAAACTCGAGGACCACTTTGACTCTCAGAATTTTTCTGAGGCCCACCTTACAAAAAGTTTATTCATTTTTCTTTATTTTTTATTTTTATGGCGAATCTTGCGGCCCACCTGGGAGAGCTTAGTGGCCCACCAGTGGGCCGCGGCCCACCGGTTGAGAAACGCTGCCCTATACTATGGAAATCATGGGACTGCTTTACTTGGACACTCATTGTTTGTGATAACTTTGTTTTTGGAAACTTTCAAATGGATCAAATTTCAAAACTTCTGTAAAGGTAATTTTTTTTCTGACAATGTTTACTGTTGTGAGCTACAGGCAATATCAGGCCTGTACAGGTTAGGCCTAGCATGCATGAAGGCTTGTAAGTCCATCTTGCCAAAAATTCAGAGGGGACAGAGAGGGGCCTTAATTAAGGAAAATAAGGTATTAAAATTAATGCATGGGTATCAAGGATTCAACAGGTTGACCCATACCACGAGGAGTATTTTTCATACAGTATACTGTAAATGTAAACAGTAATTCAATGCTGGCAACAATGCTTGTGATAGCCTGTGACATATCACAAAAATGTGGTTCACTTTCTTGCATATATGTATTGTTCAAAATGTATAGCAGAAATGTGTGATGCACCCAACAGGCAAAAATTGCTTAACAATGTAAACTTCTCTAAACAATATTGCTAAAATTGGACTTTCTGCTACAGAACAGTCCTCTTACAAAAAGGGTGTGTCAACCTGTGCCTGTAAACATGCAGGATCATGCATAAAAACAAAAGAAATCACATGTTCTTGGGTGAAAAACCTAAAGGGGGTATTTGGAACCCTCTGGGCATAGGTTGCCACTATTTTCCTTGCCTTCAGTTTTGAGTCACAGGTTTTGTCTCATAATTTTTTATTAACATTGGTTTTAACTGCCACACTTTTCATGTCAAAATTGTAAAAACCTGTGGCAAACCTGTGGGAAAGGGTGGTGACTAGCCAACCTGCTTCCATGTCCAGAGAAAACACAAGACTTTTACACAAAATATTTGTGATTACCCATGGCAGACATGTGTGAAAACTTTTTTTTATGGGAAAAAATGCACTAAACTGAATGCTGGCTGTGCATGGGCAGCACTGTGCTAATTAGGCCAACCATAGATATGATGTGGTATTTTACTTCAAATTTAATGTTTGAAGGTCAGGAAGCCACTTGGCTCACCAAGGACCTATACCACATTGATCACAAGTATGAACATCGACAAGATTCACCTTCACTCTTTTTGACTAGTGCTCAGACGTTAAAGAGGCAGGCATACACTAATCGCTCCCATTTCTGCTCCTGAGACCACCATTAAATTTTAATAATGTCCCCATCCAACAGACGTGCCCCAGTCTTTAACCACTTTACCCAAGGCTGGGTAGGATGGAGGATTCTTGCTCTGCACCACTGCTTTGCACTCCTGAACCAAGACTGAATCTGACAACTTCTCTACTCAGACAACTTCCTGAAACCAGACATACCCAATTTAAACCCTGTACCGTACAGGCATACCTGCCATCTCTTTTCAATGTAACCAGGCAAGGGAATATTGTGTTGAAATTTTACATGCAGCAACAGTTTAGACATTACTGATTTCATTTATCTTAAAATCAGTGAAAATCTTAGAGGGTACACTTGGGTACACATACAAATGCTGCTTACACTGTTTTTACATTAGTGTACAGTACTACAGTACACAAGGTACCAGCTTATATCAGGGAGTTGCTATTTGTCAAATAGCAACTCCCAGCTTGTATGTAGCAAATTACAATGCAGTACAGTATGCTATCAGTTCCCTGTCACCTCTTGCTAAAACCTTACTACACAACATTGTAAGTTCCCACATGCAAGCTTCAACAGACTATAAAACCACCAAAACAGATCATCATAAAACACAACTTGCAGGGAAAGAACAACAGCAAAAGCCTAACTTCAAAATAAATTAGCATTCAGTAGAACAGCTGTTGAAGTATTAACAGGTGTCAATGTCAAATTACCCATACAGCCTTCCTGCAGGATACAGTGCAAGAATTAAACACTTTTGGCCACATGCATACTTGGGTTTCACAAGGGTGCTTGGGTTTTTTGCTTGAAACAGCCAGGTTCATGAACAGAGGTTGAAATTCATCTTTGATACATTTCTTGCATATTATTACTCCTTCACACCCATGAAGAGAAAATTTAAAACTATGTGTTCAAAATGTAAACCTTTTGTCAAACAGATCGATCCCAAACACTGTAAAACTAACTTGAGACTAAAAGTTAGGCATACCGCATGCTATAGCCTGCCAAGCTGGCATGAATGGTTCCTACAGTACCTCAGGCTTGCAACAAAGTATGGTATCACAAACAGGCACGTAGCTACGGGATGGGGGGTGGGGCTTGGACCCACCCAGATGTTTTCCAGCCCCCCCAAAATTGTGCATGTCCTAATAAAATGTGTAAGAATTAAGGACGGCAATCGATGCCGTGACCCCCCCCCCCCCATTTGATACCTAGACTCCCCTAAAAATTTCATCCTAACTATGCCCCTGACCACAAAAAGTTCATATTTACACCTGTAGCATGTCATATCCACCACAGAAAATTCAATTACAGTAACTTTTCATGGTGAACTTAATCCTTAGTCTTATTTAATCACCAGAAAGCCCAAAGGCTTAGTGATTCCTTGCCGAATGGGGATGCTTTGTTGCACTGAGGTTTATCCCTCAAATTTATCTTTCTTGACTACATCATTTTATGTTTTAACAATTTGACCTCTGCTGACCTCACATGACCTTTGAACCCCACCAAATATAACAAAAAAGAAAATCTGAAGTGTCTTGAAAGGGATTCAACTCCAATGGATCTTGGATCTTGAAAATTCTTGGAAAATTTTGCTTAGATGACCTCTGGTGACCCTAGATGACGATCTTAGGAATACTTGGGATATTTTGCTGTTTGACCTCTGGTGACCCCACATCATGATCCTGGGAATTCTTGGGATATTTTGCTTTTGACCTCTGGTGACCCCATATAACAATCTTGGGAATTCTTGGGAAAATTTTGCTTTTGCTTTTTGGCCTCTGATAACTCCAGATGATGATCTTGGGAATTCTTGGGAAATGTTGATTTTTGACCCCAGTGACGCCAGATTACAATCTTGGGAATTCTTGGGATATTTTGCTTTTTGACCTCTGGTGACCCCATACAACAATCTTGGAAATTTTGGGGAAATTTTGCTTTTTGATCTCTGGTGACCCCATATAACAATCTTGGGAATTCTTGGGAAATGTTGCTTTTTGACCCCAGTGATGCCAGATTACAATCTTGGGAATTCTTGGTAAATTTTGCTTTTTGACCTTTGGTAACCCAGATGACCTTTGACCTCCACCAAAAACAATAGGGTTCTTCCTTACATCATGAAAAATCTATATACCACATATGAAAAGTGTCGGTCATTCCTATCTTGAGATATCGTGATTATGAACTTTTCAGCTTTTTATCTCCAGTGACCTCAAATGACCTTTATCTTCACCAAAAACAAAAGAGTTCTTCCTGTCAACATGACAAATCTATGTACCAAATAAGAAAAGTGTCAGTCATTGCTATCTGGAGGTATCGTGTTTACAAGCCATTTACGAGGTTTTCGCAGTTTAACCTCTGGTGACCTCAGATGACCTTTGACCTCTACCGAAAACAATAGGATTCTTCCTCTCATCATGACAAATCTATATAGGCCATTCCCATCTTGACATATGGCGATTTCAAGGTTTTCGGTCTTTGACCTCTGATGACCTCAAATGACCTTTGACCTCCACCAAAAACAATAGGATTCTTTCTCTCAACATGACAAGTCTATATACCAAATATGAAAAGTGTCTGTCATTCCTATCTTGAGATATCGTGATTGAGGAGCTTTTCGGCTTTTTAACTCCGGTGACCCCAATTGACCTTTGACCTTCACCAAAAACAATAGGCCTCTTCCTCTCAACATGACAAATCTACATACCAAATATGAAAAGTGTTGGTCATCCCTATCTCGAGATATCGCGATTACAAGGTTTTTTGGTTTTTGACCTCTGGTGACCTCAGATGACCTTTGACCTCTACCAAAAACTATACGGTTCTTCCTTTCAACATGACAAATCCATACAGGCCACTCCTATCTTGAGATATCATGATTTCAAAGTTTTTGGTCTTTGACCTCTGGTGACCTCAAATGACCTTTGACCTGCACCAAAAACAATAGCATTCTTTCTTTCAAGATGACAAACCTATGTATCAAATATGAAAAGTGTCCGTCATTCCTATCTTGAGATATCGCGATTACGAGCTTTCGGCTTTTTACCTCTGGTAACCTCAAATGACCTTTGACCTTCACCAAAAACAATAGGGTTCTTCCTCTCAACATGACAAATCTTTTTACAAATATGAAAAGTGTCGGTCATCGCTATCTCGAGATAGCGCGATTACAAGCCATTTATGAGGTTTTCGCAGTTTAACCTATGGTGACCTCAGATGACCTTTGACCTCTACCAAAAACAATAGGGTTCTTCCTCTCAACATGGCAAATCTATATACCAAATGTGAAAAGTGTCGGTCATCCCTATCTCAAGATAACGCGATTACAAGGTTTTCGGTTTTTGACCTCTGGTGACCTCCGATGACCTTCGACCTCCTCCAAAAACAATAGGGTTCTTCCTCTCAACATGACAAATCTATATACCAAATATGAAAAGTGTCAGTCAATCCTATCTTGAGATATCGCGATTACAAGCGGCGTCACAAACACACATACACACACACATACACACACACACACACATATACACACACACACACATACACACACACACACGACATCACCATCGCATAGATTCCTTGCCTGCCTACGGCAAGGAATCAAAAACCTTGATCACCACTTGAAAATGACTTGAACAATTGTTTAATCTATCAACTTTGTAGCAGTCAGAATTTTTGGAACCTGTGAATACTTAAGCAAAGACTGACACCCAAAATGGACAAATTTTACGAAATCGGTGGTTTGATCGCACAATTAAGTAGCTGTAGCTGTTTTTGTACAGTATACATTGTAGACACGATGTCTCAAGCAGCCTTCACAAGCAATACTGAAGTATAGAATTGAGAACTCAACTGGACAAGAGACCCCCTAAATATGAACCTGACAGGAGCAAAAAACCTTCAAATAACAACTTAAATTATGTTCGGAAACCCATACATATGAACCTGTGAAATGAGTAAAAAACCTTCAAATAACAATCTGAAATATGTTTGCAAGCCTTCACTGCTCAAGTTTTTCTCTACTGGGCAACTCCCATCATAGAGGCTTGACAATTTTTCCATTGACTTTAACATTTAATGTATACTTCACTAAGAATTTAACTTATGTACACTGTATCTATCTCTTCAGTTCATCTATACTTACTCAAGGCCTAGTCCAAGAGCTATGGGGCCTATAGACGAATCGGGAGAGCAAGTGATGGTCTGATTTCAGTCGGCCATACCTGGGGTCTATCACCTTTAATCTTTCAATTTCCTTGCTTAACTGTATGACGGATGGTTGGACATTAAATTGTATCTTGATTCGTTTAATTTCACTGAATATGTGGGTTTGAAATTCATGTAGAAAATAAATAAAGACGATTTAAGGCTGGTGGACCCCATTAATGGCTGCCTACAGTCACTAAACACAAGCGCTGATCGGATTCGTCTATAGGAGTCTTGCTACATTTTTTTTTGTTACAAA
This sequence comes from Holothuria leucospilota, assembly GCA_029531755.1. Lineage (NCBI taxonomy): Eukaryota > Metazoa > Echinodermata > Holothuroidea > Aspidochirotida > Holothuriidae > Holothuria > Holothuria leucospilota. The sequence goes on from CM055968.1 coordinate 55,028,519, forward strand.
GTGTTTGTGAATGTTTTATTTGTTCTCTTACATTGCATTGTGGATGGGAAGTCTTTAATGACTTTGCTGCTTCCCTAAACTAATTTTTACAATTATTTTAAGTACTTGGCTACACACACCATACATGTGAATACTGTTTGAGAAAGTATTAAAAGACTCCTACATATCCCACTGACACATGCTGGAACAAAATTTTAAAGAAACTTGGACAAAATGATGAATGGGTAATGGGTTATTGTTGGTGGTCAGCAATTTGGGGTCAAAGGTCAACAGTGGGTCATTTTATGGATCAACATAATATACTCAGTTTCCTTCTGATTGCTTTGATACTTTGAATCCTACTGAATACTGGGTGTTTATCATTGTGATATAGGGTAACTTTCAAAAAGAGTGTTCAGAAATGTAAAGGTTAGTGCATCACCTACAGTAGAGTGGCCACTACACATCACTACCACTTTAACCTTTTCTTTCTCAATTTGTATGATTTAAACTGACCTGGAAGAAGTTGTAAGAACAAGCTACATGAACTGAAGAACCATCTCACATACAGTATGTCACATATCTTGTGTAAAAACTGATCATGGAATTGGAATTTCTGTGCTTGAAATGTGTATGAAGTTAGTAATGAAAAATGTATACAAACCCTGCATACTGCACATGCCCAGAATTTCTGGCCCATGCACAATGCCACATTTAAGGGCATATTTTTATTTGGTACTGACTATGCAAAGCAATGAGTGGGTGTTGTGGTCTCTGGCATGCTGTTATGGTCAAAGTTTGTTGCAGGACCCAATGGCAAACAAAACTCACTCAGGTGCCCGCCCCCCCCCCCCCCAAAAAAAAAAAATTGTAAGGTGCCACATGCAACTATACTATATATGTGCTGCATGCAGTTGCATTGTAAAATGTGTAGTAGTATCTTTTTAGCCAGTTTGAAGTGTAGCGTCTACCACAGGTCGTATATTACAGGCTTCTAGACATACTGTACCCGTACAGGTCTGAGGACTGATAATCTGGTGCTTGGGGTCATTTTTATAAGAGCCAAATCAGCTCCAGTAATTACATACATATTAATTTTGAGAATATTGAAATGATGAAGGAAGTAAACAACCTGTAATTCCATTTTCACTGCAGTAGCTCTAAACCTTTCTTTGCCATATCCCATCAGTGCCTCCCAAGTTCTCATCATCTACTGTAGTGCCAACCTCCCACCAAAAACCACATGTACACATGTAAAACACTTAGAAGTTATTAGGATTTCTATTACCAACTTTCCAATGTACCCCAAAATATTTAGATGAAAATGTTCCCTACATCTGACATGTATGCCCCCCCCCCCCAGTTGAAAACCCCAGTTACCAAACACTAGCTTGCAATATACAATAGCAAAGTCTCTGTACCAATCAATGACAACATACAATTATTCAGATACCATGCTACTGTACAGTCCTTTGAAATAATAAACTCTAGACAAGACCAGACCCTCATTTAATTCTGATTTCTTTAATTTATTGAGAGGTACAACTACCAAAGTCTCATTCATTTACCTGTTACAGATCAAACGACAATTCTGACAAGATGACAACAGTGCTGGTAGTCACAGGTTACCTGAAATGCAGATGAATTTTGATCTAGAATACACTTTTTTTTGGCATACTGGCAGTGATCTTAATGATCACACTGTGAACATCACTTGCCAATCTGACTTCTTTGTTTTTATCCTCACTTCTTCATACAAGATCAATTTGTGAAAGCAAATGCAATGGCAACAGCAGGCTACTGTATGTGATACATTCCCAGAGTTTTAACTGTTTTATTGCATATTTGTCTTGGCCATTTTGAAAGAAAAAGATCTGAAATTTGGAGAGGACGTAGAACCTGTCATTGAAATTTCACCTGTACAATATTTTGCTGATCGATGCTTATTTGGAATCGCTAAAGCTTATTTTCCAAATTTGGCCATAAGTTTCTTCTTTTAGGAATTTTGATATACTGTATTTGTGTTCGAAACTTTGCACAGAATGTGCATTCACAAAATTAATGATGTTCACAAATAATTGAGAATGTGGAAAAAAGATATTTTAACGGGGCCAATGTTTAATCTAAAATTGACCTTTCTGGAAGGAATTGCTCCTAAAAGAAATAAACAATTAGAAATTAACTGACCTCAGTTGATTTACAAACTTGTTAGTAAACTGTCCTGAAGATTATGTTTGATTTGGTCAAAGTATCTGGGAGAAAATTTTCCTTCTCTCTATACGAAGCAATCCACCCTGCCAAGTGTCAACTTGATTTGACATATTCATGGAAGATTGTATGACAGGGCAATTTCAAGACAATGTCAATGCAGGGCTCGATTTTAACCTTGTCTGTTTACCCGTGACGACCAAAATTGTGACGGACAACCAAAAAATGGTGGGTTGGTTGTCCACTGGACAACGAAAGTTCATGAAACAAGTTAACAGTCTGCTTTTAGAATTACTGAAAATTTCATGTGGACTACTAAATTTTCTTTTGGACAACCAAAAAAAAAGCAGACAGGCTTTCCAATGGAAGACCATAAAATTTTCTTAAAATCGAGGCCTGCAATGAAGTCATTTGGTGATGGCATATTATTACATTAATTTTGTCCAAAGTACATCAGTGTATCAGCACAGCAGGGATTTGTAATGGTGGCTGCTTGCCAATGTCGTAGTTTTCTGGCGTTTAGTAAATTAATTCACAAAATAACCAAATGATCACTCTCTTACTGCAAACTGGCCAAACCAACAGATTCATGACCAAACCAAAAACTTTGTAACTAGAGAGCTCATATGGGCTATGTATCCATTGTTTGCACATTTTTCAACTATGCAGAATGCACGAGAAGCGCATGATCATGTAATAATCTACAGTACCCAGCCTTGCCGTATGAGCCAAATTATAAATGCATGATATCTTTAAGATGAAAAAATAAATGGCTGAAGCTTGCATCTGGCCAGCCTTGTGGTAGTTTAAGTGTGCATCAGTGGTGCTCTTGTTCCTGGAGTAGCATCATAAAGCATCCCTTGGCTTGCGTTTAGCCCCTTCAAAAGTTCCATCATAATTACTGCCACCAGTGTCTCATTGCACACAGTAACATGTCTTACAGTAGTTGCCAGGTATGAATTTATCCAATCCCTTGCAACCATTTGCAAGGAATCCACCTTACATGACTACATTGCCCTATCTACCTACAGGTACGTCTCTATTAAAATACATACCGTTTTACAAAAACTTTTTTATCGCAAGATTTGCATACTGCTGCTGAGACACACTATATTACAGTATACTGCAAGGGTGTAAAACCCATAAACTCTTTTGATATACCACAAAAAATTATTTTCAGAAAGTTGGATGTGACTGTACTGCAAGAGTTACAGATTGATAGGGAAGCTATGAAACATTCTATAGCTAGAAGACCTATATGAAGCTTCTGCATGAAGGATTACTTTGAATCATTACATTGAAGGGGAAGGGGGATCAAGCCTGTGGCATTCCTACGGTTGTCATGGTAATCAGAAATGATCTGTTTAATCAAATGGATGACACTTCTAACATTGTGTTCTGACTTCTCTCTGACTTATCTGAAGATGTTGAAAATACAGTGGTCTGAGATTCTTGTGGAACCTTTTTCCATAACAACCCCATACAGTACATACAAATATTAAATGTCATGCATTTTTAAGCAAAACAACACAAACATGAGTATGGAATAAAATATGTAACCATATGACATGTTAAATCAGCAATACTGAATTTAAGCCTAGTATTTCATATTATTCAGTGATAGGTACAGTATACAGTGCAATGTGTGTATTGTGTCAGACTAGGACTTCACTATATGAAAATGTCATGAAAAAGTAATGTTTCAATCATGCAAATTTCCTAAAATAGACAAAAAATGTAGAGTCAAGATAATTCAGGGTTACAAATTGATCTATTTTTTTTTTAAATTTAATCCACCACAGCTCTAAAGTTTTTTTTTTTTTTTTACAACATGGAGAGATGATATAGGTTCAAAAGGCATACAGTGCCCTTCCATAGATCTACAGTATACACTGTCTAACTGCCACAAAATTCTTCCGAACCTTCTGCTTCCTTGTTATTTTTCACTTCATATTGTATAGATGCATGCTTCTTCTGGATTACATAATTTTTTAATATTATGTGCAACAAGGTAAAACATTTGCCAAATCTGATGGAAATGCTGTGTGTTGCTGCAATCGTAGCAACAGCTTTTTGCAGTTATTACTTTACTTAATATGACGGTACTGTACTGTGCTGCACTGCACATACTGAACTTATTATTTAACTGAACTGCACTGTACTGTAAATGTGATGTGTACAATGGCAGAAACACTGATAAATACTCTGCATGCTCAGGCACTGGTTTATCTACTGCTGGGCCTCAAAGGGATATAATGAATTGCTTCCCCACCAGTTCAACTAATTGCAGTACTAGCATACAAACACAGTGCTGCTGAAAGGAGCAAAATGAACTAACTGTACTCTGCAGAACAGCATGTTTCTATTTGTGGTTACATGAGTGGTCAAATATTTTACTGCAACAGTGGTGGAGTACCAGACAAATTAATTCAATATTCAGTACAAGACATACAGTACTGTACATAGCTTCAAGGGAAGAGCGTCTGGTAGGAACATATGCACAATTATGATTTTGAGCTCTGTCGACACCTGATTTGGAATTTTACGGTAGCTCAAGGTCAAAAAAGGAATATGTGCGAAAAACATGCAGCTGCCATACTTTAATTTGTACTGCTGGAATGCTCAAGGCACCAGATATAATGCTATATCCTGTTATCTTTTGGCATGCCCCACCGATTTTTAACACCTTTCTAGTTATAACATTGCACTTAAATCTTCAAAACAAAAAGGTGCAATGTGGTAATTCTTCACTGTAATTTTATTTCTTGTTTACCCCTTGCCTGTAATGTGCAATATGTCTGTAGACTGTAGCAGACTTGGAGTAAAAAGAGTGGGGCAACAATCACTCATTAAGGTTTTACAGGAAATTATAAAGCCTTATAAACCATCTGTACCTTTCAGACAGCAGTGTGCACTAACATTATACACTGTAGCTACAGTATACACAGACAGGCTGTATGTACATGTGTGTGTATGTATGTATGTACGTACGTACGTACGTATGTATGTATGCATGCATGCATGCATGTAGGCCGCTTAAAAAAATGAGCTTGCACATGGGCAGGTATTTCTACAGTGAGGATGGGGAAACACATCCTGCACTTTAGCTTTTAAACAAGTAATGACATTTAATTATTAACTAAATATTATAAATTTGATGGTAGGTAATATCACTACATTTTGACTTGAAAGTACCAGCAACAGCCATTGTCTATACGCATAGCATACTGTACCTTCAAAGCACTCACGTATTGCCAATACATAACAAATTCTTCAACAACATTCACATCGTCTAATATTTCATTTAATACATATTAAGCCATCACCAGTGGAAAAAAAATCAGGAATCTGGGAAGCTGCTTGCCACCAAATTTTGGCATCTGAGGGGAAATTCTAGCAAGTTGGGTGGAACTGCAGTATGGGTTTTACACTTACTAGAACGAACATGTAAATAAGTTTGTGACAAACTGTACTACCTTCCTGTCAAAAAAAAAACTTTTTGCTGCCTTGTATACCATGTTTTGTTCACCTTAAATATTGAAATTGGTGAACACCTATGACACCTTATTGTAACCTGAATGTTCTATGATGTTTAGTCAATTCCACCTTTCCAAACTACAGCAAAAGACTGCAAGATGAAACCATGTCTATTGAATATGAAAGAAACTTTAATGTGTAGAACAGAATACAATAGCTACATACAGTAATTAAAAAATGCTTGGGTTTGAATGTCCACAGATTTACTTTGATTCAATCTTTTCAGTGTGAGAGGAATAAGAATGCAACATTATCCATTACACCTCCCAACTCTCCTGTTTTCCTCAGTCGCCTATTATTTCATGTTTCATGTTTCACTGTGAAAAATAAGAGTTTCAAAATTACAGGTCTAAGCATAAGTTTGTAAGGGTGATAAGGTTGATGGTGTATAGTACTTTCCAAAAGAAATGAAATGTTGTTATGGGTAGTTCTTACAGAGACATTGCCATAGACATCTGCAGTAAAAAATACAAGAGAAGCAATTTTTATTGAAGGCTGCATCTTTGTCAGGCGTGGCCGGTGAAGCCTTTGACCATGAGTACCGAAGGCGAGAAGCCGGAGACTGGGGACTGAGGGTCCTCCAGAGAAGTGTTCCTAAATTTGGTGGCTTTTGCAGCCATTCTGGATGATTTTTAAAGAAAATCCTGCATCCCCAGGTATAATGTGAAATGCTAATGAAACTTTTTTCAATATCATGAATGCAAATTTCAGATATCAGCTGTCAGTCAATTTTATGAGGATGGTGGTAGTTAGTGAGGAAGGTGAACAGCAGGAGGGATTGCAAGGGTTTTGAAGTAGTAATTTACTCAACCACTGATCCTACAAAAAGTAATAAAGAGGCAATTCCACAAATGTTCTACTACAGACAGTTGCGCTGTGACCTTTTAGCGATTATTCGCTAAATGATCGTATGTGTAATAAACGTTTAGTACAAAGCTACTAGCGATTAATCGCAAAACCCGTTTTTCCGTACAAAATAAAAAACAGTCTGCAGTCATTACAGAAAATTAGATGTTCACTTTAACTCTTTTTGAAAAAGTGAAATGTACACAATTATACAATTGGCACACACGTAAACATACGACATCAAAGTTGAGCTTATATGATCCCTGTTTGAGGTTCATAGGAACTATGTCCCTTGGACGTCACTAAAGCATTTTACATATTCATGTTCAAGAGCATGTTTAAAGTCTCTAAGCTGATCATAGGTACTTGCGATTAATCCCTAAACGATCGCAAAATTTTGCGGTTAAACATTTAGTAATCTTGCTAAATGTTCACAGCCCTAACCGACAGCAGTACTAACAAGACACCCATTCTCTTAAGCTCTCATGATGCACAACGAAAAATTTACTGAGAATCCTGAATTGTGCATGCAAGACCAAGCATGGTGCATGTAATGATGAACATTTAGTACTCTGAGTGACCCTTATTTCTGGGCTTCATGTCATGGAAATGTGGGAGGGAGCCAATGCCTGTGCTTTGGAAGAATTTTAATTGAGAAACCTAACAGTTTTCAATAACAACTGCCCTCTTCTCACCTTTGAGCTCTGCCACTGCATTAGTACATACAGTATTTATGGCAAGTGCACTGAGAAAACTTTTTTCTGGTTTTGTGTACATGATATTTGAAACTAATGTTTTCCTTCATTTCACATTGCAACCTTACCATAATTTTAAAAATTCCCTCATAATCTCTTTTTGTATGTCTCCCTCCCATTTTTTTTGTTATTTTTATTGTTTTAAGCTCTGGAAAAAGCGGGAGGGGGCAAGTGCCCCCTCCTCTTGCCCCCCTTGTAATCCCTCCTATGTTATGCAGGTTTATGTACGTACTGTTCAAAATACCCAAATGTGACATCACTATTTTAAGTGTCATGTTACACTACATGAAAAAGCATAGCACTGTCTGGTACATTCTAATGATTTTATGAAACCAAGTACCACAAGGGTTCCAAATCCGTATTAATTTCTCACAAAATAAATGCATCTAAACAAAATTCAGCACTCCATACATACAACTTTTCCAAGGGTTTTGCATACTTGGAACTGCAAATATGCAAAGGAATGTCACACTGAAGATTATCACAGTAATTAGATTCCATTTTCTCAACAGTTAAAAGAAGATGGTTTTTTGTCATGTACAAATGAAAGTGTTCTGTATGTACTTCATGTTCATATATCTATCTTTGAAATGCAGTACTGTATAGAGGGAAATTTCCGTGAGGCTTATTTTTTGGCGAATCTGTACCTCGTTCACATATTTGCGAAGTGAAGAGTTCGCTGTTGCAGGCAACCAACATTGTCTTGCACAAACTAACGAAAGTACTATCCGAGGTCTTAAATATGAGATTAGACACTTGGTCATGAAAAGCGTGAAAATTTGACCCCTGTGAAAATTTCAAACTATAGGCCTACAGTATCTGCCCAGTGACTTCAAAACACATTCAGACTACTGTATGTAAATTTTCAGTAACTGGATTATTCTGACTGTCCAAAAATACCTGACATCCAAGAACACCCAAAGTGGCTGGCCCCAGACTGCAAAGTTACTTTTTGTGCAGGGAAGGGAAAAAATCTTTCATGAAGTGTGGATTATTGAGGGGAATGAAAACCACAGACAGTGAATGTGAGCAGAAATTTTTGTGCAATTATACTGCACATGCATGGTATGCTAACTTTGCCAAGTCAAATTTGTACCGCCCTACATATCGCCTCTCTGTGACTACCAACACCCTAACTGCCTCCCTTTGACTTATATACACATAGGCCTACACATGTTACAGCAGGTTTAACCATACCTGACAGTGTTCCATTTTAAGGGTAGTCTTGTCCCCCGAGACAACCAGAAATTCTGCAGAACTACCAGATTTTGCAAAAACAGGTGTGTAAGGTTGTCCGTCGGGACAACCAAATCTTTTGAGGAAAGTGATGTGATGTTTACATTTAGCACCTCGATGAATTGCGCAAGCAAGGAACTTTAAAAATTGCATCAAAAGATTTGCAGCAAAGTGCAGTGATTACACACATTCACCACAACTTCCCACACAGTCACTTTATCGAAATGTGCTTAGCACTATTAAGCCAAAATATGTGCCCCGTACAAACTCCACTAGAAGGCCACTAGGCCTGCACTGTACACAGAGAAGCTGAATTCCTTCGTGCAAGCTACAAATTCGTAGTGCTGATGTTGCAACACCAGTGCTTTCAATCTAGAGATGTTTAATTTATTAACCCGCAATGAGAACATCATAACATTAATTAGGCCTATGTCCACAATGTACACTAATTAATGCAGGCCACAACTCTTATACAGTAGATACCTGTTTTTGTTTTTTTTTTTGGGGGGGGGGGGGGGGGGAAGGGAGGTTGTCTAAAAGTGAAAGCCACTTTGGAAGGATGGTGATAATGGGTCGTTATCAATTCCATGGTTGCGAACTTGGGACTACCTTATTTTGAGCAGGACAACCAAATTTTACAATGTGGTAGTCCTTCAGACAACCATTGCTAATTCCTTAAAATCGAACACTGCCTGAGCATGTGTACCTGCATGCATGCAATACCCACTTGTGTCATTATTATGTATGAGAATATGGTACAGTAGCTGGAAGGCCAGACTGCATGCACCATACCAACTTACTGTACACATTCCCTGAGATTGTCGGGTACAGACTGTGATGACAGTCTTGATATTGTACAGTAATTTTGTAATAAAGTTATTACAATTAAGGGTATGCCTTGTAAAAGTTTGATTGTTTGCATGGACTGGAGACAGCCAAAGAAACCGCATAGGTGGGAAAATGGCCAGCTCTGTTTGCCACACAGGCCAAACTTAACAGTCTGGGATCATCCTACATTAATGCACATCCACAGGGTGGATACCTGGGTTAGTTGCAGAGGAACTGCAGAATACAGTGCCCTGCTGAAAGAGCACCCCCGAAGAATCTGGGAGGTGAGCTTTTATTCTACACGTACCTTGTTCCTACATTTGGTATGTTCATTCCTTGAACAGCTGTCTGTTCTGCTCTGAAGTTCCAAGGCAGTGTTTACAATAAAGTACCAAGGCGTCATTTGTCCATTTGATCTACCTTCTCTTGTTCTGAGCCCTCCATGTTTTCAATGGAGGTGCAGTTAAAGTCCCAGTGAACTCTCTCTTGCACAGTCTTCTGTCTTTTCTGTGTAGGCAGAGTCACAGTGGTCTCACTCTCTTAAGCCTTCTGTCTTTTCATTGGAGGAGCAGTCGCAGTCTCAGTGAAGTCACTATCTCATGCACTAAACCTATGTTTTCAGTAGAGGCCCATTGCAGTCTCACTGAACTAACTCTCCCATGTACTGCACCTCAAGTTTTTGCTAAAAGTCTCATCATGTGTCCTGTGTATCTTTTTATCGGAAGCACAGCAGCTGCAACGTTGCAATTACTGTGCCTGCACCTCCAGAGACCATATTTTGGAGCCCTGGACATTGTATTCTGTAGATGTACCTCACATTCAATAGGCCCTGTATCCATGTAAAGCCAATGCTGAAGTTATGCCAAGGTGTCGGATTTCACACACTAACCAAACACAGACCTGTGTGATTTACATTACAATAAAAAATGACTTAGCCTGCTGTACAGTGGTCATTCATCATATTGGAAGCAAAAAGTTTACAAATTAGGCTACCAGTCACATTGTGGGAGATTTCATGTGCATTAAGGGGAAACGCAATGCAGCAGGAAGTTTTGTAGAGCTCTGCCATTCTTATATGAGGCTTAGTTTGCAGTACTAAATTGTACTTAGGTTAGTCATACAGTACTCCAACTCAAGTACTGTAACTCCTCATGCCACCATGCAAAGAGATTCCCTTAGTCTACACCAAAGATTGGAATTTTGTGCATGGAACCATCCTTGAAAGTTTGTATGCCGTACACCACCAAGTCATACCATTTTTGTCTAGTGCAAACCAGGCCATGCCAACTTTTGCAAATGCCAGTCTCAAAATTAGGACTACATACTGTGAAATTCAAGTCACTGTTTTTTAATGCATACTTTATTTAGGCTAGGCCTAAGATGTAGCCTAGTGTTATGCCACATAGACATCTTCATTCTGCACCATGCCAGTACAGTATAGCATGGTCCATTGAATATGGTGATTATGTCATACTGTATGCCAAAATGCTTGGCCCACATTTTCACACACCACAGACCTGTGTAAAATTTGTTGAACTTTCCAGTATGGGATAAGGATGCACTCATGCCTTTAGATCATGCATGTGAATTTGAAAAATTCTGGAACCAGCTAAAATTCTGCACAACTTTGATCCCCAGTGTTAAAACCGTAATGACAAACCAACCCATACAGTAACATGGCTTGACATAACTGACGGCACTGACAGCAGAAAGCTGTCTTGCCCTCCATCTTTGCAATATGGCACCCCTGAAATACACACCTGTGTGATGGCAAAAGTTGCCATCAGTGCCCATACTTTCAGTGCCAAACATTTCAAGTTACCATTATACAGTAGGCAATGTTACACTAAATGCAATCCAAAATATTCTGCTTGAATCATACTTCGCATTTCTTGATTTCTTGATCTGGCAGTTACAGTTAGTAATTTCTCACATGACTGCACAAAGTAGGGTCTTCTTTCTTACTGAAAATAGACATACTGTGTCCATGAGATTGTTCCAAATCTGCCCTTCACAGCAACGTTGCTCTAACGACCCTTTCACAGAATATTAAAGTCAATGGAAGGATCTTTAATTGCTTGCTATTTAGCATACAATTGTGTGAATGTCCAAAGTTTAGCAGCTTTATAGAATGAAAGAAAAAAACAAGATTGCTTGTATAAATCAAAAGTTTTGGACAGCAGGCCTACGGTAGTGTAATTGCAAGTTTTCTTACAATGAAGGGTTTGTGTTGTTTTCTTCCTATTCATTGCTGTCCTCCAAACCTTTTTTTGTTGAAGACGTTCTTTTATTACATTGAACTGATGTAAAATTGATGAAAGTTCCTCATTTCTCTCCACATTTTCCATCAAGGAGAAAGCAAAACAAATCTGAAGTCATTAATCATATGTTTGGTATACAGTAGGTCTGTAATGTGCAGGTATGCAAACACTGATACAGTACTTTAGGCAATGTCCGTGTTCTGTACAGAAGTTCAAGTGAAACACACGATGAGAGCAAAGTAAAGTTAAGTGAATACACCCATGTAGGTCAGAAATTGTATGCAAACACCAATACGTTAGGCTACGCTGCTCTGTAAAGAAGTTGACGTACATTGCAAGAACACAAGGCACTGTACGGGGAAGTTCACTATTTTTCAATCGCTGCTTGTGCCCCTGAATTTCCAGTTGTTAACTCATATTTTGAAGTAGTAATGGTGGGTACTTTTTATGTATTTAAAACATGTATGCTAATTAATTATTCTGTGGTATGAAAGTGTACCTTGTACAGTACATTTATGATTTGTAAAATAATGATGACTGGAAACATGGTCACTATGAGCTGTGCATGAAAGTTGGACAGTACACTTGACTCATACGTACGTACTCAACTCAAACATGGGTACAGTACTACAGTACAGTGCCTCCATTGATTGGCACACACTATCCCAGAGATACTGTATTTATGTAGGGAAATATGGTGCATGTATGCATAATGTTCCACTGTATGAAACTATAACACCTAAAAACAAACATGTGAGTCTACACACTGTTTTTATGTATCGTTAATACATGGTACAGTACTGGAGGATGGTGTGAAATAGCCAAGTAACTGCACTGAAATGTTGCGGGCTTCTAAGTATTTCTGTTTTATAGTTCTTTCTGTGAGAGACTTTGTTACAATTATGGCCTAAACTAAGAAGAAATAAATCAGGCTAGGGATGCGACAGCAATAATTTTATTCTTTTATTCTTCTTATTTTTCATCCCAAAAGTACCCACACAGAGTTTACAAAACTACTGTATCTCAATATGCATGAGCAGGGAACTTGTAAGGAAATTGTCTTAGGATATAGGAAAATTATTATGCTTATCCAATTATCGCAATAATTTTTGGTTTCAATATCATGATTGTAGAAAGTCAATATGGTCCACCTCCAGCAGCAGCTCCAGCACACAGCTTACTACAGGTTTTAAATCACCTAGGAGTGTATGTACCTGGGTTTATGTAACCTGGTCCACCACAAACTAGGCCTAGTACATGGCACAAAGTCCGTAGTGGCCTAGCTGGTTAATGGGGCAGATAGTTTCCTTAAGCTATAGTAGCAGAATGCCCCCAGGTTTCTTGAATAGAGGTCCTGTGATCCTTTTGAACTGTAAAATGGTTTTGGCCTCAACAGCTCCTGGCAGCAGAGGGTTCCAGTCATCAATGACATGCTGAGAAAAGTACGTGTCAGCATATGATTAGGTTGCTGCTTAAGAATGGTCATCTCATGCCCCCTTGTGGTCATACGGGAATTCCGATCACTTTTCAGTTGAAATACAGTAGAGCATGAAGGGATTCTGTCAAAACCTCTCATAATTTTAAGAACTTCAATCAGGTCAGCCCTGTGCCTTCTTGTTTCTAAAGACAATTAGTAAGTTTGAGTCTCTCTGAATAATCCTTATCACAGAGGTTGGGAATCAATTTTGTTACCCTCCTCTGTATGCCTTCCATTAAGTCGATATCTTCTTGAAGATATGGCCTCCATATCTGGGAGCAGTAATCAAGGTGAGGTCTTACCAGACATTTATAAAGTCTTGAAATATTTGACTTGCTTTTGTCCTCATACTGTATCACCTTTTAATGAGCCCTTAAATCTGGTTGCTGTTTGAACAGCTTTACCTACATGGCCACTAACAGAAAGGGACTTACTGTACCAATAATTGCACAGGTCTAGGTCCTTTTCATTGCTGATATGTCAAAATTTGGATTTCCTTCAGTGTGCATAACTTGACTGTACATTTTGATGAACTGAATATAACATTTGCCAGTCCTTGTTCCAATCCACTTATTTGCATACGTAAGTCATTCTGTAGGCAAGCTGCCTCCTCCCTTGTACTGACTTTTCTGTGTATTTTTGTGTCAATAGTAAATTTTAAAATTTTGTTGCAAACACCCCTGTCAGTACCATTGATGTAAATAATAACCAGTGTTCATCCTAGAACTGATCTTTGTGGCACAACACTTACAGTACACCAGCTTGAAGAAACCCCATTTATTACCACTCTCTGTTTCCTATCAAACAGCCAAGCTTTAATCAAATTATTGATCATGGTGATGTACATCAGTTCCATGAGCAGACAACTTTTTTAGCAATCTTCATGTGGCACTTTATCAAAACCCTTGCTTAAGTCCATAAAACATCAACTGGGGAACCATCATCTACATACTTGGTCACATCCTCCAGAAATAACAATAAATTAGTAAGACACAATTTTTCCTTATGGAAACCATGCTGTGACTCATGAATCATAAGGCTGTTCCCTTGCAGGTGATCAATAATACTGTCTCCAAGGATGGATTCCATGACTTAACTACATACAGAAGTCAAGCATACCAGACTGTAATTACTGGCAAGGCTTCTTTGCCCATTTTTAACCAGAAAGCCCAAAGGCTTAGTGATTCCTTGCCGAAAGGGAATGCTTTGTTACACAGAGGTTCATCCCTCAAATTTATACCTCTGTACTACATCATTTTTATGATGTGTTCACAATTGGACCCCTGCTGACCTCACATGAACTTTGAACCCCACCAAAATTTGAAAAACAGAAAAATGAAACCAGAATGGAAAAATGCATTGAGGTTTTGATGATATATGTTCTATTCCAAATAATGCCATGATGTCCAATATCTTTCAGTCACTGGTCAAATGCTATCTTAACATAATGGAAAAATACAGTTTTGTGTTTCTATTTAATCTTGGGAATTCTTGGGAAATTTGTGTTTTGACCTCTGGTGATCCCATGTAATATTCTTGGGAATTCTTGGGAAATTTCGCTTTCTGATCTCTGGTGACCTCAGATGACCTTTGACCTCCAACTAAAAACAATTGGGTTCATCTTCTCTCTGTAACACATCTATATACTAAGTATGAAATCTATCAAAGCTTCCTGCCTTGATATATCGTGTTAACAATGCTTTCAATGTTTGACCCCCGTGGACCCCAAATGACCTTTGACCTCCACCAAAAATGATAGGATTCATCTTCTTACCATAATGCATCCACATACTACGTATGAAATCTATCCAAGCTTCCTGCCTGGAGATATCGTATTAACAAGATTTTCAGAGTTTGACCCCCATGGACCCCAAATGACCTTTGACTTCCACCAAATATAATACAATTCTTCCTCTTACTATGAGGCATCTACATACAAAGTATGAAATTTATTTACGCTTCCTACCTTGAGATATCGTGTTAACAAGGTTTTCAGAGTTTGACCCCTGGTGACCCCAGATGACCTTTGACCTCCACCAAAAATTATAGGGTTCTTCCTCTTACCATAACGCATCTACATAATACATACAAAATTCCTCCAAGCTTCCTACCTCAAGATATTGTGTTAACAAGGTTTTCTGGGTTTGACCCCTGGTGACCCCAGGTGACCTTTGACCCCCACCAAAAGCAATAGGATTCTTCCTCTCAATATGGGGCATCCATGTACCACATTTGAGAACTGTCAGAGCTTCTCTTCTTGAGATATCGAGTTAACAAGGTTTTCAGGTTTTGACCCCCGGTGACACCAGATGACCTTTGACCTCTACCAAAAACAATAGGGTTCTTCCTCTTACCATAATGCATCTACATACTAAGTATGAAATTCATCCAAGCTTCCTACCTCAAGATATTGTGTTAACAAGATTTTCAGGGTTTGACCCCCGGTGACCCCAGATGACCTTTGACCTCCACCAAAAACAACAAGGTTCTTCCTCTTACTATAATGCATCTACACACAAAGTATGAAATTCATTCAAGCTTCCTACCTTGAGATATTGTGTTAACAAGGTTTTCTGGGTTTGACCCCTGGTGACCCCAGGTGACCTTTGACCCCCACCAAAAACAATAGCGTTCTTCCTCTCAATCTGGGGCATCTATGTACCAAGTTTGAGAACTGTCACAGTTTCCCTTCTTGAGATATCGTGTTAACGAAGTTTTCAGGGTTTGACCCCCGGTAACCCCAGATGACCTATGACCTCCACCAAAAAAGATAGGGTTCTTCCTCTTACCATAATGCATCTACATACAAAGTATGAAATTCATCCAAGCTTCCTACCTCAAGATATTGTGTTAACAAGATTTTCAGGGTTTGACCCCCGGTGACCCCAGGTGACCTTTGACCTCCACCAAAAACAACAGGGTTCTTCCTCTTACTATAATGCATCTACATACAAAGTATGAAATTCATTCAAGCTTCCAACCTTGAGATATTGTGTTAACAAGGTTTTCTGGGTTTGACCCCCGGTGACCCCAGGTGACCTTTGACCCCCACCAAAAACAATAGGGTTCTTCCTCTCAATATGGGGCATCTATGTACCAAGTTTGAGAACTGTCACAGTTTCCCTTCTTGAGATATCGTGTTAACGAAGTTTTCAGGGTTTGACCCCCGGTGACCCCAGATGACCTATGACCTCCACCAAAAATGATAGGGTTCTTCCTCTTACCATAATGCATCTACATACAAAGTATGAAATTCATCCAAGCTTCCTACCTCGAGATATTGTGTTAACAAGGTTTTCAGGGTTTGACCCCTGGTGACCCCAGGTGACCTTTGACCCCCACCAAATACAATAGGGTTCTTCCTCTTAATATGGGGCATCTATGTACCAAGTTTGAGAACTGTCACAGTTTCCCTTCTTGAGATATCGTGTTAACGAGCAAAGTGTCACAAACACACATACACACACACATACACACACGCACATACACACGCACGCCATCATGAATGCATAGATTCCTTTGCCTTCGGCAAGGAATCAAAAATTGGTGTATCATTAGCCTTCCTCCAGACTTCAGGTACCAAGCATTCCTGGAAACTTTTTCAAAAAATTAAACTCAACAGTTCGCTAGTTGAGTGAGAACATAAGGACAAATACTATCAGGAACTTTGCCAGACTTGAGGGCTTTGAGCTTGTCCCATAGTACATCAAAAGAGTTAGGAAAAATAGACAGATTATCGTAACTAAAAAGACTGATAGGAATGGGCATGGACTGAAGATCCTCAGTGGTAAACATTGATTCAACGTAATTACATTAAGCAACTTTGCTGTTTCCTCATCAGAAGTAATACAGTAGTCACTCCATTAATATCTTCCAATGGACCAACCTTGTCTTTGATGCACATCTTTCTTTGAGCGTATTTGTAATTTGGCTTTCGGAGTGGATTAATATTCTTTGCTAACTTATTCTCATAACTTTTTTTGGCTTTTCTAATCTCACCTACAACTATAATTCCCATGGGTGTCCTCAGAAAAAGTTTTTGGGGGGCAAAACTTTTAATTGATCAAATCAGGGGAAACTTTTTACTCCCAGAAATGAGCTTAACAGCTAAATGTTGGCACCTTTTACAGGTGGTGTGGCCAGGAATTTGCTGGGGGGCAAAATGTGCAGGCAAACTATAGTATCTAAGCATAGTGTCACCATAGTTTGGCATGACGTGCCAAGAAAATTTGGGCCAAAATGCCTCCCAGATCGCTGAAAATGGCACTTCCCAAACCTTGTGAGTTGCATCTAATCTTTTTCTATTTTGAAAGCTCTAGTTCTGGAAATTTTCTAGTGATATCCGGGAAGGGGGGGGGGGGGGGGCGGGCACTCTTTTCAAAGCTAGATTGGGCCTCCTTGCTCTGCCAACCTGGGTGCATTTTGTGCACGGCGTAGACGAAGGAAAACGCGTGGCGTAGCAGCATGAAAATTCACTCGAGTTGGCGTACAACTTAACCGTTGCGGCAAGAGGATTAACTCAAGATGGCATACAGCCAGGGCTCGACAAATACGTAAGCCCGCCAGCCCGGGGCTAGTTCAAAACATGCTCGGGCTAGTGCCAGTTTACAATTAAAAGTCTGAAGGGCTAGTACAATTTTCCCATTAAGTCGATGTACAAAACTCAAACATTATCCTTTCAATCAGTTCTACACAAATCTCCATTTCCCATGAAGAGTTTGTGAGCATAATCATCTTTACGATACTTAATTAAGTAAATACCTTCTGCTCATTCTCTTATGATAGTTTCAATCTCCGACACCACAAGTACCCTAATGTCATGTATTCCTAATGCGCGAAAAGCCGGGTAGATATAGCTGCATGCACAGTAGGCTATGGCCTACCCTGGATGTCGTTACACAGTGCGGCACGCGCATGTACTGTTATGTGTACACCACGCACTTCTTATATACATGGACAGAGCATATTGCACTAACGTCCTATGCGTAAATTGTCTCCACCGTACGTACACGAATAGGCTTACCAATATGGCTGCCTGCTATTGCCTTGATGGTAAAAGTTTGGACTTGCTCAAGTGGCTCAGTATCGACAAATTGTGTGAGAAACTTGTAATATTTTCGAAAGAATGCAAGCTCAGGTCAAATTCAACAAATAGAATGGAGGACTGTGATATCGTTCTTCCATTCATACTGATATTTTGTCTGAAATGTTGCAGATTCATCGTCAAATTGGGCAAATGGTAGTAGCCCGGCGGCCATCTTGGTTAGCCAAAATTTGTTCGAACGGTGGCGACCGCATTGATTGCGTAATCCTCTGTCCATGTATTGAAGTCCGTGGTGTACACTCATGTAAGGATGCTTACGATCATAGTCAATAGAGGGCGGACCTCAGTTGACTGTGTTACGATGTAGCAATAAAGACTGCAGTGTTGCGATGGCCCAACGTTGAAACGTTCATTGCAGGTTACATGCAGTACACATGCAGGCTATAGCCTAATGTTAGTATGATAAAATGAACTGCGCTAGTGCGAATATCATTCGGGCTAGTGGATCGTGACTGTCAAACGCCCGACGGGCTAGTGATAAATACACCGAAATTTCGAGCCCTGCATACAGCTTACCTAGATTGACTATATATTTTGTACTGCAACTAGTTTAAGTCAAAACAGCAGCTGTAAAATTTTTTGCTGCATTGGGTTTCCACTAAATTTACGATGAGTCCCACAAAAAATATGATTATTTCCTGCTAAAGAGGAAAGAATGTGTGGAACTTTTTGCTACAAGTATGATGAATGCTCATCGCACAGCAGGCAATGTATGTTATGAAGGTTGTGTTTATAAATCACACCTTTGGTACATGTTTTTGCTGGCATATGAATGATGACAACTCGGCGTAATTTTGGCACACCTTTGGTTTTGTTGGCGTACGAACGCTGACACCTCGGCATAAGTTCGGCATGGGCTTTACATGGAATGCACCCTGGTCTACCAATTGCCAATCTCTCACAACCAGTCCAGCGGCCTTCTAGGCACCAACACTCGAACAATTTTTCTATTATAGGCTACATGCTAATAAGGACTTCTTCAAATATAGCTTTTTTCCTCGCACCATCAGAGACTGGAACCTTCTCCCTCAGAACATTACAGATCTCGTGGACCCATTTTAAGATCTCCGCCTTAAGGTTCCTCAGTCAGACAGGAGGACTAACTCATCCTGTACACCCCTCACCCTGCACGTTTGACTCCACCTAGGCCTAGGAGTGTTGTGCATTACCTATGAAGATCCAGAGACCCCCCTTCCGGCCTGACGCCCATGAAAATGTTTTATCTTTTATATGCTACATAATCCTGATAAAGTCTAGTCCTCAGTAAAGGCCCGTGTATAGCTGGTCGCCGATAGCTCCCTATACACGGTCCTTACTCTGACTCATTGAAAACCCAGGGCCTTCGACCAGCACAGTGCTGGTCAAAATTGATTTTCTTATTGCAAAGTTGGGACCTAAAGTCTTAATAAACTACCATAACTTTTCCTTTCCATGTCTTACACTTATATTGCAGTTGTTTTTTATCACTTTAAACCTCGGAAAAGTTCCGAAAATTTGAAATAAAATCATCAACTTGGCCGCTTCTTAACAATTTACTGTTGCGCTCGAAATATTTGTTGACATCTGAATGCCGTGTGCGTAACATTGTGACGTCACGCACAACATTCTGATTACTGTAGTTCCTATGCATACACATGGCAACTGCCTCTGCAGGCATTCTATACTGACGTAACGACGTAGCTCATTAGCATACTGTTGTAAACAAAGTTCCAAAATCACAAAGTAAATTTTACAGAGCGAAAAAGGTGCTGATTTCATTTCATATTTTTGGCACTTTCCGGAAATTGTCGGTGATCCAGAACAGCTGCAATACTCTTGTAAGATCTGGAGAAGAAAATTCCTGGTTGTAAATTAGGATTTTTCTTTCAGAATTTGCTGTGAGAAGACAGAAAATTTCAACCATTACACAGACGGCCGATCCCCCCGCTATTTTCAATGGTCGGTGTAAGGACTGTGTATAGAGAGCTGTAGGCGAACGACCACAGTCCTTTACTGAGGACTAGATAAAGTCCTGTAATGCTAGGCCTAGGCCTACTGTATTTCTCTCTTGCTGAGCTAGGCTATGCTTTTAGTTTTAGCCTATAGGGCCTAGGCTAGCTGTTTCTTGGCATCATGGATTTTACAGTTCCACCTGAATGATTTGCTAGAACCACCCTTTGTGGCCTTTTTATATATGAATTAGAGTATGATCGAGACCTGTCAAAATTTTTGATGTGTTACCCAATTTTGGAAAAAGCCTAGCCTGCATTGCTGACCTAGTAAGTAGTATGGGAAGCCCAAATACTAGGTCAGCAGACTGCGCACTATCCCCACACTAACTTCTAAAGGCTTAGGCCTAGACCACAGGCGTTCGAAAGTACATACTACACACTATATATATATAATAAGACAAGGTAGGTCATTTCTCACGACGAAGCACCAACCTTGGCCAATTTTTACACCTTGGCCAATTTTTACACTCTTACTCTTACTGCAAACCTCAAAAGACTTGATCGATCACACCATCTGTTCCAGCAGAATATCCAACACCTCTTCGGATGCAACTTTGTGCATAAGATAAATTCTAAACAGTAAAAAAGGTGAGAAAATGAAACTAAGAATTAACCATGACCATGGCCTTAGGCCCGGTTGAACTTAACTGCCAGCCAGTACTTCCACACTCTAAATCCATTTTTCCTGAAATGAATTTTAAAATTACTTGAAATTGGCTTGGTATTTTCTCTCTGATACTTAAAAAGGAATAAAAGACGCTTCCAAATTGCTGATCCAGGATTTAATCCTGTCAAGCCATGCGTAATTTCAAACGCCATACGGCATTTCCAGATTTCCTGAAATAATCCCTTCCAAAAGAGCATCCAGATATCCCAAATTTCGCGTAATTTCGGAAAGAGTGGAAGCACTGCTGCACGCGACACTGATGATAGCAGCCTGCGCAGCTATCCGTGCTATCTTTTTCACAGAAACACGTAATACAAGGTGAAGCGAAGCAAAAGAACCAAAATTCGCCATGCAGATTCGGCATTTTTTTCACGATCTGCTATCAACACATGTAACGTGCGCTGTGGTTGGCCAAGAGTAAATGAACTAACAGTCTTCGTTTTCCGTGTTAACATGTGACAATTTGTGCGTACAGAAGTGGTCAAACGAAAAGTGTTTAAGATACACTTTCACAATCAAGGTCAATTCTACAGATCCCTATGGTTTCATTTGCTTATTCATTTCAACGTTGAAATCATGTCTTTTTCGGTTTGAAAACTTCGCCCTGTTAGTTCATTACTGTTGGCCAATCACAGTGCACGTTACATGTGCTGATAGCAGATCGTGAAAAAAAATGCCGAATCTGCATGGCGAACTTTGGTTCTTTTGCTTCGCTTCACCTTGTATTACGTGTTTCTGTGAAAAAGATAGCACGGATAGCTGCGCAGGCTGCTATTATCAGTGTCGTGTGCAGCAGTGCTTCCACTCTTTCCGAAATTACGCGAAATTTGGGATATCTGGATGCTCTTTTGGAAGGGATTATTTCAGGAAATCTGGAAATGCCGTATGGCGTTTTGAAATTACGCATGGCTTGACAGGATTAAATCCTGGATCAGCAATTTGGAAGCGTCTTTTATTCCTTTTTAAGTATCAGAGAGAAAATACCAAGCCAATTTCAAGTAATTTTAAAATTCATTTCAGGAAAAATGGATTTAGAGTGTGGAAGTACTGGCTGGCAGTTAAGTTCAACCGGGCCTAAGGCCATGGTCATGGTTAATTCTTAGTTTCATTTTCTCACCTTTTTTACTGTTTAGAATTTATCTTATGCACAAAGTTGCATCCGAAGAGGTGTTGGATATTCTGCTGGAACAGATGGTGTGATCGATCAAGTCTTTTGAGGTTTGCAGTAAGAGTAAGAGTGTAAAAATTGGCCAAGGTTGGTGCTTCGTCGTGAGAAATGACCTACCTTGTCTTATTATATATATATAGTGTGTAGTAATAGTATATGTACTTTCGAACGTCTGTGGCCTAGACTAAGCTATTACTTAGTAGGCCTATAGCCCACAGCACTGTCAGTTCTACCGTAATTTACGTTTTAGTCCTAGGCCTGTAATGTCCCTAACGGTTAGGGCCTAGGCCCTAATACTAATATGTGGTAAGACTTAACTATGAAGAGGAAGTAAAATTATGAACTAGGCCTACTAGCCTATGTTTCAGACAGTACTTACCTTGGCTAAAATGAAGCCCTTTCAAAAGGCCTGACTAGTGTGCTTCGGTGTGTTTATGTTGTTTGTATGTTGATATGAATAAAGGAAACTTTGAAAAGCAGGTCTATCCTACCTTCCCTAGGCCTGCTGCATTACATGCTATACTGTGCATTATGATAAAACAGAATACACATGTGTTATTATGTGGTACTGAATACGTGGACCATACACACAGTACAGCACAACTCCTGGTACGTACACCTGCTCATCTGAGCGTACCAATTGCAGACTCACGGCATCACGTAAAGAAAGAAAGCTACGTTTACACTGTAAGTGAGTGCGGAGCCAGCTGCGCAGGGTAACTAGTTGACCGTAAATCAGTGCAATCCAACCCCATAAACGTCAAGTTCACCTGGATTTACTTCCAACCAGGAAAATTTAGGAGGACAAGATAACAAAAAAAAAAAAAAAAAACACAAGAAACAAACAAAACAAAAACAAAACAAACAAAAAAAAAACATAAAAACATACACAAAAAACAAAAACAAAAACGTACCAGATTCAGTTTCAGTTTCAGTTTATTTTCTCCATATCACCTCATGGAGGCTATAGTATTAGTCTCTTAAGAGACTAATACTATACAAACGAGATAACAATAAAAATAATAACAAAACAAAAGAAAAACCAAATTATAGCCTTTTTGCAAGATGACAAAAAAGATAAACAGAACAAACCAAAACAGTTCCGTAGCCTTAGTACAATAATGCGGAGAGTCGAATGAGAAGAGGGAAGAAAGGCTTTTGACAGGACTTAAAGACAGACTGTCATCACCCCAAAGTATATTTTTAGTGTATGTACATCAAAATTCTCAGTTGGTGACTGCTGTTTGATTGACATCAAAGTTTGAAAATTTGAAAGATGCAGAGTAGCTCACATTCCACACAAGGCAGAGAGAGTACTTTTATTACATTTTATAGCCTTGTGTGCTCACCAGGACATGGCCTTAAGCAATAAAACAGGTTTATTCTTGCACAAGGAAGAGCCTCATACAGTTATGGGAGGAGCTAGAAGATGCATAGTTGGGAGAATTGGAACTGTCTGGGATCATGAAAATTCCCCTTTAAACTAAAAATTTGACAAAATGGCACCAGATACAGTAAATGAAGGGATCACAAATCGTGCTTAACTAGGAGGCAAAAGTTTTCAGTATTTTTTCACAAAGTTTACTTAACTTAATAAGGACATTTTTACTTGATGATTGAAAAAGGTGCTTCATTTTGATAGAGCTCGGTCTTTTTTTAAAATAGGATTTCAGGAACTCAGACCTCTCATTGGTAAAATAAGAACACTCAAAAATGTAATGAAATTCGTCTCCTAACATATTTCTGTCACATAACTCACACATTCTATCATGAAATTCACTATTGGCAAACTTTCCTACAACGACGGGGAGTTTACTATTCACACAACGAAATTTACACAAGTTGATTCGGTGGGAAAAATGTAGAATAATCAAATAATTTTCAAATTCAAGCTTCTCCTTACACATTCTATAAATTTTACACTGAGAGTTACTGTTTACATCCCCCAGCCAGACTTGCTCATAGATATCACTTAGGCGTTGATTAAGAGTCTTTTTAAGCCAAACCTTAGATATAACGGGGCCTTGTCTGGGAGTGGTAAGTGTAGGGGGGAGACCGTCATCAGGGATATTCCAAATATACGACATTCCAGCCTTATCTAAAATACTTTTAACTTTAATTAACCAGGATGAGCTATAGAAACCGTTATCATGAAAGGATTTTAAAGCTTTAAGGAACATACTGTGACAGTTTGTGCCCACTACTATTTATCAATTCACACCAAAAATTTACCATCCTAACCTCTATTGTTTTTATTAATTTATGGCGGCCCAACTCGCCATAGACCATACAGTTAGGTGTAAACTTCGCTAACTTGAGAACTTGTTTCAAGTACTTTAAATGAAAGGCCTCGATCTGCGGGAAATCCCCAAATCCCCAGATTTCACAACCGTACAAAAGAGTAGAAAGAACCACTTGGTCAAACAAGTGCATCTGCAAATCTAAGGGCAGCGAAAGGTTGCACGTTTTGCTCAGTAAACTATATAGTGAACGTCTAGCTTGATTAACTTGCTTATTGACCACTGTAGTAAATGTGTTATTATAGTTAAATGCTACTCCCAGGTAGGTGTAATCATCAACTATTTCCAAAGTGTCATCACCAAAAGTAAAAGTTGGCTTATTCCTTATCTTAACCCTTGAGAAAATAACAATTTGTCTTTTTTGCATTTACAGTCATTTTCCAAGTATCACAATAGTGTTTTACACTGGTCAATGCATTTTGCATGTCATTCTCATTTTCCAGTAGGACAATTGTGTCATCTGCATATAATAGGGTAAAAAGTGTAAGGAAAACTTCAACATCATCATTACTCAAATAATTCTTAATGGAAGTCGACAAATCCCTTAAACCATTGCAGGAATTACTGATAGACCTCCCAAAGTCATTAAGGAAAATACTGAACAAGACTGGTGAGAGATTCTCACCTTGTCTAACTCCTATATTACAGTGAAAGTGATCTGACTTTACATTATCCTTTACGATACATGATTTAGCATTTTGATATAAGTTATATATCACATTGAGAACTTCCCAGATAGCACACTTTGTTGGACCAACATTGGCAAATGGTCGGCAAATGTTGGCAAGCACTGGCAATAAGTTGTGTTGGCACATAAATGTTGGACCAACGCAAGACCAACCTATAGTCAACAACTGTTGTGCACTCTAACATTTTTCCAACGTTGGGCCAACATTTACCAAACAATTGTTGGGTTTCATTCATTGAACCAAAGTTAGGCCAACATTATCCATCCAACAGTAGGGCTTTCTTCGGTCAAACAACATTGGGCTAACATATACCAACCAACTGTTGGGTCACATATATTGAACCAACGTTGGGCGAACATTAGTCAGCCCAACTGTTAGGCCTTATTCGTTTAACCAACGATGGACCAACGTGTACCAACCAAATGTTGGGCCTTACTCGTTAAACCAATGTGGGGCCAACATGTACCAACCAACTGTTGGGCCACATTCCTTTAACCAACGATTGGCGAACATTGTCCAGCCAACTGTTAGGCCTTATTCGTTTAACCAACATTGGACCAACATGTATCAACCAAACGTTGGGCCTTACTTGTTAAACCAACATGGGGCCAACATGTACCAACCAAAGGATGGGCTACATTCATTTAACCAACGTTGGGCACACATTGCCCGACTGATAGGCCTTATTTTAGACATTATGTAAGAAACCAACGTTGAGCCAGTTTAAAGTTACCAACTGTTGGGAATCATATATTGAACCAACGTTGGACCAACACTTAAAATTTTTTGAAGTTTCTAAAGGCCGTTACTATCATACAGTAATAAAACAGTATCAGAGAATTTATTTATAGGCCTGTCAAAGCAGTAAATATAGGTTCAAAATTCATCAGCGGCACTTATCTGTGATATTATCATGTTAAATATAAAAGATCAATAGTGTATGTGACAATTTGAAAGAATTTAATTTTAAGTCACCCCTCGACTGATGTGCTGAATCTGGAGAACACTTAAAAGTCGGTCTACAACCTATGGTTGTCCCAACCCGAACACTGGATTTCGGTGATGGATTGCTAAAGGCCCACATTAGTTTCGGTTGGCCAATGGTAAGCGGCCCAACATTGGCCCAACAATGCACCACCGAAAAAATAATGCTCTCCCAGATAGCACAATACATTGGACCAACGTTGGAAAATAGTTGGTAAATGTTGGCAAGCGTTGGTAATGTGTTGTGTTGGCAAAAGAGTGTCGGTCCAACTTAAGCCCAACATTTTTTTTTTGCCGCCCGTACGACATTACAATGTTGCACTAACGTTGGACCAACGTTTAGCACCCAACTGTTGGATTTTACTTACTTATCAAACGTTGGGCTAACGTAAGACGGCCAACAGTTGGCTTTCATTCCTTTAACTGACGTTTGACCAACAAAAGTCAGCCAACAGTAGGGCGTAATTCATTTCATGAACGTTGAGCCAACGTTAAGCACCCAACTGTTGGATTTTATTTACTTATCAAACGTTGGGCTAACGTAAGACGGCCAACAGTTGGCGTTTATTCCTTTGACTGACGTTGGTCCAACAAAAGTCAGCCAACAGTTGGGCGTAATTCATTTCATCAACGTTGGGCCAACGTTAAGCACCCAACTGTTGGATTTTACGTACTGTACCAACTTTGGGCTAACGTAAGACGGCCAACAGCTGGCTTTCATTCCTTTGACTGACGTTGGATCAGCAAATGCCAGCCAATAGTTGGGTGTAATTTGTTTCTTCAGCGTTGGCCCAAAGTTGGATTTTATTTACTGCGCCAACGTTAGGCTAACAGTAGGCCTATAGACAAACTTTAAGTAGCTGCTTTACCTTAAACCGTCTTTGAACAACTTCCATGAAATCAACCGTTGGTCCATATGTCTTCAGCCAATATTGAGCCAGCCATATTTAGCCAACCGTCGGTAATTATGTAATTAACCAATATTTACCCAGTTTTAATTAAGTGACAAACTGTTGGGCATCACTATTGAACCAACATTGGACTAAATCCTAAAACTACTGAAATTTCTATAGGCCGTTTCCAATAATACCGTAATAAAACATTCACTGTAAGAGACTTCATAGAACTATCAAAGCAGTAAATAGGTGTTCAAAATTTCTTCATTGGCGCTTACCTTAATATAATGTTAAATATAGAACAGCAACAGCGTATATGTGAATTGAAAGAGTTAAATTAAAAGTCACACCTCAACATATGTGCTGAATCTGAAGGCTACTTAAAATTCGGCCTACAACCCATGGTTGGCCCAACCCGAACACTGGATTCCAGTGATGGGCTGTTTAACGCTGACATTAGTTTCGGTTAGGAACCGGTAAGTGGCCCAACACTGGCCCAACCATAGTCCACTTAAATAATATTTACCCGATCATTTTGGTATCAAGCCAACCTCACAATTCCTTTAATAGCAGCTGTTTCTAAATTTTACATTCACAGTGAATATTTTGCAAAATGTTTACTTTTCTAGTAGAAAGTTCTGCCGAGACAATTTAAGGAAAATGTTTAAATGCTAAAGAATTATGTTGGAGTACCAGGTTTATACACCTTTCACCTGAATGGAACATTCTGAATTTTTAATAGCAAATTTTTGTTTATCCCTCAAAACAGGTCTGATTGAAATAAATTGTGACTGGTAATGGTGAATTATTGCAGAAAATCATGCTTCTCAGTTGTACAATGCAACTAAAAGAAGGAGAAATTGGAATATCATGAAAAAATTGTGTTATTAGGGTTAATAATAACAAAGACGTCTCACTGAATATATATAACAGCCAAACGAACATTCACATGATTTATAATAAAATCCTACTGCTTTTAAAAGTGGCTAGCTCGAGCATGTAAGTAGCAATGCTGGTAGCTTTTAAACTTGCAGAAGGTAATTTCTCTGAGATATTTCATTATGGTATCCCATAATGAGCAATTATTTGAGGGAAGTTCTAAAAAACAGGCATAATGTAGTTGGCCCAACATAATGCCAACTATGTACAACTTATTGCTCCTTTGGTGCAACAGGTTGTAGGATTAACGTTGGAACAACGTTGCAACATTGTCAATTCAACATGTTGGGTGGACGGTGGCATAACGTTAATCCATTGATTAAACAACATATTGGGCCAACGTTTTCGAAATGAACAGCCAACCTTCAAATAACATTTTCCCAATGTGCTGCCAACAATACCTACAACATTCTTCCAACGTTGGTCCATTGTAACAACAACATATTGGATAAAAGTTGTTGTAATGTTGGCCCTGTATTGCAACTACTTGCAGGATTAACATTGGCACACTGTTGAGCCATTTTCAGTTCAACATGTTGGGTGGACAGTTGCACAACGTTGATCCATTGATAAGCCAATATATTGGGCCAACGTTTTCACAATGAGCAGCCAACCTTCAAATAACATTTTCCCAATGTGCTGCCAACAATACCTACAACATTCTTCCAACGTTGGTCCATTGTAACAACAACGTATTGGATAAACGTTGTTGTAATGTTGGCCCTGTATTGCAACAACTTGCAGGATTAACATTGCCTCAACGTTGAGTCATTGTCAATTTAACATGTTGGGTGGACAGTGGCACAACGTTGATCCATTGCTAAGCCAATATATTGGGCCAACGTTTTCACAATGAGCAGCCAACCTTCAAATAACATTTCCCCAATGTGGTTCCAACAAAACCTTCAACCTTCTTCCAACGTTGGCCCAACGTTTTTGTGCTATCAGGGTTTACCATTGATGTTGTTAGCAATTAGTTTGGACCACAAACTGGTTCTGTCAATCAGGTCGAATGCTTTCCTATAGTCTATGAAAGCACAATAAACACGTTTTTTCTTTCTTAAGTAAAACTCTATGGCGGAATAAAGGACGAAAATATGATCCAAGGTGGAGTGCCCACTTCTAAACCCAGCTTGCTCATCACCAATAAGGCCTGTACAATTAAGGTAGTTTGTGATACGTTCATTAAGTAATGCTGTAAACAGCTTTCCCATGCAACTTAGGAGAGTAATTCCTCTGTAGTTATCTACATCATCCTTAGAACCCTTCCCTTTATAGATAGGTTTTAAAAGCCCAATAGTCCAACTCGTAGGCACTATTCCAGTTGATAAAACACAGTTGAAAAGTTTTGTAAGTAGCAATACTACAGCATGGGTACAATTTTTCATAAATTCATTAATAATTCCATCAATCCCACATGATTTACTGTTTTTCAGTTTTTTAATTTGTAGGGTAACTTCCTGGTCAGTAATCGCTTTATTCAAATCATCATTACTTGAAGACATTATGAGAGAAGTATCAAACGATGACCCATCATCGTCGTTGTAACTGTCTTGAAAAAGAGCACTAAAGTGATCCTTGAATACTTCTATTGAGATACTGCTTTTATTATCACTAATACTCGTTGAGCGATTAATGATATGCCAATACTGTTTAGGGTCAGAACTTTTAAGTTGTCTAATTTCTCTATGCAATGAGTTGAAGTAATCCTGTTTGGCTTTCCTTAAGGTTTTTTTGTACACATTGGAGAATATGCAGAGTTTATGCTCACTTTCAAGACTCTTACATATTTTATATGATTTCTTTGCTTTTAAATAACTAGATTTCGCCTTACGACAGTCATTATTAAACCAGGGATTCCCCCGATTTCGTCTAGAATTAGAAATCCTTGGTACATTTTTTGCCATTCCTGCTCTATCAGCTGTACTTTTAAACATCTTTTCAATGCTAACAACTAAGTTATCCATTTCATCTTGAGACACATTACCAGTATTAATCAAGTCAAGTCTACAAATGATTGTGTTGATTTCATCATAGTTGAAACAATTTTTAAAGTCTAAGCTTTTTTCGTTCCTCCACAAAATTGTTTTATTCGTAACACTTTGAACATTATCAGAAACCTGGTTAACAATTTCATCATTTCTATACAGCCTCATTTTCAAATTTATACAAATCGGACTATGTTTGTCTGACATAAAAATATCAAATGTCTCAACATTAAAATCACAGTTCTGGTGAGACAATCGCATAATCAAGAGTACTTTTATTGTCACACGTGAGATTCCCAAGGAAAGCATCACAACCAAATCGGCCATTCACAATGTGAATATAAGCAGCTTTGCACAGTTCAATGAGCCGATGCCCGTTATTGTTTGTAGATCTGTCTGTGTTAAATCTCCTTGTGTCGAAACCAAGGGCTTGTAGCTTTTCTCTAGAATTTAGGTTGTCATCAGCTGCATCGAAACCGGCTATGATAGCATCAGTAAAATCGTAATCCATGAAATCGTCTAAAACACCTGTTCGTGCATTAAAGTCACCCATCAAACAAATAGGAGCTCGGTATCTAGAAGATAAATTAATGCAGTCGTTCATTATGTCATCGAATATAGTGGAGCTGTGGTATTTTGATCCTTCGTGTGGGACGTATACTGCTCCTAAAAGCAGTTCATGCCCGAGTGACTCCCCTCCAAACTTAAGCCAAAGAATAGAATCCGATGTAGTGTCAGTAATGGCCCGGTATTTGTAACACAGAGATTTTGAAACTAGTACAGCAATACCGTGAATACCGCCGTAGCGATGATCATGTGACAACTTTTTAGCACACACAACGTGGAAGTTGGGAAATACTGACTTGTCGATTTGGTCGGTTTTCGTCTCCGACAGACAAATAATGTCAAAATTTTGAACAAAATCAGTCAAGATACCATTATTGATTTTCCTCTTAATTCCACACACATTCAGTGCACAAAGCCTAATACATTCAGAAGGCTCCTTTTGGTAATAGGTGTGATCATGATAGAGATTTTCTCCAGAGGGTAGTGTTACAGTTGTGGAATCCTCTAGTGAAGCGTTCTTTTTTTCGGCATTAACTGATGCCAATTCTTCCTATAGAGTAAACATAAGTCTTAAGTCCTTCAGTCTGTCCTCATCCCAATCCAATTTCTTCACATCTTCCATAGAATTCAGTATCAACTTACGTTCAGTTCCATTTTGCTCACACACACAATGAATCTTACCATCTATGGTCCACACTTTGCTAAGTTTGTCATCCTCCCTCATGCCTTTAATGATTTTGCTTCGGATACTGGTGAGATCATCCACGATAAACACTTGCTTATGTTCGTTCTTATTTCGAAGGTTCTTTTTAGCTTTCATGACGCTGGTTTTACTTTTCCGTCTAACGAACTTAACGATCACCGGGCATGGTTTTCTTCCGTTACCGGGGAGACGATGACAGATACTAATGTCCTCTTTCACCATTTCTACACCCATATCATGCACTAGGTTCACAACCTTTCCTTCCAGATCCTCACCATCATTTTCAGCTAGACCAAAAATTTTTATGTTATCTTTCCTTGAGTACTGTTCCAGCTTCTCTACCTCAGCTCTTTGGTTCATTACCTCAGTCTTAAGGATAACTTAAGGATAGATAAAGGGGGAGGCTTGGACCATGGCCCTCTCACTGATGCCGATTTTTTTTTAGTTCCTAGAAATACGTAAATATTTTAACACAATTTTTACTTCAAAAGGTAGCATATTTGGCACCAGATTGCATGTGAGGACGCCTAAGTTTTCAAAAAAATTTCAAAGGGAAAGGCCATGGTGCCACTCACTGATGCCTATTTTTTTAAGTTCCTAAAAAAGACGTAAAATTTTTAACACAAATTTTACTTCAAAAGGTAGTATACGTGTCACCAGATTGCATGTAAGGACACCTAATTTTTCAAAAATTTTCAAAGGGGATGGGGACACCCTCCCCTTAGACCCTCCCCCAGGCCAGCGATCACACAACATACTGCATATGGTCCCCGTGAGAGAATGCTGGCTACGCCACTGCAGTGAATGTCAACCATTTTAATGGTAGCTTTACTTAGAATAACAGGTCGTTTTTTATGATGAAGAGGGTTTGGCTTGTGGCTGGTTACAGTAATAACTGACGTTCAGCCTCACATTCAGCCCCACAGTGATCCTCTCATGCAGCCTCACATTCAGCCTCAGATTCAACCTCACATTCGGTCTCACATTCAGCCTCACATTCAGCCTCACATTCAGCCTCACATGCAGACCCACATTCAGCCTCACATTCAACCCCACATTCAGCCTCACATTTAGCCCCACATTCAGCCTCACATTCAGCCTGACATTCAGCCTCACATTCAGCCCCGCATTCAGCCTCACATTCAGCCCCACATTCAAACCCACATTCAGCCTCAGATTCATACTCACATTCAGTCACAGATTCAGCAACACATTCAGCCTCAAATTCAGCCCCATGTTCAGCCTCACATTCAGCCTCACATCCGAGCCTCACATTCTGCCTCACATTCAGCCTCACATTCAGCCCCACAGTGATCCTCACATTCAGCCTCAAATTAATAATGGAAGAGTTTGCACAAAGCTGTGGAAAGCACAAGATGTTCTGCAGGAGGTAATCATATATACAAAAGAATATTTAAAACGGATGCGCGCTAAGCTCGCAAAAGAAAACAGCGTTATTTAAGACTCATTTTATTATAGCCTATTGTTTTGCTTCCTTAATTAAATGCAATATCTTCCATTACGTAAAAGATTCTCCTTCTTTCCCAGCAGCCTATTCGTTATTTTATGTTTCATTTTTGTCGATTATCTGGGACAAGGGACTCCTCAATATGTTATCACTGTGGAAAATAATTTGAACGTAAAAGTGTAATTGTAAGGACGATCAAAGTTTGAGGATTATAGGTGTACAATACTTTCCAAAATCAATTGCATATTGTTACTGGTAGTTCTTACAGAGACATGGCCATGGGCGTCCGCAGTAAACATGCTAAATGCTTTTCATTGAAGTAGGGACCTTTAACCTCGGATGTGCGAAGCCGGAATCTGCGGACTGAGGTTCCTCCCTGAGAAATTTTTTCGTACATTTGATGGCTTTTGCGGCCATTCTGGACCATTTTAGAAAAAAATCCTTCATCGCCCACGGTGTGATATGAAATACTAATGAAATATTTTGCTTTTGATGATTCAAATTTAAGATAGTAACCACCGGCGGCGATTTGTTTACATTGGGGGGACATGTCCCCCCTGTCCCTCAGGGATCGCCGCCCATGATAGTAACCGTCGGTCAATTTGATCAGAATGTTGATAGTTGAAGGGAAAGTGATAGCGGGAGAGGTTACAAGGGTTTTGAAAATATTAATTTACTCAAGTTATCCTACGTACAGGATGTAATAAAGAGGTCATTCCACAAAAGTTTCCAACGGACTGCAGTCCTAACTTGACACCTATTTATATTGAGTTCACCAATTGGTTAGAAACTGAGCCCTAAAAACCTCATCTAACTCTAACTCTATATTGAGTTGAGTTCACGCGAAGCAAGCCGAAAAGTTTATTAAAATCGTGACTCCCTATACACGTAGCGTTTGGAACTGTGTATGCACAGACCATTGTGCGTTTAATGACGTACATTTAGTACCGTCAGTGACAGGCCCGTAGCCAGGAATTCTGATCAGAATTCCTATATTGATATACAGGGTCACCGGCACCTCATATGGGGGCACCGAAGAAGGTTATGTTTGTAGTCAGTATTGCTACCATGTGATAAAAGTTTGCGGGAACCACAGGAGATGATATCTCAAGCCTACCACAGATAGCCGTTTAAGGTATCGGTTTTAGGTGTGCACATGAGCGCTAGGCACCCAAAATTTTCGCTCTTCTGGTGGAAATTTCCCCTCCTTTTACAGAGAAGAAATACAGGGCAGTGGCTTGTGCAGGATTTCGAAGGTGGGGGGGCACAACCTGTGATTCCCCCGACTGACATGGAGGGGTGTGACAAGTGCACCGAAGGTGCACCACGAGCGCGAAGCGCGAGTTTGCACGCGTGGGGTCCAGGGGCCCGCGCCAGGGCCCCTGGCGGGGTCCAGGGGGCGAAGCCCCCGGAAGCTCCTGCAACATAAGGTAATAAGACCGCCCTAAATTGGTTCTAGAGACCTTATTGATCAGGTTTCGTTTGTTTCAGATTTTGTAAAATTCGATGTCAGTGACGGAGAGTTCAGGTTATCCTCTATGCGTTGAAAGCTGCAGTGTGCTACAGTATGTGTCACATACATTGACAGGACTACGTTAAAGATCACGAGGCCAGTCAAGAAGGCTGCTTGAGATGATCGCAAAAGTTAACAGCACTGTTTCATCCTTAAACCTATATAGTTTACCATTACAGATGGTTAAAGTGACTAGCGCGAAGGGCGAAGGGAACTTAATGATAGTAGGCCTACCTGCACCATATGAGACAGATATTGATATTGATAGCATCCTGTCTGATTATTCACTGGAGGAAAATTGGAAGAGCCCTATCCTTTGGTAAACGACCAAAAAATGAAAAAAATTCTCTTCTAATATCATTCTGTAGGCTACTTCTAAGTTTTGAGTGCCAGGGATGGCGCCAGGATTTGCCCGACAGGTGGCCAGACGGGCGGAGGCAGCGACCTGAAGCCCCGACAGCCCCGATGCCGTCAAGGGGATGGTGAGGAGGGATCTGAAGAAAATCTGTGTACTAAACCATACCATTGTGGGACATATATTTCATAAAATGGGTGTATATACCAGAGGAACGTAGTTTCGGGGCTGATTTAATGTTTTCCCCAGAATCTAAAGTGTGAAATTGCAAAGCGAGCGAAAATTTTTGGGTTATCCTTCACTAAAAAGAATCGGTATAATTATTGAAAGCTAATAAAGGTCAATTGTCCGGGCAGTTGGTCCATATCGGGCATAACTTACATTGTACTTCTCTCCTCTTGTCACTATAACCGTACCGCACAACAGACCCAAGAGAACATTGACTGAATAACGTGAAATGAGGTGAAATTCCCAACTTTTCCATAAATTCATGAATTCTACTTCTTCAGTTACTTGAAAAGGTGGAAATGGTTTGTACTATATTTAGCTATAAGTAACAGAACTGTGGAAGAGTGGGCAAAGCGTACCGGAAATCTTGGGTTTCGTTGTAGAAATAACCCTTTGAAAGCCAAAATAAGTAAACAGATCATGGGTGGCGATAGAATTTTCAGAGGGCTGGGCCATGCCAGCCACCCCAAGCTTCGACAGCCCCTCTGTCGAAGAGGTGGTGACAAGGGGATATGACTTATTATCCCATGCCATTTCAGGGCATATTTTACATGATATCACTTAATACTTCATGAGCCGAGTTGGGCACTTTATATAGTGTTCTTTCGAATCTGAAACTTGAATTTGCAAAGCGCACGAAAATTTTTGGTAGGCTTACACAAAAAAGATATTTGATCAAGAACATAAAGAAAACAAAAAAGAAAAACTGTAGGGGTTCTAGACCATATCGGGGATAACATACATATTATCGAAACACTTGGACTACCCTATGAAACAGCCAAACTTTGGTCCGTGAGTCGCTCACAAACTGACCGTACTGCATGACACACATTAGAGAACAGTAACTAGGCTTAGCGACATGCGATGAAATTTTCGACCTCCACATGAACAGTGTACTCTGCCTACATGTTTCGTGGTAAGGTTGGCAGGACATGTGCTTTCTAGCAATGTGGAATGGAACTGCTGAAGATCCTGGAGTAACTATACAGCGCGCGTAGCGCTCCGAAAAATTTGGGTTCTTATTAGAGAAATTGTCCTCTCTTAGGCGCCGTCGGGGACTGCCTGCATACTCTATCGTATCGATTAAGACTCCCCGATGGGGGACCCCGCCCCCAACCTGGCGCCATCCCTGTTGAGTGCTCAGTGTCTCTTAAATCTTTTTCTCTTCTCCTAACCCTTAAATCCCCCGACTAAGAGATTTTCCCCAGACTGGCTTCAGAGGTGGGGGGCAGTACCCCCGCCCCCCCCCCCCCTTTGAACCCGCTACTGATACAGGGACGTGGAAGGTCTCCACAAGTGAAGGGAAAAAGGCTATGATCACGAACCGGAATCTTGAAAGATTTGACAAAATTTGATTAAACGTTTAGAAGATTTGGTTAAAAATGAAACAACACGGTTGATTTTAGCTAAATCTGGTGAAATATTTGACAAGATTTCTGCTCTTGCCCCTTTTGGTTAACTTTTTCAATTTAAATAGGACATTTTTAGATGAATGTTACAACAGCAAAATACCGTCCTATTTATTTAAATAATTGCATGGATATTGTGATATTAAAATTTGTTTCCTTTTTTGTACCCCCTTGTTTCCAATCCCTTTTATTGATATGCAAACTGAAGGACAACAAATCCGCAATAAGATCCCAAGGTCAGAAGGTAGGCCTAAATTTTGTCGTCCATCTCCATGTTTCCCAACTGCCAAATGGATTCTGAGTAACTTTGACAGTGTACTTTCAGCGCACTCCGACCCCCCAGTTGTTTGCATCATGATGCCTTAGAGCAATATTGGGGAAAACATTAGGAAGTAATGTTATGAAAGTTAAATTTAAAGACAGATTTGCATCACCCCAAGTATGACTTTTAATTGGGGGTTAGCAAAAGTCTCAGTTGGTGACTAGGCCTACTCTTTGATTGACATCACAGGTACAAAATTCAAAAGATGCAGAGCAGCTCATATTACACAGTACGCACAGAGAATGTTTTGATTAGACATAGGGTCTTTTATGCTCACCAGGATGTGGCCTTGAGCAGTGAACTGTTTGTGTCTGCACAAGGAGAAGCAGTAAAGACAATTATGGTTTACCACCAAGTAAAAGTCATACTTGGGGTGGTGCAAATCCCTCTTTAAGGTCCGCGAAGCCCTCTTTAATGGTCCATGAAACCCTCTTTTCATAAATTCTCTCCATTCAACACACTTTGTTCTCTACAGTAACAGCAGTAGTCAACTTTTTGGTCTCATATCTTTTTAAAACAGACTTAACTACGTTTTTCATTTACTAAATTTGCACCATGCACTGAACTAACTTCATTCGAATGTTGACAACTTTTCAATATGGGCCTCTGTGGTCTTCACCCTACACGGATTTAGCAGAGTAGATCACACCATGGAATTTTACTATTTCGGATCCTTTCATCTCGCACGTTTTGTTTATGTGCATACATAAATTTTCTTCAACATGCAAATTTTCTGCGCGCTTCGAGCGCACGCCTAGATTTCTTGTGTCGGTGTCAGGAACCTTATTACTTCCTTTAACCTCTGTCATTCATTCAAATAAGACACTCAGAAGCTGTGAGAGACAGCTCCTGATTCAAATAAAATGGCTGCTGGATATAAAACTACATGGTAAAAGTTTGGCTGTTACTGACTTCTGAATGAACACCCAGTGCTACTTGCGACTAGGACAAGGAAAGATTTAGCGCTTATAAAGAGCACATTTCATTACCAGCTTTACATAAACATGTACGTTTAGGTATACACATAGGCATAGGCAGGATTACTGGGGCAAACGGGGTACTTGCCCCACCACTTTTTCCCAGAGCTTAAAAACTAAAAAATTAAAAATAAATGAGCGAAAGTAAGCGAGACCAGAGAAATTTTAAGAAAATTTTCAAAAGCCTATTATGGTTAAATTTTGCAATTTAATCAGGGAGTTGCTATGTCAAATAGCAACTCCCTGATTTAATGAAGGAAAATATTAATATCAAAAACCATAAAATTGCTACAAAAATTTTTCTCAGTGCGCTTTGCCCGCACTTCTAGAGAAAACTGACTAATATAGTTGAACATTTTGTCTGACACCGTAAAATTTCTTTCCCCTAAATAAGGGTCACTGAAAGTACTAATGTACGTCATAAAATACACCATAGTCGCTGCAAACAAAATCCCAAACCCTATGCAAGTATAGGGAACCTCAATTCTCGAAAAAAATCGGCGTGCTTTGCATGAGCCTTATATAAATCGAAGTCTCATTAGAACTGCTGTGCGAAGGAAAACTTTGGTGGAATTCCCTCATTATTACTTCCTGTAGGACAGCTTCACTAAATTACCATTTCTAAAACCCTCGCTGTTCACTTTCCTCACCAACTACCACCATCCTCCGCAAATTGACTGACGGTTACTGTCAAATTTGCAGCCATCATATGAAAACTGTTTCATTAGCATTTCAAATTACAACCGGGCAAGCAGGATTTACTCAAGAAAAGGTCCAGAATGGCCTCAAAAGCCGTCAAATTTAAGAAAGATTTCTCTGGTAGGACCCTCAGTCCCCAGCCTCCGGCTTCGCGCCTTCGGCGATCGCGGTTAAAGTCTTCGCCGGCCACAACTTCCCAAGTTGTAAACTTCAATAAATATTACTTCCCATTCACTTTCACTGCCGACGCAATTGACAATGTCCATGTAAAAACTACCCACAAAAGATTTCATTGACTTCTTTTAGTATCAAATAGTCTACAACCTTCAAAATCAACCCTAACCTTATTTTTTCACACTAACAAAAAAGTTGAAGGGCACTTGTCCCAGACCATCGACAAAATGAAACATGAAAGAGAGCCTCCATAGAGCAGGATAGAGGTTCCCATATCCTGCTCTATGGAAAGAACAGGCACTTGGGGAAAGTAGGAAAATTTTTTATGCAATAAATATATACTGCATTTAAAACTAAACAAAAGCAATACACTACAATTAAATGTCTCAACGCTGTTTTCTTCTGCGCGCTTCGCGTTCACCCGGTTAAAATATTGCTTCGGGGTTACTTCCTGTAGAATATCCTGCTTGTCATAGTTTCCTACAAACTCTCCTATTACCATTGAAATGAGCACTGCCCGCATGGCCGTACACGGCGTAGGGAAGCATTCCCTCCCCCCCCCCCCCCTAAAAAAAAATTCAAAGCAAAATTTTTATCACCATCGATCTGTGTAAATTTACCGACTCTTTAAAGCAGGGGTGGGGAACCTTTTTCCTCTGGCTGGCCGTTTTGATAGTCATTAGCCGCTCGCGGGCGCTGAAGTGAGGGCGCTACAAGCTTTTCAGATGGGCGCATGCCAAGAGGCCCTAAACAGGTCCTGGTGGGCGGAAGCCCCTAGGCCCTCTGGAGTTTATAAAAATTTTTAGGCAATAGAATATTTATCCACATCTTTAAATGAAATTGAATTTCAAAGGCTACGCAGACCAGAAGTATCACAATATAGCCATTTGGCTTAGTATAGTAACAATTAATGAGTCCATACGAAAAGTGCGCACAAAGTGCTCCGTAAAAACGCGTATCTTTAAAACCAACTTTATTCCGCTTTTAAACGTTTAATTCACTTTTCGGAGGGACAGGTGTTACCCACCCCACCCAATCTACCGGAATAAATACAGTGCCCACCGAGTTTAGTACTCAATGTAATAGATAGGCCTATACGCCTGTTGGTGCACTTCTTTCCATAGACTCTTTTCCCAATAGAAATTACAAAGGATTGTGGGATAGAATTTTGGTGTTCATCATTTTTTGCCACAGCAAAATGCCATTGACAACAACATCGCCTATCAGAACACTATCCCACAATCCATTGTAATTGCTATTTGGAAAAGGGTCTATTGCTATGTAGCCTTCCACGCAAAACTTCGGATACCACTAAATGTACAAAGATTCTGCACATGGTTTGTGTATTACGAAAAGGTGGGGATGTTACATTGTAGATACTAAGGTTTTTAGTAATAAACTTGTAGTGTTTCGCAGCAGTTTTACGTGAAATATGCGGAAAGTGGTATAAGCAGGAAAAACGATACGCACCATGGTCTAAAAGATAATTATCAATTACCTTTCAAGTGATTCTGAATTCAACTTTATAATTTACCTTTATGAATTGCCTCGCGGGCTGGATAAAATGGTCTCGCGGGCTTGAGGTTCCCCACCCTTGCTTTAAAGATTGTTTAGATGCAAGTTGTAAGGCACGGTAAGTGTCATTTTTCGGTACCATGATAAGGGGCAGAGGCTTAGAGAAGGGAGGGTGCAAGAGCCCTCTCCTTGAAGATACTTTTCTTTCTTAGCATCTCAAATACTCATATCACTAAAAATTATGAAAAATGCGATTTCATTCTGAATGCTAGATCTCCCATTCTGAAAATCATTGTTCCGAAGTCTTTGGAACCCCTCAAAATAATCCTTTCTCCCTTACTTCCTTAAGCCCAGAGCATTACCGATCCCGGCCGACTGTAAGTCTAAAGGAGTAAGAATACAATTGAAAAAAGTCAAATTGTGATTTTTGTGGTATGTTAATTGCCCACTTTATGTCATTTAAAGTTGAAGCTAAAATCCATCATTTTGATGCCTACCATTTCATAAATCCCCCACAGCTTCAGGGGGCTTCACCCTCGGACCCCAACCGTGGCTATGTCCCTGGACCCCGCCAGGGGCCCTGGGGCGGCCACTGGACCCCACGCCGTTAGGGTGAGCGCTTCGCGCTCCCGACTTCGGCGCCGTTTGATAGTCCATCCGGCTTTGCCCCCCCCCCCATTTTCAGACATAAAATCCCGCCCCTGCACATATAGGTTCATCTATAAGTTTACATATACGTATGTTTATACGTATACATGTAGGTATATGTACACATATACTTACAGATCGTTTTCAGGTTTCCGACCCACGCCCATCCTCCCTCCCCAATGTTCAACAAATCACCACCACCCTTTGATCTTTGTAGCCCCATTTTGACAAGGTATCATATCGCATTTTTTGTCAAAAGTCCCATACCATCTTATAAGCGCTTATCGCCCCTGAGTTGCCAGACTTCGCCCCTGGACGTTACCGCTTCTTAAGAAACCACTAATTTAGCGGCTAAGTTCAAAAACACACAACTGGGCGTCCACCGCCCCAGGAGGCGATTCCCCATTGTCTCCCCCCCCCCCTTAGGCTATGCTATGTCACTGAACCCAAGGATGTATATTTTCTGGCCTCTTAGCTTTGTTCGTAACTTTAAGACTTTAAGACCCACTTATTAACTTTTCAATCAGTGCCGTAGCGAGCAGGAGGTGTGGGGGTGTTACCCCCCCCCCAATATTTGGTCGCCGTCGGCAAATTTTCGGTCTGTCGGAAAAGGAGAGAGGGAAAGGAAAAGAAGAGGAAAGGAAGAAAAGAGAGAAGACGGGAAGAAAAGGGAAAGGAAGGGAGGGAAAGGAAGGGAGTGAAAGGGAAGACGGAGAATGAAAAGAAAAAAGAGAAAGAGAGAAAGGGAGAGCGTGGCCAATCTGTTATCAGCTATTTCGATTTTCGGCTCTTCATCTAATTGGCCTGTTCAGGTTAAAGGCCCGTCGGCAAATTGATATGCATGTGACGGCCGTATACGGCCGTATCAACGGCCGTCGGTGTAATTGGACGAGTGACTGAGTCCGTCGGCAACTCGGGGGAAAGAGAGGGAATTAAAGGCTTCCGTATAGGAGCACTATTTCAGGTCATATGACATTCTTGAAAAACCACTTTTTGCACATTATTCCTCACTTTTATCATCACCATGGGGAGCAGCACCCGATTACCCATGGAGAGGGCATCCTTAGCCCGTTTTCTAAACCCTAACTTTGACTTCAAACACATAAGTTTACAAACTCCTGAGGATCCGGTTTACCCACAAACATCCTGGAAAAAACTAATGCATCCTGGGAAAAAGATAATGCGTGCCGCGCGTGTCTTCCCTTCACTGCAGTCTCAGGCTTTTAACTTTTGAACACCAAAATGAAACAGATACAGAACCCATTATGGCGTTCAAAGCATATTTTGACCGCTTGTGTTAAGATTCTGAACACTTTTTCTCCCATTTGAATGCCGCACGCCTATTTAAACACTTACCGTATTTGAACGCCTGACGCGTCTAGTGTTCAAATGCTGAACGCATAGTGTTCCAGTTTTGAACGACAGGCTCAGCTCCTGAACTATAGTGGCATGACTAGAGGAATAGCCCAACACATTTAAATTATGCGGAATCTTTGCATTGGATGTCCATGATGAACCAAAATATAACTATCCTGCATGAGACTTAATTTTTTATCGAGAGATTATGCCAAAACCTCAGAGCTTCCGGGTGCAAAGCCCCCTGGACCCCCCACCAGGGGCCCTGAGGCGGGCCCAGTGTTTTAACCAGCCTCTATTTGTGCGACAATGTCGCATAAACGGCGACAAATGTCGCACAAAAAATCTGGCAAGCAAATTCTACCCGGGTGCAAATTTTGAAGCTCCTCATAAGGGCAGAAATCCACTCAAATATTGCACGATTGACTGACAAAATTGGTTGACGGTTACTAACTTAAAGGGAAAATCTCCTCATCCGAGACAGTTCCAATTCTTCCAACTAAGTCACTTCTAGCCCCTCCCATGTTTTTATCTCCTCATGCAGACACAGACCTAGCTAATTTATTGCTTGAGGCATATCCCGGTGAGCATACAAGGCCATAATGTGTAATCAAAACACTCTTTGTGCATATGCTGTGTAATGTAAGCTACTCTGCATCTTTTGAATTTGATGTCAATCAAAGAGCAATCACCAATTGAGAATTCTGCTTTCCCCCAAAAAAGTGTAGTTTGGGGTGATGAGTCTTTAAATTTGCGATAATCACAAGAAATATATTTCATTAGCATTTCAAATTACACCAGGGGGAAGCAGGACTTTCTCAAGAAATAGTCCAGAATGAGCCCAAAGCCATCAACTTGAAGAAAAATGACTTGGTAAGACCCTCAGTTGCCAGCCTCCTCGCTGTTAAGGGCTTCGCAAGCCACAACTTCTCAAGATGCAGCCTCCAATTAAAGTTACTTCTCCGGCAATTTAACTGCCGATATCCTTGACCACGTCCATGTAAAAACTACCCATAAAACATTTCATTGCTTTTTCAAAGTATCACATAGTCTATAACATTCAAAATCGACACTACCTTATTTTTCACACTAATAAAAAAGTTGAATGGGACTTGTCCCACATCGACAGAAATGAAACATGAAAGAAAGAACACGAGAGCAGGATATAGGTTCCTATATCCCGCTCTATGGAAAGAGCAGGCACCTGGGGGATATAGGAATTTTTTATGCAATGAACAATACTGCATTTAAAACTAAAGAGAAACAAAAGGCGACATGTTCCAAACGCTGTCTCAACGCTGTTTTCTTCGGTGCGCTTCGCGCGCCCCTTTTAACATTGTTTCGGGATTAAATATTGTTTCGGGTTTCGGGGTTACTTCCTGTGGAACATCTTACTTGCCATAGCTTGGTGCAAATTCTTCTAATGTCATCGAAACCACCAATGCCCCATGACCGTACGGCAGCGGAGGGGGAAGTCATCTTCACCAGAAGTTTTCAGCAAAATTTCTATCACCATCGATCTGTGGAAATTTACCCACTTTTTTAAGATTCTTTAGATTCGAGATGTAAGGCACTGTAAGTGCCATTTCCGGTACCTTAATATGGGACAGAAGCTTAGCAAGGGGGCGGGGCAGCAGGCGCGGATCCAGACATTTTGAAAAGGGGGGGGCTGAAAGCCCCCTTGAATATTCTCCTAGATTAACATTATGCTAATTTTCGAGTATATGTTATTGTTGATGTGGCGAAAAAGGGGGGGGGCTGAGAGCGGGAAAGCCCCTCCCCCCTGGATCCGCGCTTGGACAAAAGTTCTCTCCTTGAGGATACTTTTCTTAGCTTTTCTCTTACTCATATCGCTAATAAAAGTCGATTTTTATAGCACGCTTCGCGAGCACCCCGCACCCACCCTGAATTTTAGATCTCCAATTCTTTAAGTTATTGTTCCAGAGCCCCAGGAAATTCTTAAAATAATCCATTCTCCCCGCCTTCCTCTAGCCCTCTACATATCGATCCCAGCCGACTGTTAGTCATACGGAGTAAGAATATAATTGAAAATGGTTAAATTGTGATTTTTGTGGTCTGTTAAGTGCTCACCTTATGTCATTTGAAGTTAAAGCTAAAATGCATCGGTTTAATACCGTCAATTTCGTGAACACCCCAGAGCTTCCAGGGGGTTCGGCGCCTGGACCTCCACCACGGCTCTGCCCCTGAACCCCGTCAGGGGTCCTGAGACTGCATTTGGACCTTACGCGGTGAGGGGGTTAAGGGGTTTAGGGGGAGCTTTTGACATCGTTCGACAGTCCACCCGAGTCCCCCCCCCCACTTTCAGACATTCAATCCCGCCCCTGACTGACAGTAACCAACTTGAGCTTTGTCCCTGTCATAAACCATTTTACTGTCAGTCTTATAGGCTTAGGAAGATTTTCAGAATTGGGGGCCGAGATTGTGACACAGTCTAAGCAAAGCGCCACCATCAGTTGGCGCGTAGCGGGTCAAGAAATTTTTTTGCCTAAACTGCCTCCCAGACTGAAGGAAATGGCACTTCCCACTCATGCCTTGTAGGTTGCGTCCGAACATTCTAAATGTGTAAACATTTTTGACCCCAGAAAGAAAATAAATTAAATACACTTCGGGATTGTAAGACTGGATGTTACTCTGTAAGCTTACGTAAACTTGGTATAACTCATACAAATACAGACATATGTTTGACCAAGGAATGCTGGTCCAATGCAAGTGTGTATATATAAATATGTATATGTGTAGATCTTGGAGAGGGGTATAACCCCTCCCCCTACTAATTTTTATATTCTGATGATGCTTACATGCAAAAGGTGGCTTTTGCATAGGAATTTAACTCACACAATTGGTTATGTTTTCAGAATTTTTAATGCACACTGAATTTGAGGGGGAAATATGATAGCCTATTGCCATGTTTTTAAACTTTCCAAAACTTTCCAAAAATATGTTGTCCAGGAAACACGTGCAAAGAATAATGATGATGTTACTTTATTATTCCATATGAGGTCATGACTAGTGTACCAGATCCGAGTCTTGAGTTTGATAAGTACGGTGGTGTACCTAGAACAGTTGGCAACTGGGGTGGCATTAGTCGAGGAAGGGTGTAAGTGGTCGGATATCCCCCTCTCCTTCGAGAAAGTTTTGGTC
This sequence comes from Holothuria leucospilota, assembly GCA_029531755.1. Lineage (NCBI taxonomy): Eukaryota > Metazoa > Echinodermata > Holothuroidea > Aspidochirotida > Holothuriidae > Holothuria > Holothuria leucospilota. The sequence continues at coordinate 55,073,468 of CM055968.1, forward strand.
ATGTAAGGTGGTTTAGATGTAAGCTCGTGTTATAGTTCGCAAAATGGTGAACTGGTTTTATCAGTGGCGCAGCCAGGAGTTGGTGATGATTGGGTGCACCACAGAAGACGATGTCGCAATTCACCAGATAAACCTAGAAAGTCGGCTTAAAATTTTACCTGCTATAGTTTGCATCCGGACGATCCTTCGTCACCTTGTGCAGTGGTGTCATTCTGAGGAGGGATCTAAGAGGAAGGGGCAGCATGGCCGTACGGGCCGGGGGTGCTGGGGGCGGCCGCCCCCCAATGTCAGAAACCTAACTAAATCGGGCAGATATTTTGTCTCAGTCGGGCGGAAAATTGGGCAGTTAACTTAGGTCTGGAGTCTGGCTAACATCACCGCCCTCCCTGAGAAAAACAGTCCCGTACGGCCATTGAGGGGCTCCCTTTCCTTCGAGAAAGTTTTGTTCATTAAAGATGTCTTAGATGAAAAATCGTGCTATCTTTGGCAAAGTTTCGAACTTCTCATAATTTAGTGAATTGTTCTTATTTTTGGTCGGGTGCAAGGGAATGAGTGTTTTCCAAGAGGAATGGGTAACAACTGTTTCTCCATAGAAATTTTTGTTCACTATGGGATGGTTTAAAAACAAAATGGTGCTATCTTTGGCAAAGCTTTTGAACTGATTACATTTTTAAAAGTTCTCATTAGTTGGTACTCGACCGAATATTGTGACTGTGACATGGCACTCCTCCAAGGCAGAATGATGCTTCTTGGAAGTTCTGGGTTAATTACAGAATTGGGAAACTAGCATGATGCTTAACTGAAATTCAAATGATACCACAGAGGAACGTGCCACGTGCTTCACAAAAAATCAAACTTTTACTTACTTTGAAGGAAGTTTCAGATTAACAGTTTTCAAGGCGATGAGCAGAAGGGGAGTATGGGTATAAAAAGGGGGCAGAGGACAAAAAACATTTTTCATACTGCTCATTTTGTGGAATTGTATTATGAAGCAATTAATGACTTTGAAGACTTTCATGACTTTCATAGTGTATGATTACCACATTATCCCCCTTAAAGCAAATTTGAGGTTGAAATTGTACCTCCAGTCTTAGGAAAAATAGTTTTCGCAAGAATAATTCTTGCGTTATCTTCCTGATAGGCCTAATGGTCATCAAGCATGGAGTATAAACTGTGGAAATTGAGCTTAGACTTTGTCAGTATGGACTGCCCACTAAAAATTTCGCCCAGGCTGCGGCCCTGCTTATATTAATCAAAGTATGAAAATAATGGGGGGGGGGGGGGCGGGTCGAAAGGTGTCACAGCCCTCAGTCGATAAAAATTATTGGGAGCAGGAGCGAGATTTGATGTCTGAAAGTGGGGGGCAAAGCTGGGTATACTTTCAAACGGCGCCGAAGGCGCGGCGGGAGCGCGAAGCGCTCCCCCTTACGGCGTGGGGTCCAGGGGTCCACCTGAGGGCCCCTGGCGGGGTCCAGGGGCAGAGCGCCGGTGAGGGTCCAGGGGGCGAAGCGCCCGGAAGCTCTCGGCTATTTACAAATTTTAGGCATTAAAATGATGCATTTTAGCTTCAACTTCAAATGACATAAGGTGGGCACTTAACAGACCACAAAAATCACAATTTGACTTTTTTTTCAATTATATTCTTACTCGGTAACAGTCAGATAGGATCGATAATACAGAGGGCTTGAGGAAGGAGGGGAGAATGGATTATTTTGAGGTTTTCCCGGGGCTTTGGAACAATAATTTTAAGAATGGGAAATGTAGTATTCAGAATTGGTGCGCGCGAAGCGCGCTGAAAAAAAATCGCATTTTCAAATTTTTTAGCGCTAGCTATGAGTAATAGGAAAGCTAAGAATAGTGTCCTCAAGAATCTAGAGGGCTCTTGCCCCCCTTCTATAAGCGCTTGTCCCTTATTACGTAACATTATTTGGCACTTTCCGTGCCTTACAACTTGCATCTAAACAATCTGTAAAGAGTCGGTAAGTTTACACAGATTGATGGTGATAAAAAGTTTGCTTTGAAAATTTCTTGGGAGGGGAACTTCCCCTCCGCTGCGTATGGCCATGGGAACATTGGTGGTTTCAATGATAATAAAAGAGATTGTGCGAAGCTATGAGAAGGAAGATGTTCCACAGGAAGTAACCCCGAATCCCGAAACAATATAAAACGGGTGTGCGCGAAGCGCGCAGAAGAAACAGCTTGGAGACTTTTGTTTGTAGCCTATTATTTTTCTTTAGTTTTACAGTATATGCAGTATTTTCGTTGCATACCAATTTTTCCCATTACCCCGGGTGCCTGTTTTCCGGGTGTCTTTCCATAGAGCACGGTATAGGAACTTATAGCCTGCTCTATGGCTCTTTCTGTCAGGTTTCATTTTGTCGATGGTCTTGGACAAGTCCTCCTCAAAGTTTGCCCGCTTGCCGGACGTGTATTAATTACTCCTGCACCTATATCGCGTAATGCCAACTTCCGCAAACTTATGTATTAGAGTATGTACATCAAAAGAGGAGGACATATTCGACACTTGCTATGAAGGTAACCCTCAACTTTGTAAGTGCAAAAAATAAGTTAGTGTCGATTTTGAGGGTTATAGACTATGCGATACTTAAAAAAGTCAATGAAATGATTATGAGCAGTTTTCACATGGACATGGACATAGTCAAAGGCATCGGCAATTAAAGTGCTAGGGAAGTAATTTTAATTTTTATTGAAGGCTACATCTTGGGAAGTTGTAGTCGGCGAAGCCTTTAACCGTAAACGCCGAAGGGGCGAAGCCGGAGGTTGGGAACTGAGGGTTCTCCCCGAGAAATTTTTCTTAAATTTGGCGGCTTTTGCGGCCATTCTGGACCATTTCCTGAGAAACTCCTATTACCCCCAGGCGTAATTTGAAATGCTAATGAAATAGTTTCCTTATGACGATCATGGTGCAAATTAAGATAGTAACCGTCAGTCAATTTGCTGAGGATGGTGGTAGTTGGTGTGGAAAGTAAACAGAAAGAGGTGTAGCGAGGATTTTGGAAATAGTGAGTAATTTACTCAAGCTGCCCTACAGAAAGTAATAACGAGGCAATTCCACCTCAGTTTTCCTACGCGCACATCAGTACAGCAGTACTAATGAGACATCGATTTATATACGGAGTATGCGAAGCACGCCGAATTTTTTTCGAGAATTGCGACTCCCTTCACATGGGTAGGGTTTGTGGCTTTGTTTGCAAGGACCATGGTGCATTTTGTGACGTACTGAGCTTCAAGCCCCAATAGTGTGGCGCGTAGGAGAAAAGATATTTTAAGGCGCCAGACAAAATTTTCAATTGTATTGGTCAGTTTCCTCTAGAGCCTGCGCGCGAAGCGCGCCAAAAAAAAATCTTCCTAGAATTTTTATGGTTTTTGACATTAATGTTATCCTTCATTTAACATTGAAAAATTTTAATCATGATAGGCTATTAAAACTCCTCTTATAATTTCTCTGGTCTCGCTTTCTTTCGCTCATTTTTTATTATTATTATATTTTAAGCTCTGAAAAAGCAGGGGGGGGGGGAGCAGCTGCTCCCGTGCCCCCGTAATCCCTCCTTTGATTGGGGGTGTGGCTTCCTTGCCCGGGCCTTCCCCTTTGTGCCCTTGAATCCCTTGCCCTCTCCCAATTTCTTCTTGCCGTCCCTCCGCTTCCCAAGCCTGTGAGAGGCCGACGGCATGGTCAAGTGGCTAGAGTATCCGACTTGCAGCCGGAAGGTCTGGGGTTCGACTCCTGGCTGGGTCATACCAAAGACTTAAAAAAACTCCTACTGCCATTGTTCTTGGTGCTCAGCATAAGCAATGGAGTAGGGAAAAGAAGCCAGTGAGCCACAACTGGAAAAAAGGCCGTGGCCGGCCCGACTTAAACCAATTGGTTATACTGAGCCGTAAAACCTCATCTAACTCTAACCCAAGCCCTTGAGTCTGAAGTGGGGATTGACTGCAGGTACATAGTGCCGAAGCCACGCCCTTTACTTCACAGGGACTACAACAATAGGCCTAGTCATGGGCGGCAATCTTTACTCGAATGTGGGGGTAGGGGGAGGGCCGGGGCATGGGCACTTCTGTCAAAAATTTACTGTGTAAAAATCTTAAGTCAATGGGTGTATTTCCACGATGTGGGGGGACGTGTCCCCGTCCCCCCCCCCGATTGACGCCCATGGGCCTAGTTCTTGTAGCGGCGACCTACTTACTCTGTCACTGCTTGACCGTCGCTAGCAATGCAACTATAGTGCATGGTGCGCGCACAGACTATATAACTATGTATCAGGTAATATTTCCGTGGGTCCGCGTCGTAGAGCGGGCATGTGTTAGATCCAAGGCCCAAGGGGCGGTGCGTCTCATTCCTACTTATGAAAATATATTATAGCAAACCCCACAGATAAAATCCGGCCACAGGTCAGACTTCACAGGTGTACTTCCAACGTTGGATTAGGGCATAAGCCAGGGTTGCCAGATTTTCTGAGAGGTAACCGGCCAAATTTGGCGTTCAGTATGATCGAAAAACGCCAAATGTACATTCGTTGAAAAATTGCATAAAAATCATGACTATGTTGTAAAATAACAATCCATTTTATTGACACTGACCGAGAATTTTTATTTAATTATGCTAAAAATGTGTAATATGAGACATAAAATATGCGTTTTTTCTACATTTTCCTGGAAAAATTGAGGAAAAACATGCATTTCTAAGGAAAATACAGAGACAGACGTAAAAATGCCAAAAATACGCCAAATTGCTGTTTGGCGTTTTTTTAAAATTCCTTACGCCAACACCATCGAAAAAACGCCAAATTTACTGGTTTTGGCGTCTAAAACGCCAAACTGGCAACCCTGGCATAAGCTTAGGCTGTGCACGTTTATATTCAAGGACTCCTGTTACAAAGGTAACACAAATCAAATAAGCCCCGCCCTCTTTGTATTGTTGGAACTTTCAGATATATGTAAACGATGTACCGCCTGCATAATTTTTTTCCTAGTACGAATGAGGGCAAATCGATTTTTCAAAATAGTGTAAATTTGTTTCTAAATCAAGGTCAGTTTGAGGATCTTGGGTTAGGATTACGTGGAAAAGGGTTATTTGGCCTGTTCTTTCATAATCCGCTGTCAGAATTTCAAAGAAAGGGTCGAAAAGCTGTCATTTTGGAATTACGGGTGTGGCCTATTTCCAAGAAGCTGATTCATCCATTAGCATGATTTGCCCTCATTCGTCCTGGGAAAAAAATTACGCGTACCGCCTACAGTCTTCGCAACGACACCGATCACGTAAAAAAATTACATGAGATTCACATCATTCAGTTAAGGTGAAAGTGTCAACCTCTGAAAAAGGATTGCTGTTCACTGGACGCCATTTTTCAAGACGTATCACCCATTTAAAATTGAAGAGGGCAAACTAAGTCGAATGATAGCGGCACATAACCGGACTACCAGAAAGAAGCCATAAATATTGTGTAGGGAGTATTTCCGCGACAGATCCTTCAATGGACATCAACATAGGCCCTAGGTTAGGCCTAGGCCTAGACCACAGGCGTTCGGATCATTATAGTATATACATATAATACAGTCTCAATAACCACAGAACTTTGCACACCAACTTTCCTCCATCGAATGCCATGCTCGGGCGCATTGGAGTATTCTCAAGAAGAAGAATACACGATACATGATATATACTACAAGGTAGCCTAGGTCCAGTCTGGAAAGTTCGTATTTCCTACACCGAATTTTTACGCCAGTCACTGTTTTCTCAACTTTTACGCCACGCCAAATTGTTGTACTGTGTTTTAAGTACAGTGTGTATGTAAAAGAAAAATCACGCCATGAAATTGGCGTATAAGGTCTTTACTGCACGCCGAAGATCTTCGGCGTAACATACATGTTTTCCAGTCTGGGCCTAGGTCAATTCCTCTTGACGACTTCACGGCAGTTGCTTACCTTCATAGCTATATCTATGTGGTCCCAACACATGTAAATGATGTGACATGTGTTGAGATCCCATGGACAGCTAGGCAGGTAGGCTACATGCAACTGCGGTGAAGTCGTCGAGACCAATTGACCTTTGTAGTACATAAATGTATCCCTAGTGTATTATCTATCTGGATTGCATAGTGTGTCAGTCGCATGGAACTTCTTCCATGTGCAACTTCTTCTGTATGCATTTTCAGTTAATTTACCAATTTTACGATGAATCGGCATGCAATAATTCAGTTTGGTTCAATAATTGGCATGCTGCGTGCAGGTAAAGAAAGAATCGAGCAAAAGATCGGTGCTGTGCAAGCTCATGCAGTCCCGACACTCAAGACATTCAAAAAAGTGCGCTCAGTACACAATTCAGAAAGGACCAAATAACGACTATCTTGTGTAGCAGATGACCCCGACTGGACCCCCAGCAGGGTTTCACCCATGCACCCCAGGTGGGGCCCTTAAGCAGGCCCAGGTACTCCATGCCCGGGCACAAAGCGCTCGCCGGCACGCAATTTCAAACTTAACAATTTAATTCTGTGTGCAATTAACAAACTATGCAATATGGCTATCTATGTATATATAATGCTCCAAAAGCCTGTGGCCTAGGCTAGGCCTACCTTAGCCTAAGTCTGGCTTTGGACTTGGAATTGGTGTGGCAGACATACTAATATTCTGGACTTTTTTGACATATCTGGGGCTGAGGCTTGAGCTTATTGGGTCAGGTAATGATGGAAATCTATGGGAAGGAGAAACTGTGGAATCCAGAGTGCATTCCATGTAAAGCCGAGGTGTCAGCTTTCATATGCCAATGAAACACAGTGTGATTTATAGCACCCAATATAACATAACAATGCCTGCTGTATGATGATCATACATCATACTTGAAGCAAAAAGTTACACGTATTCTTTCCTATTTGAGAGGATATAATCATATTTTGTGTGGGACTCTATGTAAATCAAATGGCAACACACTGTCGCATAAAATTTTATTGCTGCGGTTTTGACTTACAGTAGAGCTATGCCAGAGTGGAAAGTCTGCATTTTACGCAGGCAAGTAACTCATTATTTCTCGTCCGATGTGCAGCCATGGGCCAGATGTACAGACCTCTGCGCAGTATAATGTTGGTCAGGTCTTCGCCATATGGGCACTGTCGGGCAGTGAGTTTTGTGCTAGGTTTCAGGTAGACTTAAGCCTACTTTTTACCTCGTAGTGTTGCGGCGCGGCCAATTTACATTGCATGTATGGCCAGATCTACGACCAGCATTTTTCTGCACGGCCAGGTGCCAAGCACGCAGCAAGCTGCGTGAGGCTGACTTTCTGTGCACAAGGCAAACTTTCCAGTCTGGCCGCTACGCCAAGCGATTCCTTTGTCTACGCCAAAGATCTTCGGTTCTGAGTGCACAGAATGCAGACTGGTATAGAATACCCCACCTTAGGTAGTAAGCTTTTATTTAAATTGTGGATGTTGTGTTGCAGTGCATCTGTAGCAGAAGAAGAAAGGTGCAAGTAAGCAGTCAAATACCATATGCAGAGGTCACTGGCAGACTTTGAGCATGGTGTTAGCTCCATGCTCAAAGTCATCTATCCGGCACTTGGGGGAAAGGCCAGTAATTTTTGTCACTGCAGCTTCAGGTTAATTTAAAGAATGACATATTGTGACACACGTACTACGTATCCATCTGAGGCTGGATGCTCAGTGGTAGTTGTGGTGAGAGAGTTATAATCAAGTTTTGTAGCTCAACTTAGCATCCATCTGAGGCTGGATGCTCAGTCATAGTCACAGTGAGTTCATTATTAATAGCAATGACATCATTGACTGGACAGTTCACTGAGCATCCATCTGAGCCTGGATGCTCAGTTGTACAGTAGTTGATGAAATCCAAGCTTTGTAGTTCCACTTTAAGCATCCATCCGAAGCTGGATGCTCAGCTGTAGTCACAGTGAGTGAATTATCAGTAGCAATGACATCATTGACTAGTCAGTTCCACTGAGCATCCATATAAGGCTGGATGCTCAGTCTTAGTTGCAGTGCAAGAGAGTTGTAAAAGTGACCACGACTACAACTGAGCATTTGAATGCTAAGTGGGGTTAGTTGTTGAGGCTGGGTATTCTACAGTTGTACCAATGGGAATTAAAATAAGTTGATGGCCAACTTTGCTTGGAAGAAGTAAAATTGCTATCAGTCACTGAGTAGCCAATCAGAATTGCTGCAGCCTGCAAGGGTACAAGTATTACTCTAGTAGTAGCTAGTAGAAGTACAGAATAAAGAAACGAAGTGTAAGGCAGACACGGTTTCAAAACCAAATCGATTCCAGCCAGCTTGATCTTACAGATGATGTGCAGCTACGGTATCAGGTCTAGGGTAATTTGGTCTCAAGCCAAAGCATCCCAGACCAACTCAGTCCACTTTCTAGCCCTTGAAAAGGGCTGTGTGTTTCTGTTGTGCACTTCTCCTGTAATATTGGAGAGCGCAAAAGAAGCACACAGCCCTGTTCAAGGACTAACTTGCTCCTAGGGAGAATTCCTGTACACTTGAAGTTGTGACTTTCCTTGATTAACTAAGGAAAATAAAGGAATATTGGAATTTTTTTTAAAAAGGATGGGAACCTTAACCAAAATTTGAGAGACAAAGAAGATGAGTTTGCCCAAATTGTTATATAATTGCTATTAGCCCAGCTAGGCTAGGCCTGGACTAGAACTCTTATCCTGGTGGAAGCAGAGCACTTGACTTTATAGCTTGCAGGCTTATCTCATATTTCAACCAATAGTAATCTTTCTTCATGGTTAGGTCCAGAGTCTCTGTTGTAGAATACTATGTAAATACTTAGATGTATTTTACAATGGCTCACCTGTTAAGCTTTTGATTGGTACCATATTCTTGCAATACTCTTAGAGTAGTTTTCTACCAACACACTTGTGTGAAAATAATACTTAATTTTTTTCCTGCTTATTTACTTGTAAATGTGAGCCTGTTTTGGATGTAATTGTGAATTTCTGTCTCTTTCTCCTAGTTTCCAGCTAAAACTCTTCTTAACAATTAATATGGCAGAGGTAACAGCAGAAGACCTTTACAGTTCATCATACCCAGTTGTATCATCAGAACATCAAAGGTATCCACTCAAATTTGGATCATAAACTTTCAGTATGGTATTGTAAGCTGTTCAAAGTTTGTTTTGTTAAAAGAAAAGAAGGGTAGGTTTTAAGATAGAGTGTGCAGTTGATGAGAAATGTTTGGTATGGTCATTTGGTAGATAATTTGAATGATCATAGAAATCACTTGTTAATATGCAGCCATGTGAAAACAAATACGTTTGAGACTAAATTCACTGCCCTTTTCAAACTTTATAGTTAGTAAGTAACAAAGTGATCCTTGTTTATTATTTCCAACATGCATCAAGAATACTTTTCATGGTGTTCTTTTAATTGTTGTCTTTGTTGAGAAAATGTTTGAGACTTTACCCAACTTCTTCCTTACTCCTTGTCTGTAAGAGATGGATTGATGTGTTCCTTCTGGCAGATGCAGGTAAGTTTTAAAAGAGAGGGGGAGATGGAGGAGATGAGAGGGTCATATGAAGCTGCACTAATATTGATATACTGTTGCTTAGCCTGAGAACAGGAAAGACAAAGTTGAAGTGTACAGTGTACAGCAATCTCAAGGGCAGAGTTACACACAGGGCTAATTTCAACAACTTTTTGCATGCATTTTCTCACAGGATTGTTCACCTTGATCTGAAAGGAGCGCCACCAAAGATGTCTTACTTGATGGAGGTATCTTTCATGAATCTTGATTGTTGCTAACTGTGCTGCATTATGCTTGTGTCAGATGTATGTTGCAACTTAAAAGTAATTTTGAATTTTTTTGATACTGTACCTGTTGTCTCCCATAGTTTGTGGAGAAAGTAGAATGCCAGACTTTTGATACTGTTACATATAAAACCATCAATGTAGGACAGTTTGACAAAGTCAAAAGCTATGTCACTTTGAGAAAAAACCTGTGATTGTTGTGCAACTGTCAATTTTACCTTCATTGACCTTAGTAATCTTGCAGGTTACCAATTTTGTTTCAGTTACTTCCAAAACTGAAATTGTGGGGTGCAACAGGATTGTTGGTGGAGTATGAAGATATATTTCCATATGAAGATGACCTTCAAGTACTGCAGAAACCAGTAGAAGCTTACAGGTATCTGCTCATACTTAAATGCCTGTCCAATTTAGGGCTAAACTTTTGCCATGATTCTGCCAATCTACAGTACTAACCATAGCAACACAAATGACTCCCATTTCACATCTCCATGATTTCAGAGAGAGCTGTTTTAGTTCAGTTAGATGTGACTTCACTTGTGCACAATTTCTGTCATGGTGCAGGCCAAAACGTTCCCCTAGATGTCTCCATGGCAATTTCTCTAAAGAAATGCTGTGGAGACAACAGGTCTCCATGGTATTTTATGGGATCTTTACAGCATTTTTAAAATTCCCATACACTGCACTGTTTGCGGGATGTTCCAGTGCATTTCATCCAATGTTCTGTACAACCAAGGAGATGTAGTGGGTGCAAGTATAAACACTCCTAACATTCAGTGAATTAGGCCTACAAAGGTTATACAGTCCTGCAGGCAATTTCCGAGTCATGACATAATGTTTGAAATCGTGATAAAGTCTCTCCAAGTCCTACAACTTGCACAAAATCGACCTTCCTTGAAAGGGAAAATGTGCAGTTTTCTAACAATATTGTTCATTTATCTGCACTACGTGTTAATATCTACTCATCCTCAATTGAAAATTTCGGAAAAAAATTTTGATCTCTGCATGAGTCAACAGCGTGTGGATATTCAACGCTATGCACTGTCACTTACGAGAACAAGTTGCGGTGGAAATCATTCATGTGGAAGCCAGTTCAATTCATCAACTGTGCACACACATGTCATAACGACCCAGCATGGCGAGGTGATATGACAGAAATTTATATGACTGTAGTGATACTTCTTGTGCTGTGTGGCTGCGATCAGTTACTTTTGTGGATGTCTTTTTCAAACTGCGATGAAAACTTTGACTAGTTTAGCTCCTATACGAAATGAATATTGCCTAAGAGAGGAAATTGTTTCTCATGATACCATGCCCGTTCTTGTATTCCTTCTGAATTGCGAATAATTACGAGTTGAAAAATCCTCCCAAAAAGTTTTGCCTAGCATTTTTGAAAGAAATCATGATGCGATCCACCCTCATTATCTCACATACAACAACAGTGAGAATGGTGTTCTATGTATGTACAGTACATGCATACAGCTAGCAACAGTAAAATTAAAAGCTATTTATCTTGACGAAAAATGTGGTTTTCTGAATGGAAGTATTCTACAATTTCAGAATTTAAGTCTCTGATTTATGCCCTGATGAATTTAAAAAAAACCCTTTATTTTGTCATGAAAAATTTTAAGAAATTGAGGTACTGATATGAGGATATAGAGATTGATTGACTGAGAATAATGTAGAGATTGATTGACGGCAAAAATGTGCCGCCATTTCTAGGTATGATCGGCGGCAAAACCAGCTGCTACAGGGCACTGACAGCTTTTGCTGTCAGTGCCGTTGATTATTTTTTCCTCTGTGGTGATAGAGAAATGGATTTGAATGGATTTTTGCCCAAGAACCAGATGTTCAACCATTTCAGTTTTACCTTGAAACCAGGGTTTGCACTTATAAGGCAGTGGCATTGGGCGATTTGGGCAATTTTTTTCAGTAAGTCCCCTAAGTTTTAAAATCAGGTGTGGGAATCTCCCTTCCCTGTTGGAAAAACCTGTTGGGAAAAAGTTGATTTGTTATGTTGCAACTTATTGAGATCCCCCCTTTCACCTCCTCAAACTAATTTGGAAGGGGGAAATCCAGCCCCACACCTTCCCTACCAAATTTTGAGGCCCAGTGCCAGCACTTTTTGAACACCCTTTTTGCCCTGCAAGTACCTTAATAATGATGTTTTACGATGTGAACATTTCATGTATGGAAGGTACAGTAAACCAGTAAATTACCTTGCAAATTAGTTAACAGTTCATTAGTACAAACTAGGAATGTTACAAACTTCCTGATTTAGCACAACCAGGTACTGTACATACACTATGTAAATTAGGGTTGGTGTGATGCATTTTCCTTTTTTAGCTCAAAACCAGGGGAGCTGGCGTGAGCTTATATCATCCTGGGGTGCTTATCTCTCTTGGTCTGTCTGTCCACAATTGCATATAAATTGCATACTGAAAAATTGATATCTTGTGCAGTGTCTGATGAACTTATATGTCAAAGTTTGTCACAATTATCTTGGAGTAAGGAACCTTCAGGGGGTTGTGAAAAATTTTTAAATGGTTTAATTGGGCCCACCCATTTTAATGTGTTTCACAAGATCTTTCCACTGTTTCCTGTTTAAAACAATGTGTGGTTGAAGAGCCAACTTTGTGAGTTTGTTAGATTAAGTTGAAGGGAGCATATGATTTGTACTTCAATGCTGCACTACTAAAAGCTTGTGCGGGCAACCTGTGTGAGAGCATGAAGTGTTGTTGTGAAGTTCCAATGGAGATTTTGTTGAGGATTGTAACTTCAATAGGTCAGGTGTACATATAGCATTTGTGCATGCTCTGCATCCCTCTGGCTCCTTTCACCTTTAGTGCTAATATATTTTCTTAACATGCTGTGTTGTGCATTAATTTTAAAAGGTGAAAAATAAACTTGAAACTGAGTTGTCCCCAGTAACCACAAATGTAGCTCTTAAAATGGCATGTAATGGGGCAACAAATATTTGAAAAATGAGGAATATCAGTCCTGTACAGTACATTTTTACTAATAATACACTCTACCAGAGTCACTGAGTGCCTGAAATTCTTAAAGAAGCACCTGAAATGAGATTTACAGGGCAATTTTTTTCTTCAAATAGCACCTGATAATTAAAAAGTATTCCAACTGTACTTACAAGCAAAATATATGCTTTAAAGGGATTTGCCAGTGACAAAAATCAATGACTTCAAAAATGCAGAAAATTTTTCTGTTCTAGGAGGTGAAAACCACAGCTCAATAGCTTGTAGCATTTGGAAGATACTAATTTTCAAAGAAATGCAATTTTTTCTCAAGGTAAAGTGCATTATGAGATATCTGTGATGTCATTGCAGCACATTAATTTGACAAAGCATTGCATTTCTTTATGATATTGACACTGTTGTAGGGAATATTTAGCAACTTTGTTGGTTATGCTGTACATATGGTGTAGATTTATGCTAATCCTAGATGGAAAGATACTCAAACATTCCAACAGTATCAAATTTCAAGGACAACAGGACATTCAATTATAAAGGAAAACAAAAGAAATCTGAGGCAATGTGCCCAAGTTTACATAACATTCTGTGACCTTAATGAGAACTGGAGGTGTTTTTTGACAAAAATAGGTAGTCTTTAATATTAGATATTTCGAGTTAGGAAGAGGGTATTGCTACGGGGTTTGGAGGGTATGAACTGAAATTTTTTTCTCTCTCACATGGGACCCTTGGGAAAAGCCACTGGAAAATGCCTTTAATCCAGTTTTTGTTGGAACATTAACATTGACCTATGATGTCATCAATGCACTTCCTCAAGTTGCTTATGGTTATGAAGGCCTACCTTTCCGCTAAGAATGAATTTGATTGGAGTATGTTTGGGAGTTCAAGACACAAGTTTTTCTCACACCCACTCTGACACCTAGACCCCTCACTCACATCTTCACATTTCTAATGGTAGGTCAAGTACAGTAGTTCATCTCTCTGTTTGTTACATGTAGGTAGACCTTTGCCAGGATAAAGAAATTGGGAGTCTTACTCATTGCATATTGAACGCCTCTAGTCATACTAGTGCTGCAGGTGGGATCCAGATGTTTTGAAAAGAGGTGTCAGCATGATAACTCCAATGCAAATATTTTTGTTGTTTCTTTTAGTGGGACAAATTTAGTTCATAATACTATCAGTGAGTTCTGTTTTAACTGAACAACATCAGATCTACATTTCTGGAAAGCTAAGACCAGCAGTTTTTGTCTATCTCAGAAGTAGTCCTGCATATATTTGACAGTCTCCATTATGTTTTGGTTGTATCAAAGACAGCTAACATATTGCTAGCTAATGCCATCCCTCTAGGAAGATGAGATAAATATGTGACAACACATGACCAGATCCTGTCTTTGATAAAATAGTTATATTGTCTCTTCTCTTTTACAGCAAATCTGACATTAGAGAGCTCCAGAAGGCTGCTTCAGAACTTTCATTGGATTACATACCCCTTGTCCAGACCATTGGCCACCTAGAGGTATTTGCTGAGTACTTCAAAGAAATTTTGATAGAAGTTGATTTGTATGTTCACGGAAGTAGCCTTTGGGGATGACTATTCATTGAAAGGGAAATACTGCAGTTACATTGCATGACATGGACAGAAAATAGTTTTTATCGTTATTTAATCCTTGAGTCTTACCAGTGAACCCTGTCAATAGCTTTCCCAAAAATGTTATAGATTTCAGAAGTTATGAATGTTGCATTATTTGAAACTTTGTGTGAATGATTTATTCATATGCTGCAAAATAACATACTACTTTCTTTGAGAACATTTTCTCTTGAAAACAAAGTGAACCAGTGAATTGCCTGTCACTCCGTACCTGTACTTTTGAAGGTATGAACATTCTGTGTACCACAAATGCAGTGTTTCCTTTGTCTTTTTTGCTGGTGGATTCCATTCTTAAGGTCCTCTAAGCTTACCCCAGACAGTAGCAGTTCTCCCAACTAACCTAACTTCTAACCCCATCTCCAATTTAAACACAAACAACTGTCTAGTAGTAGAACACTTTCAAGACAGAGCCGCAGTAGCCTGCACTGAGTTTCAATTTCTTGCGGCAATATTGAAAAACAAACTGTGTGTGACTGTGCTCCTAATTAGGAACACGATTGACTGTCCAAGACATCATTGCCAACCAGAGTGGTGCTATTATTGCTTGAATGAATCCTATCAAATTACAGTCACCAACTGGATTTAGGACTATGGGGATATGTCTAAATATATTGGGGGGATGCCATAGCTCCTTTAAGACTTTACTTTCTCTCCCAGATTGTGCTACCATGCTTGTTGCTTTAAAAGAAAGGTTAAAGTTAAAAAATTTTGGAAAATCAAGGCTTTAAGCCAAACTGTTGGATAAAATTAGTTCCAAATGGAGGACCAAGTTTAACATTTGGGTAAATTTGGCTGCATTTCTCATGTGTAGTATTTGAGATATAAGCAATTGAAGTCACTACATATGCTACTGCACCTTGGATTTCACCAGAATGCTTGAACTGGATTCCTTAAAATGCAATATATTTAAATTTAACTTAAACCCTTCCATTAATGTGTGGATCAATTTACTTTTTTTTTGTTTCGTTTTGGTTTTGTTCATGCCATCCTAAAATTCCTCAGGTCAAAACTTTTCTAATATTGCTCAAATTTTTTCTTGAAAAATGTTTGAAATGACATCATCAGCTAGTCTTTTTTCATGAGTCTTTAATTAACATAAATATTAATAGTGTAAAAGCATGGCTCAACATAGTCAATGACAATGATTGCAAGAGGCCTTTGTGCCCATGAATTTTATCATGATGCCCTGGTAATGGCATCAAGACAATGGGAAAAGTTTTTTCAGTACCCCTTCTTTACTTAGTTCCCATTTGGGTGCATGCTTTTTTAGGCTTGTGTCATGTCATGTGTATACATGATTAGACACTAGTGGTCCAACTCCGAGATGTCAGAACTTCTGTATGATGTGCACCACTATTTCTGTTCTTAATGACAGCGTGGAGTAATTTTGTAGAGAGGTGAAAACCTAAGCATGTATTTGATGTCTTTGGAGAACTTTTGGTCAAAAGAGGCCTGCTCTGAATTGTTGCTTTTTATCAAGTGTAGCTTTTGAATCCAGCTACTACCACTGTAGGTTTTTCAAAACTATAAGTTAATTTATGAGAAAGATTTTTTATAGTTAAGGTGTCTCTCCTTGATGTCCCTTCTTTGCTATGATCTTGTTTTAGTTTGTTCTCAAGCACCAGCAGTTTGCACATCTGAGAGAGGTTGCTGACTTTTGTATGGATCTCTGCCCATGTCATCCTGGTAAGCTTTGAAAACTGTTAATATGATAATATTGTGTGCTTTGCTGCTATAATAAATTTAGTATAAATTGTGACAATAGTAATGTGTAATTTCACACAACCAAGTAAAACTTTTTACATCTCAGTATTCATACTAAATGTTTTCCACAAAATTTTTGAACACTTATAGCTGAATTCATGGAATTTTTCTTATTGTGAGATTTTAAGTACAATTCCTGCCATAGTTTTTCTTTCAAGTAAGTGAATAATTAAATGAAGTTTCCAATACAACTTTGGTGTAAATTTTAAGCTGTTATTGCATTCATCTTCAGCCCTAACACCTCAAAAGTTTACTTTTTCCATTAAAATGTGACTAGCCTGCTGTGGGATTTGACATTATGGTGAAGGATTTAATATATGGAGCCTTTAGATAAAATGCAGTACTTTCATGGTTGCTTCCTTTGTTATGTGTCTGTAAGTCTTTGTCAAAGATGTATGCACTGTTTTATTTCTGCCCTTTAGGAAAGATCCAATACTTGAAACTTAAAGGAAGCAGTTGCCCCAAATTTACTTTGAAACATCAGCTAAATCTTTCAAATCTCTTATTTCACACTGAAGTACCTTTAATGATGTTTTCAAACATAACCATTGAATATTTAAGGAAAAGTAAGGAGTAATTCTGCAAAAATTTAACAATGCTTTAACAAAAACATTGTCACATGGTTAAAAAGAGCCATTCAAGAAATAGGATACCCGGTTACACTAATTTAAATTGGGGTGACTGTATTTTCCTTTGAGAAGTCTATTTTTTGTTGTGTGTTTTTTTTTTCTTTTAGAATCTCTTCCATTGATAAAGAAAATACTGACCCAGGTTTTAGAAGCTCATTCTAGTTTGAAGTTCTTTCATATTGGGGCTGATGAGGTATGTGTGATGTTTTTTAATTTCTCACAATTTATGGTGCAAGGTTGATGGTTGTAATTTCTAAGCAAAGGTGTGCTGCAGGTGACATAGTTATACAGGACTACCTATGGTTGGGGAACTAAGCACTTTTGCCCCATACTTTAAACACAATGCCACATTTTGGCCCAAATAACCACATATGATATGCCAGAAAAAAACCAAGTATTCTCTCCATCCCCCTACCTAGTATACATATGGATGCAGATGTTACAGGTAACATCTGTCATCAGAAGCTCTGTGGTACTTAAATTAAGATATTCTTCCTTACATTCCCTGTGGTGTGTAAAAAACAGCAAAATTTCCTGTCTTTTACACTTAATTTTAGTAGTCCCAAAATTTAATCTGCATCACCAACAGCTTCAAACACACAGCTGTCTTGTAACTGTTAGATAAGTGGGTAGGACTGGTAGTATGAGCATCTTATCATATCTGTATTCAACTTTATCTAGTGGGATGATACAGTAGTCTGGGATATTCAAAAAAAAAAAATCAGCACAGTACCCAAACAGTCTGAAAAGCTAGAACAAAAAGGCCTTCATTTTATCCTGAAAAGGTTTTCTGATTGATCTATCGAGTGTAACTTCTTCCTTTATCAGCAGTCAGCCAGTAAGAAAGTCAGTCAATCAATTTTGCTGTCTTCAATCCAAAGATTGACTGTATTGGTCTACACTCTGTTCCTCTCTTCAGCCCATCTCTAGAATTTTTCATATCTTCAACTACAGTTCCATCTCAATTTCATATGTAATCACATTTTGCATTGATTTCTTACTCCATTTTCTGTGGTCCACAGGCTTTTCCCAAGCAAGGAAATTTTGAATTGCCCAATAAAACAGTCATAATTGTCAGTAAGTAATTTGGGTTATGTGTTTTTATGTTGCTATAAAAAGAATGAAATAATATTTTGGGAAACTCATATCAAGAAACAGCTAGTTAGCATGAATAAATTTACATAACTTCTGATCCATTATAGCAGGGAACAGTCCTGTCATGTATATGAGGTAATGGTACTAACAGTAATAGGTTGGTGCCCTGCAGTGACAGTAGGACTGAATGTGTTAATTTGTCTTATGATCAGGTGACTTTGGTGGGAAGATGCCCAAGGTGTCAACAAAAAATGAAGAGTGTATCTGGGTATGATGGAACTGACATTTATCTTGGTCATGTGACTCAAATCTTGACATTTCTGAAGGAAACATATCCATATCTGCAGCTGATCATGTGGGATGACGTTCTGCGAACAGTTGATGTCCTTAAAATGAAAGGTGACAAGAAATGTTAGTGTTGATTTAACTTCATGTGTGGAGACATTTCAATAAGATTTCTATGAATTATTTACTGTTAATGTTTAATTAGTAGTATATATATTTGCAGTGTTTCAACCGTCTATACCCTATACTATTTTTTTTCATAGAAAGGGGAATTTTTTATTCCTTGCCGGCGGCAAACGGAATTTACTCTATGCAATCACAATGGCATGTGTATGTGTGTGCATGTGTGTGTGTGTTTGTGACAATTGGCTTTTAAACATGGTATTTCAAGAAAGGAATAATGGCTACTTTTCAATTTTCATACTTGGTATATGGATTTATCATACAGAGAGGAAGAAGCTTATTGTTTTTGGTGGTGGTCAAAGATCATGTCAGGTCACCAGAGGTCAGAAAGCAAAAAATTTGTAAGCGCAATATTTCAAGGTAGGAAGCATGGATACTTTTCATATGTGGCATGTGGATGCATTATGGTCAGAAAATGAAACTATTGCTTTGTAGTATAGGTTATTGTTAACTGAGGTCAACTGAGGTAAAAACCTTAAAACCCTTGAAAGTTACTTGTAAACGTGATATCTCAAGATGGCAAATATGGATGCTTTTCATATTTGTTGTATGGATTTACAAAATTGAGAAGAAGAACCCATTGTTTTGGTAGAGGTCATGTGAGGTCACCAGAATTCAAAAGTAAAAACCTCATAAACACATCATCTCAAGATAGAGATGGTAGATACTGTTCACACTCAGTGTATAAATTTTATCATATTGAGAGGAAGAACTCTAATATTTTGGTAGAGGCCATAGGTCATGTGGGGTCATCAGAGGTAAAACAAAAACAACATAAACATGATATTGTAAGGTAGGAAACATGGATACTTTTCATACTTGGCATGTGGATGCATTATAGTCAGCACATGAACCGTATTGTTTATGGCAGAGGTCAAGGGTTATCTGAGATCACCTGAGGTGAAACAACAAATATCAGTGGAAATTGCTTGTGAATGCTGTAACTCAAGATGCTAGTAATGGATACCTTTATAGTTTATAAAGGTTAATAATATTGAGAGGAAGAATTCTTTTGTTGGGGGAGGAGGTCAGAGGTCACCAGAGGTCAAAACTGAAAAGCTTGTAACTTTTGTTGCTCAAGATAGGAACCATACATAGTTTTCATGATTATAATGTGGAAACATTATTTTTAGTAGGTGAACCCTATCATGTTTGATAGAGGTCAAAGGTTGTTAGAGGTCATTGGAACTCAAGTAGTGAAAACCTTTAAATGCATACAAGCATATTTTAAAGGGGCTCATTGAGTTGATGTCGATTATTTTGCGACGAGTTTGAAGGGAATCATTGCATGACAATGCTTCTAATTAGCCTCATTGCTCATGTTTCACTTACTATAGTGACCAGAAATGTGAAAAATTGTAGATTTTATGGGATTTTATGGGTTTTAGAGCTTGCAGTTTACCACGCTTTTCCAAGCCCATGATACACCAGCCTTTCTTGAATAAACAGCACTTATAAACAATTGTGACCTTCAATCACAGCTGCTGTTGGTTATAGGAGTTGCAAGCCTGTCAATGCAGTTGGGATAAGCCTCACTCATTGGTTGTCTTTGAACAGGGGTTGCATATGATTAATACCTAACTGTAAAAAGTGTCTGGTCATGAATTTGTAAGAAATGATTTTAATCATTAATTACCCTATCATTACCACTTCAGTTGTGTGTCAGATGTGCAGAAACTCTTATGTTTGACCATTTACTATCAAGATGTGAGTAAACCTTAACAGGTGTGATAAAAAATCATGAATTACGTGAACCAACTCAATGTGCCCCTTTAAGGGGGATAACAATGGTGCATCTCATACTTAGCATTAGGATGCCCCCATATTGAGTAAAAGAACAATTTTGCTTTTGTGAAGGTCAGAGGTAATTTGGGTTCATAAATATGGTATTTCATGAAGGGTAACCTTGATAGATCTTATAGGTGCATGGCTTTCCTCCTGAATGTTTAATTTTGCACCCATGTGCAGACCAGTTTTTAAAAATAGCTGACTTTGCTTTATACTTTTGTTGAAGCTGCTCAACTGTGTTGAAGCCATTTGAGTGAGTTCTTACTCTCACTATTGCAAGGCTCTCTGATGGCTTCTCATTAAGACTTGTTTCAGTTCAGAGTGGTTACTCTTGTTGGGACAAGTTACAGGTTTTAAGTTTGCCTGCAGTGCTGCAGTGGGAGGTAGATAGCAGAACTTACCTTGGGGATCACTTGGTGCTCAAATTGTGTCAATTTGAAATACCAGAAAGTGAAAGAAATACTTAAAAAATATATTCAGATGCAAGGATCACTAAGCCTTTTGGCTTTTTGGTTTTGTATGGTAAAGAGATGTAGTACAAATACCATGCACTCAGGGATTTGGGAAAGTAGAATTTACCTCCTTCAAATTTGAGAATTTTAGTGGTTATTTTGGTTATGTGTTCAGAGTACCTGCTGTAAACCAGTATAAGGAATTATCAGGTGCTTTAGAAGTATTGAATCCCCAAAAATAAAATGTTTTAATCCAGTGCAAGGATTACAAAACAAAAAAATGTTAAGACCTAGCCAAATCTGACCTTGCAATATCTTTGTTATGAATTAAAGTAGTTTAGTTTATCTGGCTTATTTCTATTCTAACAAGGTTTCTTGTATTGTTTGGAACTAACCTTGCTAAATGGTGAAACATCGGTTGGAAGTGATGTCAGAGATGTTTTCCTTTAACAAAATTGGAATCTCAAAAATGTTTCTTCACAGTTCTTTTCTAAATGTAATTCATATTTCTTTGTATTAGAGCACAATCTGGGGAAGTTAGTGGAGCCTATGGTCTGGAACTATTCCTCAGATGTCATCCATTTTGAAAACACTGTTGGCAAACTAAGATGGGATAAATTTGCTCAAATATTCACACATTTTTGGGCTGCTTCAGCATTCAAAGGTAAGAATTTGATTTTAGGATCACATTAGTATAAATTAATTTTGCTATTCAAAAAAAAAAAAATAACAGACAAATGCTTATTTAACACAATTTGCTTGAGATGTTAGAGCAAAAGTGTGTGTGTTGCCTGACCAGAAGATTTTGAAAAACCTGGAAAGCTCTGAATTTTTTTTCCTTTTATGAAAGTATTTCCACATTTGGAGACTGGTCTAGAAAAATTACCAAATGGTCTGGAAAACTGAAAATCTTATGTGGACTGTGCCGTACATTATGTTGCCTTCATTTGTCAGTGCATTGATGTAAATGTAAATGAAGAAATGCATGAATTCTGTGTTCAACCAGGAATTCTCTTTTTTTTTTTTCCTTTTTTTAAAACCGGGAATTCTCTTGCAATGTGCACTACAGTATATATACTTGTGTGAATGGTGTACCAGTGGTCAATACTGTTTGCTTTTTTTGTATAAACATTATGTTTGCATAGAACAGTACAGGGAATGGGCATTGCTATTTCTACGTGGCAAATTTTTCATGCAAACTGTCGTCGACTGTTTAACTCAGTGTCTCCTAGACTTCAAAGGAGAGAACTTTTAAAGCATTTAACATCTGAAAGTCTAGAGTGTCATTTCTGTGGAGCATAATAATATTTGCTATTTTCACAGGAAATTTTGCATATTTTGCAGTACGTACAAAGCTACACATGCCTTTTGTGTGAAACATTTACTTTTTCTACGTAGGAGCATTTGGAAGTTCCCTTTTCAATGTTCCAGTTGGTCATCACATAAAGAACCACTTACTTTGGCTAGAAGAAGTTCATCACAAGATTCCCAAGACTCTTCAGTGTAGAGGATATGCACTGACAGGTTGGCAGAGGTACAGTATGTCTGTTATATAGATGGTTTTCTGAAATGCTGTGCATATATTGCAGTATGATAGGCTAGCAACATTGTCATATGGTCTGCTTCCTAATTCAGTAAGGTCCTTTATGATTTTTGGAATCAGCCAACCATGGAGATGTTACTTTACCAACTTACCATGTAGGGCAGGGGTTCTGATTCTGTCGTACATGTACCCCTGTGGGTGCACAGGTTCTTGTAAGGGGGTTTCTAAACATTCATGGCAAAAATGCTGCATAGATGTAAAGGAGAGGAAATGAACTGCATGTGATCACCACACTTATAAGTGATGTTTGTGTCTGTTTTAATTCTAGACATATTTCATTGTACTACACTACAGTCTGAAGTAGAACAGTGCAATTTTCACCCGACAAAGTTGCATGCACAGTCGCAATTGACTAGTCACAATGCTGTGTTACGTTTGTTAAAAAAAAGCAAAAACCAGTATTTTCCTTGCCCGTGGGTACATATCATGAGTAAGTATACTTTAGGGGAATATCAAGAAAAAAGGGTTGAAACACCTGTGATGTAGGGTGTTATCAGTGAAGTGCAAGCAGGGAGATCTTATGTGAACCTCCCTTGTATATGTGTCATCTGCCTGGTGTTACATGTGACAAATTCTGTTACTTAACTGAAAAGGAGTGTAATTGCTTGCCAGTGCTTGTAATTGACATGTGTAATCTTACAGAAGTTAATATGGACGAACTAATATAGGTATATTTTCCTTGACATTATGTACTGTATGGTAATATTACTGCATGGTACTGTACATGCCAATTAGAGACCATGCCAACACATGCAATCATAAGCATGTTTCTATACTTTTTGTCTTAAGAAAGGTAACCAGTGGAGTCTGTCTGCTCATGACCTTTGCCTTACTGTATGTGAGGTATAGTTGATGCAATATCTAGGACTCTAGTAAGTGCAGAGGGTGTTTACAATCATTTTTTCTGCACAGTATACAAGGCCAAATACCTGCTACATTCACATTCAATCGTGGCAGTGTAGAGTCATTTGTAGGTCAGCAAGTGTAGACAGTCATAAGTAGTACATCTCTTTTCAAGGGAGAAATGGTAGTAGCTACCACCACTGATACCATGCAGGTAACACCCTAAACTGTGAAGCAGAGCTGAGTTTACCCACACCTTCTTGATTTCATGAAGGATTTCAGTGATGTAGAGGAGATATATCCTGTTATGCAGACTACTTACAGCCTTTCAGCACTCAGTCCAAACACTGGTACCATAGTTCTCATTTACATGCTGAATGTCTCCACAAAACATCTTCCATAAAAATAGCCATTCAACGATGTGAAGCCTGCTGTGAATTTGCTGAAAATTGATATCAAAAGTACCATAGGACCAGCTTTATACCATTGATTGTAAACATTTAGAACAATAGATATATTTGTAATGAGTCCTCCATCACATGATTATCAAACACTACTGACAAGCTGTTTTGTTTTATTTCAGATATGATCATTTTAATGTGTTATGTGAGCTACTTCCTGCTGCAATACCGTCACTATATTGCTGTTTACAGACACTTCAAAAAGGTATCATCAATACTAAGTAGTAAGGTATTAGCAGTTATGTACTATACTCCATAAGATATTAGTAATATTTTATAAGTTATTAGTAATACAATTTTCTTGCAAGTGTATGCACTTGCCTAGTCAGTTCAACACTTGCAATATTCAGCAGAGAGGCTCTAAAATAGAACCATTAAATAATTCTTAAATGCCATTTACAGATGTACCAACCTTACTTTGTAACATTAATCTAGTAGTTCAGGCCTTGAAGGTTAAAATCTTATGATGCTTAACGAAACAAAATATAGAGGAAGCCTATGGCTAAGCAACTCAACAATTAAGGTCAAGTTTGGTTTCCTTTGGAAGGTCAGCTCAGATGGAAAAACCATAGATTACTTAGATGAAAAACCCATCTTACTGTAATCAGGCTGGGAATTGAACCTTAAGGTTGTTAAGCTTTGTTGTTACAAAGTCCACAGCTGGTATCCACTCAGTGACATGAGAGCAGCTGGAAATATCAAATCTTCTTTTTTGCATCATAAGTGTCTTCCATGGTGTTCATTAAGAAGGAATTGTTTTGTTAATACCTTGAAAAATAGTATAGAATGTCAAAATCATGCACTCTTTATTTAGCATACCTGAGTATATAAATTGAATTGAATGTGACTGCATTTGCCTTTGTACAGTTTCATTTTTTTACCCTTAGATGAGCTCTTTCCATGAATTTGAAGATTTCTTTTGCTTTTTTTTTTTAGATTTTATCTTTTTTTTAACCCTCCTAAAATGCTTGCCTCTTAACTTGGGATGTTTGGTGTCTAGATTTTTCATTGTACCATTCACCTTACTCATAGCCATTCCAAAACATTTATTTTGTCATTGAGGTGGTTGCCTCCTTTCCATATCTTTGGTATATTCTGCTGGCAAACTACAACCTCACTTTGAAGCATGGTTTGGTTAAAAATGAAAACATATGGAAGCATTCAGCTGAAAATTGATATTTACAAGCTTTAGGAAATACCTCTGTCATTTGTGGAGGAAGTTGTGATACCATGAAACTTGTATGAATAGTAGATAGTGATTAAAACTTATACCTTCAGTGGCAGCACCAGGGTTGTAAAAGTGGGGCTGCAGATGAATATTATCATGCAGTTTGGTGTTGTAGGTGCATACTTTTATTTTGGGGGAATTGACTGGGAACATTTGGGGGGTGGGGAGAAATTTGACCAAGGGAAAATTTGCTCTCATCTCCCCTTCATGTAGCCTTCACTACATAGTGTAGCTGTGAGAGTTTTCTGAGATACTGACATATTGTTTTTTCTTTATTTTGTAGGTGCTTTCAACCAAGAAATCCACCGTGATATTTCTAAAGATCTTGGCTTGCCCTCCTTGCTTCAACTCTCTGTCTCCCCCTCCAAGGAGCTAAAACAGTAAGTAGACATTGAATCACTTTTGATTGAGATATACTCCCCAGTAGTGGCAGAAGATTTTGTTTGTGATTGGGAAGGGTTACTGAATTGTCTGGTATTTGCAGTGGTAGGTGGCTAGGGTCATACTTAGTTTCATGCTAAAAAAGTATGAAAATCTGTAGTATTTAGTAAATGTGTTTTACACCATTTCTCCAGAGAAGCACAGCTGTTTATTTCAGAGGGTTTTCCTATCTAGAGCTGCTTGTTACATTTATCTCTCAAAGTAAAAAACAAAATGAAATTAATTAATTTATAGAATGATGAAATCAAATGGAATGCATGTGATGTGTTGCTGTTAATCTCCCATTAGTTGGATTCTAATGTTGATCTCTCCTAGATTCTAGAATGCTTGATGATTGTTTTCACTCATGTTACTTATAGCTCTTTTACATGTTTTGCCACAAATTGAAGATACTTAAATGTCTAGATTATCCAGACTAATAGTTTTATCAGCATACATCATCAGGGATATCCCTGATGATGTATGATGTGATGTGATGTGATGTGATGTGATGTGATGTGATGTGATGTGGTGTAGTATGATGTTGTGTTACATTCTGTAACAGGGAATAATGCAGCTTTCAAATTTTGCGTAGCAGTTTCGAGAATTTTGTCCTTCTTTAGTGAAAACCCTATGGTTATGCACACAAAAAGTGCTACACATTTTTCCATTTGTGTAGCAATTTGGCCAGATTGTGTAGCAAATTGCGATGCGATACCGGATAAATTATTCCCTGTGTAACATTACAATTGTTACATTCTGTAACATTACAATCAGTGTAATGTAACAAAGCATTTTCAGAAGTGTAAACAACAACATGATTGATAGAACAAATAAACAATTTATGTAACACAAAGACTGCTCTTTCCATTCAAATCTCCTTTATGCTCATGCAAGTACATGTCACTAAGTGGCCTTAGGTATACTTTGGCTTAATTTTTGTGAAATGATAATTACTAACATTGTGCTTAAAAGCTTTGGAATGCAGTTTCTTGCAAATTTCATTTTCTCTAGTTTAGTGTATTTCACTCATTATCCGACAACTGATCTTTCCTAGCATATCAATAGTTTAACATATTTAGAGATTGCTTGTTGATGTCTTTGTCACGTGTGAGTGGTTGTAAGTGATTTCTCTGGAGCTTTGACCAATTCTTTTTTCAGTTCTCGTCCATTTGGCTAGCTGTTCTCTAATCTTCTTGCCCACATGAATGTTTACTTGTCCAGTTCAAATCTACCTAAAAGCCTTTGAACTTATGGAGAAGACAACTTGCCTGTGGGGATACAACATTGAGCAATGTGAATGCCAGAGTGAATTTTTGTTGTCCCAGACAGTTGGGGGGGGGGGATTTTTAGCCCTTATTCAATGTCTCTTGCATCATCTGTGTGAAACTTGAGATAAAGAGTTTGCCTATTCTAATAGCCTTTGCAATAATATGCTGACGTTTGTGTGATGTTAACAGTAAAAATAGAACTAGTTCATCCAAATTATATTTGCCATCATATCTTGTTGTTTTGAAGGATCGTAATTTCTGAAAGATGCAACTTGAAGTTTCCTGGAAGTAATATCTTCAACATGGTCGTTCTTCTCTCTGAGTTAATGAATATTCATCAAGATCAATTAGCCAAGGATATTGACATAAGGTGAGGAAAGAGAGTGTGGGGAATTCATGACTTTTGTGAAAGGAAAATCCAATAAACTAGGTACATTCCTTGTGCAACATGGGGGTTTCTAGCAAATAGATCAACTTCCTCATTTCTCATAATGTTTCGTTTAAACTCAATCAAGTATTGCATATGCACAGAACCAACAGGGTGAACAAGGACTGTATATGGTACACTTTTGTGTGGGTTCTCACAAAGCAGAGAGACTGTTTTAAAATGAAACTCTAAATGGAGGCTTCATTGTAGTCAAATTTGAAAATTGGTGTTACCAGATGGAAAATACATGTCAGCCTAGCAACTCTGTTGCTAACCTTGGAGGAACCAACATCACTAAGTTGATAACCTTTCCAAAGTTCACTAAGTCAGTTTTTCTCAGAAGAATGCCCCAATATATCTTACATGGTACACAATGTATCATTTGAAACAGCATAAAAGCAGTTGACACATCTTACTTTTGAATCGCCTGTTGAGCCTTTCAAATTTCTTGTTATTTCCCTCCCAGTTATCTTAATGCTTTACAACACAAATAGAAAATATAGTACAGGTATTAACTATGAAGCCATGATGCGTAAATTTTGCACTTCACGGAATAAATTTTTGTTATTTGATTGAAAAACCATACCTGATTAGCAAATCTTGGTATGTTAATTGGGATGGCTGTGTTTGTCCTTCAAAGACTTTGAGCCGCAAGGTCAGAGTTTGTAACCTGCTGTAATTTTCATGGGAAATTGAAAGTAAAGACTATTTTAAGTTTACTTTCAATTTTTTTTTATTCCTAAATTTAATTTATTTTGGTTTCAGTAGTTTTAGGAACTCCTTGGATAAGATTTAATCGTTCCAATTTTGTGTTTTTGTTACTGCTGATAAATAGCCATATCAAGTTATGTTTGTGTTACTTTAATTATATATTAGTCATCTAATTAGAAGTCCACAATGTCTTTCTGCATGCCTTTTCTACTACTTCTCCTTCTGACTCTTTATTGTGAAGACAAAGTTTGTTGCAGTGAAAGCAATTTATATTAAGTGACAAATCAGATACTCAGTTCTTGTACTTAAACTTTTGGACTCTTTTGCAAAATTGAAACAGGGACAGCGGAGCCATTTTGAAGTGGGGGGGAGGGGGCTTATGATCGAAGTGGCCCATTATATTCAAGAAAATAAAAGCCTATCATTCTGGTTTAAAGTCCGAATACGAGTTTGTGTAAAGAAATAATTAAACTACCAAAAATTGTCATAGCATGAGAGCCAGATATATGAAGTTGGTAACAGTTGAAGAGGTTCTAACATACTAAGAAGAACAGTCTTAGCTTCTTTCGGGAGTAATCTTTGTCCAAAATGCAGATGTTGAATTCGGTTTGCCAGTTGAAATTTGAGTTCTTTCCTCGTTATGAGCCCATCAGTCAGGAGTATAAACCAATGAAAGTCTGTTTGTTTATGATTATTCATGAATAAACAACTATAGGTGACATGCCTACATGCTCAACTGAAGTGAAATGTACGCACGTAAACAGTGCAGAACATTTGCATGTATATTCGACGGATGGACTACACAAAAAACAGCCTAGGACTATACTCAGCTTAGTGTAGGCTTAGAACTGAATTGTAGTAAGAAACAATTACCCACGCCAATGAAATTGTTGCACAACTAATATGAAAAAGGAGGAAAACCTCACCTGAAATCCTAAGCAGAATAAGAGAACATTGCCTGGCACAGCGCAGCAAAGTACAGGTACATTTTTCATGCATTAAGCTTATCTTAGCCTAAAATTCGCCGTCGATTAGTGCACAATGAAAAGACGGCAAACGAGTGCATATGCAGTAGATGTACACTGGCTGCATCATGCTGGACAGTGGTCAACATGATGTGATCTTGAAAGGAACTGATTAATGAATATTCATAAGTGCCAATGACTCCCTACAGTGGAAACAAATTGCATATTCTACTGTTGTTTGAGTTACTATAACTGTTTTTTACTGTTTTTGTTTTATACCCTTTTAACTAGCTTTTTTCCACTAAAAAGCATTCTCTTGGTTATGTTTTTGTCTAAAGAACATGAAGCACTGCCTGTTCTTTGCCATTGAAACTTTTCAGGAAACTCGTATTGGTACTCTAAGGCAACCCAAATTGCCCACTGCAGAAAAAGTGCGCTGTACCCCCTGTGATATTAGTTCAGGGAGGGAGATTTTAGGGGTAAGGTAAGGTATGAACACTTTCAGAACCTCCATGTTTGAAAAAGGTTGCTTTCTTGTCTACATAATTTTAAAATTATATTCTTATACATTTTTCCATCTTCATTATATTTTTTTTTTTGGTTTTTAGGTTACAAAAGTTGCAAGAGCTGGTAGACATCTCAAGGCAGGTTTTATCATCTGTGTATGAGGAACCAACTGTGAATGAATGGGTAAAGCATAGGTTAATACCTATGATACAAGTCATTGAAGGACAAAGTAGCTGCATGATTACAACTCAGACTAATGAGTAAATGCCTTTGAAAAGTAAATCATAGTTTATTTACAAAATTTAGATGTAGTGACTGCTTGTATGTAGTGCACTTAAAGCATCGGTGGGGAACCTTTTTCCTCTGACGGGCAATTTTGATAGTCATAATTGGCTCGTGGGCTGCAGACAGCAAGGACACAAGAAACTTTTCCCAGGATGTTGACATTTTTTCAGCCATTTTCAAAGTGTCTGTATGTTGTCCATCAGTTTTCAGAATTCTTTAAACTAGTGAAGTGTCTGCTTTTCCTCTTTTGTTTATCATTATGGAGGAGATGTATCGTTTTTATGCAGAAAGGTACAGTTTGTTCCTTAAAAAAGGAACATAGTGTTCTAGAACATTGTTTTGTTTCTGTCTTTAAAACAACTAAAAGTAGTGCCTGGTACCAGAAATCAGTGAATGTTATAAATTGATTTGGTATAAACCATGTGTGGTGTGTGGTATGTGCTATGTAATGTTTGCTCACAAGAAACGTAATATTTCTGGCCTTGGCCTACTGTAGTTGAAGGGTGCTTAGTTTAAGATGCTAAAGGACCACAAATGTGGGAGAAGCTTATGGCTTATAAATTACAACTTCACGGTGGGTGGCTAACCAACTCAACAATTTAGATCAAATTTGTTGTCTTTTAAAAGGCCATTTCAGATGGGAAACTGTTGAATGCTGTTGAATGAAAAGTCCACCTTACTTTGACCTGGTCTTGCTCAAAACTGTTGTATTAGTTGTACACATTACACAACGTTCATTGGGAACTACTGTGGAGATGCCTTCTACTTGTTTTCAAATTTCTATTCGATACTACGTTAGTATTGAATAAAACACTGGAGCACATATGATCTAGTTGACAGGCGATCTCATTATGTAAAAAACTGTGAGAAGTGAAATTTTTTTAAAGTCTTGACGTAGGAACGACTGGAACACTAGTGTATGTAGTGTCTAGTTGACAATTTTGTAAAAAACGTGTGAGAAGTAAAAGTTTTGCTTTGATCAAGACAAATTTTGACCCGGCTGGGGATTGAATCCTGAACCTCCCGGTCACTGAGCTTCATAACTTCAAATGTCACCACCTTTATCCACACAGCCACAGCACCATTACATTATAGGGCTACATTATTTTCTAGGGCTAAGAGTCGATACTTAATCTTTAATCAGTTTTAATACAACATGGACAAGGAGTAATGTGTACTGAAATAAATCGGGATCACGTAATAAGTGAAAATGATGTCATTTTTGCTGATTTTACCTCCTAAAAGAGCCTCAATTACACATGAAATAAAGTGCATGTGGTCTGTAAGTATGAAATGAGGAACTGAGTGCGAGCCTGTACAGTCAATGCTACTTATCTTAGCAATTTATTGTGTACAGTATGCACGATACAGCCATTGTGCTTGATGTTTGAAAGATGAAATCATGAAGAGTGCATGTGCTTAATGGATATATCACTTGTGCCGCATTTGAAGTGATTACCGACTCCTTAACCAGAGTTGCAACTACTTGACAGTGGATCCTTTACAACTCCTTGCCTTCTACAGTCTACACCTATGCCTGCTCATTTCCTTGTATTGCGATTGAGACAGGTGATAAATTACACAATACTTCAGCGGCGTAGGAAGATGTTTGACATGGGGGGCCAGACAAGATGCGATTTCTCGACCTTGAACCCCGACCCTTTCCACACTCCAACTTAATATTTGCTCAAAGTAGTATATTTAAAGAAAAAGGAAACAACAACAACAACACATTAGCAGTGGTGTAGCTAAGATATTTAGCTACACCAAATAGGTGGCTCTGGAGGGCTGGGGAATTTTGTTGGCGTTGACTCTCGTTTACTATCTAAGTGGAGCGCCACCATAGGTTGGCGCGGAGCGTACAAAGAAAATTTGAGATTTTAATACAGCCCAGATCGCCGGAAATGGCACTTGTCGGCCTTAATAGCAGCCATCAAGATGTGCAATTTTTGTAAAAAAATTGTGAAGGTTGATTTGAAATTTTTCTAAAAGACATTAAGTTTGTCAAAATCTATCCGAATTTATTCAAAATTATTCAGAGTGGAGTTATCCCCATGGACTTCAGTGGATTAATTGGACTGGAGATTTTCCACAGCCAGAGTCTATTATCAAGTTGAGTAGAGGTGGCGCCAGGATTTGCTGGAAAGGGGGGAGGGCAGCAACCCGAAGCTCTGACAGCCCATTGCCGTCGGGTATTGGTGAGGTGGAATTTGAAGAAAACCTGTGCACTAAGACCATGTCATTCGGGGCATATATATATTGCATAAAATTTGTGTAAACTAGGAAAGCATAGTTCCGCGTTCTTCAAATGTTTTTCCCGGAATCTCAAGTGAAAGTAAATTGCAAGGCGGTCGAAATTTTTGGTAGGTTTTCACAAAAAACATATGTAATCATTAAGAATAAAAAGAAGAAAGAAAATCTCTAGGGGTTGACAGGTTGTAGACCATGTGGGAGATAATATACACTGTATCGAAACCATCCCGACTACGCAATGAAATACTGGTAGCCAAGCATTGCTCCGTGAGTCCCTCACCATCTGAACGTACCGCATGACACACAGAAGAGAATAGTAACTAAGCTTTGAGATATGAGATGAATTTACGACCTCTACATAAACTACTTCTCTACATGTTACTGGGAAGGAGGAAGGGACTTGCGCTATCTAACTATGTAGAATGGAACTATTGAAGAAACTAGGGTCGCTCTATAGCGCGCCGAAAATTTTGGTTCTTATTAGAGAAATTGTTCTCATGAGAGCAAAAAACGATAAAAGGAAACTGTAAACTATCGCTGTTTTTGGGAAAGGGGCAAAATGGCCCCTCTGGCCCCCCGGTTCCTACACCACTGTGACAGGTTGTAGACCATATTGGAGATAATATACATTGTATCGAAACCATCCCGACTACCCGATGAAATGCTGGTGGCCAAACATTGGTCCCTGAGTCTCTCACCAACTGAACGTACCGCATGACACACAGAACACACAGAAGAGAATAGTAACTAGGCTTTGAGATATGAGATGAATTTACGACCTCTACATAAACTACTTCTCTACATGTTACTTGGAAAGGTGGAAGGGACAGCCCTATCTATGTAGAATGGAACTATTGAAGAAACTAGGGTCGCTCTGTAGCGCGCGTAGCACGCCAAAAATTTTGGTTCTTATTAGAGAAATTGTTCTCATGAGAGCAAAAAAACGGTAAAACGAAACTGTAAACTATCGCGATTTTGGGGAGGGGGCAAAATGACATTTGGCCCCCCGTCAAAATACATTGGGGGGCCATGGCCCCCCAGGCCCCCCCGGTTCCTATGCCACTGTACTTATCTATATATATACTTAACTATATATATATATTTCTATAAAGTTGGATTTAGGCAAAATAGTGTATGAAAAGATGCAACTGTTGGGAGAACTCGACCTTTAGGCGAAAAAACCATTTCGCCTTAACGTTTTACACACTGTTTTATATGAGAATGTGTAACTTTATACGCAAGTCCGATATACCACATAATGTTTATGCAATTACTTCTCTGCACACCAACTTACGTACATGTATCCGTAAACACTAATGACTTAGGGGCCATTGAAATAACGTGCATATATATCTCATAACCAAAAGGGGAAATATATAATCTTAATTATTTAATTGTTTTTCTTTTTGCCTTTTGTATTAGCGGATTTGACCTTTTGCCTAACAGGTCGATCTAGTGTTATATATATATATATATATGTATATGTATATATATATATATATATATATATATATATATATAATATATATATAATATATATATTTAAACTTTGGGAGACATTGGGATAAAATCCTTCTTTAGGAGACAATCGGTTATATTCATAAAATTTAATATATTTCCATATCTAAGCATGCAAATATTCATACAAAAATACCAATAATTCTTAATGTGCCTTTAACTTATGGTACGTTTTGTTTTAACTGTATCTTTTACACACAAGGTTTAATTAAATAAAACAATATATTATAAGTATTTCGCAATACTTATTTGTTCCCTATAATACATATAAATTACATGCAACACATGACACAAACCTGTATTTCTATGGTAAATAATAGCACCTATGATGTATTTATGCAGCTTCACAGTAGCATAATAGAGAGGGCGCTAATACGCTACCATAAAATTAGCAAAATCTTTTAGAAAGAATGTAGAGAAGGGTTTAAATATGGTGCAAAGAATTAGGGAGACATGAATTTGTCTCCATAGTGAAAATGTCTCCTTAATATACACAATTATAACTGCATTATTGTCTCCCTATATATAGGTTATTAATAGAAATATATATATATATATATATATATATATATATATATTATATATATATATATATATATATATATATATATATAATATATATATATATATATATATATATATATATATGTATATATATATATTTCTCTAATTCGGCACTTAGGGGGAAAGTTGTTGTTGAAAAGTCGACCTTAAGGGCGAAAAAAATTTTCGGGGTGACATATAAGTTTCGCCTAATGTTTCCACACACTTTTTCTATAGGCATACGTAAACTTACAATGGGCGCCCTCTAAGATTTACACACTAGATGCCATTACTTCAAAGTTTGTCAAATTTGAACCGGACACCTAGCTGCTAACACGAACGAATGGCTGGCCATTGAAATAAACGTGTAATTATAGGAAATGTTTAAACGTTAGGGCGAATTTATTTCTATGTATTTTATTATCCTTTTTTCGCCTTGTACAACAGATATAACAATTTCCCCTTAAGGTGGGAATTAGCGTTATATATATATATATATATATATATATATAATATATATATATATATATATATATATATATATACATATATATATATAGATAGATACATATATATATATATATATATTATATATATATATATATATATATATATATATATATATATGTATATATATGTATATGTATATGTATATATATGTATATATATGTATATGTATAATATATATATATATATCGTCTATATATATACATATATATATATTATTATATATATATATATATATATCCGTATATATATATATATATATAGGGTCGAAATTGCTGCGGAGCACTATAGTAGTATGTAATGGTCGATAAAGGTTGTAAAAAGTGCTAAAAGTTTGGCGAAAATTCACGACGTTGTAAGTATACGACTCTTCATCAGGTGGCAAAGAAATGCAACTGAACAACAAGAAGTAGAAATAGAGAAGAAACACATTGAAGAAAGGCACGGCAACCGGTCGACCAAAGCAACAACGGTGTAAAAATGCGAAGCTGCATAAAACTGGTAGAGAAAGTAATGAAAAGGGGAACAAGTTACAAAAGGTCCATTCTAATGTTAAGACCGTGTGGGGGAGAGGGTCCCCGAGCTTCATGATAAGCCGGTTTTCGGCGGTCTGCGATCACACGGTCAGAAACCTCTGCACATCTAAAAAGGCTATATGGCAACCAATTTTTGAACACCGCCAATGGTTGCCTACAAACAACCACGGAATATTATAGATATATGTTAGTTCGCGCAACCCTGACTGCCGCGGAAGACCTAACACGGGCAACAGGAGTTGCAACAAACCTCGTTGTCAGGTTTGTAAACACATGCAGTTTTCCCCCACCATGATTTCACGCTGCTTCAGGCAAAACTCTTAAACCAGGAATTTTAATTGTGATACTAGTAATGTTGTCTATCTACTTTTCTGCAAAGAAGTGTCCCCCACGCTACATATATAGGGAGAAACAAGCACCAAATTTAGACTTCGATTTAACAATCATAAACCTGAGCATAAGGAATAATAGCCCTGGATTCCCCGTTGCCGAGCATTTTAATCTGCCTGAGCATAGTTTGTCCGATTTAAAATGTGTTTTGTTTGTACGGAAATTTTTAAAAGCGAGCAGGAGAGATGCAATTTAGAATTAAATACGATCATCTCTCTAAACACTATCAGGACGGGTTTAAATAGGGATTTGGCTTTCATGAGCGGTCAAGCAGTCGGTCTTGAAACGATCGAGGGGCTTTTATTTATACGTGAGGCTAGTTTTCATTTGCACTAGTTTCTATACACAACTGTTGAAGGGCTGAGTTAGCCCGAAATATTTTGTATTTCACTGATTTGTATTATATATATAGTTGGAAATGAAGGTATCCATTTTTTGTGTCTTCTTTTGACTTTTGTGTAGATATATATATATATATATATAGATATATATATATATATATATATATTATATATATATATATATAATATATATATTATATATATATATATACACATATACATACACATATATACACAGATATATACATATATATATATATATATATATATATATATATATATATATATATATATATAAACACATATATATATACACATATCTATATCTTGAATGAAGAAGCCGGAAACCAACGATATTCTCGAAATATGCCAGTAGGATCCAGCAACGGATCCACAGACGACACCAAAAAATATTAATATGATTGAAAGGAAAAATTGTGGGAGTCAACTATCGGCAAAAAGATGGAAATGCAGCGCCAAGTAGGAATCTTTCGGTTGTTTATTCAACCTTCCTCAGCCTTAAAAGGAACCAAGTGTACAAGACTTTGAATGGGAGTAAAAGTAAGACAGGTATTAAAAGGTTAAAGTTTGAAAAATACAAAATAAATCGGTGGAATAAAACATTCTCGAAGTCTGGCACAATCAAAGGTTAAACAATGGAACAGAAAAAACAGGCAAGAGGAATAAAAGCAGTTGTTAAAAGGTAGATTAAACTTTAAAGTTGGTACTTGAAAGGATTATATATTATTATATATTAAAAGGTATCTTGAATGAAGAAGCCGGAAACCAATGATATTCTCGAAATATGCCAGTAGGATCCAGCAACGGATCCACAGACGACACCAAAAAATATTAATATGATTGAAAGGAAAAATGGTGGGAGTCAACTATCGGCAAAAAGATGGGAAAACAGCATCAAGTAGGAAGCTTTTGGTTGTTTATTCAACCTTCCTCAGCCTTAAAATGAACCAAGCGTCCAAGACTTAGTTGGATAGGAGTAAAAGTAAGACAGGTATTAAAAGGTTAAAGTTTGAAAAATACAAAATAAATCGGTGGAATAAAACATTCTCGACGTCTGGCACAATCAAAGGTTAAACAATGGAACAAAAAAACAAGCAAGAGGAGTAAAAGCAGTTGTTAAAAGGTAGATTAAACTGAAAAGGTGGTACTTGAAAGGATTACAAGATAGACTGAAAGGGAAGGAGGGCAAGCAATTAGCATAAGTAGCTAATCCTCTTCATAGAATTAAATTCCTTCCGTTTGTTGAGCCCAAAAGGGTGGATAGAACAAAGTTGAGCCATCCAAAGTGCTTCCCGTTTGTTTAACAAATAATCAACGTTAACGATGCTACGATTTTTTCAATAATAACAAAACGAATTTTTCTGAGAATATGTGGCTCAGAATTAAAATGAACGGCTAACTCGCACCTTGCTTTTTTATTGACC
The DNA here is from genome assembly GCA_029531755.1 of Holothuria leucospilota. Taxonomy (NCBI): domain Eukaryota; kingdom Metazoa; phylum Echinodermata; class Holothuroidea; order Aspidochirotida; family Holothuriidae; genus Holothuria; species Holothuria leucospilota. The sequence continues at coordinate 55,110,328 of CM055968.1, forward strand.
ATGTCGGATTTATGATTACGAAAACGAACCTTGAAGGGAGTTGATGTGGAACCTAGGTACATATTGTGCATTACATTCTAGACAAGTGGCAAGATAAATACCATTGCAACTAGAACAAGTAAGATTGTCTCTAATTTTTTTACCAGTACTCGAGCTAGAAAAATAAACGCATTCATCTAAAAAATTTGTACACAGATCACAATGACCTCTAACACATTAAAAACATCCAGATTGAGTATTAATATCATCATTTACATTACTACTTACAGAAAGCTTCGTAATCTGAAGGTGATCTTTCAATAATTTACACTTACGAAAAGTATATATATATATAATATATATATATATATATATATATATATTATATATATATATATATCTATATATAGATATATATATATATATATATATATATATATATATATATATATATATATATATATAACATTTGTTACTTTCGTTTTTGTTGAATGGGATTATGTTGATGTTCCTTATTCAAACCAGATATAAGTATTTAGCCCAACCTTATCTTAAAACATCTGCTATTCCTTTGAATCTTGTCTTATTTTCCTTACAAGAATCTTTCAAGATGTTTAAAGTTTTGAATATGGCATACTCAAGGTAAACAAAGGAGTTTAAAAACATTTCAGATGATTTAGATGGACCAATCATCACCCATATGAATGAATAAAATAAGCCAGTCATCACACATGATGTAGCAAAGGTGACTTCGTGAATTAGCAAAGGCCGGTAGACTGATTCATATTGGGATGACTGCTTTTGGCAGACTTAAATAACCATTGGCAGCTGAATGAAGAGAATGTTTGCAAATTTACATGGCGGGCGTATTGGTCTAGAAAATTAACATTGTGAGGCCTTTGTTGTTCTGGATGAAGCTTAAGTCTACCGAAATGAGTTCATCGAAAACACGTATATATTTTTGCATTCTTGTTGGTACTGCATTGCAATAAAATCGACGAAGTAAAGGATGTTTTAAAGCGGGGAAGGAGCATCTGGGGCCGAAATTTTGTAGTTTTGATTAGTTTGTACTCTGCAGCTCTACCCAGTTCACTCATACAGGAAGTAGTGTAGGATATAATGTGAAATGCCCTATATAGTTTTTGGAGCCGAGGACCTCTTTTACCTGAGGTCTTACTTCAGTTCTTATGCAGTAACCAGGGCATTATTAAACAGCTTGTTTCCCTTTATAAAATACATAAGGAAATAGGAAAGGGTTTCCTTGGTATCTTCCACGGCCGTTTTAGTGCCCATCGCGGGTCGCGAGTAGAGTTGACTTTCCTTTCATGAAGAGTGTACCGACTGCAGTGGCCAAGTGGTTAGAGCATCCGACTTGCAGCCGGAAGGTCTAGGGTTCAAATCCTGGCCGGGTCATACCAACTGACCAAAGACTTTAAAAATGGAACCTACTGCCTTTGTGCTTGGTGCTCAGCATAAGCAAAGGAGTAAGAAAAACAAGCCAGTGAGCCACAACTGGAAAAAAGGCCGTGGTCGTCTCGACTTGAACCAATTGGTTGGATACTGGGACGTTAAACCTCATCTAACTAACAAATAATTCATGAAGAGTGTGGAATGAAGAAATGACGGATGAAGACTTGAAGACATTGTTGAATAGTGGCGTAGCGAGAATTTTTTGTTTGGGGGCTGGAGATTTTTTTTTTGGGGGGGGGGGGCGGGGGACTCCCGTTTGCTGTCTAAGCGGAGTGCTACCATGGGTTGACGCGGAGCGTACCAAGAAAATTTGAGATTTTAATACATCCCAGATCGTCGGAAATTGCACTTGCCAGGCTTGCTAGCAGCCATCAAGACGTGCAATTTTGGTGAAAAAATTTAAAGTTTGATTTAATTCTCAAACACATTTCTGTGAGGACGGATTAGCACAGGTGGCCGGACTTGGGGTCCGAGGATTGCAAGTTTGAATCCCAGTCTAAGCGGAGCACCCATGGGTTGGCGCGAAGCGTACCAAGAAAATTTGAGATTTTAATACATCCCAAATCGTCGGAAGTGGCACTTGCCAGGCTTGATAGCAGCCACCAAGATGTGCAATTTTGGTGAAAAAAATGTAAAGTTTGATTTTATTCGCAAGCACATTAAGTTTGTCACAATCTATCAGAATTTGTTCAAAATTATTCAGGGTGGATTTAGCCCGATGGATTCCAGTGGATCGATTGCAATAGAGATTTTTCCACGGCCAGAGTCTATCATTATCAAGTTGAGTAGCCCAGTCGAGTGATTTTTTTAAAGTTGGCCCAGATCGCCAGCGGGGGGCGCGACGATTTTGTGTGTGTATGTGTGGGGGGGGGGGTGGCGCCCCAATCCCCCTGTAGCTACGTCACTGTTGTTGAATGTGTGGGTAATATCTGTAAAGAAAGCTCTTAGTGCGTAACATTGAAAAAGATAACACTTCATGCACGACTACTACCAGGATGCTAGACCCAACGGAATCAAAAGTTAAACCCCAATCGTTATTTGAAGTTGCAAACTCATGTTTATCGGTGGCATTAGTGAAGGAAATAGTTTCCATTAAAATAAATTTTCTCATCTTTTATAGACTGTATTTTCAAGACGTAAAAAAGAACTTCCCTGAGTCGTATAGAATATGACCTTATACTCTTCTGTAGTCAGTCGATTTTTCTATTGATGACCGAAGACATTCACCAGTTCACTGAACCTTTGGGTGTACTAACAGGCCGTCGCAAGCCATAAGCGAACTAAATGGTTTTATGAGAATTGTGGAGGCCAACTGGGCCTACGTATCTGGCAGCATCTTCCTGTCCTGCGTGGGATCTAGGGGATCTCATCTTTGGGACCCTGGGGGTTGCCCACGGGTGACGCCCCGAGGTGCTCCATGGCACGAATGTCCCAGAAACTCTGGAATATTTACAACATAGTGGGCATTGGAATGAAGCATTTCATCCTTTAAAAATGTCATTAGATGCATGCTAAACAAACTTTCGAGTCACACATTGACCATTTTAAACAGCCTAACTTGGAAAGAACGGCCTGTCGATTTCATGATGGACAAGGCACACGTTTGAGGGTAGGGGGATATTTGGTGGTAGACGTTACATGGGGTCTTGCAATTATTTCACTCAAGTTGTCCGGGAAGTGCCCCGAGAAATAAAATTGTACAGACTTGTTGACTCGAGTCGCTGACTTGGACTCGAGTCCACTTGCACTTTTTCTTGACTTGCGACTTGACTTGAAGTCAACGACGGCTTGCGACTTGACTTGAACATATTTGACTTGGCGACATTAAATGACAATGCTGTCTCTGAGTGTAGCATGAATTTTCTCACCAAACTTAAGTAACAACACATGGCAAACTTCTCCTTCTTGTATTCGAGATTGCATTGTGCCGCGAGTGGAACGGATACTGACAAAACATCCAGGGGTCCAAAAAATTGCAACTGTTCTGTAGCACTGTAATTGAAACAATCATTCAAACCCTGCAAGGCTCACCCCTTTACAAGCACGTACAAGCCGCATTTATAGTTACTGCACATCAGTGCTTCCCAACCTTTTTCGGCTCATCGCCCCTCGCACCAGGGAGTTGTCCCTGCTTGCAGAAAATGGTATACAGAAAACTCCCTCCCCTCATGTCTACAAATGTAAATGAAAATAAAAGAACACCCTATGTCTATAAAATATGAGTGACAAGAAAATAAACTAAATGGTTTGAAAGTAGTGGGTATCAAATACCGTCTTAATATGTGTGTATCATGGGAATTAGGCTACAAATCGATGGTTCACTTCTGTATCCGATGGCGAAGCCGGAAGTTGCGATCGTCGAAGGAGTGGTGAACTATAGTGGGACGTTAGCGTTCTCAAGAAAAAGAAAACCTAATGAAACGCTATAAAATGTAACTTCTTAGCATCTGACAATCAAGATTAGATCGCAAACGGCATACATTTTTTATGATTTTTTTTTATTTTAATGCATTGTGACCTCTGCAATTCCGGAATAGGGTAATTATTCATCAGTCAAATGGCTAAGACAAGGGTCAGGGGTCCTTCTAAGAATCAAATTAACATTTACATTGTTATATGTATTTTGCTGGCATCTGGCAATTGAAATAATTTACGAATATTTTAGTGCACCTTAAGGATGAGAAACACATGTTGACCTCATTTTATCTCCACTCAGGCGCGTAGCCAAGGAAGGGCGGAGGGGGCAGCCGCCCTCCTTGAGCATATTTTTGTTTTTTAATTTTTTATATGATATTGCTAGTAACTCAAAATAAAAAATGTTCAGATGTAACTTACAAGGACTGGGAAGTGCTACTTCCAGCGATCTGGGAGGCATTTTCGGCCAAAATTTTCTTGTACGCTTCGCACAAACCTATGGTGGCGCTACGCTTAGATAGTTTGCCTACAGCGTTCACCCCCTCCCTGGCAGATTCCTAGCTACGCGCCTGTCCCCACTTCATCAAAACTTATTTGAGAGTACAGTGGAAAATCTTTAGTATCTTTTAAAGCTCCAGCTTATGAAAAGAACATAATTTTCCAAGAAGCCCCTCCTGCCCTTAGCATTTCCCCCTCCTCATGAATAACAAAATCGCCAACGTCATCAAAGAATTTCTATATTTGTGTGCGAACGTACCGGGTCCGTCATAATCATAGGCGTAAGCTTTACGCTATGAGAGAGAAATCATGGCATCCTCGATGCTGCTTTTCAGAAATTTTCTGAACTTTCCTATGATATAATTCAATAAAACAGTTTCACTCGTCATGAATCTTTTAGAGTAATAGCAGGCAAATTTCCACATTTTTTACCATTTTAAGCATCCACTAAGTTTGATGGGTGACTTTTACACAGGTTCATAGAAACCTTATCACCACATGAACAGATGAATTAGGCCTATACCTGTAAAAGACGGTGAAAAAGAAAATGAATACACGTTGAGTGGCGTTGTGTTTGGAGAATATCCGCCTTACTTTTAATATGATCCCATTTCCATATAGGAAGTTAGCTTTTCTTATTTAACATATTGTTAGCTACTATAAGAGTAAGTACTTTTAACTTATGTGATCCATTGATTGTTCTGAGAAGTCGTTGCTTGGATGTTTCTTAGTATGGACAATATATTTCGTAAATCTTCCGCAAAGAATTGTCAACCTGTGACTTCTTTGGATTAAATTTTTTTTCAAGATCTACCACCTGATCTCCATGTTAAGACTGTATCTAGGAACTGCAGTCTAGTTTATAGGCTTATTAATTTTTTTATTTCGAAAGTTATGACTTGTGACTTGACTAGAGCGAAATGACTTGTAACTTGAATTGAATTGGGCGAAAATGACTCAGTGACTTGACTTGAAGGTAGATGAATTGGGACTTGACTTGAGCAAACAGGACTTGGTTACAACTCTGACATTTTATAAGGCATTTTTGGAATGTCATTTATTGAAGTTACAGGCCAGAATTGTGTCCGGAAACATTTTGGCGCGCACAGCGCACTGTGCATCTCGCATCAAATAGTGACGTTCGAACTTTCCTTTGCTGCGCGTACCCACCTACTGAGTATCGGCAGTTCGGACCTTCACATGCAAATCGTCTTCGAAGTTTGCCACCTCTTCGAACAAAGAAATTAAAAAATGTACGCTACGAATCAGTGTAATGAATGCACTAACTCTTGAACTCGTAACGTATTTCGCACGTGAGCCTGTAGGGCCTAGTTTCTCTATATAGTAACGTCATACGTACGAAAGAGATCGAACGTTAATGTTCGGGACGGACGCGTTTTCTCCAGCAACATTTAGGCCGTAATATTCCAATTTCTACAAACTATAATTTCGTGAAAGATCACGAGCCTCCCTGAAAATTTTTGCTGCGTCACCCCCTTCCCCCTTAAATTAACATCAGAACTCATTTCGAAATTTCTTAATGTTTATACTTTGTTGTATGGTCAGGATCCCTATGGTCCTTTAGCCTATTCTTGAGGCTTCACCATCTCGATCACTGTGTCGATACACTTCCATCTTACATAACATTCTTCCTGCAAGCAACACACCCTCGGGTTCGTTACGTTAGTTCCTCGCCTCTGCAGTATGCACGTTTTTCCACGTCCATCGCTTCTCTCGGGAGTTGAAGTACTCCTGGATGGAAGCTTGCCGCTGCCTCCCCTGCCTTCCAGGTCGTGCAAGCGTTCAAAGGCAGGCTTTGTGAATAATACCGACGAGAGCATGTTGTGACGTCATTATAGTTTATCACCGTCTTGTTAACAATAACATCTCGCAGTTCGTCAGCAGTTTGTCATTCTGTAAGATCCACAGGGCTGATATTGACAAGACCCAGTGTTAGTGCAACTCGATACCATTATCTGTGCAAGTTACCTTTGACAATGCTTCACACCGTCAAAATATTATCATCGTTGTTACCATGCTATAGTTCAACTATTTTCTTTTTTCCTCTTCCGTGGAGTTTTGTCAGGTTTCATGATTTCTTGTACAGCATGAATTATTGTCACAACGGCTGACAAGATGAGAAAAAATATAAAAACGGTGTAAATATCAATGTATGTCATCTCGACTACATGTAGCTTGAAGTCTAGTGAAACTGAATACTCAATAGAGCCCAATGATGAGTAAAATAGTAGTTTAATATAATTAGTTTCCAATGCACAAAGTCTTCAGTAAAGAACTCCAAAAAGTGACCCCTTTTCTTCAGCCGGAAGTGCAAGGGTTATGCGCACATCAGATGATAATAGCAGCGTTGGATGTCCGCGGCAATAGGCAGATATTGTCTTTTTGACTTATACGTGCCAGTTTTTTGCAGTAAGTGAAATTTTTTCAGCAGCTTTAGCTTGCGTTAAGTCCACAAGGAGCTGCTTACATGTTACTGTACAACACCGACGTACACTGAAGTCGCACCAATCTATCAGCTACGAATCCTTCTTGTTGTTTTTCACCGTGTTAGCAGGAGGCCATTGTCGTGGCCAGATAAGATCCTTGATGCTAGAAATTATTGGTCCTAATGACATAAGAAATAGAACCATCAACACTACAGACATGAGATCCATCATCATAACCACTGTACTGTCATGTGCAAGTTTCCTCAATCATTTAAGTATTCGCTCTAGTTCCGCTACAATACTTAGTTGCTCGTGATATCATCCCACAACATGATACACTATCGATAGAAAAACGCAATCACAGCTGACTGCAGGTATTTTTAATACTGGTTGCAAATCTTGGAGAAACACTTTCACAGTTAGTCAATCCAATGGATTAATGGCTGGCATGGGTCGGTCGGATTGTGGGCCTTAAGTCAGCGTCAGCATTTGATTAGCTTGAGCCTCATTGTACCAACAAGTTAATCATTCCGCAATAGTACTGTGTAGCCAACGTGAATGAATTAGTGCAGGGCTTTAACTTCCTCTTTCAGATGTTAGGTGCAATAGAGTAGGCGAATAGTACTGTAAAGCCCAACAACAGAAAGGTTCCGGTTCAGAGATTTACAAAACTGGGCAAAGGTCGGTACAGCTTCCTCTATAGCTTGTGCCTGCACATCTCTACGAAGCATGCGGAATGTATTTGGTGTAGGCAGTCTACACCCTTTCTTACCCCGTGGAGCAGACGCTATCTGCCCAGCCCCCTTTAATTAAGGCTCCCCAAACTAGCTGAATAATGAATATGCATGCAATAGCCTTAGCATTTTGATAAAACTTTCAGAAAAATCCCATGTTCGGTTCTTCAGTTTGGGTATTAGTGCACAAAGTTGTTACGGATTTAATTGCCCTTTGCCAGAAGTGAACTCCAATTAGTAAGCTTAACACTCATCATGAGTGTCATGGGTTCACATGAGTTACCAAGGCTTTTCTTCATTTCAATTTATAGTTTTGATCCTTGTGGATTAATTACGTTGCTTAAGATTGCCCAGAAGTAGTACGTAGTGGAGATTTATGTGTAAAAGTGAGGGGGGGGGGTGATAATGGGCCCTAATTGAGGCAAAAGTGACTTAGTGAAAGAGTGAAAGTCAATGGGAGTATTTCCAAAAGGTGGGAGATATATCCCCCATCCCAGGACTTCCGCCTATGCCCAAATGGTATGTAATTTACAATGTAACAACGCCTTGTAATGCAGTCATTAGTACAAAATTTGATGAAAAATTGAAAAAAAAAACCTAAAAGATTGTTCATGAACGTGGACTTTTCCCGACATTACGACTGTTTGTTCCACATTAACTTTTCGTCGGAAATGTGGTTACTCCAGCTGATTATATCTTGAGAACCAAAAATAGGAACCAGTGGCGCCGCCAGGCTTTTTTTTCGTGTGTTCCTACGGGGGGAGGGGAGGGGTCTTTGTTTATTTAAAGTTGCTTAGATGCAAAATGGTGCTATCTTTATGATATTTTTTTTATGCGACCTGCGTTTGAATACAGCAGTGAGGATCTTTCCTTTGTCACTACATAAAGGTGCTGTCCTGGGGGAGGGGTCTAAGGGGAGGTGGTGTCCCCCTCCCCTTTGAGAAGTTTTTGCTTATTTAAGGTTTCTTGGATGCAAAATGGTGCTATCTTTTGCAATATTTTTGGAGCTGATCTGATATAGCTGGCTCCTGAAGACTCCCTTTTGGCTACTTTACCGCCTTATATTTGCAACGTTTTTATCCCAAAAATACGTGCGTCTCCCCTTCATTGTGCTTTATAAAAAGGCATCTAAGGCTGGCAGATACCTGTATAGGGCCTTCCTGAAGCTCTGGATAAAGTACATAAAATGGAGCAATGACATAATGCTTATTACCAGACATCCAAATGATAATATAGAGTAGAGCACTTTACAACTATCGTATTTTTACTAATTTTGAACGAAAATCCAGATGAACAGCTTCTAGCAATGGGGGAACGGGCGGGAGGGAGACTATTGGTGCAGGAAGGTGATATTAGACCTCCCTGATAGGTATAGCAAAAGGGGTGAAGAACTAACAAAGGCGTTTTCAAAATGCTTTTTTTTGTCGTAAGTGTATTAAAAATCACCATCTATCAAGGGCGTAACCAGGAATTTGTCAAGGGGGGGGGGGGCAAAGCCCATAGGCAGATTTTCAGCGCTTTGCGCCACCATGGGTTGGCGCAAAGCGCAAGAAAAGTTTGGCCCAAAGTGCCTCCCAGATCGCTGGAAATGGCACTTCCCAAGCCTATTTTACAGCATATAAATAGGAGAAACACTAGCAATATTGTAAAAAACATTAAAAAAAAAAAAAAAAAAAAAAAAAAAAAAAAAACAAAAAACAAAACAAAAATATGCTCAAGGAGGCGGCTGCCCCCTTCACCCCCTTGGCTACGTGTCTGCCATCTATACCGATAATGGCTGCGCGCAAAGCGCTCGGTAAAATTTTTTGGAAAATGTATAACGGCAAATGCGTAATTTCAACTTTCCAAATCATGCTACAACAACTTAGATTGAAAGATGGCATATTGATGCTATAGGCCCCTACAGATGTTGTGATTATAGTTCCATGTATTATTATGTTAATAATGGTCATGGGATGGAGTGCAAACCGTAAAGCATGCGCGCAAAGCGCGCGAAATTTTTCATTAAATGAGATTTCCATGACAAAACCTGCATTCAGAATCTGCATCGAGACACTTTCAATTGCCCAACAAACCTACATGCCACTCAAAAAGCCAGTCTTTTACCTGTTAATTCGTGAACAGCTTTCAACTTTTGCTGCTGTGCTTTTCCGGGAGTTGCTATCAGAAGATATTGATAATAAGAACACAGTGGTAAGGTTTGAAGCGCGCGGAGCGCGCGAAATTTTTGATAGTTTGCGAAGGATTTGCGAAAATTCTGATAGTTTGAGAAACATTTGTGATAGAAAATGATTAAATAGATCTATCACTCGGTTGAAGCACACCTCACCATACCCCCTACATAAATCTATAACTTAATCGCCTTTTGGGATCATTTTAAAATTTTCAAAAAAATTCATAGGGGGCACGCGCCCCCATGCCCCCCGTGCCGGCGCCACTAATTTGGGAACTTAATATACCGTTTCGCCAGAATGTGTAAATGGAGTTCCTTTTGAATATGCCATATAAATATATCTGGGTCTGGAGTTTCTCCTTAGTCAAAACACAGTTTATACATTTGTGGTGGCATGCAGTGGATTATATCGATCTCTTTCCTCATTGCCCACGTATACTGTTATTGCAATCAAATTGGGACCGTTAGTTTTGGTTCCTAACTATTCTGCCATAGCAGATTATGTGTAGAATTATTTCAAATTATATCACAAAGTCTTATATATGTTTGAAAAAGGACTTACCATGGGGGAGGGATATGGGGCTCTCAGTACGCTGCCGTAACCCCTCAATAATTGGGACGAAGGCAATTCCTCGTAAGATTCCTGCAAAAATTAAATAAATAAAAATGAATAATGAATAAACAGAAAACCTCCGCAATTGCAATCCAAGAAGGAAGGGTTTGAGTTCAGGTTTTTCATAGAAAATATGGGAAATGGTGTGTGGGGGTGGGGGTGGGGGTGGGGGTGGGAAAGGGGATTAACGGTGTATAACAAAGCAATTGGATAGAGGGGTTATGGCGGTAGAGAAATTCCTCAAGCGGTCTCTACAGATTCAGTTAATATCAATGGTAAGCAGTAAGCACAGTGGCACACGTTTAGGCAGAGCTGGTATCCAATAACAACTTTACACAGTATATTTTTATAGTGAATAATAGCAAATTCATTATGCAAAAAAGAATGGAAAAATATTGTCACCACGTAGTGATTTTTACGAGTAATAATAGGCCTTTTGAAATGTCGACTGCATTATCATATTATATGTGCACATCCTGGAAATTTTACGAATAAACATTGACAGTGCCTTATCACTATGCAACACACGCCAAAAAATTATTTTAGGAGATGGTTCAAACCATCCATTTAGATCGAACGAGAAATCAAAGGAGGGCTCTTACATTTGTTTTGAGGAGCATTTACGATGTTTTTGGTTTTAAAACTGCGTTATAATCCGAGGGTCACCAATTACGTATATTTTCCATGCTCTGTTCGCTACACGCAGTTTAGCATCAATCCATGCAGCCCACAATTCCTTATGTAATTGATATGATCGCCAAAGGCTTCTTTTTAGGTGATAAATTTGACACAAAATTTGGCATAATGATATATATATGTGTGTGTGTGTGTGTGTGTGCGTGTGCGTGTGTGTATAAACTTCTTAACATTTGTACAATATTTATAATTTAGATTCCTTCCATTTGTTCGCGTTAGATATGAATGTGTTTTCCGTGTAAATAAATTCCCGCCTTTGGTCCACGGACAGACGGACGGCCTTATAAAGATACCTTCTATACATGCATTCAAACTGAATTCTGAAAACAGAGTTACATTGAATTGGAAGAAATTTGTTGGATGTTCATGCGAAATGAGCCTAAAACACTTCTACCCAAAAAGGTTTTAGATTTCTAAAGCCTTATGTCCAACATATTTCAATTGGCAATTAATATCACTCTCAACTTCTCGATCAAATTAAATCAGGAACTGAGCAAAATGACGCTTAGTTCTGAAACTGGATCAAACATTTTACTACTTCAATTCAAAAATAATCAGTTTCCGGTAAAATAAATTATCAGGTTTTGGTTAGTATGTCCCACTTTGATCGGAGTCGGTTCGAACCTGGGTCATCGGAACTCTTCAAGAAATCGTAAAGACAACCGAAACAACAAATGGAAATTCATCACAGAAACTTTGAATTTCGAACACGATTGAGCGCCACCTGTAACACTTTACCGCCCATGAAAGCAGGGAGGTTGTCACCTAATATCACCTAGTATCACTAATATCACTTCCCTGATAAAGGCACAACAGTCGCGTCGCTCGTTTATTATATTTTCAGTCATTATAGGTAATATGCTTCTCCGTGATTGCGCGAGTCACAATGATAACCGGTCCAAAAGAGAATCGACTTCAGAGGTGGCACCAGGATTTGCCTCACAGGGGAGGGGGAGCTGCCTCAGGGGGGCAGCAGTCAGAAGCAACGAAAAGGCGACGGGTTACCGGTATATGGCGACTGCAAAATTGCACGCCGAAAATTTAGTATAGTTATTGATAAAACTTGGGCTTTTTATTGAGAATATCTAACAAGATTGCGGCGTTTTTATTTTGAAAAATTTGGAGTGTTAGGTTTCGATGAAACAGAATTTGCAATATTTCCAATTTTGTCGGGGACTCTGAATACGATAAAATATGTAGTCCCCGACGATGGCTAGTCGCCTCAACGATTTCTTGATTTTGCTCTAAATTAGGGCAAATACTGCAATAAAACCCATTTTTTATATTTTTCCCTCGAAAACCCACATTTTCGAAATTCTCTTTAATGAAAGCCCAAAAGTTTCACATTTGTTCAATAGAAGTCCAAAATTTTCTACGCCGGAAAGATTCGCTTTCGACATCCTTTCGACAGCCTGTCGCTCTTGTCAGGGCTTTGGGTAGCCCCGTTGGGGAGCTTGCCCCCCGTTGGTAAAATTCCGTCTCTACCCCTGCCCTCTACACGTGGAGGCCTACTCGACCGCATGCTAATTTCAAGTGAGGTACCCGGCCTTGCCACTACCCACACTTATCTACATACAAGCAAACGCTAAAATTCCGACAGTATTATACGTGGCACATCTGCCTGCCTCTCATCTACAGTATTTCAAGATCTTTCCCGTCATTGAAAGCTTCCCCGAAGTATTATCCAACTCTTTAAAGTGGACCTAAAGTCTAAAAATTCAAAGATATATATTTTAGAGGTTACAAAATTAATCTTATTGGTCCAACTCCCATTGTCATAGCTTATTCCATTGCTGAGATATTAAATGTTAAAATTTATTCACTTAAATCCAAACAGTTCAATTTTTGACAATCTTGTTGTACAACTCACATTAAATGCTTTGTTTTCTTTTAAAATTAAAAATGTTTATATGACCTTGACCGCTTCCTGTTTTCTTGCATGACATGCTGTACAGAGAGGGCTTATATAGTCAAGTCACCCCAAAGCAGTAAGAACGCGATCACATTTTGGCACAAGGTGCGGTGGCTTTCAGAAAAACAAAGAAATACAAAGATTGTAATTTGAGTAGTACAACAATGACATCACAAATTATTGCGCAATCTACCTTTTTAAATCGAGTGAATAAACTTCAACATTTTATATCTCAGCTTAAGAAAGTCCTGTGAAGATGGGAATTGGACTATTAGAATTCAGTTTTCATGCTCTGTAACATATATTTTTGAATTTTCAGACTTTAGGTACACTTTAAGTGGCAAATTACGTAAGACAACGAGAATGTCCCCTTTGCCACTCGTGACAAAGGGGTCTGGGGGAGGAAGCCTCCTCTTAAGCGAAACGTCGATTTCAACACAAATTGGTGCCATGATTATTTGTTAAATTCCATGCAGGGCAAGACTACTACAACCAAATATCTTCCTAATATACCCATGTAGGCACACCACTTGAGACGCCTTGTTGGAGGTCTTTGGAGGAGAGCAGTGAACAATTGCTAAATCTAAAAGATCTAAAGAACATTATAGTAAAAACCAAATGTTTGTTAAAGCTGAAATAAGTCCTTTGGAAGTGTTAAGTAGTCAACCCTGTATAAGCTTTGTACGTAATGTAACATATTAAAGTGTTATTATAAATAGCTAACAATGTTTCAAATATTTAACTATGTTAAGTTTACTTGATAGAAATGTTTTAATCGTAAAATAGTATACAAGTAATGAATGTTTATGAGTGCAATAGTATGAATAATTTCATGAGTTGAAAGAATGAACGTTCTATTCAACTCGGCTTCGCCTCGTTGAATAGAACGTTCATTCTTTCAACTAATGAAATTATTCATACTATTGCACTCATAAACTTTCATTATTTGTACACTAACCAACGGTCGAGCACCACAATCTTGATGATAGTGCCGAATCACGCATGGCATGTGACCACCAATCTTCCAATCAGATGTAGAGAAATTAACAAGGTGTTATATAATAGGCTTTGATCAATATGCATTATGTAATCTAATCTTTGATCACGGAGTGTAATTTCTCAATCGATTTATGTAAATCCAGGGATTAGTTTGCTTTATTTATATGCTGCTGCGGAAATTGAACTTGAGTGAGTGCAGCAAACTTGATTCCTGTTCAGTAGAGACCATCCTTTAAAAAATGTAGACAAGATCTCTCACATCATCTAACTTCAAAATTTGTTGGATAATTCCGCTACCATTATAGCTTTCGTCCAAATTTGTGTAGTTTCGTTACCAACGTTCCATTGAACAATAAATGTACTGAACTTGGATTCTGTGTTAATAAAATATTTCCTTCAAACAGTTCTCAATGTTTCAACTATATTTTTTAAGTTGTAAATTTGTCTTCTAAATTTTAATTCTGAGTAGCCGTGAATAGCCTCAAAGCCCATAACCAGCCCGAGGTGTAAGCGCCCGGGGCAGGGGACATTTTTACCCCCTTTCAGGGCACACTATCCATTGATTCATTCGGGCAAAATGAAACAGGTAAAGTGATAAATTTTCCCCAAGTTAAAAGCAAAAATTTGATCATTTGCTTGTTCCAAAACAATTTTAACTTATCAAGAGTCATGGATTGTCTTGCCCCCCCCCCCATTTTTTGAAATATTTTCCTGAAAACCTTGAAAAAGATTAAAATAATAGCACCATTGTCATGTCAACTCCCTTCCGAAGCCATAAGCAAAATCACCCCCTCCACCCACACACGCACACTTTTCCAAACGGAGGCCGATGCTCACCGGTAAAATTCCTCGACGTTTAATTAAAAACATTCCTCCACCAACATAATGCAAACAAGTCAGAAGTATCACTACAAGTCAGTGGCATCGCCATACTACTTTTTCTAAATAGGGGCACGCTGGAGGGGTATCAACCTTCCGCCGGAGGGGCACACTGATATGACGGTCGGATGAGCAACGGGGAAGCAGTGGGAGAGCAACGTATTCCCTTGTAGGCATAGGATCCACGGTCCCTCCGGAGGGCCTCTGGTGGGGTCCAGGGGCAACACCCTTCAGGAGTCCAGAAGTAACTTAGCTTCGGTGACTGGGATATTTACAAAATCGTGACCATTAAAATGAAGCATTTAAATATCTCCAAAGGACGTTGGATGCGCACTAAATAGACCACAAAAATCACAACTTGACCATTAGTTTTGCTCGGCTAACTTGGGCTAACTACGGTAATTGATGATTCGGAGGAGGCGTGAGTGGGAAAGGCGGATCATGTTAGGGGTTGCATTGCAATTTGCAAAACAATTACTTATTCGGTATTGAGATCTCACCACTTTATGGTCCCTGGTGTGGTGCTTGGTTCCGCCTCGGTAAAGACCCAGGAAAGCAAGGCTCGCTGCAAGTTGTAAGACACAGGTATGTAAAAGTAACGTGCATTAGCATATTAGATGAAGCTCTTCAAGTATCCTTATATGTTATTGGATGTGCTCTGAAAAAGTAACAAAAATTGGAATCTTATTTAACTTAGAATAGGACTAACAGATAATCCAACTGGAGAACTGCAATGGATAAGAAAGACTCAGGGGCGCAGTGGTCCCAAAGCTCTTGAATATAGATGTTGAAAAGATAATTCTGGAATATATTTCCCAAATTCCCAGTAAGGCAGTGCATCACAAAAATAGGTGTTCTCAAAACCCGCCTCAAAAACGTAGTTTAGTGAGAATATTTTGCCCAACTATAGCCCCTAGAAGACTTAGGTCGACTGATATGTGACATTGAACCCTCTTGTCCAAATCCATTTATAAACAGTCCAAATCCATTTATAAACAGTACATTGGTACATAATTTCTTAACACCCAAAATTTCATTTAGGGCACCGCACAAGGGGAAAACTTTTGGGAAAAACGTCCCCCCTGGCCCTCTTCCCCGTGGCAAAGGCACTGCCATATGGCTCGATCTACTAAACAAGGTATATTTAACAACCGATAGGGGGGGGGGGGATAAAAATTCGGTTGACATTGTTCAATTTAACACCGAGGCAAATTTCACATTGCTGTCCCAGGAATATTGACCCGTACCCCTATAAGTAAATACCCCAGAGCATCCGGAGGCTTCTCTCCTGGGGGCACACCTGGAATCCACCCTCCGTCAGTGGCATCACCAAGATTTCAAAAGAGGTGGGGAAAAATATGATGGGGCAAAATGTAATAAGTAAGCTTTGCTGTTGTAAAGTGTATACCTTTAAACTGACAGGAGCGGACGGAGGGAAAAGTGGGGGAAAAGGCCTTGGCTGGAGATTTCCTTATGCTCCCACCCTCTTGGCTGCGCCACTATAGTGCCCTCCATGATGGAAGGCCATGTGCGCTCCATTGGCTTGTTGGCTTTTTGGCCAGTGCTGCGGTCGAGTGGATAAAGGCGGTGACATGTGAAGCAATGAAGTTTGGCAACCGGGAGCTTCGGGATTGATCCAGACATTTCGAAAAGGGGCGGGGGGGGGGTTGAAAGCCCTTTTGAATATTCTCCTAGATTAACATTATGCTAATTTTCGGGAATTTGTTATTGTTAATGTGGCGAAAAAGGGGGACTGAGGCCGGGAAAGCCCCCCTGGATCCGCGCCTGCGATCCCCGGCTGGGTCAAAGTGAGGTGGTTTTTCATCAAAGAGCAATCTACGATTTTCCCGTCTGAAGTGGCTTTTCAAAAAACCAAATAATTTGATCCAAATTATTAAGTTGGTTAGCCACCCGACGTGAAGTTGTAATTCATAAGCCATATAAGCTTCTCCCATATTTGTGTTCGCTTAGCGTCGTATAAAAACAACTGTCCTTCAAGGCCTGAATTAATTATTATTATGATTTTAACCCGTTTGCGAAAAAATCTCCGCCAGTGATATTTTTGCTCGTTTAATGTTTGCTTTTTAAGAGCGACAGAGGGACAGACATACAGAGTTCGCTCTCATTGCTAATTTATCTCCAGTTACCTACAGGCACATTTCATGAACGCACTGTGGCACCCGAACTTCTTTGAAAGCCACAATCACGATCGATACGGTCAATGCTAGGGCATTATGGTAGTATTCTAAGATGAAACGTGCACAACGAGCACGTTGAATCGATCTTCATCTTGTCAATGGAAGCTTACAATGCCATCGTAGACCCTAATTTTAGACTTACGCGTTAGACCTAGTATGTCGTACCCTTCTATTGAACTTACATGAGGGAAGCCTGAGTTTATTACGTAAGGGTCGATCACAGTTAACAGCCATGAATTATCCATACGCCTCCAAATGCATGTACAAATTTACAACGGAATCCAGGGAACTGAACGGAGCTATTCAATTCACCTATTTTGGAGCTACCTCATTACCACTGTAAAATAGCTTTGCTTCACAAGTACAATCATACCCATAAAATTAACAAGCATAATAGTCCCCTCCCCCCTCCCAGTTCCAAGTGGTTCATCGAGGATTTGATCGCGTAAACAGTATCAAATACATGGCGTGGGACTCCTGCAATCACCTCTTGAAGATTATTTGTACCAATCAATAGACGGAGGAACCTGTTCTTAGCTGAAGGAGGCTGAACTTTTTTCAGACCACCATCCGGGAGAGGGGGATCTCCCCGTTGGGAAAATACGGTATTTGAATGATTGGAGCAATTTAGCATGCCATATTACGCAAATTGTAAGTTGCTGAAAGTTAGTGAATGCTTTCTACACGGAAAAAATCAGGGGTTTTCGTCTTTGTAAAGGGGGGGGGGGGAACCTGTTCTTAGCTGAAGGAGACTGAACTTTTTTTCAGATCACCATCCGGAAGAGGGGGATCTCCTCGTTTGGGAAAATATTTGAATGTTTGAATTTGAAGCAATTTGGTATGCCATATTACGCAAATTGTAACGAAAGTTGCTGAAAGTTAGTGAATGCTTTCTACACGGAACAAATCAGGGGTTTTCGTCTTTGTAAGGGGGGGGTACTTCCAACCCCAGAATTATTGACTCGGGGACCTTGACCACTTCCTCCCGCTTCTTACGCTTATTTACCAGCATTTGAGCTCCAATGAATAGCTCGATTTACATTAAATGAAGTACTGTTGTTACACATGCTCAGATTAAGGTGGTCTCCATGCCCAAATACGCTTATATAGTGCACAAGCAATCGCTTGTGACTAATTTAGACTGGAACATAGTTTTTGTCCAACCGCCGGGCTGAATCCGACCGAACTTTACATTTACTCTGCTGGGGTAGTAATAGGTAAATAAAAAAGATAAAGTTCCCACTTGATTCCCCAATGCTGATCCCTCCAGGCTCAGTCAACTGGAAAATTTTGTGGCCAGCCGCAAGAGCGTTCCCAATTGATCCCCTGCGCGAGATCTGATCGCTCCTCCGGTTCAAGCAACAGGAAGTTGCGTCATTGAAATTATGTCTGCAGGTCATATTTGTTTACACAAGTTTGTGTGGCGCGTGATATCAGGGAGTTGACTCCCTGGTAATATGAGACTACGGACAAGCTGTGCTACAATAGTACAGTAGTCTGCGGAAGTAAGTCATTCGTTTGTTTTGATCTCGGGCCACCTTAATCCCCCGTTGTGTTCCCACATATGTTTTTGATCGCCTGCGCTCGGTCTGATCCTCCCCGAAGGCATGATCAAACTCTCAAGATCTGATCCGGGGAACGAGAGCGTTCCCACTTGCAAATTGATCCCCTGCGCAGGGTCAGATCCCGATCTGTACTGCTCGTACTCAAGTGAGAACACAATAGAAGGGTAGCAAGAAAGGAGAGGAATTGCGGAAATGCTTAAAGTTTGATGTGGTATCCAACGTTATCTGTTTAGGTGGCAAAAATGATGCCAAATTAGGACTAAATAACTAACTTGTTATTACGGACTTGCCTTTCCTCAAAACATTTCTAGAATCGCTTAACTTTACATAAATGTGAAGATAACTGAAACAACATTTATTTCTGCTGTTTTGTATCAAATTTATTTTCAGTATTTTACATTTGTATTGCAAAAAAGTGAAATAAGTGTAATGAAATAATGAATTTATTGCTGGCAAATAAGCATTATTCAATTTATCTGAATAAAATATTGACATGTTTGTACTTATAGAATAAATCAGTATGACGATGAACAAACATTACTTCTTTCCATTACGACATATCCCCAAATTTACGAAATAATTCAAATGAAAGTTACAATAAATTATAACAGTCGTATGACGTCATGAACTGATCCTTCTAGGTCAGTGATAAAATCAGCCCTCATCGCAGTAAGGTGTTTTGTAACTCTATGTAAGCACGAACTTCCTCACTAAAATCGAAATAGGTTCACTTACAAACATTGCTATTTGCTTTTCAAGTTTGCCGTTTTAAAGCATTTCCAACGACTTTTCAGGTCGATGATGTTTCCACTGTATAAACAATGTCGTCTACCAATTAACTTAATCGGTGGCATTTCTTTTTTCACTTAGAAGTTCTAAAACAATTACTATACCATTTTATCCATTCATCCCTAATTACTTTTGTTAT
Source organism: Holothuria leucospilota (assembly GCA_029531755.1). Taxonomy (NCBI): domain Eukaryota; kingdom Metazoa; phylum Echinodermata; class Holothuroidea; order Aspidochirotida; family Holothuriidae; genus Holothuria; species Holothuria leucospilota. Next base: position 55,129,834 of record CM055968.1, read on the forward strand.
TATTAAGTAGCATCCACAAATAATGAATATTCATGAACTTAATTATTGCGTTGTGATAACATTTTAAATTAACATAAAACCATATAATTTAAAAAACAATAACATTCACAGAATGGTCTTCCAATGTCCCCGCATGTCCAACTGTTCTAATACATTGTCTCATGTCACAATCAGAAAATATCTTACGATGCATATACACAAATCTTGTACGAATGGTTGATGTAATGAAACTAAACCAAATCAATTGCAATACAAAGAGTTGTCTAGTAATAATACAATCAAAAACTCGTTTTATTTAAAAAAAAACGCCTTTCATTGAACAGTATAACTATAAAGGCGACGATACTTGGTCAAGGTGTAAATTAGGGATCGACGCCTATTATTTCATTCATCTATAGCCTTAGTACAAGGTGGTTAAGTATAGTATGACCTTTCACAGGAATGTTAACACCATAACTGCAATTTTAGAACTTTAAGCTTTGAATTCATTCATTGGCTTATATCTTTAACTCAGCCTGGTGTAAAACATTTAAGGCGATAATGTTAGCTTAGCTTCTATTACATACACGGCATAGAAGAAGTAACCACCACATCACTGTAGCAAAGTTACTGTACGTGATCTGACAGCCTTTACAATACATGAATATTACACGACATAATATTATGTAGAATCATATCTAGTAATGGTTCGTTAATGACTGATGTTGATAACAAAGTATGATTTTGATACCTGGCTGTAGCAACATCCTGACCAAATCTGGTGGTCGCTTTCAAACATCAGTTAACCAATGTTCCATTAGTCCAAGATTCATTCATCATGCGAAGTCGGAGCAACTTTTGCATAGCAACCAGATCGTCAGCTTCTGTTGTTGTCTGCTACTAAAAGCACCACCGTCTGCTGACATTTTTTAGCAGAGAAAGTGTCAAAGAACCTACTTCTCAGTGACTACAGGTTACTGGCCAAAATAGCTGAACCAAACAATCTTCGAAGTGCAGGCTTTGTAGTTTCCTCTAGCACCATTATAGTAAGTCTATCTTCCACATACTAGACTCAGTATCTCAGAAACACCTACCTCGCGTGGCAGCGAGTTTCCTGTAAGGATACTTCAGCAGGCGGCTACTGCAGCTCCGGGCTTGACTCGGTTTCTCGAGTTCATTCTTCGTCCGGAAGGGGTACTATATATCTGATCACTTAAAAGCGTCGTTTCAGCCTCGAATCCCTTCTTTACGGCTTTCTTAATCTTTTTAATCTTTTTTATGATTCTTATCTTTTTCACCTTCTGTCCATTTACCACCACATCCTCGGTTAGGTAAAGCGTTGTAGTTGAAGTCGCAGGGGTGAGTAGATTCTTAGACATGTTGCTTGTTGAAGATGAGTTTTACTTCAAACAACAAGAGATGTTCTTACAGACAATCAGTTTGTTGATATTTTAATCAGTTCTCGATAATTTCACGATCAGTTGCTGTAGTTCTCTGTGGATTTCAACGATAAAAGATTCCACAAGAATATACCAGGTATAAGTTAAAGTCGTCGCATAAGAATTGGACTGTTCAGAATCTTTTTCCTATATCTTTTCGAACAAATGTTACAGGAAGATTATTTTCGGTCGGTGTCGATTCTGATCCAGATTCGACTTCAAAACAGGAAAATGTTTGAACTGCTTCTCTTTGTTTCTGCGTTCTTTATCCGACTGACGCTGTGAGACCTCGCCCAAATCAAATCTTCACGATGAAAAACCTTATTTTCGGTCAAAGTTCCAAAATGAAAAACACAGTTATCTGTTTTTCAATCAGTTGAAACGAGTAAATAGGTAGACAGGCGTTGTTTTGAGTTAAAAACCAAGACTATTTCTTTGCAACGTGAGCGATAGAAGTGCCGATAGAGAGCGAAATGATTTGTTTGCTGTAACAATGTGGTTGCTCCAGCCTATATACTGTGAGGTTGCTGCGCGCGGCTGAGACAATATTTACTTCATCACCAGGACCTTGTTGAGGATTATCTCCATAGCACCCGGTAAACAGCTTGACATTGGCCACACTAGAGTGAGTTTTTATTGTCCTGTAAGTAGAGAGGAGCTTGTGGTCAAAGTTACCAAAGCTGGCAATAATCTATGCAGGGATGCTTACCAAGTATACTTACTTGCCAGTGTTCTGTAGTGTGCAGGTATCTTTATAAACTTGAGAAACTATTCACTAAATTGTGGAATGAAATCTAGATGTATATAGGCCTACACGAGCGTGTATTTATAAAAACCGACAGTCCGTGTTGCAAAATGTGTGCTGAGGTTTGTCAGGCAAAACAATTCAACGACCGTGACGTCGAGTGGTTGCATGGGTCTATGGGAAACGCCCGGGATCATGCAGGGGCGATGCCCTCGGAACCCCTGGGGTATTTACAGAATCGTGAACACAAGAACGAAGCAATTATGGCCTATGCAATTATGATCTATTTCTTCAAATGGTATGTGATAAGCACTGAGCAATTTGAATTGAAAGTAAGACTTTTTCGATCATTTTCAATAGGGTGGAGAAAAACGGGTTTTCATTCTATGCAATCAAATAAAAGGAGCAAGAGTTGGTCAGCGGCGAAGATCTGATGTTCCCCCTTGGAAAATTTGGAAAAGAAGCCCGTACGTCCGATTCCCTGGACTATGTGGACAATGACATAAGTTCAGGCACGGATTTAGGGGGGCCGCCCCTTCTCTTCTTGCCGCCAAAAAAGGTGAAAGGGGGAAATAAAAGAGAAAAAGAAAGTAGAAAGAAAAAAGAAAAGACCGATGAATTAACAAAATTGTCTAAAAAACGTATTCTAAGTATATCTTTCTGCTGCAGGGGTGGGATGAGCTTCATTTCTTTAAAAATCCATTAAAGTGGAAAGTGGTTGACGACGAGAGTCTGGAGGGCGACACTTTGCGAAAACAGGTGACTGGCTGAGCAATGGTGCTAGTCTCCAAATCTTTGCACGTGGATATAATGGCAATGGCATATGAAGTGGGGGGGGGGGGGACGCGGCTTGCTGCATTGTACTAGTAAAAAATGGGGCTTGAGACGCCAACTTTTTGCCGTAAAGGCCTTTTAGGATGAAATTATAGACACTAAGCTGGCAGGTGACGTGCTGTCGTGCTTTGTGACACCGGTGCAGGCGATGAAACGCCTGCCCCCAATCATTTCCAAAAAAATTCAAAGTCAACCCAACAGGCGTTTTAGCTATAGATTTCTACAGGGGTAAAGTAAAGTGTGTTTTCGACTGAATTATGGATTTATTTTAGAAATTTCCTATCACAAATCGTTTGCAAACTATCAAAATTTTCACAAATTCTTCGCTATCTATGAAGCTTTTCGTCCTTTTAGCACTTGTTATCAAAACAACCTTAAACGTATCCTCAATATTCATAGGCAAGGGTTCTTAAGCAATTGTTTGTATGCATAGACATGATTAAAGAGGAGTACAGCATTTTAAGGGATTTCTTTTCGCCTCAAGTCTACCGTTTTCCGTGACATATTTTATGAAAATTAAAATCTTCCGAAGTATCAAATAGCAGACTCGGATTCTAATAGGTAGACACATTCTTGGGTGGGGTTGGGGGATTGATAATAGTGTCTCGATGCAGAGTCTGCATGCAACCGCTTTGTCACAAAAATGACTGTTTTTATGCAAACTTTCGGCACGCTTTGCGGGCATTCGTCATGGTTCGCGCTCTGTATCTTATGACCATTACTCTGGCAATGATCATATCGCGGAATATTATGCTGGTCAAACAATTTTCCGAAACCTAGGGGTAAATTTCCAACCATTGTGGGGACCGCCCGTCAAGAGGGGATTATAAAATAATTTAATAACATGAGTAGCCTGTGGTAACATTTGTAGTATGATGTGAAAGATTGGAAGTATGTATTTGTTGTTAGACATTTTTCAAAGTATTTTTACACTGGCAGCACGCACCGCGGCCACCCATTATTGGCAGATGGTGAATATTATAAAATTTACATGAGTTTTCAGTGCACGACCCTTTGGTTATTCTTACTCCCTTCTCGCTCACTCCCCCCCCCCCCTTATCGCACGCTGATTGTCTGAATTCTCATTCCACATGTTAGTATCACCATTTTATAATTACCCCAGAGCCTCCCTATGCTCGTCTCAGGTACCGGTACCAGCCTCGCAGGAGGCATGATGCCACAGCCAAATATCACTAAATAATGAATACTTTTAAGCATGTCATCACTTCAGTCTTTGCCAAATATAGCACCATTTTGCATCCAATCAACCCTACATAAACAAAACATGCTCAAGAGGGGGAGGAAGTTGTCACCCTTCCTTCACTTAGACCACACACCCTTCCCTTACACCCAACACCAAATGAGAACAATTCCGAGTCACTAAATTATGAGAATGTTGTAACATATAATCTGCTCGAAACTTTACAAAAAATAGCATAAGTTTGCATCTTAGCCACCTGAAATAAACAAAAAATTTATCAAAGGGGGAGGGTCAAGTTGTAAGGGGGAGGGGAACCTTTGCACAAAGGAAGGATCCACACCCGGTGCAAGCTATCGTATATACGTACATTCTCACTTTAAACCAGGGGCGGCGCCACAGGGGGGCAGGGCAGGCATTTGCCCCCCCTATGGTTTTTGACCCCCAAAAATAAAACTCTTCTAAATAACATTTTAAGACACATAAGTTTTGTAGGGGGTGGGGTGAGGTGAGGTGTAAAAGTATCATGGAATAAAGTATTGTCAGTGATACATTATCCGTCGCATATAGGACATTTTCGGTGTAAGTCCTCGAAAATTTTGCTCGCTTCGCGCGCCTTGTCTTCTCTGTCTAACTCATTGTACATCCGACCCATACTGCAATAGTCCTTCGTGCAAATATTTGGAATGTTCGAGTATAAACGCATTCATCATTTGCTATATAGCCTATCTTCATCCACCTCAGAGCTTACACTTAGGCCCCTTCTACACCCCAGAAGACCCGTGATTGAATTCTCTCTGAGGTTTTTGGTTTTTTTTTTTTTTTATTTATTTATTTTTTTTTTGTCGTTTAAGGGTTAATACCTAGTAGCGTAAACAATAGGGGGCCAAAATACAGTATACCCCCTGGCGAGATTCTGTGAAAATTGCTGTCTATTTGAAAACAAGCAAAACATAGTATTCAACACTAAACTGACTGATCTGAGTGATTAAAAGTTAATTCAAATCCGTACTTGACCCACGTATTTATCAATATTCTGTAAATTCTGGACTACGCGCGAATGTGGTATCTATTACGAATTCCATGGCTACCTTTACGACCGTGGCTCACGGAGAAGTAGGCCTGCATCATATTTTAGTGTGTAAATCCAGTACGCATGGACCTACCAGCACTAATTGTACACTTGTCCTACAAATGCAGTGACATGTCTGTAGTGCAATATTGTATCCATTACAGTGGCGGATCCGGGGGGGGGGGTCGCCGGCGTCCGGACCCCCCCTCAAATTTTCCTATGTGCCCTTTTTCAAAAAATGTTTTTTTTTCACATTAGCAAAATAAAAAAAAAAAACGAGACAGTTTCACAGGTAATGACAGTGTTGTCCAATTCCGAGGCCCCCATCCAGTATCGACCAATTCACTAGTCTAGCCATGTATCGCAGAAACTTTCGGCAATATATTTGACTACGGTAGCCTGTATTGGCGGCCTCGAAACCCGAACAGCGCAATCGTTTTACAGAGAATGTGACTACAGTATGTCTGCATGACAATCAGGCATTCTAATCACTTTTCGCTTGGAACCACGTGTGGCGTGCTTGGGCATTCAGATATTGCGTCATACTCACTAGCACCATTTTGCATCCAATCAACCCTACATAAACAAAACATGCTCAAGAGGGGGAGGAAGTTGTCACCCTTCCTCCACTTAGACCACACACCCTTCCCTTACACCCAACACCAAATGAGAACAATTCCGAGTCACTAAATTATGAGAATGTTGTAACATATAATCTGCTCGAAACTTTACAAAAAATAGCATAAGTTTGCATCTTAGCCACCTGAAATAAACAAAAAATTTATCAAAGGGGGAGGGTCAAGTTGTAAGGGGGAGGGGCACCTTTGCACAAAGGAAGGATCCACACCCGGTGCAAGCTATCGTATATACGTACATTCTCACTTTAAACCAGGGGCGGCGCCACAGGGGGGCAGGGCAGGCATTTGCCCCCCTATGGTTTTTGACCCCCAAAAATAAAACTCTTCTAAATAACATTTTAAGACACATAAGTTTTGTAGGGGGTGGGGTGAGGTGAGGTGTAAAAGTATCATGGAATAAAGTATTGTCAGTGATACATTATCCGTCGCATATAGGACATTTTCGGTGTAAGTCCTCGAAAATTTTGCTCGCTTCGCGCGCCTTGTCTTCTCTGTCTAACTCATTGTACATCCGACCCATACTGCAATAGTCCTTCGTGCAAATATTTGGAATGTTCGAGTATAAACGCATTCATCATTTGCTATATAGCCTATCTTCATCCACCTCAGAGCTTACACTTAGGCCCCTTCTACACCCCAGAAGACCCGTGATTGAATTCTCTCTGAGGTTTTTGGTTTTTGGTTTTTTTTTTATTTATTTATTTTTTTTTTGTCGTTTAAGGGTTAATACCTAGTAGCGTAAACAATAGGGGGCCAAAATACAGTATACCCCCTGGCGAGATTCTGTGAAAATTGCTGTCTATTTGAAAACAAGCAAAACATAGTATTCAACACTAAACTGACTGATCTGAGTGATTAAAAGTTAATTCAAATCCGTACTTGACCCACGTATTTATCAATATTCTGTAAATTCTGGACTACGCGCGAATGTGGTATCTATTACGAATTCCATGGCTACCTTTACGACCGTGGCTCACGGAGAAGTAGGCCTACATCATATTTTAGTGTGTAAATCCAGTACGCATGGACCTACCAGCACTAATTGTACACTTGTCCTACAAATGCAGTGACATGTCTGTAGTGCAATATTGTATCCATTACAGTGGCGGATCCGGGGGGGGTCGCCGGCGTCCGGACCCCCCCTCAAATTTTCCAATGTGCCCTTTTTCAAAAAATGTTTTTTTTCACATTAGCAAAATAAAAAAAAACGAGACAGTTTCACAGGTAATGACAGTGTTGTCCAATTCCGAGGCCCCCATCCAGTATCGACCAATTCACTAGTCTAGCCATGTATCGCAGAAACTTTCGGCAATATATTTGACTACGGTAGCCTGTATTGGCGGCCTCGAAACCCGAACAGCGCAATCGTTTTACAGAGAATGTGACTACAGTATGTCTGCATGACAATCAGGCATTCTAATCACTTTTCGCTTGGAACCACGTGTGGCGTGCTTGGGCATTCAGATATTGCGTCATACTCACTAGCTAGTGCTTTATGCAACATATTACTATTGGGTTTTAATATTGATTCCAAAAGGTCATTGCTAGTCAGTCTCTTGGTCTTTCAAAATAATGATCTGTTCACACTCCCTAAACGCTACATCTACGAAACCTTCCCTCCACCCTCTAGTATCCATCCTCTCGTGAACAAGAGAGAGTAGGTAAATATGTTTCGCTATGATATTTATAGTCTGGAATTACTCTCTTCTTTTATAGTGTTGACCTAATGATGGGAATAAAAGCCAGTCTTAGGTAAAGTCCACAGCCAAGAGTTGAACAGAAGTCACAAACGACGAATCGGTGTTTGTTTGATTTTAAAATTACTATATAAAATCACCACCAGGTCAAATAACGCCATGTCAGTCGGTTCAATTTTTTTGACGTCTTTGGACCGATGACCGGTTTGCTGTCGCAAATGAAAAGCAAACATTCGACTTCAGTCATCTGTTCTGACAGTGTTTTTGACAGTTGCGCCGCAACTTTATAGGGAACACAACATACAGTATTTTAACCTCCTCCCCCAGTCGAGATAGCGGTGCATGGCGCCAGGTGGGGGAAGGGTTCATGCCCCCCGTCTGGGAAGGCTGGCCCCCTATTGAAGAAGTTTAACAGTTTCGTAGGGGAGTCTTAGTCGAAAGTACGCAGCCTCCGACGACAACTAATCGACGGTTTACCTGTTTTTTGCCCTCAAGAGGATAATTTCTGTAATAAGAACCCAAAATTTTCGGCGCGCTACGCGCGCTGTAGAGTCACTCTATTTTTTTCAATAGTTCCATTCCACAAAGCAGGATAGCACAAGTCCTGCTCACCTTACCAAGTAACATATGGGCAGAATACATAGTTTATGTAAAGGTCGTAACTTTCATCCCATATCGCAAAGCCTAGTTGGTGTTCTCTTGTGTGTCATGCGGTACAGTCAGTTGGTGAGCGACTTACGGATCAAAGTTTGGCTATTTCATCGTGTAGTCCAGGTGTTTTCGATAAAATGTATGTTACACCCGATACGGTCTGCAAACCCTACAGTTCTTTCTTCGTTTCGTCATATGTTTTATGTGTAAGCCTATCAAAAAATTTCACCCACTTCGCGCTCTTTTCAATTTCACGATCCAGATTCAAAGAGCACTATCAGTGCGCAACTCGGATCAGGAAGTATTAAGTGATATAATGCAAAATATGCCTGCAATTACATGGGATAATGAGGCTCCCACATTCGCCCTTCTCATCATACCCTCGAAATAGGGAATGTCGGAACTTGGGGTAGCTGACATGGCCCGGCCCCCTGTTGGAAAAATTCCGCCGCCACCCATGGTCAGTTTACTAATTTTGGCTTTCATAAGGGTAATTTCTGGGATAAAACCCAAAACTTTCGGTACGCTTTGTCCACTCTTCTTCAGTTCAGTTATACTTGGTACAAACCCTCTCCCCCTTTTCAAGTTAATAAGTAGAATACATGGATTTATGTAAATGTCGGGAATTGAATCGCATTTCGCTAAACCTGGTTAACGCTCACTTGTGTCTGTCGTACGGTACGACTAGTGACTCGAGGAGGGAAGTACAATAAAGTTATGCCCGATAGGGCCCAACTGTCCGCTCAATTGTTCTATAAAGTGATATAAGCTTTAATTTAGTACAAATTCTTATAAGTGTAGGCTTACCCAACAAATTTTCGCGCGCTTCGCGCGCTTTGCAATTTCACCTTTTAGATTCTAGGTTTTGATTCCAAATTTTTTCATGTCTTTTGGTTTAAAAGTATCCTTTGTTTGTCAATATGCGGTAAGTTGTGTATTCGCTGACGTTTGTGGGAACCAAAATTTAACAAAAAATGAATGTGCCCTTTTTATGTTGGACCCCCCCTCAGAAAAGACCCTAGATCCGCCCTGTCCAACCAGGGGAGGAGGGGGGTAGGATTTTCACTTCCGTGTACATTGTTCAATCATGTCACAACAATCACAAAATGGTTAAATTGGTACGCAGGGAAGGTTATACCAGAGGAAGAGTAACAGTTCCGTGAAAGTGGGAAAATATATATAAGGCGTGTAACATATCTAGATGTCTTCAGTGCAATTTGAAAGATATGGAAAGGGCCATTTCTTGCGATCTGGGAGCTGTTTTGGCAAAAATTTTATCAGCGCAGTCCGCGCCAGCCAATAGAAATCATGCCACATATCAAAATGGCTTCAGTGCAATTTGAAAGGTCTGAGAAGGACCATTTAATTGCGATATAGAAGCACATTTTAAACGGTACGCTCCGTGCCAACCGTTAGCGGCACTCCGATTCTATACCGACGCAACCAAACGCCGTTCACACTCTCATGCCTGTCAGTCGTCACGTATCAAGTATCGTACGGTTCAAGACTGCCTCCAAGATCCCGAGAAGTGCCATTTCATGCAGTCGGGGGGGGGGGGGGGTTCTTTAGGACAAAAACTCTCTTCGCACCAAACTATAATGGCGCTCCGCTTCGATGGCAACTTCCATCTGTGCCCCTCCCCCAATAGCCAACACAAATCGCCGCCCTTGCCCGTTTGTTATGTAATCGTCGACAATAAGTGCAGCACAATTGGAAAACTGTAGTCGGCCAAAAGTAAAGAACGTTGGATTACTTACCTAGAAACTAGATTTCTCGAGAAAAATATGACTTCAAAAAATGCAAAATATTGTACCAGATTGCGTCTAGGGCTTCCTGGTAGTCGAAAAATCTTTCAAGTCACCCGCTCCCCTTAACCCCTTCCTCAGAACCGCGATCACTCATCTCATGCCTGGGGCGGATGCAGGGGGAAGGATGCAGTACGTTACCTATCCGTTCACTGTCAGTTCTATTCCTTTACGTTTCCGTTACTTATGCGTTAGTGTCCGTCGAACATTCGGTACAGGTACTGTACTTCTACGTTTCATCCGTTTGTTGTCCGGTAATGATCCGGTGGGCAAATAGCAATCACCGGAGACGAACGGATACTAACGGAGAAGTCCAGTATGAGAAACACACGAGAAAATGATAAAACGGAAGCTTACGGATAAGTAACGAATACATAAGGGGGACCTTTTTCGGTCGACGTAATGTCCATGTTTTGTGCATCATTTGTTCAAAATCTCTCGCCGTTCCCGGCCATGAAACGAAGTCGGCGGAGGAAAACATGAGACTAAACGGATACTAACGTACATCAACGTGGTGCCATTTTGGGTCTTCGTTTCCTCTCCGTTATTGCAATCCGGTGAGGTGTAACAGGCGCTTGAGACTGATGTGTGTTATAGTACGGTATCTCCCTCCCTCCTCCCTCTCCCTCCCTGGTGACGCCATCCCAACCAATTATTCATACACCTCTGCCTGTGAATCCATTCTTAAGGTTTAAGTCCAAATTTTACATAAATAATACTGCAATAAAATAAATTTCAATCAGTTTTGTCTCTTATCCCATACATGCACGTTTCATTTTAGGAGTTAAAAGTGGACCTAAAATGTAAAATTATAAGAATATATACTTTAGACGTTGGAAACGAATTTCACTCATCCAACTCTCATTTTCATAGCTCACCCTGTTGCTGAGATATGAAAAGTTAAAGTTTATTCACTTTACTTGAAATAGTCGATTGCGCAATAATTTGTGATGATCTTCTTGTAAAGCTCACATTACTTGCTTTTGTTTCCTTTTGAAATTGAAATGTTTATATAACCTTGCAAAAACTACTGTTGTACGGAGAGGTTTTGTACAGTCAAGTCACCCTGTAACAGTTAGAAAGTGATCACATTTTGGCACAAGGTGCAGAGGCCTTCGAAAACATAAAGAAAACAAAGAATGTAATTTGAGTAGTACAAGAATGACATTACAAATTATTGCGCCATCTACCATTTTACTTGAATAAGCACCAACATTTTATATATTTCAGCTCAGGAATTCCTGTAAAGATGGCAGTTAGACCATTTGGATTCATTTTTCAAGCTTTGTAACATATGTTTTTGAATTTTTAGCTTAAGGTACACTTTAAATTTAGCTAAACTTTGGCAGTTCTTTGTAGACCCCCCCCCCAAAAAAAATGCATTTTCTATGCGCGTTTCTTTTAATATAAAAAGTTGATTTAACCGTATTTTCAAAGCAAAGTGAACTCAAAGCAAGCTGGAGTGATTTCACATTCTCACATTGATGAGCAGTTCTCCCTTTTCTGTGCCTTTCAATCGTTTTGACTTACAAATCCTTAAGGGTGCAATTTGCAAAATTTCAATATCTCCTATGCATATTACGTAATGATATCATACGATTATGAAGGACACTAAATCGGATTTAAATTTAATGATATACATAAATCAGTATAAATCAGCATAAATCAGTTACTTTAGCTTGCAAATTTGGGTACATCATTGGTTCAAAAACTCGAAAAACTATAGGTAAAAATTTAATGTTATCTCATAAGAGTTATGATTCCTCTCCCTTTTTGCGTATAACCCTTCCTCAGTGATTCGGCTTTTCTATAAGCAGGAAAAAAAATCACATGATGAGGATTAATTTTTTCTCATTAATTAAGAAATTGCAGACATGAGATCCATATTTCAAGGATGAATACATACAGTTTAGAACACTCGGGAAGTGCCGTTTCCGGCCATCTGGAGGGTTTGCAAAGTCAAAACTTTTCTTGAACGCTCAGAGCGAACCGATGGTGGCACTCCGCTTCGAAATATGTATTACCATTTTTCATAGATTTATTTTTTTTTCCTTAATTGAGAAATTGCAGACATAATGATCCATATTTCAAGGCTGGGTACATGCAGCTTAGAACACTCGGGAAGTGCCATTTCCGGCCATCTGGAGGGTTTGTGAAGCCAAAAATTTTCTTGTACCCTCCGCGCCAACTGATGGTGGGGCTCCGCTTAGATGGTCTTGCTGCACTCAGCTCCCCCCCCCTCCAATATTTTTTTTCGTTCCGCCGAGCCTGCTGCACAGTCGAAGCGTCTTATTCAGTGAGGGGCTGATTTTTACTAACAGACAACCAACCCTTCTCACAGTTCTTATTTATTTTAGAAAAAACTTTTTTTTGAGAGAGAAAAATAAAGTCCCAGAAAATGAAAACGCCAAAAATGCAGGTTCTGACACGGGGGGGGGGGGGGGGAAGGGTGAGGCTCCAAACAATAAAGCTGGGTTGGAGCATGCTTTGCCCCCCTATCGAAAAACCCTGGCGCCGCCCCTGCTTAACACCGACTCTCAGGGTTTATATGGGAATGGGCTTACGACTGTACGATTTCTTCTGTGCTGCCTCTCCCGTCACCAACTCCTGGCGGCGCCACTGATCGTTTGGACTACTGTGCCCATCACCCAATTTACAAATCTCCTGCCAAAAGTATACTAGCGACAAACAGTGATGCCAACACGTCTTGCATGGGCGCGAGTGCATACCTTACGATTTCCAAATTAAAATTTAAAAATGATCCCAAAGCCTACTAATAAAAAAAAAAATCTACAGGCTAGATGGGGTGAAATGTTTTAAGGGATGACTAATTGTTTTTCTTTACAAATATTTCACAAACTACCTTACCTTTCGGGGCTTCAAACTTTAGTTCCATTCTTTTCCATGTTTTTCTTTTATATGATCTCAAACGTTTTAGCTTCATTCAGCAATCATTGCGTAGCATTTATGCTCTTCTGCATGGGCGTGATTATATAAGAACAAAGTCTGTAACTTGTGAAGAAGGGCCTTTCTGCCTTCTTCTAGTTTTCAAACGAAAAAACAAAACATATTTCAAGCAATGAAGTGTTCTCTAGCGGAATACAAAGCACTGATAAATCAGACTAATCTTCCTGACAAAACTATTTTGGTTACGGTGGGGAACTGAAGTGTCCCAAAGTACTGCTTGAAAGCAAATTTTACACGACAAAAAAAAAAAAAAAAAAAAAATTAAAGGTAGTTTTTCTGCGCGCTTTGCGCGGAATTGTCACCCCTTACGTCTCATACCCAACTAACCTTATAACGAAATTAAAACACTCATTATGACAGAAAAACATTTTTGAAACCTAAATGTACATGTAACGCTTAACGATAAGGTCCAAATTTTGAAATAGGCTCAGATTTGTCCTGAAACTCACGAGGTTCCCTTATAGTAACCACATCGAATTCATAAAATATGAAATGATATAAAACCTCCTTAACAGAGTAACTGTGGCCAATTTTTGGGGTGTGTTAATATTTAATATTGCCAGAGCTTGCGAGGTTTCTGTGCATGCGCACTTACTCTTCGCACTTGTGGTAAGCCTTTGTCGCACTTGTAAGCTGCCGGTAACAAGACTTTGCTCACTCAGAGGGAAATCCAACAAAACTTAACTCACTACCAGCCTAAAATCTTAACATTTCAAGTTTTACAAGGTATGGGAAGGGAAGGGGGGGGGGGGTTGTTTAAACGTTACGGTGAACGAAATCCGGCCCATGTGCCTCATCAGTTGCACTTTTTGGGACATGAACTATAGGAAGTCAAATAGCAACGACTCTCTTAATGAACATACACATATATGCATGGGTGAGCAAAGTTTCAAGCTATTATTTCAGGATCTTGTCAGGCTGCATTGGGAATATGCATCTGCTGTTTGGTAGCTTAATAATCAACGGGACATTTGCGTTACTGAAAACGCTCAGAGGAGGACAACTATAGGTTGATTCCATCCTAAATTAAGGGGCCTAATTTAAATGGTACACAGAAAAGTTACAAAGCTGCTAACTATAAACTCTAAAATATCGTGGACTAAGAAGGGATATGATTGAGGGTTTTAAAATTGTATCGGGTGTGTATGGCAGAGATGTTACTGAAAAAAACATTTAGTTACTCAAATTTAGCACAACCATAGAAATAAAAGTAAGGGAGAATGACGTCTGCCGATCTGGACTGAAGCCATTGATATGGCTAGGCTGTACGGCAACAGAGCACCTGCACGTAATACAAATATCACGTCATTGCTTTTGCCCCATGTATTGGCAAGGTATTACAAGTTTTCAAGTTAGGAGTATATAACAAAATAGTTAAGGCACCATAACTTATATCTGTTGTAAAAATTACTCCTAATCTTTCGAAAAACGGATAAAATAAGCTATAACTTCTGCAGCAGAACGCACACTGTACGTACGGAGACACACCAATCAACCACAACGAAAGCACCCTCACAGTTTTCGTGGCTTCACCCATTGTGTCAGCGGTCTCCCTTACTTTTATTTCTATGAGCACAACACAACCGTGGTCATAGTTGGAAGTTGCTCCAATAGTTTTGTAGACTCAACATAAGGAAATTTAGTTTTGACAACTAGAGTGGTTGATGTTTGGCAGTGGCGTAGCCAGGAAAATTTCCATGGGGGGCGCTGGGGGGCTAACAAAATTCATGGGGGGGCTTGACCAAAAATGTTGCAAAGCTTATTAGCCCGTAAGTTATGAAGTTGATGGTTTCCAGACACCCGGGCGTCCGCCTATGACGTCACGCCCTGAGCCTCCGCGCAGGCGCAGCCAGTCGCTGTGTGCCCCGTCAAGCCCGGGTGCCCCCGGCGCCTATATGGAGAGCCAAATCGGCAGCAGCTCATGCATGAAGGGCCGCATGGGAGATTGAACGTCGAATGCGGACTGTCCTCGGCGGCTGGAGAGCGCCGTACGCTAAGGGTCAATAACGCTGCCGCTTTCACTGCTCTGTGACATGGTCACCCTCATTGACTCAACGCAGCTGGGTTGCCAGCAGTTTTTTCCAGGGGCACAGATTTTTTATTTATAGTGCCCTGTCCTGATGGTAAAATGGTAAACCATGCCATCCATGACCCACCTTTCAGTGAAAATAACCGATTACACTGAACTCCATCATACACCAAACATACACCAAACAAATCAAGCAATCTAGATTCAAAGTTGCTTCTATAAAGTATAAGGAGACCGAATGACAGGAATACTAGAAAAATATATTTTCAAAATCGCATGTCATAAAAACATGTCCTCTACAACCTATACAGGTATTTTGGCAAGATATGGAATGGATACACATTATAACAACTAGTCTTTAGTGATGATTCATTAGTCCTATGTGATAGAGAATAATCACACCGACATGATGGATACTGCCACACCACTCTTTGAATACGGTCTACATTTTGAGAATCCATCCATCGCGCTCAAACCTGTCATACCAGAGCTGGAAATTATTCACACCGGCTTTTATTTCAGCATTCGCAATCACATGACTTAGAGGCGGAGTGTCTAGAGAGTCCTGTTCTGTAAACAGTATGAGACCCACCTTCCAGTGAAATAAGAAATGACAGTGCAACTCCAATTCCTCCGCCGTATCCAACAAATCAAATCAAACTACATAAAAAAGTTGCAGAAGATTGCATGACAGGAACACAAAAAATATTTATATATATATATATAAAACCTCTACTCTATAGAAAAAAAAAATATTTACTCACTCTGAAACATATATTACATTTTCATGAATAACGTTCAACTGCACGATTTTGGAATGGAATGGATACACACACACATGTATATATATAATATATATATATATATATATATATATATATATTATATATATATATATATATATATATATATATATATATATTACAACCCTCCCTTACTCTTGAGTGATGATCCATTAGTCCTTTGTGATGGAGAATAATAACACCCAGAAGATGAATACTGTCCCACCACACATTGAATAAGATCTTGAGAAAGGTTCAAAACCGTCACTCATACCAGAACTGGAAATCTGTCCTACAATTCTTTTCTTAATTTCAGCATTTGTATCTGCCTTCTCAAGACTGAAATGCAGATTGTCTATATAGTCCTGCTCTGACATTTAAATGGTAAACCATGGTACCCACTTTCCAGTTCCATAACAAAGGACAGTGCAACTTCAATCTTATCAAGCAAACTACATCCAAAGTTGCAGACACCTAAGAAGATCGAATGAAAGGAACACAATGAAAATACACTCTAGTTTCACTATGAACAGTAGACCAGATGTTTTTATCCCAAAGTCTGTTAAAGGTTGATTAAAAGTACCAATGTTTAACTTCTTTACCATCCCAAAATCTGTCCTGTGTGTATTTTAACCAGCCCCAATTTAGGAATCTTTACCACGAAGATTTGAACCAACATTTACCCATTCTCCCTGCATTGAACAAAAACCAGTAAAGTTCTTTTCTATCACCCATCAGGTGAGCACACTAGTGGAATTGAGGTTGCAAATGATTCGTAGAAACTAGAAATCCGTATTTTTGATCGAGTGGAAAGCATCAGCATCGCTCTGTGCAGACAGTCACGCTGGGTGGACTTCACCAATTCTCGAATCTCGAAGTCGAAGCATGTGTGTCTCCACACCGTGATCGTGATTTCACTTTTTCCGTACTGGAATCCAAATTTTCCTGAAATCGCCAAGTCGGCTCGGCATTTCCCGAAATTAGGCATTTTTGTATTGCAATAATTTCTCACCCACATTCATTTGTTCCGATTCCCGCACAAGAACTCAGCCAATATAGCACATGCATTGCATTGGCAGGAGGACTGGAGAGGGGTGAGCTGTGAAAATCGCATTCCCAGCGCCAGAGCGGGAACTTCCCCGTATTTCATTGTTCCTTATCAACTCAATCGAAATCGTAACTGAAAAAAGACATCTCGATGATCTCGCGGGAAATTTCGATCCACGGATTGTCGTGAGAAGTGGAAACACTGTCTCGAAGTCAGAAATCTGCCAGTTTTACAGCCGCTACTGTCTGCTAGGACTCCGAGCGGAAACCCGGCAACGACGGAGGGGGGGGGGGGTCATTCTTCACATTACCCTTTTCAAATTGCTATTTCGTAGCACGGTGCTGGCCACTCAGTCAGTCAGAACTGGTCTGGTGGGCCTAGCCCCATTTGCCAATAACTGTATTTTTTACGTGCCCCTGATTTCCAGTGGGGGAAGGGGGGGCGTCTGGGAGGGCGTGGGATTTTGGGGGGGGGGGGGCCGTGTGCCCCCCAAGCCCCCCCCCCCCCCATAGCTACGCCAGTGACGTTTGGAGTGGCTTACTGGAGAGTGTAGTTTTAGCAATTTCTGTCATTCAGTTTGAACGGGCTTTGGATAGACTTTGGGCTGGCCAAGAGATGTATGACTACACGTTTTTGCTTAAGTTTAACATGACAGTCACCTGCAGCTCTGATTGCCACATTTGTTCGATGTAAAGGACTATTGAAGAGGACATATAGAGGTCAACGGGCCTGCGTCCCGCCGCTGAGGTTCCTGTATGACTTATTTATTAATTAGGTCCCTGTTAAATGGACTTTATGAGTAACATTTCTAGCTTTGGTACTGCTCACTATATGATACCGTATAGAACTCTCCATCCATGGATTGCAGGCCAAGCTCCTGCACAATCACTGAGGTTTCATTAGACAAAACAGATATATAATCTCATTAAAAGAATAGAGGATCAAACGATCATCAAATCAGGGACTATTTATCTTGCAGAGGATTTTTTTTTTTATTTTCCATATCATCATTACAAGTTTAAAGCCAATCACATTGTTTCACTCGTGACAAGAGCAGGGGTGACGACAGCATATACCCGACGGGGGACCAAACTTCTCGAGAAGGGGGGGGGCGGGTTCAGCGGTAACCGAAGCCCCCAAAAGGGCGAAGGGTTGCCGAACTAGCATGTGTAAAATTTCCAGGCCTTTCAAGGGGCCGCTTCTTTGGTTTC
This sequence comes from Holothuria leucospilota, assembly GCA_029531755.1. Lineage (NCBI taxonomy): Eukaryota > Metazoa > Echinodermata > Holothuroidea > Aspidochirotida > Holothuriidae > Holothuria > Holothuria leucospilota. The sequence continues at coordinate 55,147,929 of CM055968.1, forward strand.
TATTGAAGAAAATAAGAAAATTTTGGGGCTCTCTAGAGAAAATTTGAACATTTTGGATCTTAAGAGAGGGAAATTGGAAAATGTTGGGTTTTTATTGAATGATTTACACTAATTTACAGGAAAATTAAGTAAATCGTCGGGGTATCTGGCCGTCGTCAGAGACTACATATTTTATCGTACTCATTACCGCACGCTGATGAAATTGGAATTTTCCCGACGAGGGACAGCCTTCCCGAATGGGTGAGGGATGATAGCCACCACCTGGCACCACCACTCTAGAAGCACGAGGGTGATGTGCAAACTGAAGTTAGACACAGGAAGAAAAAGTTAAGGTTGGGATGATTGTCCAGTATGGACAGAGCGAAGCTAGAGTTCCCGCCAAGGTAGTGTCAGTGTTCCTCTTGCGGTAGACCATGGTTTTGCAGAGTCAGCTGGTCCCCCCTTTATGTGTCACTCCTGCCCAAATAATCCTTCCATTCACTTTTCAACCACCCCTTCCCAGTGAAAAATTATCGCTAGACTCTAGGGGTCAAGGGTCAAGAATCAACACCACAAACAAGGGTTTGAGACGGAGCCCTAAGAAAGTTTGGGTTACTTGCAAAATTATAATGGATATCCAAATGAAGAATCTAGGGCTTCTGAGACTTATTGACAGATACATCAAAGAACCCTTGTGCAGTATGAATGAATATATCTTTCATCTTTCCAGTGGTGGGGATGATGAATCTTGGGGGTTGTCTCTAAGCTCCCTAATTGGGGCTTAACCATTTCAATCGGCCATCCTTATCCCGGACAGATAACCCAATAAACGAAAACGTATGGTAGTAGGTAATAGGGAAGAACACTGCGGCTGTACTAGATATAACTGTCCCATGATTATAATGGATTAAAAAATATCTACAAGATTTACCTGCATGTATGTGACGTACGCAGTCTTGTGACATACAATGTTGCCGAAACTCAGCTTTTTCTGTTGACCTAAAAGTCTGCAGTCAATATTTCGGTTGGGTCTGTAACTCATATTGTTCATACGTACGTTAGAAAACAAAGAAATGAATATAAATGCAATGAAATGTGTATTCAACTCCTGAAGTCTCTGAAAGACTAAATCTGGTACACAAAGTTAACTTTATATACTGCACAGATATACAAATAATGAATGTTTATGAGTGTGCTGCTGTGTAGACCTCATTTGTTTTCCATAACTGGACTCAAATAGTAACTTCCGATAAAGAAATTCAGGCCCGTAGCCAGGCCGGGGCACGAGGGGGCCGTGCCCCCCGTATGGACCACTGCGTCCCCCTGTACGGAAAATCGATCGAAAATAAAATTTTAGTACATGTAAACGGTGGCCCTGGTATTACACCAAGCGATTTGTAACCATGAATGATCCCTAAAGGAGTTTAATAATGAACGTATTTTGTTCTCTGTAACATTTTTGTTCTAAAATTACAAAAAATTTTCCCGCGCTACGCGCGCTTTCATCTTCAGTTACATGTAGCTTTAACACCCGTTTCAGATATGTTGGCTTAATTTAAAAATGTACAGGTTCCACAATTAGGCTATTGTTCTTTCGTGATGGTGTGATTCCCGGAAAAAAAACACAAAAAACTGAATCCGTAAAGAGTTCCATCCTCTTTCTCTTACGATCGGGAAGATTCTTTATTCAGACTCAACGTCATGATAATCATTTTTGTATGAAACGTTCAGTGTCTCAATGTCCAGGGGTGGTGGAAGGGGGCATCCCCTCGCGACCAGTCGTCCGGCGTCTTGGTTTTGTTCTTAAAGACAGACACTCATCACCGCAAATACATTTTGGATGAGAGGAAGCAAAATTCTCAATCGGTCATAGGTGAATGCTCTTTGATTGACATCAAAGCTCACAATACACACCATGCGCAGAGAATGTTCTGGTTACATATTATGGACTTGTATGCCCTTAAGCAATAAACTAGGTTTGTGTCTGCACAAGGAGGGGCTCAACACACTTTTGCAAGGAGTATATTAGTCGGGAGGATTGGAACTCTCTAGGACGAAGAGGGGCAGATCCTTCCATAGAAACCCAAATCTTCTAATTTTCCTTAAAAAGAACCGAATATTTTCAAATTTCGCGTTCGGTATCCAATCTGTAACCCATTGCTTCTGACGGGGCTTCGGATTGCTGGACCTCTTAGGGGAGCTTGGTCCCTTCGTCGGGCTTATCTTTCCACCACCCCTTGCTGAGTCTGTATGCAGATTTTACCGTGGTGAATAAGTTTCCTGCAAAATTTCGGCGCGCTTCGCGCGCAATTCTCACAAGCGAAGTAATATCACCCATGAACATTATTAGTACAAAAATTCAAGTAAACTCTTCCAGCCAAAACTAGGTGAAGGCTGAAAGTTAGATCCCGGACATCAAGGGGCTTTTTTTGTAGTAATCTAGTACCTTGAGTAACATTCGCTCCGCGAAGACTATACTGCTTGAAGCTAAATTTACTCGTACCAAAAATTTATTCCAAAATTTACTTTTTCTGTTTTTTTTTTCATGCAAAATTTCGTTCAAAGTAGAAATACGATAATGACCATCTGAATTGTGAACTGTGAAGACATTGGTGTGCTCTCACTGTCATTCAAAGTCCTGCTCAAAGCTCCATGCTGGTGTTCCCATATTGTTAATTCGCCACATTTTCGGGGAATTTCCCTCTGGGTCCTAACAAAACCATACTGGATCACACCAAGCCTGCCTAATGGCAGCCCCTGGTCCCGCCTCGCCGTTCGCAAAGTACTCAACCGGCTTCACCTGCGCTTGCTGAGCTGAAGATATATCGTGATTATAGTCTTGTTCCCTTCACTTGTGGAGAATTTCTACGTCTCTGTATTGCAAGCGGAGGGAAAAATTTCCATCAGAAGAGTGAAATTTTCGCGCGCTTCGCGCGTATGTGCACACGTAAAACCGATACCTTTAAGCTATGTGCGGTAAGCTTGAGATATAATCCCCCGTAGTTCCGGCAAACTATAATCATGTGGTGGCACTACTGACAACAAACATAATCTTCTTCGGTGCCCCTCTATGAGGTGTCTGTGCCCCCCATATCAGAATTCCTGTCATTCCAGGGCCACCGTTTACATGTACTAAAATTTTATTTTCGATCGCTTTTCCGTATAAGGGGCACAGTGGTCCGTACGGGGGGGGGGTTCGGTCCCCTCGTGCCCCGGCCTTGCTACGGGCCTGCAGTATTAGACCTCCGAGTCAAATCATGTAGTTATTAACTATATGTGCTTGGAACACAAGTAGGCTTTACGATGATTTGGGTCAGTGACCCCACCCCAGGGGAAAGGACGCTTACCGCCTTGGTTTCATAAGAGAAGGTTGCTTCATTTGTATCTGTTCTTGGGAAATGTGGTCGACCTGCCCAGCCAATCGCCTTCACAGCAGTTTAAACAACCATCATTTTGTTAAGCAACTTGACTTTAAGTTCAGGATTTTGTCTTAAATTAATTGTGGCTCAGAAGGCCGAAAGCGGCGCCATTCTTTTCCTTCTTCAATGTTTTTTTCTGCCTTTTCTGTATTTCAGGTTCATCTCATCATCTTAAGTTTAGATAGTTATCCTGATGGGGGCCGACCAGGCAACCGCCCACCCGATAAGAACTCACGTCAGACGACATCCCCTTCCTATTGGGTGTCACAACGGGCCCGGGAGCCACATGTCTCACTGGGATTTTCGAGTGTCAGCCGTGTTCCTGGCAATGCATGGGCGTCAATCCTGTGGGACAGGACGACACGTCCCCCACATTTTGGATATACACCCATTGACTTAAGATGTTTACACAGTAAATTTTTGACAGAAGAGGCCCGGTGCCTCCCCCCCTCCCACATTCGAGTAAAGATTGACGCTACTTCGGCAATGTGTTCACAAAGGGACTGGTAAATACCAACTGCAAGACACACAAATACGGAGTTAGGTGGAGCATTGTTCGGAAGTAAAGCAAGTGTGTACATGCATGCTATGCGTGTTAAAGGCAACAGCCAGGGCTACGGTACTACAATGATGCCAGCCGCCATTATATATCAACAATCCCCGTCAAAATGAAAAAAAAATCGCACAAGTCAAGCTTACTACAGATTTTTACCAACCCCACTCTTCCCCCTTTAAATGTTGTGCCCTGTATTCCATTTTCAACAGTTCTGAGTCAGCACTGAACGGGGCAGCCGGGGTTTGTTTGATTTACTTTTGTCGATGATTCAGTCCCCGCCGAAACAAATGAAACCAAATCACCAACACTGCGACAAGTTACAATCACTCAACATTTTAACCAAACCCCCTCTCCCTTTAAATGTTGTGCGCTGTTCCATTTGCAACAGTCCTGAGTCATATTGAATGGGGGAGCTGGGGTAAATCCGACCGTAGACAATTGGGCTGGAGTGAGATAACCCATCTTTTATCCATAAGGAGGCTTTAACTTTAAAACTGACAATCAAGAGTCGTTCTTCTGTACACCTTCCAACCCTCTTGTACTCTGAGAAATTTACAGACATCACATATCACTCCCCCCCCCGCAGAGATTTTGTCTCCTTATCTGCACTCCCCTCCACAACGGCTACCAAACCTGAGATGACCCATCACAAGCTTAAAAATTAGGCCCTGTTGAAGTGTGAACCAATGCTGAGGACAGAACTCTTTTATTCCAAACACTTAAATCGAGCCTGCCTCAACCTCGGAATTTCTCCGCAAAATAGCAATAATACCAATAGCATTTTGTTGTTGCAAACAAACACCCATAATAGTAAGATAACGCAGGACTATGCAAACTCAAATGATCAGTTTCTTGGGGGCAACAATAACTGCACGCATCAGAAGGCAAATCTTTAAACTTCTGTACAATTGCAAAAATGCATCCTTGTCTATTTCAGTTTTGCAGATCGTGACCGTGTGCAATGCTGACATCATCAAATTGTCTAAAATGAATCTGGCGGGTTACTGTTCAGCTGTTAGAGGAAAGACTACATGGCATTGCTTATAGTTACAGATTTGCATCATCGGCGTAGATAGGGATATCCTCCAACATTTGAAGTTGGTGGCAGATTTGCCCCTGATTCCCCCAACAATTTCTATCCCTAATACACTCTCTCGCACCTGTTTGCTCAGTTGGGGATCGGATAGTGTGGACAAGGCTTCTGAGTAGTTCTTCTTCCTTCTCTCTACCGCCAAAAAGAAATTGAACTATTCTATGCGCTTTTGTGGGCCACAGTCAAGCACAGTGCCGCTAAAGAGAAAAGAGCAACAGAAAAGACATCCAAACTCAAAAATAAGATAGATTGCAAAGGTACACTTTGTAAAATAAGCTAGTTCACTTTATTTGCACTGAGTTTTTCACTTTTATAACAACATATAAAATTACCACATATTCACCATACAACCACTTTTCAAACAAAACTTCCAGAATTAATCGTCTTCTTTCAAATCATAACTTTTGCCTTCATTAGATCCCTATAATTGCCCCTTCTCAAATGACTTGTTGCTGCTTCATAGAGCACACCTTAAGCAACTCTTCGTAAATTATACTTTAAGACATGGCCGTACTGGCCGGGGGCTGGGGAGGGCCGCCCCTAAATGTCAGAAACTTGACTAAATCGGGCAGATATTTTGTCTCAGTCGGGCGGAAAATTGGGCAGTTAAATTAGGTCTGGAGTCAGGCAAATATCACAGCCCTCCCTGAGAAAACAGTCCCGTACGGCCATGCTTTTAATAGAGCGAAATAGACACAAAATATTAAGCCCCTGCAAATACATATAAGATTGTAGGTGATAATTGGATACATCATGAATGGTACTATCGTAACTTGTCTATTAAAGACAGACAGTCATCACCCCAAAGTATATTTTCAGTGTATGTATATCAAAATTCTCAGTTGGTGACTGCTCTTTGATTGACATCAAAGTTTGAAAATTTGAAAGATGCAGAGTAGCTCACATTCCACACAAGGCAGAGAGAGTACTTTTATTACATTTTATAGCCTTGTATGCTCACCAGGACATGGCCTTAAGCAATAAAACAGGTTTATTCTTGCACAAGGAAGAGCCTCATACAGTTATGGGAGGAGCTAGAAGATGCATAGTTGGGAGAATTGGAACTGTCTGGGATCATGAAAATTCCCCTTTAAGGCTGCATATTCCAAGTGAACGGTTTCCTTGATGTGGATGTTTTTTTCAATTTATTATGATTAATAATAACATATGGTAATAATAATGCTTCCATCATGGGGTGGTCTGTCCGCACGGGAGTTTACCCCTCTTCTGCTGTTGGTCTGAGGGGGCACGCCAGGCCAATGTCATAACGGTTTGCTTCGAAGAACCCCTTTAAATGAAAGATCATGCACGCAATTTGCCTCGGAATAAAATTTTGGTTGTTGACACGGTGATGAAAATACACATAGACTTTTATGCATTAAAATTGGTAACACTTTTTCGGACCCCCCCCCCCCCAGCTGTCATTTCCAACACCGCCGGACGGGAGGGGAAGCAGGTTTTACTAAGGTGCCCCTCAAGATATTTGACTCGAAAATTCAGTTAGTTTGATATTCTATACCCATAATGTCTCCTATACCCCACCCCACCGATCAGTCCGTCTGAAAGTGAAGCTAAATGTACGATAATCTGTACACATTTAACTACCGTATATCAGAATCCTTGTTTGGCCCACCAAAAATACAATAGCTCCCTCCTCCTGATTCTATGTATGATATTAAAATTCGACGTTCATAGTTGTCCAAAGTTGTAAGTCAGTCTGTTTTCCCTAATTGTTGTAAGTCAATTTTAATAGTCAGTTGCATTTTGGAAGGGTCCTACGTAAACAGATGAAAGGGAGAAAATATCCTCCAAACCCTGTAGCAATACATTTCATTCCTACTATTTCAATTTTTACCAATCTGAAAGTTCTTTTTTCCAGAAATACCTCCGGCTCATTTCAATGTAACACGATGTATTGTGAAGTTGCACATTGCCTCAGAGTTCATTTGTTACCCTTCATAATTTAACTCTATTTATCCATATTTAACATTTGATACTATTTAGAAATTTCTGAGTACTGTTCGTATGTTTCTTGTATAAAAACTGTGAAATGTATAAGTTGTAGGCAACAATGATTACATATTTTATAGGCGTAGGAAGCTGTATTTGACGGGGGGGGGGGGCGCTAGGCTGAACCTTTTTTTCGGACCCCCTCCCCTTGGTAAGTCTTTGAATATTTGAGTGTACTTAGATGCAACTTGGTGCAACATATTAAGCAAACATCAAGGAAAGTTACTGCAAATTTTGGAAATTTTTACAAAGCGAACAAGTAAGGGGTTTTCGTCCTTGAATTGAGGAGGCACATCTTCCGCACCAAAAATATTCCACTGGGGGACTTTATCCCCCAGCCCCTTGCAATTGCTCCCTACGCCTATGGTGAATTTCTTTGATTTCCGAGTTATTAGCAGATGAAGTTACTACATTTGTAACCTGAAGTGAACTTGAAGCAAGCAGTAGTCGTGCCATTTGCTCACAGGAGCAGTATTTCTAATATTTTTTCAATCTATTCTCTTTCACCTTGGCAAAGAGGGGAATATAGTTTCCTATGGGGAATGTCAAGTGTGCAAAATCTTGCCTGTATTTCTCTCATGCATTCACATAATGAAGACATGAGATTATGGAGGAGGAAATTGGTCACAAAGTTTAAGACGAACAAAGCAGTACGTGTTGATAAATGTGAGGTGATGATGTCACACGTGCTTGCTTCACTTTCACTTTTGAGTTAAAATGTGATAACTTCATCTACCGCCAGTACCAACTACTCCCTGACAACTGCAATTAAATATTGAATGCAAATTTTACCTGAATGCTTATATCATGGAAGTACTGCGGTACCTACGAGGTAGTACTTCCATGCTTATATCATGAAGTACCCGTCTACACATTAGAACTAAATTTTAGCTTAATGCATTCCTTTAATTCAAGACAAGGATTCTGTCTTGCTGGTAGCAAGGACAGAACATTCTACCAGCAGCGGACTGTTGCAATATGGCACGGTCAGCAGGCGCGGATCCTGACATTTCGAAAAGGGGGGGGGGGGGGGCTAAAAGCTCCCTTGAATATTCTCCTAGATTAACATTATGCTAAGTTTCACGTATTTGTTATTGTTCATGTGGCGAAAAAGGGGGGGGGGCTGAGCCCAGGAAAGCCCCCGCCCCCCATGGATCCGCGCCTGGTCAGATGTACATTTAACGATTTACGCTTTGACGGAGCTGCGTTTGGATGAACGAGGAGAAATTAATTGTTTACCAAAACATTATCAAAATCAAAAGCCAGCATAAAATATCGAAGTCGTAGAAACAGACTTAAGAGACGGCTATATTTTTTCCTAACCAAGACAGGTTATGACTTACTGATGACTGGCTGATTGTCAAATGAACTTCATAACGATGTTCGGATGCTGGTAGTTGTTGGTTGTACATCTTCTATAGTATAGAGTACATCGTAGACTGTCATGCGGTGTCATATCATGCACCCAGCCTCACAATGATAACCATTGCCCGGAGAGAGGGGGCGTGGGCGTGGGCGTAGCAGCTTTACTTGATCAGTACCGGAGGTTGATGTCATGTCTGCATTTGAAGTGAGATAAACTAATACGAGACGTCTTCTTTGCCGTTCTTCTAGGTTTACCATAGCACCACATTGTTTGCCAGGTTCACTGGGTCCACACATTTTTATGCTAAACTTTCCATGTATCGGATGTCCTGCTACACCAGTACCAATTAGTGCCGGACCCCTATCGCCGCTTTTACGTCTCCTGGGTTTCACATGGCAAAATTTTATTCCCAGAATTAATTCTTTTGACTGCAGTACTGTCTGAAAGTTGTTGCTTGATCAACTGTTTCTCAAATTTCATTATTTTGGCAATATTTTCAGGCGAAGGTTTCAGTATCTTTTTTCTTCGAACTTTCTCACTGTCATTACTCTCATTCGCTGTGTCCGAATTAACGACGGGTACAGCAAAAAGTCTGGACGAACGACGAGGTGTCAGAAAATCTGAGGACATTTTCTCTCTCATTATAAGAATAATTGATGAAATCAGATCAGATCAAGTCAAACAAGGGATTCATGCGGCAAAATTCTCTGAAGAGTAAATTCACTCTGTTTTAAAACAGAGTACCTTTCCAGTGAAAAAAGCCGCTTCCTGTCTCTTGCGCCATTCAAGTATAGGCCCCCGGTACGAACTTGTGACTCAATGGAAAGGAACCGTTCATAAAACACTATGCCTCATGAAGCTGTTGTGTTGCCTATAACCTTTATTATAAAATACGTACAAATCACCTGAGTCTTCAGTTGGAGTTAAATTGGATGAATCCATTGAAAACCAAATAGATGTTGTTTTCACCCTCACGTCAGAATTATACCGTTTCTTAATCTTGTTAGAAGGTTGGTGGGCATACCGCACTCTTTCCTACCTGTTTATGCAAGTGTCTTGTATCCAATAAAGTTGCCTTTTTCACATGGTGGTCCTTTTGATGACAGAATCCAAGCTAAAGAAACTGACCTAGGTCCAGAAGGGTTTTCTTCTAAGTTTTTCTCCTGACATTGGACACAATAATGTGTGACATTTGAACACAGTAATGGTTAAATGAGTTCCTTATTGTACGAGACCGCATTGTATTTGTTGTGGACAAATTCACTCTACACCCAATCGATGTCTTTAATAATACCCTAGCCTACTTAGGGCCAGAGATTCGCCTCACGTAGTAATACAAAACGATTTGAGCAAGCATTAATCGAGCCCACGTTGTCAAGTTGTAGGAAGACATCAGCAGTTTATTTGACTAGAAGAACAGTCTCCATGGTGACACCGTACCACAGCCATTGTGAGACAGTGGACTGGGCTTTCATGGCACGCTGTTCAGCGCACAGATGACCATACTATGGTAGCAATGCCTTCAGTGAGTACAATATCCAGTTGTAGTAATCCCATAATTACCTACGGTACTTCAAAAATAGTGCAATATTAACTCCAACGGGAAGAGAAAAACTAGGTTAGAGCAGTTGTGAATATTGTATCTACAAGTTGAACTCACAGCCGTATGTGCCAGGGTCAGGGACCGTAGCCAGTCAAGGTATAGTACTGGAGGGTGGTTAGGTAGCTTTCAGGGGGCGAGATATAAAAATGCATTAAGGCAGTGTATTTTAATTTTCTAGGGGGTAAAACATTTCAGAGGATGAACTGGCCCCTTAGCTACAGCCTTGTCTGGGGTAGCCCCTTAACCCCCCTGTGGAAACAAAAATGTCGGTTTTCAGGGGTGTAATTCATGTTGTTGCCTCCCTAGTTTTGATGCTACAAATTAGGCCTTGTTGAAATTTCGGAAACTCGTCGCGTAGATGCATGATGGAGTGGCGCCATCAAGAGGGGGGGGGGGGGTGCAGAGAAATTGGCCCAGTCAAGGACTTCCCCCATTGTATTTCTGTACAAAGGTATATAGTTTACAGGAGCAATGTGCACACACAACCCCCTCCCATTTCTTCTTCACCCACTTGTCCCAGGCTCCTCACTTTTGAAATCCTAGAGGCGCCGCTGACGTGTGTGAATAAAGAATTAAGCTACATGTTATATTTACATGGAAATGTTATTCTCAGAACTCTTTCATGGAGTCCCACGTGACTTCCAGTAATTTTAGGAACACATGGGATCACCTGATAACCCCCATTCTCCACTTTCAACAGTCAGCCAGTTTAACCAAAGGTACGACCTCAACCTTACCTTTGAACATGGATGACCACTGAGGTTTTGAAAACTGAAATACAGGACACTAGCTGAAAGTAGGGTTGTGTGCACTTGTAGTGGGCACAGAAGCACGAAGCCCCTAATGGGTGGAATCCAGGGGCAAAGCTCGGGTGGGGTCCAGGGGGAGGCCCCAGGGTGGGGTCCAGGGGGAGGCCCCAGAAACTTCTGGATTTGAATGCATCCAAATCGTCAGGAAGTCAGACTCGTTCAAGTTTAAATTACAAAGGTCCAAAAATGTGTTCAACATGTCAATTACTATAATTTCTCTTTTGCTGACAAGACTGCAAAACTGACTACGAACCTCAGCACTACCTTACGTTTGCCCAAAATGTTTTACATGAATACGTTTGGGTGAGCAGGCTTTGGATCGGCCTCTACGCCCGCACTAATGAATACTGTGCGTTTTAATGCTGCTTGCAGTGGTTTTATCCGTCCCCATTCTACCCTTACAAAGTTGTATTTCCTTATTTGATTCTATTTTATAAGAACCTTCTTGAGAATCGAATCAATATGGAAATACGGGACAAGCAGGTGTTCCGTAGACGTTAAGTACGGGACTCGGGACAAATTCCAGACAATCCCGTTTTTTACAGGAAGTCTGCTGTCACCCTTCTTTGGACTCTGTAATATTATCTTGTTGGCTATTAATTGAATCTCCTTTGTGTGTCTTTAGTGGGTGAATCGTTGAGGTTCTTGTGTCAGTGGTGAGAGCAGCACTGGGGACGCAAGTGAGCTGGTTTGTAAGTCCCGGAGTACATTTCTTCGACCGGCTGTGATGCACGACTTGGGGCTTCTTAGTAATCACACACTTTGTTCTCTAAGTCTGGATTTACAATGGATGTACAAGTGCCGAATCCAAGTCATATTGGCCGAATGGGTGGCGCTGTCCTCAATTATTTGATTGAGCGTCAAACCCAACCGATCAATGATTTGCATGCTATCCGGCAAGCAAGCGCGTTAGCATGCAAATCGTTGCAACCGATCTTGCACACCACTAACTGTCCCTGAATTGACTTACACAATAAATGAAGTGCATTCCCTGGCCTTTAAACCCTTGTGGAAATTCTCCACCGTTACCTCCACTTTCATACGAAGGTTCAAAATTATGCCTGATTTCAAAGTTGTGTGCCAAGACCATTGGGTTTTTGAATTACTAGAGCTTGTATAATAGGTTGAGGCTTTCGAGTCAATGACCACTTTGCATAGAGGAACAATGTAATGCAAAAAGTGCCTAATATACCTTCAGTTTTCTTTATATTTGCAAATTCACTACTTAAATTTATTTACTACCACATATACATCATATATATTGTGAAAGTATAATTCATACTTTCGTTGTTTACTATTAAGTTCTCGTGTAGTTGGTAATAGCTAATGAATCAGCTGCGTGGCTATTGCAAGCAGTGTGTATGTAATGTGTGTATGTGGTCTAATCCTACAAGATCCAGTTTAGCTTGCGAAGAAATCCAGTGAATGTTGAATTCAACACAGCCTGGGGCATTTAATTCTCATCTTTAGCTTACCTTCCCGTAGCCCATTCGCACCGACTCCTACACAGGCAAACGGGCTACATTAAAGACTATTTTATGTCCAACTAGTTGCTGAGGTTCAAGAAAGAACACCTGTAAAAAAATACAAAACGACTGTCTATCGCCACAGAACGAAGAGATGCCGTCAATAAACTAATCTGGTTTCGTATGCAAATATACAAAAGATGTATAAAGCCAAGTGCCCACTGCACGACTTTTGACCTACCCCAGCAAACACAAAACGGTTTTTACGACGGGAAACGATTTCTCACGAAGTTTAAAGACCCCGTTCTTAACATTAAAAAATCACACAGTGTGCAAGGGTAGGTCTTGAAAAGTCGTGGAGTCGTGGCAATTAGCGAGAAGTCAAATCGATGTCGCACTCACAGTTCTGAACATATTCAAAATTTCTGCGGATTCCGCATTAAGTTAATGTCGTGGGATGTCGTGAGAAATCGCAAACAAAGTTTTACAGTGTACCACTGAACTCGCGGATATTCGTAGGTCGCATCCATGTCTTGAGATGTCGCATGAACGTAACAAGACTCTCTGGGGCCTATGGACAATGAGCAGTGAGGGACCCAAAACAATGGTATCACAAACCCAATAGTATAAGCCTTCTCCGACTATCCACCGAAATAGTTACAATCATGCAAGAGTCGAGTCTATGATGCCTAAGTATGATAATTGGGCTTCATAGCCCGGCCCAAAAGACAGAACTGTTGATATGTTGGACTCAGAACTCGATGGGTCCGGACCCCTGGACATTGTCCACCCAGTCCACCCACTTGCTACACCCCTGAGATGTTGTAGCTCTCATACCTCTTGTCACAATCAGTGTACTGAAACGTCATTGCCCCGGAAGTGCTATAGCCAAATGGAAACTAGCCTACATATTTTTCTTTCTTTCCCCCTTTTAATTTAATTTTTGCCGTAATTAGATTAATGAAGTGTCCATTGGGAAATGACTTTCGGCAAAAGTTAAGTCCTTCTGTCACATTTTACCTTCAGGTACGTAAGCACTAGTACCAGTGGCACCGCCAGGAGTTGGTGACTGGGGGGGGGGGGCACAGCAGAAGAATATGTTGCAATCCCGCCCCAGACACCCCCACACACAAAGTCAGTGGATGTTCCCCTCCCCTGTGAGAAATTTTTGTTCGTTTAAGGTGGCTTAGATGCAAAATGGTGCTATTTTTGGCAAATTTTCGAAGTGATCGTAGGTTGAAAGATTCTCATAATTCACTTTTTATTTTTGGTTTGGTGTATGGGACGGGTGTGCTGTCTAAGTGGAGGGGTGGCAAATCCCCCCCCCCTTGAAAAAAAAAACAACTTTTGTTTATGTTAGGTGACTTACAAGCAAAATGGTGCCGCCTTTGGCAAGTGTTTGAAATACAGTAGTTACATCCTTAGAAATTCTTATTAGTAAGTAATATTTTGGCCGTGGCATGGCACCCATTCTACAAAAATGTATAACGACAAATACTTCCAGTCTTTCACATCACACTACAAATGTTACTGTATAAAGGCTACTCGTGATATAAGATTTTTTTAGGGTCCTTTCTTGTTGCGGGCCTAAATGGGTTGGAGATGTACCTCTGGTTTTCCGAAGAGCGAATTGTGTCCGAAATTATTGCCCTATAAGATGTGACGAACCGTGACGAATGTGCGCGAAACGCGCCGAAACTTTGTATGAGAAAGCTTTTTCGTAACAAAATCCTATGCAGACTATGCACGGGGGAACTTAGTTCCCTAACAAAATTTATATGCTTACTAGACGGTGAGTTATTTGAAATCGTGGAAAAAGTCGTGTAGTAAGCACCTGACTTTAGACTAAACTTTGCTGTTGGATTTTAAAGATTCTCATTCGTTCGCAAGAGGCAGAAGGTGTACTTGCCTGAACACAACATAGTACACGGAAACAAAGTGAGCGCTTGTTTAAAAAAGGGTCAAAAAAGGTTGAAACCACAAATATTAATTTATCTGAGCGACAAACTAACCCAGTATAACCAGGGAGGTCTTATCACCTCCCTTACATCATTTCAGTATCTCTAGACCCGAAGATTCTAAGCCATATTTCGATCGGGCCCATAGAACAGGATATCCTACTGTATAGATGGCGCTCCACCATTAATTGTTGCTATTGACTTACACACTATACAGACCTTCTTACTCGGACTCTCATTCCTTGTCAAAGTTTTCAACACTAGCTTGTGACCCATCACTGCGAAGCTCACGTGTTGCTTGTTACTGGCACATAAAAATTCCCGTAGCATGACCATTGACATTCCGAGCTACAGGCGCGTGAATACAAAACAATGATCCGTCCCCTCGTCAGTCACCAATATATAAGATAGGTCCGCTGTCTTTCCAAAGCCTCGCAATCAGCTCAGGTGTAACCAATTTCAACCATTTTTTCACAGCATGATCTCCAACTCAATCACTACCAAATACATTCAACAAAGGATTCACTGCCCTCTCATAACACGGCCAAAAATCAATCCAAACAAAATTTACAGGGACTACATGTAGAGGGTTCACCTTCTGGCCAAAGTGCAATTTTATGTAATGGTGGAGCGCCCCCTTCAGACGGCAGGGAAAACGCGGAGGGAGACTTGGTCAAGTTTAAAGGAACCGCTGTCTTCTTTTACAAATCATCACACCATGAAACGTGGACAATGGTCACCTATTGTTGGCAGATGCTTAGCCCTACCCCTAAGAAACTTAATCCATAGTAACAATACAAGAAGGGCATTTTACAGTCGGTCATTTATGAATATTCAGTCCAGAGTGGCTTTCGTTTAGAAACAAGAGTTGCTTTGGGAACCTAGGCAAATTCGGTATCAATAAAGACAGGTCTCCCGGCTACTTACGTAGCCGGGAGCCCTGTCTTTATTGATACCTTTCGTATCAAATGCAATCTACATGAAATATGGAATCGATTTCATTTAAGAATGGGAAAAAATTCACAAAACTATTAGAAATTTCAAGCGAAAAATGCAACGTGGAAAGGGGGGGGGGGGGTTGTACGACTTGATAATAGGCTACATGCAACAGCGTGTAGTGACCTGATTTGAAAATTTACAGTAAGATATGATTAACAAAACGAAGCGTAATTAAGAAAAGAAAAATTGGGGACAAAGAGAGGTCGATAAAAGTTACAAAAAGGAAGATATGAAAGAAAAAGCAACTGTAAACAGTCGACAGTTCCTCAACACTAAAACCGCAAAACGAGAAAAAACACACTGCGCAGTCTCCGGGAGGCCTTGAACTCACGTACTTAACAGTCGGAGTCGAGCGCCTTACCAACTACGCCACACACTGCTGATAATCCAGCGCATTATAATTAATATTTATAGTCTATGGTGTTAAGTTGTGTGGTATACAAGTAGAAGTGCCGGGTGTAAGGGGGGTCGGGAGCTCGGAACGAGCACCCTTTTCACTTGCATCCTTAAATATTGGTACCGTACTTTAAATTGCCTGAAACACGCCCCCAAAATTTGTTTCAGCATGCTTGAATGTTACGCTATTCATGTTTATAGCATGGCTTGTAATGAACGTTTCTTAGGAGCCTGCCCTATAAATGACATCAATAGGGGTGGGGAAGGGGCATGGAAAAGCTCAGGAGCCGTGGTCTTTGCCGGTCGCAAAATTTTCCAGTTTCTTCTGTAAACATGTAGTCGGGATAGTCCTAGTAGGTACGATAAAATGTGTAATCCCGACGCTGGCCGAGGATAGCGCCAGAATTTGCGCGACAGGGGTCCAAACTTCCCTATGTAGGACTGCAGCCTGAAGCTACGACAAGGGAGACGGAGTACCGTAAAGGTCGTGGAGAGTAAAATTCAAAATTTTCGGAGCGCATTTTGGGTTTTTAGGCGTGAAATTGGAAAATTTGGGGGATTTACTACAGGACCTGGCCTCATTTAAATCAAAATGTCAAGTAAACCACAAGGGGTGATTGGCTATGGTGGACTTCTTCATATTTTAACGTTTCCCGACCACACTGGGAAATTTAAACGACCTTGCGGGGATCCGTCCTCGACGAGAGACATACATGGCACCTAACCCCCATCTGATTTCACCACTGACGGTCCCGACGACGATCAGTCCACTGACTTTCTGACTTCCTAGCTTGGTTTCAAGAGCACAAATCCTCCAACTCGAACACATTTTCGGCGCCCTTCGGGCGCTGTAGAGTTCGAGCTTTACTTACTTGTGACTTTAACATGCTACAACATTTTCATACTGACTAAAATCAAGTATACGCGAATCAATGGAAGAATGATTGCTGGTACACGTACGCGCTTTCTGAAGTTTGAATAAATGCTAAGACTTCTTTGCAAAATCCTTACCGTAATGATATGGTAATTTTAATATCTACTGACGGCCAGCTTGTCGGCTGTTCTGTGACTGGTATCTTTAACCTGAAGGAGCATTTTGCATTCAAGTGCGTATCAAGGGAGGGAGGTGGAGAGCGATATGGGGGCGCCCCGCCGGGTACGTTGAAGACACTTTACTATACACTCTTCCATAGGCCGTCATACTCGGCATTTGTAAAACTTGAAGTCACCCCCCTTCAATTAAATGATCCTGCATAAGCAGATGTACAAGGCTGTCAACGAACCCGTTACCATTCCTTTATTATTAGCTTCATGGAGCACTTGAAATTTGGTCCGACTTACACACTAAAACGGGCCTTAATTGTTACGCTGCCTCTCATTCCTTGGTCAAAGTTTTCAACGCGAGCATGTGACCCATCAATACAAAGCTCACGAGTTGGTTGTTACTGGCACATAAGAATTTTCGCAGCATGGTCATTGATTTTTTGAGCTTCAGGCGCATGAATAAAAAACTTGTGATCCGCCACCCCCGCCCCTTGTCACTCACCAATATATGAGATAGATCCGCTGTCTTTCCAAAATCTCACAATCGGCTCAGGTGGTATCAATTTCAACCTTTTTTTGAAAGCATAATCTCCCAACCCAGTCACTACCAAAATACATCTAACAAAGGATTCACTGCCCTCTCGTAACAGGGTCAAAAATCAACCCAAAGAAATTTTTTATGGACTACATGTAGAGGGTTCACCTCCGAGCCAAAGTGCAATTTTATGGAATGGCGGAGCGCCCCCTTAAGGTGGCGCTCCACCATTAATTGTTGCTCATTGACTTACACACTATACAGACCTTCTTACTCGGTCTCTCATTCCTTGTCAAAGTTTTCAACACTAGCTTGCGACCCATCAATGCGAGGCTCACGTGTTGCTTGTTACTGGCACATAAAAATTCCCGTAGCATGACCATTGACTTTCCGAGCTACAGGCGTGTGAATACAAACCTCCAAAACAAGTGATCCGTCCCCTCGTCACTCACCAATATATAAGATAGGTCCGCTGTCTTTCCAAAGCCTCGCAATCAGCTCAGGTGGAACCAATTTCAACCATTTTTTTCACAGCATGATCTCCAACTCAATCACTACCAAATACATTCAACAAAGGATTCACTGCCCTCTCATAACACGGCCAAAAATCAATCCAAACAAAATTTATAGGGACTACATGTAGAGGGTACACCTTCTGGTCAAAGTGCAATTTTATGTAATGGTGGAGCGCCCCCTATGGGGCGGCAGACGCTACCGGGCCGCTAGTTTTTTTTTCATAGGATACCGACGGGAAAATCGATTTTTCAAAAAATTTCAAATTTGTTTCAAAATCATCGTTAGGGTTAGAATTAAGGTTAGGGTTACATGGATGGGGGTTATTTGGCCTGTTCTTTCATAATCCGGTGTCAGAATTACAAAACAAGGGTCGGAAAGCTGCTATTTTGGAATTAGGGGTGTGACCTCTTTCCAAGAAGCTGATTGATCCGTATGAATAGAATTCCCCTCGCTATCCTACGAAAAAAAAACTCGCTACCGGGCCGGGCCGCGCAATTTTTTTTCCCACGAGGTTATGGGCAAATCACGCCAATGGACCAATCAGCTTTTTGGAAATAGGCCACACCCCTAATTCCAAAATGACAGCTTTTGAACCATTTTTTTGTAATTCTGACGCCAGATTATGAAAGAACAGGCCAAATAACCCCGGTCCACGTAACCCTAACCTTAGAAATAACCCCATCCATGATTTAGAAACAAATTTGAAAAAATTTTGAAAATCAAATTTGCCCATAACCTCGTGGGAAAAAAAATTAGGCGGCCGGGCCGCTTCTAAATGGTGATGGAGCACTTCACATTCTTGGGTGAACTCTCCTTGCTTAATACTTCCACTGGTGGGGAAATATTTTGACTTTTGAATAAAATTTAAGAAATTATAAAAGAAAAATTACAAATATTTTAAAAAATTAAAGATATAAAATACATTAAGCTTATTTTAAATAGGACAGATATAATTTTGAAAATATGATAATAAATTTTACTTCAATTATAGGAAATTATTCATCAACATATGGAAGTATTCAGGAGCTAGCAAGTTCGCTGTATTTTCTCGGTGGTGAATTTTACACACAACTGTTGGGAGACAGAAAAAGCCTAAAAGACCCCCTTCGAAATGTCTTTGTCCGGTATTCGTCCAGCGGTTGCAAGAATTGGCGTAAGTCTGTAGACGTAACAATTAGTTGCATGAATTATGTCACTTTTAGCCTCAGTTACACTCACCGGCAAGTAGGTGAGGCCTAGGCTACGTGACCAGAGCTTACTGTACAGTGTACACTACGGCCCAACATAATGCTAGGTTTTTAGGCCTAGCCTATTTCAAGTAATTGTCATGTCATTTTAGGCATACGTTAGGCATGTAACCCAACCAAAGCTAGCCACTCTGCATAGTTAGGGTGTTTTCGTAATGATTTAGGCACTATTGCAGAATAACCTGCAATATTTACTTCCACCTCAAAGCCGGCTTCACGGTTTGTTCTCCTTACTACACTAGGCCTAGTCTACCTTGATTAACCGGCCTGGGTGGAAAAAGTTGGGAGGCTCCTTCCCGGGAAATTTGTGTATTTGAAAGGAAATTTTGGTCATTGGAGGGAAATTTACACATTTTGTGTACATGAAAATGTGGGAGGAATTGTGGAGAATTTTACTTCCTTCCTTGCCAGACTGCATAGGGCCTAATTTGTAAGTCGCGCGGAAGAAGTTCCGCGCGCATTTTCATTTTACATACTGATTTTACCACGAATTTGGGGCGCAATAATTCAGTTTCGTGTGTGGCGCGCAGAGCAAGACTCCATCTCGGCATAGAGATGGCAAAACGGTTACAGAACCTTGGTCTGTCGGCGTACTGTGCAATGCAAACTAGCCTAGCCTTATCCAATACACACATGGCAGCCATGCAATTTTGTGTTGTAATGTGCCTCCACTTAATTCCCACTGAGTACCACACAAAACATGATTATTTCCTGCCAAATAGGAAAAATGTACATATATTTTGGCAGTAGTATGATCTGTATAAGTGTAGCGTACGTACATACAGTATACGTACATATAGTATGTAGTATACATATGCGTATATGTATATACGTACACATATAGTTAAATGTATTGTGTGTATTCAGTTTGTTGCGGCATTGGCGCGCAATTTCGAACTTTACAATTACATTCCGCTCGCAATTAACAAACTATGCAATCTGGCTTCCTTGGAAGTAAACATTTTTTCCAGCCTTGTTAACCGGCATGGTAAATTTTTTGCTTGTAGCCTAGGCCTAGGCCTATTGCACAAAAAAAAAGAAAAAGGAGGATGTATTTTTGTTTTTATGGAACCTTTGGCAAAGGTGAAATATATTTTGGAAAAAATATACGAAACAAGTCAGTGGTGTAGCTAGGATTTCTCTCACGGGAGGGGAAGGGGGATGCAGTATGTTATGTGATCGCCGGCCTGGGGGAGGGGTCTAAGGAGGGGGTTCCTCCCCCTTGAAAATTTTTGAAGAATAAGGTGTCCATACATGCAATCTGGTACCACAAATGCTATCCTTTTCAAGTAAAATTTTGTATCAAAGAAGTAATTGACGTATTTTAGGAACTAAAAAAAAATCTGCATCAGTAAGGGGCATGGCCGGTACAATTATAGAATGCAGATCCACTGTTTATTTCTTCCTAGAATCCGGATTCGCGGATTCGATCTCAATTTTTCCTTCTTAAATAGCTTAGAGTGTAGAACTAAGGTTGTATCCACGAATCCACTCAGGGAATCTTCCCTGGAGTTGGTAATATTTTGTCTTTAAACCCAGTGTGTTGTTTGTCGTTCTCAAATAGCTCAGGGTGGGGAAGCAAGATCGTATCCACAAATCCAAAAAATCAAGTCAGGGAAGCTTCCCTGGAGTTGGTAATATTTTGTCTTTAAACCCAGTGTGTTGTGTGTCGTTCTCAAATAGCTCAGGGTGGGGAAGCAAGATTGTATCCACGAATCCAGTCAGGGAAGCTTCCCTGGAGTTGGTAATATTTTGTCTTTAAACCCAGTGTGTTGTGTGTCATTCTCAAATTGCTCAGGCTGGGGAAGCAAGATCGTATCCACGAATCCGCGAATCCACTCTGGGAAGCTTCCCTGGAGTTGGTAATATTTTGTCTTTAAACCCAGTGTGTTGTGTGTCATTCTCAAATAGCTCAGGGTGGGGAAGCAAGATCGTATCCAGGAATCCGCGAATCCACACCGGGAAGCTTCCCTGGAGTTGGTAATGTATTGTCTTTAAACCCAGTGTGTTGTGTGTCGTTCTCAAATAGCTCTGGGTGGGGAAGCAAGATCTTATCCAGGAATCCGCAAATCCACACTGGGAAGCTTCCCTGGAGTTGGTAATATATTGTCTTTAAACCCAGTGTGTTGTGTGTCGTTCTCAAATAACTCAGGGAGGGGAAGAAAGATCGTATCCACGAATCTGCGAATCCACTCCGGGAAGCTTCCCTGGAGTTGGTAATATATTGTCTTTAAACCCAGTGTGTTGTGTGTTGTTCTCAAATTGCTCAGGGTGGGGAAGCAAGATCGTATTCACGAATCTGCGAATCCACTGGGGGAAGCTTCCCTGAAGTTGGTAATATTTTGTCTTTAAACCCAGTGTGTTGTGTGTCGTTCTCAAATAGCTCAGGGTGGGGAAGCAAGATCGTATCCACGAATCTGTGAATCCACTCTGGGAAGCTTCCCTGGAGTTGGTAATATTTTGTCTTTAAACCCAGTGTGTTGTGTGTCGTTCTCAAATTGCTCAGGGTGGGGAAGCAAGATCGTATCCACGAATCCGCGAATCCACTTCCTTCCCCAGACTTCATAATATTTTGTCTCTAAACCCTGACTTTGTAAAATCGAAATGACAAGAACTGTGGGATTCCTATCCTGAAGATCGTATCGGCGAATCCACGAATCCACTCTAAGATCATTGTCACATGTGGACCTGCATTCTATAATTACTCCGCATGGCCCAGTGCCCCCTAAATACGCCACCAAACAAAGTACATTGTACTAGTGTTTTTGCAAGGGGATTGGATTGAGATGGTGGACGATCTACACATGGGGCATTTGTGCAATTTATGCTTTGTTCATAATACATATAAGAGCTACATATTTAGGTACAGTAAGTACTGTGGACATACAGTAGATCACGTAAGTCCGTTTTCACCATGAATATAACTTGACACATGCCCTATGCTCAATGTGTTTCTAGCACATAAAGACTTTATGCATACATACTGTACTATTTGCAGGCGCGGCTGCATTGAAGCGAGCTGTACTTGTACGGTATATACAGTGGAAGTGGCTCCAGCATGCAGCTAAGTTTCAGTACCAAATTACGATGATGTAACATGTGTTGGGTGAAGACAGTTGATTCAAAGAACCAAAGTCGTGTGGACCTACTGTAGAAGTGGGATTTTACACCAAGTTTTGAAATTTAATAACACATGCCACGTCAAGGCAACCCACGCCACACCAGTTCAGTTTGTCTTCTGACAAAATGGCGTGTTAAGTCGAAATCTCATGCTGAAGATATTCAGCGCAACATATATAGTTTCCAGTATGGTTGCATGCCATCTCAAGTGAATTCTCATGCCACGGCTCCAAGCGTTTTCCTGTGTCTATGCCGAAGGTCTTAGGTGTATAGTGCACACAATCCACCCTAGCATGTAGGCCTGGCTTGAAAGTTTATTGCCCCAGACATGAGTCTAGAGAGAGAAGTCATCCGCAAACCCCAAAATATGGTTAAATAGTACTCACTCATATGATATGCTTGCTGGCCCTAATCTTTGCTGTTAGTACTTTGGAGACTGCTGATTGAAGGAGCCAAACCATGACCTAACCCCTAAACTAGCTAAACCCTAACTTCATCCCTAGTTGAACCCTACAGTAGGCATAATCGAACCCCCAGGTGGAAGCCCTGGCCAAACCCTGTTTTAGCAGTACGGTGACATTCTCTCCATAGCCACATGTTATTGTAAAACTGCATAGGCTAGGTATCAAGGTCAGATGTGCTAACTGGATGAATTTGTGGCTCGATGGTAGATCTCAGAGAGTTGTTGTTAATGGTAAGTTCTCTTCTTGGAAAGAAGGGAGTCACATTAAAGTGGTGTACTGCAGGGTTCTGTTCTTGGCCCAGTTCTTTTCTTTAATTTTCACCACTGTTATTGATAGCTCTCTCACATCTTGTATTACTACAAGTAAGTTTGCTGATGATACTAGGCTCTATAGGAAGGTTAGTTAGGCGAAATAGCCACCAACATTTACTGGGAGTCTTGCCAGCCCTCAAATTGGGCAACTCAGTGTCCTAAAATTACAGTTCCTTACAACTAGCAGATCGGATTTCAGCCCCATTGTGTAAAGGTGCATTTCTACATAACAATGGCAGGCTTCAAAGTGATCCTATATTTCCTATAATTTCCTATAAATTCCCCAAAATCCTATATTTTTTATATTTGTATGATTTTAGGCTTGTTTTCCTATATTCTCCTATATTTTTCTTATCTTGGCAAAAACTTTTCTTTTATGTGCTGTTTTGGGTGAAATTTTCAGATGCATTCTTTTTCCAAGATAGCTGCTGTAGACTCAGAGTGGCTTAGTCAGACAGGTAGCACTGTGTAGATGTCAATGCAAGTACACAAAGACCAATCATAGGATTCAGAAATAATCTCATATGAAACTGCATAGGGCACTAATAAACACTTATTTCACCACCCATAAATGTTCCACTCTCACACCCGTGATTTTAAGTACTCTATGATTTCATCTCTTTGAGGGAATTGTAGTGGTATTGTCAAGGGGGTGGATTAGAGTCCTTTGCCTGGCATCCCCTGTAGTCATGCAGTCCTCCACATTTTAAAACCCTTACCTATGCTTTGCATGCACATGCAGGGAACTGGTCTGTGATATAACTAATTCTTTAATTCAAATATTGTTACAATAGTTCAAAATACCAGTATTTTTTGTGTCATCTACCATCTTCCTTAAACTGAGTTAGCCATTAAATCAGTTGATTGTTCAAAGTGTTGTACAATTACAATTGCTCCCTAAAGAAAAAGAACTTAGTGCTTTGAGAAAATCAAGAAAATTAAGAGTCTCTCTGTAATGGTTACAAGTATACAATGTGCAGAT
This sequence comes from Holothuria leucospilota, assembly GCA_029531755.1. NCBI lineage: Eukaryota > Metazoa > Echinodermata > Holothuroidea > Aspidochirotida > Holothuriidae > Holothuria > Holothuria leucospilota. The sequence goes on from CM055968.1 coordinate 55,171,802, forward strand.
CTAAGGAGGTTTTCCCTACTGTAAACTCCACAAGAAGCTCTATGGCAGGTCTCTGGATGCCACATCAAATTATGCAACAGACCAAAGTGGAAATCTAATCCATGTATGGGATCTGGTGCTGCAAAGCCCATCATTGGTGGCAAGTGGGGGCACTTGTCAAGTTGTCCTTTCCCTAATTTTGTCATGTAACTTCCTCAAATGAGATTTTAGATGTTCAGTATGTTAATGCACAGACAGTTTTGCACACTGTAGGCATCTTGATATACTGTATAGGGACTACCAAGTTGTACAGATTCAAAGTGAGCAGTGGCATTTTTAGGAGAAGAGACCATTGGACCATGCCCTCTCTCCTTCCCTGATGCTAATTTTTTCTTTAATTTAGTAACCTAAGATATGTAAATTTTTTGAAAATAAATTGTACTTCAAAAAGATAACATATGTAGCACCATATCGCAAGTCACCCAATCGTTCAAAAAATTTTCAAAGGAGGGGGGGGCACCCCTTCCCCTTACCTTAGACCCCTCCCCCATGCTGGCAGAATAAACTACATGGCCCCCTTGAGACAGTTCTGGCTATGCCACTGGGACGTGAGTTTGAAGGTTTTCATGGCAACCATACAGTTGTCATCAGGCCTATGATCTTACTGTCATCACCCACATGTCACACTTATCAAGACTGACTAGCAATACAGTGCAGTTTATAGCAAAATGTTGTATTAAGAGACCATTTCCTGTTACAGTATTTAAGGAGCAAAAAAAAAGTTCAAAATTTCCTCACCTCAACCCCTTTATTATTGGAGCTGAGGTGAATTCTGTCTGTGTACTTTAGGACGTTAGCAACAGTTCATTGTCCACATGAACTACTCGTCCATTCAAAGCACCATCATGGTCACATTCTGTGTTCTCAACTTCAAATATTGCAAAGTTTGGTGCCTTTTCGATTTGCGCAGATAATAACATTTATGGATATTTTATTCCAGGGTCAAAATATGCAAATACACCACATTCAGGGGATTTGCCTTTCCCCTTCCACCAAAATATTTAGGTGGTTTTCTTAATTCCGTGTTGATGGTAGAACCAAACTGTTCTGCCACATGGCCCGCACTTGTGATACTTTCAGTCACATTTGTATCATTTAAACAGTATAGTTTATTAGTTTCCTAAGGTACTGTGTTTTCCCCATCCACAACTTTGAGGAATTTTGAAGATAATTAGAACCGCTAGTATGTAACATTCCTATATTTACTCTATAGATATTTTCTTTGAGAAATCCTATAAAACCCTATATATTCATCAGTATCCTTCCTATAAAACCTCCTGTATTTCTGTGATGGACCACTTTGAAGCCTGCAATGGGTACTGCACAAAGGAAATTGGTTCTCCTGGAGGAGTGGGGTCTGTTACAAACTTATGTTGGCACTTAACAATGACTGTTGCATTCGGTTATGATTTTCACAACTTGGTTCTGATCTTAATAAGTTGGGATAAACTTTTACTGCAATGGCAAGCACAGAGTGCAATTTAAGAACACCTCAGGAGTAGTGCTGTTGGTGCAGATTTGGATAATTTTTGCTGCCAAAAATATTTACAGAGGATGACAAGTTTTCCATCATCTCAAATATTAAGTTCTGTATTTTTTTCCAACATTTTCTATCTGCATGTTGTGTGCAATTAAAAAGTTGTTGTTAATTATTACCAGGCAAAGCTGTGCAATGCAGACTGTGTGACTGGCAAATGTTACAAAGGCCTTAACTTCTTTTAACTTTTTTGTAGTTTTTGGTCCAAAGTTAACCCAGGGTTTTCACTCATCATTTCTTTTCAGGAGTCACTGACCCTTTAGAATAAATTTACAAGAGTCAAAACTAAAAGAGAAGGGTTCAAAATAAATTTGAGTTTAATGCAACAAACTTTATTCCTGTTTTTGCCTTGAAGAAGCAACGTAAAACGTTTTGAAACAAAGTGGGAATTCATTTCTATGATAAGCACCTTTGTGTAGACTGTAGCTTATGTCATACACCAGATGTACTAATTTGCAGACTGCAGACTGCAGACTGCAGACTCGGATTTTGCAGAATGGATGTTACAAGATGCAGAATGTAGTACTAGATAAAATAATGAAAATTCCATCAAATTATTCTTCTGAGTAAAATACCTAAATAAAAATTGATCAGAATCTTAAAATAAACACAAAGTTAATCGGCGAGTGTCTTTTCTTGTCCAGACTTAAGCTATTTTCGAATTAAACCGGATTTTTCTCTAAGGTGCCTTCCTCATAAAATGCATTTTGCATTTATGAACGAGCAAAGCCTTCGATCAGTTTGCGTAAAACCCTCACTAATTAACCATATACAGTAAGCCTGAGCCTGTCTTGGCCGCCACATGCACTGCGAACGAGGTGTTTAAATCCAAATTCAGCAACTTGCGCCACGTTGTGCACGTTACTCTTGTATTTAGGCCCCTATTTATCACTGCTCGACATACTCGACCCCATTGCACTTCATCATTGATATGCCCTGGTTAGCTGAACATGTTTCGCACAATGAAGCATATAGTTAACCAGATGCAATACACCGGGTACTATCTCGGAAAATTCGACTTAATAAATTTACAAATATTAAAATATCGGAAACATGTACTTGTGTTGGAATGTTTAAGCAAGGGACTTCTGTGATTGATAATTAAAATCAAAACCAGACTGTACTGGACAAAACATTGCAATCGAATTCTCGAAGCTTCGATGAGTCAAATTTTGAGACTAGAAAGTCTGGGTTGTCGAAAGTCTTGCACTTCAGGTATGTGTGCCCAACGTAGACGACGCATGCATCGCTAAGTCAAATCGAGACAAATTGTTCCTTCTTAGTTGAATTTTGGTTGGTCATAATCCTTGATTTTCGAATCTCAAGGTTTTTCGCATTCTCATTGTCACCCCTCAACATAAATTGAAGGATTTTGATGCTCAAAATCACTTCTTGAAAAGTACGTGTGGGAATCTATAAGAATAAATTACGATATCAAAACAATGCATAGTGTTACAAGACGACCCGTCAGGAACACCGGATTGAATCCATCGACGAGCGAATGGAAAGTTCCAGAGAATTCAACTTCAACGCAGCCTTTCTAGAACTGTCTAGAAGTGAGAACTGTTTACGTTATGTCGCAATTACAACTACTGTGTGTTCTAGAAGTTTCTATTAAGGAACGTTCTCGTAATTGCTGGACTGTGTACACTAGAAGTTTCTGTTAAATTCTGGAGAGTTCTCGAATAAAAGCCTTGCATATAAAAGGCAGTTCAACAACTATTATCGAGGAGAGACACCCTAATACTTCATCGAGAGACACCATCGAGTCCAGACGTTATTCTGCTGTCCGTTTGTTGACCGAATCATATGAGGCCAGCCACTGACACTTCACACTTGTGACAAATTGCCTTACGCCGTTTCTACGCTGTGTATTGAGAGTGTTATTATCCATCATCGCTAGCCTTGTCGTTATTCGCTCGTGGAACCAGTTCCTACGCTACAGCACGCTGCAGGTCTACCACTGTACCATCGTCAACGTGCATGCACTACCAGCCCTTAGACCAGACCAGGCAAATATTAATTAAAGGATTGTGAGTAAGTCTAATTAATTATTGTAAATTTAAGTGAGATAAGGAGATTGTAAATAATCATTAAGTTGTTGAATTTTAATCTCGTTCTTCTGTGATCTTTCGCTGTTATTGGTTTGACTTGCGACCACAAGCCGTAACAGAATTGGTGGCCTAACATCCGGGAACGAAAAACACTAGAAAATTCGAGAAATTCTGTTGTGAATCGTAAGCAACTGTGTTTGCTCAGACTACTTATTTGTTTGTTGAAGGCTTGATACAATTTCAAAATGCCATTCAACTTAGATAAATTCGTGGCTAGTCCCTCAGTCGAGGAACTAGATTCATTAAAGAAGTCTGAGATTGTAAAGGTCGCAAAACATTATGGCATTGAATTTCAGCCTTTAATGCGGAAAGACGAGATTAAAAGATATGTTCTAGAATATCTTGTGGATGAAAGTATCCTGCCTATTACAGTATTGGAAACAGCTATCACTGTGCCAACTGACAACACATTTGAATTGAAAAGGCTTGAAATAGAAATGAATAAGGAGATTAGATTAAAAGAAATGGAAAGAGAAAGGGAAAGAGAAGAAAGGGAAAGAAAGGAAAGAGAAATGCAAATGCAAAAGGAAAAAGAGGAAAGAGAAATGCAAATGCAAATGCAAAAGGAAAAAGAGGAAAGAGAAATGCAAATGCAAAAGGAAAAAGAGGAAAGAGAAATGCAAATGCAAAGGGAAAAAGAGGCAAGAGAACATGAATTTAGGTTGAAGCAACTAGAGTTAGGGGTCATAAAAGCCTCAGACCCTAAAATAGGCTTGGATACTGGGGGATTCGATGTTTCTAAGCACGTAAAATTTGTCCCCAAATTTCAGGAGGATAATGTGGAGAAATTCTTTAACCATTTCGAAAAGCTGGGGGAGCAACTGAAATGGCCAAGAGATAAATGGTCCATACTCATCCAGAGTAATTTCACAGGCAAGGCTCAAGAAGTGTATTCCGCTCTGTCAATAGAGGACAGCATGGATTACGATAAGGTTAAAAAGGCCATATTACAAGCCTATGAATTAGTGCCCGAAGCTTATCGCCAAAAATTTAGAAAGTATCGTAAGGCGGATACACAAACATACGTAGAGTTTGCTTATCAAAAGGAAAGGCATTTCGACAGATGGTGTGCTTCCAAAAAGGTCTCCACATTTGACACTTTAAGACAACTGATGCTGGTCGAGGAATTCAAACGGTGTGTGAATGATGACATTAAGACTCACCTTGAGGAAAATAAGGCTGACAACTTGAAAGAAGTGGCAAATTTGGCTGATCAGTATGCACTTACCCATAAGTTTGGTAAAGTGGGTCAGACTCAAAACAAGGGTCAGTTTAATAGGCCAAATAAGAAATATGGCAATAGTAGTGGCACAACAGGTAACAGTGGATCTCAGTCTGGTTCTATCTCTCCAACAAATTCTGGTAAAAAACAACCAGATTCAAGTCGTCAAAAGAACGACCAGGTCAGCTCAAACAAAGCTGCCTTTAAAGACATAAGTTGTGGTTTCTGTCACAAAAAGGGCCACACAATGGCAAATTGCTTCACATTGGCAAAATTAAAGGAGACTGAAACAGCTTCTAATGCCTTAGCCAATGTAGAGAACTCTTCTGAGGTAGTCGTGACTTTACGGCCTAATTCTAACGACAAAATTAAGGAAGAATACCTTCCATTCGTGTCTGAGGGGTTTATTTCCCTAGATGGGAATTCAGCTCATCCACCCGTAAAAATTAAAATTTTGCGTGACACAGGCGCAACTCAGTCGTTGCTTCTTGATGGAGTTTTGCCATTATCGGACTCTACTTCCACAGGGGCAAATGTACTAATTCAGGGGGTTGAGTGTGGATTTATTTCGGTCCCTCTCCACAAAATTAATTTGAAGTCAGATTTAGTTTCTGGGTCGGTCATAGTAGGGGTCAGACCTACTCTACCTGTAAAGGGGGTATCTCTGTTGCTAGGCAATGACCTAGCTGGTGGAAAGGTAGTAGCCAATGCAATTTTGACAGATAAACCATGTGATTATAACAACACAGAGCAATTAGAAAAGGAATTTCCAAATTTATTCCCTGCCTGTGCTGTCACTAGAGCTATGTCACAAAAGCTCGCCATGGATGATAATCTTAAACATCCACCCTCCAAAAGTGAGGATACAGTTCCCAAAAGTGGAACAAGTAGGGAATCATGTAAGGATGATAATCTTAAACATCCACTCTCTAAAAATGAGGGTATGATTTCTGAAAATAAGGATGATAAACTTAATCATCCGCCCTCTAAAATTGAGGAATTAGTTCCTAAAAATGGAACAACACTCCCAAAAGAGGAGTCAGAGTCTGAAAAAGATTCTAGTAAAAATATTCATGAAAGTGAAGATTCTTGGTATGATCTCAGCCAATCTTTTATGACTAATCTTAATGATAGTCAGGATTGTGAGTCTCCTGGCCCCACACATAGTGAGGGGGTAGAACAGGAAAAATCAAAAATGTCTGACACACTCCACAGAGACCAGTTGTCAGTCCAACAACAACATGATGAAGAGCTTCAGCCATTAATGGCTGGTGCACTCACTGAGGATGAATCGAAAGACGTCCCAGTCTGTTTTTATTTTAAAAAACAATATTTTGATGCGTAAATGGCGACCACCTGATGCACCATTAGATGAAGAGTGGAGAATTTACCATCAAATTGTGGTACCTAGGACCTATAGAAGGGAAATACTGAGTATTGCTCATGAAATGCCATTTGCAGGGCACCTAGGAGTCAATAAGACTTACCACAGAATTCTAAATCACTTTTATTGGCCAAAACTTAAAAGTGATGTGGCCAAATTTTGTAAGACCTGTCACTCATGTCAAATGGTTGGGAAGCCGAATCAGAATATTCCGGCTGCACCCTTAAAGCCAATTCCTGCTTTTGAAGAGCCGTTTAGTAGAGTCATCATTGATTGTGTAGGTCCCCTACCTAAGAGTAGGGCAGGGCATCAGTATATATTAACCATTATGTGTGCTTCTACAAGGTTTCCAGAGGCAATACCTCTGAGGAATATTAAGACTCGGACAGTCTTACAAGCTTTACTAAAATTTTTCACATTGTTTGGGTTGCCAAAAGAGATCCAATCAGATCAAGGGTCTAATTTCATGTCAACTGTATTCCAACAGATGTTATATGAGTTAGGCATAGACCAAATTAAGTCTTCGGCTTATCATCCTGAAAGCCAAGGGGCTTTAGAAAGGTTTCACCAAACATTGAAGAATATGTTAAAGACATATTGTCATGATAATGAGAGAGATTGGGATGAAGGCATTCCATTTGTGATGTTTGCTGCCAGGGAGTCTATACAAGAGTCACTTGGGTTCAGTCCATTTGAACTTGTCTTTGGACACACAGTTCGTGGACCATTGAAATTATTAAAGGAGAAGTGGTTATCAGATCCAGGTGAAGACATACATCTACTTGATTATGTATCCCGCTTTAAAGATCGTCTTCATGGAGCATGTGAACTTGCTCAGGAAAATCTGAGACACTCTCAGAAGAAAATGAAAGCGTGGTATGACAAGACCACTGTGAAAAGAGAGTTTAAGCCTGGTGATAAGGTGCTAGTGTTTTTGCCTGTTTCTGGTCAGCCACTTCAAGCTCGCTTTCAAGGACCTTATGTCATTGAGAGAAAAGTTAGTGACACAGATTACGTCATTTTGACACCTGACAAGCGTAAATCTAAAAGAGTATGTCATATTAATATGATGAAGAAATATTATGAAAGAGAAGATTGTGACATTTCTAAGGATGAAAGTGTACATGATGTAAATAGTAACACTAATGATACAGGTGATCAAGTGTGTGTTATCAATGCTGATCATGAACTCAGTAATGATGAGATCAAGGCTAATAATGTTCCTGACATGTGTATTAAGTTACAAAATTCTGATGTGTTGAAAAATCTTGACCAGAAATTAAGTCATCTGGATCACAAAGAAAAGTCAGAAATGAAATCATTAATCTATGAATATGCATGCTTGTTCTCAGATGATCCTACTAGGACAAATTTGATTGAACATGATGTTGATGTGGGAGATGCCACACCAATCAAGCAGCATCCTTACCGAGTTAACCCTCGAAAACGACAACATCTCAGGGATGAGGTTCGGTATATGTTAGACCATGACATTATAGAACCTAGTAATAGTGAATGGTCTTCCCCTTGTATATTGATCCCCAAGCCAGACGGTGGGTACAGATTTTGTACTGATTACCGAAAGGTAAATGCAGTCACAAGAACGGATTCCTATCCGATACCCCGTATCGATGATTGCATTGATAGGATTGGGAAAGCTACGTATGTATCAAAGTTTGACTTACTAAAGGGGTACTGGGAGATACCACTCACTGAGAGGGCTCGGAAAATCTCGGCATTCGTGACGCCAGATGGGTTATTTCAGTATAAGGTTATGCCGTTTGGTATGAAAAACTCACCGATGACGTTTCAGCGCTTAGTAAATAATCTTACGTCAAATTTAGAAAATTGTGAAGTATATGTTGATGACCTTATTGTGTACAGCAACTCGTGGGATGAACATGTACAACATGTTAAGGCATTATTTGACAAACTTGCCAAAGCTAATTTGACTGTCAATTTGGTCAAAAGTGAGATTGCTTGTGCCCATGTGGTGTACTTAGGGCATGTGGTTGGTCAGGGTAAAGTTAGACCTATTAAGGCCAAAGTTGAGGGCATTGACAAATTCCCTGCCCCAACTGATAAAAGGCAGCTCATGCGCTTCCTAGGCATGGCTGGTTACTACAGACGTTTTTGTCCGAATTTCTCTGACATTGCTGCACCACTGACAAAATTGTTAAAGAAGAGTGAAAAGTTTGATTGGACGGATAATTGCCAAGCAGCATTTGAATTATTGAAAAAGGCACTAATGAGTTCACCAGTGTTGATTGCTCCAGATTTTGAGAAGCAATTTAAGTTGGCAGTAGATGCCAGTGACAATGGCATAGGAGCAGTTTTGCTTCAAGCTGATGAGCATGGTGTTGATCACCCTGTTTGTTATTATTCTAAGAAATTTGACAAACACCAGAAAAATTATTCAACAATTGAAAAAGAGACTTTAGCTTTGATACTTGGTCTTCAACACTTTGATGTTTATTTGGGAACTACTAGTTTCCCTATCACTGTATACACTGATCATAACCCTTTGACATTTTTATCTAAGATGAAGAATAAGAATCAAAGATTGATGAGGTGGAGTTTATTTCTGCAATCGTATAATGTAGATATTAAGCACATTAAAGGGAAAGACAATGTTGTACCAGACTCTTTGTCAAGAATTTGATTTGATGCAGTATGTTGAAGATATCACTGTAAGTTTTGAAATTTTGTGTTAACTATGCCACAATGTGTATTGATTATGTTACTGTATTCATGTATCATCACCTAGCAAGACAAGTTATATGTTAAGATTATACCTTCCATTGAATATTGGACTACATAATATACATACTGTAGTTATTACTGTAAAGTTATACATTGTGAATATTGTAACTTAAGTTTTGTCCGAGACGTCCAAAACTTTTTCAAGGGGGGGAGTGTTACAAGACGACCCGTCAGGAACACCGGATTGAATCCATCGACGAGCGAATGGAAAGTTCCAGAGAATTCAACTTCAACGCAGCCTTTCTAGAACTGTCTAGAAGTGAGAACTGTTTACGTTATGTCGCAATTACAACTACTGTGTGTTCTAGAAGTTTCTATTAAGGAACGTTCTCGTAATTGCTGGACTGTGTACACTAGAAGTTTCTGTTAAATTCTGGAGAGTTCTCGAATAAAAGCCTTGCATATAAAAGGCAGTTCAACAACTATTATCGAGGAGAGACACCCTACTACTTCATCGAGAGACACCATCGAGTCCAGACGTTATTCTGCTGTCCGTTTGTTGACCGAATCATATGAGGCCAGCCACTGACACTTCACACTTGTGACAAATTGCCTTACGCCGTTTCTACGCTGTGTATTGAGAGTGTTATTATCCATCATCGCTAGCCTTGTCGTTATTCGCTCGTGGAACCAGTTCCTACGCTACAGCACGCTGCAGGTCTACTACTGTACCATCGTCAACGTGCATGCACTACCAGCCCTTAGACCAGACCAGGCAAATATTAATTAAAGGATTGTGAGTAAGTCTAATTAATTATTGTAAATTTAAGTGAGATAAGGAGATTGTAAATAATCATTAAGTTGTTGAATTTTAATCTCGTTCTTCTGTGATCTTTCGCTGTTATTGGTTTGACTTGCGACCACAAGCCGTAACAATAGAGACTGTCTAAAATATGAAAAAAATATTCGATTTGCAGCTCAGCGCATGCGGGGCATTTTCAAATTGACCCAATCAAATGTGGGAATTTCAAATTAAGACCAATCACGAAGACGCGATTCTCTTTCACGTCCGAATGTATGCGAAATTTTTTTTTCTGCACTTTAAAAAAGGTATGACTAGCAATCAGTAGCACTGAGTTGCGAAGGCGTGTCGTAGTAGCGCCAATTCCTGCAGGCCGCGGGCGGGAGGAGCCGGTCGGGGAGGTGGCAGAAAGCTTGGTTGATTTAGCTCCGAGGTATTTTACGCGGGTGATTTTCGTCTGGAAATTCGAAGCGCACTAGGCTATAGCACTTCATTTTGAGAGAATAAATCGGCATGCTGAGTGTATAAAATAGCCAAAAAATACGACTTTGAGTTTTGGACGGAAAATTGGGGACCTTACTCCCTCTCAGTGTAAAATGAATGAATTCACGGCAGTGTGTATAAGTAGGCCAGGATACTATGCAGTTGCGCCCGGTCAGATTAGGGTATTTACGGTGGCTCTACAGGCAGAAATGAAGGATCAGCGTACGTGCATCTTCGTTGCTAAAATGTTGTTCATATCGTGGCCGAGACTTTGTACTAGCTACTGTATTTGACTCTAATGGGCAGAGAGTTACCACGGGACTCTTGGGAGTACATAACCCGTCGCGATTTACGTATACTAATCGAATGTTTTTGCTTATTCAAAAGTGCGAAATGCATTTCACTGTGAACCCACCATAGAGAAAAATCAGGTTCAACTCGAAAATTGCTAAAGTCTGGACAATAAAAGACACTCGCCGATAAAGTTTAAGTTTCTTTTTAAGATTCTGATCACTTTTATTTCTGTATCTAATTCAGAAGGGTTCCTCGACGGAATTTTAGTAATTTTTATCTATTAGTACGTTCTGCATTTTGTAACATCTATTCTGCAAAATCCGAGTCTGCAGTCTGCAGTCTGCAGTCTGCAAATTAGTACATCCGGTCATACACTATACCTCAAAACCTCCCATGTATTGGGATTATGATCGTAGAGGTTTTCCTGCCAAAACACGCACCGTGCACTAGACACACTTCTAGAAATAACTAGAGAATTGAAACACATGCTTTTAGTGCTAGTAGAGCTGCTACCAAATTCAGAAGCCTACAATGTAGTCTTCTCTATACGATTCGATCATTACTGTAATGCGTAGTGTACTGACATCATAGAGCAGTATTGTAAGTTCTTTTAATACTTCTCTATGACTGACATTTACATCAATGTAAATTACAGCAAAGCTTTGTGTAATACATGGCCTCATATCTGCCTACTTGTACAGCAGTTATCATACAGTGTGATATGCTGTGAGTTGGATTTTAATTTAATACCACAGACATAGTGTACAGAGACTGGCAGTGTGTGTCTTGCATCACTAATGTCCCGCATAACATGATCTACTGCTGATCATGTTAGGCTAGTGTATGTTTGTCCCTAGCCTAGCCTTATGTTTACAACTGAAATTGAATTATGAACCAGAACACTCCAATCATCTACGCATGCTGATACCTGTGATCTGTTTACAATACATGTGCACTCATTTCGAGTCAAGTCCAATCACGTGCATTGGGGTGCAGTTTATTAGGTGTTAATGTATGTGGGAATGGTGGTAGCTCTGTACTGTTGCAGCAATACAGTTTTTATTCAGATTTTTACTAGAACATGCAGAAAGGTGGAAAATGTATCACAGAGCAAAGTTGGGAACTGGACAGTGCTGCATTTTGTGAGTAAATTTGCACAATGAATGTATTGGCAAAATTGCTTATCATTACTGATTGTTGGGGTGAAAAAGCTGTGCATCAGTTGAACCCCAGAAGTTTGTGTCTGTGCGTCAAAATCAAAAGTTGTGTGTCCTTGACCCGGGTGCCCGGGTCAGTGAAAACCCTGTTAACCCATTGTGAGGCGGCTTTGAGAAAGCATAGACGGGCTTCTATGTATAACACTGTGCAGCAGGAACTGATTTGTCAGGATACATATTTACAAAAATGGTTAAACAAAATGACATTTGGCAAACGTTTAAGCATTTAGTTGGTTTGTTAACTGTTTAACCAGCACAGCCATAATATTCACCAGTTCATAGCCTATTTTAAGGCAAAGTCTTAATGAATTAAAAATAAGTGTCAGTAGGACAAGAGTTGTAATGTGAAGTGTACAGTAATGTGCCTTACCCATGTAAAATAACACACAAGCCTGTTCGAGGGCTGTGGTATCCTAGCCTAGCCGACCCAGGCTAGGCCTGGGTCCCAAATGTTCTAGAAAGTTTGAGGTAGGCCAGCATGGAAAGTACATCAATTGCATGCCTGAGATTTTCATTCACTTTCTGATTGCATGTGAGTATGCTTTGATTCACTGTCTGTGGGGGTGGGGGTTGGGGGCAGGAGCACTGGTAACTTTGATATTCTGGCTTGTGAAGGATATATAAAACTGGATTGTATCACTAGTATCATCTTAGCAGATGCCATGGAGCACTGTTTGCACAGCAACCAGATGTCACCATATATGCACTATAATTTATATGGTAAAAATTGCCAAGTGATATGGCCAAATTGGCTAAGTACTGACTAGTTTTCCATGATTCGTGCATGTATGGCTAACTAGGGCAAATCTGTCAACTGTGCAAGAAGGTGTTTTGGAAGTGCATCACTTCATCATTTAGTGTATATGCATACACTAATTTAAAAATAACATTAGAACTGCCTGTGGTACAGTATATGGTACTAGATATTTTTTAAAAAGAAACTATTCAGTGAGGTTGAGAATGGTCTGATTGCTGTTGATGTGATGGGGTAATTGGGAAATTTTATTCCTTTGGGAGTGCAGGACTCATAGTAAATTATCACAGAGGTAGTGGTTAAATTGGAAATTGTTCAAATCATTACAGGGGCTGTGTCATCACTCCAAAAATATTTGGAAAGTCCCTACATTTCTGTTCACAATTAGTTACTGTATATTGATTGACTTGAATTCAAACAGTACACCATCACTGTGATTTGTCAGTGTTGATTTGTACAGATGTACGACAGGCCTACAAACTTTACAAAGTTGCCCAGTTTTACAGAAACCTCATGCAAAGTAGTGAGGATATGCCTTGAGCAGGGAAGTCACTATGCCGGGCGGCGATGGGCGACCCTGCCCGGGACTGGTGAATTATGCCCGCCACTCATGTTAAAATGAAACATTCCATCCAGCACTTTTTCCCAATAATGGCACTATAATTTTATGATTTTTGAAAGAAATTTGGATGTAACGTTAATCTCAGAATGAGATGGCCAATTGGAGCAGTAATTTAGAGTGTAGAAAAGTATCCACACTTTCTCTTAATCCCAGGACAGTGATCACTACATAAGTCAGAGTCCAGAATTACCCAGTACTAAGATTGGCCTGGTGACAACCCTGGCCTTGAGTTATTTCACCTCATCACTGGTTACTGTAGCCTTGTCAGAGAGGTGCACTAGACAAGTGTTTTTGTGTTAATTGTGGGAGGGGCTAGAATAAAATGCTGTAGAGAGACTTTCAAACAGCCATTTGCAATATTTTTGTAAGATCTGCTGTTGTTATTTTTTAGAACGAAGCTACAGTATGATACCTTATTTTCAGATTTAGTGAAATTAAGTTTTATGCTATCCTAAAATCTTAACATATATTATATGTGGAATTTCAAGCTTGCACCAACTTGTGACTCCTAGTAAGAATTGCAAAGCAACTCGTATGATTTATCTTCCATATATGACAAAGAGTTGTTGCAAATTGCTGTCTGTGCCCAGATACATGCTGTTTTAGTTATCGTGACATCTTACTCTGACTGTGAAAGTCTTGAGAAAATTTAAAGTATTTGTAGTGAGATTTCCATTGAATTTTGCCTTGTAATGTACTGAAAACCTGGTAGATGTTATCTTAATTGTGTTGAAGGTCAGTCTGGTAAAATCCCGAGGCCAGTTCGCATAAAGGGGGTTTCGGATAAATGGAGTTATGGAGAAACAGAGTTTTGGATAAGTAGGGTTCAGGTAAATGGGATTTTACTGTAAATCTCAAATGTAGAAACTTTGACAAATGTTGTCTGGTCTGTAACCTGGTTAAGCCAGTTAGGAGTAGAGTAAGGCAAAACATCATTATCCATAAATTGGAAGCTTTCTGTTTCCAGTTTGAAGTAAATTTTGAGTTCATGACCTTAAAGGGAGAATGCAGTCACCCCAGAAAAGAATTGTATAGTAGACTATCCTATTTCTTAAATGGCTCTTGAGAATCATGTGACAGTATTTTTCTCACTCAATTGTAAAATTTACAAGGAGCAACTGCTAGATTTACCTTGAATATGCAATATTTATGTTGTAAAATATCATGAAAGATACTTGGAAGAGAAATAAGAAATTTGTGACATTTAACTATTGTTTCAAAATAAGTTTTGGGTGACTGCTTCTGACCTTTAAGGTAGAAATTTCTTTAATCTAAAAACCGTGTTAAAATTATGGCATGTATATATAAGTAGTACACTGAAGATGTTTTTATCTCTTTTCAGCGGAGGCTTTATTCTGCCCAGGCTTCAGCTGTAAGGAAGGGAGAGGAAGCTTCTAGTTTACCGAAACAAGATGTTGTGGTAAGACTAGTTTCTAGAATTTCTTGGGATCAACACACATACATCCCAAGTTCATATGTTTTTTTTTTTTTGTGAAATATAAGTAATGTTGTTCAGGATATCATAGCATCAGAGCTAAAGTGCCTTATGTGCAGATACTAAGTTTCAGTAAATAAAGGCACAGTGTTTAGACCTTAATTTTCTAGTGATAACTTAATATATTAAAATGACAAACACTCATTAAATTGGGTGAATTTAGGTTTTTAACTGATGTCATACAACTTTATTTATCTTAGCTTTTTAATCAACCCCCAAAATGTTTAATAAGTCAAAGCTTAGGACTTAGAGTTAACTTTTCAATGAATGAGACATGAAAAGCCTTCTATTAGTAAAAGGGCCTTATCAGTTCATGTGTGGTACAAAATAACCATATCAAGGCTTAGTGTCCAGACAGAGGTGGATATGAAGCAGTTTAGACCTGACAATGTAGCTGAAAAAGACGTAAAGCTTTACGGAATAGGCTTTCCTCTCATATAATGTTTTTAATTCCAGCATGATTAGATAATGGCTTAATCAATGTCAGAAGGAACAAAAAGTCTTAAAAATGGACATGAGGGTATCAAATCTGATTTTGGGATATGGCAGATTGTGTCTAAAAAGATAGGTAGTTATTCAAATACCCAAATTGTCCAGAAGTGGAGAAGGGCTGTAAAAGGCTACAACATGGAAGGGGTTTGCATTTTGGCTAGGTGATAGCTCGTCTGAAATCTGTTTTGGAGAGATGGCATTAATTCAAGTGTACAGATATCAATGATACCTCAATTAGGTATAAAAGCAGAATTTCTAGAATTGATCACCAGTGTTGTGTAAATGATCAAACAGAGATGATTAAAGCTTTTAAACATATACTTTCTTTGGCAGGTCTCAAAACTTGATAATGGTTTGACTGTTGCGTCATTGGACAACTACTCTCCTGTCTCCAAAGTGAGTGTTGTGATAAATGCTGGAGCAAGGTATGAAACTGCTGAAAACCTGGGAATAACTCATTGTCTGAGAACATTTGCAAATCTGGTAAGTTTCTTTATCCGTGGTGTCAAATCACCCAGTTTTGAAAAAGGCTGTTGCTCAATCTTCTTAATATTAACCATATTTTTCTTTGGGTAAAATACCATGAGAAATAAGCACACTTTAACTTTTTAGCCAATTTTATCTCATCTTCATTTTGTTCTCAGTAATTATGTTATTCATCATTGTGCTATGACTGCAACATAAATTTAAAAATTTGAAAATTTTAAAGATGAGTTCAGTGTTATTTCCAGATGAATCATTAAGAGGAGCCTTATAGCTCAGTGCAACTGAAAGTTGTCCTGTCAGAAAGGTACATTCCCTGTACATCTGAAACTGCTGCTGTAGCCTGATCCTGGACTTTGCTTGAAAATGAAGATGTGGTACAGTATATCTGGGATGAAAGCAGACAGTTTTTCATTACTGTAGGCTTAGTTACCAAGCATTTTGAAGTTCTAATTGTTATCTTTTCATTCATATACAGAACATGCATGGGTGTAACTGCAGGGCCCCCTCCCCCATTGAAAATCTGAAGTTTCTAACCAGTTTGAAGGTTGTCTGAAAGGAAGTCTGAAATCAGCTTCTCACACCCGTTGTGGTATTTGTGATGTACACTAATGGATGAATGAATGAAAATTAAGTAAAACATAACTAAGAAGTCAAAGATAATGAAATTTTTTCAGTGCTCTTCACATGCACTCATGCTAGCCATATTTTTCTTACTACTTCTGCAGGACATCTTGTGTTAAGTTATTTTTCCAAAATCCTATACAACCTTACAATCATATATTGCACATCTTATGTCATTTGAAAATAGTAAAATTTTTTATTGTAATGTTTACATTGTTGTACATACCCTAGAGCTCCCAAGAGCTTACTGGGATGTTCCCAGTAGGTGTGGGCCCAGAGTACAAGGTCATGGGGGATGTACTTTGTGCTCCTGTAGAATAATCTGCTCTGCCATTCCATTTAAAACCACCCATGCTAAAATCTTGGCCTCCTTGAACATTGTATAGTTGTTCCTGAAAATTTAATGTTCACTCACACTTTGCATCAGCCCCATTCTGTACTCTGTCTGTGCCAGTCTCACCAGCCCCAATCTGTACTCTCTGGCTGTGCCAGTCTCACCAGTCTCATCCTGTACTCTCTGGCTGTGCCAGCCCCATTCTGTACTCTTTTGCTGTGCCAGTCTCACCAGCCCATTCTGTACTCTCTGGCTGTGCCAGTCTCACCAGCCCCATCCTGTACTCTCTGGCTGTGCCAGCCCCATTCTGTACTCTTTTGCTGTGCCAGTCTCACCAGCCCATTCTGTACTCTGTGGCTGTGCCAGTCTCAAATCAAGATTGCCCAATTAATTTGTCCCTTTGTTATTGAAAGAGTTGAAACAAGAATTGCAGTACCAGTACATCTGTGAGAGAAACACCTTCTTGACAGCCAATAATCAGTGCATTTAATATGATAGTGTATGGTACAGTAGTGACGTTTATTGTTGTGTCATTTCCTTTACATTTCTATTTGGTCCACTTTTTAGACATCTAAAGGTGCAACAACCTTTGGCATCAGTCGAGGGCTTGAAGATATAGGAGCAAGCTTGGAGACCACCTGCACCAGGGAACACATGATATATAAGATCCAGTGCTTAAGAGATCATTTGTAAGTCATGTGTACATAAATTTTGGATTTTACAAAATACTGTAAGCAGAGGACCTGGAAAAGAGCTGGAAGTGTTATTGCTGTGCAAATTTCATCACAGGCAGCTGTTTGCAGCCTTTTTCAGAGGCATTTTGTAAGGATCAAAGTTTAAAGAGAAAAAAATTTAGCATAAATCTGTCATCCTTGAAGTAATAGGCCTGCTATCTCAAGATAAAATGTTTTGAAGATGAGTTATTTTTTGTCTTGACATACCTTTTTTTGCAAGATAATAGAATGTTAGTTTAGATAGCTTATTTCCCCAGAATCAAAGCAGTGTATTAGTGAATGCCCTGTGTGTTCTTGTTATTTAATTCTGTTGGAGTGTGTGAATATCTCTCCTTGTAGAGCATATAAAACTATGCCATATTTGTGGTATGGAAAACAAAGGTATGAAAAACTCCTTATGGTGGTGTCAACATCACATAAGAATGTAAAGCTGTGTCATACTGATGTGTTGGGATGACATTTTAGATTTCCCATTGTGCATTGCTTCTCTGAAAAATAACTTTCTTTCAATAATAGCATCTTCAAAGAGCAACATGCTATTGAGATGCTGTTTTCACCTCCTAAAGTGCAAAATTTTCCTTTTTTAAGGGGAGGGGGGGGGGGGCATCAAATTTAGCCATCAACAAATTCCTTTAAACAAATTAAAGTTGCTGTGCACTTCTGTCAGTTGTGTATCATGTTAGTACTTCAGTGCAGCACTCCTTTGATTGTAGCCTCTCTAATACAGTAGCTTAAAACCTAAGTGCAAAGCTTGTTTTAGGTACTACTGACAGTACTGCTTGGAATGCCTGCTTTAACATATGAAAGAAAAGGCATCAGTAGTTCACTGAGAAATCAAAGGCTTTATAATATGCATCTGTCATCCTTGAGATGAGTAAGGATACAGTGTATCTTCAGTTTAGCTGTTTTTTCTGTTAGTAATCTGTGTTGTGGGCTTAATGCTTACCCATAGTGTATATGTTTCTCTTAACACAGGACCAGACTTGAACAACTCCTGTTCTTTGTGGCATTACTATTTTCTTTCTACTAAATATTCATATCCTGAATACATCACCAAAATATGCAAATCAAATTAATCATTTGTATTACTTTGCAAAGTTCAGGCAACCAAATGACTAAAACCTTTTCATTTTTTAAGTACACTGTGAACATGCTAGTGTAGTTTTAATGAAGATTCCATATATCTATTAGTGTTACCTTGCCTGCAGTCAAGTTTCTGCATTGTAATATCATATCAATTGAAAGTATCCTGTGTGTTCATGAAGGTATTTCATCATTTTTGTGGGATATAAATTTTCAAGAAATTTCTTAGGTGCACTGCAGTCTTGGTTATTTATGGAATAAGGATTAAAATGTTTGAACACAAGAAGAACAGTTATCATAGGACTATGAACAAGATTTGGTCTAATTGCTTTCACATGTACTAAAGGTGTGGGAGATCATTGCATGTGTACCGCAACTGTTTGGACTGTAACATACTGTATTTACTCTAATAAACATTCCAGGGGCATGAAATTTTGGTGAAGGGGGACATTTATTAGAGTCAAATTTACCTACAAGGAATCTTACCTTAGTATCAGCATTACAGAAGCTTACGCAGAGGCTTATTAAAGATTAGGAGCCATAGAATTACAGTTTACAGGGGACCTCTTATCTGCTAGCAGTCCTGCTATGTCTCCATCTTTTCCGTAATTGTAGCGCACCCACCATGCTTCACAAAATACCAGAAGATTAGGGATTTTTTCTCTCGGCAAGTGCCCCACAACAGGAATTAACAATGTTACTACACTCCATTGTGACGAAAAAATCAAGGGGAGCATTTTAAATATGGTATTTACGATTAACGACTATTTATAACTCACAAGTGTTTGTAAAAGGTGGACACTATTTTTCCCTTTAACTGTGTTCTTCATTCAAACTGTGTACATTTTCAATGTGTGTTTGTTCTACTTTGCAGAGACACAGCATGTCACTACCTCACAAACATCACAACAGGGCAGGAATTCAGGACATGGGAAGTAAAAGATAACAGATATAGACTGCAGATGGACCTTGCCCAGAGAAATAGTGACTTAGTACTGGGTAAGACTTAAGATGCGAATTTTGGTACACACTATGTATAGTGTAGGTGTGTAAAGTGAAGCCCCTGATAATTGTTTCTGCTGCCTTTCCAAAACCTGTTTAGTATCCCCTGGAATCACAGTGTTTACCTAAAGAATTACCTTTCCACTTTTAAGAAGCAGGATGGTGGAAGGTGGGGGGTGGGGTGGGGGAGATGAGAAGTGGGAATGTGTCCCCTGTTTTAGGAATAGAGCAGGGGTTGAAATAAGCCTTCAACCTTTGGGGGCCAGCCGGGCCCCTAGTCCATGGAATCTAGGGGCCAAATGAGAAATCAAGGGGCCCAAAACTAACAAAGAAAAAAAGGACTGTTAAAGTGTACGGGTGCTTTTTATGTGCTTGGAAACGTGTAGTATGGGTATATTTAAGCTAGGCTATAAGTACTGTATATGCTGAACTTAGCCTGAAATCTGTCCACACCCTCTTAGACCAGTACTTAACAACTATACATGTTGCATGTAATGTATATTTTCAAAATTTTCTTGTAACTCCGGAATTTATTCCCCGGTAAAATGAAGGGCACTGTCCAATTCCCGCCAACCAGTCAGTCATGAACGCTAAGTATTTGCCTGAGCAGCCCACCCGTAGTACGGCAGGTTTTGCAAATCCTCAGTCACTCATTCATCATTATTGTTTATTGTAATCTGATTGGAAAAACCCGACATTGTGCATATGTGCAGTCAATGATCTAGGCCTACAGCATTACTCATGAATGACATCGGTGTGCGTCTGCGTGAGTGATCTTCCATGTTGTGACAAAGCAGACTGTTAATGAGTGATGTGAACTGATTTCAGAAATAATGTGTGTTTTGCAGGTTTTGTAGTGATGAAATAGTTTTTAGTACGAAATACTGAACACAGGCCGTGCGAGATGTAAGATCGTTTACTTGTGGGTGGAGAGGTTCATGTGCAGACTGTACAGTCATACTTGAAATATTTAGGAGCCAACCGGGCCCCTTTCCCTGTAGAAGCTACGGGTGCGAGCGAATTTCTAGGAGCATCGGGCCCACGGGCCCCCGTTATTTCGAGCCCTGTAGAGGGTAGAAGTTATTTCACTTAGATTGAAAGAGTTTGAAACAGTGTTCGACCGATCATCTGTTAGATAATCGGCATCGGGCCGATTATCGCACAATCGGTAAATAATCGGCATCGGTAAAATTTTGTCATTCAACCGATTACCACCACCGATTATTTGAAAACTGGAAACAGGGCTAAAATACACTTCAAAGTTTCTGCAAAAATCTTTATAATTCACCAAAACACGCATTTCTTTAAGTTCCCGCCCAAAATATCAGCACTGATACTCACATAACTTGCAACATTTTAAGCTCTCCAAATGATAGCGATCATCGTAATTGGTGCCGTAACTCTAGTGCAGCACAGTTCCGGTGCGTGAAAAGGCACACAGTATTACCTACAAGGTGTGCATGCCATGGACCATGCCACAATCTGCATACAAATTGTACTACAGGAAGAAATGACTTCGCGCTACGTTTTTTTCAAGTTTCAGTGCTAACCACATCATCTGTACACATTTGGTGCACATACGTACTGTAGCAACTTTGGAAACTCGAGGCTCATTATTTCCCCACATTCCTTTCGTTAAGTTTTTAATTACCTATGACCCGCACATGCGCACACGTAATTGCCGTACAGTTCTTGCGAAGTTGAAGTTCACCTACGAAGCACACCAGTATAGTGTGTGATACATAATGCCAGCTAAGTGCATTGCCCGCGCTTTTTACGTAGCACGTTGGTTATGAACTACTCTGTGCTCCTAACTGATGAACGAAGGGAAATGGGCCCGTGTTAAATTCACGCTGGAACGGCAACAGTTTTTCGATTACGGGAATTTATCGGGAATTAGTTTTACATTTCATTTGGAGAATCTTTTACATAAGACGTAAGTGTTGGGCAAGATGCTTTAAAAAGGGTTTAAAAAATATATATCCATATCGTTATGGAACCATGAGATGAGTAAATCAAGTAAATTGAGTGGAATGTTTAGTGGCCCTTAAGTGCCAAGGTAGATAGTTTTGCTTAAAACTGGGGTGGATAGGCTACTATATAGCACTACTACAGTCCAGTACAGACCTTTACACGGAATCTTTCGACATGATCGGTGTATTGAACTACCGCAGGCAGAGCCGTATGTAAGGCGACATACTCTTTGGTTAACGTTAAGCCTGTGACATCGTACGAGAGCATGTATTTATGGTTGATTTTTATCTCAGTATTTCCAGAGGAAATCCTTCAAAAAACAGTATACCATTCGTGGAATGTGGGGTACTGTTCTTAGTCATTCATCTCCAGTGTGAAGGTTTTGTTATGGTGTGTGAACTTGTTAGAAATATGCGACTGACAGCGAGAAAACATGACCTTCCTATACATGTAAATAATCGGTGATCGGTAATCGGCATCGGCCCGATTGTGTAATTGAATAATCGGTAATCGGTGATTACTGATTATGGCATAATCGGTCGAACACTAGTTTGAAATCCTTCAAAGTTATGCTTGGGGGGGCTTTACAGCAAGCCTTTGTCTTCTTGAGTAAGCTACTATACCCATCAGGCATCATATTTAAGTATTTGTGAATCCCCCACATCTTTCCTTGCACTCCTTGTGATTCCTTGCCTTCAAGAAGTTCATATGGCATAAATATGTGTAAGGGACTGGCAAGTCTTCTTTTTGTTGAGATATTATAAAAGTGGGTATTGCATTAAAAGCTGCAAGAAGACAAAACTGCAATACAGAGCTGCTGGTTTGGTAATTTTATTAGTTACATATTGTTAAAACAAGAAGCATTTCACTGCACTTGGAAGTTACTACTAAGTTACATCAAGGCATTCATTACTCTAGAGTGTGAATTTCAGATTAAGTTTGTACAATTTAGTGCATCATGTAAGGAAAACATGGTAGCAGAGTTTGTACAGTCCTGGAAAATCATTGAATTTAAACTTTCATGGATAAGTCAATGTAATTTTGTCATTTTATGAGAGACATCTAAAAGTCATCAGATTTCATTTTACGGATTTTTATTTAACCTTGCATGGTGGTGCCCAGGCTGAATTATGTATAATTTGCATACAATTGGCCAACATCTGCCTCCCAAATATCATCTTGTTTGCCAGATTACCAGGTTTTCTACATGATCTTCCTGCCGTTAAGCATTGCTGTGATGTGTGTGCTGTTTGAAAGCACATGGTTGTGCACACATACTTCTGCTTTTGAATGGAATTGTTAATAACAGCAATATCAATGGCCATCCTAATGATTTCAGAGCATGCTCTCTCAGTAGGCTCAAGGCCCATTGCACAAATCTTTCACATTCTGTTCATCCCCAAAGTGTACCATAAGTATCAGGACATCATCTAGAGGCTCACAATCTATAAGTCACAATGTATTATAATCTGTTCCAAATTCTTTTGGATGAGACCACGCAAGAAGGCAACAGGTCCCATGTAAAGAGTGTTTGTATGACTTCCACTGGTATTTGAGGGTTAGTCTAATGGCTAAAAGGATGCTCTAGCCATCAGACTAACCAGTCTGCTGCTGAGATGTATAATATTAAATAAACTACTCAATTTATCTATTAACTGGTATTCTTCATTAGCAGTCATATACATCATATATCTTCCTTTTTAGATGTCATTGAGGGTCTCCATGCAGTGTCTTTCCGTTCATCACTTGGCCAGTCTCTCTTCTCACCAGACTTCATGATTTCAAAAATAAACTCTCAGATGCTGCATGACTTTGTTGAGAAGTTCTATGTCACCGGCAACATGGCACTTGTGGGAGTTGGTGAGTAGAATGTGGTTGGTTCTTATACTTTATTTGGTTTGTAAATGTATGTTCATGACATATCTCTTACAATTGAGGGAATATTCAAAACTGATACTGGATCTTAATGTTAAGTGCCATTGTTTTAAACACTATTTGTCTTTGGTATTTCAGGTGTTGACCACAATGACCTGAGAGCATTTGGTGAAAAGATGCCTCTAAGGGAAGGTGATGCTGCTGCAAAGGTGGCTTCTAAATATCATGGAGGTCAGTTTATACAATTTTGTCTGAGGTTGAAATAACTTTAGGATTAACAGCATAATCATCCTGAAGGATTCTGTAAGGTAAAAACCTGCCTATTGTGTGTTCCTTGCATGTCTCCATGCATCAGTGTGCACAGCCCTGAGCTGTACAAGAGGTAATGAGCAAGAATATGGGAAAGGCCGCCTGATATGTGACAAAAGACTGCTTAGCAACCAAGTATAAATGACAGCTCACATATGTGCTGACTGGATAAATTCATGGCTCAATGGTAGATCTCAGAGAGTTGTTGTTAATGGTAATTTCTCTTCTTGGAAAGAAGTTACAAGTGGAGTTCCACAGGGTTCTGTTCTTGGCCCGCTTCTTTTCTTAATTTTCATCAATGATATTGATAGCTCTCTCACATCTAGTATTAGTAAGTTCGCCGATGATACTAAGCTCTATAGGAAGGTTAGTGATAAGGATGATGCCTCATTACTGCAAAAAGACTTGGATAGGTTATTTTCATGGTCTCAGACTTGGCAAATGTCTTTTAATGCAGATAAGTGCAAAGTCCTTCACTTTGGTCCTAAAAATTTCAGCTATGATTATAACATGAATGGTAGTATTCTGAGTGATGTGACTTTTGAGAAGGATCTGGGTGTAGTTATTACAGGTGATTTAAAGCCATCTAGACAGTGTGCAGCTGCTGCTGCTAGGGCTAATAGGGTGCTTGGATTGATCAAGAGGAATTTCAGTAGTTTTAGTAAAGAAATTGTACTAAATCTGTATAAGCAGTTGGTAAGACCCCACCTCGACTATGCAGCCCAGGCTTGGAGTCCCTTCTATGAAAAGGACAAGCTTCTTTTAGAG
Organism: Holothuria leucospilota; assembly: GCA_029531755.1. NCBI lineage: Eukaryota > Metazoa > Echinodermata > Holothuroidea > Aspidochirotida > Holothuriidae > Holothuria > Holothuria leucospilota. The sequence continues at coordinate 55,196,146 of CM055968.1, forward strand.
CAAGTTCAGAGGAGAGCCACTCGCCTTATACCCAAGGTGAGACACCTACCTTATCATGTTAGACTTAAGCATCTTGGGCTTACCACCCTGGAGTTGAGAAGGATTAGGGGGGATATGCTTCAGGTGTACAAATTTCTCTCTGAAAGGAATCCTTTGTCCTCTTGCAATTATTTAAAGGTTCAATGTAATTCTCGGGTTCGAGGCCATTGTAAGAAGCTAGTTAAGAATTTTGCAAGGCTCGACATTAGGAAGTTCAGCTTTTCTCATAGAGTTGTTAATGAGTGGAATAGTCTGCCAGAGTGGGTAGTTAACTCCACATCTGTGCACTGCTTTAAGGTTAACATTGACAAGTTCTTCCATAAGTGTGGTAGAATCTAATTGTGCTGGGCTCGTTTGGTGTTGGTTGGTTCTTTGTTTTCAGTCAAGGTTGTATGGACTTCAGGGCATCTTATGGGGCCTTAGCCCTCCTTTGCCCTTTAACCTGTTATGTTATGTTATGTTATGTTAAGGGTCATGAATAGGAATAAGCTTTGAGGGGAATAAATAGAAGCATTTGTGAACAAGTATTGATCTTTACCCATAGTCAAGGTGGACACAATAGAACCTAGCAACTGCCTCTGGCATGCAGCCTTAAGCCTTCCTTTGTTCATTGCACAGAAGTGTGTGTAAGTACCTCCTTTGCATGCATAATACCACAGACTTGACCAGCAGTGTCTGCAGTGCTCATTTCACAGTGGTGCTCACATTGAATAGACTGGTCTGAGTTCAGTCCTCCAGTATCCTTCAAGATGATTTGGCTATTGACCCTTATGGGAAGACACATCCTCACAGTCCATTTGTACCACTTATTATGTTACTTATCACAAATAGTATGTTATTCGCCGCATATAAAAACAGCGGGAAACTAAAGTAGAGATCATTGCCATGTCTATCTTTCATTTATTAAAATTTCCTGCAAAAATTTTCCTGAAAATTCCTGCAAATATTTCTTAGATTTTTATTTCATTCCTTGTGATGTACTTGGCCATTTTCCAATAAATGGATTGTCATGAGTATGACTGCAAGTTTGTTGCCTGTGGCCATGAGTACTAGTAAAAGATTTTACAATGGCACCAGTGCTTAACTTACAAAATTTTTGAGTCCTGGTATGAGTACAAATCCATTCTTATGAGTAGGACCACTCACAGATGTGACAAATAATGAGAACCGGAATATACTTCAAACCGCATCTTTCGAAAATCGAAGGTGAGTACCAAACAACCTCCTAGATAAGGTTGGGGGAGCTGTTTTCAACATACCGTTTTGTAGGGTCTGCGTTGAAACTGCTCAAAAAAGTTCCTAAGTTCTTAAATTTGACAGAAATTAGCCCTAATCCTAATACTCTAAAGCTGTATTGTATTGAATCTCAGAATACTTTACATTGTAAGGTCATCACAGTTTGGCCATGAGAAGTTTATCACAATTTCCTGTCAGCAAATGTCTAAAGACTTAAACAGTCCGGCACCTACAATTAGTTTGCACGTCAAAAATTGCAAATGAAGCACCTTAAAAAACTGCACAATATCTCACTTTGTGAGATTATATTTGGGAAACAACATTCTGTGGAATCTAGGCCATATCTATAAATTTATAAATAGAGTTTCTAACAGCAAATTTCTCGGGAGGAAGAGAACATCTTATCCTACCATACATACTTGTTCAAAATAGAAGCATAGCTTCAGTATTAGAACCTGCACTGTACTGCTTGTGCAAGGTTTGGCCTAATGGCATTAGGCCTTGCTGTGAATGCTATTGTAGGATAAGTAAAATTAATTGTTACACAACCATGTAAAGCTCAGATTGCATGCCTTGAAAGCAAGGCCTGTTGCAAGTATGTCGATAATACAGCAGTTTGTGGTGGTATGTCTTACTTTAAAAACAAATTTAAACATATGTTCATTTCCAGGCGGTTTGCATTAATGTGTTATGTAGCCCTTTTAATATAGGTCAATTGTCATATTTTTTTGAATGTAGGGCAATTCTTATTTTCTTATATGAAATGCTGATAAAAAATTGTGATCAGTGCAATTTCTTTTGAATTTCTGCATGGTCTTGTTTGTGCTTTTTGATTGGATAATCTGGTTTGAAAATTTCAGTTGAACATAGTGAATGTATCATTTATCTTGTTCTAATTATTGCAAGTTTCATTTTTTTAAATTTAAAGTTTTATGAAGATGATTGGAAATACCAAAGAAGGATAAACTTTTACGGCTGGACAAGGGCACTTTATAGCTGCAGTAGTGAAGAGGACTTTGTGACTGTAGGGTGTTAGGCAGGCTAATAATTTTAGTTGTAACTTATAAGTAATATTTTTCCTTTTTTTGGGATAGGTCATGAAATCAGAAATCACACTGATTCATCTCTAGCATTTGCTGCATTTGGAGTTGAGGGGGCCAGCCTCTCTAGTAAAGACCTGTTGACTGCTGGAGTTCTGCAGCACTTAATGGGGGCAGGGCAATATGTCAAATGGGGAAGCAACATTGCATCATCAAGACTTAACAAAAGTGCTTCCAAAGCATCACCACTACCGTCGACTGTAAGTTTATGTTGGTGTACATGTTAGTGGGAATTTTTACGTTTGGAGGCTTTTTTTCGAAATATTTTTTCTTTGTAAACAGTTTGAAGTTTTGTACTCTTGATAACAAGTACTGTTTGTCTTCCAAAAATATTTTCTGTCAAGTATTTAGTTAAATGACAAGGTATGTAACATTTTGTATTTGAGAGTCATGAATTAAGTAATGGATGGATAAGACTGCTGTTGGTGTGAAGGTTAATAAAACAAGTTCATGTAGTAAGTGTTGCACTAAGTGACAGTATTGAGAGCAAATAAGTAAAAGAGTCATCAGCATTCGTCTCAGAAATCACCTATACTCATAGAAGCAGGACTTGTTTTGGTAAGTGTGTATAATCAGCAGAGCTAAATGATTGAAATGTCAAAAAATAAAATCTTTTATTAGGATGAACACGCAAGTTCTCTGAAACTCTGAACTCTGCCCTATTTCTGACCATTTCTTTTTATGGTAAAGTAGGCATTATAGAGAGCAAATAAGCAATGGAGTCTTCATTATTTGTCTCAGAAATCACCTAGACTCATAGAAGCAGGGCTTGTTTTTCTAAAGTGTTTACAATCAGTAGAGTTAAATGATTGAAATGTCAAAAAATAAAATCTTTTATTAGATTGAACACACAAGTGCTCTGAAGCTCTGAACTATGCCTTATTTCTGTTTAGTGATGAAGTAGGTGTTATACCCAGTAATGCTTCAGGACAAAACTTAGGCTTCAACACTTTTCACAGTCTGTTTATTGAAAACTGCAATGTGTCTGTTGTTTTTCTTTCAGACAAATTGTTTCAACCTAGCTTACTCTGATGCAGGCCTCTTTGGTGTCTTTGCTATTGCCCAAGCTCAAGACATGAACCCAGTAAGATTTCTCTTTTTTGTTTCATATCTGTGTTAACGTATAGTTGGATTAAATATCATATTAAATAGTGTGGAGAGTTAGCCATGGTGTGCACCTGTGTGAGAGGTCTTTGACTCAAATCCCCATGGAACTGCCTTCAAATATTCTGGTGATTCAGAATTCCTTGCTCGGCCAATTGCTCAGGGGACTTAACCCTTCCGCAGCCATCCCCATTTTTCCTATTGTGCTCTGTACAGCCAGCTAGGTTAACAAAGTTCTTGAAAAGTTGGGCCATATTTTTTAAATGTTAGGTTATTTCTTAAAACAGAATTCAAAGTTGACACGTCCATGAAAAATGTAGCAAATACTTGTCTTTATCAGTTAACATTGCTTAAAATCCAATTATGGACAAATACATTACAAATGGCTGCTATTTCCAGAACCAGTACGTGTACTTATGGGCAGTATTGATTCACATTGCGATCACAAATTTTTTGTTGGGAATATCCTGTTAACAGAGCCATAATATTAAACCACCCAGTATGTTCATGGGCATATCATCTGAATCAATTTCATGGTCAGTATATTCCACGTCACTGCTAGAGCTTCCTATGCTGATTCAGGAATATGCTTTTTTAAGCTTGACTTGCTTCAGAATGCTGCCATTTTGTGTGCTTTTGGAATCACCACCACTTTGAAGAATGAAGGAATTTTCAATAGCCCCACCTTTTCAAATTATGTGTAGAAGCTGTACAGGAATTTCATGTCAACTTCAGAGGAAGTGATCATAGCTAGCCACACCAGTTCAAGTGCATTAGGTTGGATAGTAGTATGTAGCCTAAGCGGCTGTGAACAGTTGATAGCCTGATACATAATATTATGTAGCTGGCTGTGGAAGGGTTAAAAAAATTCAGCTTTAAAGATTGTTTCTGACTGTCTTGTGTCAGGTCTTTTCTTGACAAAGCTGTCAAGCAGGATTCATATCAATAGTCGTCCACACCTAGGATTTGGGAAAGTTAAGGAAGACTTGGGGTGCTATCTCATCTGATCTGTGGGATAGAGACTTCAATTGCCATCCAGGGAGCAGGATTGTAAGCTGTTAGTATGATCCTGCCTAGATATAGGGAAGGCAATTTTTACCAGTGTATATGTCCATAATTCACCATGTGCATGGTCCCCCATGACCCAGTGAAGCTTCAAACAACCTTGAAGAAGAACTAGGTAAACCAATGTTATATATCAGTGCTGCCAAATTTCCTGTTTTTAAAGGAATAAGCAGTTTTCTTATTTCCAAGCCTACAAAATTCAGAATGTTCTAATTTGCAGATTATAGTATTAAAAAAGATAATATTTAAATATAAATGGGGAAAGTTGTGGCAGCTTTTTGGAATTGGAATAGTGCAAACATGTTGCTTTATCTTTGTAATATTTTCAGTAACATGCAGGGAATGAAAACTGGTATCTTCATACTTCCTCATATCATAAATCACGTAGTTGGTGGTGGTGGACTGACTTTAACAAATTTCTGTTCTTGGATTTCAGTGTTGCCATACATGATTCATAAAATGTAATTTTGGTAGCATCTGTGTCATGTAAATGCAGTTGCTAGAAGGCAGTGCATACATTCTCCATAGGGTTATTTAATGTTAGCTTATTGGGGAGGAGGGAAGGGAATAGAACATATAATACCTCATGGCATTGCCATAGACCCTTTTCCAAACAACAATAACAAAGGATTGTGGGATAAATCTTTTGTATGCATCATTTTTGTCAATGGCATTTTACTGTGGTCAAAAACAGTGCACACCAAAACTGTATCCCACAATCCTTTGTGATTACTGTTTGGAAAAGGGTCTATGTCAAAGCTGGTTAAATTGCTATACAAATACTTATATGTATTTGTGCATATACTCCCATGGTTTCCACTGAGTTTGTTAAAGGAATACAAAAAAGACAAGACAGCTTTGCAGAGTTGCAAGTAGGAGATTCAGTTGTGATTGATGTCATCCACTGTTAAAGATGTATTCACTAAAAATCGACCACCCTGACACCCATGTATCCAGTCCACATTTGAAGCTACAGTAATGAAAATAAAGGCTATGTAATGCCTGTAATAATAATGCATGTACCTTTCTTTTATATTGTCCTTTCCCACGCAGTAGTTAGAGCATCTACCCTTTTAATAATTGACATAGTTTCTACAGAGGCTGTGTGAAGTGTCAGTATGAATGTTAACTTTGTAATTTTGAAAGAGCTTATTTGAACCATCACTGAGAACATAGTAGAAACTGTTTCAATGATCTTACACGTTTTGATCCATTGTCATCCTAAATTATCAGGAACTTTGTGTAACGTAGTTTGAGCAATTGCAATTGAAATTAAAGCAGAAGCATTTGAAACATAAAACTAACAAATTTGATCATGATTAAACTTAACACTGTTACCCTTACTTCCTATTCTGCAGATTCTGAAGTCAGTTGTCGGTGAAGTCCGTGCTGCCACAAAAGGCACAATTGACCCCAAGGAACTCCAGAGGGCAAAGTAAGTAGACATTTAGTAGTTATGGACAAATCCAATATTTCTGTAGTTTATTTGCAGCTTTAGGATATGACTTCATGAATATTTATAGCACTGATAGTCTTATCTTGATACTGCGGACATGTTACAGGTTTGGTTTGCATTGTAGGGACAAATTGAACCCCTTACTTTAGGTGTCTGCTCAGGGATGTAAGACTTCCGGCATTTTTGTTTTTCCTAAAAAATCCTCCGGCAATGGCCCGTTACGCGGCGGCCGGAAAAAATGTTGGCGTAGTCCTAAAAAATCTCCGGCAAAGGACTGTTAGCCTGCCGCGAGAAAAAGAAAGAACTGTTTGTACTGATTACTTCTGACTACGTCTGGAATTTCTAGTTCCAGAAAGCCTCTTCATTAGTGCGATCATATTCAGAGCCGATTATACAGTGCATGACGCCCTGTTGACATGGCTCCTCGCTAAACCGAAATCAAGTTCTCTGCCACCTGCAACTTGAGCCAAATGCATTGTCGCGGACAAATTCAGAGCCTACGCCGGGAGCAACCATAGAGCAGGCCATAATGTGTAAACATAGCCGCCATGCACATGGGCAGCGCCGTTGGACTATGCCCTGAAGGGAGATCATGCTCAGTAGCGTTGTTGTATATTCTTCTGCTTCTGCTTCTGCTGTTGTTGTATATTCTTTGGATAGGGGGTAATGTAATTGCTCATATTTTGTTGAGAGGGTGTACTACAAAAACATCACGTTTCCGATCTTTTCCCATGCGATGTATACACAAAAAGCCTAGCGTTATACAACCTCATGCAAACTGTATGATCATACTGTGGCATTCATGCGTCACTACGGAAGCTTTCGTGATTGTGTGAAGATTCTGTCCGCAATCTGTACGTACTGCATGCACAGCTTGTGGTTTTTCTACGTACGCAGATCCTAAACATACGGTGCACGTAAGCAGTTGCATGTAACAGCCCTGTGATATAGTAAAAGAGCGTAGCCTAATGTTGGCTAGGTATGTACATATTCAGAGGTCATTAGCCTATATGTATATGTTATGCACACATTGCAAATAAACTGTATGAAATGTAACGCAATACATCTGTGGATGCTCGTTGGGATTTACTGTTCGCGGCAACGGAGGACTTTGACATATTTATAAAGGAAAGGTGGAAGTTCAAAGAAATGTGGATTTGAAAGACGTTGATGGTATGAAGAATAAATTCAAGTCTGGCAGTGGTTGGGAGTAAAGGACGATGAGGGATATTTTCTTTTGGCTACATAGTACATACAAACGTAGCACTAGCAAGCTAACTTTGATGTAAGGTTAGGCTATCATTTGCAAGTTCCAACAAACTTAAAACTTAGTTTACGGTAACGTTAGTAGTGGAGCATGTGTATCAAGAGAGTACGTCTGACTCTTGAGAGTGAGACACGTGAGTGTTGCAAAATTAGAAAATGTGAAGCAATCAAATGCTACATTTTTGACTCCATGAAATGATGCTATCTCCTCATCTGGTAGCCTATAGCCTAGGCCTAGGCTAATTCAGAAGATGGTGTAACACTAAACACAGTGTCAGTATCCTAAGGTGTTCACCAGTTCCATGGTTAACAACGCTGCTGTAGCGGATTTAATCTGTGGTGTGTATGTGGCTTGTTCACGGCAGCTTTATCGTGCAGTACAGGTACTCTGAACATAATAGTCGTATACAGGAAAGTCTTCTGAGACCCCATCTACAGATGTATGATAAGCTGCCAACCCATGAGCTCCAGGGGCAGGGCCCTTAAGCGGGCCCTGCACCCCAGCCGTGACACGTATGATTTTCCTGCAAAATCACCTTGGGCCACTTACATCCCTGCTACTGTGGTATGCTTGAACAGGAGTTAACTGTATAGCCTAGGCCCAGTTTGGGCTATTGCAACTCTTGTTAGGCTGTGTGTTGGCTGTTTCTGTACATTGTAGGCCAGTGTGCGGAGGTGACTGTTATAAATGTCTCACTCGCAAGCACAGGGGTTTGATAGGTTGTGAATGTAATTTCATGTATACTTTAAATTAGAGCAGATGTTTTACTGGAGGCTTTATGAAAAATTGGGACGTTTTATGAAAGATTTGAACTATTAAAGTGATTGAAATTTTTGGAAAGGTTAGCACAACAATTTGAGCTAGTTTACATCAGTTAACTTAGAGTTTTTGGCTTCATAATTTTGTGAGGTGAAGATTGAACAGCCAATTGCTGACCAGAATCTTGCACACAAGCTACTATGGAATGATGATGTTGTGATGTTTTTCACAGACAACACTTATGTTTTGCTTGGGGAATGGGCCCTAGCTTAGTTTATGCATTGAACATTAGTGTGGTAGCATGACATTAGCAGCGTGTGCTGGTGGCGGAACAAGATCAATTTTGTAGGAAATTATGGAGCAGGATCACGAAGCGACCTCAGCAGGATATAAATCCACACAGCACGACAAAAGTTTGAACTGCTCCGAAATGATTAACTTTGTGATTAGTTTTTTGGTTTCGATGATAAGAGAAACCTATGCATTCATGATGGCGTGTGTGTGTACGTATGTGTGTATGTGCGTGTGTGTGGGTGTGTGTGTGTGTGTATGTGTGTTTGTGACACTTTGCTCGTTAACACGATATCTCAAGAAGGGAAACTGTGACAGTTCTCAAACTTGGTACATAGATGCCCCATATTAAGAGGAAGAACCCTATTGTTTTTAGTGGGGGTCAAAGGTCACCTGGGGTCACCGGGGGTCAAACTCTGAAAACCTTGTTAACACAATATCTTGAGGTAGGAAGCTTGGATGAATTTCATATTTTGTATGTAGATGCGTTATGGTATGAGGAAGAACCGTATCATTTTTGGTGGAGGTGAAAGGTCACCTGGGGTCACCGGGGGTCAAACCCTGAAAACTTTGTTAACACGATATCTCAAGAAGGGAAACTGTGAAAGTTCTCAAACTTGGTACATAGATGCCCCATACTAAGAGCAAGAACCCTATTGTTTTTGGTGGGGATCGAAGGTTACCTGGGGTCACCGGGGGTCAAACTTTGAAAACCTTTTTAACACAATATCTCGAGGTAGGAAGCCTGGATGAATTTCATACTTTGTATATAGATGCGTTATGGTAAGAGGAAGAACCGTATCATTTTTGGTGGAGGTGAAAGGTCATCTGGGGTCACCGGGGGTCAAACCCTGAAAATCTTGTTAACACAATAACTTGAGTTACAAAGCTTGGGTGAATTTCATACTTTGTATGTAGATGCATTATGGTAAGAGGAAGAAGCCTATCATTTTTGGTGGAGGTCAAAGGTCATTTGAGGTCACCAGGGGTCAAACCCTGAAAACCTTGTTAACCTGATATCTCCAGGTAGGAAGCTTGGATAAATTTCATACTTTGTATGTAGATGCGTTATAGTGAGAAGATGAATCCTATTGTTTTTGGTGGAGGTCAGAGGTCATCTGGGGTCACCAGAGATCAATGTCTGAAAACCTTTTCAAGATGATATCTCCAGGTAGGAAGCTTGAATAGATTTCATACATGGTAAATTGATGTGTTATAGTGAGATGTACCCCATTGTTTTTGGTGGAGTTGAAAGGTCATCTAGGGTCACCAGGGGTCAAACACTTAAAACCTTGTTAACACAATATCTCAAGGGAGAAAGCTTGGATAGATTTTATACTTAGTATGTGGATGTGTTATGGTGAAAAGATGGACCCTATTGTTTTTGGTGGAGGTCAAAGGTCATTTGGGGTCACCAGAGGTAAAAAAGCAAAATTTTCCAAGAATTCCCAAGAATATCACATGGGTTCACCAGAGGTCAAAGAGCAAAATTTCCCAAGAATTCCCAAGATCGTCATCTGGGGTCACCAGAGGTCAAAACGCAAATTTCCCAAGAATTCCCAAGACTAAATAGGAATACAAAACTGTATTTTTGCAACATGTTAAGATAGCATTTGACCATTGACTGAAAGATATGAGACATCATGGCTTTATTTGGAATAGAACATACAGTATATCATCGAAACCTCAATGCATTTTTGCATTCTGGTTCTATTTCCCAGTTAGGACTGAACAAAAAAGTATGAATGGTTTTAGTTATCTGGAGGAATTGATGAGTAGGGAATGAATTTTTTTGCTTATGCAACATTTTTTAGGAGTCGTGTACAGGTAGTAAATCTGGGATTGGGTAACAGAACATCATGCGTGTACAGGGTACACAGGTTACATGGGCAAAACACATGTTGAAAATAACACAGTAGTTAGTGGTAGTGCCCAGTATCCTATGATGTAGTGAGTATTTTGGTCATTACTCAGATATCAGTATCGGCCGATATGGAGACTTGAAATATCGGTATCGTTGATGTTAGCTACTTGCCAAATCGGTACAACACTAGTTACTGTGTGCACAGTGACAGGACTTTAGTCTTGTCTAATTTTAAATATTGTAAATATTATATGAGACTTTAAATATTATGTACAAGTAAGGTTAAGCTAATTATTTGCTAATTTCTAGTCAGAAACTTCTTGTTTGGCTACTGCTACAGTTCATACATTTTGCAATTAATGTGTATGAACAGGTGTAAAATTGCTGTTGGCAGAGGATATCATTATTTGCTAAATATTTAACTATAAAGTTATTTATATTTCACTACAGTTTACTTTAGTCATTTGCAGTGGGAACTTGTTATGCTGACATGCTACTTGGATTAAAAACCATACAAATTTATCCTGTTGGGAAAAGGTTTCCAGTAAAGGCTATGAATATTGTAACCTGGGCAAGAGTATCGACACAGTTACCATCCAAACAGTGATCATTAAAACAAAACTTATTGAGTTGCTGGTGGACTAACGTTTTAAGTTGCGTTACTGCTCTGTGGTGTCAACAATTAACTACAAACTCAAGCCACGTAATATTTTTCAAAGGTCCTTTTTCTGTTTAAAAAGAGAAGTAAAATTCGATAGGTGTTTGCAGAATAGTTGTTTTAGTTGTTGGTTTATTGACATTGTTGGATGTCAGGGGTTGTGAACAGTGCTTTGCTAGTGAGGTCAAATATCTGCATTTTATGGGAATGTTTGGGACAGTGCATACCAAATTGGTCACATATTTAATAACTAATCGTGCTTGAAATCATTACAGAAGGCACTGAGACCATGTCCTTTAGGCCCCTTCCCTTTGCCTTGATGACTCTGAAATTGCCAACATCGAAGGCAGGCCATAATGGCCTGATTGCCCCTCTCAGTTATTTCTGTTTGGTATTGTTGATTTACAAAGTTTTGGCCCTGATTGCAGACTTGCTTTGCTATGGTGCTCCGACAAGTTTCTGCCAGTAGAAGGTCATTTGTCTTTGCCCTTTAAAGTTTTTGTTCTGTGCTTGTTTACTCATTCTCTGATATCATGTTATCTTATGTCTGACTTCTAAGGTAGAGGTGTTTTAGTAAAACAGGCTGTCACATTTGTATAAAACTTTGGAATTGCACTGGTGTATGTCATCATTTTGTAACAAGACCTCTTATTGATAACAACTTAAAGGAATTGTAATGACCATAACATCATGAAGCAAGTCTCTGGTAATCACAGAAATATTGGACATGACCAAATACTTGCAAGAGGGTACAAGCTGCTGTGAATTTGTTGTATGCTTGTATGGGTCATGTTAGAACTTGCAAGTGTTGTAATAAATGGCCTGAACCCAGTAGCAAATTTCATACTGATTCCTTTAACTTGCATTGTCAACTCTCAGCATGCTCATAACAGCCCATAAGAATTTGTAAAACTGACAACATCAGGCCCCACAAGTTTACCTCTGTCAACATACTGAGAGTTAGCCCTGTCAACCAACTTGCTGATGTATGGGCCAAGCTCTCATTAAAGTTATGATGACATGCCACCAAAAAGAGCTGCCCTCATTTGGTAGTTAAAGAGTAAAAACCCCAAAATGAAAGATCCGGTTGGAATTATTTCAATAGCTGGTACCGTTCTCAATATATACTTCTTCAAAGTTTGATGGTTTCTGAAGTAACTCATTGCCTCTGCAAAAATAATGTGTGGAGTGTTGCACAGTGTCTTTTGTTAACCCTGTATAAATTGTCTGTTAATTACTGATCACAAAGTTAACAATTTGGTGAGTGATATTAGTATTTTTAGAGGAAACAATATTAACTTCCATAATAAATCGCTTGTGGGATAACAATGCTAAAGTTGTTCTTGAAATGAAGGTTGAAAAAACAGGCTAACATTAGCCATATTTGGTGTGTCCTTCTTTTAACATCACAAATTTGCATGTTTAGCTCATGTTTATTGATGATGAAAGTGTGAAATAGAAATATCCCTTTAAAATAGTCAGTATTTGATGGATTTAGGTGGGAATTGTGGGTATTTGTTGTATTTTGGATACTTTTTACAAAGATTATCCAATTATGTTATTTTCATGTTATCAGACCTTTGAAGGCAACATTTGGTGTCTTCCAAAGGAAGTCATGGTGCAGGTGATGTTGTAAAATGACCATTATTTATTTACTTACTTTTTTTATACACTTTTAAGTAGGGATGCCCAGTCAACATGAGGCAGTTCTTCCTTGGGGCTTTGCGTTAAAATATCAAAGAAGTTTTTTTTGAATAAAAAGTTTTTTTATGAATAATTAAAATAGAGACATAAAACAAAGAAATAAGAATATTAAAACAGCCAAGACAAAGAAACAGATTAATATGCAGTAAAAAGATAATAGTATGTGAAAAAGTAAGGAACAGACAAACATGAATTTGATAGAGATGTTTCAAACTTATTATTATTTTCTTTCTGTGCTTTTCCTCTTGCCTATCTTCTTTATGCAGGAACCAACTGAAATCAAGTATCTTGATGGATTATGAGAACCAAGATACTGTTCTGGAGGACATTGCTGTTCAAGCTCTTGTAAGTGGGTCATTTAAGGCGGTTTCAGAGGTTATTGCCGACATAGATGCAATCACAGCAGATGATGCTGCTAAGGTGAGTAAAGTGTAAATGGAATGGCATTACTCAAGCTAGGATTTTAAAATAGGTCCCCTGAAGGGGATCCAGGGGTAAATCCATGGGGAACCTGTGATAAAGGCACCGAAGGTTTGAAAATCAAAAGAAAGGTACATTGCAAAGTAAGTTCTTCAAAAATTTGGACATTATCTTTTATTTCTTAAGGATGTGTTTCAGTTATTTTCTTTGATCAATGACGCATCCAGCACTGTTATTGTTACATGACACATTGTTTATACTTATGGCTATGAAAATTAGTAAGGATGAGACATTCACACAAATTTACATCTTTTTCAGGGAATAAATATATATATAAAAAAATGTTATTCTTCGTCACATAAGATTGGTGTGACAAATTTTACATGCCTTTAATAAATCCTTTGAAAGTAATCTTTCAATACAGTAACTGAAAGACGAATTTTTCTTTTTGATTGGCACATGTGAGGTGTTTAAGGAATAGTGCAGAACAAATTTATTGTTATGTTAAAGAGGAACTTAATCTGCGCATCTTGGTGAAACACTCATTCAATTTCTATGTTGGTTCTCAAGACACCAGGTGCTGAAGCTACCATGTTTTCTTCCAGAAGTGCAGTTTGAGTGAGCATGTGTGATTTCATGGCTTTACTTTGATGACCAATGTTTTGTTTCAGCATGCTTGCCCTTGGATTGGGTAGGCTGCCTGGTTTACCCTAGAGCAGTGGTTCCCAACCTCTTTAGACATCTGACACCCCTAGGTAATGATGAGTTATAACGTGGCACCCTGTTAACACTATCTAAAGCGGAGCACCACCAGTGATGTGTGTTAAATGTCAATAAATGATGGCAAAAAAAAAAAAAAAAAACACCATTGGTTGGCGCGGAGGATCCAAATAATTTTTGGGGCTAAGACACCCCCTAGATTGCAGGAAATTGCACTTCCCATGTCTTCTTACTTAGTAACAGGGCATGTAGTTACTTCATCTTCAATCAATAAAAATGGAACAACTATTGTTTTTGTAATTTTTCTTTAGATCATTTGTAGTAGTAATAACCATAATATTATATAATTTTTATACTTACAATATATAATGTCATCCTGATATAAACAGTGGTAATCAGCAGAAAAACTAAATTCTGCTCAGTTTCCCCACGTCTACAAAGTTTGGAGGTTACCAAGTACTTTGCCATTTTGTCGTGTGCTAACTATTAATTCTAACAACTGAATTGAAAGAGCGCCACCCTAAAATATACCAGAGCTCAATTTTGGATGAAACAATGTATAATAATTGTATATTCTTGATTTATATATTGATTTACTTAATCTTATTCTGGTACCCCTGGAAAATATTCTGGCACCCCTCTTGGGAACCACTGCCCTAGAGGTTGATCATTATTTAAGAAATAAATCACACTATGAAATTAACATCAAATTTGAAGGAAATCACCAGAATGCTTAGCTTTTGTTCCTTAAACAGGTTAGAAGTCTGTCCTGAAATTTGACCCTTGTCATACATTGAGTGAGATGTTGCACATATTTACAGTTCTGTTTATTAGCTGCTTTCTCTTTCCTAAGGTTGTCAAAAAGATGTTCAGTGGAAAACCTTCTATGGCAGTCAGTGGAAATCTCAGCAACACAGGCTACTTGGATGAGCTTTTATCAGCTTAATGAACAAATTATGTAGAACCTAGAAGGCGAAAAGAAAAAAACAACAAGAAAAAGAAGAACAGGAATTGGTCGTTAGAATATTACTTTATCAGCCGTCTGTGGTTCAGTTTACAAGGAAGACATGCTTCTTGAGTAGTCAGTGTGTTTACTTCATGAAAACATATTTAGGCATTGCCTAAATGCCCTTAAGGTGTGTAAATCGTAATGTTTTAACACATGAAAACAAAGAAGATGATATAACACAAAACATGAAGACATTAGGTAGTTTGTTCTTTAAACAATACACCTAAGCCATATGATAAGGATGAACTTGAGCAGAAAGACGATGGTCTTCTATCTGGAATTCTGTAGGCAAGAGCTTCAAAGAATCCTGTTGTGAAACTAGGAATGCTTTTTCAGAATTTAAAAGTAGGCAACTATTGTAGTATTAAAGTAATTCATCTTGGACCATGATTAGTTATACAAGGGACAATTAAGCATGTAAACTGGTAAAATGTTTGAAATAGTGGTTGTTTGAATTCTGTTGGATGTCACATGTCATAGTTGATGCCTTTATTACATGAGTTATACCCCAAATCCCACACCCTATTTGGTTTTTGTTTCTGCTCAGATTGCAACCATGGACACATTTTGTTTCTCTGGACCTTGTACCTGTATTAGCTTCCTTGGTGTTAGACCCTGTATTCCTTTTCCAAAAAATCCCAACCCAAGACTTTCTTCCGTGCTCTGTGTAAGGTCGCGAACTGAAAAGATTGATGGGGCACCTCCTATTAGCAATGCTCATTCAACACTAATCAAGGGAAACACTTCTCAGTCTTGTTAATTAATTTGGCGATTGCTTTGTTATGGCTTGTCTTCTTTGATACTTGTAATGACAGAAAATGGTTTTCCTTGTTTTTGTGTCAATTGTGTTAAAATTTTATTGTTTCAAGTTACTTGAAGAGTTCTCCTGACTTATTGTTGTCTTTTGAGGTGAATACGAAAATGATAATAAAACAGTGGAAAGCTGAAAAAGAAAATCCATCTTGTATTAGTTACTTGTGTTTGGATGTTTTTGGCAGTTTTAAGCATATGTTTGCTCTTCCTGATGGGAATGATTTTCTTTCTCTACTCAAGGAAGTGATGACTATTTTGATTGAAAGTGTTTACCCAAATCAAATATCATTTATTACATCATATTATAGATCAGGGTGTCTCACCCTTTAGTAACTCAAGGCCCACTTTTGATTGTTGACATTACTTAGGACCATCTTTCACCACAAACTAAAACATAAAAGGAAATTAGCTCCTATTTTTATAAATTAATCTGATGGCATTTCATACTGCCTCTATTAGAAAGAGCAAAAACAAAAAAACAAAAAACAAAAACAAGAAAAAAAATCAGTCCATGTGCTACAAAACCTGTGGCAATACTCATTAACAATTCAAGGTAAGTTTGAAGATTGGCTGGTAGGTCAAGAAATATCTCCAGCTCAAAGCCACAGAACATAAAGTTATTCTTTTTAATTCAATGTCCTGTTTATCCTTGAAATTTGATTCTGTTGGAATGTTAAAACGTTTTCCATGTGAGTTTAGCATAAAACTATGCCTTAAGGTAGAGAGAGCAAAAAGAGGGTTACTAAATATTCCACACAGCAGTGTCAACAGCATAAATACAGTATCTGATTAGTGTGCTGCAATGGCATCACAGATCTCCCATCCTGCACTTCATTGCAGGAAAAATTACATTTCTTTGGAAACATCATGCAAAGGCTTCATGATACTGGTTTTCACATGCTGAAACAGAATTTTTTTTTTGCATTTGTGAAACCATTGAATTGAGTTTCTGGCAAACCCCTTTAACCAAGTTTTAACAATCCGCAACTATGCTGCTAAACATCTTTCTGTGTTGGAGTAGAAATGAGGTGACATTATAAAGTAATGATATAACGAAAGACATCCAAATTTTCTGAGTTGACTTCATTTCCACTTGATGAAGCTATGCATCCCACCCAGGGCCGTCTTAACGCATGGGCCCACTGGGCCCAGGCCCAGGGCCCCGCGATGTCAGGGGCCCCGCAAATTGACCTCTGCGCAAAAAATCATATCTCCCCTTGCGTAAAAGATTTTTG
This sequence comes from Holothuria leucospilota, assembly GCA_029531755.1. Taxonomy (NCBI): domain Eukaryota; kingdom Metazoa; phylum Echinodermata; class Holothuroidea; order Aspidochirotida; family Holothuriidae; genus Holothuria; species Holothuria leucospilota. The sequence goes on from CM055968.1 coordinate 55,212,886, forward strand.
TGTGGAAATACTTTTATATACTCTTGAACAAGATTCATAACGGATTCTGAGTGTCAATTTCAGCATACCGCCCCCTAAAAGGCTCCGAAATGGATGGTAAAAAGTGTATAGGATGAATATTCACGAAAATGCTCTAAATGGTGCTGCAATGTAGTCTCCCACTGACTTTGTACACAATTCAGCGATTGTACACAATTGAGCGATGGTCAAGGATGTCAATTTTTCACGCAACTTTTTTCGAACACACTTGATTGAGGGGCCCCGCCCCAATGCCGGGCCCAGGGCCCGGTGATCTCTTCAGACGGCCCTGATCCCACCAGTGGACCTGGGCCCTCCGGCTGAGGAATGCTGTTATAGAGCTCACATCATTACCGATACAGGATTCAAGTTAAATTTGGTCATGTTATTGCGTGCGTTTGTAGGTAAGGGGACTAACTTGTAATATTTAGACAAAATTTCGAATTTCCAATTCACCACCTAACATGGTGAATAGGGGGCACAGCAGATAATTTTGCTCGTACTCAGTAGTGCCACCATATGATTACACTTTGCGGGAAATGCAGGGGATGATATCTAAAGCTTACCACAGATAGCTTCAAGGCACATACGCGCGAAGCACGCGAAAATTTCACTCTTCTGTTGGAAATTTTCCGCTCCTTTTGCAATACAGAGGCGTGAAAAGCTCCACAAGTGAAGGGAACAAGACTATGATCACGATGATGCTTCTTCAGCTCCTCGAGCGCAGGTGAAGTGTTGAGTACTTTGCGAACAGCGAGGTAACCAGGGGCTGCCATGAGGTAGGCTTGGTGTGATCCAGTATGATTTGTTAGGACCCAGGTGGAAAATCCCCGAATCCTGAGAAATTAACAAAATGGGAACACCAGCATGTATCTTTGAGCAGGACTTTGAATGACAGTGAGAGCACATTATCTCTTCACAGTCAAAATTCAGATGGTCATTACCGTATTTTTACTTGGAACGAAATTTTGCACGAACAGAAAATTAAATTTTGGAATAAATTTGAGGTACAAATAAAGTTACCATTAAACCATACAGTCATTGTGTTACGAGTGTTATTCAAGGTACTAGATACTAAATTAAAACCCCTGAATATCCGGCATCTAACTTTGAGCCTTCACCTAGCTTTGGCTAGAGTAGTGCACTGGAAGTTTTGTACCAATAATGTTCATAGGTGATATAACTTCGCTTGTGAGAACTGAGGGCGAAGCGCGCCGAAATTTTGCAGGAAAATTATTTGCCACAGTAAAACCTGCATATAGACTCAGCAAGGGGTGGTGAAAAGATAGACCCGCGGAAGGGACAAGCTCCCCCAAAGGATCCAGCAACCTGAAGCCCCGCCAGAAGCAATGGATTACAGAAAGGATACCGAACGCAAAACTTTGGGAGAGTGGAGAAAAATTTGGGGCTCAGTTGGAAACAATTATAAATATTTGATTCTTGTTAAGGAAAGTTAGAAAATCTGGGTTTATATGGAAGAATCTGCCCCTCCTCGTCTTAGACAGTTCCAATTCTCCCGACTAAGTTACTCCTTCCAAAACTCTCGAGTCCCTCCTTGTGCAGACATGCACCTTTGTGCAGACACAAACCTAGTTTAGTGCTTAAGGTAATATCCTGGTGGCCATACAAAGTCATAATATGTAGTCAAAACATTCTCTGCGCATGCTGTATAATTTGAGCTACTCTGCATCCTTTGACTGTGAACCAATTGGTTGGAAACTGGGACGTTAAACCTCAACTGACTGACTGACTGACTGACTGACTGACTGACTGACTGACTGACTGACTGACTGACTGAATGACTGACTGACTGACTGACTGACTGACTGACTGACTGACTGACTGACTGACTGACTGACTGACTGACTGACTGACTGACTGACTGACTGACTGACTGACTAACCTTTGACTGTGATGTCAAAGAGCATTCACCAATAACCAATGGAGAATTTTGCTTTCTCCCAACCGAAAAGTATTTGGGGTGATGTGTGTCTGTCTTTAAGAGCAAAACCAAGACGCTGGGCGACTGGGTCACGAGGGGATCCCCCTTCCACCACCTGGACATTGAGACCCTTTACAAAATATGTTTATCATGACGTTGAGTCTGAATTAAGAATCTTCCAAATCGTTAAGAGAAAGAGGATAGAACTTCTCAATACTCTATTACAAAATAATCTGATTATTTTGCAAGAAAAAGCCATCAATAATTTATCTATCAAGGTCAATACTGTTGTTACAAAAAGTCGGTATTTCAACTTTCAACGAAATTTCCCCCAAACGGTCAATTTCCGGAATTCACATTGAGTTCGGGATATTTTTTTAGGAGATCAGACATTTTTGTGAAATAACTTGCAGGAAACTTAGTTATCCCTAATACCCAGATTAGTAAAAATTATGTATGTTTAATTTGAGGTCAGTTATTAATTTCCGATTTTCAACGACATAAAAAAATTCCATGGTAATTAAACTAAAGTTCTGATTTGAATTGCATCAGCACCTATATACTCGGTATTAATTCATCAGTGTGTTTTTAATGGTTAAACGTATATTATGATTATCAGTGGTGTATTTATGGGGGCTATTGGGCCATACCCTCTCACTGATGCCGATTGTTTTTAGTGCCTAATATACGTCAATTTTTTAACACAAATTTTACTTCAAAGGTAGCATATGTGGCATCAGAGTGCATGTAAGGACACCTAATTTTTCCCCTTAGACCTCTCACCCAGGTCGGCGATCACACAACATAATGCATGCCCCCACCTCCTTGAGAGAAATCTTGGCGGCTACGCCACTGATTATTATCATCATTATTGTAACGATCTCCCAAAATTCTAATCAATATGGAAGGGCAGTAACACGGCAAATGATTGTATGTAATTGGCATGCGGTGTGATAACCGATGCATGTCTATATAATATGTATTGTTGTTGTTTCCTTTTTCTTTGAATGTTTTTATTTTGTTGCTCAAATTAAAATCGGAAAAATCAAATTAATCAAATATGATGTTTTGGTGTGGGAAGGGGGTCAATGTCGAGAAATCACGTCTGCCCCCCTGCGTGCCCCTCCCTTTCAACTGGCCTGGCAGAGAGCCTGCCGACTTACCTGACAAGGGCAAATTATTTCATGACTTAATCAAGGACCTTAGACAACGAGCGCAGTCTTACCAAGCATGGACTTTTATCTGGGAACAATCAGATTGCAAGTGGTCTCAGATCTGTGTGCAAATATGGTTTTCTTGTAGCAGAACATGTGGGAGAGGTAAAGTGTTGTCACGTTGTGTAGAGCTTTACACACAAGAAGCAGAATCTTAAATCGATTTCTGTAAAGTACTTGGAGCCAAAGCAATTCCTTCGGCAAGCCTCATGACGGAAACGGAAATAACCTGCTTTTGTTGGCAACTAGTTTGGCAGCGTGATTTTGCATACACTGTGTCTGGTACATAATACATCTCGGAACATCTGTAAATATTACAATAACCAATGCAGCTACGAACAAGTGTATTTATAAGAGCAATTATGGCGGTCTTACTTATGAATTTAGCAGCACTGCCTAATGTTATAGACATAGGCGAGGTTACGGGGTCAAGGGGACACTGGACTCACTCCTTCACATTTTCCAGACCTTAAAAATTATAAAAAAAATAAACAAATGAAGGGAAGCGAGACCATAGAAATTAATGGTAAACTTTTAATATTATGTTAAATTATGCAATGTGAAATGGAGGAAAACATGAATATCAAATACCACAAAATATGCCAGAAAGATGTTCCTCGGGACCCTTCACACGCACCCGCAATGAAAACTTCCTAACACAGTGACGGAGCTCAGAGGTCGGGAGGGAAGGAGCAATTGTTGTTGACAAACTTTGTTTGGTGCCTTAATTACAATTTTTTCAAAGCAAGGGCGTCGGTTCCCCGTCATACTTTTGTTCCTTATAGCCCTGAAAAAAGGACAGTGCTTTATGCACGCTTTCTTCCCGCGCGCACCCATTTAAAATATTGCTTCGTAACTCTTCCTTATCTTCCTGTAAAACATCTTCGGTTTTTAATAGCTTCGTACATACATTTCCATTATCACTGTAACCACCTACAAGTCAAACCTCCTTCGTCATAAAAATGAGCTTTTATTCTGAATAAGACTATTCTTAAAATGTTCAAAGTGTGATGTTTGCGATCTGTTTAGTGCACTTCGATGAATTTTAAGATAGCCAAATGCTTCATTCTAATGGTTTTAATTCTTTACATACCTCAGGGCTTGTGAGGGGGGGGGGGGATTGCCCACTGGACCCAACCAGTGCCGGCTCCTGGATCCCACATCTTCAAGAGAACGCATTGAGCTCCCCGACGCCTTTGGTGCCGTTTGGTATTTCGCCCTGGTTGTCCCCTACTTACAGACATCAAATCCTGCCCCTGGTTAAAGATATTAAAAGCATTTTTGCACTTAACATGGACACGATCGGACATGAACCGTGATCTAACCAGACTCCCTAGGTTATACTTTTAATACTTCACAGAAGATGAAACCTTAACTGGGTTGTACTTACAATGTAAACTTTGGACAAGAGTTGGTTTGAACCAACTATTAGGCGCGTAACCAGGGGTCAGAGGGTTCGGGCGAACCCCCTTCCAGCGGAACCCCATTGTCTTGAGCGAGCCCCCCCCCCCCCACCTTACAAAATTGAACACTATCTTCTTAGGGAGGTGTGTGCGGTTAAGATTAGATAACATAAGATAAGATCGACTTTATTAAACCCCACAAAGGGTAACGGAATGCTAGCATAAAACAGAACAAACAACAATAGGCTCTGTAAAATTATAAAATATATACATACAAAAACAATAAAAAGTAATATAAAATAAAATACAAAAACAATAAAAAAATAAAATAGAAGACACTAAGGGACAGAAAAAGTATAAAACAATAGGAACCAACCAGGCAAGCTTAAGCGTTTGAAAGTTAAATTATGGAGTTTAATACATTTTGGGATAAAAAAGGAGGGGTGACGATTAGTACTCGAGTAAGGTAATCCCATTCTGCCACTTCTAGGGGTTTCCGCATTGTGTAAAATCACACCAAGTGGATGGCCGTCGTTTGGCATAATCTTCATTAGTTTCAACCCTAATCGACTTTGGAAGAACGGGGCCAATAATGGCTGGACTTCCTCCAGTATACGACTCTCCTATATAATGGCGTCGATTGCATATTTGTCCTCAGTGCCCGTATATCCACCTCACGATAAAAGACTGTATTGTCAAACCCAACGACAGGGCCGTAGCATGCGGGGGGACAGGGGCAACTGCACCCTGAGATTTCCAAATCGTAAAGGACGTTGGCCTATACTTGAGAAAAACATACTGATCTGCTGAAAATTTCGCCGTCCAAATATGACTTCAAGGCCCCCCAAACCTGGAAAATCGCATACAAGGGCTCCTGTTTTCCCAAATTATTCCGGGTTGGGGGGTCTCCGGACCCCGCCGTGGATGCCTTCTTACGCAGGTTTTTCCTCCTGACTAATGAACTATCTTCTTCCTACAAGATATACCGCTTGAGTGCAACAGCATATACGCAGGCTAAAGACATAGTACCTCCATGCTAAGATAAAACAGTCTATATGATTGCCTTTAATTATTATCTAAACTCAATGAGTTGGTAAAGAAACTTTGAGCTTAAAGAGCATAGTCAATCGCTGCAAAATTATTTTAACACAAAAGCTAAATCTCACTTCAAGTATCTTTCTTGGTATATTAACACATAAATATTGCATGAAGGTAAATCAAGGAGTTACCCTATATATAGCCTACGTAAATTTCACAACTCAGTGAGAAACATGCTGTATCATGATCCTCAAAAGCCACTCATGAAATAGGATACCCAGGCTACGGCCCTGCACAAATAACTGAACTGCAAAACATGGCATGAATATTTTCATTAAAATTAAATTTGTTCATAATGTGATTAAAATACATTCTAGGGGGTAATTTTTTCAATAAAGTATCCACCCGTTCATGCCAGGAAAGTCGATTGTTTGTAACCACTCCGAGATACTTATATCTCTATCCACTCTTTCAACTATACTGTACTTCCATTTATGGTCACTGCATTTGGACGTACTTTACATCCGATAGTCAATTACCATTTCTTTTGTCTTCTTGACATTTATTTCTAAGAAGTTGTTTTCACAGAAGTTATAAAACCCTTTATCTGTTCCACATATGCCGTGTCATCCTCCTTTGATATCAAACCTAGTAAAGCAGTATCATCTGAAAACTTTATCCGAGAGCAAGCTTCAAAATTTGATCTAGCGTCTGAAGTGTACAAAGTGAATAACTAGACCACCAATGGTGTAAACTTCCACTTCGGCGGATTCAGGATATCAAGCACGAAAGGGAGGGGACTAACTCCATAAGGGCAAATTCTGCAGCTACGAGCACCATTTGTTTGAAGCCTCGAAAGAGGGAGTGGGGTTCTCTGAGGAAAAAAACTTGAAATTTGTGCACTTGATTTCTATTTCTGACATCTGGCAATTAAAATAAACACCACATATTTTGAAGCAGCTTTGGGACAGTCTAAAAAAGGTGGCTACAGCCGGGAAAGCCCATCTGGATCTGCGTCTCGGTGTAAGTGCAATTTTGGTAAATAAACATATTGGAAGGTAATTGGACAATTTTAAAGTGGACCTAGAATTATAAGGATATATATTTTAGAGTTTGGAAAATGAATTTCATTCGTCCAACTCCCATTTTCATATCTTACTCGATTGCTGAAAAATAAAATGTTGAAATTTATTCACTTAATTTGAAATAATCGATTACGCAATAATTTGTGAAGTTCTTCTTGTACAACTCACATGAACTGCTTTTGTTTCCTTTTGAAATTAAGATGTTTATAGGACCTTGAAACAATTACAGTTCCCTTGCATGGTATGTTGTAAGGAGAGGACCTGTATAGCCAAGTCACTCTATAACAGTAAGACAGTGATCACATTTTGGCACAAGGTGCAGGCGCTTTCGAAAAAAACAAAGAAAAACAAAGACTGTAATTTGAGTAGTACGAGAATGACATCACCAATTATTGAGCAATCCACCATTTTAAATTTAGTGAATAAGCTTCAAGATTTTATATCTCAGCTCAGGAATGTCCTGTGAAGATGGAAGTTGGATCATTTGGTCGAATTTTTCAGGCTTTGTAACATATATTTTTGAAATTTTAGACTTTAGGTACACTTTAACTTGGTGACATTCGAAAAAGGGACAACATATTCTCATCACGAAACTTTCGCTTGGACAATACACCCAATATGCCTACATGTGAAAACACTGCTTGTCAATTCATTTACTACCCTTCAATGGCATCTCAAGCTGATTTCTTAACACGAGAAGGGTTGACCTTTGGGTAGCGATTTTGCAGGCAGTTCAAAACCCCGGGTTTATTAAAAATATGTGTGTCTTTTGTAATTCCTGATTCGATTGTATGATCACATACTGAAGGGAAGATTACATGCAAATGTCGTAAAATCCTATATTTTAAATCGATGCAGCATTTTAAAGCAAAGACAATATTCGAAAGGAAATTGAATCATTTATAAGCAACCGGGGAAACGAAATAGCTCCCTTCATTATCGGCTATTGCCATTGCCTACCTAGCAGGCTGCACTGCATATTCGTTGTTCAGTCATAACTATGTTTGGGAAGCCCCAAAGAGGAAATGAGCAAACAGAGTACGCCTCGCGGGGTACTATTTTCATTGTTCTAACAGGGAGCTAGAGCTGCCAATCTGTGGCAGCTCCCTGGTTCGAATTACCCTGTGCAGGGAGTTGTTACGTAGCAACTCAATGCCTTGTGCAAACTAGCGAGATTGCAAACATGCATATAGCTTTGTGTAGCTTTGCTTTGTATGTAAACAGATGGATTACTCCAGCGAGTCCTGTGTTTTTATCATGGGTATATTGGCAGGAAAGATGTTCGTTTGGCAAATTCGTGTGCGAAACATACAGCGAAACTGAATGCCAAATGATTTCACTTGGCGGTCTTGGCTTCAAAACGCCAACAAGTGTTTGCACTTAGCAGAATCGAATGTTTTGGACGAAAAGAAGGCAAATTCATTTCGGATTTTCTCCAATATACCTCTAGGAAATGAAATGAAATTTGCAGAGAAGATTACTGACAAGATTGTAAAGCAACAGGCACCAGTTAATTTTTTATTTTTGTTCTAATCAGGAGTAGATCCTGCGCGGAGAACCAGGCGCGGATCCAGACATTTCGAAAGGGGGGGGGGGCTGAAAGCCCCCTTGAATATTCTCCTTGATTAGCATTATGCTAATTTTCGCATATTTGTTATTGTTAAAATGATGTGGCAAAAAGGGGGGCCGGGCTGAGCCCGGGAAAGCCCCCCTTGAATCCGCGCCTGGGAACGGTCAATTTTCAGTTCAGAATTGCCCCCTAAAACATCGTTTCTCGTGATATCGATTTTTTTCTGAAGAAGATATGAACATGGGCGACCCATTAACTAGTGTGCAAACTTTCGGGCACAAATATCGAAATCCCTAGATGAAGATAGGTTTTATGGCCAAACATTGAAAAATAAGCTCTAGAGACGTCACATAACCATCGATCAACACAAATTTTAGTGGTAAAATTAACGTAACACATCTCCAAATTTCAGATCCATCGCTTACAAAACGGCTAAGGAAAAAGAAATTCAAAGACAAAACCTCTGAACGCCTCGCCAAAAACCGCTGTGGCGATCGCATTACTTCGACTAGAAGTCTTCTAGTCGAATTAAAAATGGTGCCAGAACCGTGCCTTGAGGCGCACCAGTGTTTGATGTAATTACCTTATAGACATGCTCTGGTCCTTTTGTGTTTTGATAATAACATATTGGGACCTACTGGTAAGATAATAAAAAGTCCAAGCAATAAAATCACAGAGTTCATTCATTTTAAGTAACTTATGACTAAAATGTGGGACTGAATAGTTTTAAACGCAGATGAGAAGTCAAAAAACATGGTTCTAGCAGAAAGACTCAAATTTGCGTGCTCAAGATGCGAGTTGAACTTTTTAAGACATGTACAGAATGGCATAATCATTACTTCCCTTTGGCCTGTGGGAAAATTGCAGTGGATCTCGGTATTTATTAACGTTAGTTACTCTTTAAAAGCTTCAGTGCTAGGTGCTCTCAGTTCACACATCACATCGATCAAAACAGCGATCCAGAGCATGGATATTGCATAGTCAAGTTACTTCTTTTGCAAAACACAAAACAAATGTCTAGTTTAATAAAATCATGGCAACCTCAATGCACTTCTTCATTCTGCATGGTGAATTAATTCATTTTAAATGTCTGATTAGAAAAATAGACAAAGTCTAACAGATTTCCTGTGAGTCTCAAGAAATTCATGCCAACTCGCTGTATAAGGGAAATACCCCAGATCTAATAAGTTCAAGGTCGCACGATAAACAAGGAAATTTACATTTGCATTGGAAATTTGTGTCTGAGAGTTCATCAGTGCAATCTAAAGAGCTAAAAAGTCGAAACATTTTTCTCTTGAGCGTGGCAACCATGGTGGGTTTAAGTGGTCGCTGTAGACTCCAGTCGTATTTCCAGCGTACTGATGAGAGAAAAGCTATCCCAATCAAAACATTTATTTTTCTTTCTCCATATGGCTGTATGGCGTCCTTTCGTCATACATTACTACAGAATATGACTACGGCTACAATCAGAATGCCCTAGTATCTGTTAAATCTGGTTACTAAAGGAGCTGGGTATCCACCAAAGCAGAATAAATTGTCGGACCAGCCGACTTCGTTACGTCATATCCGGTTATTATTCTTGGTTTATCGACTTGATCCGAGACCGATGAAGCCATTCATGCATTGTGTTAAGGACAGTGTGCAACTTACAACGTAGGCTACGTACGTGTGTAGTATATTCGCGTTGCGCGTTTCAGTCCGATAAAGAGGAATTAAGACACACGCCTATATATTTCGCTCATCTGGTGGAGGTTCATTGGACAACACTGTCAACTTTGCAGGTAGTGTTGTAACGAGTCACCCTTAGGTCGAGTCACAAGTCAAGTCAAGTCAACGGTGGTCGAGTCGCAAGTCAAGACATTCGTCACATTTTCAAGTCAAGTCAAGTCAAGTCAAGTCAAGTCAGAAATTTTAGTCGAGTCAACTCGAGTCAGTTGCTGGTGTCTACAAGTCAACGCAAGTCCCACTATTACATAATCATAGTAAATTTAAGACTGATATTTCTTCTTTGGTGAGACCTAGAGACAACTGGTTCCTTTCTACCTCTTTTGAAGTGTTCCTGTCACTGACTGCAATCTTTTTCATGTATATGGTATGTCACAGGTACATTGTTTTCACATAACTTTACATGCAATTTGCCAGGAGTAACTTGCAAGGTACCAAACGTAGCTTGCGCCCAAAACACGAATGCTATAACTACTCAGGCAAGCAATGTTAAGGTGTATCTGCTGGCCGTGGCACAATCTCACTTTCACTTTGCCACGTAGGCCCAACGTTAGATGTCGTCGCCCCATGATCCACAGATGGCCAAGCCATGAGGTAACACAGGCGCGGATCCAGGATTTTGAGAAAGGGGGGGGGGCGCACACACCGTCCGCCGGAGGCCGACGAGCGAGCGATGTCACGGTGGGGGATGGGGGGGTCCTCCCCCAAGATAATTTGAATTCTAGATGCGACTTCCCAGCACCTGGGAAGCATATTTTCCATATCTATGAGGCAAAAAAAAAAAAAAACAATCGTTGGTCATCGAAAAAGGGGAGCATGCGCCGGGTGCGCCCCACCTGGATCGGCGCCTGTAACATACACTTTTATCGAACGAGGAGGTCAAGGACCTAGCAGTAGCACTGTGCACCTCTCGGAAATAAACTCTCCGTCAATAACGAATGAAAATGGCCACAGTGACCAGGGACGGGATTTGATTTCTGAAAAAGGAGGAGGGGGAGGACAAACCCGTGTGGACTGCCAAAGGCTGGGACTTTGGAACAATAATTGTATAAATGTGAGATCTAGAACTCAAAGTACGTGCGCGCGAAGCGTGCTAAAAAATGGCATTTTTTAGACTCTGTAGCGATATTAGTAATAAAAAGCTAAGAAAAGTATCCTCAAGGAGAGGCCTTCGCTAAGCGCCATATATACCGGAAATAAGACTCTCTCGAGCCTTACAACTTGCATGTAAACAATCTTCAGAAAGTCGGTAAATTTACACAGATCGATGGTCAAGGGCGGATCCAGGGGGGGAGGGGCAACTAGGGACAACTGCCCCCCTATGACCAGTCTAGCGCCCCTCAATACAAGAAAAATGCGCCCCCTGCGTCCTAAAAGTTAAGTTAAAACTGTCCGAAAAGTAAAAAAAAAAAAAAAAAAAAAAAAAAAAAAAAAAAAAAATAAAAGGTCCTCAGAATTTCGAACCGTATAGCTATATATAACTATGGCAATGGGAGTTGGTCTCCGAAATGTAGTCGGTCAAATTCAAGAGTATGCGGCCCCTGCATGATGTTGGCGCCCCCCTTTTCAAACTGCCCCCCCTTCAGCTAAGGGCTGGATCCGCCCTTGTCGATGGTGATAAACATTTTGCTTTGAAAATTTCTGGGGAAAGGGGAACTTCCCATGGGGAATTCAAAGATTCCAATGATAATGGAAGAGCTTGAATAAAGCTATGAAAAGCGAGAGTTCTACAGGAAGTAACGTGGAATCCTGGAACAATATTTAAAACGGGTGTGCGTGAAGTGCGCAGAATTAAGAAAACACATTGAGACGTTTCATTGTAGTCTATTGTTTTTCTTTAGTTTTAAAATGCAGTATTGTTCATTCCACACACACACACAAAAATCCTTCCTATATCCTGCTCTATGGTTCTTTCTTTCATGTTTCATTTTTGTCGAGGTCTGGGACAATTCCGCTCAACTTTTTTATTAATTTGAAAAATAAGTTAGTGTCAATTTCGAAGGTTATCAGGTTATAGAGTATAATTCTGATAATTTAAAAAAAATAATGAAATGTTTTACGGGTAGTTTGGAGCCAACCCCTTTTTTACCTAAGATCTACTTTTAAAGTAGCCAACCTCCCGAGATCACAAACCTTACACTGTCATACAGTTACACATAAAAAAAACTATTTTTTTTCATTTTTCCCTGTCCCTCGCGGTCGACTTGTGATAAGTCCGCGATCTACCAGTAAACCGCGATCGACTGGTTGGGCACTCCTGGCTAAGTAACCGCGAGCTACGAAGGCTGGAGACTGAGGGTCCTCCCCGAGTATTTTATTTCTAAATTTGACGACTTTTGCGGTAATTCTGGACAATTCCTCGAACAAATTCTGCTTCTACACGTGTAATTTGAAATGCTGATGAAATAGGTTTCTTATAAAAATCGTAAATTTACGATGATAACCGTCAGTCAATTTGCTGAGGATGGTGGTAGTTGTCGAGAAAGTGGACAGCGAGAGGTGTAGCGAGGTTTTGGAAATAGTAATTTACTCAAGCTGTCCTTCAGGAAATAATAACGAGGCAATTCCACCAAAGTTTTCCTACGGACAGCCGTACAGCAGTACTAATGAGACATCAATTTATTTCAGGCTCATGCATGGAAAGCACGTCGAAAAATGTATCGAGCATTGTGATTCCCTATACATGGTTAGAGTTTGGGATTTTTTCTTTTGCAAGGACCAGGGTGCATTGAATGACGTACAGTACTTTCAGTGACTCTTATGTCAGAGCTTCAAGTCACAATAGTGTGGTGCGTAGGAGAGGCCCATTCTTTGAAGAAATCTTACGGTGCCAGACAAAATTTTAAATTGAATTAGTCATTTTTCAAGCGCGCAGAGAAAAATCTTCCAAGCATTATGGTATTTGATATTAATGTTTCCCTTCATTTCACATTGCAAAATTTAATCATAATAAGCTATTGAAAATTCTCTTATACTTTCTCTTGTCCCGCATCTCTTCTTTATTTTTTATTATTTTTATTATATTTTTAAAGTTTTCAAAAACAACTGCACTGTTAGTTAAATATTTGAAAAGGAAAAGTTATGGCAGTAATAAGGACTTAAGGTCCTAGCTTTGCTACAAAAAAAAAAAAAAACAATCTCGACCACCACAGTGCCTGGACAAAGACCCCGGATTTTCAGTGGGTCGTGGTAAGGACCGCGCGTAGGGAGCTATCGGCGACCGGCTAGACACGTACCTTCACTGAGGACTAAACCAGTCCCATTAGAGTTGCACAAGCAATATTATTGAGTACTGCTTTACGCAGAGGCAACAAAATTATTATAGAGAGGAAAAAAATGAACAAACTCATATTAAAAATCTCGTACAACGAAAGGCCCTGAACCACACCACAATGCATATAATATGATAATGTGTGATAGTGAGGTTTATTGTTGCGTCATTTCTCATTGATATCCTGCTTGTTCCACTTTTTAAACCTCTAAAGGTGCAACAACCTTTGGCATCACTTGAGGGCTTGAAGATATAAGGGCAAGCTTGGAGACCACCTGCACCAGAGAGCACATGATATATAAGATTCAGTGCTTAAGAGATCATATGTAAGTCATATGTCCAGAAATTTTGGATTTTGCAAAATATTGTAAGCAGAGGACCTGGAAAAAAGCTGAATGTCATTTAGTGTTACTTATGTACAAAGTTTTATCACAGACAGCTGTTTTCAGCCTTTTCAGAGCCATTTTGTAAGGATCAATGTGTAAAGGGAAGAAATGAGCATAAATCTATCAGCCTATAAGTAAAAGGCCTGCTATCTTAAGATATAAAGTTTTGAAGATGGGTTACTTTTGTCTTGACATACCTGAAATTCTCTGCAAGGTAATAGAATGTAAGTTTAGTTGGGCTATTGGCCCAGAGTGGTATTAATGAATGCCCTGTATGTTCTTGATATTTCATTCTGTTGGAATATTCGAATATCTCTCCTAGAAGATGTACAATAAACTATGCCATATTTATAGTATGGAAAACAAGGTTATACAAAACTCCTTATGGTGGTGTCAACATCACAAAAGAATGTGAAACTGTGACATTAATGTGTTTAAATGACATCTCAGATTTCCCATTGTGCATTGCTTATCTGAGAAAATAACATTTCTTTCAATATTATCATCTTCAAAGAGTAAATATTATCATCTTCAAAGAGTAAATATTATCATCTTCAAAGAGTAACATGCTATTGAAATGCTGTTTTCACCCCCTAAAGTGCATAAATTTCTTTTTGGAGGATTGAAACCATCAAATTTACTCATCAAAAATTCCTTTAAACAAATTAAAAAGTTGCTGTGTACTACTGTCAGTTGTACTTGATGTTAATACTTCAGTACAGCTCTCCTTTTTAATGCAAAGCTTATTTTAGATAGTACCAACAGTACTGCTTGAAATGTCTGCTTTAACATATGAGAGAAAACGCATCAGTAGTTCACTGAGAAATCAAAGGCTTTATCATATGCATCTTTCTTCATTGAGATAAGTAAAGATATCTTCAGTTTAACCGTTTTTTGTGTTGGTAATCTGTTGTGTGGGCTTCATGCTTATCCACAGTATATACGTTTCTCTTAACAGAGCACTAGGCTTAAAGAACTCCTGCCCTTTGTCACATTAGTATTCTCTTTCTCCCAGATATACATATTCTGAATATATATATATATATATATATATATATATATATATATATATATATATATATACATATATATATATATATATATATATATACACACACATATATATATATATACATCACCAAAAACATTTCACTCAAATTAATCATTTGTATTACTTTGCAAAGTTCATTCAACTTATTGACTAAACCTTTTCATTTTTTAAGTACATGCCAGTGTAATTTTAATGAAAGTTGAGACTCCATATACCCATTAGTGTTATCACTTGAAAGTATGCTGTGTGTTCATAGAGGCATTTTATCAGTTTTGTAGGATATAAAATTTCAAGAACGTTCTTAGCTGTGCTGCAGTCTTGGTTATTATGGAGTAAGGATGAGGATCTTTGAACTGGAGAACAACTTTCATAGGACAAAGACTAACTTTATCAGCAATGGGATGTTGCTTCAGAATTTGGTCCAATTGTTTTCACATATACTAACGGTGTGGAAGATACATGTACTGCAACTGTTTAGACTGTAACATATTTACTATGAAGGACTCAAATACATCACAAGTTGTTGTAAAAGTTGAACACTATTTTTAGCTCAAAGCAGCTACAGCTGGTTGAGCTATTGTGATCCGCCACCGTAACCTCTCTATCCATCCATCCATCCATCCATCCATCCATCCATCCATCCATCCATCCATCCATCCATCCATCCATCCATCCATCCATCCATCCATCCATCCATCCATCCATCCATCCATCCATCCATCCATCCATCCATCCATCCATCCATCCATCCATCCATCCATCCATCCATCCATCCATCCATCCATCCATCCATCCATCCATCCATCCATCCATCCATCCATCCATCCATCCATCCATCCATCCATCCATCCATCCATCCATCCATCCATCCATCCATCCATCCATCCATCCATCCATCCATCCATCCATCCATCCATCCATCCATCCATCCATCCATCCATCCATCCATCCATCCATCCATCCATCCATCCATCCATCCATCTATGAGTATAACACTGTAAAAATTAACACTTTTTTGTAACAGATAATAAACGCGTCTTGGCGTTTATGTAACAGAAAAAACAATAAAATACATAAGCAAATTAAACGTCTAAAACGCCAACTTTAACACATTGATGCCACTTTAACGCCATCTCGTAAACACGTTTATGCGTTTATTTCTTGATTACTGTAAACATTAAGTTGTTTTTAATAAAGAAAAATTAACATTTATATTAATCATGTAAACGTGTTTGCGGAGTGCACTCTAATTGACGTCATAATCCTCATCATGTGTTAATATTCGTTCAGTCATTTACTGTGCGTATCCATTTTGTCGTTCGTTTTCTAATTCTTAAACGCCATATATGTGTTAAAAAATGAAGACGTCTATTTTTACAGTGAAAACAACTCTTTAATTTTTAATGTAGGCAGAGCGTTCAGGGGGCTGCAACGACATCAATTATCAGAAATGCACTTTCATGTATTTATCAATAAATGAACACTTTACAACTCTACCACACAATATCCATTGCAAACACATATAGACCAATTGCAAATATTTCTCCTGGAATCAAGAAAATTTCTCATGGGGATATCAAGGAAAACACAGGAAAAACCCAGGGAATTTGTTTTTAGGAAATGCTGTATTCTTACCTGTATGGCTGAAAATTGATAAGTACGAAATCTTTAATTAATCCAAACCGCAGCTGCTCGCATGGTCACATGTGAAAAGCAAAATGAACAAATCAGTCCCGTTTTGATTGATCTCCTCTGCTTGCCTGTCTCTGCAACGATCAAATTTGAGTGTTTAACTGTTACTTACAAAATTGTAAGTGGTACTGCCTCTCCTTATCTTAAGCTCTCTGGCCAATCATCCCTTTTTTCTCGAACTTTCCTTACTGCCAATCATACGTGACAGAGGAGCAGGCAACTTGTGGAGGCTTGTTTGAACCTGGCAGCTTCATCAAAAAAAAAAAAAAACATTTGGTGAAAGATCCTTTGCTAACTTTGCACCCAATCTCTGGAATTCATTTCCTAATGATATTAGAAATGGGACATCTTTTAACCCTTTCAAATCACTTCTAAAGACTTACCTGTTTTGTACATGCTTTCAAATTTAATGAACCCTTTTTGTGAGGTACTATGTTTTTTATTATTTCTATTATTTTATGTTTTTTTTTCAATTTAAAGCCCTGTGGATGCTGTCCATCTATATGCATGTTCCTTCTTCGTGATCTCCTCCACCTCTCGTGGGTATTGTCCTTGCAGTGGCTTCTGCATTCAGACCTCTCGGGTTTCTTCTATCCATTTTTCTTGAGTGCCTTTCTAGTTGATGGCTCGCACTCCCTGCCCTGTGTTTGATGCTGCCACACAGCATTTATCAGGGGATCTTCTCCCTTCTTGGTGTGTATGTATTCCGTGATCCCCTAGCATTCGAGGTCTACCGTTGCGCGGACGTCGTGCAGACCTCTTCCCCCCGCAGTTTCTGGGGAGGTACAGTCTATGTATGTCTGCTCGTGGGTGAAGTGCTCCATGCATCGTAAATATCTTTCTTGTTTTGCGGTCTAATTCTTCCAGCTCATTCTTAGTCCAGTCAATTATACCAGCTGTGTATGTTATGACTGGTAGGGCGTAGCTGTTGATTGCTTGCATCTTGAACTGGCTATTCAGCTTCGATCGTAGCACCTGGCGTAGCCGCTTTTTGTATGTGATCGTTACATTGGTTTTAACTTCTTTCTGCATATTCTCCATGTTTTGAAGGATGCCGAAGGTATTTGTAGCCCTCGCCCAGCTGGACATCGTTGATCTTTCCGATGTTCATTTTGCAAGCCCTCTATTAGGTTCACCTTTCTTCTATGGATGATCTGTCTGTCACACTTGTCAAGGCCGAACTCCAAGCTGATGTCAGTGCTGAAGATGCGTACTGTATCGATCAGTGCCTCAATTTCTTTTTCGTTTTTGCCATACAACTTCAGGTCATTCCTGTAGAGTAGGTGGTTGATCTTCTGCTTTTTTTCAGCTTGTAACCCTGACGGCTGTTCCTAAGTATGTAGCTGAGTGGGTTGAGTGCTAGACAGAAGAGCAACGGTGACAGAGCATCTCCTTGGAATATCCCGCACTCTATTTTAATGTCGGCCAGATGGTTTCCTCTGCACGTGAGAGCAGTCGACCAGTTCTCCATTGATTTTTCGACAAGGTTGCATATCATTAGGTCGACTTTGTGCATCTTCATAGTCTCCAGTATCCATGGGTGGGGAACTGAGTCGTACGCTTTCCTGTAATCAATCCAGGCTACGGCTAGATTTGTCCTTCTCTGTCTGGAGTCTTCACAAAGGATCTTGTCGATGAGGAACTGGTCCTTAGTCCCCCGGCATCCCGGACGCGCTCCTTTCTGTTCGTGTGCTAAGAGACCGTTCTGTTGTAGGTGGTTCGATATTGTATCTGCCAGAATGCCGGAGAAGATCTTCTACATGGTAGGCAGATATGGGATTGGCCTGTAGTTGCTTGGCTGAGTTCCTTTCTGGAGGTCCTTCTGGGAGCTTCGTTGGGTCTTGGAGAAGATCTTGCATTTGCTCTGCTAGCCTGCCATGGATGTTCGTTAAGTGTTTCAGCCAGTAGCCTTGTACTTGGTCTGAAGCAGGTGCCTTCCAGTTTGCTATTTTCTTTGCCTTGGAGCGTACGTCATTCTCGGAGATGGTTGTAGATGCTTGCTCTGGGACTTCCTGATGCCCCTTCTTGAATGTCTGTGTCCACCTTGCCTCTGTGTTATGCGTTTTGGGAGTGCCCCAAATACCTTTCCAGAACTCAGGAGACTGGTCAGCGTCTGGTATGTCGGCTTGGTCAGGACTGTCGCCCTTGAGATGCTTGTAAACCCTGCCAGGATGAGTCTTGAACATTCTGTTGATCTTGTATTGATCTATTGCTAAGCTCTTGCATTGTATTGCTTTAACCTGTGTGACAGGGCTATCAACCTTTGTTTTGCATCTTCAAGGGCTGCCTTTATACCTCTCACCTTGACCCAGTATCGGTTTTCAAGGGCCTCGTCTAATTTATGCTGACCAGTTCTTTTGGCCTCCAGTCTGCTGACCTCCTTCCTTGTTTGTCTGATTTTGCTTTCTAATCTTCTCTTCCAGGGTGGGGTTTGATTTCCTCCTTAAGGCTTCTTGGGATCCCCCATCTTCCGTGTTATGATCTTTGCAGCTGCGTACACCAACAGGTTTGTCTGTGTAATATCGGTCGTCTGTAGTTGTATAGTTCTGTTATGTTTGCTTGGGTGTCAGGACAGGTTCACGTGCTCTTTCTCGTGATGCCAGCATTTCCTCTACTATTTCCTTGGCTAAGCCATGGTCTGGATTGGTACAGCGGAGTTCTACTTCACTTCGCCCTGGTGACTGAGCTCCTGGTGTGTGGCTGATAGTTTCTGTCACATCATCATCATCATCATCATCATCATCATCATCATCATCATCATCATCATCATCATCATCATCATCGCCATCGCCATCGCCATCGCCATCGCCATCGCCATCGCCATCGCCATCGCCATCGCCATCGCCATCGCCATCGCCATCGCCATCGCCATCGCCATCGCCATCGCCATCGCCATCGCCATCGCCATCGCCATCATCATCATCATCATCATCATTATTATTATTGCATGGATTAGGCATTAAGGCGACAGTTCATGCTAATTCAACGACATTAAGGCGACACCTGACATTAAGGCGACAGTAATGTGTCGCCTTAATGTTTTAGGTACCATTTAGAAAAATAATTTTATTGTCGCAAATAGGCTTCAATTGTTCATCTTGCTCTAAAAAGTACCTCTACCAAATTTGGTTAGGGTAGGGTAAGGGGTAGGGTTATGGTTTGGGTCAGAAAAATTGAAATTTTAGTGTACAAATCAATGTAACTCTCGCCCTAATGTGCAATCCACGCCGGTTATAGTTATTATTATTATTATTATTATTATTATTATTATTATTATTATTATTATTATTATTATTATTATTATTATTATTATTATTATTATTATTATTATTATTATTATTATTATTATTATTATTATTATTATTATTATTATTATTATTATTATTGTTATTGTTGTTGTTGTTGTTGTTGTTGTTGTTGTTGTTGTTGTTGTTGTTGTTGTTGTTGTTGTTGTTGTTGTTGTTGTTGTTGTTGTTGTAGTTGTTGTTGTTTTTATTATTATTATTATTATTATTATTATTATTATTATTATTATTATTATTATTATTATTATTATTATTATTATTATTATTATTATTATTATTATTATTATTATTATTATTATTATTATTATTATTATTATTATTATTATTATTATTATTATTATTATTATTATTATTATTATTATTATTATTATTATTATTATTATTATTATTATTATTATTATTATTATTATTATTATTATTATTATTATTATTATTATTATTATTATTATTATTATTATTATTATTATTATTATTATTATTATTATTATTATTATTATTATTATTATTATTATTATTATTATTATTATTATTATTATTATTATTATTATTATTATTATTATTATTATTATTATTATTATTATTATTATTATTATTATTATTATTATTATTATTATTATTATTATTATTATTATTATTATTATTATTATTATTATTATTATTATTATTATTATTATTATTATTATTATTATTATTATTATTATTATTATTATTATTATTATTATTATTATTATTATTATTATTGTAACCCATGAGTTCGAGCCTGACATGGCAGCGCAGAGGTACGACAAGTAACCGCTGGAACCAAAATCTACTTACTTTTTAGTTCAACCGTGAGTTTCTCCTGGTTTTCTGTTATTTTTAGTTCTATTTTTGACCTGACATTAGAGAGGATGTCAAAAAGGGGAAGAGGCCGACCGCCCCTAACACTGAGGACGGAAACTTCTAAAGACAGGCAGGCCTCACCAGGACATAGGCCTACATTATCGATCGGTACTAGGTCTTACTGTTGTTCGAGAGTCCATCGCCTCCGTAAAGGATGCAATAAAACAACTTCAAGTGGACTTAGGCCAGGCTATTGAATTTCAAAGTAAGCGAGTTGATGAAATGGAATCCAAGATGGCGGCCATGGGAAAAGATCATGCTAATTTCAGCGCCAAAATTTCACAGTTAGAGGACGCCTTGTTAAAGAAAGATGAAGAAATTAACAAACTGGAGAGAATGTCGAGGCGAAACAACTTTCGCATTGTCGGCGTGCCTCAGAATAATGGAGAAAACGTTGAAAGCATTGTTAAGGAACAAATCCTCCCATTGTTCGACAACCCGGATATTGTAATAGAGCGTTGCCACAGAGACAGTCGAGATGCTAATGGCCGCCCTCCACACATTCTGGTTAGATGTCTCTCGTACCCTATGAAGGTAGACATTATGAAAAAGCGTAGGACTGTTTTGAACGGGAAAGATTTTTTCATCGTTGATGACCTGACAAAGATGGACCTCACCGAACGTAAAAAATGGGCACCGCAAGTGTAACAACTCTATGATAATGGTACGAGACTTCATTTTTCTGGAGGTAAATGGCGAGATAGAGCAGGGAAGCCTTACACTTTTGAGATCAGAGCCACATAATTTCTCTTTCATCGGAAATGCTCAGTTACCTGATTACGATGCTGTATGGACTACTTATATGTCATTATTCCGTTTCATGCGGTATGTAGTCACATCAGGCTTAAAAAGGTCTTTCCTTGATCTTTTTCAGCTTTTTATTCGACTTTTTCTCTCCTTTTTATATTTGCTGAATTAAGGTTTTTTTATTTTATGTTTTTTTCTGTTTGTTTACATGCAATGGCTTGTAGTAACTTGAAAATTGCAAGTTATAACTGCAGAGGGCTTCGTCATGATCACAAAAGACGCATGGTTTTTGCTTATTTTCACCGTTATAAATTAGATATCATTTTCATACAGGAAACTCATAGTATTCTGAATGATGAGCGTCGTTGGTGCACAGAGTGGGGCCACGACATTATTTTTCTCATGGCACCAATACAAGCAAGGGGGTGGCTGTTCTTTTTTGGTCAGGTTTTTCACTCATTGTTTCCAAAAAGATTATAGATATTAATGGCCGATTTATTATTTTAGATGTTAATGTAAACAATGTTATATTTTTACTTGTTTGTGTCTACGGGCCGAATACTGATAACGCACTCTTCTTTCATACCGTTTATAACCACCTCGAGAGCTTTCAGTGCAACAACATTATCTGTGGTGGTGACTTCAATTTTGTCTTCAATCTGACCTTAGATAAATACGGGGGTGTTCAAAACATCAATTTTAAGGCACGTGACGCCTGTCTCTCTTAGTTAGATAAATTTAGCCTTGATGACGTTTGGAGGACTAGGAACCCCCTCTCTACAGGCTTCACTTGGACCTCTAACATCGACAATATTCGTTGTAGACTAGACTTTTTTCTCATTTCTAAAAAATTAGTTAACAAGGTCATTGATTGTTACTTTCAGCCACCCCTCCAATCCGATCACTCAATTGTTATTCTGCAATGTGATATTTCATCACAACTCAGAGGTCCAGGGTACTGGAAATTTAATAATTCGTTACTTTTAGACCCTGTATACATAGATTTAATAAATTCTGTAATTACCAATTACTCAACCGGCCCCTGCAATTTGAACCAGGACCTAGCAGCTTTCTGGGAGGGTCTGAAATATACTATTCGATACCGAACTATTCGTTTCAGTAAACTAAAGGCAAAGGATTCACACATGTACGTAAATAATCTAATTAGAAAAATCGCTCAGCTAGAATCGGATTCTATTGGAGATGAAAATTTACTCAATGATTTGAAAAATGCGAGAAACAATCTCCATCTGCTCTACAAAAATAAGCTTGAGGGTATTATGGTCAGATCTAAGGCGAGGTGGGTGGAAGAGGGAGAACAGAACTCCAAATATTTTCTTTCACTCGAGAAGAGAAATTAGCAAAACAACACGATTTATAAATTAAATGATACTCGAGGTACAGCATTTACACATAATTTGGATATCTGAACGCATATCCGTGAATTTTACACTGAGCTCTCTACTCTTCTCACTATAGTGTCCCTGATGCATGCTTTTCTTCACCCCCTGACTTTCATACCATCATAAATTACGAGGTATGCGAGGGGCCCTTGGACCTCCCGGAATGTTCATCCGCCCTCTTTTCTATGCCTAACGGTAAATCAACTGGAAGCGATGGTTTTTCTACGGTTTTCTACAAAACATTTTGGCCCCGTATTGGTAATTTTGTCCTGGATTCGTTAAATTATGCATTCGACGTACAAATGTTCTCTTCTGAACAGAGAAGGGGTGTCATTACTTTAATTCCTAAACCTGATAAAGACCCTTATAATATCTCAAATTATAGACCAATTGCACTCTTAAACACCGACTACAAGATAGCGGCAAAGGCCATCGCTTCTAGACTGGAAAAGGTACTCCCTTCTCTAATTGGTAATACTCAGACTGGGTTTATGAGTAATAGATTCATTGGCGAAAATGTTCGATTTGTACTAGACCTAATCGATTTTTCAAATGACAACAATATTTCTGGTTTTTATTCTTCCTCGATTTCGAAAAGCATTTGATACTCTAGAGTGGAATTTTATTCATGCTACACTTCATTACTTTAAGTTTGGTAACAACTTTACAACTTGGATTCGCACTTTTTATAACGACACAAGTTTATGTACATTCAACAACGGTTTTTCTACTTGTTACTTCCCCGTCAACAGAGGCGTGCGTCAGGGATGTCCTTTAAGCCCCTATCATTTTATTCTCTGTACTGAAATTTTAGCAAATGTTATTCTTAATAATGCTCAGATTCAAGGCATCACCATTTTGAGCCAAGAAACTAAATTGTTGCAATACGCGGATGATACCGTACTTTTCTTGAACGGAGACCGAAGGTCTTTAGAATCATCCATCTCACTTCTTCATAACTTTCGACGAGCTTCTGGGCTAAAAAGTAACCTTCAGAAATCTCATCTGTTTCCATTGGACCCCTTTGTTACAGATCACCCAACTTCCAACTTACTTACAGACCACCCTTACTTAAATCTGTCGTTTCACCTCGGTCCCATTAAATTTCTTTTAATTACTTTTACTCACAATGGTGATGACTTGTATGCTTAAATTATGTCACAAAATTATCTCGCCTTAAAAACATTTTAAACGTATGATCGACTAGAGACCTGACGCCAATAGGCAGAAATATTATTGTAAAGTCTTTTGCCCTATCACAATTAGTGTATTTATTTCAAGTTCTTCCTGATCCACCGGACTCTTTTATAAATGAGGTTCAAACTAAAATTTTTGATTTTATTTGGTCAAAAAATCCAGACAAAGTTAGAAGAAGGACAATGTACAATGATTATAGTAACGGTGGATTAAAAATTACTCATGTGAGAAGTTTTGTTTATGCTTTAAAAATCTCTTGGGTAAAAAGATATTTAGGCAGTGATGATGGTATCTGGAAAATTTTCTTCGATTACTACTTAACATCCTTTGGAAGGCGTTTAATTTTTCAGTGCAAATTTTACCTATAGGGACATTGCATCAGTTGATAATATTTTCATTAGACAAGTATGCCTTGCTTGGAGCTCTTTACATTTCCATACACCTGTGAATAATTATGATAATCAAGTTCTCTGGAATAATCATTTTAATAAGGTTGATGGTAAAATTGTGTACAATGAAAAGCTTTATAGAGCCTGTGTATTACATGTTAAGAACTTATTTGATGATAACGGCAGTTTGATTTCTTACGGCGAATTTTGTAACAAGTTTCATATTACGCAGTACCCCCCTTTTTTTCTCATTTAGTGTTTATTTCTCTCTATATATATCACAAAACAATTCAAAGAAAAATTCTATTAAACAAATAACAAAATAGCACAAAGCAAGGACCTCACCATATACATAAACAAATAGCAAAAAATTCTTTAAAAATATTTAACTTAAATAGGAACCAAAAAGCAATCATATAAATTCTAACTGAAGCAAATTAAACCACGGCAGCCAATATCTTTCCCATATCCCTCTTTTCATCTTTAATGTTAAAATATATTTCTGAACATCAAAGTACTTATTGAGGAAATGATTTAACTGAGTCACTGACAATCTTGTTTTATTCAGTTTTGAAAGGAAAATATAATACTTAACTAAAATTAATATAAGATTGAAAGTTTTGTCGCCCCTAACACCAAATAAAATTGCAACATTATTCAGATTGAAAAGCTTGATACCTCTGTTTTCAAGGGTATTTTTTATATATCTCCAAAGAGGTTGAACCGAAGGACAAGAGAAAAACAAATGCTCAATCGATTCTACACTGTTGTCACAAAAGAAGCAGGTATCAGTTTCACTAATATTCATTTTAAACAGAAAAGAATTTGTGGGGAAAAATCGATGTAATATTTTAAATTGGAACCACCTCAATTTCATATCAGCAGTACACCTGAAAGGTACAATGCAATAAAAATTCCAAATCTCCGTCAAATTAGTATGAAGCTCAGCTTACCACTTAAAAGTGCTTTATTGTTTTGACAGTAATTCTTGACTAAGCAAGAGTACACTGATTTGGAATCGAAATGACCACGTGCGCACAGGATAAAATAAAAATTGTTTATAGGTCTGCAAATTTTTTCAAAACTATTTTTAAAAACATTACCCCAAGAAGTTTCAATTGCATTGATGACACCAATGTACTCAAGACAGTTAGTCTTGACTTGATAAATTCGAACATGATTTCGAACATCACCATTTTGAGACCCCCATCCGCATAGCCCTGGATAGCTTGGTTCCTACTAATTCGGTCTGGCTTAGCATTCCACACAAATTTGTAGAATAAAGAATTAAGATTAGACAAAAACTCTTCACTAGGCGACGGTAACGTCAGTAAAGGATAGTTTATATGAGGAATTATAAGAGATTTGAGAACATTTATTCGGCCCAACGTACTTATGTTGCGTTTTGACCAAGAATTAATTAAACTCTTCATTTTTAACAAGGCTTTGTCATAATTAATTGCAACCATTTTAGAGATGTTAACATTAAAAGAAATACCAAGTAGAACAAAATCATCTCCACGATTCCACGGGATCCCAATATCTTCACAAAAAAAATCATAGCAATTCTTAAGGGAACCGATACCAATGAGCAATGATTTCGTAAAATTTATGCTAAGTCCAGAAATATTTTTGAAATGAGTCAGTGTGTCCATTAAACCATGAAACGAAGCTGCACTACCATCCAAGAAAAAGGTAGTGTCATCAGCATACTGTACTAGCTTGTGCTCATAATTGTTTATTGAAATGCCCCGAATGGAACTATTGCTTTTAATCAAAATGTTCAATACCTCCGTACATACAGATATGGAGAAAGAAGATCTCCCTGTCGACACCCACGTTCCACTTGGAAACATTGTGAAGCATAACCATTAACAAGAACTGAGGACGTGGAGTTTCTGTATAAAGTGTGGTACCACTTGAATATAGAGGGCCCAAAATTTAACAATTCGAGAACTTTATAAATAAACTTATGAGAAATACAATCAAATGCTTTTTCAAAATCAACAGCAACCAAAATCCCAGGCAAGTTCCCCTCATCACAATAGTGCATGATATCATAAATTGTACGGATGCAGTTCCCAATGTATCTACCCTTTAAAAACCCATTTTGATCAGTAGAGACTAATTTACTTAAAATCCGTTTTACGCAGTACCCTTTTACTCTTTTTTCGGACTGTTGGCCTCAATTCCAGCCGAGTGGAAAGGGAACCCCTTTAACAATGTAAATTCTGCGCCTCTGTTTAGTGCTACTCTTAATCATGCCCGCGTCACGAAGTTTGCCTATTGTAAGCTCAAAGATAAAATCGTCCTTCCGCCTAGATGTATTGTTAAATGGAATGCTACATTTAACTTCACTGATGATGACTGGCAGAAAATATTCACTATCCCCTGGATTACTCTTTCTAATAGTAAGCTTCTTTATTTCCAGTTTCGCTTTTTGCACCAAATCCTTGCCACCAACAAACTGCTTTTCGCCATGATTAAAATTGAGTCTCCTAATTGTGAATTTTGTAAGACAGAAATCGAAACTATTGATCATTTATTTTGGAGCTGCCCGTACTCGTCCTCTTTTCCTTTAAAAACAGAGCAATATCTCTTTGGCAGACAATTCATTTTAACTAAATCCGATTTTTTCTTTGGTTATAAGCTCCTTTTGCAGCACCCGTACAATTTTGTTTTCTTGTATTGCAAATATTTTATTTACTGTTGTAAACTGAATTCCACAATTCCTGATGTCGACAATTTTTAATATAAACTTTTATTTATATTGAAAGTCAAAAAACCATATATGTTCCAAACCTAATTGTTCCTCGAAAAGAGTCAAGAGATAAACGATGTCGCAAATGCCCTTTCTTTTCGAATAAATGCTCCTTAGATCTTTTCTTTTTTCCTTTTTTTCTTTTTGTATTGTTATTATCCTCCATTGATTAAATGTAAAGTTACTCCGATTTACGACTAGTGTTCGTTCATTTATGCTCCGTGTTGTTTAAGCACCGCTCTTCTGTAATTTATTACTGCAGTTACGTGATTTGTAATTATGTCAAGATTAATATGTTTGTTTGAATTGCTTATCGATTGCCCTGAACTGTAAGGAATTGATGAAATGGTTCTGTAGGTACACAGAGTGTATCACCATTGAGTTAACGATGTCAGTTAATTTTTTTTATATGAATGTGAAGGGAACGTGACTTTGCAATTGTATTTAAGTTATTCAGCTGTGTTAATCTCAAGGGTGTAAATAATGTATATAACAGTTGCATGATGATGATCGTGCTATACTATGGAGTACTGATTTATGAACTATACGAAGAAAATAATGTTAAAAAAGTATAACCTGACGTTAAATTCCCAAAAATTTTGTAAATATTGAAATTCGAAAATCAATACAGAATTGGAGGAAAAAAAAATATTATTGTAACCCTAACCAAGGTTTTGTACTGATGAGAATGTGTTCGTATGTGATGTTAGCAATATGCTCTCTTAGTATCATGTTCTGTTCAATTTTGTAGAAGTATTACTGAATCAGTTGGCTACTTTGGTTTGCTATTGTAGAATGGAATGTATGAATAAGGCCCTTCTCTGTACAAGTTTCTGTTTGCTGACTTTCATGCATGTGCAGTATTCAGGAAACTTAATCTTAATGTGAACACACTGACAGGACAGGACTTATTAGATTAGTCGTTGCCTACTGTCCTCTTTTTCTTCCCCCTACTCCTGCCCCCTCCTACTGCCCCTACCACATAAAATCTCCAAAATGGATAATGGACATTTGAAACCTGATGGAATTAACTGATGCTATACTGTACAGACTTGGTGAGACTAACTCGGAAAGATTTGCAAACATGAAAAAGATTTCTGAAGAAAAAAGTCTGCATTTTTTGTATGGGATCTGTAACAGATTATTGTACTGTAATACATTTACCAGCTGACCTCAGATGGGCCCCAAACAAGCCCCAGCTAAATTTATGAGGCTATATTGTATGAGGCTGAGTAACAACCTCATGAGGCAGAGGCTGCACACAATGACCTCAACATAAACTTGGAGAAAAAGACCTTCAAGGCTGTGAAGATAAGGTGGAGGGTCCTCTAGACCCTTAATAGCCAGCTTAACAGAGTATCGTGCTTTAAGCGGAGCTTTGCATGCATGGCAGCTTAGTGTCTGGACACCATTTTTGGAGTTGCTCTTAGGCAAGAGTTCTTTGCTTCAGAATGTGCATTTAAATGTGATTGTGTACTAAAAGTCCTTGGTGATCAGATTTAAAAGGTAATCATGAACACTTTTTCTTTAATATCTCTTTATGTATAATTCTTTTCTTTTTGTGAATGTGTGTATCAACATAAGGCATCCAATTTAATGGGCTGAGATAATAACAAATATTAAGATTTAATGCGTAGAACTTTATCTAGTCATTCTGTTTAATGGGATGATTTGTCAAAGTGCATTAATCAAACATAAAAACAATGAATGTTGGTTCAAACCGTTCTTCGGTAGTGATTGGTGTTAGGCTACCTCATTATGCAGCATCTGTTATTATTTGAATGTATGCTCAAATTCAGTGTCACTTGTTGGTCATTGCATATGAACAGGACAAAATTCTATATCACTTGATGGCAATTAAGGCCACAGAATGACACATGAGATCATGTGTTTCCCTGTTATCTTGACTGCAGGTTAGTCAAAGTATGACGCAAGGTACTCTACATTTCCCTGCAGTCTTAGTAACAATTACATTGGCAGAGTGAACAAAGATGCTCCATGCTTCTCTGCAATCTTAATTGCAATCAAAATCACAGAAAGACTCAAAGAACCTTTTAATATCCCATAATCTTGATTTCAAGCAGTATGACAGAATGACTCTGGGGACTGTGTAGGAACTGTTTACTTTTCTACTATCATTATACACCAGCCGACAGTATGTGAATACAACCATAATGAAAGATGCGGAGTTAGAAGAGACAGTTTGTACACAAAGTACCCCACAGTAATGGGCTTTTGCCCATTTTTCTATTTAGCACATTTGTATGTATCCATAAAATTTTGCAGGTTTCTTTGCACATTCGGATACACAACATATTTTGTCCACTCTGAAAACATGCAGTACTTACTGTATTTGTCATTGTATGTGTCATTTTACAGACTTCTGTGACTTTCAGAATGCATGGGGAGTAAAGAGTTTTGTTGTTTAATGGTATGCATGAAAATGATGTAGGTTTCTAAAATAATCAACAACACCAACAGCCATGGCCATTGTACCCTTTGCAATAGCGACAGTGCTACTTGTAAATAAATCTTTACTGATAGGTGAATTGCCACCATGTCCCTTTATAAATTTCAAGGGAAATTACAAGGTTCTTTGAGGGCCTCATGTAAGATTAACACTTTTGTATTGCTGAATGAGTTTTACCCTTGAAAGTTGAAGTAAATAAATTACATTGGTTCCTAGTGAACATTTAGATTAAAGAGTAACACTACAAAATAGGATTAATCATGAAAAAAGAAAAAAGGAAAGAATTTTACTCTAAATTTCATCCAGTAGATTTCAAAAGCATGTAAAGTCATTTTCATGCTTCAATCAGAAATTGTCTCTTGCACAAGTGTACCTAATTGTTGAAAATAAAAATGACTATTTCGGCCCCTTTTCTATTTAGAGTTTGCTGAGATGCCCTTTGGAAAAAAGTATCCTGATAGCAATTTGGTTGTGCCTGTCTTGAGTCTTACTTTTAGCTCTGATAATGTATATTCTAAGAATGTAGCAAAATGTCAGTGACTGAGACAAAAAGAACAGATTTTTCTGCATAGCACAAGATCAGCATAGCTGCTCAGATCTGATCGTATAGGTATTACACTGTAGCTATAAAATGTACAAAGATCTTAGGACAATAAACTTATCTTAACAAAAGTAGGAATTCAGTCATAGTGTAAAAAGGTTCGGTAAAAAGCAGCATATGTGAAGGAGTAGTGCTTACAAAAGCTTCACAGAAAGGTTAACTGAACAGAAAGTAAAACCAAAAATCCCAAAGGCTTACTGATTCCTCTCTGAAAGGCGGGTGAGTTGTTGCACTGAGTTCATCCTGCAAATTTATACTTGTTTATTATATCATTTTTACGATGTTTTCACAACTTGACCTCTGCTGAACTCTGGATCCACCAAAACGTGAGTAACTAAAAAAAAAAAAAAAAAGAAAAGAACATGTCTTAAGGAGGATATGTACCCGTACCATCTGCATGAGGAACCGTGCTCTCATCCACTAAGCCATCAATGCACTCGTTTAGCTTAAAGTATTTCTATAGTCATTCTATAGTGACGGCATCCTTTTATGTGTTTATAGTAAGGTAATTTGGATGAATATTATTACTGTTGAGTTTATTTACACGGTTAAATATGGAACATATACAACATTTACACAAGGTGGTGGAGGAGGACTGAGGAAGCGAAGCTTGTGCGAGCAGTCCCCCTTAACAAAAGAAAATCATGCCAAAAAAAAAAACAACAACAAAAGAAACAAAGAAAAGTCAAAACCACCTATGAAGAATAATCGCTAAGCAAATGGGATTTAAATTTAGTCTTGAAAGAAAATAGGGATTTAGCATCTTTTAAGGGTCTGTGTAGTGAATTCCATATACTGACCCCGGTATTTATGAATAGGCGGCGAGATATTTCTGTGCTGGAAAAATTTGTAATAAATGTTCAGAGAAACGTGTTTTATGAGTATGAATATCACTGCTAAACTTAAAGTATACATCAAAATGTCTGTTAACAAATCTATACATAAACATACCGACCTGGAATTTGAAAGTATCGAAAATCGTTAGGATTTGAAGATTTGAAAAAAGAACTTTACTGTGGGCACAATAAGTAGAGTTCGTTATAATGCGAATAGCTTTCTTTACGAGAACGTATAAACGGTTTAAATAAGAAGGAAATGCATTTCCCCAGATAATGTTACAATAAGCCAATTTGGAATGGATAAGGGAATCATATAAGGTTTTCAAAGTATGGGATGGCACGAAATAGCGAATTTTCTGGAAGATTCCAATAACCTTAGAGATATTAGAGCAAAGATAATCAATGCGACTTTCCATGATAAATGGGAATCTAAGTAAATACCGAGAAACTTAGTTTTATCAACCAGATTAATTTCATTGTTATCAATATATAAGTGAATCGTATCAACTTTACGTTGGATAGGATGAAATATCATGAAATTTGTTTTACTTGTATTTAATGACAGCTTGTTAGCTCTAAACCATGTAGAAACACAACTTAACTCTGCGTTAATAATACGGGAAAAATAATGAATATCACTGTGCTTGAACAAAATACTGGTATCATCAGCAAAAAGTGTAAACTTAAGTAAGGTAGAACAGTTACACAGGTCAAAGATGTAAATAAGGAAAAGTAATGGTCCAAGTATAGAACCTTGTGGGACACCACAAGTTATATGAGATGGTAGGGAGATTGGAGATTGGTCTGTATTTGGAAAGCACGGAAGGGTCACCAGCTTTGAAAATGGGAGTAACTCTAGCTATTTTCATACGGCCTGGGACGATTCCACTGGAAAGGAAAAGATTACAGATATACGTAAGAGGTAGGATAACACTCGGGCAAGATCGCAGCATATGAGTGGAGATACCATCCATCCCGGTACGGAGCCCTTTTTCAGTTTACCAATAATCGAGGAAATTTCGGTACAGTTGGTAGGGAAAGCAAACATGCATGAATTCACAGGATTAGTTAGAAAACTTGTAAACTTGACATGACTCCTTTGAATGTCATTGGCTAGACTCTGACCGATACTTGAAAAATAATCATTAAAATCATTAAAACATTCCGCAAACCCCAAGTCTGTGTCAATTAGTTCACCATCATAATCAATCCGAAATTGTGAGTTTCCTTGTAAATTGCCCCGACCTATAATTTCACTTATGGTTTTCAAAGTTTCTCTCTGGTTATTTCTGTTTTCTTTAAGTAGATAACTATAATATGATTTTTTAGAAAGTCTAATGGTACTTATAAGGACATTTTTATAGTTAAAGTACTTCAGCTTATTACGAGGAGTTCTGTTCTGAACGTATAACTTGTAAAGCTTTTTCTTAGAAGTAATACATTTAAAAATACCAGGGGTTATCCACGGCTTACGTTTGCGTGACTTCTTAATTATACTAAGAATAATAGGACAATTCTTTTCATTAATATCCTTAATAACATCAGTTAAGAAATTACATGCTTCATTTACATCGTTTTTTAGAATAAAGGTGATGCCAGTTAAAGTTGTTAAGCTCAGCTGTAAACCTATTATAATTACCACCTGAAGTATGTCTCTTTAGCACATAGCTTTTATCCTTATATGTTTAAGGAGAGTCACATGTTGATGAACAAACAACAGAAAAATGGTCACTTATATCTGATACAAGAATGCCGGATAAAGTGAAAATATTAACATTATTTCAATATATTTTATCAATTAGAGTAGAGGAGGAATCCGTAATCCTAGTTGGTTTTGTAATTAATCTGAAAAACGAATCAGAATACATAGTATCTACAAAACTGGATACATTACTATTAAAGTCGTATTGAAGGATATCGATATTAAAATCACCAAGAAAGACGCAGGTCTTTTTACTCTGGTTGATAATAAACAAAAGATTGGACATTTCATTAACAAAAGTAACCAGTGAAGAGTCTGGTGGTTTATATATAACACCAACTACAACGTTGCGATCAGAATATAAGCTTCAATGAAGAGGGATTAAAAAGTACTATGTTTGTGATTTAAGTCAGTCCTTTCTTTGAATTGAACATCTTTACGTATGTAAAAACCAACCCCCAAAGTAAAAACTCCTTCTTCATTTACCAACTCTGCTAGCCTGTACAAAATTATAACTTTCCAATTGCAACTTGTTGAGGGGCGTGTTTTCATTAATTTGATTCGGGGATAGCAACAATTCAAATTTAGAATCTAAGATGTCATTAATAAAATTATAAACATCGTCATAGTTTTTCCACAAGCTGCGTGTATTGATATGGATAAATGATTTATCTAAACGGCTGACTTTCTGGGCCAATAGGTGGTCATCTAAGTAATTACATACCAATATATTACTATAACTATTATCTAGAAACTCGTTTCCAGGATCTAAAAAATTTTCAAAAACATTCGTACAAAAGATATGATTTAAATCAGAGGCATAGCGATTAAGGTGATTACTGGAGGACATTAACAACAAGAAACGTACATAACAAGTTACGAATAGAAAAACACAAAAAACTTAAAACAGCAAGGAAAGTGGGAATTGTAAACAGGTTTGAAAATACAAGAACAATACACTCACATAGACATACAAAAATATGGTCGGATCCTCCGGGGTTATTCTCTGGTGGGCACATTTGGTCTGGATTCTACGTAAAGATTTCTATTAATGTGCAACTGACCATTTCGGAATCTTGAAGGCTTTCCTTCCAGAAATGCAGCATTCATAATAGGGCGAAGTTTTGATTTTTCTTGTAGTCCTCAGGGGTCATGTCCTCCGTTATAAAGTATTCCTTACCGCCTGGCTTTGGCAAGAATGCTCTGTCGTTCTGGTCGAAACAGGAATTTTGCAATAATGTGACGACTGTTTCCAGGTTGATGTTTGCCTATACGGTGAGCGTTTTCGATGGTACGTCGTTCATGTTGAAATATTTACTCAGAAATTTTTTATCTCAGGAATCGCATCTTCATTTTGTTTCTCTTCTATTTCCCAAAACGTAAGTTGAAGCTTCTAGAATAGCATTCTGTCTTTTCCTGAGCTTCGGGAATGGATTTCAACTTTTTCTCGTTTGAGGTTTGGATAGCTTTCTGCGAAATTAGAAATTAGAAATTCATCCATGTCTTTTCGCAATTGGACAGTGTCGGAGTCCATTTTTGTTTGCCTGGCTTGAAGTTCGTCAACTGTCGTACTTTAAAACCTTGTGCTTTGCTCCAAGACGCTTTGTGTTCTTTCCAAAAAAGTTATCCGCTCTATTATTTCTGTAACAGTTCCACTTGTAAAAAAGTAAATGTTTTTCTCTGTAACTTTTTCTTTGAAATGGAAGAAAGTTCAGGCCTAGCTTTACGTTAGTTACTAAAGGCCGGATGCAATTTAGGTGTACCGCCCACTGTGTATGTAGTTATGATGTTTTCGTAGTTTCACCTCTGATGACCTCATTGGACCGTTAACCTCCAAAAAATCCATAGGGTTCCCTCTCTCTTAAAGTAACATATCTTTACACCAAGTATGAAAAGGATCCATTTTCCCTGTCTTGAATTATCGTGTTTCTTCAAGGTCTTTGATATTTGACGTCTGATGACCTGAAATGACCTCTGACCTCCACTGAAAACAATAGGGTTCTTCCTTTTAATATGATAAAGTTATATACCAAGAATGAAGATTGTCCATCATTGCTATCTTGTGAGATAGCGTGTTTACAAACAGTTTTTAACAATATCGTTTTTTCACCCCTGGTGACCTCAGACAACCTTTGACCTTTACCAAAATCAATAGGGTTCATCTTTTGACTATAATGCATCCACATGCCAAGTATGGAAAGCATCCATGCTTCCTATCGAGAGATATCGTGTTTACAAAGTTCTCGGTTTTTGACCTCCGGTGACCTCACATGACCTTTGACCTCCACCAAAAAATAGGGATCTTCCTCTTAATATGACAATTATATATTTTAAATTTGAAAATTATCCATCATTGCTACAGTATCTTGAGATGTCATATTTACAAGCCAAGCATCACAAAAATACATACACATACATACACAATCTCCCGCGTGATTGCATAGATCCCTTTTGCTTACAGCAAGAAATCAAAAAGGAAATGAATGAAACATTAACAGCAAGTTTGAAAGAGGCTCGTTGGCCTGATGCCAAGAAGAATAGTTTATTGTAAAAACATATTGATGATAAAGTACCCAGCCATTTGTGATTGGTTTGAAACTTTATTGATATTGACAACATCTAACTATGTACCATAATATTTGGTCTCAACTTTCTTGTGTGGCTGTTAGGATGAAGTAACAACATCGTGCAGTGTGAATATATGTGGTAACAAGTAAGTACCTGGGCTTGATATCCAGAAAATCAATCACCTGAAAAAGACAGACGAGAATAATAATCAGATAAGACAGACGAAAATAATAATCAGTTATTTGCATTAGATTGTATATATATATATATATATATATATATATATATATATATATATATATATATAAAACATATTGGCTCTGTAACATTAAGTTTATGTGCCCCTTTCTGGTGAAAGAGTTGTTGTTTGGCTACTGCTACAATTTCTGACATTATCTAATTAATGTGTATAAACAGGTGTAAAATTGTTGGTGGATATATATATATATATATATATATATATATATATATATATATATATATATATATATATATATTGTGCAAAATCTATTACAGCCATGTATGCAGCAAGATTCTTTCAATATCCAAATTGCTGGTAGGATAGGACATTTGTCATTATTCTCTAAAAATGTAATCATAAAGTTATAAACATGTCACTGTAATTCAGTTTAGTAATTTGAAGGGGGAACTTGTTATGCTGGTATGCTGCTTAGGATGAAACACCACGCAAGCTTATCCTATGGGGAAAAACTTTTTAGTAAAGGCAATGAATGGCAGGAGGATATATTATAACGTCAAGACTATAGACTCACAATAACCATATCCAGACAGTGATCATCAAAAGAAAACCTTTTTGAGTTACTTTTGAACATTTAAAGTGTTAAACTTGGCTACTGCCATTAGCTACTCGCCATGGGGGAACGAGGGGTGCCCCCCCAAATTTCAGAAAGCATGGTTGTCAATTTAAAAACTTATGATAACATGTTATCTGGTTAAAATACAAAATAGTCACCATACTCTTACTCTACCATACAGAGCAAACCATTGATATTGCAGGAGGGGGGGGGGCGTCCAAGACTCCTTGAATACCCATCTGGTTTTGCCCCCCAAATCAAATTTCTCAGAGCCGGTATTGGTTACTACTCTATGATGTCAATAATCAACCTACAAATTCAGGCCATTTCATGTTCAAAGGTCTTTTTCTGTTAACAGAGAGAAAGTAAAATAGTAGTTAGTTTTCTCACATTGTTGGGTGTCAGGGCTTTTAAACTGTGCCTTTCTCAGTCTGGTCAAATATCTGCATTGAATGGGTATGCTTGAGACAGTGCAGTACCATTTTGGTCATATTTAATAGCTATCAGGGCTTGAAATCAATACAGAAGGCACTGAGACCATGTCCTTTGGGCTCTTTCCTTTGCCCTGATGACTCTGAAATTACCAACATGGAAGGCCGTACTGGCTTGAATGCCTTTCTCTGTTATTTCTATTTGGTATTGTTTATTCACAAAGTTTTGGCCTTGATTGCAGACTTGCTTTCTAATGGTGCTCTAACAAGTTTCTGCCAAAGAAGGTGATTTGACTTTGCTCTGTTTACTGTAGTTCTTGCTCTGTGCCTTGTTTACCCTTAATATCTTCCAATCTCATGTCTGACTTTTCACCCCTTCTTCCTCCCCTCTCCCAGTCTCCCTAATTGGCATAGATAGAGGTGTTTTAGTAAAATCAGACTCTTCCTAGAAGTGTAAGTCACCATTTCATAACAGGTCTCATGACTCGTATGGATAACAACTAAAAGGAACTGTAATGACCACACCTTGAAGTAGGTCTCTAGTAATCACAAATACTTGTAAGAACCTACAAGCTCCTGTGAATGCACTACTTGCTTGTATGGGGCATGTTAGAACTTACAAGTTGTAGTAAATGGCCTGAACTCAGTAACACATTTCAAGCTGATTCCAGTATCCAGCATTGTAAACTCTCAGCATGCTCATAACAGCACATAAGAATTTGCAAGTTCACAATTTCAGCTCTCACAAATTCACCTCTGTCAACATACTTTGAGTTGACCTTTTCAGCCAGCTTTCTTGTGTAAGCCAAGCTCTCATTAAAGGGAAAATGTAGTCACCCCAATCAGAGGTAGTATGCCCTGTTACTTACTCTAGTTCGTGAATGGCCTATTTTGATCATGTGACAATGTTTGTGTTAGTGAATTGTAAAATTCAAGGAGAATTCCACCTTGCTTTACCTATTGTTTGTAATAGTTATGTTCAAAACATCTCCAGAGGTGCTTGTAATTCAATAAGAGGAGATTTGCTAGAAATTGATGATTTTTCAAAGCAAATTTTGGGGAGATTGCCTGTTGCCTTTAAAGACATTTTGTCTTCCAAAGGAAAAAATACTGTAGGTGACGATGCAAAATCAACTTTA
This sequence comes from Holothuria leucospilota, assembly GCA_029531755.1. NCBI lineage: Eukaryota > Metazoa > Echinodermata > Holothuroidea > Aspidochirotida > Holothuriidae > Holothuria > Holothuria leucospilota. Next base: position 55,250,530 of record CM055968.1, read on the forward strand.
TTTATTTGCTTACTGTATTTATAAACGTTTTACCAGGGAAACCCAATCAACATGATTCTGTTCTCCCCTCGGGGCTGTGAGTTAAAATATCAAGAAAAAGTGTTTATGAATAATGAAAAATGGAGACTTCAAACAAAGGAATGGGAAGCCAAGACAAAAGAAACTGTTATATACAGTAAAAGATTATGATAAGACATAGGAACAGATAAACATGAAAGAGATGTCCCAAAATCATCATCATTTTCTTTCTGTGCTTCACCACTTGCCTATCTTCTTTATGCAGGAACCAACTGAAATCAAGGATCCTGATGGATTATGAGAACCAAGATACTGTTCTGGAGGACATTGCTGTGCAAGCTCTTGTGAGTGGGTCATTTAAGACGGTTTCAGAGGTTATTGCCGACACAGATGCAATCACAGCAGATGATGGTGCTAAGGTGAGTAAGAAAAAGAATGGTATTGCTGTAACTAGGGTTGTGAAGGAGGTAACCTAAGGGGGATGCAGGGGTAAATCCATGAAACCTGTGATAAAGGCTCAAAAGCTTCTGCATTTCATACATGCTGAAGGTTTGAAAGTAGAAGGAAATGTGCATAAATGTGCATTGCAAAGTACGTTCTTCAAAAATTTGGCCATCTTCCTTTCTTAAGGATGTGTTGCAGTTGTTTTCTTTGATCAATGATGCATCCAGCATTGTCAGTCCGGGAGAATCTCCATTTTCGGAGATACTAATTGTCTCCGAAAATGGAGACAATGTACGCAAAGTGTTTGATAAATATTCAAAGCCTTATTCTCCTAACAGTCGTTGTTGCCGCACACACAAGTGTCTTGTAACAGTGTGGTTATAACAAAGCGAATAAACAGTTGTTTCGTAGAACACCGTCTCACTACACACTGAGGTGCGAATAGATTACTTACACTGGTAAGAACTTACCCTCTGTGTGATTTTGATTGCCGTAAGTTAATTTGTGTTCTCTTTTCATAACAATTCAGCCACACTGCTTCAGTTTAGAGTGGAATATGTATAGTCTGTGTAGTGTTTAACGTTAGCACTGTTACACACATAGCAGCTTTGTATAGGGTTGAGCTTCTCGCGGGCAGGATTTATATTCGTGTCTTTTTCTGGGAGTATCTGCATTTGAGATTGTGAGTAATTAAAATGGTTTAAGCCGGTCGTGGTAGCTTTTTTAATGCAATATACAAGGCCTTCAAACTAGGACTTACCGTTTACACTCGCTTTCAGTGCGAACACCAATTACCGATCACACACAATTACATTACGGTGTGTGAGGCGGCTGTACTACGTCTATTAATGAGGGTCATTGAGAGATGTCAATGCTTTAATCGGTATTTTCTCAAAATTCTCACGGTGGACTCCCAATAAGTGCACGGATAAATTGTAGATAAGATATTAAGGACCACGAATTATCAAGTTTTTGACTGTCCTAGGCACGTACTAATTTTCCAGGAGGGTTTCAAATGTAAAGCCTTTTGTTTTTTATTATCCAAACCATACAGCATTGTGGGTAAATTTAAAAATGGCGGTAAAATTGTCTCCGTTTTCGGAGACATTGACTATCTCCGAAAACGGAGAATCTCCCGGACTGATTGTTATTGTTACTTGACACATTTCTTATACTTCTAGCTATTAAAATTAATATGGATGAGGTATTAAACAAATGTACATCCTTTTTAGAGAGCAAACCTCAAGAAAAGTAAATAAAATGTAAGTCTGCCCCACTGTAGATTGGTGTGACAAAGTTTACATGCTTTAAATCCTTTGAAATAAATCTTTTAATACAATAATTAAAGACTAAATTATGTTCTTGCTTGCTGTATGGGAGATGTTTAAAGAACAGTGCAGAACAAAATTTATTTATGCTACGTTAAAGACGAACTTAATTTGAGCATCTTGGTGAAACACTCATTCAATTTCTATGTTGGTTCTCAAGACTCCAGCAGCTGAAGTTACTATGTTTTCTTCCAGGAGTGAAGTTTGAATGAGTATGTGTGATCTCATGGCTTTACTTTGATGAGCAGTGTTTTATATAAGCATCCTTGAATTGGTTAGGGTCGCTGGTTTACCCTGGAGTTCGATCAAAATTCAATATATTAATGGTACTTTATGAAATGAACATCAGATTTGAATGAAAACTTTACCAGAATGCTTACCTCTTGTTCCTCACTAAGAGGTAAGTGATCTGCCCATACCTTATATGAGATGTTGCAGTTATGCTAAATCGCTGTTCTCTTTTTCCATAGGTTGCCAAAAAGATGTTTAGCGGAAAACCTTCAATGGCAGTCGGTGGTAATCTCAGCAACACAGGCTACTTGGACGAGCTTTTATCAGCGTAATGGGCAAATTATGTAGAATCTAGAGGGAGAAAACAAGAAAAAGGAACAAAAAGAAGAACAGGAATTGTTACTTACATTATTACTTTATCAGCCATCTGTGGCTCAGTTTACAAGGAAAATTTGCTTTTTGCGTAGTCAGTGTGTTTACTTCATGAAAACATCGTGCCTAAATGTCTTAAGGCAGTGCTTCTCAAACGCGGCCCTTAGGGCCTCATGCGCTCCCGGCCCCTGTCGGTGCGGCCCCTGAATTGATTTTACGTTTTGAGAAAATCATATTCGACAAGAAAAAACTTACAAAAATAGGAAGAGGAGCTACTAATCTATGACATGTATGTTTAACTTATATAATTTAGAGTCACTATTTGACTCCTTCCAAATTACGTTGCAGGCTCTCCGACATGTCCCTTGATCAGCCATATCTAGCCAAGACTTATTTCGTGTGCTGTGTTGTTGACAATCATGTTATGTACACGGTGGCGTATAGTTATGTAGTGGTGCATTGCCGATTTGTAGTGGCAAAGCTTGTAGAAAAGTTACATCTCGGAAATTTAATTTGCGAAGTGAGGTGACAGTAAGTACAATTAAAAATGTATCTTGTTAAACGTGTGTTGACTGGTAAATGAAATCAAAATTTCTGGAAGTTGTCTTATGATACTTGTAAAAACTAAATGAAATGTAATGAGAGTGGCATTCCCTAACAATGTGTTTCGACATTTTATATGGGCGCGCGCATTTTCCACAGCTCTGTTAAATGAAATAGAATCATTCAATCAACTTATTATTTGTCGACTTTTGGGAATGCGACCCTTGAACTAGACAGACCCACTTCTCTATCTAACCGCATTTGAGAATAATTGATCAAGAGTTTCCTCACATGCTGGCCACTAACGCAGGATAAGAACAGAACTGTTGTGACTTCATTCGTCTCAGAGAACGGTTTTTGTCCGCAATATAATTTAGTTTAGAAAACAACGCATGATAAACATCAAAATGGCCATACTGGTGACTCACACAATGCAGAACTGTAGACAGGAGTAGCGCCAGGTGGGGAAGCAAAGGACTATGGCCCCTATCGTCTGGGAAACTCCATTTTCGTCGGGGAGTCATAGTGGGTACCGGAAAGTATAAAGTTTGTAACCTCCCCCCCCCCCCCAACGACGACCAGCCGCTGCAACGAATTTCTGTATTTTGTCCCGGGTAGGGCAGATTACTCAACAAAAACCACAATATCTCAAAGTTGCTTAAACAGTAGACAAATTTTCGGCGCGCTTCTCCCGCCAAAAATTCCAAGTTGGCCATCCTTTCGGCAACCCGTCGACCTTGTCGGGGGCTTCTGGTTACCGGCCACTCCGTCGGGAAGCTTGGTCGCCTTGTCGAGCAAAGGCTGGCGCAACCCCAATTGCAGAGGCAATTTTGTGGTTAAGAGTGCGATTTCCTGCAATCTGGAGCGCTTGGAAAGCAAAATTTTCTGACCTCAGCCCCAACAATGGTGGGGCTCAGGTCAGATTAGTCCTGTTGGACGTTGAAAAAGTGCATTACCATCTTAAGGAACTGCTTACTATGAAAAGTCATACTTTTGCTTCAGTTTGCCGTAACTACAGCTTCGGGATCTCTTAACAATGGATTTTGCCCTTTCCAATTATTACCCTCTCTCTAAGCCTGAGAGCTTCCCTGCGGCCCTCAAGCTCATCCCAGCCTCTTCATTCGGCCCTCACCCTCAAAAAGTTTGAGAACCACTGCCTTAAGGTGTGTGAACTGTAATGTTTTAACACATGTAAACAAATAAGATGATATAACACAAAACATGAAAATACATTGGGTAGTTAAGTTTTTGAAGAAAAATGCACCTAAGCCATATGATGAGAATGAACATGAGCAGGATGATGATAGTCTTCTATCTAGAATTTCTGTGGGTAAAAGCTTCAGAGAAGCTTGTTGTGAAAAACAGGTTGGAAGGAAAGCTTTGTCAGAATTTAAAAGTTAACAAATATTGCGGTCTTAAAGTAATACTTTTTGGACACTCCTTGGGAAATTGAGCATGTAAACTGTTAAATTGTTTGAAATAGTATTCTGTTCCATTTCAGATGGATGTCACATGTCATAGGTGACACCTTCATTATATTAGGTATGCCCCGAATGCCACCTCACATACCCTACTGGTTGTGTAATTTCTGTTCAGATTGCCATCATAGACACATTTTATTTCTCTGTACTTTTTCTTCCATTAACTTGCTTGGTGGTGGACCCTGTATTCCTTTTCCAAAAGATTCCAACCCAAGACTCTCTTCCTGCTCTTTGTAAGGTTGGAATCTCTGAAAAGATGGAAGGGACACAACGAATCAGCAACGGTTATTCATCACCATCTAAAAGAAACCTCTTGCACTTCTCATTCTTGTTAATTAATTTAGAGATTGCTTTATTATGACTGGTCTTTTTTGATACGTAAATGCCAGCAAATATTTCCTTTGCTTTTGTGTCAATCGTATTGAAATGTTATTGTGTCAAGTTTCAGGAAGAGTTTTCCTGACTGTTGTCTTTTGAGGTGAATACGAAAATAATAATAAGAGAGTAGATAAAAGCCTCTGAAAAAATACATTGTGTGTAGTTTCTTGTATTTGGATGTTTTTAGTAGTTTTAAACATAGATTGCTCTTCTGGATGGGAGTGATATTTTTACACTTCTCAAGGAAGTGATGATTATTTGAATGAAAGTTTTTACCAAAGTCAAATAACATTTATTACATCATATTATCGATCAGTGTGTCTCGGCCTTTAGTAAGCCAAGGCCAACTTTTGATTGTTGACATAATCGGAGGATACGCCTTTCATCAAAAACTAAAACTTGAATAAAAGATACGCTTTTCGTATTCATCTTTCAGAAGCATTTCATAAGGGCTTTTTTTGAAAGAGAAAAAAAATCCGTCCATGTGCTTCAACCCTGTAGCAACACTACATTCATTATTCAAGATACTTAAGTCTGAAAAATGGTATGTAAACTGTCAAGAAATAGTTCCAGTTCAAAGCTGCCGAATGTATAGTTATTCCTTTAAATACTCTTTCCTGTTTATCCTAGAAATTTGATACTATAAGAAAGTTAAATATTTTCCATTTAGTTTTTAGCATAACGCTATGCCATAGGGGTAGGGATAGCAAAGAGGGTTATTAAATATTCCATACATTTATGTCAACATCATAAATGCAACACTATGTCTGATCAGTGTGCTGTAATGACATCACAGCTTCCCCATTCATACACTCTTTCGCCGGAAAAAAAGTTTCCTTTAAAAAAAAACATCATGCAAAGGCTTCATGATATTGAGACAGGGCTTTCACTTGCCTAAAACAGATTTCCGTTTTTTGCATTTGTTCAGCCATCGCATTGAGTTTTCAGGCAGACCTCTTTGACCATACGTGACAAGGTTTCAACACTACGCTGCACTATGCTGCTAAACTTCTTTTTGTGTTGAATTAAATGAGAAAAGAGATGACATAGTAGCAAGGAAGACTTATCCAAATTTTTAATTTTCCGGACCGACTTCACGACCCACCAGATGGAGCTCCGCATCCCACCAGTGGGCTGGGGTCAATCGTTGAGGGAAGCTTTTATAGGGATTCCATCTAGGGTGACCATTTTCAAATTTTCAAAAAGGAGGACGTCTTTAGTCGTAATATCTGGTCACTGTTACACATTGATGCAAAACATACCCACTGACCTAGATGGAGGGCACACCCAGGTTTTAAAAAAGTGTGGGGGGGATTCCGTGAGGGTAAAGTTCAAAACTACAAACATCAAATTTACGTAGCCTCGATGGGAGCCGATGGTTCTGGGGAAAAATTAAGTTAGACCCTGTTAAATGGTATTTACTCATCTGGCATCTAGCAATCAAAACAAGTATATGTAACCTTGTGGGTTGAGTTGGCGTGTGGTTTGAGTGTATTGTCTTGCATACTAGAGGTCCCCGGATCAAATCCCGGGAGAACAACTTGGAAATTTTATGGGACTAAAATTTACTTGTTCGGAATAGTTGTTCGCAGTGATGCTGAGGGGGGTTTAAAGTGATGAATTTAAAATGGGTTTCTGTGGTTGTCCGTGTTTTCAGGAAGTTTTCCAACTCAGGAAGTTGTTTGATTCAGGACGTTGTCCGCTTGCTCGGATCAGCTGTCGAGCAGTAGTGCAGATCAAGGATCACCCAGCCTTTGGGAAAGTGGCTAAAAGCTGGTGATGCACTCATATCCGTCGAGTGGGGACGTTAAATATCGGTATCGGGAGCAGGATCGGGGGCAATATCAGTATATGCCTACCTCGTTAACTTCTGAGCACCAGTCAAAAGGGGAGGCAAATCTCGCCGGTGTTCATTCATGATCAATGTGGTACAGAGTCCGCGATGGGTCAAGTGGCTTCCTGACCCTCCACTTCGTAGTGCAGCTTTGGAACAGTCTCAGAAATAAAATAGATGCCGAAAAAGGTCAGGTGCCGGTGGGAGGGGGCGAGCTGAGGCCGGAAAACCCCCCTCTGGATCTGCGCACGTGGGGTACACATTATATAGCGCGTGCTGGGTTATGAAATGATGAGTACCGCTTATATCTTCAGATATACCTGCAGGCTATTGCCACAGGGCAATATCTTGTTTGATAGAAATGGATTTATTCGTGATTGATTTTTCCATTTATAATTTGTAACATTTTTGTTGTGACATTCAAAAAGGAGGAAAAGTCCACAGGGGTCAAGCCCGTCAGAAAAATTTTGGTTCGGAATGCCAAAGGCAAAACAAACCTATTCAATCACTCGTGTGTATATGGATATGCGTAGGTATGGGTGTGCATGTTTGTGCGTGTATGCGGGTGTCAGTGTCTGTGTTTGTGACGCTTAGCTCGTAAACGATATCTCAAGAAAGTAGAGATGGATACTTTCCATACTTGGTGTGTAGATTTACCTTACCTTATTGAGAAGAAGATCCCAATTGTTTTGGTGTATGTCGGATGTCATGTGAGGCCAAAAACCGAAAACTTTAAAAACACGATATCTCAAGGTTCAAGTTAAATAGAATTTTATATGGTACAAAATTTAAAATCATTTATGCCCCTTACAAAAGAGAAAAGAAAAAACAACGAATTTAAAGTAATATTTTGCGTTTGTTGTAAGAAGGTTTTCACATTTTTTAAAACCAATATTTACAGACACAGAATGATAAATAATTCAAAATTAAGCAGCATGATAGCTTCCTTTTCAAGAAATAAGGTTCTAACAGTAAGAAATTTAGTTATTTGTCGCTCAAGAATAATTTTTTTTGGCCCAAACTTTAAATGTTTTAAGTGATGCAACATCTGTAACCCTTAGAATGCATAATAATTTGAAGAGACACAGCTTTTGCTGGAGTTCTGAATGTTTTAGTAACGATTATAGTTATTTATCTTGCATGCCATGTTGGTGCATCTTTCCCTTTAATGCCAGGACTAAAGTGTTTTATAGGCTCTGAATATCTTCCAGACAGTCAGACGATGAAACTTCAAACGGGGTGTTACCAACAGTAATATTTTCAATGTAAAGTTTGGACAACTGCTGGTTTAAACCAAATATATAAGCACTTCAGTACTGTAATTCATTTTCAGGAAATTTGAATGCCATCCAGTTCTTGAAATGTTTCAGGCACTTTTCAAGCTTCGTGATCAAAACTAAATGCAGGGCCGTAACCAGGTGGAAATCCGTAGGGGCACAGCCTGATAGCGTGTAGTGGCGTACCTAGATTAGTTAGCACCCACACGGGCCCTTTCTTCGTCACCCACTGTGGCCACGAGAGAGGGATCCAAAGGGGTTGACAAAGGGAGGACGTAACATGTGTGTAAGATTGCAAAGTTACAGACTGGTACTGTCTTTGGCAGCTTCGAACTGATCATATGTAGAGCATTTTGTTTTTCTCAATTTTGGGGTATTTTGGGTGAAGGGGCGTCTAAGGTGCCGGGTGACACATCTACTCTGAGAATTTTTTATCTACATAAGATGGCTAACGTAAGGTGCAAAATGATGTTAGCCTATCTTTGGGAAAGTTCTGAACTGGTAACATGTTAGAATTCACATTTTTGTGAATTTCAATCTTTTCTTTTTGGCTGGGTGTAAGGGAGAGGGTGTCGTATAAGTCCATTTCCCTTTGAGAAAGTTTTGCCTTTGTAAGATTGTTTGGATTCAAAATGATGCTTACACTGACAAAACGTTTAAGCGATTATCTTTTTTTGAATTTGACATTATTCATTGTTTTATCGACCGTGGTATGGGACGGTACCATGTCACAGCCAGTGACGACCTATGCCCTCTGAGAGTGATTCTTGGGGTGCAACCATCGATAGGTATGTTGAATAGCCTGTCGGGTGTTCGTACAAATTGCTTCCCAGATTGGCAAAAACGGTACTTTCTAGCAGTGGCGCCGACACGGTGGATGGAGGGGGGGGGGGCATGAGGACATATGCGACTACGTTACGTTCTACAGGTACTACAAGCACCTACCGAACTAGTGTTTAACTTAATATACAACCAAAAAACGTAGCCTATACTTCAGTAAAAAAGTTACTCCCAATTCCTATGGCATAAATTCATTATTACTAACGGAAGCACTTAATCTCAAGTACAGAAAATTTTCATTTCATATTTAAGGGATTACAGTGTAACGCCCGTTAGTTCTCACTCATAAAGCATTATGTTTATGCTTTAGCAACTTTTGGTAGCACAAACTGACATAAATTCAGCATTCCCATGAAAGTGCTGCTACTTGAACTCTCAAAGATTTTTGAACTTAAGACTTAAAAACCTGCTGAACAAACATCTCTTCGAAAAGCATTTTATGACTTACATCGTATAAAGAGGGCCAGCCACTGGCAGAAAAAGCCCTCAAGAAAGTTAAATGGGCTTTTTTTAGTACGAGCAGTAAAATTCTTTTATTTTCTTTGTTTTTTGCACCTCTTTCTTGTCAATATTGAACAAAGTAAAGTTGAAGTCAACAAAAGAAAAAAATGCCTAAAAATGGGCAGAGAAAGACATCGTTTTTCATTGGTTTTCTATATAACGACTACAAGGCAATTCAAATCAACTCAAATTCCATTATGCAGTTTATGCTATCTGGTATTGAATTAGGCTATACAAATACGCTTATTTCAAAACGTTCTTTTTTGTCAAAACTTATCAATTTACTCCCTATGAAGGTAAAATAATGGGATTTTCTGTTCCTTAAAGGTCAGAATGTTCGCTTTATCACAACGGTTAAAGCATGAAACTGTACTGATAGGCTTTTGAGTCAATATTGAACTGTTCGTGTTCTCATAAGAAATATTTCTAACATAGAAAGTTATGTACATCATCGAAACCCTTGGTATTATTAGCTGTAGAATGTCACTGTTTTCCCTTCTTTTTGTAACTTTAATTTTATCAATATCGACCAAAGCCTCAAGCCTAATTAGGCAGCAGGTTACGATTGTTTACGACCTTCTGTTGTTCGTATAGTAATTTGTTTCATCTCTGAACCCATGACATACATATGTGATCTTTCTCTCTCTCTCTCACGGTATCTTTCCTGATAAACTCAAAACTACTTAAGTCGTTCCTATTTGCAAAAGTGGTGACCTACACACCCTTGTCAACTATCGTCCGATTTCAATTATCTCTTGTTTTCCAAAGATATTGGAAAGGATAACGTTTAACGATTTCTACTCATTTCTATGCAAACACGACATACTCTCTGGTAACTAGTATGGTTTCCGCCCTGGTCAATCAACTGGACTCGCTCTCATTGACGTAATCAATAAATTAAACGGGGCGCAAGAAAATAATCTCATTTCTTTGACCATCTTCCTTGATCTATCAAAGGCCTTTGATACCATTTATCATGAATTATTGTTAGATAAATTACAACCCTACAGATTCCGCGGCATAGCTTACAATTGGATCAAAAGTTACCCAACTAATCGATCGTCAAGTTACTTTTTTAGGAATGTTGAATCTTACAAGAACATGATAACTTGTGAAGTCCCCGAAGGTTCTTTTCATGGACCTCTTTTATTCATAATTCACATGAACGGTATTACCGAGCTTTCTTTCAATTTTTGATGGTATTATTTGCTGATGATACAAATATATTTTTAGCAACAACCCACAGAAACTAGAAGAAACTGTAAAGTGTTAAGTTTGTATTCAGACTGGTTTGCCTCCAATAAGGTTTCCCATAATATAAGTAAAACAAACTGCATGGTCTTTAACTCAACCGGAAAAAGTATAATTTCATTATACATATAAATAACCAACCAGTTGACGTTGCTAGTAAGACTAAGATTTTTGGTGTTTATTTCGACACCCTTCTCAAATGGGAGCACCATATTTCCCACCTGTGCTTTAAAGTCGCAAAGGTTGTCGGCATATTGGGTCGATTCAAAGATAATTTTCCTCAAAACGTCTTGCGTACAATCATCCTAACATTAATTTATCTTCATTTCACCTATTGTTCAACAGTCTGGTCCAGTGCTTCCTTCTCTCTCAATAAAAGATACGTCACTCTTCAGAAAAGAGCTGTTCACCACATTACGAGGTCACGAGATCACACCAGTGATCTGTTCAAAAGCCTTAATCTCCTGAAGTTGAATGACGTCATAAATTGGAACACTGTCACATTTACGTGTAAACTAACTCATAATCTGCTACCAACAAACACTATTTCTGACTTCTACAAGTATCTTGTGCATGACTACAATACAAGGTAGTCTGGTCATCTCCACATTGAGGCCACCATATCATCTTCCAACAAGAATTCTTTAAGGTATCGTGCTGTCAGGCTCTGCAATACCATTTCTAGTCAGTTGAAGAGCAAATTAAACCTTCTTTCTTTCCGTAGCAACTTTCCTTAATATATTATCAATGATAATTAAGCATTTACTCCCCGAAATTGTCCTCCCCCTTTGGGTAGGGTTGGGGTCGTCGTTTCTTGAGGGTGGGGTGCTGTCCTCTTTTTTGTGGTGTTGGGTTCTTGGGACTGTTACTGCTATTAATCTGTAAGTTTGTGTTTAGGGGGTAAGGGTGAGGGTGTTCTTAGTTTCTTATTTTCTGTTTTTCCTTTTATCTTGCGTTATGATATAACAAATGTTTATTTTAGGGAGTGCACTCTCGACAAGTCCCCTGGCTTTTAGTTTCACTTCCTTTCACTTCTCATTATTCTGTAATAATGTTAAGTTGAAATTGTTATTGCACTTAAAGTGGAAAAGCAAATAAATATAATGAAATGAAATGAATCGTTACTGTGGGTTTTGTACCGTGACAAGATGCACCAAGCTATGGAGAAATTATGACCCTTCCGCTGGAGAGACCATATATGTGTGGGGATTCCTGTTTTTTTTTCGTGACGTGCTAGGTCAAAAGGTTTCTTGTGATTATTGTGCCTCTCCTTGGAGGGACTGCCAGACATACCTATGTATGTGTGAGTTACGTTGTTGCTAGTATTTAAGCTATTTCGTTCGAAAATTGATCACTTGTTTTGTCCTGTTATTTGGACATTTGTATATATATATATATATATATATATATATATATATATATGTATATATGTATATATATATATATATATATATATATATATATATATATATCTTGAATGAAGAAGCCGGAAACCAACGATATTCTCGAAATATGCCAGTAGGATCCAGCAACGGATTCACAGACCACACCAAAAAATATTAATATGATTGAAAAGGAAAATGGTGGGAGTCAACTATATATATATATATATATATATATATATATATATATATATATATATATATATATATATATATATATATATATATATATATATATATATATATATATGTATATATGTAGGTCAGAAAAGAAGTAGTAAATAGTGCTAAATGTTTGTGAAAAAGTCCACAACGTTTCGGGTTTATGCAACTAATTGTTGACACGGCCAAACGTACAAATTAGAAGACACTCAATAAAATTCGGCACGGGCAAACCGTTCAAGTCTAACTATATTGTGTGTTTTCTAATTTGTACGTTTGGCCGTGTCCACAATCAGTTGAATTTTTGCCACCTGATGAAGGGCTTAAACCCAAAACGTCGTTGACTTTTTCACAAATATTTAGGACTATTTACTACTTCTTTTTTGACCTACATCCTTCATAAGTGCTACGCAGTACTTTGACCATATATGTATATATACATATATATATATATACACACATCTATATACATATATGTATATATGCACCCATGGTGTGTAACGTGTGCTATGGGCATGGGTGCACTCACCAACATGTCCTTAGCGGGACACGTGGCCTTAGCGGAGAGCTCCGCTCTCGCACGTCTTTCCTAGCTCACGCGAAGCTCGAAACTGGCGTAGCTGCCCAAAAATTCCGTCACTGTAACGAGCTCTCACGGGCGGCTGCACGTGCTTGCACGGCACCGCAGCCCGCCCTCAGCAGCCACCTCTGATCGCCGAGATCTCTGGCAGCTCCGCTGTTGTGCAATTCCGGTGTTTCCCCTACCGAGACATTTCTCGTGTCCCGGTAAGGAAGCGAGGGTGCGTATGGGTGTGTGCACATCTATATACATATGTATATTGTTATATGAATATGTATAAACACAGGGTACAGTGTTCCATAGCAAGGCTTAACAAAGTGTTAAATTTTTTCGAACAAAAGTGCGAGTATAATTTAAAGAGTAATGGCGTGAAAGGAAACACCTCTTCTCAGGGTTTCACGCAAGTGCGTTCATCGGGAGGCCCACATAAATATTATTCTTTCAGATAACACCGCCTCGTTAAAACAGACAGAACCGTATTTAGCTTGTGGGGGGCCAGCTAGGGTTCAGAACAGTGTGCGGGCCCTTTCACGATCAGGCCCACTATCTAAACGGAACGCCACCATAGGTTGACGAGTAGCGTGCAAGAAAATTTTGGCAGAATATGCTTCCCAGATAGCTGGAAATGACACTTCAAAGGTCTTGGATGTTGCATCTAAACATTTTCAGTTTTGAAATTCCATGTTCTGGAAATTGACTATTGTCATAATTAATTTGCAATTTTTTTTTTTGGTTTTTAAGTTGTTTTTCTTATGCCCCTCCAGGAATCAATGTTCCGTTTCCGTATAAGAAATATATTCTCGCAAACTTCCCCCTTCCCAAGTGTCTAATGGGGGAAATTCAATTACTTCTGTTTCAGTTGAACGTTGAATCCATCATGGAATGAGCTTTCTTCTGGCTTTGTCTTTAGCAAACTGACTGATGACGTCATCGAGGTCGATGGTTTTGAGAACGTCGAGTTCCATAGCAAGGATGCTGACCCTAGATTTGCCCATCACTGAACGGAGGGGACTCTTTATCAGATTGAGTGGAGAAAACGATCGCTCACCGCCACAGGTCGATACCATGAGTGTCATGTAAATCCTGAGTAGAATTTTGAAGTTCGGAAAGGTGTCAGTCATGTTCTTCTCTTTCAAGAACATGTACATGGCACGGTTGAAGAAGCAGACTTCTCTAAACCCCAAGTCCGACGGGGAACGGCAAAGTCATGTTATGAGTCTGGTATCATTGGAAAGGAAACAAAAGATCTTTCAAAAGGCGGGAGAGACAAATTCATAGAACTGAGGCACACGCATTTACCTGGAAGGAGAAGACAATTGGTATGTGATAAATGGCTATGCGTAAGTGGCGGGAAGGTTACGTGAGCCGTCGTGCTGCCTAGAAAAGAGCGTCGGGGAGCTGATATGATAAAGACCATGCATCCTTATGGACCCCATGTATTATTGAAAAACAACTTTTGTTCAGTGTGGAGTCCGAACAAAGGTCCGTATTTCACATGTTGACCATCGACGGACGGACGGTAAGGGATGTTATGCCTTTATTTTTTGACACCCAAATTTGAGGGCCCTGAATGTGTGGGCCCAGGGTCTGGGCCCTAGTGGTCCCCGCAGTAAATCCTGCATTGAAAAGAGTACGTTTCAAATTGCAGTTAGTTATTGCCTTTAAGCGTACATGGGATACCACTGATTATTATCGTCTTAATTATCTTAAAGCAAGGTGCATTTTTCATGGGGTCCTTTTAGAATGTTTTGGAACGATCATCACCCTGTAAACCTTACAAAGGTATTTTACGATCCACGAGGGCTGCTTTTATTGTTTTTTGACAATTCTTTGGGCAGTTTCTAAATAAGTGCCATTTTTGCCCTCAATACTTTTTTGAGAGCAGTCAGGTAACTATACGAGGGCGAATCGCCCTCCGCCAAAGTTCATTTTGAACGCTGGTACCCCCCCCCCAATAGGTAGTTAAGTCACTAGCCATACCAGGTTGAATGCATTTGAAGTCTACGGGACATTGCGTCTAATGCACTATTGTGCATCTGCTTCTGTAAGAGTGCTTGAGTTTGGTATCCTTTTGACAAGGATGGATGAAATACCAGCAATAAACATTCCTGCAGAAGTACTTGTTTGTTTAATGCACTGGCAGCTGGTTGCGACAAAAGGTAGCAAAACGTAACAGCTTTTTCTGGTCTTGGCCATAAAATCCACTCTCTGATATAAATCAATCACTGGAAGATGAACTATAGTTATTTTATCTTGAACGGTTGGCATACGAAAGCACTCCAAATGATTGAAACGCAATATGAACTGTCATTTTTCCAATAAATGGTTCCAAAGTATTCGGCACGTACTAACAAACAACTGTAAGAGATAGGCTTAGGCGATAAAACAAATATCGAATGGTAAATTAAAATCGGGGTAGTATGTGGCTTGTAAAATAGGACCATCTAAGCTCACAGAATACACTATCGATTAAATTTTAAGCTAACTTAAAGTCCATAAGATGTTTTGCAATTTTCAAGACATTTAACGATTGACCTAAGTAGAGGCAATAAATTGGGTAATGCACAAACGTGGATGTTGATGAAAGAGCTTTGACCCAATTGATTGACACATGTTAATTTTATCTTCATCTGAAAATGACTACATCAGTTCCCCAATTACTTTAAGTACTTTACGGTAGTTAAACCATTAGACATACTAGGTTGAATGCATTTGAAGTCTACTGGACATTGCATCTAAAAGAAAACTGAACATCTGCTTCTGTAATAGGTAGTTAAGTCACTAGCCATATCAAGTTGAATGCATTTGAAGTTTACGGGACATTACATCTAATACACCATTGTAAATCTGCTTCTGTGAAAGGTAGTTAAGTCACTAGCCATAACAGGCTCAATGCATTTGAAGCCTACGGGACATTACATCTAATACACCATTGTAAATCTGCTTCTATGAAAGGTAGTTAAGTCACTAGCCATACCATGTTGAATGCATTTGAAGTTTACTGGATATTGCATCTAATACACCATTGTACATCTGCTTCTGTAATAGATAGTTAAGTCACTAGCCATACCATGTTGCATGCATTTGCAGTCTACGGAACATTGCATCTAATACACCATTGTACATCTGCTTCTGTAAGAGTGCTTGAGTTTCGTACTGATACTTTTGACAACGGTGAATGAAATACCAGCATTAGACATTCCTGCAGAAGTACGGTACTTGTTTGTTTAATACACTGGCAGCTGGTTGCGATTAAAAATAGCAAAAAAGTAACAGCTTTTGGCTGGTCTTCACTATAAAATCCACTCCCTGATATCAATTATTCACTGGAAGAATAGCTATAATTATTTTATCTTGTACGGTTGGCATTCAAAAATGTTTGAAACGCAATGTGAACTGCCATTTTTCCAGTAAATTGTTCGAAAGTATTAACTTTGCAACGCACTAACAAACAACTGTAAAAGATAGACTTAGACGATAAAACAAAAATCGATCGGTAGATTAAAATCGGGCTTGTATGCGGCTTGTAAAATAGAGACATCTAAGCTCACAGTACGATTAAATGCACTGTCGATTAAATTTTAAGCTAACTTAAAGTGCATATGATGTTTAGCAATTTTCAAGACATTTCACTATTGACCTAAGTAAAGGCAATAACTTGGGTAATGCACAGACGTGGCTTTTGATGAAAGAGCTTGCACCCAAATGATTGACATATGTTAATTATACCTTCATCTGAAAATGTCTAAATCGGTTCCTTAATTACTTTAATTGAGGACAAAATAATGTCCCATGTATTGGGACATCTCAACATAGAGATAACCCATTGTTCTATCAGTATTAAAAATATGTTACAGTAATCAGGGGCGTAAATACTGGGTGTGTGTGTGTGTGGGGGGGGGGGGGTGTGACACCCACGTGCAAATGAAAAGTCGGTCTCTCAGCGCCAAAAAGTTGGTCTCAAATCCAGTTCAGTGTGTCTTTGTGACAGTAGATCCGACATGAACAACGTTTGAAGTGCAAAAAAAGCAAACAAAAAGTTCCTCTCCTTTGTCAAGCGGGAGTCGGTCTACAAGAAATGTAGTCGGTCCAAAAGTAGTTCCCCCCCCCCCCGGCGAATTCAAGTATATACGCCCCTAACAGTAATACCCAAAAGTGAGTATGGCTGTGATGTCACGGAGAGGTCACTGGTTCATTGCTAAAAACACTGACTAACGCTTACCAGAGAGCCTACTGCTAGTCTAACTTTAAGAGATATCTTCATAAACTACATCAAATGAACTGTAAATGCTAAGCCTACGCGCTTCTCCAAATGTACGTGTTAAAATTGCATTACTTTTGTTTGTTACAGCGAAATAAGTAAGTTATGACTGGTACTGGTATGATACTAATTCCTTTTAAACATATTGTCTCTGTTCTATTCATTATACAATGAATGGAAACAATCATTGTACAGGTAGGTGGTAAGGATGTGTTGCGTTTGATATTTACGAGGACATACCTTGTTATAGTATAAAATTATAGTTGAATCATCACCGAGGAAGTAAGGTTCCACACGACAGGAAGTGAAGTGTCACTATGAAAACTAAGTGATAAGTGTTACTGAGTGCTACCGGCACAGAACAGATACGGGGCTTATATGGTGACATGCAGATATTGAAATACAATGTGAATACCTAAACTTTTCTCAATAGCAAGATATTGAGATGTGCACATCCGACATCTTGTTACCTCAATACTTTAGTGTAAAATATTTGGATAGGAAATTACAGGTTCTTATTATCTCAATATTTTAGCGTAAAACATTTTGAAAATATTTAACTGCAGGATGTCAGTGTCTTAAAATACTGAAATTATGACATTGGTATATTGACATCTAAGATCTTGTTATCTCAATATTATAGCGTAAACTATCTTCGTAATAAGGTTAGGTTAGATGAGGTTTAACGTTCCAGTTTCCAACCAATTGGTTCAAGTTGAGACGACCACGGCCTTTTTTCCAGTTGTGGCTCACAGGCTTGTTTTCCCTACTCCATTGTTTATGCTGAGCACATAGCACAAAGGCAGTGGGTTCCATTTTTAAAGTCTTTGGTATGACCCGGCCAGGATTTGAACCCTACACCTTCCGGCTGGAAGTCGGATGCTCTAACCACTTGACCACTGCAGTCGGTCTTCATAATAAGAAACGGGATCTCAGAATTTAAATATCGTGACAGTAAGGTGTTGAGATATTGGCATTCCATATATTAATATGTAAGTAACTAAACATTTTGGCATATAGTATGTAACTGGTTATTTACAGGAACCCAATATCTTCACATCTCGGCAGTGAGATGTTAAGATATACACATTCGAGGAACCAACAATGAGTTGAGTTCGGAAAACATTCCTTTCGGTCATATGTAATAAACAGCTTCCAATATACGAAAATACACAAATCCACAATAAGCTTAGGGAAGCTTATGAGCGTGGATAACCCTTAAACATAGAAAGTAAAATTTAAAAGGTTACAGAAAAGAATAACAATAACAAAAGAAAGAACGAAAGACGTAAAAAGACACTAAACACTTTCCATCAACAGAAAGAAAGACGTTCTTTACGTAGAGTTGTTATAGCTGCATATTTGACGAGATAAAACGGTATAATTTGCTTCTGAAGTTATAAGAGGATGAACACCGGTAATTTTGTATGTTAGGAGAAAGGGAATTCCAAACATTGGGGCATGTAACGGACGCAGTGGAGGAAGGACTGAAGTCTATAAGAGGTTTAGTAACCAGAAAGCCCAAAGGCTTAGCGATTCCTTGCTGAAAGGGGGTGATAATTTTGCACTGAGTTTATCCCACAAATTTGTTATTCTTGATTATATCATTTTTACGATGTTTTCACAACTTGACCTCTGCTGACTTCATGGGTTTTTTGTATCCCACAAAAGTGAGTAACAAAAAAAAAAAAAAAAAAAAAATGTCTTAGCGCGGATCCGAACCCGGACGGTCTGCGTGAGGACCAAGCACTTATCCGCTACTTCATCAATGCACTCGTTCAGTTTATTGTATTTCTAATCATTCTAAAGTCACAGCATCCTTTTCATCTGTACACAGTAAGGTAATTTGAATTATTATTACTGTAACAGTTACGCTTGTGAAAAAGTATGATGTTTTTCTCTTCAAATTTTTCTTTGGATTGGTAGAAAATTCAGGCCTAACTTTTCCTTAGTAACAAAACGCCAGACGCAATTTAGAGGTACCGCCCACTCTGTATTTAGTTTACGCGGTTTCGAAGTTTCATCTCTGATGTCCTCATATGACCTTTGACCTCCAAAAAATCAATAGGATTCCCTCTCTCTTAAAGTAATACATCTTTATTCCAAGTCTGGAGAGGATCCATCATACCTGTCCTGAATTATCTAGTTTTTTTCAATGTTTCCCGTTTTTGACCTTTGATGACCTGAAATGACCTCTGACCTCAACTTAAAATGATAGGGTGCTTTCTTTTAATGTGGTAAAGTTATATGGAAAGTATGGAAGATTGTCCATCGTTGCTATCTTGAGATAGCGTGTTTACAATTAGTTTTTAGAATTTCGTCGGTATTTTCACCTTCGGTGACCTCAGATAACCTTTGACGTTTACCAAAACCAATAAGGTTCATCTTTTGACAACAAAGCACCCAGATGCCAGAACTTTCGTTCCATGCTGGTTCGAAACAGCCTGACAAACACCACTGCCAACACAAGATGCAACAAACCTCGTTGCTTCGTGTGTACCCAACTTGTCACGAACAGCTCAGTTAAGTTCGGCAATATCCTCCTGTCCCCACCCCCAGCAAACTGCGACACTGGGCACGTGGTTTATATATTTTCTGCGACATATGTCACGCTGCCGTCTATGTGGGTGACACCTCCCTAAAATTTCGTTTACGCTTCAACAACCATAAATCCATCATCAGACACAACCCCCGGTTACCCCTTTGCAGCCCATTTTAATAAGCCCCACCATAAATGCGTCATTATTAGGACTGGCCTGTTCGATGAAAACGACAGGAAACTGTGAAGTCAAATTTATTTACAAACTAAGATCACACTTAACGGGTCTGAATGAGGGTTTAGCGTTGTTGTCGAGTCATTTGTTAAAGTACATTGACCTTCGTGTAGCGGTTCACTGCACTTCTATTCATTACAGCCCGAGGCCCTATGTACAGCTTGTTAAAATGCTTCGTACAATTTGTCATTTAACTATAACAACACTGTATCAGTGGAAGCTGAAGAAGGTCTATATGAGGCAGACCGAAATATACTTTATGAGTTTATCACTCTTGTTCTTATTTCTTGTTGGTTTTTGAACACAAAACTATATTCTCTATACTCAGTATATTATATGACCAACACGCGGAACCATATATATATATATATATATATATATATATATATATATATATATATATATAATATTATGTATATATATATATATAGGTTAAAAGTAGTAAATAGTGCTAAAGGTTTGTGAAAAAGTCCACGACGTTTCGGGTGTAAACCCTTCATCAGGTGGCAAAAATGCATTTTTGCCACCTGATGAAGGGTTTAAACCCGAAACGTCGTGGAATTTTTCACAAACTTTTAGCACTATTTACTACTTCATTTTTACCTACCTACTTCATAAGTGCTACGCAGTACTTTGACCCTATATATATATATATATATATATATATATATATATATATATATATATATTGTTACAAGACGACCCGTCAGCGTCAGGAACACCAGATTGAATTCGTCGACGAGCAAATGGAAAGCTCCAGAGAATTCAACTTCAACGCAGCCTTTCTAGAATTGTCTAGAAGTGAGAACTGTTTACGTAATGTGCCAATTATAGCAGCCGCCTGGCGACACTTCTAAGAAAAAGTGCTACTACTGTGCATACAAGGAACGTTCTCGTAATTGCTCGACTGTGTGCACTGGAAGTTTCTATTAAATTGTGCACTGGAAGTTTCTGTTAAATTCCAGAGATTTCTCGATTAAAAGCCTAGCGTATAAAAGGCAGTTCAACAACTATTATAAGGGAGAGATATCATAATACTTCATCGAGACCAGACGTCATACTGCTGTCCGTTTGTTGACCGAATCACCTGAAGCCAGCCACTGACACTGCACACTTGTGATAAATTGCCCTACGCTGTTTCTACACTGTGTATAGAGATCGCTATCATCCATCATCACCTAGCCTTGTCATTACTCGCTCGTGGAACCAGTTCCTACGCTACAGCACGCTGCAGGTCTACTACTGTACCATCGTCGACGTGCATGCACTACCAGCCCTTGGACCAGACCAGAATAACATTAAGTAAAGGATTGTGAGTAAATCTAATTAATTATTGTAAATTTAAGTAAGATAAGGAGATTGTAAATAATCATTAAGTTGTTGAATTTTAATCTCGTTCTTCTGTGATCTTTCGCTGTTATTGGTTTGACTTGCGACCACAAGCCGTAACAACATATATATATATATATATATATATATATATATATATATATATATATATATTGTCTAAACATATCTGGGATTTACAGGGGAAAAACTCGTACAAACTAACTTGGCAAATAATTCAAAAATCCAATACGCTATCTGGCCGATCGGGAGCCTGTAATCTGTGCAAAGATGAAAGATTAGAAATTCCCAGAAGCAGAACCGAAAGCTGCTTGAACAAAATAGCTGAGCTTACTATTAAGTGCAGGCATAGACCGCAACCACCGACCTGTGCTAAAAATGAATCAGATTGTACTGGTATAATTTATAAGTTCAGCTTTGCTCAGTCACCTCACGTGATAATCGCCGGAAGGGCGAGAAACTCAGCGTAGTGAGGAAACTATACCAGCGTAAATACATTACTTCGTGCGTCTAGCTCTGCCAACTTGGTACTGAGCTCTTTAAGCATGCTGGTGATATCATTTGTTGGTACACACACACATACATATATATACATATATGTAGTTGAGTATATATTATCATTATTTTATATATATATATATTATAGTTATATATATTATATATATACACAAATATGTAGAAGACATGGTAGATACTATGTAAAGGGTAGTTTTATTAAATTGCAACTTTTCGGGTTTAAACCCTTCAACCAGGGAGTTGCTATTTAGAAGGAGATACATCGGAAACTTTAATTTATGGTAATCTGATTAGATCCATTCCACCTCATCGTTTGCTTAGTTTCAATTCATGAGTGATTATTAGAGCTTAGGGTACCCACTTCTTTTGTCTGATCCTTTTCAATTGGTAAATGGTACCCAAGTAAACCTTTTATACACCCACTTATACCGTATGAATAAAATTAGGAGGAACAATGCTTTGATCCGAAGGTTTTTACCGACAGTCAAGTAAGAAACACTGTCTAATAAAACAAAACGACTGTAATTCCCAAGGAGTCTATAGAGAGACTAACTTATAACAATAAGGTCTCACACTTGGAACAATGCGTCAAGGACTAAAGAGAGGTGCAAGACTATAATTTGTTTTAAGATTATATTAATTTCCGCAAACTTTCGCAATTTCCGAATGGTAAGTGCATGATCAACATGTTACATAAACTTTAACAAGCCTATTGTGATAAGCGTTGCATCGCGTTGGAAGCTGCAAATTAATTTTAAAGAAAAGCGACTGGCAATGCTATAGCATATAGACAAAATTTGTTGACATGTCTTTTCAACGTAGCAGACGACATGAACCTTATGTTAAATACTAACAATAGCCTAGCTTTAAGTCTATTGTATCTTCAAGTGCTATACAAAGCAAATGACCTTGGCGGCGACTGGGCGAGGACAAAGGGGAGAGCTGCCGTTTTATCTCCTTCTAAATGACAGCTCCCTGCTTCAACAAGGTAAATAAACGTACAAATGACAAGGCAAGAAAGATAACACAATTCTTAAGGATGCGCTCAAAGATTCTTGATTTTTACGTTTTTCGTGCTACGATGCTAGTAGCATATCACATGAATTAGGCTACTGAAAACGCTCTTCCGCCATGCACAGTAATTACTGTACATACTATGAAATAGCCTGGCTTAACTGAACATGGCAACCAAACAGACCTGGACGAGGACAAAGTGCAACTAACCTAGGACGGCGTAAACAAAACACACACACGAAAAAAAGGGTCGATTAGAGTACAGGTGTAACTGGAATATGGAATTGTGGCCTTTTGGAGTGAGGGTGTTAGTAACTTAAGCAAAATGGGTACTTGTCGTCTGCTACACGATCTCGTGTGTGTGTTTTGTTTACGCCCGTCCTAGTTTCGTTGCACTCCTCGTCCAGGTTTTGTTGGTTCCCATGTTCAGTTGAGCGCATCTTTAAGAATTGTGTTATCTTTCTTGCCTTGTCAGTTGTACGTTTTCTTTCCTTGTTGAAGGGTTTAAACCCGAAAAGTTGCAATTTAAGAAGACTACTCTTTGCATAGTATCTACCATGTTTTCTACATCTTTGTGTTTCTACCCTATGCAACCGGTACTTCGACCCATATATATATATGTATATATATATATATATATATATATATATATATATATATATATATATATATAGAAGGTTAATTATATATATGAAACCTATATATATATATAATATATATATATATATATATATAAATATACATGATAGGTTGCGTGTGTTGTAAAGTAAAGTACACAAAAGTCAAAAGAAGACAAAATATGGATACATTCATTTCCAACTATATATATAATTCAAATCAGTGAGATACAAAAATTTCGGGCTGTCTCAGCCCTTCCAGAGGTATGAATAGTGCAAATGAAAACTCGCATCATATATATATATATATATATATATATATATATATATATATAATATTGGTTGGCGTGTGTTGGCAACATAGATAGAAAAGGAAGAAAACTCTGGAAAAAACAGATACATACATGCCAACTGATATATTACAAACGAAAACACAAAATATTTCGAGCAGGCAAAAACTCTTCTTCAGTTGTGAATACAAAGTAACGGGAAAATCTTAAAGGTTACATACATCACGAATCGCCCCTGATGTATATAACCTTTAAGTTTTTCCCGTTACTTTGCATTCACATAATGTTATCCTTTTGAAATATCTTGTTCATGACTTTTTTTTACATCAAAAGTAAGAAGGTTCTTGAACTTAATGTTGAGCATCTACATGCTTACTATGAAATCAATCAAAGTTAAAGTGTACCTAAAGTCTAAAATTTCAAAAATTTATGTTACAAAGCTCAAAAAAATGAATCCGAATAGTCCATCTTCCATCTACACAAGACATTCCTGAGCTGAGATGTTAAATGTTGAAGATTGTTCACTCAATTTTAAATGATAGATTGCTCAATAATTTGTGATGTCATTCTTGCACAAATCAAATTACATTCTCTGGTGTTTTTTTTTTCGAAAGCCGCTGCACCTTTTACGAAAATGTGATCACTTTTTACTGTTATACAGTGTTACGAGGCACTTATTAGGACAACCAGATGGTCACGACGCTAGCAGAGGTTTGAACTCTGGTCCTGCAACCCTCAGCTATTCGCATCATCTTGATTGTTCAAGTAACTCTGAAATCCTCGAGACTGTATACTATGAAAGTAACATTACGTCATGGGACATTGTGTTGATTGCTCAGACGTATTCTTGAATTTCTACTTCATTCTTAAAATGGAATGCACTCGTCGTTGTATAAATATGGACTCGCAAAATACTTGGTAGAGAAAAACACACCAACCGAGTATAAAGTAGACAGAGGTATTGATAGATCTAACCAGACAACATCCTCAAGAGACCGAGCTAAAAGTGAATCGATTGAGCCGCAGGCCACTTGAACGCTGTATTTTGCCTTTAACAGACGTCTATGTTTCGCCCGTTATTGTAGCCAACTGTGTGAAGCAGCTAACTTAGCCTATAGTCGTTATCGCGTTGTACCCCGACCACCGACCATCAGCCTAGCCTTCACTATAGCATTGATTAGCCGATATCACCGTCGTCTTTGTATAAGGCAATACCATCCTGGTACGAAAGCCTCCACCGAGCAAAGACTAGAGATAAGTATACGGATTAATTATTCTAAATATAGGCCTAAGTGAAAATTTTAGTGTATTTTGTAGAAATTAAGGAAAAGGGGGTTAAATAATAGTCAGTTCGGAATCCTTTATCTCAGTCTTCTGCATCTTTTTGCGTTTTAGGTTCTGTGTATTTTACCTAGCCGTAACAACAGTGACTGGACTGTAAAAAACCTCTCCGCACAACTTACTGTGTGAGACAACAGTACAAAGTCGTAAAAACATTTTAATTTCAAAATGAAACACAAGCGAATAATGTGGATTATAAAAGAAGGATGTCACAAATTATTGCGCTATCAACTATTTCACATTAAGTGAAAAACTTCATTTATATCTCACCAACGGAGTAGGCCATGAAAATAAGAACTGTATGATTAAAATTGAGTTTCAAACCTCTAGTTTAATTATACAGTCTTACAATTCTAGACTTCAGGTACACTTTAAAGTTAAAGAGATATCATGTTAACGCAATTTTCACCGTTACCGTTACATCTGGTGACTTGACTTACGGCCTTTGGCTCTACCAAACATAGGGTTGTTGTATTTACTACATATTTGTGACATTCTCACCTTAAGCATGGGAACCCTCAATGTTAGCCTTTTAGAGATATCGTATAAACAAGCAGTTTACGAAGTTATGATGTTTCACCCCTGGTGTCTTCAAATATACTTTCACCTCACAAAAACAATAGTAATATTTCATTTCATTTATTATTTCTTTTCACAACAATAATCATACATGCAATAACGATTTACGTAACATCATATTAACAATACATGTCGTGAAAAGGGAAGTGTGTTAAAAACCCTGGCGGGCTTGACGTGAACACACTCCCCGGAAATTACAAAACCAAAAGAATTACGTGCAGTATACTTAAAAAATTTCAAAAAGTATACTTAGGCCTAACTAGATCACAGTAACGAACCCACCCCTTCTCCCCTTCCCCAGTCTCTCAACCCCCTCCCCTCCTATACCATAAGAAGCTACAAAAAGGATATACTTAGTAAAGGTTTAGCATGTAACGCCGTAAGACATTTCTGACAGACTTTACTAAAGGTTTGCCAGCTATATTAACTTGACTTGATAGGTTGTTCCAAACTTTCACAGCGCGATATCGCAAGCTGTATCGAGTGAGGTTTGTCCCATACACAGGACGAAAGAGTGGTATATTTCTAGTGCTGTATGAGTGAAATGAAGAATTTTTCTTGAAGAAATCGTAAAAGGAAGATGGCAGAGCGTTTATAAAAAAACGATAAGTAAATATTGAAATACTTAGCCTTATAATGTCGCTAAGTTTTAGAACGTTCAATGATTTAAATAACTCGTTGGTATGATCACCCCTTAATATGACAAAACTGCATGCCGACTATGAAAAGTATCCATCGTGGTTATTTTTGAGATATCGTGTTTACAAGCTGTTTTCAAGGTTTTTTGTGGTTTTACTGCTGATGCTTCCAGATCAACTTTGACCTCCACCAAAACAATACGGTTATTTAATATGAATAAGCCATACAATATGCACATAAAGCATCCATGGATCCTGTCTTGAAATATCCTGTTAACGAGGTTTTCGTTTTTTGACCTGTGGTGACCTGCACCATGACAAAAGGTTACTGTAAACTGAAATCGATTGTTTTTACAGTCAAACTGTAAACAAGGAGACAACAGAACTAAAAGTTTTTTCTTTTACAGTTTGTTCCCTTAAAATATTTCAAAATGTCTACTGTAAATAGAATAACAAAACTTTCCTGTTTTTATTCAGGTTTCCGTTACATGTTAATTTACAACTGAGTGTGTTTTTTACATCAAAAGTTTCAATTTATATTGTTGTCTATTGCCTTATTATTGTTTACTTGCTTTAAATATCTAGGTCGGATGTTCCAACAACAACTAAAGCATCTTTTAGCGTACTTTTTCCAAAGTGCCCTCGACCCTCTGGCGAAAAGCCAAGGATCGAAACCAAACGTTACACCCGAAGGAAATAGGCTCCCCAAAGGAGCTACGTCACCGAAAGGGCACCAAGCTTAACTGACCAACCTCTCGACCCTCAGACCTTTACATCAAGGGTCTGTCATTCGTGTTAACGTTCTCCATCTTTATTATTCTCGATCAAAACTCTCGGATGATGTAATTTATAATGTTGTTTCAAACATATTCTCTTTAGGAAGTTTGTAATTGAAGAATAAACAAATATTGTACAACGAAGAAATTTAAAATAAATAGAATATAAACGTTTTCCAGTAACGGTAAGTAATTAGTTTACTAGTTCCTGATAAAACAAAACGCAAAATCACATTATGCAAAGCGGCAGTAATCATTTTTAAGAAAAGTACTAACAAAAATATGCTCCACCTATTTAAGTATGATGTTGCTTCATGTCATAAAGGTGTAAATTTGATGCAAATTTTATTAAAAACCAAACTTTACGAACAATGTGTTTCAAAGATTGAAAATTTTGGGATTTAAAAAAAAATTTATCTTTATTGCGTGCTATTTTTAAGTTGTAAAAATGAATCTTGGTTTAAAATGACAGTAAATTTATTTATTTATTACAAAAAAAAAAAGAAAAAACCACCAAAATACTGTAAAATGTACGGACATTTACAATAGGTTTCTTCTTTTTAATATACAACAATATGCATTCCAACCATAAAAGTATGCAACATGTCTATCTTGAAATATCTTGTTTAGAAGCCAAGCGACACAAACATTTATACATACACCAAGGACTTGTTATTTATTGGAGAAAGACCTCCCTTCATACACTTGCACGCGTGATTGCACAGAAAGGTTCCTTTTGCCTTCGGCAAGGAATCAAGAAGAAGCCGGGCATGATTTGCTTAAGAATACCCCTCCTCCCTCAAACGATTACGCTTTGAAATGCAAACATACTCTTTTATCACGCTAGCGTCTTCAGACCGGTTTATACCTCCAAATTTTCACTCGCTATAAAGTTATATGAACTTACACTTCCGGGACAATCACGCAAATAAATTCAGAGTTCAACAGTGTTCACAGTGTTCAACTTTCAAGCTTTATAGCACCATACTGAAGTATGAACTCTCCTTATGGTAGCACTGATAACTAATGCGAATGCGATATAAATAAATATACATATTGTCTGTAGAGTCCCATGAAACCTCAGCAAAGATTGTAGTTTAAAATTAACAGAATACATTTAACATACTCTTGTTTGTCTCTTGAACAAAGTTTTAAATAAAGTGAGCCCACCTGCGTACTGGTCGCAGAAAGTACTAGATTCGTTTGCTTGCTTCAACTTTTGAACAGAAGTACTGCTGGGACATCGCAGCCGCACCTCTTCTTGCACTTGCTTAAATTTTCTCAAATCCTCCCAAAACGCATGTCCCTGCTTTGCAATTTTATCCCAAAGTGTCCTGTTAAAGTGTTCGTACAGTAAAAAATCAGCTTTATTAAACTTGCGCATTTTCTCCAATAAGGAAGGCGAGATTGGTGGTTTCTGACGGCTTCTATTATTCTGCACTGTAAAGGCTAGATCTTCAAAAGACCAACAAAGTTCTTGTTTCAAAAGGACAAGAGATTCTTCAAAATAATCAGAGATTAAAACTAAGTCCATTTGTTCGCTCAACTGTTGAATTCGTTCTTTTATTTTTGTATCGTTATCAAAGTGGCTCTTACTCAGACCCAGATCATAAAACTGAGAATTTCTACCGTAATGACCTCTCCTCCATTTTGTACCGTTCATAAATTTAAAAAGTTTCTCCTCTGTTGAGTTGCCTTTAATTCCCTTATATATATGAAAGAAGAGGAAGGCTGATATCAGCTGAGAGGCAGGGTTACGTATTATGGTAATGTATTTGGTTCCTGGATTCATAAATGTCTCCATTACCGGTCGATTGTGTACAACATGTACAGCCGAAATGTTGTATCCTGTGAAGGAACAACTGCCGTTTCCAAGAATAGGGAGGAACATTTTTCTTGGGCTATCCTTGGTAACTGCTGTGTAACGAATATGTCCATTTTTCTTATTTTGCCTTCTAAAAACAAAGGACAAATTACGAGAAAATCCGTACCGGTACAAAATAGATTGTATTGTTGTACTGCCTGTCTTATGAGTTTTGACGTACATAATGTTACTGATGGGAGAGCACTTTTCTTTGATATCGCTGATAGTTTCATGAGATGAAGAAAACCTACAACAAAAGAAAAAAATAATTGTCTTACAAAACTGTTCGGCCCTGCCAGAAAATATTTACAGATTTACTTTACGATGAGTAACTTTTCATGATTTTATGTATCAATACCATGTCATGTTCAGCCATCCTCGGGCATATATTAAAGGTTGCTAAGATAGTTTTACAATCAGGGAGAGAGATGCTTGGCCTGTGGCATGGTGGTATTGCTTTAATTGTCAAAAAAGGAAAAACGAGTCGCTAAGACATGAAAGGGGATGCAGACTAAGTAGTTAGCTGATACATGAAACTTGAATAGACCTTATGCATATAATATCACCGAGTACAGTCAGAGGGAAGCTAGCATCATTCCAAACTAGTCTTACAAAAATGAAGGCAACTTATTTGTGTTCTTGATCAATGTAACAAATAACTTTAACTTATACTGATAATCCATAAATCAAGAATTTGAACAAATGATCTCAACATTACCTCCGAACAAACGTGTCACCTGATTCGGGTGTAGCAATACCCGTAAAAGGCAAAAAAGACATTTATCAATGTTTTGTACGAATAAAGCGTACTACACATCAATTTTCTTGATAGAACCCAACAACAACAACACCCAACAACAGCAATAGCAACAATACCTTAGCAAATATACTTAGATAAAGAAAATCTTCACAATAGCTCAAACGATCAAGGTTTACGTCAGTCATTTCATTGACCTGGAAGTCAGCTGACTGTTACAGTAGATGAATAAACAGGTTGGATGTCTTGACTGACACAAATCACTTCTCTGTGACAAGATTATTCCGGTATAATATAGGGCTGGAATGGTTGAACTTAGCTTTGACCTTTACACTTGTGTAAGGCTGATTCATACAGTTGATCAGGATCTTCACAGGAAAATTCGGAAACACAGGGTTTGAATATTTATCATAACAAATGAACAGATTTTAAAAGTACTGTATCTAAAATATTTTACTGGGCATTTCTTTGCTATTAGAATATATTACTATCATTTAATGGCGGCCATTTTCTTTTTAAGGCTATCTTGGTTGACTTCGATCCTAACAAGAACTTGTTCAGAGGAATCAATGTTTGAATGTTTATCATAAAATATGGACAGATATTAGGTGTAACTGTGTCAAAAATAAACAGGAATTGAGAGCAATACTGTAAAAAATTTAATGATCATTTTCTCTAGCCTGTTATTCTCATATATTTTATATGTTACAGTTGATTGGCGGCCATTTTGTATTATTGGCTGTCTTGCTTGACCTGAGTTGCTACAGAAAAATTCAGAAAAGCAGGTTTTGAATATTCATTATGAAATATGAACAGACAGAATGAGCAGTTGTGTCAAAAATGTTTTCAATAATTATTTTCTTCATTTAATTATAACAGTATTGACGGTCATTTTTAATTTAATTGATAGGGAAAAATGTTCAATGCTGCTACAGCAGGCAGAAATGTCTCATAGGGCAAGAACTACAAACATCAGCCTTAAAAAAACCGTAAACCACAAAGCTAGACCCAGCTTAAGTTTTATCGGTCTATTTTTTATACAAATACTGCAAGTGGAATAAAAGTAAAAGGCATAACCAGGGGTTGCGACAGAATGTGCTTAACTAGAGGGGGCAACCTTTCCAACAAGGGAAAGCTACTCGTCGTCCCCAAAAGATAGACAGAGGGAAGGGGCGTTGGGAGGGGTCTTTACACGATAGCATTTCATGTAAAGCCCATAATTTTTGGAGCAACGGGTATGCTTGATTTACCGAATGTAGTTTTGATTTAACGTACCGTATTACTCGAAAAATCTGACTTGTGGAATTGTATGGAGCACCCAGCGCCCCCAAATTTTAAGGTACACAAATACATTCACTGCAAGCAAAAATTGAGCAGCATGCATTGTACCGTGGTCACTCGATGAAATATTTAAATCCCCCCGTAGGTAGCTTACCGTATCGTGCGATAAATACAAGAGAGCCACCGTGCTGTCGAATAGGAAGGATACTATAATTTTTATTTTTGAGACGATCCTAAAGCTGCACTACAAGTTTATGTATACTTATACTGATTGTAAAATACCAGAAAATCGCATCTAACAATGATTAATTTCAAACTATTCCTGGGGGACCCAAGACCCCCTTGTGTTTACCCATTATGAAGGGATTCATGGTCATCGATAGCTTCTTTGCTGTTTCAAAATTGCTGAGTGTTCCCACTGTTTTATTATGTTTCTTTGTATACTAAAAGAAGACCGGGCATTTCGCTATTTTTTTACGATTTGACTGTAAATGATTTTTTCTTTGATATTCACAGCTAACTAAACATAGATGTGTTATTCATAAGAATAAGTAGTATCATGACTGCTGCATTTCAAAATATCACAGACAAAAACCTGAAAAAAGTGACTGCGAGTGATTTTATTAAACCCAATGATTGGGCAGATTGTAACAGGGCATGGGGTAAATTGTAAGGCCTTATATTTCTCAAAGACAACAAGGAATATGGCTTAATCAAAGTAATTGCATATCTCATTTTGATACCCCACCATATGTAAAACATCTTACATTATCTTTTCAAAAGCATTAATTTTGGGAGCACTATGTTGGAGCATTTCTACAGTCTGACAGTCCTACAGCAACAGTTGTAAACTATACACAGTACAGTTATGCAGTTGGGCCCGCACGTTTCATGTGGCCAGTTCCAATCATACTGCTACAACCTAACCCCTAGCGTATTCCTCTGTGTGGTTTTATACATACAACTTTAGTTTAAAACAAACTTCTAATCGTGAAATATGCCTGAAATATATCTTTTTCAAATAGAATTCTTGGTAAGGTTTCGGCCTGTATGGTCTAGACCCATGATTCTCAAATGTTGCCCTTGGTTCCCCATGCTGACCTCGATCCCTCTTGGTGCGGCCCCGATATATTTTACATTGAACACTGTTAGCGCATAGGATTCTACCTCCAATGCGGCCCTCGCCCTGGCCCCTGCCTCTTTATTTTTCCTTTACCCTTGAAAACGTTTGAGAATCACTGGTCTAGACAGTAGAAAAATAATTTTTTCCAAAGTCCCCTCGACTCTTTGGTGAAGAGTTGGAGGGCGAAAACCAAACGTTTTACTCCCGAAAGAATTCTGCTCCCCAAAGGAGCTACGTCCTCAAGAGACAACTTAGACTGAACATGACCATCCTCTAGACCTCCAGACCTCTACATCATGGGTCTGTCTTGCGTGGCCCCGTTTTAGACTGGCTGAAAAGAACAGATAGTAAAGGCCGAGAGTAGAAAAATGAGTCAAATTTTAGTCACCAGAGTACAAATTCGCTTCAGGGTAGTGCTGTAACCTGGTATTCCTGTAACTTTCGACCCGATCCCTCGACTGTATTAACATGAATGACAGATGTCAGGTATCAAATCAACAGAGCTTTATTTCAATATTTTTCAAGGGAAGGACTTACGATCTGCCTTCCTCGACAATTTTGCCGGAAATACGCTTGCTGGATACCCATAATTGCAGCGCTCCATGATCTCTTTGCATAATAATGCTGTTTAAATACAAAATGATTCTTTGTACACTTATCTCGATTTCCAGATGAGAGGGAATCGCATTTGCATTGTTTTATTTCAGAAAATTTCTTGGGAACCCTCTATCGCATTGGCCATTTCACCATTACGCTCCACCTGCAAAGAAGCTGATAAGCCAATTTCGAAAGTCATATACCTCCTGCATAGCACCGAATGATGCACGAAAATGGTTTTTGTTATGAATGCATCTTCATTTTCAAAAGTCAGGAAATAACATGTAACATCTTTGATTTCAAGAAAACTTCCCAGACCCCCAATCCATATTTCCCAGAACCCCCCTACCCCATCCATATCTTGACCAGTTTACTGGTATATGACCATAAGCCTGTGGTAGGTCTATTCCGAAACTGCAGTGATCACACTTTGTAAAGGCAGTGATGTACAGAAATGTTTTCTTGTATACATATCTTCATTGCCAGATGCCAGGAAATACCATATAACATGTTTACTTTCACATTTTCACCAGACCCCTTCCTCATCGAGGACTCACTCAATTGTCGCCAGTAAGTGCAAACTTGCCCTCAAAAAGTCAGCCCCTTCCCCTTTTTGTAAAATCCTGGATTTGTTCCTGGACATTAACAACTTTTGCAGAACGTTTCGTAGGTTACTTTGATTAGAAGGGTGGTCGTGCTGTAGTATCGAGAAATGCGGAACGAACAATGGAAGATAATGAAACGACGAGATAATAAAGTGCAAGAAACGTGCCAAAAATTGTGGCTTCCTCAGGAAGGGTCTGACCCTCCTGAACGTAAAAATAGGTCACCATACGGAGCAACTATAGCGATCGGGATTTTTATATGTTATTGTACCTGTTAAGGCTCCCGACGAAATGGAAATGTTTTTCCATGTGGGGCAGCCTTCCCGAAAGAGGGGGTATCATGCCCCATCCCATTTGACGGGACCTTGCATGGCCCAGGGAGCTGTTACGGAAGGAGATAAAGCACCTCATCCAATTTCATCTGTCAGACAATATGCATTGAGAGTACTTCAATCCTTTTGTGGGAAGAGATTTTGATTGACAGGTCCTGTAGTTCCTCTTTTAAGTTTGTTTGACTTAACCCTCCTAATGAGAGTTTGATCCTTTCATACTAACGTAATCCTCAAACAAAGACCTCATAGTGACAATGGTTTGAAGTCATCTGCAATGCCGACAAGAGTGAAATCTTCGTCATTCTTTTAGTGTAAACCACTGGTAATGCACTTTTAAGTAATCAGATTCCTTTATTATTCTAATTTCTTCCCTTAGTTAGTAACATCTCTTTTCAGCAATGAATGTAAAGTCTAACTTTTGCATATGAACTTTGAAAAAGATTCCGGATTGTTCCTGAAACAGCGACATATGTGACCATGATCTATAACTTATGTAAAACTCTGCTGAACCCATCAAAACAGTGAGCACTGGCGTACAGTAATACAATAATTTTTTTTTTGAGACGACTGGCAATATTATATCAATGGGTGAAATCATGCCAGACGAGATCTAGCAGACGATAAGAACTATTATCGTAACTCCCTAATCCCTTTTAAGTGGTCCAAAATTTTCAAGAGCACAACAATTAGGAGCTTATTGTCGGCAAGCCTGATAGTTTCAAAGGAGAGACAATTACTTTATCTCCTTCCGTAACAGCTCCCTGCATGGCCAAAGAAACTGTATCTTTACGGAATCCTACGTTAAAAGCTCCCTTAAAGGCTCTAAAAACTCACCCCAGACAGTAAAGATTCTCTTTACTAAGTGCACTTTTAGCTCTCTTCCGATTTAAACAAAACGCGTGTCTAGCACACCTTCAAGACAAAGCCACAGTAGCCTTCACCGAGTTTTACCTTGAGGCCATATTGACACACAACTGTATATGAGCTTAAATGGGAACATAACTGACTGTATGAGTCATTGACCAACCAAAGTGGAGTTATTGTTTGACTGAATGTCAATCGAAGTGCAGTCACCAATTGTATTTAGAACTATAGGGCTATTCTTAAATAGTTTGGGAATGCCCATAGCCCTGTAAAGTCTTTTCAGACTGAAAGTAAACTTATTAAAGAACTTATACATACAGCACGTTCAAACTGCAAGTGTTACCTTTCAAGTGATCATTGCTACCGGAAGTCTAAGATATCTCAAGGTGATCTTACAGACAAACGAAATCAGGTAAAAGCTGGGTAATCCTTTAAATTTACAGTTAGACTTTGATTGGTTAGGAAAATACTCGAGAAACACCGTCATACCTTACAGAATAACCGACCTCTCCCATCACAACAAACTTCTGTATGGAATTTGTAGAGAATTACCGCGACAATACGGGCATTTGGGTCAAAAGCCGCGTTGCCGATGAAAAGCGTAAAATGTTGATGTGTATGCGCCATGTATTTGTTTTCATCGGCTTATTCAGTATTAACCTATTGTGACGTCACAGGCAGGTCCCGCCCATTAGAAAATTTCACAGATATGTTTTGCACAATTTCTACTGAGATCAAAACTTCCATTGAAAAACTTGAAATTCTGTAGAGAAGTAACGGATCCCTGAGAGATATTATAGAGATTTTTCTGACATTCTGTAGATATTACACAGAAGAGAAAAAGAAATTCTTTACAAGCTTCTACAGAAAGGCTATAACAAACTTCTTCAGAAAGAGGCTAAAAACATTGTAGAGACATTTGAAAAATTCAAACAAGTAGTTATGGTTTAACAGAATGAAACGAGTTTATTACATGTGGTGAGTCTAATGGCTGTAACATATTTGTGTTTCTTTTATCATTTTATGTTGTCAACTAGCATTTTCCTCTTCCAAATTTGGATGAAATTTGATGTTTTTGCTAGGAATAAGGAATCCAAAAGTAAATACATGAAGTGAAAGTTGGACACATTTCAGTGTATTTGGGATCTTTCCTACATAAATATTGATTTTTGTGATCATTTCTCCAAATTGGCAGTGGGAGAAGCAATTTAGCAGATTGGCGGCAAGAATTTGGCAGTAAAGTGTGAGTCAGAATCGCGTCAGAGTCAGAGTCAATTCAGTGTACACAAAGAATTCAGTATACATTATCTAATATTGTAAAGTAGGTTAAACCCAGTTAAATTAAACAATTAATAATTCATAAATACTTTTTGAGAATGCTGGCCTCTCATGGGTCAGTAAGCCATGTTCTAATTCAGCATAGAGTTATAGCGTGTATTGAAAGCAACTGTGCTATCAACATATTTGGACTTTACTCCCTAATTCAAACATACCCGAAGCTGTCATTTGATGATGACTTTTCTTCCCACGATTTCATGAAGATGTGGATGTCATCTTGTTCGTCAATATTTGCCAAGTACATGAATCCCACGACGGAAAAGCACAGTAAAACCACATATGTTAATGATTTTTCCGTCTGTTTTTAAAAAAGAAATATTTTATCAATTAATTACAGGCGAGAATCATATCAAGTGGGATTTTCAATTATTTCACCCCCTTCATCGTATAGGTTAGTTAATACAATGGTTATGATATGCCTATGAACGCAGTCCGGCCAGTTTTTGTCATTTATTATGGAGTTATGTGAATGTGGGTCCATAGCCAGGCCTGTGAAAAAGGTCGCTATTTTAGACCTAAAATGCTATGATTTATTATACTAATTGCAGTATTTTTTTTTAAAAAGCTCTACTTGGTATTTCCTATCCGCTGGAAAAACAAGAAATTGTACTTTAACTTTCGGAGAGAGGACAAAAAGCCTCTGATACTGTCATGACCAGTCATGAGAACCCCTAGACTTTTACAAACGAGACTCTATCAACTGGGTTGTTATCATGGGCATGGAAGGTGTTTTGTTTTTATTAAATAATGCTCTTTAGTAGCTCCTTCCACGGGAAATCCTGAAACTGATTTTAAGGGATATGTGAGCTGGATTGCTTGAGGACTTTCCATCCAAGTCCAAAGTATAGTTTCATTTCCTCGTAAACGCCATATGTGCTTGCTAAGCTCAGTGTATGTACCGGTTTAAAGGACGAACACTGGTTGTACCACCTCGTCTTAGAAAAACCAAACCTCTCTCAAACGTATCGAAGCACTTTCAAAATTAGTTATTGCAGCGAACGTACTTGAACAAGTTCAGTATCTACCCAAAACAAACATTCGCGAATTGATTTTAACGTTATACCAACGAGAATTCGACGAAGTCTGCTGTAAGCATCAAAATTTGCTTGAATTTCTCAACAATAAATCAGTTTTTATTTGAAATTCTGCCAAATATTTGTGGAAATGAAAACTTCAAGTGCAGTTCAGTGGCTGATGAAAGCCTCAGACAAAGGGCAAATTGAATTTAATTTAATACTGGTCTGTGAATTGGACCCATGGACATATTGGATAGGACGTGCAGGCTGTAGTCTTGTTCAAGACTCTACTTCATTAGCGTCCTCCACACATCGGCTGTGTAGCATTCGTACCTGTGCACCCTCTAAGCGCTACTATATACTTTAATAGCTTTTGCTGGAAGGAGCGTCCCGCAGTAATGGAACGGAAGGCGCAGAAGGGTCGCCTGCCGCGGTAATGTTTAGAAATGTTCAAATAGTAGCCTAATACACCCATACAGTTGCTTGCATGACCGAGTATATATGTATGTTCTCCTCAGTGTGTAACACACATGTTTCTCATGTTTCTAAGAAAACTAACTCATGCTCAGCAGGCTAGACTCGTACTGCCAGACGTCAGTCAACAAGCGGTGAAAGTGCGAAGTTATGGTCGCGCAACGCCTGTATCAGGAACAACTCCCTGCCTGTATGATATTTCATGAGTATCTTCGTAGCCATTCCAAGTCTTAATGTAATATTCAGTAGTCAGTAATGAGAATATTGGATTGGAACAACAGATCAACTTTACCACCACTTGCGGCCGAATGTTACCAGAAAATTGATTTGCCCTTCAACAGATCTCTTAGATACCGTACAGTCTCTAGAGCCAGATTAATACTTTACCATAAACGTGTATTTATACTG
This sequence comes from Holothuria leucospilota, assembly GCA_029531755.1. NCBI lineage: Eukaryota > Metazoa > Echinodermata > Holothuroidea > Aspidochirotida > Holothuriidae > Holothuria > Holothuria leucospilota. Next base: position 55,288,024 of record CM055968.1, read on the forward strand.
AAAGTGGAACGTTACATCTGCTCAAAAACTACTGGTATTCCGGAACGGAAGGAATGTATGGTGACGTAATGTCCATTTACTTTCTTATTGTAATAATGAGTATGATATTCCCCCAAGTAATAGGTAACATTGAGTTGTTTTAGTTTTATGTGCAAAACCCCTTTGAAATCGTTGCACTAGAGAGTTATAGTTCATAACGTTGCATATTTTGTGTTCCATGCTTTTTGTAAAGCATGTACCACTCTATCACTTGTATATTTACATTTAAAAGTCCACAAGCATAGCAAATATTATATTACTGTATATATCACGAGAGATACACAACGTATTAATATCAAGTCATTTGTCCTTCATAGCTCCACAAAAGACCACTTCAGCAGTCATTTCAGTAACCGTGATTACCATAAGTTTAGTACGTTACTGTTCATAAGATGATATGTTTGATGATAATGTTAATTCATTAAATGACGGATTTGAAAAGAAAAAAGATCAAAACATAGAAGGGTAATACATTAACAAATTATCTTGCCTTTAGACACTCAAGGGTTATTGTTCTAAAATTGCAACGTTAAAAGCATTTGTATAATGTTTGCAGTAGCATTCCAAAGTTGTTATGCTAACATCGTACAATGCCTTAGTATATGCAATACAACATGAAAATGAAGTTAGACATCATCATTACAGGCATATTCCTGTGACAATTTCAGAGGATCTCCAATCAAAGAGATTGATTTTTATCAAATGCCCTTCAAATCCCAAACTCAAAATTCTTTTACAAATCAAGATATTATTGTCAAAAGACAGGTTATTCTTGTCAATAGCATAGTTTTGCTTCCAGTTTAGGTCACGAAAGTGAGCTTAATGCAGACAAATTGCACCCAAATTCATTTATTGTTCTTTTATGTTGAATTATTTTATGTATTTATGTTTTTTATGTTGAAATTTGACACCAGTGAAACATTTAATTACATTAATTTTAGATGAAGCTGAAAATATTATGAAGTGAAGGTTACAACTGAAACAGTATTTGCATATTTTATTTAAAATGTGTCAAGATTGGTAAGAGATACAAAAGATGTATCATTAGCCTGCCGGTATGACATTGCAAATTTCCCATAGTGTAATGCACTACTTTCAATTATATTTTCGTTTGAAATTTATAACTTCAACATGCTACTTTGAAAGGGTTCACAACAGAAAAGAGTGTAAAGCTTTCCTATAACCGTCGTAGTTTATGACCGAAATATACCTCCATACAATGATGCTTGGACACTTTTAAAACAGTTGTGAAATGTTTCCTGTCACCATTATAAAAGGGTGTACTTTAATGATGAGCTGTATAAGAACAATCAAAGTGTTTTTCTGCATTCCAGGGGATCTTAAATTTACATAGTTTGACAACCTACAAAATACTTAAAGCCTTGCTTAGTTCATACTATATAGCCTTGGACCCTAACAATGGGATTTACAGTTTAGGTAGCACCTAGTTTTAATTATTCTCTTACAGTAACCCAGAAATCAGGATGATGACCCCTCTAGTACAAAAGTAGTATAGAAATTATAGAAAGCTAGTCCGTAGTGAGTGTATGTAATGAATTGTTTAGACAACATGGGTAGTTTCCGATCCTGAAGATATTTTATTTGTCACTTTTCCTTTTAGTAGGTCATCACCCACCTCCTGATCTTTGCACAGCTAGGGCCTACCAATCAGTTACCACCGCCGTGGGTATTAAATAGCCAGCCTGAACTTACTTAAATGGGAAGCCAAACCGACTCTTCGAAGAAGTTCCGAAACACCTCCTATTAGTCCCTTCTTTACTGATTTTTACCGACATAGGTCAGTAGCCAGTTTCGAGGCCAAACAATATGGGGGAAGGGGAAGGGCGTATATGCATGGATCCATTATTAGCACCTGTCATATCTCTGGAAAAATGGGGGATTAGCCATCTTCAGTGGGAGCTTTGGAGAGGCATATCGCTTGGTGCTGAACATACCCTCAGACAGTGACACATTATTGTAAGGAGATTCCTGATTTTATCATGTACTTCGGAGGCTGTCCCATAGGCCGTATGGGAAGACATTTCACAAGGGGTGGAAGTAGTTTGCTCTGAAATCTTCCTTCAGTTGTAAAGACTTTTTCCATTAAGTTTGTCTAAACGGCATTCTTGCCCAAAAGAATCGACAACTTTGTGCCCGAGGAGGGGGCCCTGCTTCATGTGCATGGGTGCAACCCCGTTAGTAGGCCCTAGTGATTGATATGCACCCCCTATTGGCCTATATCCCCAAACTTCAAGCACAGTAAAGAAATGCATAGTTGGTTGTATCGTCACTGCAGTTTTGTGTACAAAATGTTTGGGCTGCAAACTTCTTCATATGCTTCGGGTACGTATATTTACAGTTAGCAGAGAGAATTAGTGTACTATTAAAGTGCTTTCGTTTGAATTGGTGGAGGTGCTAGGAGTAAACTTAACAGGAAGAAATTTTACTGTGTTGGTAAGATAATATAGTCTTGAAATTCTTTGCAAATATCTTGCATATATTGCAGTTTGGTATTGCTTTACATTTAACCCTGAGACTGTTTGGAAATTTTAGGGCATGACATTGGAAGTTTCGAAAAAATTGATGGCAAGCTGTTATGACGTCATGAAAAATTGATGTTAAAGTTGTTAGCTCTTTTTTCAGTTCTTCCTAGAAGAAAAATTCATCTTTTTCTCTGCATCTTGCAAATTACATACGGACATAAAAGAGGAGACATTCTGTGCAACTTGCATGGCTGTGTTATTGCTTGCACTGCTGGGTTATTGCTTGTAACCTGAGTGGAAAAGAATTCTCGTGTGACGATAAAATATAGCCTTAAGCAATAGCCTTGCAACATGAAAGCACAAAAGAAAGGTGAGGTTTGCAAAACAGGTCTTTTGGCGGAATCAGTTCAGTATGTAATTTAACAATTGAATAAATCAGGATGAAGGAGTGGTCACTTCTTTCAATATGCAGTGTTAATAAGGTTAACGTTTGAGGGTCAGAAAACTACGTGGCTCACCGAGGACCCTATACCAGATTGACATTGATCGTGGATGAACATCTGCGAAATCCACCTTCGCTTTGCCACTAGTACTCAGACGATAACGAGACAGGGGTGTACTGCTCGCTCCCAATACTGCTCCCGGGACCGCCATTTAACGTCCTCATCCGACAGACCTGAGTGTATCCCCAACCTTTATCCTTGCTCTGCACCACTGCTCAACAGCTGAACCAAGCAAAGCCAACTTTCTGAATCAGACACTTCCTGAGTCGGAACAGTGGCGTAACTTTGGTTCAGGGTGCCCGTGGGAAAGAATGGATTGGGATCCCCCTGACCAAATGACATGTGCGCATGAAGCAGCAGAGCAAATTAAGTTTTGAAGCCACGTGCACTTACAAATGATACTTACCTTCCAATCAATTTTTGTTTTAAATATCTAATCATGTTAAAGATGGCGAGCCATCAGATTCAGTGGGAGAATGTTCGTGTAGGCCTATAGTTCGAAAGTTGGGTGACTAGTTGCTAAAATATGTTGTAATTATAGTAGGGATTAGTCTGTACCACAATTGCTGAATTTTTTAAGAAAGCGATATGTGACGTTTACGGATTACGGGGAACGGGTATTTGCCCATCAATTCCGATTTGAGACAACCCTCACCTTTAAGAAAGTTAAAATGGACGGTTAGGCCTAAAAACATTGTTTGTTTGTCCTCAACCGCCCGCACGTAATTTTTCGTCCGTTCGTATAATTTTTTTAGTTTAAGTTTTTTTTTCAAACCTATATATTTTTCGACGAAACATTTTGTTCCTGACTGAAATACCTTGCACTAAATAGCACATGCATGTTATTTATGTTATTTATGTGACAGGTCTGCCTCGAAGCGTACCCTCGGAGATACAGTCCACTCAATCAGCCATTGCACAGACTCAACGCATGTGGCTACTGCTGTTCGCTGGGGGCAAAGTGATCAGCGGCCCACCAAGATCCTGGGGGCCCATGGACAAGAGGCAGGAAGGGGCCCAAACCAATGGTATCATAAAACCATTTTCCTATGACCCCTCCAGTCTTCTTGGGGAGAAACGGGATAACAGCAAGGGCTTGCATGCATCAGATCCGGGTTCAATTCCCAATCCCATTTTTGCCTGCCGTTCTTGAAAAGCAGTTGGTTCTGTAGTTGTTGATAGCTTTTTGGTTCATTTCGGGTCTGTGCTGGATGGTTAGACCGAAGGCAGGATTATGATTTTTTGAGATTTTTTGCGCATTTGCAGGTTGGGCCCCCTGAACCCTCGGATTCTCTGGATATTGTCCACCCGCTTGTCACGTCAGTGACAGTGATGCCTTCCTACCACGAAAATAGCAAAAAAAGTTTCCTGCAATCGACATTGCCACTACCAGACGTGTTAGTTTGGGACTGATCTGTTCACTGCCAACGTGAAGGACTAAAATATGGAAACCTTCCATTCACATAGGTGTGCGATCGGAGAGGCTTGCAACATGTGGCGGGGGAGGGGGATTGTCAGAGGAAATTACTATGTTCTTTCCTCATTCCATAATTTTTGATGGAAATTGAATGTTTTATACGCAGGTTTGATTTTTCGGACTAGAGTGGACACACTGCAGTCAAGTTCGCACCTGAGAACCAAAGTAACATGCTCTGGTCGGCAGGAATATAATGCGCATAGGCCTATATGTACACAGAAGTCAGCATGGCGTAATACACGCTAGGCGTGCACTGCAAACATATGAGTAAAAGCTGTGTGTTTGATCGGTTTTGCAGCCCTGGCCTGGTCAGGGAGAGTGAGGAGCAATACGAGCGCTGTCTTCTCAGCCTTTTGTGGAGTGGGGACTTTTAAGGGTATAAATCACTTGCACATCCCTTTGTCATGTTATTACGTTAACAATAAACCACTAACAGTTCATCCTATAAACACATGTCCATATGTTTCATTGTCCTGTGCTCTGCTGGGTAGGTTCAAAAAAAAATAAAAAAAAAAAAAAAAAAAACCGCCCCCTGACTGCTCTTTTTGGCAGATCTCGAGGACAAACAAACAATATATTTGTTTTGGCCTTAGACAAATAAAGAAAACTCCAATTCCAAACTCTGACTCATAGCGGTGATTTGATTGTGAATATTCCAACACTTTCATGCAAGTTAAACCTTGAATGTATTCAGTCTCTCTTTTCTCTCAGCAAATTGGTCTATCATTGTTCAATGTCAACACTCATTAATTCCTCTATTTCTATGGAAATGATGGCGACCACATCCAAACTGTCTTGAGCAATGAATAACCTCAAGTATTTTTTTTAAGAGTTTGTTTACTGAAAGACTTTTCTGTCCTGGCAACGGTGACGGACAATGTTTGAAAAATAACAATGACAGATACCAAATTAGAATAATAACTTGCAAGTGCATATTCATGGATACGCTTAAGCATATCTGCTGTGCTGCTAATTTCATTGTTGCATCTTTAAAACACTGCTGTGAGGAACTGATTCTTGTGCTAAATCCTCCGCACAGTCGTCAAGACTTGAACTTGTATAGTCTGTGTAGTCAATAAAGTTCGATTTGTATACAGATATGAACTCCTGTGTGGCTTCTTTGATTTCACTTCTTGATCGCTGGTAGTTAGGCAACTGTTGTGGTGTCAGGGAATTAAATGTGGTTACAACAAATTGCTGCCCTTGAAATCGTGCTTCCAATTGTTACGATACAGCGTCGATGATGTGTTGGTTGATTGTCTCCACACGAAATTTCTTCTCTTGATCCTCAATGGGATCATCCTTTGAATTTTCTACGAAAATTTACTAACTCCTCTCTTCCTCCAGCCATTGAATGAAACACTTATCCCGACCTTCGGGGCTACAATTGTCGGCTCTTCCAGTACCGTGCTCCATTGATCCCTCATCCCCTCCACGAACTTAATGGCTCTCTCTGACTCACCTGCCAATTTTCCTAGATCCATGTTCACTGCTTAGAGAAATTTTGATGCTAGATTTATGGATGTAAGAAATTGTTCCCACATGTTTAGTAGCAAAATGAGTTCTAGAGTAGTGACTTGCTTCAAAGGACCCAGAGCATCAGTCTTCCCCTTACATGTAGCACCTTTGCTGTACTTCTCCAACAGTTAGATAATGTCGCTTTGTCTGCTTGTAACCGCTCTTCTTCTAGACGGCCACCTTCTCACACAGTTTCTTGAGGGATAACGTCAGCTCATCCTCAAGCAAACCAAGACTTCTGAAAACTGCCGAACGGTTAATACATCTGTTAAAGAAATTGTAAGGTTCCTCAATCATGTTGAAGAAGGTTGTCTTACTTTGTAGATTACCCTCTACAGCATCGCTGACAACTAAGTCCAAGTTGTGACTAGCACAGTGAACTAACATACGGCGCTGGTGATTCAATTCCTTCATTTGCAAGGTAGTTAGATACATGCACATGGACACCACCTTTAGGACCAGATATGAAACTTGCGCCGTCGTATCCCTGGCCTCTAATTCTCTCTGAGTCTAGTACTAGAGAAGCTTAAAGCGAGACCAGTTTTGGCCAATGCTTTTGCTGTTCCACCATCACTGGCTTCAATGAATCCAAGAAATATTTCCTGAATTGTGCAGGTTGGGAAAGGTTTCTACTTTCAAAAGTCCATTGCAAACAACGTATTATCGTGGGTGCCACACCCGCCGGGTGCCCCCTACCTTGGGTGCCCGGGGGTTTGCTTCAGTTCGCAAAGGAGGTACGCCACTGAGTCGGAAAACTTGCTTACAGGGGCATCCATACACCCCATTTTGATTCACTTATTTTCAAACCGCTCACATCACTGCGAACAGCTATGCCAAAGAAGCAAATTTAAGTCCCTAGAAATTTTCAAGTGGTTCCACCGGGATTTGATCTTGGGGCCTCTAATACATTAAACGCCAAGTAAACCACACCCTCTATTGAGGGCTTCTTGTGTGTAGTGATCACAACTCCAGATTGTCATTAGGCTTTCAGTCTGGGTCTGCCATTCTGTCTGTGCACTGCTTGTCAGTAAAGTCCTTTTCATATGAAACATTACGCGTTTGCAATTGTTCACAGTGTTTCTGCTCGGTTTAACTAGGGAGCTCCACTCAAACCCACAAGTGCTTCCGATACCGATTTTACATCACCACCTGTAAAAGCGTTGAAATAAGCACCTGCTATTTTAAGTGTGTAAAAGGGCATCCTTTCTGTATTGATGGTTACTAGTAAAAAGTTTTTTCATATAATAAATGTAAATTAGACTTAATATTTTAAACAGGGATGTAATTTTTTGGCAATATGCTCAAAAACATTTACTTTGACAGAACGGGTCCTGTATGGCTAAGGAGGGGGGGGGGGGGGTCATGCCAAGTCAAAATGTCCCACCAGGGTATGTGCCTCCTTCGGGGTCCGGAGTAGAACCATTTTAGGGTAACGGTTGGCTTTCGCCCTTCTGCATCTAACAAGGGGAGTTTAAGAAAAACGTCAAAAAGAAAGGGAAGCTTTACACTTTGAAAATGCCTGAAAGAAAGCAAACATTTCTTAAGCTGTTTTTGGAAGTTCAATTAATGAATGTTAATTAAATAACAGTGTATTCACTTTTGAAATAAAACACAAACTGTAAACATGTCTGTAAATTTACAGATAAGGAGACACGGTTTGGGTTCAAAGCGAAAAGACCTAGCATAGTGTTCGGCACAATAACGCTGCATTTCCCATTGTCGATTTAAGATAGACAAAGTGCACTTGGGCAAGGAAAGTAAACTTCTAGAGTTATGTCTCGGACTTTCAATATAACATGATGACAAAATCTATCGAGTGAGTGAGAAGGAAAAGAGTTAAACTAGTTCAATCAAACATCCTGCAAAGTAATCCATCTTTGCCCAACTCCTCACAGGAAAGCTTTAAATGACACCGTATTTATGGTAGCAAAACTAGCTTCTAAGTTGCACTAAGTCGAAATCTTGCAAATTCTCAGTTTAAGACAAGAAACGAGTGCGACTATTCATCTAAAAAATCTGAGTCAATGAAGTATGGCTTAGCTGAGCTTTAGCAGCACTTTTGCTCATTTTAAATAGATGACCTTTGATCTCTGACCTGTCACTTATGACGTCATCAATTAAGCACTCCAAGGTTTCATACCAGACACCCATAAAAAGTTTAAACTTGATCGAAGGAGGAGTTTGCAGCACACTTTTCACAAGTTTAGGCCAGTTAAACTTTGACCCACAGTTGAACTTTGACCATTTGACATTGACCCGAAGCAACCAAAAGCACTATATTGTATCTGGGTCATCGTCTCTACTTATCATGTAGTTTCATTTTCCAAAATACTGATACACAAAAGATGGTTAAATACCAATTTCAATTAAATTGACCTTTGACCTATGGGGTCATCAAAGACGTATTTATAAGATGTAATGATTAGGTACCTTAGCAGCTGATGTGAACCACGGGTTAAACTTATGTACAATTTAGGAGTTTTTACCAGCGAATGCGAAGTATAGCTGTCGGTTTCTGGACTTGTCACATTGTTTTCATTGTGCGTCTTGTTGTTTTTGATAATCTAAATGGGTATGAAAGTAACTTGAAGATTAATAGATGATAGCTATAAATAGAGTTAAGTAATGAAAGTAAGTCTTTAGCTTTGTTACTGTTCATGGAAAATTCCTTGAGATGTAGTTAAATTTTACGATTTTTGAAACGACAGTATAATGTTCTTAACCGGCCGTTTCATGGTTTTTTGTCAACTATTATTCCATTAGGAGAGATTGTTACCCTTCCTTTCTCATATTTTGAAGCGTCTGAGTGAGATCTACTTAAGTAAAAACTTACGTGTTTAATAAGCAACGGCCCAATTATAACTGGAAAAAGAGCTACAAAACTATAAAGTTATGTTATATTTTCTTCAGAATTGAAGACTTCTCCGAGTGGGGTAGGAACAGCGAACGCATAAGATTATCACGTCCCCGTATGAAAAAAATCGGCAATAAGCATTGCGTAGTTACCGTTTTTGCACATCAGGTTCAGCTGAAAGTTGTAGTTCCCTCGGAAAAAGGGGCTAGCTTTGTGGGCGATCACGTTAACACTGACTGACTGATGGAGTAGTTGTATGCAGATTAGGTCCGATGGCGCAGCCAGTATGATACTGATAGTGTAGTACGGTTACGTACGTACGTACGTATTGCATTTACACAACATATTTCCGGGACGTCTTTGAGATAACCAGAACTTCGTAAATCCTCGTCAGTTGTGTTTCTTATTATTTGGCGTAAACGACTACCTTCAGACTACCTGATTTTATTAATTACGTTCCAACATTGATCAGCAGAAGGAATAATTGTCGAACTCAAGGGAGAGGTAAATGCCTGAACCGGTGAACGATCCCCAGTTAAAGCATGGAAGTAGGCCTACTACCTTAATTCGAGGGAGCACTTGTCATGGTTAAAGAAAATAAAAACAACCCTCAAAATGCAAAACGCCATCTTACCATTACTATACTGATTCACCTTAATAAGCACGCACGATGATCTACAGAGTTTATATATTAATAAAGTGGCTGTATCGTCGTGAAAGTGTCTTGGCCTAGGTGGATAAGGAACTCGTCTCCATTCGGGAGGTAGTAGAAATCTTAGTTTCGAACCCTCTCTACTCACTTCTTTAGACTTTTTTCCCCTTCGATTTCAGATTCGCGAGTGTGAATGCCTCGCATTCTAGTTCTGCTCTCACTCACATACACTCAGACATACAAACAGTCACAAAAGACAGTTCTTATCTGAAGTACATTTTAATTTCATGCAGACAGATGTGATAACAAGCACTGTGTATTATCACTTGCCGAAACCAGTTCATACAGTAGTTCAGTAGTTTCGCAAAATAGGGGTTGGTCATTTAAGTTTGTTTTTCTTTCGGAGACCTAGCTCCCTTGGGGATCAGAACTCCTCCTGGAGGAAAGATTGGTATTTTCCCCTTGGCTTTTCGCGAGAGAGTCGAGGGGGCTCTAGAAAAAGTAGTTCTGCGAAATAAATTTATAGTTTCAAAGTACTGCATTATTGTTGTAGCTGATTGACTAAGTCAATTGCCTGATTTTGGCCAGCGTCTTAATTGATAGTTCTGATGGATTCATGACCATTTCCACCTCTAAAGAGGACTTACTTGGGCAAAAGAAAGCTTTTCGAATCCAGACCGGATTCCTCATCAGCTGTAAGGCTCTCCTTCTGTCTCCTCTGGAAACACTGACAACAGTAGTGCTGTGCTATTCTGAGCACACACACGCAAATACAGATACACATGTGTACCCCCAATTAGTACTCTTCAGCGTTGAAGTGGCCGTGAATCCATCAAGAGTTTCAAAGTAATGTTTGAAGTTCCTTTCTTACGTAATGCAGACCCAACGTTCATTATGGCAAATGGAACAGAGTAATCCAGCTACAACAGATCAACAGTAAAATTTGTTTTCACAATTTATTAGAAAGATACCTGTCCAAGGGACAGAAATTTGAGCCGCTTTAACTGAATCTTACCCGCCCCAGGTGCAAGAACACGTGTATTCAAAGCAGTTTTCAAGTTGTCTTGTAGTGCGCACACCGATAATAAAAACGAAGAAACCTCTTAGACTTTAAAAATTAAAACCGTGTTAATTGAAATTGCAATTTTGGAGAGCAATTTGCCTTTCAGTAGTAGCACAACTTGATACCATTGCAGTAAACTTAATATCCCAGAAGAAACATTTTAAGTGTTATTGCTCCGTCGGGAAAGGTGCGAACGTTTGGCTCGATCGATACTCTTTGTCTAAGACAAAAATCACGTTACGTTTTAATAAAAGGCAGAGTTTGGGGACAGAATCCACGTTAACTGTTACGGCCATTTCTGATTTTAATATCCTTCCAGACTTGAAGAAAATTTAAAGATAAATGAGTGCATTTTCGCGGACCCAGTATTGACAGAATGAGTTAGGCCTACTGCATGATGGGACTCTTGTGAAAGCATTATTTAGGATAATCTCTTTCTCAAGGCTTTTACAGATCAGATAGCCTAACCGATTTTGGAGATGACGTTATTACTGATATTACATTTAAGCAGACAATAATAGCCAAAAGGCCGAAGTTGTAGATCATAAAAATATTTCCATTGGTAATATCTGCCATCGATGTAACATTTAATCCAGCTGCCTTTCAATGGTTTAATAAAGACGGTAAACATATTGGGACCACACGAACTAATGGTGTTTAAAACCGTAGAACACTTCCATTTTTTCAATCTTACTATTCTAAGACATTGTGCAAACACTCATTTACTTGTACCAAAAAATCAGGAGGTGGATTACTTAAAACGGTAAAGTAAATACTAACTCAGAAATAGCAAAAGCTTTAATAACCGTAATCTTATCCAGAGGTGCAAGATCTGTAGACGAGCATTGATTATTCAGCCACTTTAAACTTGATAACTTTGGTAAGAAGCAGGGACTGCGCCAGGGTATTTCGATAGGGGGGTGGGCAAAGCATGAGATGAGTGATCGCCGTCCAGGGGGAGTGGTCTAAGGGGAGGGGGTGTCTTCCCATTGGGAAATTTTTTGTTAATGTGAGGTTGCTTAGATGCAAAATGATGATGTCTTTGGTACATATTTTGAACTGATCATATATGGCTGGAAAGTTTATAATTTAGTAATTTTTATTTTTTGTTTTGGAAAGATGCTTTTCTGGGGAGGGGTGTCCCCTTCCCTTTGAGAATTTGTCATCAATTGAAGATCGCTTAGATGCAAAATGGTGATGTCTTTGGTATGTTTTGAGCTGATCATATATGGCTGAAAAAGTGTTAGTAATTTATTGAATTTTAAGTTTTGGTTTAGTGAAAGAGGACACGTAGCTTTTGTTGTCTAAGAGAAGGGTATGTAGTTAACGAACATCCTGAAGTCCACCCCATCCTTGTGTATGGGTATGATTTCACTCAAAAATACGTGCGTAGAGTTAACAGAAGCACGAACTTTTAATAATATTTTCTTTGATTAATATGTGCATTATGAACAGATAAAAGGGTAACTAAAGGCTGGGGGACACCGGTACAGGGCCTCTTTGAAGCTCTGGACTAATTATACGGATCAAATAGATACCTACCCCACCCCTCCTCTTCTCTTCTTCTTTCTCCTTCGATTCCCCTTCTTCTCTTTCATTTTTTCCTTTTCTTCCTTTTTCCTCTTCTTTTCCCTCTCTCTCCCCCTGTTCTTGCAAATGATAGGAGGCGGTCTCCCCCTGAACCTTGTGGTGCCGCCCCTAATTTTCTTTGCTCTTTTTCTGATTGACTCAAGATTTCTTCATACAGTAAAGATTGTGCTGTGTACGGCGATGCACCTACTATTTGAAATTCGTTTTCTATGGTTTACTCAGTCGAGACAACACCAAAATAAAGCACAATAAGGCATAGGCGTATGCACCTTTTCGAGACTTGGGGGCTGAACTTTCTTTCGGATCGCCGTCCTGGGGGAGGGGTCTAAGGTAAGGGGTGTCCCCCCTCCCCTTTGGAAAATTTTTGGGTATTTGAGGGTCCTCAGATGCAATTTGGTGCAACATTTTGGGCAAATTTTAAGAAAAATTACTGCAATTTTTTACATTTTTTACTGAAGAGACAAATAAGGAGTTTTTGGCCTTGGACGTTGGGGCAGAAACATACTTCAGCCCCCCCCCCAGATTTTTGCCTGGCGGCTTTATCCCCCAGCCCTCCCGCTTCCTATACGCTTATGCAATAGGGGAAACATATAATATCACTTCAAAGTTTAATTCATTTTATTAAATGTTTTTTTATATTTTTATCGTCAAAATGTTCGTTAAGTGATTGACTCATGATACCCCCAATATATATGTTCACGTTTTAAACTGTAAATGGTCACATGCTGAGAATGGAGGGACAGTAAATGTTTGAGGTTGCTAAACATTACATAATCCGTACAGGGGGAATACCCATAGGAGGAAGGTTCACTTGGTTGAAGGCTCACTGTAGACCGAAGATTCCCCCGGACGAAAATATATTCCGAGCTACGTGTAGGGTTGGGGTTTTGGTTAGATAGAGATTCATGGATCAGACGTACCCCCTGATGCACAAATTAGCTGGCTGTCCGTATTTTTTGGTGTAACTTGCAATGACACGCACTTTTTCTCCAAGAGAGGGAGAACTTTTTGCTCTGTGACACCATATGTGTAAGGTCTCACAATAACTTGGCGTTAGGGTATACTACTGTATTGTTTTAGCTTTACTCTCGGTTCCTGTGCTCTTTTGGTTTGCGCGTAATGTATAATGGCCTTAGTGTTTATGTTATACTAAACCTGCATTCACGTAAACAATGGAGAAAACAGAAAACGTTATGCGTGCGGGGATTGCAAGTTTCAGGTACTTTGTAACGAACAATTTAACTAATATTGTGATAGATGGGTGACATACTGTAACACCTCACCTCACCCTCTACAAAGTTATGTGTCTTAAAACGTTTTTTAGACGATTTTATATTTTTGGGTTGAAAAACCATAGGGGGGGGGCAAATGCCTGCCCTACTCCCCCCTGTGGCGCCGCCCCTGGTAGGAAGTTGATCCCGACAAAGTCTTTCTCGCGGTGAGAAAGGGAAATGCCAAGATATTTAATTCGACCAAACGATACGGGAAAGCTACAGCCAGAAAAGTAATGTGGCAGATTGTTAACAAAACTTCCCAGTGAGAAAAGAAATAAAAGAGTTTTTAAAATTAATTCTTAGTCCCGAAGCAACAGAGAAAGCCTTAAGTATTTTCATAGATTGGGCAAATGAATGAAAAGAACCGTCGGAAATCAAAACCGCGTCATCTGCATACTGAGTGGTTCATATATCTGTCCTTGAAATATTTATGCCCTGAATTCCATAAGCATTCTTAATGATGGTCGTAAGAAAATTTGCAACAGGAAATGAATAAGCAGGGAGGTGTTAAGAAGGAGATCCAACGAAGAAATTTGTCAGACAATACGTACTTGAAAATGACTTAATCCTTTTCATGCACTGTCATTTGATTGACAGGTCCCTGTGTTCCTATTGTTAAGTCTCTGTTGACTAAGCCTTTTAGGTGGTGATGTCCCTCTTTCTTTTCCAAGTAATCCTGAGACAAAGGCCATTGTTTGTAACTGCTTTGAAGTGAGGTTAGTTTCCGACAATGACCAAAGTTTAAACAAGATTTTCAGTAAAACGACTGGCAATAAACATTTAAGTGATGTATTCCAATTGTGCCACCGCCATTGAAACACGTCATCTGCTGGAAACATTGTTCAAGTCTATACATTTTTCAAATTTCTCCATCAGTATCTAATATCTTTGAAAAGAAAGATTTAAAGAAATTCTCTGCTGACTTTAAACAAAATGATATTAAGTGCGACGAATAACGACGAATGGTTAAAATTTTATATTTTTTTCATGATGGCTGGCAATGGTAAGTTAACGAGTTCACTTAAGGAGTGTGTCTTCACATTGGTATTTTGGCAACGCAGCACTAATCCTGTAATTGATTAAGGCATTGAGATAAGAATTTTGAGAAGAAAAGCAAGATTACCGTCGGAAACTAACATGACTTCAAAGAGTCTATAGACCGTTGTATCTCCTTCTTAACACCTCCCTGGAATAAGTAAGAGCTGAGCGGATAGCCTTGACGCCTTAACAAAAATACTTAGACGGATGGCCGTCTTTAGAAAACGTAAGAAAATAAATTCCTGAAATAACCATGAATCCAGTAAATAAAATCGGGGCGAAAGTTGCAATAGCCCAGAGTCTGCACGATAAAATTCCACTCAAGACAGTCAAAGGCCTTTTCAAAATCTAAACAAAGATATAAGGTACCATAAATATTGTGGTTGTGACAATGGTTAATTAGGTCGATAACCAAATCTCACATTCTCACCAATGTAAAGACCCTTTAAACAGGGAGATGTTATCCGAATGGAGAGAGCTCGAGAAATTTAATTTATGCTAATACTTTAAGACCTATTTAAGTGTGAAAAGATTACCAACTGTCAGCTGTTGATAAGGCTTACAAGGACTTAGGCCTTTATTTAATGCTTTTAATTTGATGAACTATCTCCTTGAGACATCATTCATCTCTACTAATACTTTAACAAGGGGCTTACATTGAACAATACTTTGATGTGTAGGTTGGCACCGCCAACCTTAAGATGACAGGGTTTTTTAAACTCAAAACGACTGTTTAATAGAACTAGATCAATACAAATGCCCCTATATCTAAAGAGACCATATGAAAATGAGCTAAGGAGACAGAAGCCTAATTCTTTGACTGCATTCTGACAAGTTTCCTCAAGTTTCCTGAATCAACCGTATATAAATCTGTGTTCACAATTTCACATAAAATCTAGCCGATGTGGTGTCATTCGCGTCACCGAGCGACACCAGAGAGAAAATATATTTAGTTTTCAGGCGGCTGGCAATGCCATGGCAATGGCTAAAATCGCTGTACTTCTACTCATGATATAGCAGACGACAAATCTCTGTGTTTACTTTCTAATCCAACTCAGTCCAGCTATAGAGATCTAAGAACAAGATAGTTGAATGATTATATGGTGACCTTGAATAAGCAAACTTCACTTCAAAAGAAGTTTTTGCGAGCTCTCTCCATTCGGATAACAGCTCCCTGCTTTAAAAGCAAATTTTCTCATTACTTATTAAATAAGGAAGTACCTTGTTCCGACAGTTAGCCATACATTTGCGTCAATTTGCAATGACAGATAGCTTTGGTATCCAATCTTTATATTTGGGTCTTTTGAGGGCTTGGGGATCAAGGAAATAACAGCTCAAACTTGTTCATCAGAAAGAGAACTTTTTCAAAAGCAAATTTAGAGACTGAACAACAATGTCACCAACATCCTCTCAACTTTCAATAGAATTCGACCCTTAAGCCGTCAGACCATGGTTTTTTATTTCGATTCATCGAATGTTGGCTTCACAGCACTCATTCAAACTAAAGTACCTTACGCATATACATATACGCCCTTGATCCTCACAAAGCTTTGTTTGCCCGAAGTGATTATCATGAAAGAAGGATAATACATTATCATTGTTAATATGACACCTATAGAGATTACTATTGAAATGCTTTGCTCCACACAAAATGCCATGCCATCATGTTGGCCTAAGACCATTTTCAGAGAATGATGTAGTTTTAGAATTATTGGTTTTATTTTTCCCTCAAGGTTTAAAAAAGTAGCGATAGTTTCTTTTACCATGCTCGTACAAACGAGCTCTCAACCAATTAATAATATCGTGGAGTTTGTAGTCTTATAGCCCCTCTAGCTAAGCCCTTCTAAAGGTGACTTCAAGTAGTGACAAGGTTTGTAGCAAAACAAATCTTCAAGATTATCTCTTTTAGTATACTGACCTCTTATTATTTACCCTCCTTTGCGGTTGCCTGTGAATAATGAATGCATTTTAGTTATTGATTTAACTGAAAATTGAATATTCTCCCAGATATCTGAAGCATTTTAGAAGGAAATTGTGTTGTGTGTGTTAAAAGTTTTTACAGATCTGATGGGTCCCATGTATCCAACATTGACTTTCAGAACAACTTCAATGTGCCTCGCTTTCCAATAACACTTTATTTTGGTATATTAAAAGCTATATTCCTAAAGAGATGCAACGTTATACGAGTTTTGATCCCTCAACGGTTGGTCGAAGTGAGAACATGTTTGTATCTTCTTGAAAAACCCAAAACTTTCGATCTATGTATCGAACTTTACCAGAAAAAATATGCACTCATCCGACAGCCATTAAGAAATGGAGTCAATGCCATTTTTGAAGTAATGTCAATTGGCATTCTCCTTCTTTCGTTACCATTTAAGACTGTTCGCAACATGAAAGTTCTTCTATTTGCAAATGCGATATTTACTCAGAAGTCTTGGAGTTAACCATTTGCTTCACATAAAGGAGTTGTCTGATCCATTGTGTTCTTTCTGCACTATTGAAGAGAAAACCCTCTTATATTTATTTTAAGAGTGTTATAATGTTAGAAAAATTTGGGTAGAAGTATCCAGAAATTGTATCACAAGTGGTTACAATTATTGTGCTGCAGATATTTCATTTGATCAGTTTGCCAATAGTAATCTCCCTATTAATTTCCTCATTCTCTATGCTAAGCACTATATTTTTTCCTGCAAATTTTATAACACAACTCCCGACGTATTTACCTTTTATTTTAAATTTCATTCCAATCTCGATGTTAATTTGCATATTTAAAGAAAAATAACGTTCTTGACAGAAGGAATACATTTCATTTTTTTTTAAATTTAATCCTATAAGAAATTTAGTCTTTATCATATTGAAAATGTTATTTATCTATTATTTTTTAATGTACGATGTTATGTTATTTATATTGTAATAGTGTCACAAAAAGTAGAAAAAAGGACTCCTGTGCAATATACTAATTTGCGACATCATTACGTGAACCTTTGTCACCTCCCTTCAAATGCACAACTTATACAAGGATGGGAAGCTGTTCTCGGATGGCGGTGGAAGGGGATAAACCTTTCAGACCGAGAGATATTGAGGAGATGTGTGGAGAGGGGTGGTCCTCCCTTTTGGAAAAATTGTGAATATGTGAGGGTCCATACATGCAATTTGACACTTTAGTGTATTTTTTGCAAGTACATTCATAGACGTTTGATATTTCATTGAAAAATGTGACAAATTTTACAGAATGGAGAATAAGGGGTTTATCCTTGAAAAGGTGAATGGAACCATTCTGTAACCTTTACATTTTTTATTGGGGCTTTAACCCCTGTCCCCTGTTCTTATGCCAATGACACAGATTATAACTTCTGTCCAATACAAGTAATTATAACATGTGTTTTGACAAAGCTATTAAGTTTTGTAACTTCAATACAACTCACAATGTAGCCGTTATGATGCTTAAATTAGGGAATATTTCTAACATGCAAAGTCTGTGCTGCCTTATGAAGCAATAAATATCAAAGATGTATGTATGTATAAAAAATGTATAAAAAGTCAAGAACAATAAGCAACATAGCCTTTTATCGTTATCAATAAAATAATACGTAATTTAATCTCATTTAGCCTGCATGTATGTCTTTACTTTCTTGAGTAACGCTTTCAACTTGAAGTAGACTAGATTGGTTTGATAAGGATACACTCGCCTATTCATGGCTATGCATAAGGAAGACAAAGAAGGATTGCAGCTTGCGATAGTGTACATAGTAACAACGATCACGTTCTAGAAAGTTAAAATCTTTGCAATGCAACATTTTACCTTTTCTTTTGTAAATCGTCACAAGTTAAATTCCCTCCCTCACTCCTGCCACCTCGTTTGAAGAAAAGTAAGAGCTATTTACACCAAAGAAACTAATTACGCGACAATGAGGATTTGACAATGAACTTCATAATCCCAAAATGTTGTTGAAAACTTAATATCTGGCAAACGATTTGAATCCAGAGAAACGGAAATAAAACTGACCTTCATGATCTGACCGCACACGGAGCTTTTAGAAATGCTGTTGCCGATGCCTACCTTAACGGTTGTGCGAAGCTTGTCTTATCCTTTTGGTTGTGTTAATACATCAGCCAGCTAACTTCACTAGCAAAATAATGAACAGATAAAGAATGCAGAAAATTGTAAAGAAGCGAAAATTATTCAAAACGTCAAAATTACAAACGAAAATCATGTATTGAAAAGCAAAACACTCACTAACAACTGTTTTAATTAACAATGATAGATTATTATCCCTGCTGAATATCTTTTTGGAATTAATTGAATATCTTATACTGTTCTCAAGATACCTCTGAGATTTCTCAACAGCTATGCATAAATTGTGATGTGGACTGTTGCACAAGGTCTGTATTTCATTTGCTGTTCCTTTATAAATTGTCTGTTAACTCTTTAGCTTCTGAAATAATCCCTCAGAGATATCTTGAGATATCGTGTTTAGTTTACAAGCTATGTGTTACATACACACATACACACACACATTACCATCGCATAGATTCCTTGCCTGCCTTTGGCAAGGAACCAATAATACTAATTTAAATTACCTGGTTAAGGAAAAGGATGTTGTGACTATAACATAATAGAAATATCATACGCTGAACGAATTCTTTGATGGCCTAGTGGATTACAGTTCTCACGCAGACGGTCCGGGTACAAATTCCCCTAGAACATTTGTAGTTTTTTCATTTTTGTGATTCACTTTTTGGTGAGGTTCAAAGGTCATATGAGGTCAGCAGAGGTCAAGTCGTGAAAACGTCGTCAAAATGATATAGTCAAGAAGTATAAATTTGAGGGATGAACCTCAGTGCAACAAATCACCCCCTTTCCGCAAGGAATCACTAAGCCCTTGGGCTTTCTCGTACGAACAATGCATACGCTTACACTACTGAACGTGTTAAGTTTCTATGTTCCACATGCGAAATATCATTTCTTTGAGCAGACGTTAGCAACAGCAAAATAGCTCTACTTTGAGGTACCTTCAGCCTGCTGTAATAAGTTGTTATCCGTATGGTACCCCATTTTTGATTCATATTACAAGCAAATCATTCCGGCTCTCCACTTTAAAGAGTATAATGATACACATTGAGTTATACAGTCCAGCTGAAAAAGTATGACTGTTCTGGGTCCTGAGATGTAATAGTGAAGTGTGGCAACTAGCAAAGCTTTGCACACTTAAAGCTTTAAAGCAAGCTATTCACAGAGACAAATTTGCTGATGTTAAAGTTTCAAATGATACAGGATTTATAACGCTTATAAATATTGTTTGATATTTTGAACTTTGAAAGGATATACTCTTATCTATTTTTATGTGAGGCTGAATGCAGGGTTGCCAGATTTTCTGTGGCGAAACCGGCCAAATTGCCGGCCAAATTACATGAAAAAACTTAATCAGAACAAGCTCCTACTTGAGGAAAATTGACCCTGTATTTATTTTGTACAGTATAACACGGTAATACGATATACATCATTACATACTCAATCTATTATTGCTACAAGTGGAGTGTAAATTGTAAACCCGTTACGTCCCACTCGGATGACTATTAAAATCGGGGAAAAAAGAAGGGTTTTTCTTAAAATTTCGTGAAAAAAAAGATGTTTTATTTTAATTTCCATTACGACCCAAAAAACGCCAGAAAACGCCAAAATGCCGTTTGGCGCGCAGTTTTAATTTTTACCGGCCAACAAAGGTAAAAAAACGCCAAATTTGCCTATTTTGTCGTTTAAAACGCCAATATGGCAACCGTGGCAGAATGGTTAAAAAGGGATAAAGGAGTTTCCTGTGGGTAGCATGTTGATGCAATATAAGACACTGCTCATTTACCACACCTGTGTTATTTGACGTTGGTGATTATACTTGGAATTTTACATTCTATTATATATTGATTTTATAATGTTAGCCAATACAGCTGGAGTAATTATCAGAAATAACAGCTAGTGACAAGAATCACCAAATTTAGACTTTAAACTTTGCAACGTTATATCTGCTTCCAGTTTTTTGAGATTAGCTGTTTGTAAAAGAAGGGTGTGCTCATAAGTCTTTATTGAAACTGGTCATAATTTGTTCCTTTTTATTGACTTAATCCACACTATAAGAGGTAAAGTAAACATGACCCCAAGTGCCCAAGAGAAGCTTTACATGCAAAAATAACCAACAAAGGTACTGTGTCAGCTGTTTAGTGCTCCGACACTGGTTTTGATACGTTTACAGCACGTGTAGACCAAAATTGCTACTTGTCAGAAGCATTCTCCATGGTGGAAGCTTCTTTTAGTTAGTACGTTTGGTTATCAAGATATATCTTTTTACACTAACGTTATCTTTTAGTATCTCCAGAGCAACACAGAGGCTACACAAGTTTTCCACAAATTTCACCATAATGCCTAATTTTTTTTTCTTTAACCAATCAAATGTAAACGTTTAAGCTTAAAAATATTCAAATATTGTTAACATTTCCTTTGAGTCCTGCTATGTACCGGCCTCTACCTGATTTCAAAATTGGCCTACTTATACAATTTTTACGCTTAACTAAACATTTTCCCACTGATAATTTTACTATTGTTGCACTACGTTGGTAAAGATGTTTGTGTAAATGTAGTGTGCATTTTGACCTCTAATCCAGGGGTGGTGAACCTTTTTCCTCTCACAGGCCGGTTTGATAGTCATAATCCACTCGTGGGCGGCAGGCAGCGAGGGCGCAACGAGCTTTCCCCACAGGACGTAGGCCAAGAGGCTCCAACGGGCTCTGCAGGGTGGGACCTGGGGGACCCATGTAAGAAATTAGGAGGAAGCCCCCGGAAGCTCTGGATTTGTACAAATTTGCAGGCCTCTATTTAGATGACATTGAATGTGGAAGTCTAACAGATGTATTACAATATCACCAGCTGTCTTTCTATTTATGTAGGAAGTAATAATAAATGGGTACAAAGGAAAAGTGTACCAGAAGCGAGCCAAAAAAACCAACCAACTTCATCCTTTCTTCACTTAATATTGCAAAAGTACCAACTCTTTAACGATGCATTCACTTTTCGGAGGGACAGTTCTAACCCCCTCCCCGCGAACCTACCGGGATAAGTTTCGTACTGTAATACCTAGTCCAATAGAGATTTTTCACCACGTCACTGTGTTGCGCGTTCTTTATTTGATGGTCAGGTGTCCATTGTACAACAATTGTAGCTAAGGTCCTGTCGTATCCGGGTATCAACAACACACATTCTGCGCATGAGCAGTGACGGCCAGTAAGCCAAATTGAACTGCGCTGTCGTTACGTAAAAAAACCTCTAAATGTGTGATAAAGCAAATTCTCTTCAATGCTTTCTAGCCTCCTGCGCAAAGCTTCAGTGTATTATCACAACTTTCACAAGTAGTACAAAGGTGCTGTAACTGGTTCATGGTTAGCGAAACAGTGGACATGTTGCATTGTGCATACTAGAATTCTAGTAATATACTGCATGGTAGTGTTTTACAACATTTTTATGTAAAACAGCCTGAAAGTGGTATAACCAGAATAAGTCGGTGGACACTGAGGGCTAAAAGATTATAAAGAATTTCTGTTCGAGTGATTCGGAATTTACCTTTATGAAATTGCCTCGCGGGTCGGATAAAAGGGTCTCGTGGGCCGTATACGGCCCGCGGACTGGAAGTTCCCCACCCTTGCTCTAATCCATCTCTGTTTACACTGGTTAGAGTAGTGTGTTCGTAATAACTATTTTTAGACGGAAGACTGTGGTGCCGAGTAAATAATGTAGGACGGACTCTGTAGAAGGAGTAAGGTTTTACATCTTAGACACGGCATAAAATGCAAACCTTGTCTTTGTTAATTTCACTAATGCCTGTCTCTACGTGCATACTTACGTCAGAATCATTACGATATTACCAATCAAACACTTAGATAGCTTTTATTGTAAATCAACTATCTGCTGGTTGTGACATGATGTGTTAACAGTTTACATTTGCCAAAACCGTTTTACTTTTGAAAGTGGAGTGCTCTCGTATAAAACAGGACACTGTGACTGAAGACAAAGATGCAGTGAGGTTTTCTCTGAAGTCAGATTGACGTTGATATTACCGTTCAAAAAGTTCACAAACTTGCTAAAATATTTTTATTTTTTTGCAATTGATAGCTACACTGGGTGAAAAAGTTTAATGTTGCCCACAGGTTTTCAAAATATGCTGATTTAAGTACCGAAGTTAGAGATAGTGCATATTAAAGGAAATGTGTGGCTTAGCGGGAAAAAAGTTGAAATCAGTAGAACTAATATGTTATGTGTACAAAATGGCAGACAATTCAGCCTAGGTAGTTGGATAGCTTTATTTTCACTTAATAAAGGTTTCTGCAGAGAGAAATTCACTACCTTCCAGCACAAAACTGGACTACATGGTCAAGTAGTTAACCGTTAGAGCATCCGACTTGCAGCCGGAAGGTCTGGGGTTCGACTCTTGGCCGGGTCATACCAAACACTTTAAAAATGGAACCTACTGATATTGTGCTTGGTGTTCAGCATAAGCAATGGAGTAGGGAAAACAAGCCAGTGAGCCACAACTGGAAAAAAGGCCGTGGCCGGCCCGACTTTAACCATTTGGTTAGAAACTGAGCGGTAAAACCTCATCTAACTCCAACTCCAGCACAAAAAGTTTTTTCATACAAACTTTCCAATTTGCAAACTGGTAAATAATGCAAAATTTATAACACTTGTAATATGAAACATTTTGGAGAAAGCAAAGCTATTTCCAGAATTTTCAGGTGAGACTTTATATTTCTCAGGTACACTGGTTTGGTGCTTTTTTGCTATAATTGCTAAAAAATTGATATAATGTAGAGTAGACATCAGACAATTAGAAAGGTATGTGCTCCATTGTTGTTTTCATGTGCAAGGGGGTGGCCATAACCACTTCAAAATGACCATATTGAGGGAAAATGAAGAAATTCCCGAGTTTCGGTTTCTGTAATTTTCAAAAATTTCAATATTTTTGTTTCTCTCTGCCAGTGTAATTTTTTCTGCGTACTACTGAGGCACTTGAGTACAAATTTTGTAAAGATGGAAGATCTTGTGTGCCTCTAAAACAGATCATCATTGCTCAAACTTGTCTTGTAGTGCCAAGACATATTTTTTACGAAAAACAAAACTATCGATATTTTAGCTGTTTAGGGCCTACACAAGTGGAAAATTTGCAGATGTTAAAGTTTTTAGAATTAATGTGTGTCTTAACAATCTACTTTTGTTTTGAGAGCAGAGAGATCAGTAGCTCTACTTATTCAATTGAAGGAAATATTGGACTTAAAAAGTATCCCAGAGGCCAAAATTTCCCAACGAAAAACAAAGAAATTGCAAATCTAAATTTGCCCCACGTATTACCTGGTTATAGGACTACCATTAACAAAATTTACGGTCATTGGAATGTACACTTTAAGAGAATCTGGTACTCAAATTTGTCCCCAGGCGCTAAAATTGCCAAAATTGCCGTTTGTGGAGAAAAGGGCCATATTCGACAACTCAATCAAAAAAAAAAAAAAAACGGATCAATATTTTGGGGAAAAATTTTCGTATATTGTGGAAAACTGTTAATTTTACCACTTTTACTCCTAAAAAAGTGTAAGACCCCAAATGCTGGCGCAAAAGAGCCTTTGTTGAGCTAAATCAGCCAAAATGATCAAAATTGCCGCCATTTTGAAAAGGCTGGCTACCCGCCTTGCAAATGAAAAAAAAAAATGGAGCACATGCTTTTCTGATTGTCTGATGTTTACTTATCATCTTTTCAAATTTTTACCAAATATAACAAAAAAAAAAAAAAAAAATGCAATCCACCAAAAGGCTACATTTCAGCCTGGACTATTATGGATAGAAAGATAAAGCAGTAAACACAGTGTGCACCTTTGAGGGCTAAATGATAGAGTACCGTATCTGAAGTTCGTAGAATTTTGTTACATATAGTCAACAAACATGTCGCTGCTTACAGATTTCATGCATTACATGATCGTGTATTACAATGTTACGTAAGGATTCTTTTACATATATTTTCTTTTGAAACAATTCCGTTTCTCGTTAAAACCTGAAGATACGGTTGTTTCATACTGAAACTTATCACTTTCTGCAATAACTGTAACCCTTTTACATTTTTAAGAGATAAGGTA
This sequence comes from Holothuria leucospilota, assembly GCA_029531755.1. Taxonomy (NCBI): domain Eukaryota; kingdom Metazoa; phylum Echinodermata; class Holothuroidea; order Aspidochirotida; family Holothuriidae; genus Holothuria; species Holothuria leucospilota. Next base: position 55,312,679 of record CM055968.1, read on the forward strand.
AGAGTTTAGGAAAAGAAGTATGAGTAATTTAAGAAAATGATCAAAAGGACGTTACCTCGGGCATTTAGACGGGCAGAAGAAATACTGACACAATCAACCTTGGATAGATTTTTCCCAGAGAATTTCCGAAAACAACTTCCTGACTGAAATTCACAGCTGCTGTCTGAATGAGTAAATTCGCACACTGAATAGTGATTGTGATACCAGCTTTAAGGGGACGGACAGAATACGTGAAGTTGTATGATACACTAGAAATGCACTCTATCACAGTTACTGAGTGCGCAAGAACTACGCTGACGGTGTCATACACAACTTACGTGAGGTCGTGGTTTGGGTTTTGTTAGTCGCTGATAATTCATGGAATGACATGCTACAGCCACACAGGAACAATTTGTTTGTCGTTACTAACAGGTCTGAGATGAAGTAAATATTATTCTGGCTGTAGTGTACACCCAGCTGTACAGCACTTTTCCTGCAAAGATTGTAGAAAGGTGAATATATATATATATATATATATATATATATATATATATATATATATATATATATATATATATATATATATATATATATATATATATATATGTATATGTATATATATATATATATATATATATATATATATCATGTAGAAAACTATAGACGGGGTGTTCCCCCGATACAAACAGTGCTCAATACTATAACAGGAGAGCAAAATACAATACGAATCAGTACAATTGGATATCAAGCCACTACCAGTGGTTTCGTGCTCACGCACTCTTCAGATTGCTGTGAATGAATGAACCTTTCTACAGAGAGCTTACGTTGTTATGCATAGATTAGCTCTGAACGGGAGTTGAGCAAGTTGCACTTGCTTCTCATGGATAGGATACAAAGCTTATCCTGAATGCACAGTGAGCATTGATTGCGTGAAGCTTGGCGTGTGGGGCATACCGATAAGATAGACCACTTTATGTCGTACGTTGAGTTTGACCGTGTAAGATTCCAAATGTGTTTTGACAACTCGGTTTCATTCTTATATTTTTCGTGGCAGAAAGACTTAAGGTTGTTATTGTACCTTAATTTGAACAAACCCCCCGTCATGCCTATGTAGGTCATGGTGCTGCCCTTAGAAGTTATGTCAGCCCGGTAAACTACGGATTTTTCATACAGTCTCCGTTGACTGGGCAATTGCTTTTTTGTGTACAATTGCAAGTTCGTTCAAGTTACGGTACAATAATCACCTTAAATCTTTCCGCCACAAACTTCTGCTTCTCTCATTAAGGACCTTTTACCCCCAGATTTCGACACTTCTGAAGTTTTCAAAACCTTGGACTATTCTTACAAACGTCATATCCGCAAATGGTTCACCCGAAAGCTACGCAACTAAACACACTAGCCAGTGAAGACCCCCTTCTTAAACGCCTTGTAGAACAACAGCATCCAGCCATTTCTGATAAATTCCCGACTCCGCTCCGACGTACCGGTACTCGTCCTACAAATGACAAGATTGTTAATCTTTCTGACTACAAACTGTCGAAAGAGGAAAGTTCCGTGCTAGAAAGGGGTCTATCATTCTGCCCTTCTAGCAAATTATCTTCGATAGACCTTTGTGTCGACCTTGACAAGTTCACTAAGCGAGTCAGACTTCGCGAATATTTCGAGGAATCTAAAGGCCACGACACTACTCTTAACAACTCAAGCATAAGAGGCAAACCCAAGAGTAACTCCAACTGGACCCCTCCCTCCGGACGCAACGCCTACATTGATAACTTTGCCAAAACTGCCAAGAAACACCTTCACGATTTTTTACGAAGCCATGCTACCACCCGCATTTACACCAATCTTTCCAAAGGGGAATTGGCTGCTATTAAACAACTACGCATAAACAAATCTATTGTCATCCGCCCAGCAGACAAAGGAGGTGCCGTCACTATCCTTAATATCAAGGACTATATTGACGAAGCTGAAAACCAGTTATTGGACACTAAGTTTTATGTTAAAGACAGATTTGCATCACCCCAAGTATGACTTTTAGTTGGGGGTTACCAAAAGTCTCAATTGGTGACTACTCTGTGATTGACATCAGATTTTAAAAAATTCAAAAGATCAGCTCATATTACACAGCATGCACAGAGAATGTTTTAATTACCCATGGTATCTTTTATGCTCACCAGGATGTGTCCTTGAGCAGTAAACTGTTTGTGTCTGCCCAAGGAGAAGCAGTAAAGACAATTATGGGGGAGGGGGGGGGCTTACCACCAAGTAAAAGTCATATTTGGGATGATGCAAATCCCTCTTAAGATTAATTTTGACCCGGTCACCACTTTTAATTCTATTTCTAAGGAGCTTTTGGATGAACTTTCATCACACATATCCGGCACGGTTTGAGAACTCATCCCCTCCTAACCCAAATTAGGGTATTTTTACACCCTTCCCAAAGCTTATAAACTTCCTAAGGTGCTTCATAGCCATTTGTCTAGTAAGGCTAATTCTAGTGACCGTATCCCCGATTTCAACACCTTGTCACTCCCCAAAATTTGCCAACTAGCTAAGACTCATTCCATAAGTGTACCAGGTAGACCCATTATTCATTACAGGTTGATCACAGACTAAAATTGCTGTTTTAACTTTGACCACAAGCTGTTTTTTATCTTACCACAAGATCACTTATCTGTACTGAAGCACGCGAAGGCACTTGTATAGTATGTACATACCACATATGCAATACAAAACACTGTGTGTACTTGGGATGTTGAACTTCCCGCCAGCTAATGAGTTCGCGTGATTGGCTGACGTTGCGATGACGGATCTAGCTCATATGTCAGCTCACATACAGTGTTTATCGCTCGTTCGCATTGGCCGAAGAGAGATCGACGTCACGGTGGTCACTTCACGTTGGTTACGGAACAGACTCCTCTTGTTGTTCTGTGAGTTTCAAAGGATGGATTGAGTTGCCATATGTACAGGTTTATTATTTTCTATCACGCAAGCAGAAGACATCAGAGGTACTAGGACAAACAAAGCACGTTTTGTGATTCGATGCGTGTTGTTTTATTTACGCCTACTTACTTCATACTAAGGCCACTTGATTAATGCAAGTATGTAGCTATAGTACACCGTAAACTTGCATGGGTTTTAAATGTTTTTTCTTTGATGGTAGGTGCACTCCGGCGCAGGAGTATCCGTGATCACGACGGCGGAGCTCCTCAGCGGGACCTGTTCTATTCAGCCAGTCTAGAACGGGACCACGGTCGGGTGGTGTCAGTTAAGTCAAAGTTTGTCTCTTGGGGACGTTGTTACTCCTTCAGGGAGCAGAACTCCTTCGGGAGTATTGTTTGGTTTTCGCCCCTGGCTCTTCGCCAGCGAGTTGAGGGGACTTTTGGGAAAAAAGTGCACTCCTGGAAGTTTATTTCTGTTGAAATTAATTAACAATAGCCTTGGGGCTTACATATAATATCAGGTATTAATTTGGACCCTCCCTCATGATGCTCCCAATCATATCTAAGCAAACGACGGGAGGCCGACCGATGTCTGTGTCCTTGTTGGTGTACTAAACCAGTGGTTCCCGGGGAAGGGGTATCATAGGTCAGTGTTGTAATGACTCGAGTCACTGACTCGACTCGAGTCGGACTCGAGTCACGATTTTTGATGACTCGACTCGACTCGAGTCAGACGTTTGAGGAAGTGCAAAGTACTCGACTCGACTCGAGTCAGTATGTGGAAGAGACTCGACTCGACTCGAGCCACTATGCTGGATTACTCGACTCGACTCGACTCGAGTCTTTTCTCACAATGACTCGAGTCAAACATATTGGCAGCCAAAAATTAAAAATATCTGACTTTCGCACTAGCCGAAAATATACACAATACAGTTGTATACAGCGGTTTCACCCTTCGGTAACAGTAACGTGTTTACATGTATAGTTGTTTCATGAATACTTTTATTGAAACCTGGTGGTGTGGCATCAGCATGAGCTTCCGATAGATTCCTGGATGCAAAAATAGAAACGACCTGTGATCCTTGAAAAGGGAAAGAAAAAACTTGATGTCTAATTTAAGTGAATTTGAGAGTAAAAGTAAAAGAGTAAACAAATCTGTTAATGGTAGAATTCATCATAACTTGACACTCGTTGATATATAGACATGGGCGTCCGGAAGGACGCCCATGGAAGGACGCCCACTTGAAAATCAAAACCTTAAAAAACTTGAAGAAAAAATAACTTCATTTTTTTTATGATATTGCTAGAATATTTCCAGAACATGAGCTTTCAAAATAGAAAATGATTAGATGCAACTCACAAGGCCTGGTAAATGCCACGTTCAGCGATCTGGGAGGCATTTCGGCCCAAATTTTCTTGGCGCGCCAAACTATGGTGGTGTTGCGCTTAGATACTTTGCCTACAGGTTTCGCCCCCACCTGGCAAATGCCTGGCTATACCCCTGTAAAAGGCACCGACATTTAGCATTTAAGCTCTTTTCTAGCTACACCACTGATCTCATAACCATTATCAAAGTAATGATAAAGGAATTATTCTGATCTCAACAATTTTCAAAAAACGCTGCATCTTTAACCTCTGCCAGTCTGTAGGGGCCTTTGACTAATCTAGTTTGTCGCATGATGTGAAAGAATGGTGTACTATTTTGCCGTTTTACACTTTTTTTAAAAAACAATTTTACCGTGCGTTTCACGTGCACTTATTGCAGATGGTAAATGGCAATGCATTTATCACGGAAACGCGTTCTGAAATGCGCTTGTTAGTCCTCCCCCTTTACTCTACATATCAGGGAGTTGATATATCCTGTACCTGTTGTCTCCCTTTCGCTCATTCCCCTTTGCTGGAATCTAATACTGGTTCACATTTAGTAAAATAAGGTCGCTGTAAAAAGTGCTTGGCTTCATACTCTGTAGTGTTATTTGGATGCCAGGTAATAAGCATCATGTTGGTGTCCCCTCTCTTTGTGTAATTACTGTAATCCAAAGCTTCCAGGAGGCCCTATAGCGGTTTCTGTCACCTTTGGATACCTATTTATGATAATGTACAATGAAGCAACGGAAAAATCAAGAATGTTTCTGTGGACTCCACTCAGCCTATTTTTGCGTGAAAATTGCCCCGGATCGAAGGTAGTAAAGTAGCCGCAGGGGGTGAGAGCTTGGCGAGATTTGTTGACAACATACCCTTCTGTTAGACAATGATACCCTCCTATTTCACCTGACCAAAACTTAGAATTCACTGATTATGGACATTTTTCATACTTACCACCAGTTCCAAAAATTCCCCCACTTAGCACCGTTTTGCCATCTAAGCCAACTGTAATTGACAAAAATTTCTCAAAAGGGGCTAGAACCCCCTCCCTTTAACCCCCCAGAACGGCGTATAAAATCGCATTAACATATAAAACGGCACAATTTACGTTTACTTGGGGGACTGAGGTTGCATTACAACATCATCTGTGGTGCCCTCAAATCCGATAACTCCTGGCGGCGCCACTTGACCGAAAAAAGAGGTAGCCCGGGCCCCTGGCTCTTGGGGGCGCGCTTCGAATCACTTGCCCCCCTCTACAAACAACCCTTGTCACACCACTGCACATAGCTACAACTTTCCATTCATTCCTGGTCATAAACAGGGCGACTGCTACCGTTGCTGGGATGGAGAGATGCTGCCCCCCCCCTCCAAAAATCTAGTTTTGCCAGGAACGTTATTGCAGAGCCTTCGGCAAGTTCACTGGTAAATACCTTCGCGCTTTCCTAGTCAAATGAGTTCAACTTCCGCGGCACAGTAAAACTACCTCTTACGCCTATCTTTTATAAGGCTGATAATATGTTACAATGTGTTTTCGAATTGTACATGAACAATTGCATAGGAAAGTTTACAGCACTGTGTCAATGCGACACCTCATTTGTACACCAAGTGTACATTTCAGGTGTCGTATTGAGTTAGTGTACAAGTTTGCCAAAAGCTTGACTGTTAATATTGTTAATGCAGAGGTTTTGTCAAATTCATCAAACTGACGAATTTTAAAAGATTCCACAGTTGAAAGCCCAGTGTGAAAGGTCGTCTCGGTGAAACACCGTGCGAAATGCAGATGAAAAGTTAAAGTCATGCTTTGTTTACGGTCACACATACACACACGCATACACACGCACGTTTTGGTTTATTAAAGGTGAAACTCCGGCACCTACGTCTCTGTAACAACCGCCATGACTTTAACACATGCCGTATTGAACCTGTTAAAAATGTTAGATTTCCAATCCCACAAAATTGGATTTTCGTGGGGTAGGATCATATGTCACTTCTAACGCCGAAGGCTATCTCCATCGCCGAGCCAATTAATTATCTCTTTCCAACAAGCTGTATCACATGTCATGATCTGGACAATGACAGCATCCAGCCTCGAGGCAATATGGTGTAATAGAGAAGGGGAAAGAGGCTTTTAGTGGTTTTAACGAGACCAATACCTCATGGAGACAGTCAACTCGTTTAAAGAGAATCCTATTCGGCGGAATTACCCAGACGAAATTTTGCGGTATCTAATATCATTTCCGAAATTAATGTCTAGGAACGCGCATCTTATCTGTCAGCAAAACATAAGGAATCCACACCACCCTTGTTTTCAAGTTTACTCACCCCACATCAAAACTAAGGACTTAAAAAATTGCCTTCAAAAACAATGGCATTTAATTACCGAACACACGACACTTAAAACTTTGCGGTTTCCGAAACACCTGCTTAGGCTAGTATACTATTGACTACAAACGGGCTTCTAATCTAAGCGACTCACTTATCCGGGCTTACTTTGTTCCAGGAACAGATGTCAACTATGATTTTAATAACTTCGATCTCCCCTTAGTTAAAATCATGAGTGATTTAATATCCGAATAACCCGACATATTTGTGACATTTGACAAGTATTGCCAATTTTATTTATTGCTACTGATGAGAGCCCAAAATTATCTTTGTGGTCGAAACCCGTCTAGCAAAAGCTCACCATGCTATAACATGCTATATGCAAGGTCACAATATTTAATTAACCCCTTAACAAGCCCCCTTTGGATTTTCTTGATAACTCAGGACCGGATCCAGGAATATGAAAAAGGGCGCGTAACCCTCTGCATTGGTGATCATACCGTTTTCATGGGCTTGGGGATGTAAAATTCTGGTTACAAAATTCATTGCTTTGCCGAAAATAGGGGTATACTTTCTCATATGTCTACATTCGGCCCTGTAACTATCACAATACTTTTTCATCTCAAAATTGCCAGGACTATACCGTTTTTTATTTCATATCCCAGACAACGGCTCAAGGGCTAAATTTCTTATCCTTACCACCCCTCACCAAGCATATTAGTTATGCGTGAACACGTCACTGAGTTTTTGAAGAGTCGGCAACACCCCTTTAAATATTGGGGAGCCCAGCATTTAGTATACACAGTACTTCCGCAAGGGGTCGGCATGCGCAGCTGTGCAAGCCGTAAACATGTGTAGGGGCACGTTGGTTGCGAGAGATTTTAAGATAATTCAAAAGCGCCCTCAATTTTTGTTGAATTTTGACATCTTTTGTTTGAGTCGCCATCTTACTTTCGTGAACGCAAGTGACAATACAAGAAGGCCGATTCAGGGCAAAAAATAGACAAATTTTCGTTGTCATTCGTTGTTATTCGTCGCAACAGAAAGCTGGTAGCAGAGCTAGGTTTAATATGGCGGAACCAGAGGTAGAGGAAACAAATTCGGCCACCGAAAAGTCCTTCAAACGGTGGAAAGTCGAGAAAGCCAAGGCAAAGTCGGCATTCACAAGGGCCCGGCACCAACTGCTAGAATTGGTAAACAGTAAAGACGTTGTAGAAAAAGCCATACTGCAGAGTGCGTGGAGTAAGCTGGATGAAGTACAGTGTACTGTACAAGATATTTTAACGAAGCTATTAGAACATTCAGTGAATGTTGATGCTGATGATAAGGAAATTAATAAAATCGAAATAGAAATAGATAAACTAGATGCAGAATTTTCTGATGCATATAACGAGTTGCATCGTCGAATGAAATGTCTGAACTTTGGAACAGACAAAGAACAAGATACAGTACAATTAAGAGCTGGGCCTATGAACGTTCGTACCGAGCCTACACAAGACAGTAGGCCTAATACAGACACTGAATTCGTAGGTGTAGACGTGACACAACATAGTGCACAAGAGGTCCAAGTTAACACAGAAGCAGATAGTCAGGAACATTCAACGTTACCCAGTGGGGCAAATGCAGGCGAAGGGCAGTCAGAGCCAGTAGCACAGGCTATAAGTACGACAAGAAACCCAACTGAAACAGGCATCGGCCAGGATATGTGGAAGCAGCTTAAGCGGGTCTCGATTCCAGTGTTTTCAGGAGACGTCAAAGTTTATGAGAACTGGAAGGCAGCATTCCTGGCGTGTATAGACGTGGCGCCGGCGACCCCAGAGTACAAACTTCTACAGTTGAGGCAATATTTGTCTGGTGAAGCACTTAAGGTAATTGAAAACTTAGGACATTCAGCTACGGCCTATCAGGCAGCCAAGGATAGGCTTGATAGGAAATATGGGGGTAAAAGAAGGCAAATTGCCTTGCGATTTGAAGAACTACATGAGTTCAAACCCATAAGGGCAGGTAATGCTAAAGATGTAGAACATTTTGCAGACTTACTTGACATAACTATCATTAACCTAAAAGATTATGGCTTATACAATGAGCTTGATAGTAAGTTGTTATATTTAGTTCTATGTAAGAAAATGACAGAAAGTATGGTCACTCAATATCAGCGATGGGTGAGGGAGAATGGCAAGGAAGAATCAATTGAGGTGCTTAGAGAGTGGGTTATCAAAGAGGCTGAGTATAGAACGGTAGCACATGAAGCCATTCGTGGTGTGAGTGATCTGGTTCTTAGTAGTGGGTCTGATAATAAGCCAGGGCGGAGAGCAAGGGCATTTGTGACTACAGATTCGAAGTACCAAAAGAGTGCATGTAAGCAGTGTGGTGGAGACCACGGGGTTTGGGCTTGTTCAGAGTTTAAGGGACTCACAGTAACTCAACGGTGGGCAAAGGCAAAACAATGCGGGCTTTGTTTTAGGTGTCTGGGCGACAATCACCGAGGTGTAAGTTGCAAACGTACCCGAGAGTGTGGTATCGATGGTTGCAAAAATAGCCATCATAGGTTACTTCATGAAGTTAAAGCTCCTGATAGGAATGAAAGTAGAGTGTCTTATCATTCCGAAGATACTCCAGGTGGGGCTGGACCCCCTACGGAGGGGGAGCTTAAAGGGGATCAGGATCAGTCACAGAATGCAACCTTGGTTACAGGGTCGGGTCAGAAAAACAAGCATGTGGCTTTGCGTACCGTTCCCGTTATTGTTAAAAATGGTAAGCGCAGGTTGAAGGTCAATGCACTTCTTGATGATGCCAGTGCGTCAACATTCCTTAACGCAGATGTTGCAGCTGAATTGGGGCTGCAAGGAAAGTGTGAAAAAACAGAAGTTAATGTCATTAATGGTCAAGTTGAAGTTTTTGAAACTATGCCCGTGGAATTCGGGCTTGAAAGCCTAGATAGGCAAGTAGATATCATGATGGCAGCTATGACAATTAAACAGGTAACTGGTGACCTCCAGGTAGTAGATTGGAATGTGTTTGCTAAGAAATGGCCCCATCTTGAAGATATCCAGTTCCCTAAGTTTGGGAAAAGAACAAAGATAGATTTACTTATTGGGATTGATCAGGTAGATTTACACTTTTCCTTACGGGATATTTGTGGCACACCAGGGGACCCAATTGCCAGGAGAACCCCCTTGGGGTGGACCTGCATTGGAGGTCCTCTAGACTTAGAAGGTACGAGCAGTCATGCAAACTTTGCAAGGGTATATTTTTCTCACCAGAAAGATGTAATGGAGGAATTGAATCAGTCACTTCGTCAGTTTTGGGAAGTGGAGAATTTAGGGGCAGTTCCACCGAAACAGCTGGAACTAAAGCCAGATGAGGTTAGTGCTATGAGTAAGGTCAAAGGTTCCTTGGATTATCGTATGGGACGATATCAGGTCAGAGTTCCATGGAAAGGGGACTCAGGGCCTTTGTTACCAGATAATAGAGACATGGCAATTAGTCGTCTGCAAAGTACTGAAAACGTCTCAAGGCTAATCCCAGTCTTGGAAAAGATTATTCAGATACAATTGAGCGGTATCTAAGTAAAGGGTACATTCGTAAAGTAGAAAAAAGTGACATAGGAGAGGGGCCAAAGTGGTTTTTGCCACATTTCCCAGTAGTCCGGCCAGATAAGGCGACAACCAAAACTCGTATAGTATTCGACGCCTCTGCCAAATACCAGGGTATTTCTCTCAACGATGAGATAAACCAAGGTCCAAAAATGCAGAGGGACCTATTCGATATTCTGCTTCGCTTCCGTAAGAATCCAGTGGCGGTTGTATGCGACATCGAAGAAATGTATTTGCAAATTCAGCTTGCGCCACCAGACAGGGCATATCATCGTTTTTTGTGGAGAAATTTAGATCAAACTCAGCCACCCCAAGAGTACGAATTTAACAGAGTCGTTTTTGGGGTTAACGCATCCCCATTTCTAGCGCAGTTCGTTGCACAGCAGAATGCGGAGTCGCATAAGTCCGATTTCCCGTTGGCCGCGGAAACCGTTTATAAGTCCACGTATATGGACGATAGTATGACATCAGTGCCTAACAAAGAAATTGGTGGCGAGTTATATCGACAGTTGTTGGCACTGTGGGGATTAGCCGGTATGCACGCTAGAAAGTGGTTATCGAATTCGCCAGAAGTGATGAGACAAATACCGGTAGGGGATCGTATTTCAGAACTGAGACTAGAGGAAGGCGAATTGCCATCTATCAAAACCTTAGGAGTTTTGTGGAAAGCGACAGAAGATATCTTTACCTTCCAACCGAACCCCCCACCCGCGGACTACTTGCTCACAAAAAGGAACATTCTCCGTAAACTCGCTACTGTTTTTGACCCCCTGGGTTTTCTTTCCCCCTTCATTATACGGGGAAAAGTGTTGCTTCAAGAGTTGTGGGCAGCGGGGGTGGACTGGGATGACCCAGTGGAGGGTAGCATTGCAAAGAAAGTCTCACAGTGGTTCAAAGAATTACCCCATTTAGCCGATTTAAGACTACCAAGATGTTTGAGATTGGATGAGAACCATGCGATAAGTTCAATGACAACACATACCTTTGTAGATGCATCGCAAGACGCATATGGGGCGGTAGTATATATTCTTACGTCGTACAGTAGTGGGCAGGTAGTCGTCCGCTTAGCAGCCTCTAAGGGCAAGGTCGCTCCCTTATCAGCGATAAGTATCCCTCGCCTAGAATTAATGGCGGCAGTATTGGGTGTGAGACTAGCCAAATCTGTGTGCCAAGCATTGGAGCTAGATATGAGGCACATGACATTCTGGTCAGATAGTGTGAATGTGCTTTGGTGGGTACGAGGTCATAGTCGTAAGTTTAAGCCTTTCGTAGCCCATCGCGTAGGTGAAATCCAAGAGTCTTCAAGTCCACAGCAGTGGAGATACGTACCTACGGCATCGAATACAGCAGACCTCGTGACAAGAGGGGTGTCTGCCAGAGAGTTAACAAGCAAGGAATTTTGGTGGTCAGGACCATCATACCTGAAACAAGAAGAAACAAACTGGCCAAAAAACAAAGTCGAAAAAGGCTCTCAAGAAGAGAACAAGAAGAATGGCAGTATATCTGTTACCATGGTAACAGTGAGCTTGGCAGCGCCTGAGAAATCTGACGAAATTACCATTTGGCGATTGGATCCACTTCGATATTCCAGTTGGTCAAATTTAACCAGAATTCATGCTTAGGTTCTAAGGTTCCTGAACAATTGCAGGCTCGCAATAGCAGAAAGAAAGAAGGGCGAGCTAACACCAGAGGAGCTACAAGAGTCAGAGAATTGTATCATTAGGCATACACAACGAAGAGTGTTTTCAGAGGAGTATCAGGCTTTAGAGCAAAGAAAACCATTGCCGCGTGCCAGTAAACTTCTTAGTTTAAATCCCAAGATGGATGATGAAGGCTTAATTCGCTGCGACGGGCGCCTAAAGAATGCCATGTACTTATCTTTCGATAGTAGATATCCGGTCATCCTACCAAGAAAGAGTTGGGTGACTAAGTTGATAATAAAGCATTTTCATGACAAAAGAGATCACATTGGCGGGACAAATCAAACATTAGCGGATCTGTCTAGTCGTTACTGGGTCATAGCAGGCAGGGAGGCAATTAGAGATTGGGAAAGGGCGTGTTTTGGGTGTCGTAGGCGGAAGACAAAGGCAGCTTCGCAGATTATGGCGCCCCTCCCAAGTATCAGAGTTAAAATGCCCTTAAGAGCGTTTGCACGAACAGCCGTCGATTTCGCAGGTCCGTTTCTCTCAAAGCAGGGTCGGGGAAGGATCCAGCAAAAACGGTATCTATGTCTTTTCACATGTTTAGCCTCGCGTGCGGTGCATTTGGAATTAGCCTGGGGACTCGACACTGACTCGTTCTTGAATGCCTTTAATAGGATGGTAAATCGCAGAGGTCTGCCAGTCGAGATGATTTCGGATAACGGAAATAACTTTGTGAGGGCAAATAAGGAACTAAAAGAGCTCATTAATCAAATGGACAAAGATAAGATTGTGAGATCTTCTTCCACCAGAGGTGTGACGTGGCATTTTAATCCCCCGCTAGGGCCCCACTTCGGAGGGGTCCATGAAACACTGATCAAGGCTGCTAAAAAGGCAATCTCAGCTGTCGTTCACAAAGCAGACATTACAGACGAAGAGTTATTGACAGTGTTCACAGGTGTAGAGGCTTTATTGAACTCCAGACCCCTCACTTACCAAACAGCAGATGTGCATGACAAAATCCCACTTACCCCAAATCATTTCCTGCACGGACAAGCTGGTGGTCAGTTTGCTGTAGAGGCCGTCGACGGTATTAGTTTCAACCCAAAGCGACGATGGAGGCGCGTACAGGAGTTGATACGCCACGTGTGGCACAGATGGTTAAAAGAATGGCTTCCATTGCTTAATCAAAGACGGAAGTGGCAATTGCCCCAGAAGAACCTTCAAGTAGGCGATGTTGTGGTTGTTGTCGATGCTGGCAGTGCTAGAGGGAATTGGCCCTTGGGACGGGTGGTCGAAGTGTTCCCGGGAGGAGATGGGAATGTCAGGGTTGTTAAGCTTCAAGTTGGGAAGAACATTCTTACAAGGCCTATTACAAAATTGTGCCCCCTTGTAGAGTGTGAAAATTAAGGGAGAGTATATCAATGACAAAGAGTTACTAAGTTTCGTTGTGTGAGTGATTCAGAAAACAAAAAAGAAAAAGAAAAAGTCTCAGACTAAGTATTAGATTTTCAGGGTAAATGAAAATTCAAGGTTTTCTGTTAAGTTTACTTTAAGAACTTACTGCTTTAACTGTAAGACGTTATTATTTTTACTTTTCCATAGCCAAAGTAGGCGGTCTTTCATATATTTGATCATTTTTGGAGGGGTGTTTCAAAGGACTAGTGTTCGATAACATTAAGTTATCGAGAAGGGGGAGGATGGTTGCGAGAGATTTTAAGATAATTCAAAAGCGCCCTCAATTTTTGTTGAATTTTGACATCTTTTGTTTGAGTCGCCATCTTACTTTCGTGAACGCAAGTGACAATACAAGAAGGCCGATTCAGGGCAAAAAATAGACAAATTTTCGTTGTCATTCGTTGTTATTCGTCGCAACACACGTTGCAAATTCATCGGTGTATTCTTGCTGCAGTATGAAAGGACGGTTTTTGAATTTTCAACGGGAGTTCATCTTTAAGTCCAACGGTGAATCCAACAGTGGTTCACCACTGGAAGCCATGTAAAAAGGGTATAAGTCACGTAGTCTTTAACGCAAGAAGACGAAGCCCCCCCCCCCCCTTACCCTATTTTTCCGTCCCCAAGAAAATTTCAAGTTGTCATATCCTTAATAAACTTTTATACATTTCACCCCCTGAAATTTCTTCTCCCCTCATGAGCCATTTTGCGCCCACCTTGCCTGGCTAAGGGCCTGTTCAACTTCCGCGGCACAGTTCAAACAGGAAGCAACTCCCTGGTTCAAACTCCCCATTACGCCTAGATATAATAAGGCTAATAATAAGTCACGATGTGTTGTTGAATTACACATGAACAATTGCATAGAGAAGCTTACAGCACTGTGTCAATGCGACACCTCATTTGTACACCAAGTGTACATTTGAGGTGTCGTATTGAGTTAGTGTACAAGTTTGCCAAAAACTTGACTGTTAATACTGTTAATGGAAAGGTTTTGTCAAATTCATCAAACTGACGAATGATAGAAGTTCCCCATCTCTCCACCACATAAGTTACAGCTTCCCATCAGACACGAACATATACAAGGCATGCAATCGCGAAACGTTTTGAAAATTGGGGGATGCTGTCCCCCTCCAAAGAACAGTTTCCCGGGCAAAATATTGCAAAGTCTTTGGCAAATTTTCACTTTGCTAAACCTTCGCGATTACCTACGCAAACATATTCAACTAAGTCGCCTAGCCCTGGAGACAAAGGGACGAAGTCCCGATCCCCTCCCCTTAAATAGTTTCCGTCTCCAAAAGAATTTCTAGTTGCCATTATCTTAATGTGACATTTCAGCCCCTGAAATTTCTTCTCTCCCCCCATGAGCCATTTTGCCCTTATTTAGCACCTTACCTGGCTACGGGCCTGTTCAACTTCCGCGGCACTGTTCAAACTACCCCTTATACCTATATATAATAAAGCTAGTAATATTTTACAATGTGTTGTCGAATTTTACATGAACAATATTGCATAGGAAAGCTTACAGCACTGTGTCAATGCGACACCTCATTTGTACACCAAGGGTACATTCAGGTGTCGTGTTGAGTTAGTGTACAAGTTTGCCAAAAACTTGAGTGTTAATATTGTGGTAAATACAGAGATTTTGCCAAATTTATCAAACTAATAAATTTTAAAAGTTCCACATCCCTCCACCAAATACGTTACAGCTCCTCATCCGACATGAACATATACAAGGCAATCGCAAAACGTTGTGGGAACTGGGGGATGTTGTCCCCCTCCCAAGACCAGTTTCTCGGGCAAAATATTGCAAAGTCTTTGGCAATTTTCGCCGGTAAAACCTTCGCGCTTACCTACGCAAACATGTTCAACTAAGTCGCGTAGCCTTGGAGACAAGGGGACGAAATTCCCATCCCCTTCCCCTAAATCTTTTCCGTCCCCAAGAAAATTTCAAGTTGCTATTGACTTAATACATTTTTAGACATTTCACCCCTCTGAAATTTCTTCTCTCCCCCATAAGCCATTTTGCCCCATTCAGCACCTTGCCTGGGTAAGGGCCTGTTCAACTTCCGCGACACAGTAAAAACTGCCCCCTACACCGATATATTATAAGGCTAACGATACGTTACAATGTTTTCGAATTGTACTTGAACAATTGCATAGGAAAGCTTACAGCACTGTCAGACTGTGGCAATGCGACACCTCATTTGTACACCAAGTGTACATTTCAGGTGTCGTATTGAGTTAGTGTACAAGTTTGCCAAAATCTTGACTGTTAATACTGTTAATGGAAAGGTTTTGTCAAATTCATCAAACTGACGAATGATAGAAGTTTCCATCCCTCCACCACATAAGTTACAGCTCCTCATCAGACATGAACATATATAAGGCAATCGCGAAACGTGAAAATTGGGGGATGCTGTCCCCCTCCCGAACCAGTTTCCCGGGCAAAATATTGCAATGTCTTTGGCAAATTTTCATTTGTAAGTCACATAGCCTTGGAGACAAGGGGACGGGGCCTCCCACTCCTTCCCCCAATTTTGCCGTCCTCAGGCAAATCTCCGCATTTTTGGTAATGTTTGCAAATTTCTAGTTCGTACTTATGCCGAAACTTAAAAATTTTGCCGTGAGTAACATTTTTGTTTTCAACATCAAAAATATTAAGGCAAATAATTGTTTTTGATGTTGCTTGAAGAATATGCATTGCAGGTCACGCTTACAATGCAATCACATAGCGCCTTTTTGTTGTACTGGTATTTCAAACGCAGTGAGCGACTCATGGTACTGATCAGCTGGTCGACTCATGATTAGGCCTACTTATACAGGCGCGGATCCAGGCATTTCGAAAAGGGGGGGGGGGGGCTGAAAGCCCCCTTGAATATTCTCCTAGATTAACGTGATGCTAATTTTCGCGTATTTGTTATTGTTGATGTGGAGAAAAGGGGGGGGGCTGAGGCCGGGAAAGCCCCCTTGGACCCCCTTGGATCCGCGCCTGTTATAAGAGACATTTGCCGTTTTCTGTAAAGGTCAGGAAACACATTCATGACTGCATAACAACTGTTTTCATGTTTCAAGCGTGACGGCATGTGGTCGACAGAGAGATATTAAGGGTTACCCAATTTTCCTGAGGTTAAAAGGGTGGTACCTTATATTAAATGGCCTAAAGTTTGGGGTAAGGTGTCCCTCGAGAATTTGGGATTTGAGTTGTTGCATTTATGCATATTGTGCAGTGTTTCGACTTATTTCATCACTGTGTCAGAATTTTCAGTAAGTTATCAGTTACAAGATGTATTTAAGTGTCAACATTTCTGTTAAATAGGCTACCGAAGCAAAACAAATATCCTAGCAACAGAACATTAACTTTGTAAAAAATGTTGATTAAATGTTGTGAAATGTGAAAATGGCATATGAAAAGTGAAAACTCGATACTCAATACTCAATACAACTTTCCATTCCACCAGGTGGTGGTCAGAATTTAATCATTATTTATCTCTTTACTCAATAAATCGCCGAGAAGGAGCGATAATGACCTCGCTGTGTAAACTAGACCTAAAATTGGCGTAATCAAATGATGTCAATTGAAGTATCATAGCTGCTGAGGTAAAAGCAGGGTGATACTGTAACCTGACACTCAGTATCCATCTGAAATGACTCCTGCAATGAACAGATAAAGGTACATCTTCGAAGACGTCGATGTTCTCATGCACAGGATTCGCCTCGACGAGTGACCCCTCCCCTACACACACACTTTTCCCGACTCCGAATGCTTCCCGATCACGTGCATTTAACTAAATGTAAAGCAATGAATATTAAGTAGAGTTTATAAAGAAACTTTACAATTCCTATTTTTCCCGTACAAATTTACGGCGTGGCATAACCTTTTTTTTCTAATTTCTTTTTTAGAGGTTCATATTGAACATCTGTTTCATTTTCGCATAGGCTATGTGAAAACTCGACTCAGATTTAACATGGCACTTACTGTGACTAGCAAGATAAAAGAACCGCCCACTTTTTGTATGAATTAACTTGAGAATGAATATTTTGTGTAAAGTTTCCCTCTTTTATGAAAGGAATTCGAATGAAAACCATTTCATGAACTTCATTCCATGGAAAATATTAGAGAAGAAACCATAAATGCTTGCAAATGCAGGTTTCAGCTTCTTTCATGCGATGTACGGGCTTAGGAACTTTGGACAAGACCATTTTCAGTAGAAAGGCTTAATATGTCATCTTGGTAAAAGTATTAAATATTAAATCAAATGGGCTAATGTTACAGCTTTTTCAAATTTATTTATTAAGACGTATATCACAAAAACAAATATTTTATACAAACCAAATGGGATTCTGTAGTGTTAATGTTTTGTGAAGCTTCGCATTCCCCTTTTAAATAGTGGAGGAGTCAAATAATATGAATAAACATATACACCGCTTCGAAGAAGCCACTTTATAGAGACTTATAGCCGAGGAAGTACCGTAGGGAAATGTGTTCAACGGATATTTTTGATCAATGAAAGATGTTATTTAGACATAGATTGACCACTTTATGCGTGAACAAAGTGTATACACTGTGACGACATTGCTGTGGAAACCTGGAAAGTTCGTTGTCCTTAATTTGCTATTGTTTAGAACAGAACCTTAGCTTGTTTACGGGCTTCAAGTTGGCACGGTGGTTCTTCGATGGGTTTTGTATGGACAAGTTTACTTTTTAGGGGCTAAAGCTTATTAAGGAATGAATTAATGGCTCAATTTACTATGTTAATTTGAGTGACATGCAGTATTTACTACTTCTGTGAAACCCTATAGGTAAACTTTGTCAGTAAATCCAATTGAAGGTGCTCTCGAAATTAGAAAAACGACTTTGCAATAAGTAAACGTTACATCAACCAGAATGCAATGCATTCATACGCGCGAATTGACGATTGCTATCTCTGGCATTTTTGGCAAAAGTTTTTGGTACTTTATGGGCCAAAATTATTGATCGTTGCGCTCTCCACTTAGACAGTATAAAAGAAGTTTCTCTTAAAAATCTGATTGGTATATATATATATATATATATATATATATATATATATATATATATATATATATATATATATATATATGTGTGTGTGTGTGTGTGGGTGTGTATATCAAAATGTATATCAATATGTAGTATGTAGACATAGGCGAATAAGATATTTTGACTGTTGAGCAATATTTGCCTGAGGAAAACAGAGCCTCGCGACACACTGCATTTTTTCTAACAAATCTGCCTCCGATATAGGTTTTCCAACCCCTTTCCAACCCCTGGGAGCAACCCCCTCATGCTCTCCTGCAGGTTGTGTGTGGATGCAATTTACACGACCTGTTCGATGTTATCTCGTGGAATGTTTGGTAAAAGATTTCTTCTTATTTTACGGCCCCAACCGATGAAGGTACGCCGCTTGGACAGCCTATCATGATGGTTCTTTTGGGAAATATTGCCCCATTTTAATAGTCTATAATTACTTTTCTCAGTGAACGACACGTAAAAATTACAAAATAACATACAGTCGACCCTTCCTGTCGTCACATTGAAAAATACTGTTTCATCACGAAATTTTCAGTAACCGAAAATGGATCGAATTCGAATTCGCCGGTGCAACATTTTTCATACCATATGTAGGGGATATTTCTAATCTGAAAATCATCCTATGACACTTTTTGACATTTGCGATGACGCCATAATGCGCAAACACGTATTTTGGGCCTTTGTGCCGCTGCCAGTAGTAAATGTTATATGTTAATTTTGATTCCGATGTTGGTGGAATAAACTGTTAAACTGTACTAGTGAAGCATGACGTATTTACTAGGACGGTAATTTTCATTGAAAAATCACCATACCTTAGATCTCACTAAGTTCTCGTAAGGTTGGCTTAAGATTCTATGGCTTGGATGCTTCTCATTCCTATGGTAAAATCAATTCGTGCGATGATTTGTTCAAACCTCCAATATTTCATCTCTTACAACCCCCCCCCCTCTGGATTATTCCAGTGTGTTACCTCAACTTGCACATATCTTGACAGGAAATTATATTTAATTTCAAACATATCCCGGGAGAGGCCACGCACCCTATCTCTTGCGCATTTTGACAGATAAATGATAACTACTATTTGCTGCACCATTCGAAGTTGGATTTTGCGCTCACAAAATGAGCATATACTTTCACTGGTGAAAAGTAGACCTGTCCTTGAAATGCTCATCAAATCAACCAAGTATATCTGTATCTATATATCGGCTGTCGGAACACTGCAATATTTTGTGGATGCATTTTTTGGTCCTGAGGGAGACACTCTTCAACTGTACCAGTATCTTCTGGGTTGGCTATATTAAAATTGTTTAAACTATGATTTCGGTTAGAGCTCTTCCCTCGGCGTAAAACGCTTGAAAAAACCCATTGAACCTTTTCATGAGAAACAGACTGGGATATTCCCCTTATTCTGCACTAATAGGCCCACTTGTATTTCTTTTCTCGTTTATCAGTTTATGTTAACTGTGAGACTCTTCATTGAATAAACCAAGTGCAAAGCACTTGCCCAATGGACCATGCATAATCTGATATATCTCTGGCATGAGTGGTATGAGTTGCGGTTTGTGTTAGCAGGGAGGTGTGAATCATCCATCAACAAGCAGCGGATTGCTTATCAGATCGTGGTCGTACTTCCACCAGATCACTTACGAATTAGCAGATAAACTTACCGCAGAAGCGGCCACGACTGATAAAAACACCCCAACTTTTGGGGTAATAAACCGACAGGTTTATCTGTGGTAGTGTTCTCATGTTCAGGTATTGGGACCCTCACCGAGGGTCTCTCTGGCTATGTTGATAGTATTCTCAACCCTTTACTACAGAAAATTTCTAGCTACTTACAAGATAGCACCCACTTTCTCAGGATCATTAATAATATGGGTACCCTCCCAACAGAAGCTCTCCTTGTTACCATGGACGTTACGTCACTGTATACCAATATTCCTCATGAGGAGGGCGTCCGTGCTTGAAAGGAATTTATTCATGATCACACCTCCAATCCAACGCTTTCATGTGATACATCCAAACTGATTTACTTTATCCTTAAGAATAAGTTTTTTACTTTTAATGGTAACTTTTTCCACCAAATCAAAGGGACCGCCATGGGCACAAAGATGGCACCCAGTTATGCAAATATTTTCATGCATAAACTTGAAGTTGATATGTTATCTAGTTTTCCTTTGAAACCATTACACTACTATCGCTACATTGACGATATTTTTTTCATTTGGACCCACGGCAAAGATGCCCTCGAAAGCTTTAAAACTCATGTCAAATCTTTCCATGAAAGCATTATATTCACTTTCGAGGTTTCTAGTACTCAAATCGCGTTCCTTGACATACTGATGGCAGTGAACTCTGGCGCCATTTCAACTTCCCTCTATTGCAAACCCACCGACAAGCACCTTTTACTGCATCTCGACAGTGCCCACCCTGCCAATCTCAAAATCGATCGTTTACAGCCAATGCCTTCGCACCAAACGTATTTGCTCCGACCCGGCTGACTACGACCGTTCGATTTCCTCTCTTACCGGGTACTTTCTTTCGTGTGGCTACCCTATGCGTATCATTGAACAGGGTATGCGTAAAACCGCTCTTATCAATCGCCATGACCTCCTGACCTATAAAAACAAGACCCCCAACAAACGCATCCCTCTTGTTTTTGAATTCCACCCGCTTATCCCCAGTCTGGCCCTTATAAAAAAGTCCCACATATTTCCTATATGAAATCAGCATGTGGGATTTATGTGGGTTTTTGGGCATGTGGGAAAAAATTCCCACATAAATGTGGGGAAAATTCCCACATAAATCCCACATGCTGGTTATCCCTTCCCATATCGGGTTCTTCCATTATAGAATGGGGGATATATGGCCTTTGCTCTAGCCTCCATCATCATTTTTCATTCATCATCCTCGGAGGCTCTCTAATGTATAACACTGCATTGTACAGTCAGAGTAAATGTTCCCGTGACTTTACAGTGATTCCAAAAGAATATTATGGCCTAAAATGTAATATCACCTTAAGGCCTTGCTGAACTGTGACACTTGTGTTGTTTTTAAGTAAAAAATTTTACCGGACGGACAGTCCATAGGTGGCATGCAAATCTGTGCGAAAGCCCGATGCAAAAGACAAAAATCTCAGCAACTTGTTTGAGTGTGGCAGCCTTAAAGCTAAATGATTATCCAAATTAGGCCACTTAATTCATGTCCTTCTCAGATTGGTAACAGTATAAGTGTAGTTGTCTTCGCTAAAATTAACTAACTGAGCCACACAGTTTAGAAGTAGTTCCTTTTATAGGCTCCATCCTTAATCCAGTATAAGACAGCATGATGTAAGGTTATCCAAATTAGGCCACTGCATGGGCATATGTCCTTCTCACATTGTTTACAGTACCTGTATGTCTTCGTTAAAATTACCTATCTGAGCCACACAGTTTCAGTTAGAAGTGGTTCTTTTTATAGGTTCCATCCTTAGTCCAGTATAGTCTGAATAAGACAGTCGAGATGCTATAAGAATACTCCTTACCATTGAGCTGAAAAGAAATAGCACTGCATACAGCATAGTCCCTTACAAAACAACATACGTGTAGTCCACTGACTAGCTCCACTACAACTGTGAGCAACCACTCTCACTGCTTGCTGTACACCAAATGCTGACCACTGTATTATACAACACAGTGTTCAAGTACACACTGTACTTGCTTTACTATACAGCTCTACACTGTGCATGTACCAACACAGAGAAGCCAAATTTGAAAAGGCCTTTGTTGTCCAAAGGGCTTTGAATAACCAATGACAATAGACTTCCTTCAAAGCTGTTCACTGCACAACTTACATAGCCATTTTGTGTCTTCCCATATGGGGAATTGGACTTCCTATATGGGGAATTTGACTTCCCACATCGAAAGTTGTCTTCCCATATGGGGAACTGAAATCCACATATGGGAATTTAACTTCCTATATGGGAATTCAGTTTCAC